>CM059425.1:34508757-35718757 GCA_030390025.1 Squalus acanthias | reverse complement strand
CCTTTAAGGGAGGGAAGGAGCCTTTGAATGCGGCAGCGCTGCACGGCCCAGTGTGCAGCGCTGCTGAAGTCTCCGCCCCGCCTGCTGCCGATTGCGCTCCAAGAAGCAAGCGCTCCACTTCCTTCCTGGAGCCCAAAACTGAGTTTTTTTAAAGTTTAGAAACGTTAGCGCCTGGTGCTAATTTTCTCAACTTTTAAAAGGTAGCCCCCCAAACAGGGCTATAATGAATTTCTCCCCCAAAGGGTTCATTCTTTGATTGGCAGGATGGGACAAGTGGTGTTCCCCAAGGATCTGTACTGGGGCCTCAGTTTTTCACCATATAATATTAATGATGTGGATGAAGGAATAGAGACTTTTATATCCAAGTTTGCAGATGCATAAGTTCAGAGGCACAGTAAGTTGTGTGGATGGGAGCAGGGAGTTACAAAGGGACATAGACAAACTAGGTAAGCGGGCAAAACTTTGGCAGATGGCGTTCAATGTGGGGAAATGTGAAGTCAGCTACATTGGATCTGAAATATTTTCATATTGGTGAGAGACTAAGAGCTGTACAGAAGCAATTGGATTTTGCTAAATCCATGTAACCAAATCAATAACACACAGTGCGCAGGTACAAAAAATAATCAAAAGGTCTCGTGGAATATTGGCCTTTATCTCAAGTAATTCAAAACTAAGGATTTGATGCTTCAGTTGTACAGAGCCTTGGTCAGACCTCATCTGGTGTATTGCATTCAGAATCTCAGAAAATATATATTGGCCTTGAAAGCGGTTCACCAGAATGATACCAGGGCTTAAAGGGTTAAATTATGAGGATAGGTTGCATAAAATTGCCCTGTTTTCCCTTTAGAAGGTTGAGGGGTGATCTAATTGAAGTATTTAAAATGATTGGGGGAATCCAGAACAAGAGAGGATAATCTTAAAATTAGATCAAGGCCATTTAGGAGTGAAATCAGGAAACACTTTTTCCTAAAACTTGCTCCCCAAAAGGCTGTGGATGTTGGGTCAATTGAAATTTTCAAGACTGAGATTGATAGATTTTTGTTAGGTAAGGGTATCAATGGATATGAAACAAAGTCTGGTAAATGGAGTTGAGGTACATATCAGCCCTGATCTAATTGAATGGCAGACAGGCTCAAGCAACTCAATGGTCTACTCCTGTTCCTGTGTCCCCATCCCCCACCGCCCACCTCCCCCTCATTGTTTCTGGTCTTGCTGAGCAGCGCCTACCATGAACAGAACTCAGAGGGAAATTTAGGAAGATTAAACTCTAATCCCTGGAAAAATATTAAACAATCAGAAGAGCATGAAATTCTAACCTGAAGGGTATTATATTTGCACAGATATTAATGGATTAAAGGTAATTATGAAAATGAAGATCATTTGCAAAAAATATAGAATGTGTTACAAATGGTTCAAGCTGATTCTGAAGATTTGGTCCTGAAAATCCACAGCCCTTCAGGTACATTCTTGCTGTAACTTCCACTACAACGGCCACAAATTAGGCTGGCTATACTGAGTGCTGGCCTTGCATCGAACTTTACGGAATGGCCTACAGCATGGTGGGCATCCTAGAGGTGCCTCTAGTGACACAAGCGCCTGTCATTGACAGGTTAATTAGGGGACCTCCCCATACACAGTAAGTTTACCAGAGGTTCTCAATGGGCTTTTCTGTGCCCCATTGCAGATTTTCAGGGGCAATTTAATTAAGGTACACTTGGTTATTTAAACTGAAGGCTAACTAACTAACAGCAAATTTTGAGAAATGAAATATTGGGCCGGAATTTGCTGCAGCAGGGCATCTCACGATGTGCCTGGTTAGTTAAACCTTTTCCTGCACCCTTCAGCTCAAACTTTCTTGCCCTGTAAGTTACTGGAAGTGTGAGCTGATAACGGCGTGTCGAGGGCAACAGGGCATCTTGGACCTTGGTGATGGGACCAACAGTGTATCTACTTAGAATCATAGAATGGTTACAGCACGGAAGAAGGCCATTCGGCCCGTCGCGCTCGTCCCGGCTCTCTGCAAGAGCACTTCAGCTAGTCCTACTCCCCCACCTTTTCCCCGTAGCCCTGCAAATCTCTTTCCTTCAGATACTTATCCAACTCCCTTTTGAAAGCTGTGATTGAGTCTGCCTCCACCACCCTTTCAGGCAGTGCATTCCAGATCATAACCAATCGGTGCGCTAAAAAGTTTTTTTCTTACGTCGCCATTGGTTCTTTTGCCAATCACCTGTAATCTGTGTCCTCTGGTTCTCGACCCTTCTGCCAATGGGAACAGTTTCCCTCTACTCTAAGCAGACCCCTCATGATTTTGAACACGTCTATCAAATCTCCTCTCAATCTTCTCTGCTCCAAGGAAAACATCCCCAGCTTCTCCAGTCTATCCATGTAACTGAAGTCCCTCATCTCTAGAATCATTCTCGTAAATCTTTTCTGCACCCTCTCTAAGGTCTTCACATCCTTCCTTAATTGTGGTGCCCAGAATTGGACACAGTACTCCAGTTGGGGCCGAACCAGTGTTTTATACAGGTTCATCATAATTTCCACACTTTTGTACTTTATACCTCTATTTATGAAGCCCAGGATCCCTTAAGCCTTTTTAACTGCTTTCTCAACCTGCCCTGCCACCTTCAACGATTTGTGCACACATACCCCCAGGTCTCTCTGTTCGTGCACCCCCTTCAGGATTATACCTTTTAGTTTATATGTCGTCTCCTCATTCTTTCTACCAAAATGTATCACTTCACATGTTTCTGCACTAAATTTCATCTGCCACGTGGCCGCCCATTTCACCAGTCTGTCTATGTCTTCTTGAAGTCTATCACTCTCCACCTCACTGTTCACTATACCTCCAAGTTTTGTGTCATCTGCAAATTTTGAAATTGTACCCACGTCCGAGTCATCAATATATATCAAGAAAAGCAGTGTTTCTAGAACCGACCGCTGGGGAACACCATTGTGTACCTTCCCCCAGTTCGAAAAACAACCGTTCACCGCTACTCTGTTTCCTATCAGTTAGCCAATTCTGTATCCATGTTGCCACTGTCCCTTTTATTCCATGGGCTTCAACTTTGCTGGCAAACCTATTATGTGGCATTTGTCGAACACCTTTTGGAAATCCATGTACACTACGTCAACTGCATTACCCTCATCAACCTTCTCTGTTACCTCATCAAAGAACTCAATCAAGTTAGTTAAACATGATTTGCCTTTAACAACTCCATGCTGGCTTTCCTTAATTAATCCACACTTGTCCAAGTGACTGTTAATTTTGTCCCTGATTACTGTTTCTAAAAGCTTCGCCACTACTGAGGTCAAAGTGACTGGCCTGTAGTTGCTGGGTTTATCTTTACACCCTTTTTTGAACAATGGTGTAACATTTGCAATTCTCCAGTCCTCTGGCACCACCCCCGTATCTAAGGAGGATTGGAATACTATGGCCAGTACCTCCGTGATTTCCTCCCTCAATTCCCTCAGCATCCTAGGATGCATCCCATCTGCTCCTGGTGATTTATCTACTTTAAGTGCAGCCAGCCTTTCTAATACCTCCTCTTTATCAATTTTTATCCTATCCAGTATCTCCTCTACCTCCTCCTTCACTATGTCTATGGCAGCATCCTCTTCCTTGGTGAAGACAGATGCAAAGTACTCATTTAGTACCTCAGCCATACCCTCTGCCTCCATGCATAGGTCTCCTTTTTGGTCCCTAATCAGCCCCACCCCTCCTCTTACTACCCTTTTACTATTTATATGCCTATAGAAGACTTTTGGATTACCTTTTATGTTAGCTGCCTTTCTATTCTCATACCCTCTCTTTGCCCCACTTATTTTCTTTTTCACTTCTCCTCTGACCTTTCTGTATATAGCCTGATTCTCAGATATATTGGCAACCTGACATCTGTCATACGCACTCTTTTTCTGCTTCACCATATTCTCTATCAATCAAAGAGATTTAAAAATTGAGAAATAAACAGAGGAAGGACTGAGAAACGGGGTGAATTAGAGTGGGTGAATCCAATGTCCCATCAAGTACAGAAAGAAAAATAAAGAGAGGGAAAGTCGGATTGGATTAAGGGAGAAAAAAAGAGCCAGAAAGGGAAAAAATATAAAATTTGACTTTTTTAAAATCTCAAACAACTATTCACTACCTGAAGGAATGAGACTCCACGCTTTTAATTATTCACTTTCTGGGAAAGAGAGGTTTGATTGGCAGTCATTAACAATTATCACGCCGTTAAAAGGGTACGTGCGCTATTAATTACTAGACTTAACTTTCTGTGGCATGTTTAATGAGCAATGAATGTGCAAATGCAGCAACTTTACAAAACTCATGAGGAGGTTAAGGGTGGGATGCCGTTCTCACGAGGCTAATGGTGGAGCGGCGCAGATCGTCCAGCAACTTGTGGCGATTTGCAGTTCATGGTGTATCTCTTCCTTACCACAAGTTGCTGGCACATTGCACAAGTTGATTTGCACATTAATAACAGTGTGCATCGTTCACACACCGTTTTTGTTCAGCAAATTCTGACCCATTACTTCCGGAGACTTGTAAACAAAAACATTTTCTTGTCAGCTAGGTATGTGAGACGTGGAGAACCATCACCACATTTAAGAATCTCCAAACCAACCACTGAGAAGTTAAGTAGAGTTTCCGTTTGTCTCATATGGAGTGTGCACTCTCTTCCCATAGAGGCACATTCCACTTACCTAAGCCCAGACATTTATCGTCCTATTAATATGAGCCAAGGTTTGGTGATTTCTAGATATGCATAAAAGTGCAGCGAGGTTTCAAGTAGCTGAAACAGCACCACTTACCAGCACAGGCCACTGGAAGGCTTCTCATTGCTTGTCTAGCCAATACCGTGCCGCCTGTTCGGGCACTAGTTTTCATGGTTATCTAGAGCTGAGTGGGAAGAAGTCCGGTCCAAATTGTCGGCTGTCATCGAAATGTATAAAACCTCATGAGGAAGATTTTCCTCTTCTATGCATGGTCGTTAAATAATCGTTTGGGTGCAGCGAATAGAGGAAAATCAGGTTGGTAGAATTGCATGCCCCTAACGAAAACAACCTGATTTTCGGCTCAATGAGTAGAATACCCGAAATACTTGTTTAAAATCGTTATTCATCAGCATAAGTAATCTTTGCTCTTGACTGAGTGAACCCTAATGGAGAAAGAAATCAATACCTTCAAGGGAGAATTAAATTCTTATTGAGAGTATTCTGATGCTCCTGTAAATGCAATGTTTCCGGATAGATTTTCACAACTGTTATTGACTGAACAAGCCTTATTCAGCAGCTGCGGTATTGAGGAATATCACCTTTTGGAGGTGTGTTACACCCAACTAATAATCACAAGTGATTCACAAAGCTGTGCCACTTTCTAAAATGCTCAGGAGAAATCAGACTACAGCAACCTTCACTTGCTTTTATTCACTTGTAAATGAAATAATTACTGATCTGTATTGCCATTGACTTCTACTGATAATACGGTTGCTTTCTCTAATGCAACTAGATGAGGGAATTAGTAACTGTCGGCATATGCTGCTTCAGGTCATTGCCCCCCCCCCCCCCACTTTGTTTGACATCTACAGCACATCTCTTAATCAGCAGATTGTACTGACTTCTTGTCAGATTGTAGTGAAGTAAGTACACAATAGTAGTTTAAAAGCCTGTAGAACTGTCATTTGCATGTGGTCATTTTGTATATTAATACTCAATTGCCAAACCACTTGTGCTCATTAATATTCACTTACCAAGACACTGTGACCATTTATATTAATTGCCTGGCCACTGCAGAGGCACAAGAATGTAAGCACAGACTCTGAACAGTGATATTGCAGCGTTCCACACATTTTCAGTTCTGCAAACTCTATTGGCAGTAAACTGCAGATTGTTAGTGAACAGAGTCGAGACGTGTTTAAAGAGTTCCTCAAAAACAATAGAAACCAGCAGAAATCAAATTTATTCTTTTTTGGTTGCCTCATATTTTCTTTTCTTTCCTCCCAATCACAGCAGGCAGGCAGGTCCAACGAAGGCTGAAAATTCAGTCAAGTTTTTCAAACAAGTTTTGCCCAGGTGCAGAAAAAAGATGACCCACTGATGTGGAGAAGTGTAGTACGTTTGTTATATTTGTGTTTTTGCAGGAATACAAGTTACAATGATTGAACTAAGTGAATATGTTCATACCTGTTGTTCTGTATGTTCACTTGCTATGAAGTAAAGCAGCTTAATGATTTGTATTTTCTTATTCTGCTTTCAAAATGACTGAAAAAGCGCATGTGCAAAAGACACGAATATCCAGTTCAGATCACAAGAGCATACTAATGTTACACCTCTGGATTACGCTATCACACAACTAGATATTGGGCAGAGGCAAAATATTGCGGATGCTGGAAATATGACATATAAACAGAAAATGGTGGAATTACTCAGTAGGTCAGGCAGAATCTGTGGAGAGAGAAACAGAGTTAACGTTTCAGGCCGATGACCTTTTGCTAGCTCGAGTATGGGCGCAACATAAGAACATAAGAAATAGGGGCAGGAGTAGGCCATTTGGCACTTCGTGCCTGCTCCGCCATTCAATAAGATCATAGCTGATCTTCTCCCTCATCTCCACTTTCCTGCACTATCCCCATATCATTTGATTCCCTTAATATTAAAAAATCTATTGACCTCTGTCTTGAATATACTCAACGACTGAGCCTCCACAGCCCTCTGGGGTAGAGAATTCCAAAGATTCACCACCCTCTGAGTGAAGAAATTTCTCCTCATCTCAGTCCTAAATGGCCGACCCCTTATTCTGAGACTGTGACCCCTGGTTCTAGACGCCCCAGCCAGGGAAAACATCCTCCCTGCATCTACCCTGTCAAGTCCTGTAAGAATTTTGTATGTTTCAATGAGATCACCTCTCATTCTTCTAAACTCTAGAGAATATAGGCCTAGTCTACTCAATCTCTCCTCATAGGACAATCCCCCCATCCCAGGAACCAGTCTGGTGAACCTTCGTTGCACTCCCTCTATGGCAAGTCCATCCTTCCTTAGATAAGGAGACCAAAACATTACACACTACTCCAGGACCCAACAAGCTCAACAGGACCCTAAATAATTGCAGTAAGACGTCTTTACTCTTATACTCAAATCCTCTTGTAATAAAGGCCAACATACCATTTGCTTTCCTAATTGCTTGCTGTACCTGCATGTTAACTTTCAGTGATTCTTGTACAAGGACACCCAGGTCCCTCTGAACACCAACATTTTCCAATCTCTCACCATTTAAAAAATACTCTGCTTTTCTATGTTTCCTACCAAAGTGGATAACTTCACATTTCCCCACATTATATTCCATTTGCCATATTCTTGCCCACTCACTTAGCCTGTCTATATCCCCTTGAAGCCTCCTTGCATCCTCTTCACAACTTACATTCCCACCCAGCTTTGTATCATCAGCAAATTTGGATATATTACATTTGGTCCCCTCATCCAAATCATTGATGTAGACTGTGAATAGCTGAGGCCCAAGCACTGATCCTTGCGGTACCCCACTAGTTACAGCCTGCCAACCCGAAAATGACCCGTTTATTCCTCCTCTCTGTTTTCTGTCCGTTAACCAATCCTCAATCCATGCTAGTATATTACCCCCAATCCCATGAGCCCTAATTTTGTTTAATAACCTCTTCTGTGGCATCTTATCGAATGCCTTCTGAAAATCCAAATACACCGCATCCACTGGTTCCCCCTTATCTATTCTGCAAGTTACAGCCTCAAAAAACTCTTAACAGTTTTGTCAAACATGATTTCCCTTTCATAAATCCGTGTTGACTCTGCCCCATCCTATTATTATTTTCTAAGTGCCCTGTTACCACGTCCTTAATAATAGATTCTAGCATTTTCCCTACTACTGATGTCAAGCTGATCTGTAGTTCCCCGTTTTCTCTCTCCCTCCTTTCTTAAATAGTGGGGTTACATTTGCCACCTTCCAATCCGCGGGAACCGTTGTTGTATCTATGGAATTTTGGAAAATAACAACCAATGCATCCACTGTCTCTAGCCACTTCTTTCAAAACCCTAGGATGTAGGCCATCAGATCCAGGAGATTTATCGGCTTTTAGTCTCATTAATTTCTCCAGTATAATTTTTATTACTAATACTAATTTCTTTCAGTTCCTCATTCTCCAACCATAAACATAAGGACCTGGAGTTTCCACCTTGGGCACAACTCAGAAGTTAGACCCGAAAATGTGCCCAATGTTGCACCCATTTTGCCGATGTCACGTTAAGCCCAAATATCCTCAATAGAACACACCCAAACTTAAAATAGGCATAAATCAGGGAAAAAATATCGGTGCTCAAGGAAAGTGCCAAACACACATCATGTATTTCTTCTTTCAGTATGAAAATTTAAGTCTTAGCTCATTTAACCATCATTCATGTACATCAGGCAGAGCATGTTTAGGAACCTGCAATCGGGGAAGCTTTTCAATTTTTAACGTGACTTATACTTAGGCCATAAAATCCATTCAAAGAAACAGAAAGTACAGAGCAGGCCTCAGTGAGGATAATTTTCTTTAAAACCTCATAAAAATGCAATTGCTGATGTCCTGAAACACTCTTTACTTGGGCAAATTTTGTAATGAGTGCTGAGAACATACTTACACATGGGAGGAGCAGAATGGGGTGAGCAGGCCATCGTTTCTGTTTCACTGCGCTTTGAATATTTTTCTAGCTTTTAAGAAGCCTCAGTAAAAATGCACAAGAAGTAATTGGATACCTTTCTCTGCATTTATATCGTTGCTTTAGTTGCTGTTACTCTTTAGGGCTCACTTTTTGTCTTTCAATACTTTACTTCCCACTTTTTTTTTAAACCGCAGTCTTTATATTGGCTGCTGTTTTACTTAGAGCAACCAAATAGCTCAGTGGAGATTCCATTGATGATTCCAATGACCTTGTTAGATTTGGATGAGGAAGAGGAGGCAAAAGAGATCTGTTTGTTTACACCTGCAATGTTATACATGTACTTGCCCTCACCTCAGGAGCCTCCTCTACCAACCCAGGTACAACTACCTGGCAATGTCAGAGCAGACCTGCCATCACTGGCTACACTTCAGCGAAGATGCAGTCAATGATTTATTCTATCTCCTTGAGCCCGTGTTGCAGACATCTTTCACCACAGCAATAGCTCTGCTCAAGGCTGCGAATCATTACATTCCTATGGCACCAAATCCTTCCA
Organism: Squalus acanthias; assembly: GCA_030390025.1. Lineage (NCBI taxonomy): Eukaryota > Metazoa > Chordata > Chondrichthyes > Squaliformes > Squalidae > Squalus > Squalus acanthias. The sequence continues at coordinate 35,709,534 of CM059425.1, read as the reverse complement.
AGTTAGGACATTTTTGTCAAATTTCTTAGTCAATTGTGCCCCAAAATTTAAAACAAGTGACAGAGGCATTGTTTGGCAAGGTAAACATTTCTCCCATAGAGAGGCGACAAAGGGCACCATACTGCTATCTTGTGGGAGGATTTCCCAAAAGTGCAGGGTATTGCAGATTGTACACGTGTGAACATCCAGATTCCTGACAGCAATGCGATGTAAAGAGGAAATGGTGCCATTCCGTTGATGTGCAAGTTCTCTCTGACTACAGGAATCAAATCATTCAAGTGAATCCCTTCATATCCAAAAATGCCATAATTGTGTCAGTCCACAGTCCCACCATTATCTGAAGTAGAAGGAAGACTGGACAGATGGTTCCTCAGGGTCCAAGGGTATCCTTTGGAACTTTGATTGATGATCTCATTGAGTAATCCATGAAGAGCTGCAGAATGCCTATTCAATGAAGCTCATGGCTCCACCAGAATACCATCGGCATGATGAAGAGAATTTTTTTTCTTTGGACATATCAGGAGAGATCCTACTCCATAACTCTGCCAAGAATTCCAAGGTCATAGCCATATGCTACATCTTGTACATTTTTGCCATCCAGTGAGGTGACAGCATGCAGCTGGAGGACCAAGAGCCCCAGTGAACAGCAATTAGCTGAAGAGGAGGAAATAGATGAAGGAGATTTGCAGCCCAGCACACTCGTGCATCAGTTACTAAATTGATAGGACATTTCCCTAGCAAACAGCTCATTCGTACCTTGCATAATAAAGTGGAAGCATCATGTCCTCATTATATATTCTATCTCAACCACCCTGAATGCCCACCCTTTCATTTGCTGCTATTATAATATGGCCTTTTTCAAATAAACACTCAGGACTATGTTGAAATGTTGTGCCAGCATTTAATTCCATAACAGTGAATTTAGCATTTGCATCTAATGTTTACCACCCTGGTGCTTCCCCTTAGTGACTGTATATACATATGGTATGTCTTGTGCTACCTAATTTAGTACTCCTTCTAAGTGATACCCCAGTGGGAGGAGTAAGTGTGGTTGCAGAGTGCTAATCGCGAAAGGGGGTCTCATGGTATACATGTAGTTTTGCACCTCCTGGTACCTGTATAAAACACTCGTTCAGCCTCAGCTGGAGTATTGTTTCCAGTTCTGGGCACCACATGTTAGGAAGGATGTGAAGGCTTTGGAGAGGGTACAGAAGAGATTTACTAGAATGGTTCCAGGGATGAGGGATAGAGTTATGTGGATAGACTGGAGAAGCTGGGGTTGTTCTCCTTAGAGCAGAGAAGGCTAAGAGGAGATTTGATAGAGGTGTTTAAAATCATGAAGGATTTAGATAGACTAAATAAAGAGAAATTGTTTCCAATGGCTGAAGGGTCGATTACCAGAGGGCACAGATTTAAGGTAATTAACAACAAAAAAACAGAGACGACGTGAGGCAAAATGTTTTTATGCGAAGAGTGGTTCGGATTTGAAATGCACTGCCTGATAGGGTGGTGGAAACAGATTCAATAACAGCACTCAAAAGAGAATTGGATAAATACTTGAAGAAAAAATTACAGGGATTATGGGGAAAGAGCGGGGGAGTGGGACTAACTGGATTGCTCTTCGAAATAGCCGGCGCAGACTCATTCAAGAACGGCCTCCTTCTATGTTGTACTATTCTATAATTCTATTCTCCCTTGTTGTATTCTGCTGGTTCATCGTTTAGACTCTTTTATGTGTACCTGAGAGAGCAGATGGGGCCTTGGTTTAATCTCACACCTGAAAGACAGCACCTCGACAGTGGTGTACTCCCTCAGTACTGCACTGGAGTGTCAGCCTAGATTTTGAGCTCAAGTCTCTGGAGTGGGACTTGAACCCATACTTGCATTCAGCAAGACCTGGACAACATTCAGACTTGGGCTGATTAGTGGCAAGTAACATTCATGCCACACAAGTGCCAGTTAATGATCATCTCCAACAAGAGAGTCTAACCACTTTCCCTTGACATTCTATGACATTACCATCATTGAATCCTCCACCATCAACATCCTGGGGGCCACCATTGACCAGAAACTTAACTGACCAGCCACACAAATACCGTAGCTGCAAGAGCAGGTCAGAGGCTGGGTATTCTGCGGCGAGTGACTCAACTCCTGCCTTCCCAAAGCCTTTTCGCTATCTACAAGGCACAAGTAAGGAGTGTGATGGAATACTCTCCACTTGCCTGGATGAGTGCAGCTCCAACAACACTCAAGAAGCTCGACACCATCCAGGACAAAGCAGCCCGCTTGATTGGCACCAGAGCCACTATCTGAAATATTCACTCCCTCCACCACCGGCGCACTGTGTCTGCAGTGTGTACCATCTACAAGATACACTGCAGAAACTCGCCAAGGCTTCTTCAACAGGCAAACCCATGACCTCTACCACTTAGAAGGACAAGGGCAGCAGCCACCTTCAAGTTCCCCCAAAGTCGTATATTATCCTGACTTAAAAGTATATCGCTGTTACTTCATTGTCGTTGGTTCGCAATCCTGGAACTCCCTCCCTAACAGCACTGTGGGAGCGCCTTCACCACACGGACTGCAGCAGTTCAAGAAGGCGGCTCACCACCACCTTCTCAAGGGCAATTAGGAATGGGCAATAAATGCTGGCCTTGCCAGCGATGCCCACATCCCATGAATGAATTAAAAAAAAACATATCCTTCTGACTCAGAGGCAAGAGTGCTACGAACTGAGCCACAGCTGCAAGGAGGTGCACAAGAGCAGCATAGGCTCATTTTCCTGCCTGGTTTCCCTTCCTCCCTTCCCTGTGGCAAAGTGTTTCTTAATCACTATTACTTCATAGAATTTAACACCTTCTCGTGGGGAATTTGGAGTACAAACCTGTACTTTGTTAATTCAATGCTGTGGCGTCCTGGTCATATTTTTTTTAAATGTGTAGTGTCAAATCTGTGGCAGAGCAGGATTCCATGGTGATTTTCTTCGTCTCTTTAATCTTTTAATGAAAACACGAGTGAATCTCCCATGGGTGTCTAGCGCATGTAATGCTTAGCTGCAGACCTGGCCTATCTCTTTAAGGCCACTGCTCTAAGTGGGTTAATCCAGGTAACTGTAATTGCTGTGTTTAATCACAGGGGAGCTGTTGGTGCTTGTAATTTAGAGGCTCAAGCCTAAAGCCTGTTTATGAACATTCTATATTTGAGAAGGATCTATGTTTAAAGTTGAAATTATGTTATGAGAATATAAACAGTGTCTTCCTTAAATGATGCGTTACTTTTGCAATGGTCAACAAATGCATGAAACAAGAAAATTAATTTTTGAGTCAGCAGTCCATGTTATCAAATTAGAAGTCATCACAATTAAGAGGCAGGCAAATAAAAGAGGGCATACTTGAATATGTCCCTCCTTTGTGAATTTTCACTTTGTAACATACTCGTGTTAAATCAACCTTAAGTGCTTTCATTATTTTTCTTTAAAAATGCCATTTTCTTGATGAACTCTAGTCATGAACTGTGTATTTTTCAATGGCTTAACTGCTACATAAATGAGTACAGTCCCTTAAATGCAGCAATTTATTTTAACTATTCTTGTATGAAGCTATTTTTGTGACCCATAATTTCCGATAGGAGGCATCTACGGCCTTACCTGAGGGCTCCTGAGGTCCGAACTCTTCCGCTCCTGGGCCTCTCCTGGTGCGCGCACGCAAAGGCCCAGGTATCCCAGGGGCGCAGGCGGTTCGCAAGCGTCCCTGGGATCACGTGGGCCAGGCGAGCCAATGGGAGAAGGGAATCCCCCTTCATACTTTTACCTGTCAAAAGTATGAATGGGGATACTGAAAAAAGACATCAAAACATTAAATACATTTTCTTTTTAAATCACGCTTTTAAAATTAGTTAAAATTACATTAAATTAAATACTTTAAATAAAAATTTAATTTTTTAAAAAAATAATTAAAGTTTTTTACGGGGCTAAAAATAAACTTACCTTTTTTTAAAGTATTTTTACATTATAAATGAGTGAAAACATTTTTTTTTTACTTTTATAAACTCTTATGCTGGTAAAAGCAGGCCTTACGGGCAACACGGTGGCATAGTGGTTAGCACTGGTGCCTCACAGCGCCAGGGACCCGGGTTCGAATCTGGCCTCGGGTGACTGTCTGTGTGGAGTTTGCACATTCTCCCCGTGTCTGCGTGGGTTTCCTCCGGGTGCTCCGGTTTCCTCCCACAGTCCAAAAATGTGCGGGTTAGGTTGATTTGGCTATGATAAATTGACCCTTAGTGTTAGGGGGGGATTAAATATGTGGGGTTACGGGGATAGGATAGGAAGGGATATGTTAGGGGGAATTAAATACGTGGGGTTACGGGGATAGGTGCAGGCTCGATGGGGATTCTGGTGAGAAAGCAGGGACAGGGTACTGGATTTGGATGATCAGCCATGATCATATTGAATGGTGGAGCAGGCTCGACGGGCCGAATGGCCTACTCCTGCTCCTAGTTTCTATGTTTCTATGTTACGCCTGCTTTTACCAGGCGTAAGATTTCTAAGGGTTTTCAACGGGCGGAGGTTCTGTAGAAAGCGAAACTATCCACCTGCAGAGGCCCTTCTCCAGGGCAGGCGTGCAATCTGTCAAGAGGATTCTTGACAGATCGGAAGTGCCGGTTTTCAGCACATGCCTGAAACCGGCACTTGTGAGGTCCCTACGGGTGTGTACACAGCTCGTACACACCCGTAGGCATCGGAAATTATGGGCCTATGTTTTTCACGTTGAAGCACAATGTGGGAATAGATGAATCGAGGTATAAACCCCCGGAAAAGCAAAGGATAGTCAGATTTATGGTGGTCAGAAACTGAAGAGGATTACATTTATATTTAGGCCAAATTATAAATACTGCTCTTTTATAGAGGATCAGAATGGTTTATTTTGGTTGTGTTTACAGTGAGATGAGGATTAAAGAACAGGTTTGAGTTCTAAAGGACACATATAGCAGATTAGTCGCAGAGGAGCAGGCTGAATTTCTATGCAGGCTTTTCACTTTCATTCTCTTTTACAAGAGAAGACTATGAAATCATGTCTGATCCTGCAAATTGGACAGCTGGGCCACCAAGGGAGAGTATAAAGATGATAGACATTTGTAGAAGTATTATTAAGAAGGTTAATGCTTTGACAGCAGACATTAGATACCTGAATATGAAAGCAGGCTTCTGGGAATTTTGATGGAAGTGAAGGAGAAAGTAGAGAAGCTTTCAGAAAACTCTTCAGAGAGAGACTCAACCGTTGAAATGTGGCTCATGCATTTCTAATTTTTACAAAGGAACAGAGACGTGGCCATAAGTATTATCAACAGGTTAATATGAGATCATATCAACATTGTGACTAAAAGGTCAGGGGAGTGGCTGTGTACTCTGTGACGCGTGGCTCACCTCTTGTTCCCTCGATGCCTCTCCACCATTTACAAGGTTCACGTCAGAAGTGTGATCAAATACTCACCCCCTACCTGGATGGTGCAGCTGCAACAATACTCAAAAAAGCTTGACAACATCTAGGACAAAGCAGTCCACTTGATTGGTGCTCCTGCCACTGAACTCAAGAGACACTGCACCACTGGCTGCAGTATGCACTATCTAAGGGATGCACTGCATTATCTTCCCAAGCTTACTTCAACAGCACCTCCTGTGACCTCTACCACTAAGAAGGATGAGCTGCAATATCATAGGAACACTATTAACTCCAAGTTCTCCTCCAAGTCGCACACGATCCTGATTTGACATAATTAATTGTTCCTTTATCGTCATTGGGTCAAAAATCCTGGAATTCCCTATCTAACACTATTGTGGGACCAACATTCTCAAAGGACTTCAGCAGTTCAAGGAGAAGGCTCACCATCACCTTCTCAGGGCATCTAGGAATGGGCAATAAATGCTGGCCTTGCCCATGTTGCCTGCACCTCAAGAACAAATGAAATAAATGATTTACGGTTATTATTATAAGGAATCCAATTCTAGGATTACATATCAAAAGCAAATATGATTGATCATTTCACCATGGATTTATATCATGGGAGGTCATGTCTTAACTAATTTACCAAAGTGGGTTCACTTCAAAACAACTCAATGACTGTGAAGCACATTGGAATGTCCTGTGGATGTGATAAGTTGCTATTTAAATGCCAGCTTTTTCTTTCTATTTGGCAGTAATTTTCAGTCTAGTCATTGAAAAAGTTCCATAATACAAGAGGATAATTAATGAAGCAAATCAAATGTTGGGATGAATGGACTATAAATCCAAGAGCATTGTTCACTCATTATAATAGAGCAATGAGATCAAACATTGCATACATAATTGCTTGACATAACTCAAATGAGATTTTAATGTTTCAGTAAAGGTGCAGAGTGCCAAAGCTGACTCTTCCTTAGCCTGACTTTATACCAAAGTACTCAAAGAAGTATTAGAGGGTTTCAGATTCAATCTTTAAAACAGTCAGTTTAACAGTGAATATAAATATAGAATAAGGAGCATAGTTTCAAACTAAGGAACATGCAAGCAAAGTAAGAATTAATAGGAACTTCTTTTTGCTTAGAGCTGTTCAACTGTCTTCAACTGTTATCATTTTCTATTGACCATGTGATGTCACTCACGGTAACTTACATTTATATAACACATTTGACAATCCCAGAAAAAGTGCTTTACAGCCAATTAATTACTTTTGAGGTGCAGTCACTGTCATTTTGTAGGTGAATGTGCCAATCAATTTGCATACAGCAAAGGCTCAAACAGTAATGAGATAAAGAAACAGTCAATCTGTTTCCGTTGATGTTGGTTGAGGGCTGAAAGGTGGCCAAGACAATGGGAGAACTCCCTTCTCCGCTTTGCAAAAAGCTGTGTGATCTTGTCCCATTTGCCTGTTCAGGTGGATTTACATCAGTTTAATGTCTCATCTGAAATATAGCAGTTCCGACAATGCAGCACTCCCTCAGCATTGCATTGAAGGACCAGCTGAGATTACATGCTTAAATCTTGGAGTGGGGCTTGAACCCAAAATCTTCCGACTCTGAGGCGCGTGTGCAACCAACTGAGCCAAGCTGACGCTTAAAACATCCCAAGATGCTTCAGCGAGGCAAAAAATGACAATTACCAATGGTAGACGTGTTGGGGGATAACTGAAACCAGCCATTTGATTAACTGAGAGCTGATATGTAACATTAGTGCACACAGTTTCTGAAGAAGTAGTAAACCCATAATCCGTCAATCACTGGGAGGGAGAAGCAACAACAGGGCTTATCTTTCTAGCTTTGTATCCATATGTATAAGAGTCATGGGACTATTGCATCTGCCCCTCTTGAAAGTGACAACAATGAAAAGTCTGTGTAACATTTACCCATGCTTGGCTCAAATATCATATTCACAAAACAATAACAAATTATAACTGAGTAGATAGGGAACATACCAATGAAGAAACCTATTAAAAAACAGTAAAGAAAACAAGTCATTTCCTGGTAGTGGAGAACCGAGCAATTTACCAACTTCCCTTGCTGGGAAGCGTCTATTTACAGTAATTATGCCTGATGGTCTTATAGGGACATGCCAGATTACATAGGAGTATCATTTGCTCTAAAGTGATCTCTAACCGAACTGTTATATCATGTAATGTAGTTATAAAGTAGTTTATCATCAGATTTGCCACATACAACTCCATAGATAGAGAGCCACATATCCAAGTTTGCCGATGACATAAAGATAAGCAGCATTGTAAACAGTGTAGATGGAACCATAAAATTACAAAGAGATGTTAATAGATTAAGTGAATGGGCAAAACTGTGGCAAATGGATTTCAGTGTAGGCAAGTGTGAGGTCATCCACTTTGGACCTAAAAAGGATAGAACAGGGTACTTTCTAAATGGTGAAATGCTAGAAATAGTGGAGTTCCAAAGAGACTTAGGGGTTCAGGTACATAGATCATTAAAATGTCATGAACAGGTACAGAAAATAATCAAAAAGGCTAATGGAATGTTGGGCTTTATATCTAGTTATGCTGCAGCTGTAAAAAAAAACCCTGGTTCGACCACATCTGGAGTACTGTGTTCAGATCTGGGCACCACACCTTAGGAAGGATATATTGGCCTTTGAGGGAATGCAGCGTAGATTTAACAGAATGATACCTGGATTCCAAGAGTTAAATTACGAGGAGAGATTGCACAAACTAAGGTTATATTCCCTGGAATTTAAAAGGTTAAGGGGGGTTTTGATTGAAGTTTTCAAGCTATTAAGGGGAATTGATAGGGTAGATAGAGAGAAACTACTTCTGCTGGTTGGGGAGTCTAGGACTAGGGCACATAGCCTAAAAATTAGAGCCAGACCTTTCAGGAATGAAATTAGGAAACACCTCTACATGCAAAGGCTGGTAGAAGTTTGGAACTCTCTTCCACAAATGGCAATTGATGCTAGGTCAATTGTTAATTTTAAATCGGAGATTGATAGCTTTTTGTTAACCAAAAGTATTAAGGGATATGGGGCAAAGGCGGGTATATGGAGTTAGGTCACAAATCAGCCATGATCTCATTGAATGGCTGAACCGGTTCGAGGGGTTAAATGGCCTACTCCTGTTCCTATGTTCCTATCTGCATAATGGCACAATTTATTAGACTTAAAATTACAGCACAGGAGGAAGACATTTGGCCTATCGTGCCTGTGCTTTTTAAACTGGAGCTAGCAATTCTAATCTCATTTCCTTGTCCTTCCCCTGTGTTCTTTTATTTTTCTCCTTTTCAAATACTTATGCAATTTCCTTTTAATTTATGTTATATATTCTCTGCCTCAATAGCTACTTGTGCTAAAGCATTCCATGTTGTATTAACCCTCTGTGAATAAAATGTTCTGATTTCCACCTTCATTCTTAGTGATAATCTATGCCCTCTTGTTACCAATTTGCTAACTAGTCGAAACAATCTTTCACTATTTACCCTCAAAACTTTCATAATTTTGAATGCGTCGAGTAGGTTCCTCTTAAGGAAGCCAGATATAGCAGTGTAAATACTAGGAGCCGAATGCCCAACTGAACACGGTGCCAATATAAAAGTGATTATTTTCACAGATTCATAGAAATTAACTGCAACTGCAATGGGAAGTTGGTCCTGAAGTAACCCCCATCATCTCGGGAAGATGCAGTCATCAGAGTAATAGGTGACTACACTGTACCGTTTTAAGGGACTGAGAGTGACTTGTGTATCTTAATGCTCAGTCTGAGACAAATGTGTTTCCAAGTGGCAGATTGAGACTGGTAAAGTTCAGAGAACAATTTAGTGGCCTGTCTCAATAGTGTATTGGATAGGGTGACAGAAAAAGATGGGAGAAAATGAATTGAAAAATGGGGAAAAATGTTTGTAATAGGTTCAAAGGTGTTTTACCCTCAAATACGCTACATAACAGGTCAGGGAAGCTATTTGGCCCATTTAGAATATCCTTCTGTAGAAACCTCTAAGCACATCATCAGACTGTTTCTTGGCTGATTTCAAAGTGTTTTGGCTCCTCTACTCTTCTCATAAGACCATTCCAGATATTAATCTAATTATCTAAGTTCTATAGTGGTGTATTTGACTCTAATGTATTTCTCACTTTTCTCTCAATTCACTGGATTGTGATCAGTCTTTGATCTCTACTTTTGACAGGAGGGGAACATGATGATAAGCTTTTGCAAAAGTACGATTGCTTGCTTCATTCTCTGTAAAAGCATGAACCAGCCCCTTTCCACAACAGCGAATTTCATATTCATTTATGTGTGCATGGAGAGAACAGAGTTCAAAAGATTGAATTCAAATTGCGTAAGCAGGGGAGTGGGATTTGTTATACTTTCTAATTAATTCTGCACTGATTTCTACTTGCCATGATTGAAAAGCAGAAAATATTGCAGATTTGTCGCTATGATTTCTGTTTCCTGTTTCTGCGTGACAGATTTTACTTTGTGTAAACTGCATTTTCTCTGGCAACTCCATGTTCCACTCAATGGATACCACAATAAACTCTGAATGATTTGATAATGTTATTACATTGTGCATCTGAGGGCAGATTGTAGGTTCAATGTGAAGTGCTTCCGTGATCAACCAAAAGCCTTAAATACCGTATACTGTAGGAGTATTTTGTAGGATACTCTAGTTTTATTTTTACTGTGGAGTTTGTGATCAGTTTGTTCATGAGTGATACGGAGTGATAGCAGTTAAGGCAGGCTTTTTTGGGGTGGCTTCTCTCATTGTAAGCAACGTGAGCAGAAGGCTGTTAGTGTGAAGTGGTTTTATTTTGAATCAATGCTGCATTTACAGGGTAAACATGATAATGCTTCCTATTGTTACTCAGATGCATGCACTACACTATGTACTAAATAGCATTTATTAGGCAGCTAGGGACATGTTATTTTATCAAATACTATAAAGTGCTATGATGGTTTTTAAAGGGATAAAGGCAAGCGAATTATCATCATACCATTTATATCATTCCATATCAAATTGCAACAAACCCAAATAATATTCATTTATTTGATAGTTGATCCCATTTTATACCATAGTATATCGACTTTTGAAGGTTAGAACGCTTCAAACCAGCCCCCAAGAAACAGAACTTAATGCAAAGTTGCACTAAAACCTAGCGTAGGTGTGAATAGTTTTGTAATAAATCTTGAGTGCATTCACGACTATGATAGCTCATGAGTAATCCCAAACACTGATTTAATCCTCTAGTCCCTTTTCAACTCTATGCCAACCTTTCCCCTACCATCTCTTTCTTTATCTTCTCATACAGTTCGCTTTCTATTTTACCCAGAAAGTTGGGGTGGGTATATAACAGGCAGCCAAAGTCAAAATTACACCCTTTGTCGTTTCAGCCTAGAATGGAGGGTTCTGAAAGGTGATCTTAGAGGTTTAGAAGATTGTTTACTATATGGAGAAAGTAAACATGGAATATGACTTTAAATTAACTTTAGAGTAGAACTAGCGGATGCAATTTCAAACTAGTAATATTAAGACGGATATCAGGAAATTCTTCTTCACACAAAGAATGACCAATCTGTGGAATAGACTTCCAGATAGAGAATCCGAGGCAAAAACCTAGAAATTATTTTAAGAAAAACTAGATTCCTTTAGGGAAGGAAATCTGCCGTCCTTACCTGGTCTGGCCTATATGTGACTCCAGACGCACAGCAATGTGGTTGACTCTTAACTGCCCTCTGAAATGGCCTAGCAAGTCACTCAGTTGTAACTAACTGCTACAAAACAAAATAATAAGAAGGAAACCGGACGGACCACCCGGCATCGACCTCGGCACCGGCTACGGACACGGCAACGGCACACCCAGCCCAGTCAACCCTGTAAAGTCCTCCTCATCAACATCTGGGGACTTGTGCCAAAATTGGGAGAGCTGTCGCACAGACTAGTCAAGCAACAGCCTGATATAGTCATACTCACAGAATCATACCTTTCAGCCAATATCCCAAACTCCTCCATCACCATCCCTGGGTATGTCCTGTCCCACCGGCAGGACAGACCCACCAGGGATGGCGGCACAGTGGTATACAGTCGGGAAGGAGTGGCTCTGGGAGTCCTCAACATTGACTCCGGACCCCATGAAGTCTCATGGGTTCAGGTCAAGCACGGGCAAGGAAACCTCTGCTGATTACCACCTACTGCCCTCCCTCAGCTGATGAATCAGTAGTCCTCCATGTTGAACACCACTTGGAAGAAGCACTGAGAGTAGCAAGGGCACAGAATGTACTCTGGGTGGGGGACTTCAATGTCCATCACCAAGAGTGGCTCGGTAGTACCACTACTGACTGAGCTGGCCGAGTCCTGAAGGACATAACTACCAGTCTGGGCCTGCGAGAGGTGGTGAGTGAACCAACAAGAGGGAAAAATCTACTTAACCTCCTCCTCACCAATCTACCTGTCGCAGATGCATCTGTCCATGACAGCATTGGCAGCAGTGACCACCGCACAGTCATTGTGGAGACGAAGTCCCATCTTCACACTGAGGACACCCTCCATCGTGTTGTATGGGATAGATTCAGAACAGATCTAGCAGCTCAAAACTGGGCATCCATGAGGCGCTGTGGGCCATCAGCAGCAGCAGAATTGTATTCCACCACAATCTGTAACCTCATGGTCCGGCATATCCCTCACTCTACCATTACCACCAAGCCAGGGGACCAACCCTGGTTCAACAACGAGTGTAGAAGAGCATGCCAGGTGCAGCACCAGGCGTACCTAAAAATGAGGTGCCACCTGGGGAAGCTGCAACACAGGACTACATGCATGCTAAAAAATGGAAGCAGCATGCTATAGACAGGGCTAAGCAATCCCACAATCAAAGGATCAGATCAAAGCTCTGCAGTCCTGCCACATCCAGTCGTGAATGTTGGTGGACCATTAAACAACTAACGTGAGGAGGAAGCTCCAAGAATATCCCCATCCTCAATGATGGTGGAGCCCAGCACGTGAGTGCAAAAGACAAGGCTGAAGATATTGCAACCATCTTCAGCCAGAAGTGCCGAGTAGATGATCCATATCGGTCTACTCCCGAGGTCCCCACCATCACAGAAGCCAGTCTTCAACCAATTCGATTCACTCCACGTGATATCAAGAAACGACTGAGCGCACTGGATACAGCAAACGCTATGGACCCCGACAACATCCCGGCTATCGTGCTGAAGACTTGTGCTCCAGAACTAGCCGCGCCTCTAGCCAAGCTATTCCAGTACAGCTACAACACTGGCATCTATCTGCCAATGTGGAAAACTGCCCAGGTATGTCCTGTCCACAAAAAGCAGGACAAATCCAACCCGGCCAATTACCATCCCATCAGTCTACTCTCAATCATCAGCAAAGTGATGAAGGTGTCATCGACAGTGCTATCAAGCGGCACTTACTCACCAATAACCTGCTCACTAATGCCCAGTTTGGGTTCCGCCAAGAGCACTTGGCTCCTGACCTCATTACAGCCTTGGCCCAAACATGGACAAAGAAGCTGAATTCCAGCGGTGAGGTGAGAGTGACTGCCCTTGACATCAAGGCAGCATTTGACTGAGTCTGGCATCAAGGAGCCCTAGTAAAACTGAAGTCAATGGGAATCAGGGGAAAATGCTCCACTGGCTGGAGTCATACCTAGCACATAGGAAGATGGTTGTGGTGGTTGAAGGTCAATCATCACAGCCCCAGGACATCACTGCAGGAGTTCCTGAGGGCAGTGTCCTAGGCCCAACCATCTTCAGCTGCTTCATCAATGACCTTCCCTCCAACATAAGGTCAGAAATGGGGATGTTTACTGATGGCTGCAGTGTTCAGCGCCATTTGCAACTCCACAGATAATGAAGCAGTCCATGCCCGCATGCAACAAGACCTGCACGACGTTCAGGCTTGGGCTGATAAGTGGCAGGTAACATTCGCGCCACAGAAGTGCCAGGCAATGACGATCTCCAACAAGCGAGAGTCTAACCACCTCCCCTTGACATTCAATGGCATTACCATCGCCAAATCCCCCACTATCAACATTCTGGGGGTCACCATTAACCAGAAACTTCACTGGACCAGCCACATAAATACTGTGGCAACAAGAGCAGGTCAGAGGCTAGGTATTCTGCGGTGAGTGTCTCACCTCCTGACTCCCCAAAGCCTTTCCACCATCTACAAGGCACAAGTAAGGAGTGTGATGGAATACACTCCACTTGCGTGGATGAGTGCAGCTCCAACAACACTCAAGAAGCTCGACACCATCCAGGACAAAGCAGCCTGCTTGATTGGCACCCCATCCACCACCTTAAACATTCACTCCCTCCACCACCGGCATACCGTGGCTGCAGTGTGTACCATCTACAAGATGCACTGCAGCAACTCGCCAAGGCTTCTTCGGCAGCACCTCCCAAACCCGCAACCTCTTCCCCCTAGAAGGACAAGGGCAGCAGACGCATGGGAACACCACCACCTCCAAGTTCCCCTCCAAGTCACACACCATCCTGACTTAGAAGTATATCGCCGATCCTTCATCGTCGCTAGGTCAAAATCCTGGAACTCCCTACCTAACAGCACTGTGGGAGTACCATCACCACACGGACTGCAGCGGTTCAAGAAGGCGGCTCACCACCACCTTCTCAAGGGCAACTAGGGATGGGCAATAAATGCTGGCATTGCCAGCGACGCCCTGATCCCATAAAATGAATTAAAACATTTTTTTTTAATTATCTTCTCATGCTCTGAGAACCTCTGCTTCTCCAGGCATCAATGATTGTCATCTAAAAATCCACCTAGCATGGTAAAAGTTTAAACTCTCACAGCTGCTGAGGACTCACAAAACGCTTTAATAAATGAGTCTTGTAGCTAGTGAATAACTTGGATGTGCAAAGACAACAAATCTGATCTGTTACTTAATTCATTGACCTGGAATTTGCAGTTGTAATGACAGCGAAACTGTCAGCGTTCGCTGTCATTACAACTGTGAATCTGACAGCAACTTCTGGAGTGCGCACATGTGCAGTTAAACATGAAAATCCAAAAGTTGCTGTCAGTCAATTCCTGCTCCTCCACAGAGCGCGCTGTTGAACTCCCCACAACCGGCAATCAATTGAAATCACTGAACTGGACGAGAACTTAAGCTTTTAAAACCCCCGCAAAAAGTTAAGCCTTGTTGAGTGAGCTGTAACTGGGTTTTTAAAGGTGTACTGAGTCATTACTACTGCTGAACAACCGTTCTGACCTTGAAAAACGAATTATATATTTGTGGAATGTTAATTTTTTCCATTATTATAAAAAATCCATGTTTTTTATAATTATTTTGAAAAGTTTGTTTATGATATTTCAGCTTCAACCTTAATCCCATGTGTATGTCCCAATCTTTATTTCATTCTCTGTAAAATGATTAAAAAGTGAAGGAAAATCAGTGCATTTTACTTCCTGGTTTGCTGTCTGTGAGAATTCTTCAATGTGATTGACTGCTTCGCCAGCTTGATGACATCACTGTAGCTAGACGCTGGAGATCCCCTAGACTTAGCGTCAGATTCAAATTAACGTCAGGAGAGGTGAAATCGATGCCACAGAGAACGCTAGATCTTTATGGGCAGCCTTCTTCGAGGTCAGTGGCGAGCACTATCACTTCGCTGCTGAATGCAAAATCCAGGCCAGTGTTGCCTTTGGAAAGGCAGAAACATTGCTCTTGCCTCTTCAATCCATGGAGCAGACTATAAGTGTGATACAAGAGCCATAAAGCAGTTTAATATGGCTGATTTACAGGATTGCTCAGGAAGGTAATAGTAGTTCTTGTTGTAATATTGCACTGCAGTAGATTTTTTTATCACATTGAAGCATGATAATATTTTTCAAGTAGGACTTACCAAGCCCTAGTCTGTATCCATTTATCATATTTCACATGTAATGTACACTTGAGAACATTCTGTTCTTATTTGAATTCTCGATTATAACTAAAATATAGTCCAAAAATGTGCGGGTTAGGTTGATTTGGCTATGATAAAATTGACCCTTAGTGTTAGGGGGGGATTAAATATGTGGGGTTATGGGGATAGGATGGGATATGTAAGGGGGAATTAAATACGTGGGGTTACGGGGGTAGGGTGGGATATGTGTACTGTGGGGATTAAAGCAGGGACAGGGTACTGGATTTGGATGATCAGCCATGATCGTATTGAATGGTGGAGCAGGCTCGACGGGCCAAATGGCCTACTCCTGCTCCTAGATTCTATGTCTATGTTTCTAAAATCACTGTATGCAGGATCATCAACACAGCTGCATTTGGCTGGAGTCTCATGTACAAGATATATAGACCCTATAGTTTAATTACAGGGTTTTCACTACCATTATGGATGCTGGGATGACACCATCTCCTCTGCACCTTTGTGTTTTCTATTACTCTCCAGCAAATCTCACAGGCAGGCGACCTGTGAAAACAAAAGTTGCATTTAAAGAGCATCTTTAACAACCTCAGGATGCTCCAAAGCACTTTACAGCCAATTACGTACTTTTGAAGTGTAGTCACTGTTGTAATGTAGGGAAAGGAAAGAGAGAAAGAAAGAGCAATAAAGAAGGTTAATAAAGAAAGAGAAGATGATTGATGCCAGTTATCTGTCCCTTGTGAACAATATGATGGACACAGCTTGCTGCATTTAGCCATAATTGTATTATTGGTGCAGGGCAACACTTCATATATCTGGATCACTTCCAGAAATGTCAGACAAAGAAAGAACTTGCATTTGTATCATACCTTTCACAGTCTCATGATGTCCCAAAGCGTTTTACAGCAAATTAAGTGCATTCAAAGTGTAGTCACTGCTGTAATGTAGGCAAATGCAGCAGCCAATTTTCACAGCGTTGTCCCACAAACAGCAATGAGATAAATGACCAGATAATCTGTATTACTTATATTGATTGAGGGATAAATGTTGGCCAGTACATTGGGAGAATGCCCCCTGCTCTTCTTGAAATAGTGCCATTAGAATCTTTTTTTTTGTGGACCAGTTAAGGTAGATGGGGCCTTAATGTCTCATCAAAAAGACAGCATCTCTGATAGCACAGTACACCCTCAGTACTGCAGTGAAGTGTAAGCCTAGATGGTGTGCTCATCTATGTAGTTGGCTTGAACCCATGGCCTTCTGACGCATTAGTGAGATCGCTACCATTGAGCCAAGGCTGACACAAAGTTGGACCTATGATTTGTCTAGTGTTACCAGCACTGCTGCGGCACAGTGTACTGGTGCTATAGTGCATTATGCTGTGCATGAATAGGATGCATGTTCTGGTTATGATTGATTGGAAACACAATGGTGGCTGTATCTTCGGGGCAAGTGCAGACACTTCCGTAGTGCAAGGAAAGAAAATCAACAAACATCACCATGGGTTGCTCTCGTGCTCGAGAGAAGTTGCGAGTCGGCTGAGGAATAGGCATTTCCTCTCCATTGAGGATATGTAGCGCAGGTGGAACCAAAAAGAAGGAAGGAAAATAAAATGACAGAGTGCCTAAACTCTACGGACTGTGGGCTACGGACCAAGAGTTGGAGAGTGGGATTAGGCTGGATAGCTCCTTTTTGGCCAGCACAGACACAATGGGCCGAACGGCCTCCTTCTGTGCGGTAAACTTCTGTGATTCTATGATACTCCTGCACATTTAGTTCCACACTTCCTAACTTCTATTGTGAATTAAGTCTACTGACTGGAGGTTACCTTCAACTGTGAAAGATTTAACATATTTATTTTTAGCTACTGGGGTCCACTTGTTCTGAATAAGCCATAATGTGTTATTCAAATCACGTAAAGGCTAATGGCACGTTATGTGCTTGCTGTGTTTTACAGCTGGTTTTTTTACTGCTCTTCAGCCTCCGGTTCTTGACATCAACGTAAAACTAATGGACTTTGATTTTTTAGATCGACGGCAAGGAAGTCTCATTACTCCACCGACACCTTCGCTGACAGCAGGCGAGATGCCGGGAGCGGCTGGAGAGCCTATTTTGGTGGTGACATCATGACATTTCATCATGACATCACCACATACAAACTGTTGCCATCATCGTCACAGTGATGTCATGATACAACAGCTTGACTGCTCGTGCACACCGGCCTAAATGTCATGGCCAGCCCCGCACATGCACAGATTGTTAGGCTGGTTTACAGGAACACCGGCTGCACATTGCAAAATAAATAAATGCGGGAGAGTGGCACAGTTAACTGACGTTCCCGAGACCCAGGCTGTCAATGTAAAAGAAGATCAAGTTAAAAGTGATGCTATCATTAAAATGCGTTTTTTTTTAAAATACTTGCCACACTAACTAACACAGTGGAGCAAACTGAGCAGAAACTCAACCAACATCACTAAAACTGGTCATTATCACATTGCTGTTTGTGGGACCTTGCTGTGTGCAAAATGGCTGCTGCGCTTCCTACATTACCACTGTGACTTGCTTCAAAAGTGCTTTGGCTGTAAAGCATTTTGAGGCATCCTGAGGCGCGATGTAATTGTAAGTCTGTCTCTCTTCTTTCTTGATTACAATAAGATCAAATGTTGTTTACGTGTCAAACAATTGGCATCCACATGTAAAACATATTGCAAAAGAACGATTGTGTAAGTTTAAATCCTGCTGAGAATCAATCATTTTGCAATCGGGATTGAATTGCTGGCCATTTAAGGTCTGACGCCCTGCCATAAGGGATCAATTTGTTCAGCAACTCCCTATCAGGTCAAAGGCCAACGAAATATCTCTATGAAGGAATTAGAAACCAGGTTTAAGAACTAACTCTGATGGTTATACTGTAATTCTATGCATTTTAGGTACTTTGCTTACAACAACATCAGCACAAATATTACGGCCTAGAAATTACGGCCTAGTACCTCCAGAGTACGCCTCCGACCCGCAGAACATTTACGAAATTACCTCCTGGAGCCCAGCCTGCGAAGAGTTGCGGTCTCAGGCCTCGAGGCGGAGGGCAGCATAATGGCCCACGGATCCTTCGGAAGCATCCCTGGGATCACGTGGGCCCGGTCCGCCAATGACAAAGGAAAATTCCATTGCAATCATTTACGAAGGGAATCCCCTAATGATATGCAATGGAATCCCCAAATAATTTTACAATGTACAGAATTCTAATAATTATACAATGGACAGAATTGGAATTTTATTCATAAGTTCCTTCATTGTACCAACCTCAATAAAAATGTAATTTTTTGATAAATAATTTTAAACATCAATAAGACTGTAACCCAGGCTATTATTTGCATAATCTCATTTAAAATGTACGTGCATCATTTTGGATTTTTAAATGTTTTATTTAAGCCTTATATATACCCTTACACTGATGCAAGCAGGCCCTAAGCCTGCATTTACCAGCCGTAAGAGTTGCGTGGGCAATTGCTGGGCAGTTGTTGGGCAAATATCCCAACTCTGCGGCAACAATGCTCAGTTTTCAGGCGGTTCGGGTGATCTGTCAAGGCGTAAACTTGACAGATCGCAATTTCTGTATTTCGCGCATGCGCATGCGGAAATCCAGAACTTGTGGGGCCTTTCAAAGGCAATACGACCATGTACTCTGAGCATACGCCGTCACAGACACTGTAATTTCAGGGCCTACATCTTTTTTATTACATGTGACTTGCACTTGCGGTGATCACATCAGCACTATTGTACATGTGTCTACATTGACTTAAATTGATAAGTATCTGTACAATAATAACTTAACATGGAGCAGTCAGCATGGATTCAGAAGGGCAAGCGCCTGCTTGACCAACCTCCTTGACCTTTGTGAAGGAATGACAACCCAAGTAGACTGTGGTAAGCTCAATGACATGATGTACCTCGACTTTCAAAAGGCATTTGATAAAGTTCTACACACTAGGCTATAAATTAAACTCAAAGCTGTAGGGGTTCAGAGTAAACAAAGGGAATGGACAAGAAAGTGGCAGAAGGGTAGAAAACAATGTGCACTCATTAGCGGACTTGTGTTAGGATGGGAGGAAGTACTGAGTGGGGTACCTTAGAGCTCAGTACTGGGGCCATTACTGTTTCTAATTTTCTGGATTCAGAAACTTAATACAAAGTGGTCAAATCTGCAGAAGACACCAAACCAATAGGAGCAGTGGAATCAGAGGACGCAACTCAGAAATTACAGAATTGGGTTGTACAAAGCTCGGTTTGGGGTCCCAACATTTGACTAGACAGTACTAAATGCTGCTAGAGTTTATTACAATTGCTAAAGGCAAAAAGAAATGAATAAATTAAACTGACTTACTGTTGCCACAGTCACTGTATCTTTTAATGTATAATGTACCTATTGATTTATAGTATTTCAAAACTGGAAGCAGCCTGCATTAACTTGAGTGAAGCCATTGAGAGCTGGGAAGCAGTGAGTGCGGCAATCTGTATGGACCTCACTCGCCCCATAAACCAAACATCAACGAGTGCGGCAATCTGTGTGGACCTCACTCGCCCCATAAACCAAACATCAACGAGTGCAGCAATCTGTGTGGACCTCACTCGCCCCATAAACCAAACATCAACTGTTCCTGGAACCCACTAAATAATGATTCTGGCGCGATTCTCGTTAACTTGCTACATTGCATGTTAGTGTGTCCCATAGAGGGTAGGTATCCTTCACTGGATCCTCAAGGCCCCTGTCTGGCATGGGGCCAGGTTGCACAACCCTAATGCTGCCCCACGTGATTTGAGTGTTCAGGAAATTTAGCCACTAAAGTTAGGCCATTTTATGTCAAGATACATGTTCGAGTTGACCCATGCCAGTAAATAAGTATAACTCAATGTACAGTCCCCACTACTTAAAACATCCATGTTTAAAATGGGCAGTCGCTTATATTGGCCGAAAAGCGATAACAATTATCTATTTGCATTAACGTCAATTTCAAAGTTGCCGGTTATTGCGTCTTAAGCGCTCTGTTTATTTAGGGCAAAAACAGCTGTGCTTACTCACTGGTTAAGGTGCACTGAATGCACCAACAAACTTAAGTAAATAACACGTCATTAATGTTCAGTTACCTTTTGTGTACATAAAAATTTCAGGCTTTTGGTACAAAAGGAAATGCAGCAGCATGGTTAGAAAGTTGGTTGATGGATAGGAAACTGAGTTTGGGTAAATGTGTGTTACTCAGACCGAAGAAGTATCGGAAATGGTGTCCCCCCATGGGTCAGTTAAGGATCACTTTTGTTCTTGGTACTGTACATATATAGATGATTTGGACTTGAGTATATGAAACACAATCTCAAAATCTGTTGATGACATTAAAGTAGGAGGTTTAGCAAACAGGACGGTAAAATGGGAAGACAATAGCAGGTTAGTGGAAATGGAAGACAGGTGTCAGGTGCAATTTAATGTGCATAAGTGTGAGGTAATACATTTTGGGAGAAAAACAAGGAATAGTGGAATACATTTAATGGAAAGTTACTGAAGGGTGTGGATGAACAGATAGACTTAATGGCTCAAATACATAATTCTCTGAAAGTGGAAATGCAGGAAGATAAAGCCATAAAAAGTCCAGTAGGATTTTGGGTTTAATAAATATGGGTATAGAGTGCAAGAGTAAAGCAGTAATGCTGCATTTATACAGTGGTTAGGCCACAGATAAGAGTACTCCATGTGGTTTTTGGTACCCACTATAACAAGGACATTAAAACCATAGAGAGTGTGTAGTGCAGACTCACTAGGATAATGCCAAGCATGAAAAACTATAGTTATGAAGAGAGACTTGAAATCCTGAATCTATGTCCACTGGGGCAGAGAAAGCTAAGAGATTTAATACGGGTTTAAAAATTATGAGAGGGTTTCATAGGGAAAGACTCATTCCTTTTGGATGGGGAGATAATTTAAAATTATCGGTGAGAGACTGAGGAGAGAGATTGTCGCAGCTTGGGATGCTTTGCCACAGGAAGTGGTTGAGACTTTTAAGGGCAAATTGGATAAATATTTGAAGCAGAGGCTATGGGGAGGGACGAGGGGAGTGAGATTGGCTTTTATAGAGTTGCCACAGCAACAACAGGGCTGAATGGCCTCATTCTGTGCTGTAAGCTTCTATGGTTCTATAAAGGTGGGGGGAAATGTTGGTGTATGTCATGAAATCCTTATATACAATGGTTTCAGGGAGGTTTTGTCACCTTTGTGAGTCACAACAGTGCCAGCACAATTTTGTTCCTCCTTAACACCTGTGAAGAGAATTACAGCAAGGTAAGTGGAGCCATGAAATGTGAGGAGGAGAGTTAGGTGTCATTTGACTGTAGGTCAGATAGCATCAGAGGTTGGCCTTTGGATACTGAAGCTCCCTGCTCTCTCGCGAATCAGAATATCTGTTTGAGGTAACAGAGGGAATGAGGTAAAAGCAGTCAGCCTAAATCTATAAGGTTTGCCTGCCAAAGCGTTCCTCTATCTTTGACTACTTGTGTTCAGCTGCAGAAGTCTCTTGCGCCCTCCCTGCACTTCACTGCTCTGCAATTCAGATGACAGCTCGTCTGACGAATTTCTCCATTGTGTGGGATGACAGGATGACTATTACTCCCAGGACTAACTGTTCATGAGGATTTGCTGCTCAAGAGCCCCTAATTAACATTGTTTTCACCTGTGTGCAGGATTAAGAGGAGCGAGTGCATGAGTAAGACACTTCCAAAATGAGCAATCTGTATTCCGAGCAATGCACCAGAGAACCGGCTCTTGACATTCTTGCTGGTGCTTCAAAAGGAAATGCAGCAGCATGGTTAGAAAGTTGGTTGATGGATAGGAAACTGAGTTTGGGTAAATGTGTGTTACTCAGACCGAAGAAGTATCGGAAATGGTGTCCCCCCATGGGTCAGTTAAGGATCACTTTTGTTCTTGGTACTCTACATATATAGATGATTTGGACTTGGGTATATGAAACACAATCTCAAAATCTGTTGATGACATTAAAGTAGGAGGTTTAGCAAACAGGACGGTAAAATAGGAAGACAATAGCAGGTTAGTGGAAATGGAAGACAGGTGTCAGGTGCAATTTAATGTGCATAAGTGTGAGGTAATACATTTTGGGAGAAAAACAAGGAATGGTGGAATACATTTAATGGAAAGTTACTGAAGGGTGTGGATGAACAGATAGACTTAATGGCTCAAATACATAATTCTCTGAAAGTGGAAATGCAGGAAGATAAAGCCATAAAAAGTCCAGTAGGATTTTGGGTTTAATAAATATGGGTATAGAGTGCAAGAGTAAAGCAGTAATGCTGCATTTATACAGTGGTTAGGCCACAGATAAGAGTACTCCATGTGGTTTTTGGTACCCACTATAACAAGGACATTAAAACCATAGAGAGTGTGCAGTGTAGACTCACTAGGATAATGCCAAGCATGAAAAACTATAGTTTTGAAGAGAGACTTGAGATCCTGAAACTATGTCCACTGGGGCAGAGAAAGCTAAGAGATTTAATACAGGTTTAAAAATTATGAGAGGGTTTCATAGGGAAAGACTCATTCCTTTTGGATGGGGAGATAATTTAAAATTATCGGTGAGAGACTGAGGAGAGAGATTGTCGCAGCTTGGGATGCTTTGCCACAGGAAGTGGTTGAGACTTTTAAGGGCAAATTGGATAAATATTTGAAGCAGAGGCTATGGGGAGGGACGAGGGGAGTGAGATTAGCTTTTATAGAGTTGCCACAGCAACAACAGGGCTGAATGGCCTCATTCTGTGCTGTAAGCTTCTATGGTTCTATAAAGGTGGGGGGAAATGTTGGTGTATGTCATGAAATCCTTATATACAATGGTTTCAGGGAGGTTGTGTCACCTTTGTGAGTCACAACAGTGCCAGCACAATTTTGTTCCTCCTTAACACCTGTGAAGAGAATTACAGCAAGGTAAGTGGAGCCATGAAATGTGAGGAGGAGAGTTGGGTGTGATTTGACTGTAGGTCAGATAGCATCAGAGGTTGGCCTTTGGATACTGAAGCTCCCTGCTCTCTCGCGAATCAGAATATCTGTTTGAGGTAACAGAGGGAATGAGGTAAAAGCAGTCAGCCTAAATCTATAAGGTTTGCCTGCCAAAGCGTTCCTCTATCTTTGACTACTTGTGTTCAGCTGCAGAAGTCTCTTGCGCCCTCCCTGCACTTCACTGCTCTGCAATTCAGATGACAGCTCGTCTGACGAATTTCTCCATTGTGTGGGATGACAGGATGACTATTACTCCCAGGACTAACTGTTCATGAGGATTTGCTGCTCAAGAGCCCCTAATTAACATTGTTTTCACCTGTGTGCAGGATTAAGAGGAGCGAGTGCATGAGTAAGACACTTCCAAAATGAGCAATCTGTATTCCGAGCAATGCACCAGAGAACCGGCTCTTGACATTCTTGCTGGTGCTTCAAACCTATCTATTTTCAGAGTCTTCTAAATATCGGCAGAGCAGGTTAGCAGAGTTGTTTGTCCCTATGGCAACAGCTTTCAGTTGACTGTTTTTACCCAAAACCTATTATTCTATGTTCTGGTTGGAGACCATTAAATAATGGTATTCATGTGTGCTTTGGTAAAGATACTAATCTGAAGTTTTATTCAATTCTTTTTTGCGTGAAGACCATGTTGAATTTATTTAGTCTCCTTACTGAAAACGTTTGAGTGCCAGGGATGTTTTTCTTACCAGTTCCCGAGATCTGTTGAAATTTAGACAGTGGTTCCTTCTCAGTACTTGTGAATCCTCTGAAGGTGAAGCACAGGGCAGTAAGTCTAGTGGAGTTTTCAGTGCAATGTAATTGACTTTCTGAGGGCAGAATATTTAGCTAACATGGCGCTAGTGCTAATCACAGTGTCCCCACCACAGAGCGAGCTGGCACTTGTGATCCATTTAGATGTAATGGACGCTACAAACCACTTTTGCTTAGCTCTTGGGATCCTCCTGGAGTTAGCACAGGCAGAAAGTTGGAGGCCAGGCATATAGCAAAATGTAAGCACCCGTATATCTGTGGTTTTTATCAACAGAATGAAAAGGTTATTCGTATCTGTGGATGTTGGTTAAAGTTTTTGAACTCTGCTCCTTTCTCCCCATTCTGCATTCCTTACTCAAATATTCTTTGCCTACTTTCTCCCCCGAAGTCTGCAGTCTTCACTATACGATCTATTCTGTCAGCTTTGCGGTGATTTAAAAAAAATATTCGTTCCTGGGATGTGGGCGTCGCTGGCAAGGCCAGCATTTATTGCCCATCCCTAATTGCCCTTGAGGAGGTGGTGATGAGCTGCCTTCTTGAACCACTGCAGTCCTAGTGGTGAAGGTACTCCCACAGTGCTGTTAGGAAGGGAGTTCCAGGTTTTTGACCCAGCAACGATGAAGGAACGTCGATATATTTCCAAGTCAGGATGATGTGTAACTTGGAGGGGAACTTGCAGGTGATTGTGTTCCCATGCGTCTGCTGCCCATGTCCTTCTAGGTGGTAGAGGTCGCAGGTTTGGGAGGTGCTGTCGAGGAAGTCTTGGCGAGTTGCTGCAGTGCATCTTGTAGATGGTACACATTGCAGCCCACAGTATGCCAGTGGTGGAGGGAGTGAATGGTTAAGGTGGTGGATGGGGTGCCATTCAAGCGGGCTGCTATGTCCTGGATGGTGTCGAGCTTCTTGAGTGTTGTTGGAGCTGCACTCATCCAGGCAAGTGGAGAGTATTCCATCACACTCCTGACTTGTGCCTTGTAAATGGTATAAAGGCTTTGGGGAGTCAGGAGGTGAGACACTCGCCACAGAATACCCAGCCTCTGACCTGCTCTTGTAACCACAGTATTTATGTGGCTGGTCCAGTTAAGTTTCTGGTCAATGGTGACCCCCAGGATGTTGATGGTGGGGGATCCAGTGATGGTAATGCCGTTGAATGTCAAGGGGCGGTGATTAGACTCTCGCTTGTTGGAGATAGTCATTGCCTGGAACTTGTGTGGCGCGAATATTACTTGCCACTTATCAGCCCAAGCCTGAATGTTGTCCAGGTCTTGTTGCATTTGGGCATTGGCTGCTTCATTATCTGAGAAGTTGCGAATGGAACGGAACACTGTGCAGTCATCAGCGAACATCCCCATTTCTGACCTTATGATGGAGGGAAGGTCATTGATGAAGCAGCTGAAGATTGTTGGGCCTAGGACACTGCCCTGAGGAACTTGTGTAGCGATGTCCTGGGGCTGAGATGATTGACCTCCAACAACCACAACCATCTTCCTTTGTGCTAGGTATGACTCCAGCCAGTGGAAAGTTTTCCCCCTGATTCCCATTGACTTCAATTTTACTAGAGATCCTTGATGCTACATTCGGTCAAATGCTGCCTTGATGTCAAGGGCAGTCACTTTCACCTCACCTCTGGAATTCAGCTCTTTTGTCCATGTTTGGACCAAGGCTGGAATAAGGCTGGGAGCCGAGTGGTCGTGGCGGAAACCAAACTGAGCATCGGTGAGCAGGTTTTTGGTGAGTAAGTGCCGCTTGATTGCACTGTCGACGACACCTTCCATCACTTTGCTGGTGATTGAGAGTAGACTGATGGGGCAGTAATTGGCCGGATTGGATTTGTCCTGCTTTTTGTGGACAGGATGTACCTGGGCAATTTTCCACATTGTTGGGTAGATCCCAGTTTTGTAGCTGTACTGGAACAGCTTAGCTAAAGGTGCGGCTAATTCTGGAGCACAAGTCTTCAGCACGACAGCCGGGATGTTGTCAGGGCCCATAGCCTTTGCTGTATCCAGTGCGCTCAGCCGTTTCTTGATATCACGTGGAGTGAATCAAATTGGCTGAAGACTGGCTTCTGTGATGGTGGGGACCTCAGGAGTAGGCCAATATGAATCATCCACTCGGCACTTCTGGCTGAAGATGGTTGCAAACGCTTCAGCCTTGTCTTTTGCTCTCGCGTGCTGGGCTCCGTCATCATTGAGGATGGGGATATTCATGGAGCCTCCTCCTCCCGTTAGTTGCTTAATGGTCCACCATCATTCATGACTGGATGTGGCAGGATGCAGAGCTATGATCTGATCCGTTGATTGTGGGATCGCTTAGCCCTGTCTATAGCATGCTGCTTCCGCTGTTTAGCATGCATGTAGTCCTGTGTTGCAGCTTCCCCAGGTTGGCACCTCATTTTTAGGTACGCCTGGTGCTGCTTCAGGCGTACCTATTTGCTGTCTGTTTTACTTGCTTTCTCTTCTGAAATGTCAGAAGCCACTTATGTCTTTGAGTTAAAGGATCCCCGGAGAGTAGTGCTCGAACAGATCACAACTTCCACGTGCCACTCACCCTTTTTAGCTTTCTTTTGCAACAGTTCCAAATTAATGCCTGTTGTGTCGTCCAGAAAACCTTGATTCATGGGTGAATGACAGTGAGATCTGTCTCGTGTGTGTTGATTTAAGTGGAGACCTGATTGCAGCTTGCAAGGTTCCATGAAAATGTGCATTTCTGATGCCCTTGAATTCCTGCTTTATGTTCGAGAGTACTATTGATGGCATTTCTTCAACATAAAAGTGTTGAGAGTATCCAACTTCAGCACTTGGGGGTAATTTTAACTTTGGGCGATAGTGTAAAATGGACAATATTGGTTCGTTTGCCTGTTATACACTATCATCAAAAGTTAAAATGACCCACATTATGGGAAAAGTTGTAAGCCCAGCAAATGAAAAGCTAATGGGCCCCCTTTAAAAGTACAGACGCTAACCCCTTAATCTTGTCAGTCTTGAGGAAGCAACAGTACTATCTCACCCTGACAAGAACAAACCTTCCGAGCACAGACATAACTAGCACTTAAGACTATAGCTTCAAGGCAAACACTTTTCTCTGGTATACAATTGCAGCAGACAAGGAGCAGTAACCTTTCTGTAGCAAATGCTTCACAGTCTTATTTCAAGTTACACTGTCAAAGTGACACATGAAAAACAGAATTAAATAGTCTTGTAAACAGAACCCAAAAGCTCCAGCACACTTCCTCTGCTTTCAAAATATGCAGCTCATTTCTTGTAAGAATGGTTTTCTCTGAATTTGAATGATAAACATGAGAGATTAGGCCGGAATTAAAGTGTGTCTCTTAATTCATAGTACAGTATCTATGGAACAAATCCTAATTCTAACCTTCTATTACTTTACATCGTGGTGCAGGAGTGCTATTGCATACCTCAAGATAATAAAGCAAGCAAAGGGTTTAGTAAAAAAAAAAATAACTTGCCTTATAGTGTCTTGCAGGTCCTTCAGGATGCCCCCAAAGCACTTCACAGCCAATGAATTACTTTTGAGGTGTAGTCACTGTTTTTTTCTTGTAGGCAAATGCAGCAGCCAATTTACCCAGTGTGAGTAATTTGATTAAGATGCCTTCAGAATAACCTTTGGATATTTTTCTGGCTCCACTATGCTTTTAGACAACTCTGCTGGCATTTTATTCCTTCTGTCTAGTAGAGTCCAGCAGTTGCCAGGTTAATGGAGATATCTCTGATTACTGGCAGGCGAGTGACAAGAAGATACTCTGGATTCCTAATGGTCCAGTTTGCAGGAATGGGTTCTGTTCTCTCAAGCTGGTGATTTGTTAAAGGTGAACTATAGACACATAAACAGCCTAATTAAAGCTGAATGACTCAAGTGAAAAAAGTAATGATTAGCAGAGTCTTTTTTGTTTATTTTTACAACAAATGAATGGGAATTAATTACTTTGGAGAATTCAAGCTGTAAGTAAGCTTCATAAATCTCCCAGTGAGAGATGGAAGAAGTGTCCAAGAGGACAACAGCAGATGCAATTCTCAGGAAGCTTTGAACAATTCTGTAATCAAGTTCTTTACTGAGAACCACAGACTCAGTGAATTAATTTATTACAGCATCTGGAACTCTCTCCTGAAGAAACTGTTGAGGCTAGATCAATTGAAAATTTCCAAAATAAGATTGATAGATTTTGGTTAGGTAAGGGTATTAAGGGATACGGAACTAAGGCAGGCCAATGGACTTAAGATACAGATCAACCATGATCTAAGTGAATGGTGGAATATGCTCGAGGGGCTGAGTGGCCTTCTCCTGTTCCTATGTAAGAATACTTAAGTTTAGCTAGTAGATCTCCATTACTGACAGCTAATGGGCCAGGTTAACACTCACTGCCTTGCTGCTGCTGCTTGAGTCTCATCCATACTGTACTACTGGCCTCCACACTAGGAACTGTTGTAGCTGTTATCTTTCTTTGGCTTGCAAACAATGCTTCAAAAAACAGAGGTACCCTGCAATTGTACAGATGCAACAAATGGCACCGATCAGTGCAACAACCATAGGAAGATGTAGCTTCAAAGCTGTTGGCTCCAGAGTTGTATGATAATGAGTAGCTCTGATGCCTGTTGATAGTTCCCCCCTTCCCCATCCACCCGACAATTCCTGCCTGTAGGTCTTAGTTGCAATGATAAATTTATAAAATGAAAGGGGTCATTCTACCTTTTTTGGGATTTTTCTGGCGGACCCTGTTCCGAGCATAACCAGGAACAGCCTGCAGTGAGACTTCCTCGAAGTCCACTAGGACAGTTTGCTCTGTAGCTGATACATAACCTGCTGTGCCATGAAGTATTGCAGTGAGGTTTTTGCAGGGATATTTTAATTAAAAAAAAATCAATTTTAAACTTTTTTTAATTTGGACGTAATGGATACAATTGGTCTCACACAGACATAATTGTATTATCAACCATGGCATTACACACCATCCCTGTTCACAGGCCTGATAAAATGGTGAAATCCTTTAACAGGATGAACAGAGCCCATTTATGTTTAGAAAATGAACAAATGGTAATTTAGAAGGCAACCCAAGCTCAGTGTGAAACTAGCCACTTGTGACGCATTTAGTGAGCCCTTGAACTGGATGTGTAACTTCTCAGAGGACGTGTAGCATCAGTGGATGATAAATGGGTTTTGATATCTTATTGAAACTCTTGGAAAAGTGTTTTAGGAGGGTTGTCAAGAACATTGCTATTACATTTGTGTTTTTGGATAAAACCCTAAGGTTGTACTTGATTTAAAGCTAATAATATGACAATTTAATACAAATTGCATTGGGTTTTTTTCAGTGTTTCTGACCCCGCCATGATGTTCCTTGTTGCAATAATTGTAATCCAATAATATTTGTGTTAAATGTCAGTATTTGGGCAGAACCCGAGACAGCACAGAAATATAGATGTTGTAGTAAGAAAATTCAGTCAATTTAGGTGCTTTTAGTCTCACAATCCAGAAGTGCTTGATTCTCTTGATGGCCAACATAAAGTTGGAGAACTAGCCGTTGACATTTCTTGAGCCTTGTATAGGGTGAGGCAATCTGAGCTCAGTATGAAACAAGTCACTTGTGATGTACTGGTGAGCCCTTGAACTGAATATGTAACTTCAGAGGTTGTGCAACATCAGTGGATAATAAATGGGTTTTGATACTTATTGAAACTCTCGGGGAAGTGTTTTTGGTCCTATTCTATTCTATTCTATTTTATTCCTCGTCTTCTGCAGTCAGCTGGTGCAGGTTTTCTTTACTGATGATTCCACCCTCTACTGAGTCACTAATTCCCCATGTGATAACTAAGCAGTAACCGATTATTGATAGAATTACCCTTGCGGACAAATGGCGTGCTACATTCAGCACTAAGTAGCCCAAGTTAATAGGTTGATGCTTCAGGTAGAACCCTTTGGCAGCAGGGTTTCTGATCAAGGGTTATTCCTGGAACATTAATACGCTTTTTATCTTCACAGCTGGTGATTGTGTATTTCCAACATTTTCTGTTTTTGTTTCAGATTTCCAGCATTTGCAGTCTTCCTTTATATTTAGACTAAATTAATAACTCTGCTGAAATGGATTGACTGTGATGTAGTCCAGCTGTTTCAGTTCAATAAAAGTTGTAAAATCTCATTTATTATAAGAATTCAGCTTATTGGCTTGGTAATCATATTTGACCTACATAGATGTAAGCAACTGGTGAAAATAGCTTCAAGTGATGTTAGAAGGGTGGGAATCTCAAGGAAGCTAGGCCCTTAATGTCACCATCTGCAGCTTCTGTGTTCTACAGACAACAACTTATGGTTGTATAGCATTTTTAACATAATGAAACATCCCAAGACACTTCACTTCTTAAGAGAAAATAGATTGAGCGGTAGTCAAAGAATTAAGAGAGTTAATAGAATGCACTGTTGAAAATTTAGGTTTTGAAGAGACTTTTTAAAGGTGGGGAAGGAAGTGGCAAGTCAAAATAGTTCAGACAGTGAGCTCCAGAGGTTAGACCTAGACAGCTGAAAGCTTTGACACCAGGTGAGAATACTGGGGGATGAACAGAAGCCTAGAGCCGCAGAACTATGGGGATTACATAGGATTACATAGCATATACAGCACAGAAACAGGCCGTTCGGCCCAACCAGTCCATGCTAGCATTTATGCTCCACAAGAGCTTCCTCCCATCTTTCCTCATCTAACGCTATCAGCATAACCCTCTATTCCCTTCTCCCTCATATGCTTATCTAGCCTCCCCTTAAATGCATCTATACTATTTGCTTCAACCACTCCCTGTGGTAGCGAGTTCCACATTCTCACCACTCTTTGGGTAAAGAAGTTTCTTCTGAATTCCCTATTGGATTTCTTGGTGACTATCTTATATTGATAGCCTCTAGTTATGCTTCCCCACAAGTGGAAACATTGGGGGGGGATTTTGCCAATGGGGGCACGTTGGAGGTGGGACTGCTGCTTGTCGGGTTTTAGTCCCGCCTCCATCGACTTCTGGCCAACCCACGCTATTTTCCCTTGATTGACCTTGTTAAGCCCACCCAGCAGGCTTAGCAGGCCAATTGAGGGGAAGCCGGTTACAGAGAACGTCAGTGTATGACGTTTCATCTGTCAAAAATGTTTGACAGATGAATTGTCATCGTTTGACAGCTCTGTGAATCTGTCAAACACTGACATTCTATGTTGTTTGATGAGTCCTTGTATTCAAGACTCATCAAACCTCTTTTGTGAGCAGAAATCAGATGGCTGTTTCATCAGAGAATGCAGCAGCCATCTGTCATCTCTGCCGCTGAGATGCGAGAGTCTCCGCATCCCCAACTGTTGAAGCCTGCAGGAAGAAACAAAGGTTAGTAAACTTTTTCTATCACTTTTCACTCACCTCACATACTTACCTCTCCACACTTGCACCCATCACTTACCTCCACAGCGCACTTTTGCACCCCGCAGACCCCCGCAGACCCACTGCTCGCCTCGGTGACCCCGGCGGGGTTTCCTGACGTCGGGAATCCCGCGCCTCTGGTGGAAAAATGGGGATAATCCTCTTAACTGTCTGTTAATTACCTGTTAACAGGCAGTTAAGTGGCTGTAATCCCCTTCCCGCCTCCAGGAGACGGGACCCGACTCAGTTCGGCTACCCACCTCCTGGGAAGATGGCACGGAGGTGGGTTGGGGGCGGGATGGGTACCTGCCCCCAGATTCTGCCATTTTCCCGGCAGTCCCGCCTCCAAACCCGCCTCCCCAGGGCTGGCAAAATCCAACCCATTCTCTCTGTATCGAATCTATCAAAACATTTCATAATTTTAAAGAGAAAGGAGATCCAGTCTGTTCATCCTTTCCTAATATGTATACCCTCATATTTCTGGTAGTCAAAGAATTAAGAGAGTTAATAGAAAGCACTGTTGAAAATTTAGGTTTTGAAGGCGGGCTGAACAAAATGGGAGATATATTATGGAAGCCATTGGCTCATTCATTTAATTCCCTTTGAACTATGGACATAATATTTAGGATGTAGAAGAAACCAGACTTTGGGAATTATAGGCCTGTTTGACTTGTGCAGTAGAGAAAATGCTGGAACGCATTACAAGGGATGGGATGTATGATCACCTGGAGAGGTTGGCAGGCAGGTCTCTGCTTGAGGCGTCAGTGTTTTAGCACGGGGATTTAAACTTCCCACAATTGTCACAAGGTCACCCAGAATTCTACAGGGCAAATCTCTTCTGCAGGTGTGTGGATCTGATATGGATGCACGGCCACGCAGTCAGAGTGTCTCCCCCATTCTCAAGGTTAAGTGATGCGAGTCTGTAGCAGGCTGTTTCCTTAAAGCCTAATAAAGTGCATTGCAGCACAGTAGTTCAATACTAATGGCAAGTTTACACTTTGCTTTGCCTGTGTCAGGCAAACACAGAACTGAAACTCTTTTTATAAATAAACTTCAGAGGGCTCTTCTGAACAGTTGGATTGGATTTCGCTCAGTCAAGTCACCTCAGGACAGTTAACGGTATGCCACAGCTTTTTTTTTACTGACTTGATTTGAAAGAAAACTAGTTGATCCTCGGTGGCGTTGCACA
Source organism: Squalus acanthias (assembly GCA_030390025.1). Classification (NCBI taxonomy): domain Eukaryota; kingdom Metazoa; phylum Chordata; class Chondrichthyes; order Squaliformes; family Squalidae; genus Squalus; species Squalus acanthias. The sequence continues at coordinate 35,676,764 of CM059425.1, read as the reverse complement.
CGGGTAGTCGAGACCCATTTGAAATGTTCAGGTCAAGCTGAGTTAAAAGGTGGAGGTTAACGGGGCTAATGTGGGGGGGGGGGGTGATGGAAGAGAAGGAGGAGGAAATAGGAGGGAGAGGGGATAGCGGAGAAGAGGAGTGGGGAGGGAGAGAGGAGGGGAGGGACAGAAGATAAAGGAGGAGGGGATGGAGGAGAGGAAGGGAGTACTGAGGAAGGGGAATTCAGGTCACCGGGGTAGCAGAATTGGGGCATGGGACAGCCAGGCATCGAGGGGAGAAATATGGCCAGTGGGGAGAGGGGTTGGGAGGGGCAGGGGAAGGAGCTGCTGTGAATAGGAAATGCAATCTGGTAGAGTGGGGTTACGATAAAAAGGAAATTAAAGCAGAGTAGGTGTAGTCTGTGAGGGAGAACTGCAACCACTGGTGGTGCGGGGTGGCGGGGGAGGTGGGGGGAGAGTGGGTGTTGGAGAGGGATTAGCAGCCACCGGATGTGTAGGAATGGGAAATGTAGCCAGCGGGTGTGTTGGATTGGAGAGTGACCAAATGGGAATTTTAACCAGTGGGGAGGAGGAGGAATGAATGCATTCCACGACTTACTGCTCAGGAGGTGGGGTCCATGATTCATGCTCAGTGGGGATGGTATTCTAGGTCCGAGCTGATACTTGTTTATCGGTTGGAGTGTGGGAAGCTTTTGGTTTTACTTTTGATAAACATTTCTCTCGGATTCTAGGACTTCCACTTGGTGCTTTAGGGATTCTTGCAACTCGCTGCCTACTTGGACTCGTTCTCTTCCCATCATTGTCCACTAAGAATTTTGAGGGTTCTTCGTTTCTGTTTCTTCACTTTGCGAGTGGAGGGGAAAGAGATACAAGGGCCACAAACCTGCTTAATGGGGGCAGGGGTCAAACTTTTGTTCATTAGGGGGTTAGCAAGGCTAAAATCTTCATCAGTGGGTGTGTGAGGAGGCCAAAAACTGTGAAGGAAGGAGCCGAAAGCTTGCTCATCAGCAGAGGGGAAGGGGGTCCAATACTTACTCAGCAGGGGGAAATGCGTATGGCCCAATATTTGCTCAAGGGGGGTGGGTAGGATGCCAAAATGGACTTCATCCTAGGATTTGAAAAAAAGTGGCTTGTGAGATAGTTGATGCGTTGGTTTTAATTTTCCAAAATTCCCTAGATTCGGGGAAGGTTCCATTAGATTGGAAAAGAGCGAATGCAACTCCTTTATTCAAAAAGGGAAGGAGACAGAAAGCAGGAAACTACAGGTCAGTTAGCTTAACATCTGTCATAGGGAAGATGTTAGAAGCTATTATTAAAGACGTTATAGCAGGGCACTTAGAAAAGTTCAAAGTAATCAGGCAGAGTCAACATGGTTTTGTGCAAGGGAAATCATGTTTAACCAATTTATTGGAGTTCTTTGAGGAAGTAACATGTGCTGTGGATAAAGGGGAACCGGTGGATGTACTGTACTTAGATTTCCAGAAGGCATTTAATAAGGTGCCACATCAAAGGTTACTGCGGAAAATAAAAGCTCATGGTGTAGGGGGTAACATATTGGCATGGATAGAAGATTGGCTAGCTAACAGGAAACAGAGAGTAGGCATAAATGGGTCATTTTCTGATTGGCAAGATGTAACGAGTGGTGTGCCACAGGGATCAGTGCTGGGGCCTCAACTTTTTACAATTTATATAAATGACTTGGATGAAGGGACCGAGGGTATGGTTGCCAAATTTGCTGATGACACAAAGATAGGTCGGAAAGTAAATTGTGAAGCGGACATAAGGAAGCTACAAAGGGATATAGATAGGTTAAGTGAGTGGGCAAAGATCTGGCAATGGAGTATAATGTGGGAAAATGTGAAGTTGTCCATTTTGGCAGGAAGAATAAAAAAGAAGCATATTATCTAAATGGTGTGAGATTGCAGAGCTCTGAGATGCAGAGGGATCTGGGTGTCCTAGTGCATGAATCGCAAAAGGTTACTATGCAGGTACAGCAAGTAATTAGGAAAGCTAATAGAATGTTATTGTTTATTGTGAGGGAAATTGAATACAAAAGTAGGGAGGTTATGCTTCAGTTATACAGGGCATTGGTGAGACCACATCTGGAGTACTGTGTACAGTATTGGTCTCCTTATTTAAGGAAGGATGTAAATATGTTGGAAGCAGTTCAGAGAAGGTTTGCTAGACTAATACCTGGAATGGGCGGGTTGTCTTTTGAGGAAAGGTTGGACAGGCTAGGCTTGTATCCGCTGGAGTTTAGAAGAGTAAGAGGCGACTTGATTGAAACATATAAGATCCTGAGGGGTCTGGACAGGGAGAATGTGAAGAGGAGGTTTCCTCTTGTGGGAGAATCTAGAACTAGGGGCTCAATTTTCACCGGCCCATGGAGGCGGGTTTGGAGGCGGGAGTGGTGTGAAAATAGCAGATTCAGGGGTCCCGAACCCATCCCGCCCCCAACCCGCCTCCATGCCAGTTTCCCAGGAGGCGGGTACCCGACCTGTGCTGGGACCCGCCTCCCCGAGGCGGGAAGGGGATTAGTGCCAATAAACTGCCTGTTAACAGGTAGTTAACAGGCAGTTTTTTTCCTAATCCCTATTTTTGGCCCTGAAGTGTGGGCTTCCCGACAGGTCCGAACCACGCCGATTTAGCGAGGTGGACCGTCGGTCTGGAGGGCTTGGAGGGGTCGAGATGTCCGGTGTGCAGGTGAGTGATGGGTGCATGAGTGCAGAGGTAAGTGTGTTTGGTGTGTGTAAAGTGTTTTAAGAACTTGTACTTACCTTAACTTTGTCCTGCAGGCTAAGGTGTCGGGAGTCCCTCACATCCACGGCACAGAAAGCAGAATGGCCGCGGAGCTGTCAAAAGCTGCAGTCTCTGCTTTCTGTGCTGGATTGATTTCTAACTGAGTCTAAGTACAGGGACTCACGTTAGAAATCATATTGTCAGTGTTTGACAGCTTCACAGAGCTGTCAAACGCTGAAATTTCATCTGTCAAAAGCTCTTGACAGATGAAATTTCAATGGCTGACATCACCTGTATCCAAGGGACCCTTGATTGGCCTGCTAAACCCGCTGGGCGGGCTTAACAAGGTCAATCAAGGGAAAATACAGTGGGTTGGCCACAAGTCGATGGAGGCGGGACTACAACCCAAAAAGTGGGAGTCCCGCCTCCATCATGTCCCCATTGACAAAATCCAGACCTAGGGGTCACTGTTTAAAAATAAGGGGTCGCCCATTTAAGACAGAGATGAGGAGAAATTTTTTCTCACAGAGGGTCGTGAGTCTTTGGAACTCTCTTCCTCAGAGGGCGGTGGAAGCAGAGTCTTTGAATATTTTTAAGGCAGAGGTAGATAGATTCTTGGTAAGCAAGGGGGTGAAAAGTTATCAGGGGTAGGCGGGAATGTAGAGTAATCGGATCAGCCATGATCTTATTGAATGGCGGAGCAGGCTCGAAGGGCTGAGTGGCCTACTCCTGCTCCTAATTCGTATGTTCGTGTGTAAAATATTGCTCATTTGGGTGGGGGGCTGGTGGTGGATGGGTTTAGTGGCTCTACCTTTCATCGAATGAGTGCTGCTTGCTTGAGCTTGGGGACATTCGGTCATTTACGATGGTTAAGTAACTTTCTTTCATTGCCTTTCCTCTGACAACTGTGATTTTTCCATCATGGGAATTATGCAGTAAAGATCACTTTTAAATATTTTAGTGACATTTCTTGTGCTTCGTGCTTGACGCACCACAGGGGTGCAAAGTCTGAATGAAGGGCTGCTGGCTGCCTGTCTCCTGCCGTCTCTTTTATGCCTCAATGCATTGGCCTTTGAAGGTCAAAGAAGTGTGGGCCATGAACTAAGGGTGGCTCCGTTAGACAGAAATGAGCCATTTAGAAAGAAAATGGTAATTTTCCTATGAGACCTACCCATAACTATCTGTTCCTAATGGGCGCTGCTGAGGCTTCTAGCCGCATTGCTGGAGAATCATAGAATGGTTACAGCACAGAAGGAGGCCATTTGGCCCGTCGAGCTCGTGCTGGCTCTCTGCAAGAGCACTTCAGCTAGTCCCACTCCCTCGCCCTTTCCCTGTAGCCCTGCAATTTTCTTTCCTTCAGGTACTTATCCAACTCCCTTTTAAATCCACAATTGAATCTGCCTCCACCACCCTTTCAGGCAGTGCATTCCAGATCCTAACCACTCGCTGCATAAAAAAGTTTTTCATCATGTCGCCTTTGGTTCTTCTGCCAATCACCTTAAATCTGTGTCCTCTGGTTCTCGACCCTTCCGCCAATAGGAACAGTTTCTCTCTGTCTACCTCTGACTAGACCCCTCATGATTTTGAATACCTCTATTAAATCTCCTCTCAACCTTCTCTGCTCTAAGGAGAACAACCCCAGTTTCTCCAGTCTACCCACATAACTGAAGTCCCTCATCCCTGGAACCATTCTTGTAAATCTTTTCTGCACCATCTCTAAGGCCTTCACAACCTTCCTAAAGTGCGGTGCCCAGAACTGGACACAATACTCCAGTTGAGGCCGAACAAGTGTTTTATAAAGGTTCATCATAACTTCCTAGGGAGGCCCCTAATTTGCATAGGATTTGGCCTTGATAAACTTTGCGCACAGTTGGTGTGCAGACCCCTCGTGTCCTAGCTGCTTTCTGCTTGCATTATCTAGTGCTCAGTGTGTGAGGGGTGGAGCAGGCCTCAGGCCTCAATGACTGATAATATGGGGCCTCGACTCTCAAAACGATACAACATTTTGGGCTGCATTATCGGCCCCAAAATGTCCACGGTAATATATTAAATGATAAAACCTTATGCGTTATACAAATCAGTAATTTTGATTTAAATGAAAAAAATACTATACTTTAGAAGATTAGCCAAAAATCTGTACAATATATAATATAAATATGCCAATTATCTTCATTCCAAATAGACAGTCAGGGGGAAGAATTCAGTTGCTTTGTGCCTCCCGTTAGCACCCTAAGAGAGCGCTCACGGGGCGCAAATCAACTAGCGCCTGGGCGTAGCGATGTTTGCGCCGCTCGAGAAATTGACCAGAAATTTTGCGGCGGCGCTAAACACTACCACCACGATCTCCTGCGCCCGCAGATCGTGACGTCAGTCGAGCGTGCAACACCCTGGTAGCGCACCGGACCGGATATTGAGTGGCGCCCCCTGCCTTTCCGCTTGCCGCTAGCAATGACAGGTAGACGGGAACGTTTTGCAGTCGGTAAGGGACTGGGGGAGCGCTATTTAAAGGCGGCCGCTTCCTGCATTTTTTTGTCAGCGACATTTTTGCACCACGCATTCTATGAGAGAGAGAGACTTCTGGAGAGATTCAACTCTGTGTGAAGGAGTTTTGGGTACTGAGCATCACTTTGCAGGTTCATTTTGATTTGACCTTCCTTGCATCGATTTAGAAGAGACTCTGGTGGCTGCACTCTTAGCTCTTTCCCTGGTCCTCTCCATTGTTCTTTCCAGCAGAATTGATGTACAGGTCTCTCCAGGCCGAGATTCAAGGCTGCAATGAGCAGGGTGTGGATGGAGAGCAAGATCAACCATCCCCTTTAAGAACTGGCCGGCGCCTGTGTGTCTGTGTTTCATTGCTAACTGACATCACATGAGCTTCGCCAGCGCTCTGAGGTAGCGCCTTGCTCCTCGGCGTTAGCGCCTTAAGAGAGGTGTGTTACACCTGATTTAGCGCTCCAATCACCTCCAGGGGCGATAGAAGCCAAGTTTGCAGTCGGAGGCGATAATTAGCGGCAGGCGCTAAACTTTGCGCCCGGCCGATAATTGCGCCCCAAACGGGGCGATACCGAATTTCTCCCCCACTGTGTTTTGGGCACAGTGTTCGCTTGTCCATGTTGCAGATGAGAAATCAGGGGATTTAAACTTCCCATGTGTATTGATATTTGCGTAAATGTTTTATCCATTAAGTACAGGAAATTCCTGACAGCTCCCTTTGATCTGGAAATGTTTGCTTGATTGACAGTATATATAGCTGGCTGATCAATACAGACCTCATGATTTGAAGCTCGGCAGTCTTTGTGAATTTTTGCTAACTGAACGTAATAGCAGAAAGCACACTGTGCTCTGCAGAGGTCATGTTACGAGCCACCACAGCCCATCTGAAATACACACACACACTGCTGCTTCACATTACTCCTATGCTCAGTGGACAGGCTAAGTCAAGATGGAGAGTTGACTTGTTCTGTGATGTGGCTTTGGGCAGGCAGTAGCTGCAGTCTAAAAGTTGTGTTTCAGCTGATATTTGTACTTTGTTGAGCAGGTTTATTTGATGGTAGTCTTAATGCCAAAGAACCCTCTCCAACGATTGGGATTACTTGTGCTGATTGCCTCTTGCAGCATGGTCCATCTTTTGGCGTTCTCCATAGTAACGGGGGGTTGTTTTTGCGCTGCACTTAGACACATTCCATGTAACTTAGCGAATCGGCAGGTTGCAATGGTGTCTGACGCCACTTTTGAAGCGCTTTATGCTGCTTCAGCTTTATCAACTTTTGATTTCTGATTGAGCCAGTATAGTTTATATGATTTCTATTTGCAGCATCCCTTTACTTTAGAATTTCCCCTTCATCCATGTTGAAGCCATCAGGAGTCAAGGATGATGAAAGGTGAGGGAAATGCAGAGAGAGGAGCCGAACGGCAGTGAATTTCCCACTAGTTCTCACGGTATCAGAATCACAGCTTCAATTAGAGTTGCCAACTCTCATTGGCCGTATTACTGGAGGCTTCATCACAGGACCTCCAGCCTCCTACTGCCCCGTCTGGTCAAACAAGCTTTTTCCCATCTCCTATGTTTTTATAACTAATAAACAAAAGCGTTCAAAAAAAACAGCCAAAAAACTTTTTTGTAATGGCCCTATGATTTTTCTCCTGGGCTGTACGCAAAAGTGTTCAGGAGATTAATCTTTAATTCCTGGAGACTCCAGGGCAATCCTGGAGGGTTGGCAACCCTAGACTTCAGTGTGTGGATGAAGGAACACAGGGTGTGCAGTTGACCGTATTGGCAGTGCTATCTGATTGTCAAGCAGCAGCAAGAGTACAAACTGGACCTAGCCGACTTCTTGCCATGCCTTCTGTTACATGCAGTCCCCACTCCAGGGACTTGTGCACATAAATCTAGGCTGACACTCTAGTGCAGTGCTGAAGGAGTGCTGCACTGTCGGAGGTGCCGTCTTTTGGATGAGACGTTAGGTGGATGTAAAAGATCCCATGGCACTATTTCGAAGATGAGTAGGGGAGTTATCCCCGGTGTCCTGGCCAATATTTCTCCCTCAACCAACATAACAAAAAAAAACAGATTATCTGGTCATTTTCACATTGCTCTTTGTGGGAGCTTGCTGTGCGCAAATTGGCTGCCGCGTTTCCCACATTACAACAGTGACTCCATTTCAAGAGTACTTCATTGGCTGTAAAGCGCTTTGAGAATTCCAGTGGTCATGAAAGGCGCTATATAAATGCAAGTCTTTCTTTCTTTCAGATGTGGGAGAGTCCTCTCTTCTGTTAGGAACATAGAAACATAGAAACATAGAATCTAGGAGCAGGAGTAGGCCATTCGGCCCGTCGAGCCTGCACCACCATTCAATACGATCATGGCTGATCATTCAAATCCAGTACCCTGTCCCTGCTTTAATCTCCACAGTACACATATCCCACCCGATCCCCGTAACCCCACGTATTTAATTCCCCCTAACATATCCCATCCTATCCCCATAACCCCACATATTTAATCCCCCCCTAACACTAAGGGTCAATTTATCATAGCCAAATCAACCTAACCCGCACATTTTTGGACAGTGGGAGGAAACCGGAGCACCCGGAGGAAACCCACGCAGACACGGGGAGAATGTGCAAACTCCACACAGACAGTCACCCGAGGGCAGATTCGAACCCGGGTCTCTGGCGCTGTGAGGCACCAGTGCTAACCACTATGCCACCGAACAGCCCCCCCCAGACACACAGAGCACAGCCATCTTCTTGCAACTGATGTCACTCGGTGTGACTGATTGACATTATTTTTATTTATGAAGGGACAGAGACCAGTTGCTGGTTAATTCTTTTTACAGAATCTCTAGCATCCTTATCTCATGCCACCTGATATAAAAAGCAAAAACATAATGTTGGAAAGAAGCTCATTTTAATTGATCCATATTTAGCTTTCATTAATTTTTTTTCTGTCTGCATCCTTTTATTTTGGGGGGATTTTTAATGAATTTTTTAGAATCTATTTTTTACCGTGTCGCTGCCTTGATATCTCATGTGGAATTGTTGTCCTGTAATGCCAGCCTGCAGATTGCTTGTTGTTTTTAGCGAGAAGTTGCTGTCCTCAACGTTTGGGAAACTGAAATTGACATTTTGTAGAATAGCCACCAATTTTAGCAAACGTATTTTTTTGGCTCTCGAAAGCAATCCATAAGCTGCAATGGATTTGTTCCTGTAGCCTGACTCACAGACTGAATGACACCGAGTTGTAATTTGGAAATAATTACATAGTCAATTTCCATTTGATATTGGCTGTTGAACTTTGCAACTTTATTGATACTTGGCCTCACAGAAAGCAGTGGTTCCTGTTGGCTGGGAAAATGTGCTGCAAACCGACAGAATATGTCGCTGCAGGGGAATGAAAGGCCAAGAAACTGCCTTCAAACATAGTAAAGGAAGATGAAAGATGATCCTCCTTGAGGACGTCCAGTCGTAGCCCAATTAAGCCAACTAGAGTACCATGCAGTGAAAACGTAACTGGTTCTTGGTAAGCTTTCTTTTCCTTTCTGTTGACATCTCTCATTAGCAAATAAACTTGAGACTATGTTGCTGCGCCTGTCAGTCAGGTGCATTTGGATTTCTCCGCTGTTCTATTCTTGAGGGTTGGTCGTTGTCTGTCACAATGTCCTGGAGATGTCAGCAGAGGAGGTGCATATGGGCAAAAGTAAATACAGTATACAGTCTTTTCCCTCGAGAAACTGGCCAACAATATGATTCTTTAGCAGTAATTAAGATTAGACATAGCCAAATAAAGAAGAAAATGTCTTCCAATGAATGTACAAGGTTCTACAAAACAAATGAAAACACTGAAGGTTTCTGTTATTAACCCAACCATTTTGAAGGAGACTTCTGTTGCATGCCTGCTGATCAAAAGCATATTCAAACTGAGCACCTGGAATGGAGACTTCAATTCTCCATTTCCCATAAAACCATTTCAAGAGTGGTTGTTAAATGACTCTATTGAGAGATGAATGCTCCTAGAAAAAAGAACTGAGTATATGAGGAACTTTTTTTAAGTGTTGGGTTCCATTTTTTCAATAACTTTATATTTTCTAATGATTTTACTTTACATTTTCTCACGATTTTCTTTTAATGAGGATGAGAGATATCAATGTTGGAGAATGGAACACTATTTCACTTTTGGTATCGAGTGCCAGCATTGAGGACTTCCAGGTCTAGGATAACATGGGTTCGATACATTGGATAAGTGCCTTTTAATGACCTCGGGACGTCACAAAGTGCTTTACAGCAATGAAGTACTTTTTTGAAGTACAGCCACTGTTGGAATGTAGGGAAACGCAACAGCCAATTTGCGCACAGCAAGTATCCACAAACAGCAATGAGATAAATGACCAGATAATCTGTTTTAGTGATGTTGATTGAGGGATAACTATTGGCCAGGACACTGTAAGAACTCTCCAGTTCTTCGAAAAATACCATCGGATGTTTCACGTCCACCTGAAAGAGCAGACAAGGCCTTGGTTTAACGTTTCATCCGAAGGGCAGCACCTCTGAGAGTACAGAACTCCCTTACTGCTGCACTGACGTGACAGCCTAGATTATGTGCTCAAAACTCTGGAGTGCGGTTTGAATCCACGACATTCTGACTCCAAGGCATAAGTGCTACCACGGAGTACAGGCTGACACCTAATTTAATGAGTTTGTGTTCTGGGTAAAGAGACTCTTACCAGGAAATCATATTGAAAATGTGGGCATTCTTCCTGGAATTTTGTGACCACCTAAATTAATTCCCTGAATTTCTGATAGGCACACTTGGTGAAAAAGGCTCCTGCAGACTTCTGATTCGTTTCAAAATGTGTGAATTGTCCATTGATTTGAGATATCTTTCTGACAAGGCAACCCTCCCAAAGTGACTGCATATGCGAGGTTGTTGATTTCTGATAGCATTCGTATTCAAAAGGTTCGAGGCCCGGCCCATTGTCTAGGCCTGCACTGAAACTAGTTATTCGGGGGCCATGGTCTAAGGTGGACAATGTGACCCCTTAAGGTAAATGAATATGCGAATGTTGTTGTTCAGAAGCATTTGTATTTTAGAATGTCTGTGATGCAGTCGAAGTTTCGGCTGCAATGTTTGAATTAACCCTTTATTGCCGAGTCCTTTTTGCGGGCTCTGCAGTTCTGGGTTTTTATATTTCGTAGTCCAATTTTTACCATTGGGGGGGAGGAACGGATCCTACACACAATGTTTGTGATATTTACAATACAGATAAGGAGGCCAGTGCTAGGAATTGTCAGTGAAATCTACCTCCTCCTGAGCAATTTGTTTTCTAAACATTAATATATGTACATTAAAATCTGCATTAAGGGGCAATGTACCAGGGCAGTGGTAACTGTCCATCTTTAACAGTAGCTCAACTTCACTGTCCTTCCAAAATGGTATTTTAAATGGCTCCTATTGTCTGATTTGAGTGTCAGTTGGGGTGTCTGACTCCGGAAATATGCTGTTAGCTGTGAGCTACGAACATGAATATGGCCAAAGAAAATGGGGGTAACGAACTGCATGCAGAATATACTGGAGCTGTGGCATATATTCAACACCCGGACAGCAAGAATATTGAACAAATCAGTGCTCTGCACAAACGGTGAGTTTGATGGAAACAAAAGCAGGAGCATTCACAAAATATTCCATGTGGCACAGCTGGGATAAAAACAAAGATGGGGATAAATGTCAGTCCAGGAATGTCCTCCAAATGGCACAGACTTCATTGGAACAAGTGGCTTCAGAGGTTTGAAAATGTTCTGATTGCTTCATACAGAACAGACATAACGGACAAGGCCAGGCAGCGATACATGTCAAAGGATATGCAATATCTTCCCCATGCTACCAAGTGACTGATTTTTTGAGAAAACCCAGCTAATATGAAACTGATATTTAGAAAAGCCGAACACTGACCATGTGAGCCCCCAGCTACATGTGGTATGCAGTTTTGATAGTTAGTAGCTAGACAGGAATTGGGGAGGAAAAGCACAGTGGCACCTCCTCCCATCTAAACTGAAGGAGCCAAGCATGAGCTGGGAAGACTAGGTTCAATGTGGAAATCAGATTTCGGCACTAAACAAATATATCATCATAATTATATAGGTTTTATAGCACAGAAACAGGCCATTTGGTCCAACTGGTCTATGCCGATGTTTCTGCTCCCTCTCTAACCCTATCAGCATATCCTTCTATTCTTTTCTCCCTCATCTGCTTATCTAGCTTCCCCTTAAATGCATCTATGCTAATCGCCTCAACCACTCCCTGTGGTAGCGAGTTCCACATTCTAACCACTCTCTGGGTAAAGAAGTTTCTCCTGAATTCCTTATTGGATTTATTAATGACTATCTGATATATTTTTGACTTCTAGTTTTGGACACCCCCACAAGTGGAAACATCTTCTCTACGTCTACCCTATCAAACCCCTTCATAATTTTAAAAACCTCTGTTAGGTCACCCCTCAACCTTCCCCAGCCTGTTCAGTCTTTCCTGATGGTTATCACTTCTCAGATCTGGTATAATCCTGATAAATCTTTTTTGCACCTTTTCCAGTGCCTCTATAATGGTCAAACCTCTAAAGCTCTGCAATTGGTGGCCGCAGAATCTAGCACCCACTGTGGAATTTCTTCTCTGCCAGTTTTATTCACTTCGTCTCCCATCACCAATTATGTTTTCCTATTGCAACTGTATTGCAATAAATGTGGTTGTGCTAATACCTGGTATTCTGGTTCTGAATGATTTCAGGTGACGTCAATCTTCTAATCTTGTTGGTATGCAGTTCCATAATCCCCAGCACTTCAGATTCACTGGAGATTGTAAGGGCGTGGGTGATTATGTAATGCCAATGATCTGAGGTTTTTAATCAAAGGGTTTTTGCAGAGACACTGGGTAGATTTTCGATTTGCCACCCGGCTTTCTGACCGGCCACCCTTTATAGAAACCGCCTGATTTTCATTTCCATGGGTTTCAGTGGAAATGAAAGCTGGGTGGTTTTTATGGCGAGCAGCTGATCTGAAATGCCACCTTTATGCCCAGACAGCAAGTTGAAAACCTATCCCACTGAGTCCACTTCAGCAGGTGAATGTGCAAGATGTTGAGTGCACAGAACTCAGCAAGTGCAAATCAATAGGAACAAGAGATTGGAGTCAGTTGATATGATTCCATTTCGAAACACCAGGTGTTGACTAAAAGAAATAAAAATGCAGCAGCAGGTTTGTCTTGCCTACTATTTAAGGTGGAACTATCAAAATGCTAGTTAGGCCACAGCTGGAATACTGTGTGCAGTTCTGGTCGCCACACTATAGGAAGGATGTGATTGCATTGGAGAGGGTGCAGAGGAGATTCACCAGGATGTTACCTGGGCTGGAGCGCTTCAGCTATGAAGAGAGACTGGACAGGCTGGGTTTGTTTTCCTGAGAGCAGAGAAGGCTGAGGGGGGACCTGATTGAGGTGTACAAAATGATGAAGGGCATAGATAGGGTAGATAGAAAGGAACTTTTCCCCTTAGTAGAGGGATCAATAACCAGGGGGCATAATTTCAAGATAAGGCCAGGATGTTTAGAGGGGATTTGAGGAAAAACCTTTTCACCCAGAGGGTGGTTGGAATCTGGAACTCACTGCCTGAAAGGGTGGTAGAGGCAGGAACCCTCACAACATTCAAGAAGCATTTAGATGAGCACTTGAAACGCCATAGCATACAAGGCTATGGACCAAGTGCTGGAAAATGAGATTAGAATAGACAGGGCTTGATGGCCGGCGCGGACACGATGGGCCGAAGGGCCTCTTTCTGTGCTGTATAACTCTATAACACCCGCTTGGTGAAATGTCAGGTGAGACAAAAAGATGTTAAATGGTAATTATTATTGTAAACAGCTCATGGGTAATAGTTTAAAATGCACAAAAACTACCAATTTATCACTGACTTCATAAATATTTTAAAATCTTTGTTCTCATGCTAAAGAATTTAGTTCAGGTTGCCCCTGCTGATTCTCACTACAGTGTCTCACCTCCTCTCCCCTCTTCCCTCTCCCCTACCCCATCACCCCTCTCTCCCTTTTCCCCCTCTCTCCCTTTCCCCCCTCTCTCCCTTTCCCCCCCTCTCTCCCTTTTCCCCCCTCTCTCCCTTTTCCCCTCTCTCCTCCCCTCTCTCCCTTTCCCCCCTCTCTCCCTTTTCCCCCCCTCTCTCCCTTCTCCCTCTCTCTCCCTTTTCCCCCCTCTCTCCCTTTTCCCCCTCTCTCCCTTTTCCTCCCTCTCTCCCTTTTCCCCCTCTCTCCCATTTTCCCCCTCTCTCCCTTTCCCCCCCCTCTCCCTTTTCCCCCTCTCCCTTTTCCCCCCTCTCTCCCTTTTCCCCCTCTCCCTTTTCCCCCTCTCTCCCTTTCCCCCCTCTCTCCCTTTCCCCCCTCTCTCCCTTTCCCTCCCTTTCCCGCCCTCTCTCCCTTTTCCCCCTCTCTCCCTTTCCTGCCCTCTCTCCCTTTTCCCCCTCTCTCCCTTTCCCCCCTCTCTCCCTTTTCCCCCACTCCCTTTCTCCCCTTTCTCCCTTTTCCCCCTCTCTCCCCCTCTCTCCCTTCTCCCCCTCTCTCCCTTCTCCCCCTCCTCCCCCTCTCTCCCTTCCCCCTCTCTCCCTTCTCCCCCTCTCTCCCTTTTCCCCCTCTCTCCCTTCTCCCCCTCTCTCCCTTCTCCCCCTCTCTCCCTTCTCCCCCTCTCTCCCTTTCCCCCCTCTCTCCCTTCTCCCCCTCTCTCCCTTCTCCCCCTCTTTCCCTTCTCCCCCCTCTCTCCCTTTTCCCCCTCTCTCCCTTCTCCCCCTCTCTCCCTTCTCCCCCTCTCTCCCTTCTCCCCCTCTCTCCCTTCTCCCCCTCTCTCCCTTCTCCCCCTCTCTCCCTTCTCCCCCTCTCTCCCCTCGCCCCTCGCTTCATGAGGTTGGTTAATAATAGTAACAATAAATAAAGAGATAAATGGATATTCTTGTTTAAAATGGCCTGTTACCTGCTCATACGTTTGTACGCATGATATAATGTCATATTCAGAAACCCTCATGCCTTTCATGACAATTTTTAAGAACAAAGTACCCCAGGTTATAGGGTATGGCAATGTAGTGGTTATGTTACCAGATTAGTAATCCAGAGTCTTAGAATAATAATCCAGAGAACACAAATTCAAATCCTGCCATGGCAGTTTGAGAATTTGAATTCAGCTTTAAAAAAAGAAGTTTCCTAAACACAAACAGGAGCAGCCTGTCAAATTAAGCATATTGCTGTAGATAAGCCTTTCTTTTTGTTGATGATTGGAGAATTTTATAACACCATGGAAGAGGCACAAAGGCCGAGAGGAGGTGATTTCAGAATATTTTACCTTGAATCTGCTTGAGGCATATATGTAGGTGTTATGGGAATTCATCACATATTTTTGGTTTGCAATTTATACTCAATGTTTCAATCTTAAAATAAAATCTGTGTGCCCACAAAGCTACAAATGTGGCAGGTAATGAAACGCGAGTGATTGGTGTTGATTTAGAACGTCCCATTTCCCTACATTCTGCCCTTCCAAGCAAACCTAGCGACGAAATTAAGAGCAAGCTTTTGTCAGCTTCATTACCTGGGGTACTTTGTTCTTAAAAATTGTCAGCTTCATTAATCAGCTTGCTATGTGTCAGGCAAATCATCAGTTATCAAAATTCAGCGCTATTTTTATCTTTGGTTTCCTTTCACTCAATGGGGCTTGCAGTGCTTCTGTGACACGCTGCTGAGAGGAGTGCAATTAGTACGTGTCACTTTGGAAGCTTCTGTTGCTGACTATGTTGTGCATATTTACGATGGCGATTAAGGCGGATAGAGCGGGAAAATAAAAATTTTTCTTTCACACCTGTGCTAAGCACTCCTAAATTAGATATGACTAGACCTAGTTGTATTGAAAGACACCTGCAACATTACTTTGACATGCAGGCATGACCTCTTTCTCAGAAGAACACCTTTCCTTGTACTAGGTGCCTCTCCTAATCCAACACGGGTTGTTTTTACTTTTCTATTTTCAGCCAAGGTCTTTTAGTGCCTCAGCTGAAAATCTAAGGCTATTTTGTGTGTAATAAAATCCTCTAGGAGTTAAGCGGATTCCATCAGATCTAATTTTTCCAGTAACCTTTAATGACTTTTGTGATTCTGTAACTTTGTTCTGCTCTCAATGGTACATCTCTGCACTTCAGCACGGAAACTGCAGAATGAGTAGTGCAAGCAGTCTGACGTGAAAAGATCTTCTCTTGCTATCTCTGAAGTATTGATGGTCAGTGTAGTATCAGAATGCTGTGTCGCCAGTAGCATCAAGTTTCCCCTGTAATTTCTCTGTGGTGCCTTACCAGGCATCACTTGGTGGCAGGTACTTCATCACAGGGAGAGAGGGTGAGTCGTCACACAGCTTTGCAGGGTCTCCAATCCACTAGTTGTCGGTCTCTTGTCCATCTGCCAGATGGAAAATTGACACAGAAGCTACAAGGAACATCCTGTTTTGGTAGAAGTGGATGTCTAGGTGGCTTTTTAAGAGCAGGGCTATTGCCTGAGATGGGCATTATGGTGAAATCAGTTGGTGCATTTTAAATAAATGTGGAGATTCTCCCAAATCAGACTCCTTTTTTTTTAGAGACCCAGGTTCTTCATACCAGACTTGTATGATGATGTTAGAAGACCAGATACTTCGTAACATTTTACTACATTAAAGGCGCTATATAAATGCAAGTAGTTTTTGTAACACCAATAAAAACCTTTGGTTTCCTCGTTACATCCCTCTCTAACCAGTAAAAGAATGAAGTAGCACACATTCTCCCAGTATTAAAAGACAGTATAAAACATATTGTTAGGTGCATGTGGGATCTTGGAGGCATATTGTGCCTTGAGTGAAATAGCATTGATATTTTTGGATGGTTGAAAATATTGACTATTTCTTATGTATTATGCTCATGTATTGGTGTCACTAACAGGCATATTTATCATTAATATATAATCTTTTGTTTTGTGTTGTATTAACTTAAAAAGTAGAGAGTGCTAGATTGGAGGGCCAAGAGAAGGGCGTGAGAGTATCTTTGTTCATGCTAACGTTTAATTAATAAGAAACAGCTAATGACCTCACCTGTGTTTTGTTGATAATTAGAAAAGGTCAGTGCTAATGCTTACACCTCTGAGAAAGCGATTCTAATTTCTAACACCTATGAGATAGAATGAGCGAGCCAGAGTGAAGGACACAGAGAAAGAAAGGCCAATAAGTAGTTCCTTCTCTCGCTTTTGCTCATTCTAATTTGATGTTTTGCTTTAAAGAAATGTGAATTTTGAAAGCAAACAAAGCCTCTGAGGGAAAGGTAGGAAGGAAGGGTCGAAGGTTAAGGGGAAGAGAGCGAGAAAAGGGACTTGAGAGAAATAAAGAGAGGGGGAGAAGAGCACGAGAAGGGGGTGAAAAAGAAAGGGATGAGCGAGAGGGGATTGGGAGAGGGAAGTGGGTGTAATTACAACGTGACAAGTGTACACAGGTAGTTTACATTATAAATGTGGACATAAGAATTTAGAATGGAAATATAAAAATAAGGACAGAATTTATAACTTTAAGGTGGGAACTGCATGTGCACATCTTGGTCTAATTATTCCCTGGCCTCTAACCCTACTTCACTCAGAGACTACATTTGGTCTTAACTCCCTGTCTGGAATGTCACAGGAGCTTGACTGGTAATTGATTAAGAAAGAGCCTTCCTGCCAACTTTTTCCATTATAAATTCCTAAGTCCTCATTTATATTAGAAACTACCCATGCAAACGGGTCACACTGTAATAAAGAAAGACTTTCTTTTATATAGCGCCTTTCACGACCTCAGGATGTCCCAAAGCTTTTTACAGCCAATTAAATACTTTTTGAAGTGTAGTCACAGTTGTCAAGTAGGAAACACAGCAGCCAATTTGCGCACAGCGAGGTCCCACGAACAGCAATATGTTAATGATTAGATAATCTGTTTTAGTGATGTTGGTTGAAGGAAAAATATTGGCTAGGACACCGGGGAGAATTCCATTGTTCTTCTTCGATTAGTGCTATGGGACCTTTTATGCCCACCTGAGAGGGCAGATGAGGCCTCGGTTTAGCGTCTCATCCGAAAGTTAAAATTACACTCTCTCTTCTTATTTCCCAGTGGAGACGCTGCAGTGTTATCACTTGCAGGAAGGTGTAATTGTCGGAATTCATAATGGGAATATAAAATTCAGGACAAAATGTATGTCTTTAACATGGAATTAAATTACATCTGTGTGCCCTGGCTTGATTATCTCTCACCCTCTGACCTTGCTTCACCTGAAGACTACATTTGATCTTAACTCCCACGTACAATGCCATGCAAGGTAGACTGGTAATACTGTGTATAGTGTGACATAGACACTATTTACATTACAGAAGCTCAGAACCTTCTCTGAATCCTCTATGGAACTCTCCTAATTGGTATCTCCAAATAGTTCTATTTTTACTCATTTCCATCATTTCCTTAAGTCATTCTCTGTTCCCTTGTAGTCTCTTTCATTCTATACATTGCAGCTCGCCCACATTATTAGATGAGGCCCCAAAGCCCAATTTCGCAACCTTGGGCCTGCATCTCCAATCTTTCATTAGGTGAACTGAAACACTTCAGTGAGATAAGGCCAGCTAGAAATCCTTAAACTGTTTTAATTTACAGACAGTAAGTCAACGTACAGAGTAACAGTTATAATCAAATTTCACCTTAATCCAATTAACTTGATACCCCTCTCGAGAACAAGAAAAGTAATAAAAAATACATCACACTGTCTCTATTAGCGAGCTTACTTAATTATTCCTGGTTAGTCTTCTGATCTGGACCGGCTCTGGGCTTGAGAGAAGTACATTTCTCCTTGCTAGGCTAGGCTTTTTTCCAGCTCCTTGGCTGACTCA
The DNA here is from genome assembly GCA_030390025.1 of Squalus acanthias. NCBI lineage: Eukaryota > Metazoa > Chordata > Chondrichthyes > Squaliformes > Squalidae > Squalus > Squalus acanthias. The sequence continues at coordinate 35,658,575 of CM059425.1, read as the reverse complement.
TGTGCTCCTTTGTCTTTTTTCTCTGTCTTTGCACGATGTGGGAGGGCTTTTCTTCTGATTTCTGCCCCATTCAATAATTCACCGGTCGGCCTATCAATAAAAAGGGAGGGGACAGTACCTGACGACAGGGGACCATTTACGATGTTAGCTAATGTCGGAGCCAGGAAGGGAAGTTAGATGGTTAGCAGTTTAATGGGAATGGGATCAAAGGAGCAGGAGGTGGCTCTTATGGGCAAGATGAGCTCGGAGTAGGCTGATTGAGGAGATTGGAGAGAAAGATGAGAGTTCAGGGCTTAAAAGCTGGAATGCCAGGCAAGGAAAGGGGGGGGCAGGGGAATGTAGCAGAGCAGATGAACAGATGGTCTCAATCTTAGTGACAAAGAAGTAGTGCACTGAAGTACAGCCCTGAAGCCGAGCAGGGGTGTAGGTGTACATTTCCCCATGTTGTATAATACTTTCACTCAACTGTCATTAGAAACCACTGATACTAAAAAAAAAATGTATTTTTATGTTCCGCAGAAGAGCGTATAACACATTATTCAGTGCCTCAATTCCACCCACTGATGACTGCCCAGGCGTATTTAGGCAACGATGCATGTTTTAGCCTTTGCCTGAGTGAGTGACATTGTACAATAATGTATTCTTGTAATCTGCTGCGATGCAGAAGCAAGCATTTTGATAAATGAAATAGAGTTTCTGACTGCATGACCTTGATAAAGGTGCAATAAGTAATTAGCTTCACATTGCACAGTTCCACCTTCGAAATGGAACAGTGACAGGAGTGCCCATTAAAGAGACAGCTCGAACAGCCGATGAGTTTGGAAGAAATGACATACAATAGGCCTCACGTACCGAAAGAGCTTCGTGAGCAAGCGGTATTTCTGGATGCAGTTGATTTGAATTCTAATACTGACCGATTGATGGATGGGTTTCACACTAAATACAATGAAGGGACTTTCAGGGAAGACCAGGCAGAAAATGTACTTTTTCAGCATTGTTAAAAAAAACATAAAAACACTTGTGATATCAGGCAAGAAATTGAAGACCAACAGCGCTTGCTCAGCTCCCAGTAACCTTGACGGTGCACACAAGAGCAGGGGAATGTGTTTCTGAGGTAAGATAATATCAAAGAGGTGGTATCAGAATGTAACGGTGTGACAGTAACATTCCAGAAAATGGCATAACGTGTGTTTGAACTTTTATTGCTTTCTCCAGAATCTTTGAGGGTGATTTTGCCAGCCCTGGGACTGCTGGGAAAATGGCAGAATTTGGGGGCGGGTGCCCAACCCGCCCCCAACCCGCCTCCATGCCATCTTGCCAGGAGGCGAGTAGCCGTCCCGCGCCGGGACCCGTCTCCTTGGAGGCAGGAAGGAATTAAAGCCTATTAACAGCCTGTTAACAGGTAGTTAACAGGCAGAAAATAGGATTATCCCCTTTTTGCCCTCACAAGTGCGGACTTCCCGAAGGCTCCAAAACCCGCCAGCTCAGTGAGGCGAGTACTGGGTCTGCGGGGGTCGGGGGGCGGGGGGGTGCAAAAGTGTGCTGTGAAGGTACATGATGGGTTCAAGTGTGGAGAGGTGAGTATCTGAGGTAAGTGCAAAGTGTTAGTAAATGTGTACATGCCTTTGTTTCTCCCAGCAGGCTTCAGTCGGTGTCTATGCGGAGAGTCTCAGACCTCCGTGTTGCAGATGAGAGATGGCCGTTGCATTCTCAGAGGCAACAACCATCTAATTTCTGTAAAAGAAAGAAGTTTGATGAGGTCTTGAATTCAAGACCTTATCAAACTACAGAGAATGTCACTGTTTCACAGCTTCACGTCATACGTTGACATTCTCTGCAACCGGCTTTCCCTTAATTGGCCTGCTAAGCCTGCTGGGCGGGCTTAACAAGGTCAATCAAGGGAAAATAGCATGGGTTGGCCACAAATCGATGGAGGCAGGACAGCGACCTGCCAAGCAGCAGTCCCACCTCCAACGCGCCCCCATTAACAAAATCACCCCCTTTGAGAGATATCAGAATATCTTCCATGGAAGGGCTAACAGGCTTACTTTGAAACATTCTATGTCTAGATAAAAAGGAAACTCTGAATACTGGAAATTCAAAATAAATGCAGAAATGTTGGAAATGCACACCAGATCAATTGAAAGAGAGCTTAACATTTTTGTCGTGGCCCTTTGTCAGAGCTCTGAGAATTCTGATGAAGGGCCACAGCTGAAAAGATAACTTTTTTTTCCTGTTCAGATGCTGATCATCCTGCTGTTTCCCCTTTTGAATTTAAGTAAACGGTTTTCTTGGATGCCACTTCAAACTGCTTTTTTAAAAAATAAAACCAATATTTAAAAGGAATTCCGCTGTTCAAACAACAGCAGCAGTTGATATCAAGAAAGAATCTGGAAGTCAATTACAGTCGAGATGAGCTGAATTTTTTTTACGCAGCGAGTTGTTATGATCTGGAATTCACTGCCTTGAAAGGGTGGACGAAGCAGATTCAATAATAACTTTCAAAAGGGAATTGGATAAATATTTGAAGAGAAGAAAATTGCAGGGCTATGGGGAAAGAGCAAGGGAGTGGATAGGTTTTCAAAGAGCCGGCACAGTCATGATGGGCCAAATGGCCTCCTTCTGTGCTGTATCAATCTATGATTCTCTATTGTGGGCTATAGACAGAGGCTCAAAAACACATGGAGTAGCATATCTGCTGAGTGCGTTATAAGTAAGGGGGAGATGGGCTACACTGACCCCCCAGGCAGCATTGAGTCTCACCGGGCTACTGTCAAAGTGAAGAAACTGACTGAAAAGAGGTCTAATGTATTTCCAGCAGGTGCAGTTACATGAAGCACAAGTGTTGTTATTTCTTGAGCACGGTATAGTGGATCAAACCTGACTGGACTGGATCTTTGTGAGGATCAATCCTGCGTGTAAGATTATGTTTCTCTAGTGGTCAGCAACAGACGATGCATTATTCTTCCCACGTTCTCATCTTTCTGAACTGTTGGCGTGTTAAAGAATGATCTGGCAGTGCGATGAATCACAATGGAGCAAACATGTCGTATTTGCTGCCATTCGTCCAGAGCCTTGGGATATTACACAGTTAGTAACCGCTGCTTTTTTTTGAGGACTTTATCCAGGAAAACTTTCCTTTTGATTGCTTTTTTCCCCCCCCTCTGCAACTTTGTAAATGATTCCCAGTTACTGGTAAATGAGCCGGGTGACAAGTGCAAGCATTAGGTTGTTAATGGTTTGGATAGAACCTGTTGTGATGGTAATTTTGCTTCAGCGGTTGCATTTATCTTCTTTTATAGAACACAATTAGTCAATTTGTCGGATTTGGAGGAACTGTTGATTTTGAAAGAGTTTCAGTTGATTTTTTAGCATTTATTGTTGAATAGAGATGGTCCCTGATTGGCCAAACGTTGTTAGTTACTGACCACTTTACCCAGACTCCTAAGTTCTTGTCTTTACACTTCAACAAGTTATGGCCCATGCTGCATTTTTTTTTTAAGTTTCAGCATGTGTGGAATGAGTAAAATAAGAATTCAGCTTATTCATCCTCTTCCACTTTATAATGCAGATCATGGCATTAATGACCTAACACAACATTTCCGGGATAACAACAGAAAACGCTGGAAAAACTCAGCAGGCCAGGCAGCATCCGTGGAGAGAGAAAGAGAGTTAACATTTCAGGTCGATGACCTTTCATGAGTTCTGATGAAAGGTCATCGACCTGAAACGTTAACTCTCTTTCTCTCTCCACGGATGCTGCCTGGCCTGCTGAGTTTTTCCAGCGTTTTCTGTTGTTATTTCGGATTTCCAGCATCCGCAGTATTTTGCTACAACATTTCCGGGTCCTGTCAGAAGTCCTGCCCCTGGAGAACCTGTTCCATCGTGCATGTGCCCCGGATTTGTCAGTGGTTCCAAGGATGTTCAGACCTGTAGTTATTCCCTGCACTGCTGTGGCAACAGACCATCAAAAAACAAAGTTACTGCAATGCTGGGTTTTCTGGCAAGAGGTATAGAATATAAAAGTTGAGATGTAATGTTGAATCTATATAAGACCGCAGTTGGAGTACTGTGTGCAGTTTTGGGGTGCCTCCACACATTAGGAACGATGTTGAGGTGATAGAAAGGGTACAGAGCAGATTCACTCGGATGCTGCATGGTACGAAGAAAGCCTTGAAAAATTGGGGTTGTTTTAGTTAGAACAGAGTAAATTATGGAGTGATTTGATAGAGGTGTTCAAAATTATGATGGTAGAGTAGATAGAAACAGACTGTTCATCAGTGGTTGAGGGGTCTAGAATAAGGAGATATAGATATAAGGCTAAATACAAGAGATTTAGGACAGAGAGGAAGAGAAACTTTCTTTTAACACAGAGGGATGTGAGGCTGTGAAATGCATGACTGGAACTGTGATTGAAGCAGAGACCATGTCAACACTTCAGAATAGATTGAAGGAAAGGGGAATAAATGGATATGGGAACAGGGAGGACAGATAGGATTACTGCTCGTGTGGAGGATAAACACCAACACGGAATGGTTGGGATGAATGGCCTCTTTTCATGGTGCAATTTCTATGTAATACCAAGATGGAATAACCATGTGCCAGTAATTTATTTGTCCTGGGCCAGTTCATACAAGCTAAAGTATGTGTAAACTGTAAGCGCACATATTGTTAACAATGTTCAATTTAATTTATCTAAGTCCATAGTTGGGATTTTAGCATCAGTGTGCAATTATAGAATGGTTTCATCCACAATAAAGACCATTATGAGGATTTGCCATTAAAAACTGCACACTGTGGACCAGATAAACATGCCACTTCCACAAGACCAGCTCCTCACTTCCCCATTGGACTATCCTGAATTGGGTTAGTCAAAAACTGTTCCCTCCCTGCTAGCATATCAAGGATTGGACAGACGTATATCTCGCTGGATGTCCTCTACCTTACTTCCCCACTAAAATATTGGGCATCAGACAGATGTATACTGTAAAAGGTTTTACACCTCAAACTTAAGGATTCGGACGTGAGTCCATATTGGCAACGGTAGATGTTTTATTGGTATACATTGGAAATCAATACAGCTGGCAACGACCAATATTGACTGACAGTAATTTACAGTTCTGAAGGATAGTACCTGGTTCTGTCACTGAACAGAGTAGCGTGCGATGTCTCCATTGTTTCTTTAATCCGGTCCGGTGGTTGTCTTACCAGCAGAGAAGAGAATGAGGCTTTCACCAGCATGGATCCGCTCCTCAATACCAGCATACCAGAGAGGCGTTAGGCGCACCTGGCCAGCATGAATCCGCCTCTGCAGGTACCGTCGCCTTTCCCTTCTACATCTGTGGCTGCGGACTCTGACAGACACAGCGGTCTATTGTACACCAAAATAACCGTTAGTCACGTCCCTTCGTGGTCACCAATCTGTCAGAGGTTTTACACCTCAAACTTAAGGATTCGGACGTGACTGCATATTGGCAATGGTAGATATTTTATTGGTATACAGTAGAAATTGATACAGCCAAAAGACTAACATTTCATGACAGTAATTTAGAGCTCTGAATGGTATTACCTGTTCAGTCACTGGACAGAGTAGCGTGTGATGTCTCAGTTCACTTCTTCTTAAATCTGTTGTTCTTCTAACTGAGAGGGGCATTAGGCATTCGCCAGCATTGATCCACTCCTCAGGCTAGAGTACTTGAGGAGTGTTAGGCTCAGATGGCCAGCATGGATCCAACCCTGCAAATACGTCCCTCTACATCTGTACATCTCAGTCTCCTTTTATCCCTCTTTGTTTAGGCCAGTTGACTCTTCTTATCCAATCAGAGATTGACATTTGTGGCTGATGCAAGAGTTAGAAGAGTTTGGAACATTCGCTCTTCTCGTGAATAGTCCCATATTTGGTTAATCCAAAGGGTCTCTCTAATGCTGTCTTTGCATGTTCAGTTGTCTAGCCATTATCTCATCTTGACCTGTGACATAGCTTCGCCATAACAGGATGCAGCTTCAATGTTAACTTGTGCAAGAGCTTGCTGAATCTCATTCCCACTTCTGCAAAAGTTTAGCTGACTCTTGCATAATCTGGTAAATATACCTTTCAGCAGTAAGTGTAGTCTTTTAAGAAAGAACTGCTCACAAAGCAAGGTTCACAAATCTTAATACATTTCATAATCTCACAAAAGCAAGGCTCATAAATCCTAATACATTTCATAATCTCACAATACCCCCGTGATGCCCCTTCCTTTACCTCTCTAATAAATATTGGCACGAGACTGATGTATACTCAACATGTTGCCCCCATCTAACCTCTATGTTAGAATGTCACTGAACAGAGTAGCGTGCGATGTCTCCATTGTTTCTTTAATCCGGTCCGGTGGTTGTCTTACCAGCAGAGAAGAGAATGAGGCTTTCACCAGCTTCCATTGGAAGGTGAGGGTACTATCCCTCACCTTCCAATGGAAGCCATTTGCCCTGTTAGACGACTGGAATTGCACACTCACATTTGCACTAATGATCACATAATCACCATCTGCTAAGTATCAGATGTGTGAGTACTGGATGGCACACTTGAGTTTGCACATTATCCTTTCACTTCAGTTTGAATCCAACCAGACTAATGAGATTAATTCCTCTCTTTGCTGGCTGAAAGTGCCCTTTATGAAATGGGTTTGGGCAGTTTCAACCCTGCTCCCACTGGCATGTGCCCACATTACGAGACTGTCTCCTGTTTTTCATTGGCAATCTCAAGAGGTCAAGAAGGTAACTGCAATGCGAAGTGGAAAAAATGGTGCAGTAGACAGTGTTGAAATTTGCATTGAGCCACATGGTTAGACAGTAGATAGTGCTGAAATTTGCATTGAGCCACATGGTTAGACAGTAGATAGTGTTGAAATTTGCATTGAGCCACATGGTTAGACAGTAGAGTGCTGAAATTTGCATTGAGCCACATGGTTAGACAGTAGAGTGCTGAAATTTGCATTGAGCCACATGGTTAGACAGTAGAGTGCTGAAATTTGCATTGAGCCACATGGTTAGACAGTAGATAGTGCTGAAATTTGCACTGAGCCACATGGTTAGACAGTAGAGTGTTGAAATTTGCACTGAGCCACATGGTTAGACAGTAGATAGTGTTGAAATTTGCATTGAGCCACATGGTTAGACAGTAGATAGTGCTGAAATTTGCATTGAGCCACATGGTTAGACAGTAGAGTGCTGAAATTTGCAATGAGCCACATGGTTAGACAGTAGATAGTGCTGAAATTTGCACTGAGCCACATGGTTAGACAGTAGAGTGCTGAAATTTGCAATGAGCCACATGGTTAGACAGTAGATCGTGCTGAAATTTGCATTGAGCCACATGGTTAGACAGTAGATAGTGTTGAAATTTGCATTGAGCCACATGGTTAGACAGTAGAGTGCTGAAATTTGCACTGAGCCACATGGTTAGACAGTAGATAGTGTTGAAATTTGCATTGAGCCACATGGTTAGACAGTAGATCGTGCTGAAATTTGCACTGAGCCACATGGTTAGACAGTAGATCGTGCTGAAATTTGCATTGAGCTACATGGTTAGACAGTAGATCGTGCTGAAATTTGCACTGAGCCACATGGTTAGACAGTAGATAGTGCTGAAATTTGCAATGAGCCACATGGTTAGACAGTAGAGTGCTGAAATTTGCATTGAGCCACATGGTTAGACAGTAGATCGTGCTGAAATTTGCATTGAGCCACATGGTTAGACAGTAGATCGTGCTGAAATTTGCATTGAGCCACATGGTTAGACAGTAGATAGTGTTGAAATTTGCATTGAGCCACATAGTTAGACTGTAGATAGTGTTGAAATTTGCATTGAGCCACATGGTTAGACAGTAGATAGTGTTGAAATTTGCATTGAGCCACATGGTTAGACAGTAGAGTGCTGAAATTTGCATTGAGCCACATGGTTAGACAGTAGAGTGCTGAAATTTGCATTGAGCCACATGGTTAGACAGTAGATAGTGTTGAAATTTGCATTGAGCCACATGGTTAGACAGTAGAGTGCTGAAATTTGCATTGAGCCACATGGTTAGACAGTAGATAGTGTTGAAATTTGCATTGAGCCACATGGTTAGACAGTAGATAGTGTTGAAATTTGCATTGAGCCACATGGTTAGACAGTAGATCGTGCTGAAATTTGCATTGAACCACATGGTTAGACAGTAGATAGTGTTGAAATTTGCATTGAGCCACATGGTTAGACAGTAGATAGTGTTGAAATTTGCATTGAGCCACATGGTTAGACAGTAGATAGTGTTGAAATTTGCATTGAGCCACATGGTTAGACAGTAGAGTGCTGAAATTTGCATTGAGCCACATGGTTAGACAGTAGATCGTGCTGAAATTTGCATTGAACCACATGGTTAGACAGTAGATAGTGTTGAAATTTGCATTGAGCCACATGGTTAGCCAGTAGATAGTGTTGAAATTTGCACTGAGCCACATGGTTAGACAGTAGATAGTGTTGAAATTTGCATTGAGCCACATGGTTAGACAGTAGATAGTGTTGAAATTTGCACTGAGCCACATGGTTAGCCAGTAGATAGTGTTGAAATTTGCACTGAGCCACAAGGTTGGGCAATGTAGAGGGAGCAGCTGACCAATACATTCAATGCAGGAGGGCGTGATGATCACAGCACCCACTTTGTGTCAGCCGTGGCTCAGTTGGTGGCACCCTTGCCTCTGAGTCAGAAGGTGCGTGTTCAAGTCCCACTCTTGAGACTTGAGTAAAAAAATCTAGGCTGACACTCCAGTGCAGTACTGAGGGAGTGCCGCATTTTCAGAGGTGCCGTCTTTCAGATGAGACGTTAAACCGAGGCCCCGTCTGCTCTCTGGTGGACGTAAAAGATCCTATAGCATTATTTCGAAGAAGAGCCAGGGGAGTTAAACTGCTCTTCTTCATCCTGGCCAATATTTATCCCTCAATCAAAACAGTCATTATCACATTGCTGTTTGTGGGAGCTTGCTGTGTGCAAATTGGCTGCCGCGTTTCCTATATTACAAAAGTGACTACACTTCAAAAGTACTTCATTGGCTGTAAAGTGCTTTGGGATGTCCGGTGGTCGTGAAAGGTGCAAAATAAATGAAAGTCTTTCCTTTTCTTTTAAAAGTGTGCCAAAAACCAGCAAAGGTTGACCAAAAAATTGATAAAAAGGGAAAAAATAGAATATGAGAGAAAACTAGCAAGAAATATAAAAGCAGATTGTAAGAGTTACTACAAGTATGTAAAAAGGAAAAGAGTAGCAAAAGTAAACGTTGGTCCCTTAGAGGCTGAGACAGGAGAGATTATTATGGGGAATAAGGAAATGGCAGAATCTATATTAATGACCTAGATGAAGGGACCGAGTGTAATATATCCAAGTTTGCTGATGATACAAAGCTAGGTGGGACAGTAAGCTGTGAGGAGAACACAAAGAGCCTGCAAAGGGATATAGATAGACTAAGTGAGTGGGTAGTAAGGTGGCAGATGGAGTATAATGTAGGGAAATGTGAGGTAGGAAGAATAGAAAAACAGAATATTTTTTAAATGGTGAAAAACTTTCAAATGTTGGTGTTCAGAGAGATTTGGGTGTCCTCGTGCAAGAAACACAGAAAGCTAGCATGCAGGTACAGTAAGCAATAAGGAAGGCAAATGGCATGTTGGCCTTTATTGCAAGGGGGTTGGAGTACAAGAGTAAGGAAGTCTTGCTACAATTGTACAGGGCCTTGGTGAGACCACACCTGGAGTACTGTGCACAGTTTTGGTCTCCTTATCTAAGGAAGGATATACTTGCCTTGGAGGCGGTGCAATGAAGGTTCACTAGATTGATTCCTGGGATGAGAGGGTTGTCCTATGATGAGAGATTGTGTAGAATGGGCCTCTACTCTCTGGAGTTTAGAAGAATGAGCGGTGATCTCATTGAAACATACAAGATTCTGAAGGGGATTGACCGGGTAGATGCTGAGAGGTTGTTTCCCCTGGCTGGAGAGTCTAGAACTAGGGGGCATAGTCTCAGGATAAGGGGTAGGCCATTTAAGACTGAGATGAGGAGGAATTTCTTCACTCAGAGGGTTGTGAATCTTTGGAATTCTCTTCTCCAGAGGGCTGTGAATGCTGAGTCTTTGAGTATATTCAAGGCTGAGATAGATAGATTTTTGGACTCTCGGGAAATCAAGGAATATGGAGATCGGGCGGGAAAGTGGAGTTGAGGTCGATGATTCTTATTGAATGGCGGGGTAGGATCGAGGGGCCGTATGGCCTACTCCTGCTCTTATTTCTTATGTTCTTATAAGTCACAGAGATACTCTCCAAAAATATATATATATGATTCTTTAAATATACTTGACTTATTTGGCTCTTATGGGAGCAAAATGTATGGCTGTTAGCAAGGAAAGAAACAAAAGAAGCAAAAGTAGAAAGGAACAATCGCATTTGGAATTGGGTTTGGTGCATATCCCTTTGTAAGACTGTTCTTTCAGATGAGTAATGCAGGGCTGCTTCCCCGTGCTGTGAGGTGGGCAGGAAAGCCAAGTTGCCACCACATCCTGTAGTGGGAATTCTTGTCAACTAACCTGTAATTCTATCTGAAAAGTTCATTTAAAAAAAAGACCCTGTGGCAGGAATCGCTGCAGTGAGACGTTCTTGCCCATCAATGGCAGCAGGGCCTTCCAGTCTTTAGCTGTGTGACCAGCTACCAATCAACACACTGCAGGGCACTGAGTGAGTTGTCTGCAGCTTCCAGTGGCAGACATACTGTCTATTAAATCACAACTAAAAAACTGATTTCATTGGCAGATGACCTTTGAGCTGACCCCCATGTAAAGTTTATGTTTATTCTATGAACAGACCACAATTTACTGCTCATCAGATCAATATTTAATTCAAAGCATGGGAAAATGAAAAATGGCTATTTATACCTGTGAAACTACAATTAAAGGTTGGTAGAGGTGTACAGCATTCCACAAATCATTTAAAGCTGCACTTACGTTTCTCCTAAGAATCCCTCAACCACAGAATAAACAGAATATCTAACCTTGATGATGAGGTCAAGGCCTCCTTTCACTTGTGTGAAAGAGCTTCATAACTTATCCATGTCTGCAGTGGTTTTGAGTGATATCTCTTTCACACGACTGAAAGAACTGCTATCATTTACAATAACTAGAGAGCTATTCTTTATTTTGCTGCTCCATAAAGACATCTTCTCTCTGCTGAGCCAAAGAAAGATCAACTAACGCACTTTTCCTGAATCAAATCAAGGGATGGCAAATCTATATTTTTTGTCCATCCATTTAAGTAGAAGAGCCGTAGGAATTACACCACAGAATGAGGCCATTCCTCCCATCGTGCCTGAGTTGGTGCTTGCTCTTTAACTGGAGTTTTCTACTTTAATCCTGTTTTCTGGCCATTTCGCTTCATCCTTTTACATTTTCTTTTCCAAATACTGATCCAGTTACCTTTTGAATGATGTCCCTTCTCAATAATCCTTTGTGTTAAAACATTCCATGTTCTAATACTCTTCTGAGTGGGAAAAAAACTCCCAACTTTTCCTTTCATTCTTCTAGTCATAATTCTAGTCATTGGCCCCTTCAGCCAATTGAGATGATGAGGGAATTTTAACTCCCAACAACGGGTGGGTTGGGGTCGGGTGGGAAGTAAAAATTGTAAGGATTTCAAGTGCGACTGCAACCCCTCTCTAACGCGCTCACTTCCGGGTTTAATGGAGGCGTGTTTGGCTGTGTGCGAGTAACCTGCTTGCTGGAAGCGGGTCGATCATTCGGACAAGATAATGAGGCAATTTTCAAATGATTTCAATAGGAATTTGAATTTAACGCCTCCGGCACGGGTTTCGCGAGGCTCAGGAAACTCGCCAGTGAAATGGAGGCGAGATTCAGCGGTACTTCATGGGGGGGTGTTTAAAGTTCATATCGTCCAATATGAATAAAGGCTCAGTGCTTACAGCTGCTTTGTCAGAGTTTGCAGAGCGTTCTTGTGAATATAGACGTTTTTGAGAAGTTTGGAGGCTTTCAAACAAACAACATCAGGATGATGGGGAGGGGCGGTGGGGGTGGGCGCCGTGGATGTTTTCGATAGAACATCGGACAAGGAAGACAATCACCGTCCACGGCGGCAACGTTGTGCTGTGGTGGGATCTGCAGGTGCACGAGAGAGATGCACAACTCAGATCTGGAGTAGAGAATGGAGAACAGCAGAGAGAGGGAAGCAACAGAGGGGCCGAGGTTGCAGGAGGCACGTGAGAGGGTCTACAGACAGAGGTTCAGCTTCCTCGACGTATCTGAAGAGCAGTGATTCTGTAGGCTAATATTGATGCAGCAGGTGGTCGCAGACTTCTGCAGCCACCTTCAAGAAGAGATGCTCCCTGATGGACCTGGTGGCCACGCATTGCCCGTCGCTGTGAAATTCACCACTGCCCTCAATTTCTTTGCCTCTTGCTCCTTCCAGTGCGCCAATGGAGGTATCTCAAGCGTCTTTCAGTCGGCTGCACATAAATGTATCAGCCAGGTCACAGATGAGTTGTTTGCCTGGGCGTTGACTTATGTTCAACTTCCCCTGCGACGACAATACCCAGAATGAATGGGCACTCAGATTTGCTTCTCTGGCTGGCTTCCCACAGGTATAGGGTGCCAGCGAGTGTTCACACGTGACAATACCAGGACCACCAGATCAATCAGGAGGTTTTATCAAACGCAAGGGATTTAATTCCATCAATGTACAGCTGGTTCATTGGAGGTGTGCTCAAGATTCTGGGGGAGCTGACATGTTTTATAGGCTAAGTGAGTGGGCAAAAATCTGGCAGGTGGAGTTTAATGTGGGAAAATGCGAGGTTATCCACTTTGGTAGGAGAAATAAAAAAGCTAATTATTATTTAACTGGGGAGAGATTACAAAATGCTGAGGTACAGAGGAATCTGGGGGTACTTGTATATGAATCACAAAAAGTTAGCATGCAAGTAACTAGGAAGGCAAATGGAATGTTGGCCTTTATTGCAAAGGGAATGGAGTATAAAAGTAGGCAAGTCCTGTTACAACTGAACAGGGCGTTGGTGAGACCACACCTGGAGTACTGCGTACAGTTTTGGTCTCCTTATTTAAGGAAGGATATACTTGCATTGGAGGCAGTCTAGAGAAGGTTCACAAGGTTGATTCTGGAGATGAAGGGGTTGTCTTATGAAGAAAGGTTGAGCAGGTAGGGCCTATACTCATTGGAATTTAGAAGAATGAGAGGGGATCTTATTGAAACATATAAGATTCTGAAGGAGCTTGACAGGGTAGATGCAGAGAGGATGTTTCCCCTCGTGGGGGAATCTAGAACTAGGGGGCATATTTTCAGAATAAGGGGGCACCCATTTAAATCGGAAATGAGGAGGAATTTCTTCTCTCGGAGGGTCGTGAATCTTTCGAATTCTCTTCCCCAGAGAGCTGTAGAGGCTGGGTCATTGAATATATTTAAGGTGGAGATAGACAGATTTTTGAAAAGTAAGGGAGTCAAGGATTATGGGGAGCGGGCAGGGAAGTGGAGTTGAGGCCAAGATCAGATCAGCCATGATCTTATTGAATGGCGGAGCAGGCTCGAGGGGCCAAATGACCTACTCCTGCTCCTACGTCTTATGTTCTTATGTTCTTATATTTTTATACTGCGGCAGTCCACCATTGCAGACGTCTTCATTCCAGGAAACAGAATTAAGGGCTGGCTTATAGGAGATAACATAAAAACATAAGAACATAAAAAATAGGAGCAGGAGTAGGCCATTCGGCCCCTCGAGCCTGCTCCACCATTCAATAAGATAATGACTGATCTTCGACCTCAACTCCACTTTCCTGCGCTATCCCCATATCCCTTGATTTCCTTAATAGTCAAAAATCTATCGATCTCTGTCTTGAATATACTCACCGACTGAGTCTCCACAGCCCTTTGGGGTAGAGAATTCCAAAGATTCCCCACCCTCTGGATGAAGAAATTTCTCCTCATCTCAGTCCTAAATGGCCGACCCCTTATACTGAGTTTGTGACCCCTGGTTCTAGACTCCCCAGCCAGGGGAAACATCCTCCCTGCATCTACCCTGTCAAGCCCTGTAAGAATTTTGTATGTTTCAATGAGATCACTTCTCATTCTTCTAAACTCCAGAGAATATAGGCCTAGTCTACTCAATCTCTCCGCATAGGACAATCCCCCCGTCCCAGGAACCAGCCTGGTGAACCTTTGTTACACTCCCTCTATGGCAAGTTTATCCTTCCTTAGGTAAGGAGACCAAAACTGTACACAATACTCCAGGTGTGGTCTCACCAGGGCCCTATATAATTGCAGTAAGACGTCTTTACTCTTATACTCAAATCCTCTTGTAATAAAGACCAACATACCATTTGCTTTCCTAATTGCTTGCTGTACCTGCATGTTAACTTTCAGTGATTCGTGTACAAGGATACCCAGGTCCCACTGGATACCAACATTTCCCAATCTCTCACTATTAAAAAATTCTCTGCTTTTCTATTTTTCCTACCAAAGTGGATAACTTCACATGTCTCCACATTATATTCCATTTGCCATGTTCTTGCCCACTCACATAGCTTGTCTATATCCCCTTGAAGCCTCCTTGCATCCTCCTCACAAATTACATCCCCACCCAGCTTTGTATCATCAGCAAACTTGGATATATTACATTTGGTCCACTCATCCAAATCATTGATGTAGATTGTGAATAGCTGAGGCCCAAGCACTGATCCTTGCGGTACCCCACTAGTTACAGCCTGCCAACCCGAAAATGACCCGTTTATTCCTACTCTCTGTTTTCTGTCCATTAACCAATCCTCAATCCATGCTAGTATATTACCCCCAATCCCATGAGCCCTAATTTTGTTTAATAACCTCTTGTGTGGCACCTTATCGAATGCCTTCTGAAAATCCAAATACACCACATCCACTAGTTCCCCTTTATCTATTCTGCTAGTTACAACCTCAAAAAACTCTTAACAGATTTGTCAAACACGATTTCCTTTTCATAAATCCGGGTTCACTCTGCCCAATCTTATTATTATTTTCTAAGTGCCCTGTTACCACGTCCTTAATAATAGATTCTCGCATTTTCCCTACTACTGATGTCAGGCTAACCGATCTGTAGTACCTCGTATTCTCTCTCCCTCCTTTCTTAAATCCTACCTTCCAATCCGCGGGAACCGTTCCAGAAACTATGGAATTTTGGAAAATGACAACCAATGCATCCACTATCTCTATAGCCTCCTCTTTCAAAACCCTAGGATGTAGGCCATCGGGTCCAGGGAATTTATCGGCTTTCAGTCCCATTAATTTCTAATTTCTCCAATAATATTTTTTTACTAATATTAATTTGTTTCAGTTCTTCATTCTCGCTAGAGCCTTGGTTCTCCACTATTTCAGGGAGGTTTTTTATGTCTTCTTCCATGAAGACAGACACAAAGTATTTGTTTAATTTCTCTGCATTTCCTTATTCCCCATTATAATTTCTCCTGTCTCAGACCGTAAGGGACCCACATTTACTTTCGCTACTCTTTTCCTTTTTACATACCTATAGAAGCTTTTACAGTCTGTTTTTATGTCTCTTGCTAGTTTACGCTCATATTCTCTTTTCCCTTTCTTTATCAATTTCTTGGTTTTCCTTTGCTGAATTCTAAAATCCTTCCAATCCTCAGGCTTACTACTTTTTTTGGCAACATTATAAGCCTCTTCCTTTGATCTAATACTACGTTTAACTTCTCTTGTTAGCCACGGTTGGACCACTTTTCCTGCGGAATTTTTGTGCCTTAAAGGAATGTATATTTGTTGTAAATTATGTATTAATTCTTTAAATGCTAGCCATTGCTTTTCTACCATCATACCTTTTTATGTAGTTTCCCAATCTACCGCAGCCAACTTGCCCCTCATACCTATGTAGTTTCCTTTTTTAGATTTAAGACGCTAGTTTTGGATTTTACTGAATCATTTTCAAACTCATTATAAAATTCTATCATATTATGGTCACTCTTCCCTAAAGGCCCCTTTACTACAAGGTTATTAATTAACCCTTTCTCATTGCGCAATACTAGATTTAAAATAGCCTGTTCCCTAGTTGGTTGCTCAATATACTGATCTAGAAAACTATCTTGCATACATTTCATTAATTCGTCCTCCACATTATTACTGCAAATTTGGTTTGCCCAGTCTATATGTAGACTAAAGTCCCCCATGATCACTGTATTACCCTTGTTAAATGCGCCTCTAACTTCCTGATTTATACTCTGCCCTACATTACAACTACTGTTTGGGGACCTATAAACAAATCCCACCAATGTTTTCTGCCCCTTGCTGTTTCTTATCTCCACCCAAACTGATTCTACTTCTTGATTTTCGGAGCTAAGATCCTTTCTCTCTGCTGTCTTTATCCCATCCTTTATTATCAGTGCTACCCCTCCTCCTTTTCCATTTTGCCTATCTCTTCTAAAAGTTAAGTATCCTGGAATATTTAGTTCCCAACCTTGGCCATTTTGCAGCCACGTCTCCATTATGGCTATTAGATCAAACCAGTTCATTTCTATCTGCGCTGTTAATTCATCTATTTTGTTGCGAATGCTTCGCGCATTCAGATATAGTGCCTTTAGCTTTGACTTATTTCTATTTTTCCCTGATGTCACCTTAGTCATTGATGCCTTATTACCTTTGTTACTCTCTCTGTCCCTTCCTGACTCACTCTGCTTATTTTTACCCAAAACTCTACTGTGCTCTAGAATCTTGACATTTCTCTCACTGCTTTTAAATTTGCTCTTTCCTGAATCCTCCCACCCACCCTTCATTAGTTTAAAGCTCTGTCTACTGCGCTAGTTATTCGGTTCTCCAGGACACTGGTCCCAGCCCGGTTTAAGTGGAGCCCGTCCCAACGGAACAGTTCCCTCTTTCCCCAGTACTGGTGCCAGTGCCCCATGAACTGAAATCCCTTCCTCCCACACCACTGTTTGAGCCATGCATTTAAACCACTAATCTGTTATGCCAATTTGTGCGTGGCTCAGGTAACAATCCAGAGATTATTACCTTTGAAGTGCTGCTATTTAATTTGGATCCTAGCTCCTCAAACTCCCTCAGCAGAACCTCATTCCTAGTTCTACCTATGTCATTGGTTCCTACGTGGACCACGACAACTGGATCCTCCCCCTCCCACTCCAAGTTCTTCTCCAGCCCTGAGGAGATGTCTTTAACCCTGGCACCGGGCAGGCAACACAACCTTCGGAACTCTCGGTCTCAGCTGCAGAGAACAGTATCTATGCCCCTGACTATACTGTCCCCTACCACAACTACATTCCCTTTCACTCCCCCCACTTTAATGGCCTCCTGCTCGATGGTGCCATGGTCAGCTTGCTCATCCATCCTGCAGGCTTTTCCCACACAGGCAGCAAGAACCTCATACCTGTTGGACAAGGGCAAAGGCTGAGGCTCCTCCAGCACTGCACCTGGGACAAGGGATACCCCACTTCAAACTTGCCTCATAACACCTGTGAGGAACCCTACAAGTGAGGCGCAAGAGTGCTACATCAAGAGCCACATGATGACCAGGTGTGTCATCAAACAAGCTATCTGCATGGAGAAGATGTGCTTCAGGTGCTTAGATAGGTCTGGAGGAGCCCTTCAGTACTCGCCAGCAAAGGTCTCCAGAATGATAGTGGTGTGCTGCGTCCTGCACAACATTGCGGGGCAGAGTGGATTAGAGGTGGAGGACGACCAAGGCAGTCCTCAAACATCTTCTGATGAGGAGAACATTGAAGAAGAGGAGGAGGAGGAGGAAGACAAGCACTGTGAAGATGGGCACCCATCGCCAGACCAGCAGTGTACATTGCTGCCTGGGATGCCAGGGATGCCCTAATAGCTCAAAGGTTCATCTAGTGGTGACTCACAGAGGAAAAAATAAATTAACTCCTCTGGCCTGCTCCCACCACCACCAGCACCCACCTCCCCCGCTCTCCCTTTGCACAAAACAGTCCTTCAACCACACATACACCCATTGCACATCCGCCCAATGGGTGTGTCAGGTATTGACATTCATCATGAAGCAAGTGAAAGGGTGAGTTGACACTTGGGATGCAATAATGGGCAAGACATCAAACTTGTGCTAATCAATAAACTTTATGCGGCGCCATAAAAAAGGAAACTTAACGACATAACATTTTGTCAAACATCCATGTGCATACCCTTAGTGAATTACAATTTCTTTAACTTGCGCCTCCTACCAGTTCTATGTGGTGCATCCTATGTGGCTTCAGCAGAGGTAGAGGCAGGTTGCTCAGATCCCTGCCCTGGCTGCTGAGATGCTTTTGACATACACCTTCTAGCTTTTGGAGCCCCTGAGGTCCCTGTCAAAGGCTGCTGCTCCTGCACCTGTGCAGGGGCAGACTTGGCCATCGGGACGCGAGGCAGCATGTCAGGTGAGATATTGGAGCGCTTTATGCGCAATTTCCCCCCCCACCTCCCCCCCGGCCCGATCGGAACCACCTTTGCATTAATATCGGGGCTAATCTTTCTCTATTTACCCTCTCAAAATCTTTTCACTTTAGTTGACCAGCTTGTCAACACTCAATGTCTGAACTTGCACATGAAGAATTGTCATTTGGGTGGAGTATTGGATGCCTGCGGGTGAGCCTGATCAAGCAGGAGTCACCAGCTTCAAGAGTGGGGGAGAGGTGGGGGAAGAAGGTGATGGAATTGAAGAAGATTATAAATATACATTTATGTGGTGCAGCAAAGGAATTTGAATTTTTGGGAACAATCTAGAAAAATGACATAGTTTGTGATAGTCTGTGAAGAATGTTTATTTGAAGTTAAATAAATTCAAACAAAAAAAGGAAAAAATACATAGGAAAAAGTCATGAATAATGTGATTAAGCACTAAAGTGAGTAAATAGATGTTACTGCACTAAAGGCAGTTTCATAGTGAATGTAAGATAATGTAAGGAGTGAGCTACGAACCTGTGTACGTGAGAGACTCAGATAACTTTATAAACTACAAACTTATAATCAGCATATAACAGCTTTGTTACAGCTGGGTTTCTCTTGTTTATGTTTTTGTAATTTTTAACAGTTTTTCTCTTTAAATTTGACTTTTGAGTGATCTTTTAATTTGTAATGCTTGACAGAGTACTTCATAACCTTGGTGTGTGATGACCTTCAAGAATAGGAAATTGATGCTTTGTGCCATCTGAGAGATGGCGCTGATTTTTAATCTACTGCTGGAAAGCAGGGTTGCCCAGTCAGTATGTGCTAGCTGGGCTTGCTCCTGGTTAAAAGGTGAATGATTAACTTTGTTCCCCAGTACCTAAAACCAAGACAATGTTCCGTTTCAATATTAGTCTACGCGTAGGCCCTGAACGACATAAAGCTAGAAATTGAGATCCCGGTGCTGGAAGTACAGCGGGACCGACATTCCACCTGCCCATTTGCTCTTATCTTTACCTGTCCCAAATCCCAGGGGCACAAGCAGATGCCCATGCTGGTACCAGCTTGCCCGGTGGACCCGGTAGGTGGTATGCAGGGTGGTCTGACCAAAGTTGTAAAACTGACTGGAATGTCTTTAACGGTACACCCTGTGTGGTCTGTCAATATCCAAATAGCAATTGATCTCTCTTCTATCAATTGCATATGGCATTGTGGGACCCGCGCGTGGCCCCGTACAAAGGGTACATCTGCTTCATGCGGGCGTGCTTCCCATGTGGCCGTACAGTAGGCAGAACTGCAGGAACTCGGGGGTAGCTTGACGTCATGCAGACCTGGCACCTAAGGGTGATGTCATGATGTGGGGAGGAAGAACTGGCCATCTCCTCCTCCTCCTCCTCCTCCAACGGAATTTTTGATCATAGCCAGAAAGGGGAGAAACCCCAATGGAAATGGGGTCCACTTCAAATCCTGATCCTCCGCTCCCACCGTGTCGGATTTCCGCCCCCTCCCCCCGTGCCTAAATCCACAGAATTTCCGTGCTATAGTTTCAAAATAATAAGCTAATATACATTTTAGCTCTTTGGCTACCAGCAGGTTCAGGGAACTAGCAGGTTTCCTAGACTGGCCAGTTTAGTTTTTTTTTAACTGTTTCTACTTACGCACTGTGACACAGGAACATATAATAATTTTTAAAAAGCTGCCTCAATTGTCAGTAATTTTAATATTGCAATAATCTCAGAAACAGGCATTTAAAAAACTTAAATAAAATACTTAAATAAATGTTAAATATTTAGATAAAATGTAAATGTTTAATTTCAAGGGCTCCCTGCCTTCCATTTTCTGCTATTTTGCTATCTTTCCTATTACTGTCTACCCTAACCTGTCTATATTTTTATTTAAAAATAGTTGAACAGTTTTCTTTCCTGTTTTATTATTCATTCTGGCTCTAATTTTTGGAAAGGGGAAGGGGAGGGGCTTCTTCCAAAATCTTGACCTTTTTAATTGGTGAAAACCTGCACAACTGGCTGATTTTTTCATCCAATTGAATGTAAGAGCTGTAAAATTTGAGCTGGTTATGCCATAGGTCATTTTTTGACGTGTAATAGTTGGGCTGCTGGCAAAGTGCGAAAGCATTGTTGGCTCCCAGAGTCCCATTGTGCCCTTAAAGAGTGAACTGAAGGCTGATAAAGACTAATACCAATTGCAGAAACCTATTAGAATTTCCACTTCTATTAAAAATGGCAATAAAAATATACTCACTAA
Source organism: Squalus acanthias (assembly GCA_030390025.1). Taxonomy (NCBI): domain Eukaryota; kingdom Metazoa; phylum Chordata; class Chondrichthyes; order Squaliformes; family Squalidae; genus Squalus; species Squalus acanthias. Next base: position 35,637,856 of record CM059425.1, on the reverse strand, counting down.
AAAAGTCATCAAACCTAGGAGGAGTGCTTTTCGGAACATCTCCCCCACCTTATTATGGTGCAGATGTACAGTAAGTACTTCCCCATGGTACTTCATAAAAATAATAATATATCTCCTTCCTGTTAGATGACAGTTTGGCTTGCATTGTGTGTTTTTGTCCTCATGGAGACCCACTACTTTGGGTTTCTTCTCACATGTTGAGCTGCTTTGGTGCAGGGAGTGAAGGGGGCTGGCCGCTCACAGACTGGAGCGACGCCACTGATTTTAATGGACTCTGGTGCTTCAGGGTAGTCTGCAGGTCAATCTGGAGACAGCCAATCTTGGGAAAATCCCGATCAACTGAGTACAGCTGCGCTCAGATGAAAAAGTGAATAATAGATACTCGTGGATGATTACAAAAACAGCTGTGGAAGTAAAATTTAGTTAAATTAAATAAATCTGGAATAAAAAGCCAGTATCAGTAATGGTGACCATGTAACTACGGGATTGTCGTACAAAACCCATCTGGTTCACTAATGTCCTTTAGCGAAGGAAATCTGCCGTCCTTACCCGGTCAGACCTATATGTGACTCCAGACCCACAGCAATGTGGTTGACTCTTAACTGCCCCCTAGTGACCTAGCAAGCCACTCAGTTGTAGCAAACCGCCATTTCAAAGTATAATAAGAATAAAACCGGATGAACCATCGACCTTTGACCTAGGCATCGGATTCAGACACGACAAAGGCACGATCAGCTCAGTCAACACTGCAAAGTCCTCCTCACTAACATCTGGGGACTTGTTCCAATATTGGGAGAGCTGTCCCACAGACCAGTCAAGCAACAGCCTGACATAGTCACACTCACAGAATCATACCTTTCAGCCAATGTCCCAGAATCCTCCAGCACTATCCTGCCGGTGGGACAGGATATACCCACCAGAGGTGGCGGCACAGTGGTAAACAGTCGGGAGGGAGTCCTCAACATTGACTCCGGACCCCATAAAGTCTCATGGCTTCAGGTCAAGCATGGGCAAGGAAACCTCCTGCTGATTACCACCTACCGCCCTCCCTCAGCCGATGAATCAGTACTCCTCCATGTTTAACACCATTTGGAAGAAGCACTGAGGGCAGCAAGGGCACAGACTGTACTCTGGGTGGGGGACTTCAATGTCCATCACCAAGTGTAGCTTGGTTACACCACTACTGACTGAACTGGCCAAGTCCTGAAGGACATAGCTGTCAGACTGGGCCTGCGGCAGGTGGTGAGAGAACCAACATGAGGGAAAAACCTACTTGACCTCGTCCTCACCAATCTACCTGTCGCAGATGCATCTGTCCATGACAGTATTGGTAGGAGTGACCACTGCACAGTTCTTGTGGAGACAAAGTCCCTTCTTCACTCTGAGGACACCCTCCATCATGTTGTGTGGCACTACCACCATGCTAAATGGGATAGATTCAGAACAGATCTAGCAGCTCAAAACTGAGCATCCACGAAGCGCTGTGGGCCATCAGCAGCAGCAGAATTGTATTCCACCACAATCTTTAACCTCATAGCCTGGCATATCCCTCACTCTACTATTACCATCAAGCCAGGGGACCAACCCTGGTACAATGAGGAGTGTAGAAGAGCATGCCAGGAGCAGCATCAGGTGTACCTAAAAATGAGGTGCCAACCTGGGGAAGCAATAACACAGGACTACATGCAAGCTAAAAAGCGGAAGCAGCATGCTATAGACAGAGCTAAGCAATCCCACAATCAACAGACCAGATCAAAGCTCTGCAGTCCTGCCACATCCAGTCGTGAACGGTGGTAGACAATTAAACAACTAACAGGAGGAGGAGGCTCCATTAACATACCCAACCTCAATGATGGCGGGGCCCAGCACGTGAGTGCAAAAGACAAGACTGAAGCATTTGCAACCATCTTCAGCCAGAAGTGCCGAGTGGATGATCCGTCTCGGCCTCCTCATTAGCTCCCCACCATCACAGAAGCCAGTCTTCAGCCAATTCGATTCACTCCACATGATATCAAGAAACAGCTGAGTGCACTGGATACAGCAAAGGCTATGGGCCCCGACAACATCCCAGCTGCAGTCCTGAAGACTTGTGCTCCAGAAATATCCGCGCCTCTAGCCAAGCTATTCCAGTACAGCTACACTGGCATCTACCTGACAAAGTGGAAAATTGCCTACCTATGTCCAGTTTACAAAAAGCAGAGCAAATCCAATCCAGCCAATTACCACCCCATCAGTCTACTCTCAATCATCAGCAAAGTGATGGAAGAGGTTCTTGACAGTGCTATCAAGCGGCACCTACTCACCAATAACCTGCTCACCGATACTCGGTTTGGGTTCTGCCAAGACCACTCAACCCCAGAACTCATTACAGCCTTGGTCCAAACATGGACAAAAAAGCTGAATTTCAGAGGTGAGGTGAGAATGACTGCCCTTGAATTCAAGGCAGCGTTTGACCGAGTGTGGCATCAAGGAGCCCAATAAAATTGAAGTCAAATGGGAATAAGGAGGAAAACTCTCCACTGGCTGGTGTCATACTTAGCACAAATGGAGATAGTTGTGTTTGTTGGCGGCCAATCATCTCAGCCCAAGGACATCACTGCAGATGTTCCTCAGGACAGTGTCCTAATCCAACCATCTTCAGCTGCTTCATCAATGGCATTCCCTCCGTCATAAGATCAGAAGTGGGGATGTTCGCTGATGATTGCAGTGTTCAGTTCCATTCGCAACTCCTCAGATAATGAAGCACTCCGTGCTCGCATGCAGCAAGACCTGCACAACATTCAGACTTGGGCTGATAAGTGGCAAGTAACATTCGTGCCACACAAGTGCCAGGCAATGATTATCTCCAACAAGAGAGCATCTAAGCAGCGCCCCTTGACATTCGATAGCATTACCATTGTCAAATCCCCTACCATCAACATCCTGGGGGTCACCATTGCCCAGAAGCTTAACTGGACCAGTCACATAAATACTGCAGCTACAAGAGCAGGTCAGAAGCTGGGAATTCTGCGGCGAGTGACTCATCTCCTGACTCCCCAAATCCTTTCAACCCCTACAGGGCACAAGTCAGGAGTGTGATGGAATACTCTCCACTTGCCTGGATGAGTGCGGCTCCAACAACACACTAGGAGTTCAACACCATCCAGGACAAAGCAGCCCACTTGATTGGCACCCCATCCACCACCTTAAACATTCACTCCCTCCACCACCAGCGTACCGTGGCTACAGTGTGTACCATCTACAAGATGCACTGCAGCAACTCACCAAGGCTTCTTCAACAGCACCTCCCAAACCCGCGACCTCTTTCACCTAGAAGGACAAGGGTAGCAGGTACATGGGAACACCACCACCTCCGAGTCCCCTCCAAGTCACACACCATCCTGACATGGATGTATATCGCCGATCCTTCATTGTCACTGGGTCAAAATCCTGGAACTCCCTCCCTAACAGCACTGTGGGAGTACGTTCACCACATGGACTGCAGCGGTTCAAGGCGGCGGCTCACCACCACCTTCTCAAGGGCAATTAGAGATGGGCAATAAATGATGGCCTTGCCAGTGACGCCCACATCCTCCGAATGAATTAAAAAAAGTGATCTCATTAAGAGTTTCAGAGGATATGATGAATTGCAAGCACAAAGATTAAGTAGAAACGCTAAACATCTAAATCTTGAGAGGAGATTATAGCATTCCAATCAATGCCAAAATGAGGTTGCAGCCTCCAAATGATTCATATAATGAGCTTACAGCCTCCAAAATAAGGTTACAGTCTTGCAATCAACTCCATGTATTTGTTTTTTCTTATTAATATATCCTGTGGAGTTGGTGATGGGAGTTTATTTCATTTTTGTTATGTTCCACACTGTGATGGCCATCAGCCAGGAAGCTCCATATAGCTGATGTGTGAGGACATCCTCACTGAAGGATTAGCAGTTCTGACAAATTCACTGCACGTTTGTTCAATAATAATCTGCAGTTTGTCACTGAGAAGAGACACAATTGTTGTTTATTATATGGTATTAATAGGTCACAATCTGGAATAATGATGACAATGAATGCTGGGTAATGATACATGGGTTTCCCCAGGGCAAATAGTAATGGTAACCAATGGGAAATTTGAGTGCTACACAAAGTAAGTGGGGGAGAAATTTACAGTCATAAAATGGGCGCAGCAATGACAAATTTAGCAGTGCAATGGCTCGCGCTTCATGCGTGTGATTTGGGCCACTGCTAAATAAGTCACAGCTTTTTGTTTTAGTCGGCCCTGGCAGCTGCCTGAAATGAGCACAGGCCTCATTTCAATATTGAATTTAAGGTCCTGCACCCATTTCAGGGACCTTTTCCTAAAACAGTGACTCTCCATGTGAGTGCAAGCTCCAAATAGTTTTTCAGGATCTACTATGGCCTAACGAGCAGTCCTTAAAGGAACCACTGGATGACATCAACGAAAGAGTCAGGTAAGTTTTTTACACTTACCTCAAAGTGGAGCCAGGAGAAGCAGGTACTCCTGCTGCCTTCATGTCAATACTGCCGGCCCGCGCTCACCCCCTCACAATGGCATCTCCTCACCGTGACCGGAAGCTGCGCCAGCCAAAATTCGTCAGGCTCCGACCGGTGAGCTACATCACAGTGCTTGATTGGCGATCTGAAGATAATGAGGTACAAGGACCAATTTAGGAGGATTCTTGGGCCTGCTGGTCTTCTGGTGCCCGATTGCAGCATGCTGTCCAATTCATACCCAGAAATGGGTACTAACGAATTTAGCCCCCAGTGTCCCCTCATGCAAGTGTAAATTTACAAAGTTGATCTTGAAAGGTCCCTGTGACTACACGTTACAGTAGTTTTTTTTAGCGTGACCACTGCTAGAAGTGTGCAGTAAACAGGCAGGGTTCTCCGAGCAACAGCTCATTGTTCTAAGGTCTTATTCCTCCTGCACTTTTGTAGCATGCGGTCAGAGTCCTGGTTCACTGAGCACATGACTACATTGTTGTGTAAGATATGAGAGGTACCAATTGCCACCAGATGTAGATGGACTCTTTTTTTGTGTGAATTTTGTGCTCCCCAAATGTAGAATGTGCATGCTCGAGAATAGAATACATTTTTGCCCCTCATTCGAGAGAAGGTTCCACCTAAACCCCTCCGTCTTGCTACCTCACCTCCTCCCTCCCTTAAAAACCTTCTCAAAACCTACCTTTTCAATTGTGTTTTTGCCATCAGATCTAATCTTTCTTACTGCATTTCTCAATCTCTCATTATTTTCACCTTTGTGAAGTGCTTTGGGGCATTTTATTACTTTAAAGGAGTTATATAAGTGTAAACGGTTTTGTTGTTAGTCCCCTCACAGCTGACAGAACAAAGAATCGTAAAGCTATTAGCCTGGGCTGACTTCAAATCCAGCTCTCCGACAAAGGAAAAAAAGTTCTTGTATTTATGTTATGTGGAGAGACTGGAGAAGCTGGGATTGTTCTCAGAGCAGGGAAGGTTAAGGAGAGATTTAATAGAGGTGTTGAAAATGATGAGGGGTTTTGATAGAGTAGATGGGGAGAAACTGTTTCCACTGGCAGGAGGGTCGGTAACCAGAGGACACAGATTTAAGATAATTGGCAAAAAATCCAGGGGGGAAATGAGGAGACATTTCTTAACGCAGCAAGTTGTTCTGATCTGTAATGCACTGCCTGAAAGGGTGGTGGAAGCAGATTCAGTCGTAACTTACAAAAGGGAATTGGCCATATTCTTGAAAAGGAGAAATTTGCAGGGCTATGGAGAAATAGTAGGGGAGTGGGAGTAATTGGAGCTCTTTCAAAGAGCTGGCAGAGACTCCTTCTGTGCTGTATGATCCTATGATTCAATAATATGGCACCTCATCACAACCTCAGGATGACCCAAAACATCTCACAGCCAATAAATCACTTTGGAAGTGCAGCCACTGCTATTACTGTAGGCAAACATGGTCGCCAATTTTCACACAGGAGGGTCCGACAAAGAGTAAATGTTGATTAATGACCAGATGATCTATTTTTCTTGGTGTTGGTTGAGGAGTAATGTTGGCTCGGGCACCAGGAGAACTCTCTGCTCTTCTTTGAAAAGTACCATGGGATGTTTTACATTCACCTGAGCAGTCGGAGCCTCAGTTTAACGTCTTATCTGAAAGATGATTCAAGGATGGTGTTCCAGCTCCAGTGTACCACCCAGCTTTAGTCAATGTCTTTAAATAATTGTAGTATTTTCACCCAAAAATAATTTAAAGACTGGTAAATGGGGGAGTTGGAGGGAGTGGGGAGTTATTTTACATTGCATTAGATAAGCCACGTTGTTTAAATGACACATTGTTAAATTATTGGTTTTGGTGCCATACATCCAGCCTAGAACCTGGATATTTGTACTGTACAATTTGATCTGCTATCATACAATCTCAATTACTGATTGCCTTTTAACAGTCATATTAACTTGGGGTTTTTAAATATTATAACCAGTTTCATAGCAGGTTTAGTTTGAAATCACTGCAAAATGCAAAATTATTTCTGGTCATAGAAATGAGTCATCGTGGGAGTTTTAAAAATTCAAATTACGAACGATGTGAGGTATGAGTTCACTCCGCACGATGGGAACCAGCAAAGCCATATTGTAAAATCAGCAGGAGGGATAGAATTAAAATGTTACCGACTACTTGCCTCTTTTCAGCTTTGAAGAAAGTGACGCCAATTCCCTCCAAATAATTGTCTATTCCACATAATGGCTTCCTGTAAACATAACCTATATTGATATTTTTTATTGTTAAGGAATAGGAATTTTCTCGGGCCAGTAAAGAAATGCTTCCTCACAAATAGGTTTTGATTGAGAAAAATATCACAGACAATAAAATGTTGATGTAGAGAAGTGGAACAATCTGACGGCAGCACTGTTTGAAATTAGGAACATAAGCTGTTGAAATTCCATTTTCTGAATTGCACCCAAACTCAATGTAATTCCAATGAAATAGCCAGAGTGGTCCAGTTATAACAAGTCACCTTAAATGATCAATTTCAAGCAAGAGTGTAGCACTTTTAGCAGTGTGCAATTGCCCAACACTGAAACAAGCAATGATATGTTTCATATCAACGCCGTGGTCTCTAACGGATGCCCATTTTATTTCTTGTATGAAAGAAATTCTCTTCATATCAAAAATAGTTATCAGATATTCTGCAGTCTTTCTGTGAGAGCAATTATTTTTCAAATGGAATCGAAGGAATACAATCAAACAACAGCTTATTGTGTTTGCGTCTATTAATAATCTGACCAGCTTCAATTGCTTGCGACCTTTTAGCTCAGACATTGTTAAATCACTTAAATGTTTATACACAATGCAGCTTTTCTTTCCAAAAGAATACTGTAGTCAACATCTGCAGTGAATTGTTCACACTGCTGTTGGGAAAGTCTAATTCCGATGACTTAAATATAATTTATTATTTATTCTCTTATTACATACCATGGCAGAAAATCATTAATAAATGTTTTACAGCAGATTTATATTTGTAATATTAATAATATTGATTTAAAAATGTGTTGCTTTGGCCAATCCACTTGAACCTGATCAAGAGCTGTTAACAGGTGTTTGTTCAGTGGGATTGGTAAAGATTCGGGCAACAATTTTCTTTGTGCTAGAATTGTTAGAGTGCTTTTTAGTGGATATTTACACACAAATTCCCTCTGTTATGTTTTTTCATTTGCTTTCAATGCTCTGCCTGTGCCAAATAATAAAGCTGAATCAGGGCTCGTTTTTTATTGGAAGAATCAAAATTGGCCTTTTTAAAAATTCATTTATGGGATGTGGGCATCACTGGCAAGACCAGCATTTATTGCCCATCCCTAATTGCCCTTGAGAAGGTGGTGGTGAGCCGCCTTCTTGAACTGCTGCAGTCCGTGTGGTGAAGGTACTCCCACAGTGCTGTTAGGTAGGGCACTTGGTCCCTTCCTCCAAATCGTTAATATAGATTGTAAAGAGTTGGGGACCCAGCACTGACCCCTGTGGAACACCACTAGTTACTGATTGCCAGTCTGAGAATGAACCATTTATCCCAACTCTTTGCTTTCTGTTAGATAGCCAATCCTCTATCCATGCCAGAATATTACCCCCAATCCCGTGATATTTCCAAGTCAGGATGGTGTGTGACTTGGAGGGGAACTTAGAGGTGGTGGTGTTCCCATGCGCCTGCTGCCCTTGTCCTTCTAGGTGGAAGAGAACGCGGGTTTAGGAGGTGCTGCCGAAGAAGCCTTGGCGAGTTGCTGCAGTGCATCTTGTAGATGGTACACACTGCAGCCACGGTACGCCGGTGGTGGAGGGAGTGAATGTTTTTTAAGGTGGTGGATGGGGTGCCAATCAAGCGGGCTGCTTTGTCCTGGATGGTGTCGAGCTTCTTGAGTATTGTTGGAGCTGCACTCATCCAGGCAAGTGGAGAGTATTCCCTCCCACTCCTTACTTGTGCCTTGTAGATGGTGGAAAGGCTTTAGGGAGTTAGGAGGTGAGACACTCGCTGCAGAAGACCTAGCCTCTGACCTGCTCTTGTTGCCACAGTATTTATGTGGCTGGTCCAGTTAAGTTTCTGGTTAATGGTGACCCCCAGGATGTTGATGGTGGGGGATTCGGCGATGGTAATGCCGTTGAATGTCAAAGGGCAGTCGTTGGACTCTCGCTTGTTGGAGATAGTCATTGCCTGCCACTTGTGTGGTGCGAATGTTACCTGCCACTTACCAGCCCAAGCCTAAACGTCGTCCAGGTCTTGTTGCATGCGGACATGGACTGCTTCATTATCTGAAGAGTTGTGAATGGAACTGAACACTGTGCAGTCATCAGCGAACATCCCCATTTCTGACCTTATGTTGGAGGGAAGGTCATTGATGAAGCAGCTGATGATGGTTGGGCCTAGGACACAGCCCTGAGGAACTCCTACAGCAATGTCCTGGGGCTGTGATGATTGACCTCCAACCACCACCAGAACCATCTTCCTTTGTGCTAGGTATGACTCCAGCCAGTGGAGAGTTTTCCCCCCGATTCCCATTGACTTCAGTTTTACTAGGGCTCCTTGATGCCACACTCGTCAAATGCTGCCTTGATGTCAAGGGCAGTCACTTTCACCTCACCTCTGGAATTCAGCTCTTTTGTCCATGTTTGGACCAAGGCTGTAATGACGTCGGGAGCCAAGTGGTCTTGGCGGAACCCAAACTGAGCATCAGTGAGGTTATTGGTGAGTAAGTGCCACTTGATAACACTGTCGATGACACCTTCCATCACTTTGCTGATGATTTAGAGTAGACTGATGGGGCTGTAATTGGTCAGATTGGATTTGTCCTGTTTTTTGTTGCCTGGACATACCTGGGCAGTTTTCCACATTGTCGGGTAGATGCAAGTGTTGTAGCTATACTGGAACAGCTTAGCTAGTGGCGCAGCTAGTTCTGGAGCACAAGTCTTCAGCACGACAGCCGAGATGTAGTCAGGGCCCATAGCCTTTGCTGTATCCAGTGCGCTCAGCCATTTCTTGATATCACGTGGAGTGAATCGACTTGGCTGAAGACTGGCTTCTGTGATGGTGGGGACCTCAGGAGGAGGCCGATATGGATCATCCACTCAGCACTTCTGGCTGAAGATGGTTGCAAATGCTTCAGCCTTGTCTTTTGCACTCACGTGCTGGGCTCCTGCATCATTGAGGATGGGGATATTCATGGAGTCTCCTTCTCCTGTTAGTTGTTTAATGGTCCACCGACATTCACGACTGCATGTGACAGGACTGCAGAGCTTTGATCTGATCCGTTGATTGTGGGATCGCTTAGCCCTGACTATAGCATGATGCTTCCGTTTTTTAGCATGCATGTAGTCCTGTGTTGCAGCTTCCCCAGGATGGCACCTAATTTTTAGGTACACCTGGTGCTGCTCCTGGCATGCTTGTCTACGCTCCTTATTGAACCAGGGTTGGTCCCCTGGCTTGATGGTAATGGTAGAGTGAGGGATATGCCGGGCCATGAGGTTACAGATTGTGGTGGAATACAATTCTGCTGCTGCTGACGGCCCACAGGGCCTCATGGATGCCCAGTTTTGAGCTGCTAGATCTGTTCTGAATCTATCCCATTTAGCACGGTGGTAATGCCACACAACATGGTGGAGGGTGTCCTCAGTGTGAAGACGGGACTTCGTCTCCACAAGGACTGTGCGGTCGTCACTGCTACGAATACTGTCATGGACAGATGCATCTGCGACAGGTAGATTGGTGAGGACGAGGTCAAGTAGGTTTTTCCCTCGTGTTGGTTCTCTCACCTCCTGTCGCAGGCCCAGACTGGCAGTTATGTCCTTCAGGACTCGGCCAGCTTGGTCAGTAGTGGTGCTACCAAGCCACTCTTGGTGATGGACATTGCAGTCCCCCACCCAGAGTACATTCTGTGCCCTCGCTACTCTCAGTGCTTCTTCCAAGTGGTGTTAAACATGGTGGAGTACTGATTCATCAGCTGAGGGAGGACAGTAGTTGGTAATCAGCAGGAGGTTTCCTTGCCCATGCTTGACCTGAAGCCATGAGGCTTCATGGGGTCCAGAGTCAATGTTGAGGACTCCCAGGACCGCTCCTTCCTGACTGTATACCACTGTGCCGCCACCCCTGGTGGGTCTGTCCTACCGGTGGGACAGGACATACCCAGGGATGGTGATGGAGGAGTTTGGGACATTGGCTGAATGGTATGATGTTGCTTGACTAGTCTGTGGGACAGCTCTCCCAATTTTGGAACAAGTCCCCAGATGTTGGTGAGGAGGACTTTGCAGGGTCGACTGGGCTGGTTGTGCCGTATCCGTAGCCGGTACTGAGGTCGATGCCGGCAGGTCCATCCGGTTTTATTCTTATTATTGTGTTTCGTAGCGATTTATTACAACTGAGTGGCTTGCTAGGCCATTTCAGAGGGCAGTTAAGAGTCAACCACATTGCTGTGGGTCTGGAGTCACATATAGACCAGACCAGGTAAGGACGGCATATTTCCTTCCCTAAAGGACATTAGTGAACCAGATGGGTTTTTACAACAATCTGATAGGTTCATGGTCACCATTACTGATACTAGCTTTTTATTCCAGATTTATTTAATTAACTGAATTTAAATTCCCCAGCTGCTGTGGTGGGATTTGAACTCACGATCATTAGTCCAGGCCTCTGGATTACTAGTCCAGTAACATAACCACTGTGCTACCATTCCCTATAATGTGCTGCTTAAGATGTGGTCCATTTTTCTGTTACAACAACTTAATGTTTGTAACAAAGTGGTTCCCATCTGTTTACTCAAGTGCCGTCTTGACTAAGTTGGTGGCAGTCTCAGCTCTGAATCAGAAGATTGTGGGTTCAAGCCCCACTCCAGGATTGGAGCACAAAATCTGGACTGCTGCTTCAATACAGTGCTGAAAGAGTGCTGCATTGTCAGACGCACTGTTGTTCAGATGAGACGTTAAATTGAGGCCCCCTTCTTGTCCGCCCATGTGATGTAAAAGATCCTATGGCAGTATTTCAAAGAAGAGCAGGGACTTCTCCTGATGTTCTGACAACAATTCCCCTTCCACCAACATAATCAAAAGCAGATTCTCTGGTCATTCATCTGTTGTGGGAGTTCAAGTTTATGGAGGGTGGAAGATGGGAGGCTGGCCAGGAGAGCATTGGAATACTCAAGTCTAGAGGTAACAAAGAAAGAAAAAAAGAAAGACTTGCATTTATATAGCGCATTTCACGACCACCGGATGTCTCAAAGCGCTTTCCAGCCAATGAAGTACTTTTGAAGTGGAGTCACTGTTGTGGGAAATGCGGCAGCCAATTTGCACACAACTAATTCCCACAAACAGCAATGTGATAATGACCAGATAATCTGTTTGTTTTTGTTATGTTGGTTGAGGGATAAATATTGGCCAGGACACCAGGGATAACAAAGGCATGGATAAGTGTTTCAGCAGCAAATGAGCTGAGGCAGGGGCAGAGTCAGGCGATGTTCCGGAGATAGAAGTAGGCGGTGTTGGTGATGGAGTGGATATCTGGTCGGAAGCTTATCTCGGTGTCAAATACGACACCACGGTTGCGAACGGTCTGGTTCAGCCTCAGACAGTAGCCAGGGAGAGGGCTGGAGTTGATGGCTGGAGAATGGAGTTTGTGGCTGGGACTGAAGATAATGGCTTCAGTCTTCCTAATATTTAGTTGGAGGGAATTTCTGCTCAACCAGTACGTCGGACAAGTAGTGTGACAAATCAGAGACAGTAGAGGGGTTGAGAGAGGTGGTGGTGAGGGCTGGGTGTCATCAGCGTACGTGTGGGACCTGATGGAATGAAATGGTCCAGGTGCCAGTATGTACACTTTGTTGCCAGTAGTGCTTCTCTTCTATGCTGTGTAGATTTTTTAATCACATCGCAGGTATAAAACTAGCTTAAAAATGTCAGCTGTGACTCGCTTACATCATAAGCAAGCATGAGCTTGCTTCAGTTGGATGCACTCTCATCTGAGGGTGTGAGTTTAAGCCTCACTCCAAGATCTGAGTACATAATCTAGACTGATATTCCAGTGCATTTTCAGAAGTGCTGTCCTTTGGATAGGATGTTAATTCAAGGCTAGTCTGGTACTTGAGTGGGTGTTAAAAGACACCATGTCATAAATTGAATAAAAACAGGGGCTTCTCCCAGCGTTCTGGCCATCAATGCTCCCTCAACATATCAACTGGTCACTTGTCTTGTTGCTGTTTGTGGGCTTTTGCTGTGCGCAAAATGGCTGCTGTGTTTATATAACAGTTACTGCACTCCAGCTTATTTCATTGGGCTGGAATTTGCTGGAGTGGAGCATCTTGTCACATGCCCAGTTAGTTAGACTTTTCCTGCACCCTTCAGCTCAAATTCTTTTTCCGTGTGCGTTGCTGGAAGTGAGAGCTGATAACGGCGCAGCGCGGGCAACAGGGAATCTGGGACCTTGGTGAACAATGGGACCAACAGTGTATCTCCTTAACCAGTGAGATTTAAGGATTGAGAAATAAACGGAGAAGGAGGGTGAATTAAAGGGGGGGGGGGTGTTCAAGTCAAATCGGGTTCAGAAAGAGAAATAAAGAGGGAAAGAAAGATTGGATTAAGAGAGAGAGAAAAAAAGAGACAGAAAGGAAAAGTAAGAAAAAAATGTTTTAATTTAAAATTTGACATTTTTTAAAATCTCCAACAATTCACTGCCTGAAGGAATGAAACCCCTCATTTTTAATTATTCACTTTCCAGGCCAGAGAGGTTGATTGCCTGTCATTAACAATTATCACATTGTTAAAAGGGTACTTACACTGTTAATTACTAGAATTAACTTCCTGTGATGAGTTTATTGGGCAATTAACGTGCAAATGCAGCAACTGCATGAAACTCAAGGGGAGGTTAAGCGTGAGATGCCATTTTCACGAAGCTAACGCTGAAGCGGCACAAATTGGCCAGCAACTCATGGTGATTCGCAATTCACGGGGTATCTCTTCCTCGCTACAAGTTGCTGGCTGATTTGCGCATTAATAAGGGCGTGCGTCGTTCAGACACCGTTACTTTTTCATCAAATTCTGGCCCAATGTTTCTGAAATGTTTTGTGGCGTTTCCGACAGGTGTGATAAGGTGCTACAAAAATGCAAATTTTTCTTTCTTTACTTTCGGTTTAATTATTTAGTTTACAAAATTGATGTTGCAAATCATACTTGGATGTATTGCTAATTGTAGATAACGGTCTCCATCTGTTATTTCACAGGATGCTGCTTCTGAAAATGAAAAGAAATGATTGATACCAATTTTTGTGCAAATTCTTTGTTTACCATTACAACTGTTTATCACAAAATAAACAATTATGTTGACGTAAGTTTTTCCATTTTGCAGACCCACCAAGTGTGGAGCCTACATTTCAGGAGATTCGACAGGGTCAAGGCAGGAGCATCACCATGACCTGCAAAGTACTGAAAGCTTACCCAACCCGCGTGCTGACCTTCGAGTGGAAGCTGGGAAATAAGATTTTACTGACGGGGCGATTTGAGTCACAGGATTATACGCAGATCCGAGTGGACAACCTTTCCAAAGACAGCTATGGAGTTTACAACTGCAGCATAATGAATGAGGCCGGTGCTGGCACATGTAGCTTCCTTGTGACAGGTACCCATTACGAATGCCATTATATGATGTTTTTATATTACACACTGCATATTCATTTCCCTGTTGTTTTGATGTGGCACTACAAAAATCATTCACTTCCTATCTTCATCTGATTCGCCTGGCAGAACCATTCTATAGCGTTTTTATCGCTGTGACCTCAGTTTTCAGTCAATATAATTTTAGCTCCACTTCTAACTGCCATTAGCATGCTTTTCATTTTACTGCCGTCATAATACATCTCATTTGCAACAGATTAAAGGTATTTTCTAGCTGTCTGAAGACTGAAGTACAAGTCCAAAATTAAAATAAATTGGATTAATAACCATCATTAAAATCAATTATTATGAGAACCTCTTGCCTATAATAACAGATGGCAGAGAGTTAATAAGGCAGACTTTAGTCTCTCTCTAGACTTGACTATTCCAATGCACTCCTGACCGGCCTCCCATGTTCTACCCTCCATAAACTTGAGGTCATCTAAAACTCGGCTGCCCGTGTCCTAACTCGCACCAAGTCCCCATCACCCTTGTGCTCGCTGACCTACATTGGCTCCCAGTTAAGCAACGCCTCGATTTCAAAATTTTCATCCTTATTTTCAAATCCCTCCATGGCCTCACCCCCTCCCAACCTCCTCCAGCACCACAACCCCCCCAAGATATCTGCGCTCCTCTAATTCTGCCCTCTTGAGCATCCCTGATTATAATCGCTCAACCATTGGTGACCGTGCCTTCTGTTGCCTAGGCCCTTAACTCTGGAATTCCCTCCCCAAACCTCTCCGCCTCTCTACCTCTCTTTCCTCCTTTAAGACGCTCCTTAAAAACTTACCTCATTGACCAAGCTTTTGGTCATCTGCCCTAATTTCTCTTTATGTAGCTCGGTGTCAAATATTTTGTCTTATAATACTCCTGTGAAGCGCCTTGGGATGTTTTACTACGTTAAAGGCGCTATATAAATACAAGTTCTTGTTGTTGTATGTTGAGATGACATCGATAAACCTTTATGATTGTCATGTGTTAGGATTTTTTTAATCAGTTTTTTCCTTCATGGAAAGGATTTGGGAATGAGTTATGTTTAAGTGTTATTTATGAAACCAAAGTGAATTTGCACAGGCTTTCAAAAGAAAAAGCCAAAGACTGCAGGCACTGAAGATATGTATTGAAGCCAGATGAGCCAGTTTGTGGAATATCACAGCTCACACACTATTTCAGTATGGTTCAGATATTTCATCCCAGGCCCATTAAGTCAAGATAGCCCCTATTCATTTTGAGAACAGCAGGAGATATTTTCTTCATACCTGCACCCCAAAGTGGTAGTGGTGGGGAGAAGAAGTGTGAGTGTGAAAGACTTAGAGGGTGTGGAATTCTTAAAGTGCATCCAGGAGAGCTTTTTGAGCCAGCATGTAGAAAGTCCTACAAGAGAGGGGGCGGTACTGGACCTAATTCTAGGGAATGTAGCCGGGCAAGTGGTAGAAGTGTCAATAGGAGAGCATTTTGTGACCATAATTCGGTGAGATTTAAGGTAGGCATAGAAAAGGACAAAGATGGACCGGAAATAAAGGTTCTAAATTGGGGGAAGGCCGATTTTAATATGATAAGGCAGGATCTGGCCAAAATGGACTGGGATCAGCTACTTGTAGGAAAATCCACATCAGAGCAATGGGAGTCTTTCAGAAAGGAAATAGAGAGAGTACAACGGCAACATGTTCCCGTAAAGGTCAAGGGTGGGACCAACAAGCCCAGGGAACCCTGGATGTCAAGGGATATACAAGAATGGATTAGGAAAAAAAGGGAGGCTTTTGGCAGATACAAAGGACTAAAAACAGTCCTAGAGGAGTATAGAAAGTGCAGGGGAGTACTTAAAAACGAAATTAGGAGAGCGAAGAGGGGGCATGAAAAAACACTGGCGGGCAAAATAACGGAAAATCCCAAGGTGTTTTATAAGTATATTAAGGGCAAGAGGATAACCAGGGAAAGAGTAGGGCCCATTAGGGACCAAAGTGGCACTCTGTGTGTAGAGCTGGAAGATGTAGGTGAGGTTTTAAATGAATATTTTGCATCTGTGTTCACTATGGAGAAGGGTGATGTAGGCATAGAAATCAGGCAGGGGGATTGTGATATACATGAACAAATTAGTATTGAGAGGGAGGAGGTACTAGCGGTTTTAGCGGGCTTAAAAGTGGATAAATCCCCAGGCCCTGACGGGATGCATCCCAGGCTGCTGTGTGAGGCAAGGGAGGAGATTGCAGGGGCTCTGACACAAATTTTCAGAACCTCTCTGGCCACAGGGGAGGTGCCAGAGGACTGGAGAACAGCTAACGTAGTACCATTGTTCAAGAAGGGTAGTAGGGATAAACCAGGGAATTACAGGCCAGTGAGCCTAACATCAGTGGTAGGGAAATTATTGGAAAAAATTCTGACGGACAATATTCGTCTCCACTTGGAGAGGCAAGGATTAATCAGGAATCGTCAGCATGGCTTTGTCAGGAAAATATCATGTCTGACTAATTTGATTGAATTTTTCGAGGGGGTGACTAGGTGTGTGGATGAGGATAGTGCAGTTGATGTAGTCTACATGGACTTCAGTAAGGCTTTTGACAAAGTCCCGCATGGGAGACTGGTCAAGAAGTTAAGAGCCCATGGGATCCAGGGCAATTTGGCACATTGGATCTAAAATTGGCTTAGTGGCAGGAGGCAGAGGGTGATGGTCGAAGGTTGTTTTTGTGACTGGAAGCCTGTGTCCAGTGGTGTACCACAGGGATCGGTGCTGGGTCCTTTGCTGTTTGTAGTGTACATTCATGATTTAGATATGAATGTGGGAGGTATGATCAGCAAGTTTGTAGATGACACGAAAATTGGTGGAGTGGTAAATAGCGAGGAGGGAAGCCTCAGGCTACAGGACGATATAGATGGGATGGTTAGATGGGCAGAACAGTGGCAAATGGAATTTAACCTGAAAAGTGTGAGGTGATGCATTTTGGGAGGACAAACAAGGCAAGGGAATACACAGAGAATGGTAGGATCCTAGGAAGGACAGAGGATCAGAGGGACCTTGGTGTGCATGTACATAGATCCCTGAAGGAAGCAGAACAGGTAGATAAGGTGTTTAAAAAGGCATATGGGATACTTGCCTTCATTAGCCGAGGCATAGAATATAAGAGCAGGGAGGTTATGATGGAGCTGTACAAAACGTTAGTTAGGCCACAGCTGGAATACTGTGTGCAGTTCTGGTCACCACACTATAGGAGGGATGTGATTGCATTGGAGGGGGTGCAGAGGAGATTCACCAGGATGTTACCTGGGCTGCAGCGCTTCAGCTATGAAGAGAGACGGGACAGGCTGGGGTTGTTTTCCTTAGAGCAGAGAAGGCTGAGGGGGGACCTGATTGAGGTGTACAAAATTATGAGGGGCATAGATAGGGTAGATAGAAAGGAACTTTTCCCCTTAGTAGAGGGGTCAATAACCAGGGGGCATAGTTTCAAGGTAAGGGCCAGGATGTTTAGAGGGGATTTGAGGAAAAACTTTTTCACCCAGAGGGTGGTTGGAATCTGGAACTACTGCCTGAAAGGGTGGTAGAGGCAGGAACTCTCACAACATTCAAGAAGCATTTAGATGAGCACTTGAAACGCCATAGCATACAAGGCTACGGACCAAGTGCTGGAAAATGGGATTAGAATAGACAGGGCTTGATGGCCGGCGCGGACACGATGGGCCGAAGGGCCTCTTTCTGTGCTGTATAAATCTATGACTCTGTAAGAAGAGGTAGCGGTTTTCTTGATAGGCCTACTGGTAAATCCCTGATCGGGCAAGAGCCAGAGGGACAGTCCTCCAACTGGCTGCATATGTGGAGAAAAGGGATGAAGGGAGTCTGTCAGAGAACTAGATCCGAGAAGGAAACCTGGCATTGCAAGGGGAAACTCATTCATTCCAAGACCAGAACGGATTAGCATCAGAGGACTGACCAGGATAAGTTAATTGAGCCTGCTAATAGGGACAGTGCCACATATTTTTATTATTTTTCCTGTTCTCAAGGAAGCTTCTATAGTTAGTTAACCAAGCTGAGATTTGATTATATCTCTCAGCAGTATGTTCACTCGCTGTCTGTAAAATAAAGCAGCTTTAATGATTCCTATCTGGCCTTATCTCATTAAGCGTTTCAGTCCACCTTTGGGACGATTAGTGAAGCTCAAATGAGGGCACGTGTGAAAGACATGATATCCAGTTCAAATTACAAGAGAATTCTATTGTTACACCCCTGGGTTAGGCTGATGTATAATTCGATATTGGACAGCATGGACACATTCCTGAATGGAAACACTCGGGCCACTTACAGGAATGGCAGTAATCGTCCACACGAAGGAGTATTCAAGACAATTGTAACAATGATATTATACACAGCTCTCTATCCCAATCGTAATATTATGCTCAACATCATCATAATTATCTTCTTGCGTGGTGGCAGGCTTCAGAACAGTTTTTACACTTGTTTTATATGAATTAATATATTTTAAAAGAGAACTGCATCCAGTGGTGAAGCTATTGCATTAGCCCTCTCCCCAAAATACTTTTTAAAAATAGCTTCACATATGAGGCTCAGGGGTAAAAATTCACTTGGTTGCGCCACCCGTTAGCGCCTTAAGAGGGCGCTAATGGGGCGCAAAGCCGCTAACGCCCGGGCGCAGCGATGTTTGCGCCGCTCGAGAACTTAACTTCAGATTGTGCGGCGGCGCTAAAACTTACCGCTGCGACCACCTGCGCGCGCAGATTGTGACGTCATTCCATGGTGCAACGCCCTTGGGGCGCCCCGTAGCGGAAATTGAGTGGCGCCCCCTGCCTTACCGCCTGGCGCTTCCAACGACCAGAAGACTGGAACGCTATCAATCGCTGTGGGGCTGTGGGGGGCGCTATTTAAAGGGGGCCTCTTCCTGTCTTTTATTGTTGGTGGCATTTTTGAACTACGCATTCTGAGAGAGAGAGGGAGAGACTTCTGGAGAGATTCAACGTTGTGGGAAGGAGTTTTGGGTACTGAGCAGCACTTTGCAGGTTCATTTTGATTTGCCATTCCTTGTATCGATTTAGCAGAGACCGTGGGAGCTGCACTCTGAGCTCTTTGCCTGGTGCTCTCCATTGTTCTTTCCAGCACATTTGATGTGCAAGTCTCTCCAGGCCGAGATTCAAGGCAGCAATGAACAGGATGTGGATGGAAAGCAAGATTAACCATCCCCTTTAAGAACTGGCCCGTGCCATTGTGTGTGTGTTCCATTGCTGACTGACATTACATGAGCTTCGCCAGCGCTCCGAGTTAGCGCCTCACTGCTCGGCCTTTGCGCCTTAAGAGAGGTGTGCAGCGCCTGCTTTAGCGCTCCACTCACCTCCCGGGGCGGTAAAAGTGAAGTTTCCCGTCAGTGCCGATAATTAGCGCCAGGCGCTAATATTTGCGTCCGGACGATATTTGCGCCCCAAATGGGGCGCGACCTAATTTCTACCCCTCAGTGTTTCAAAGGGAATTGTCTTCCTCTACGCAATCTATCAGACCCTTCATAATTTTTAAAACTTCTATTTAATGTCCTCTTGGCCATCTGCTATCTGTTTGATCTGCCAATCTCTTCATCGTGGAGCCCAGAGTCTGCATGCCAGCCGTTTGAGCTTCCACCAAACCTGAAAAACGTGCTAGCTTGGACTCCTGCTGTGAGGGTTCCCTGGAGGTGGCCACACTATCCAGGGTAGACTTCAGAGAGGTAATGCCAAGTGAGATGACACCACTGAGGCTGAATGCGAACTCCTCCACATTCTCGGCCATAGCAAGAACATAAGAACATAAGAAATAGGAGCAGGAGTAGGCCATGCACCCCTTGCGCCTGCTCCGCCATTCAATAAGATCATGGCTGATCTTCTACCTCATCTCCACTTTCCTTATATCCATTGATAGTGGTGAGACCCTTTGGCATGCCTTCCAATACCTCATATGGCTGTCTGTGTGAGGCCAGCAGTTTTCTTCTCATGGCTTGGCTCTAGAAGTCCTCCTCTCTGTCGTCCTCAGCAGAGCTGGGAGAAGACCTCACCCTTTGCCTAGGTCTCTTCTGAGCTGTCCCTGCCACCAGTATCTGCTGCTGGCAACTGGTGTTGTGTGTTTCATCATATGCAGACCCCTCTAGCTCAGTATCTAGCCCACGCAGAGTACCAATGTCTGAGCTGGTGCCTGGGAGGGTTAGAGCACCTGACAGTGCATCCTCAGAGAGATTGTCCTCCTCCGAGGTCTGTTCTTCTGCAGGAGGCTCTTGGTGTTGAGAAGGCCCTAGAAGAAAAAGAAAAGAGAAATGAGTTAGGATGGGAGAGATAAGTTGTACATCATTTGGAACATTAATCCTTATTCTTTTCTTAGTTTTCTTATTTTTGATATCCCTTGCCCCTTTACAAGTGTCTTTGTCTCTCACTATCTACAGCATCTTTCTTTCCCTTCCTTTGATAGTTTTCACTGTTGGTATAGAAGCAGAAGGCTCAGCTGAAATATTCATTTCGGCTAAGCCTTCTGCTTCTATACCAGCAATTTCATTAATCCTGAACTCCCTCTCTACTCTCAAGCTGAGACGTTCCATAACCACGCTGCCAAACTAGTTTAAATCTGTTATGTCTGAATAAACACTCAAAATTGATGTGGTAATAATGAGCTGTTTCTTTATTTCCAGGCCTTTAGAATATTCTGTTAATGAATAACAAAAATAATGCAAGAAAGACCTTGGAGTGTAATTGCTGCAGCGTTGCTTAGTTGTTTAGTTAAGAGTATGCAAGTACCATACATGACTTTCCCCCACTCTTCTATGTACTCTCTCCAGAAGGACATCAGTGCCATTTTGGTTCAAGTGAAGGCCGTCCTCTCCTTGACCTGTCCATTTCATGGCACAGGGTGCAATCTGGAGATTACCACCTTGAGCTCCTGTTGTTCAATCTATTGCCTAATCCTTAAGCAAGAGCTCAAATGTACCTCTATCTATGACTTCAACACTACCTCTGGCATAGCTATTGATGACACTAAAACCTTTGGCAGAAGCTACAGCTCAGTCCCAGAGGGACAGCCTCTGCTTCACTGTGTGACATTTATACAAAAATGGATGAATGCGTGGAGACTGCATTGCCAAATTAAGGATATGTTGAATAATTCAAGTCTAAAACAGACAGTGAAGATTGTTTGACTTATTAATCCAGTCTCTCACCAACAGAAGAGTGCACACAAGACTATTACTGCTATTTAAAGTGATTACACCCTGGACCACAACTTTTGGCGTGACTTTTGAGTGTTTATTTCCCTCCCTTTTCAGAAGTCCTTCCACCCATTCCATGTTGTCATTCACCCTGGCACGAGGGAGGCAATATACAGTTCGGAACTCCTGGTCACTACTGCAAAAAAGGCCGTCTATACCCTGATAGAATCTTCCATTACTGCTAGCAATTTAAAGCCCGACTTCCTGTTTATCACATTTAAAACTGGGCTCTTGAATCGCCGGGTGAACAAGTGCACTGAACAATGTGATACTGGGTCATCTGGTCTAAGAAGGATCCAGGTTCGATCTGTGCTGACCTAGGAATCCAGCAGAATACACGGAGGCCATTTTCTAGGACCTCACAGGTGTCAAGAATCAAAAAATAGGGTACTATGACTTAAATGCACTGCTGTGGCATCATTGTCTTTTTAAGTACTTATTTACTGAAGAACAGTTGTCTGCAGCATTGGTGTAATCACTTTAAATAGCAGTAATAGTCTTGTGTGCACTCTTCTGTTGGTGAGAGACTGGATTAAGAAGACAAACAATCTTCACTGTCTGTTTTAGACTTGAATTATTCAACATACCCTTAATTTGGCAACACAGTCTCCATGCAGTCATCCATTATTGTATAAATGTCACACAGTGAGGCAGAGGCTGTTCCTCTGGGACTGAGCTTTAGCTTCTGCCAAAGGTTTTAGTGTCATCAGTAGAAATGCCAGAGGTGGTGTTGAAGTGCTTGGCAATGTGTCCAGATAGAAACATGTTTAAATGTCTCATTCTCTGAGACCGTTGTTGTTAAAGCCGATGTAGACTCTACTTCCTGGCAAGGTGAGTGGAGTTCCAGTGAAATGCATGTGCATCAACAGTATTCTGGCCTTTGAATTCAAATTGATTTGAAGTTCAAAAATGGTAGCATTGTCTCCTTTCAGTGGATTCATTTTGTCGGGAAACTCTATTTGCCACAACACAATTTCACTAAGGAAGTTTACTCTTTCTTGAGTTGGCTGATAGCATTACTGACAAATAATTTGATTAAATGGATTAATCAGATATTCTAGTGTGGAATCATGTCCAAGTACTTTAGCTCCTGACTCACTTAGCACTGGAGCCTACTAATGAGTTATATAGTCTTAAGAATAAGAGAAACAAATTAGCATTGACTGATCCTGTACTGACACACAAATCAGTCAGATTGATGAAAAAGCAAAGGGGGGGATCCAAACGGCCATAATAAGGGTTTAATTCCACAATGGACTGCTCTTGTTGGGACAGATTTTCCTTTTTAGTGATTGGGCATAAAACATCACATGGTGGAATGCAGATAAGAAAACCGTATGGGGAGGATCGCATGTCAGTAATGCAACTTCCCCAATTTCCCTTCCATTGAAATGAATGTTTGGGAAATCAGGTGGGCTGTGTTATGGGCATGTGGCCTTCTCTGCCCAGCCTTCCTGTATGTGCTTTACCCATGTGATTCTTTACTCCCAAGAGCCAAAGAAAAACATCTGCGGCACTTACTGCCGTGTGAAGGGGTGAGGGAAGCTAATGCTCCAGTAAATAGAGAGCCTATCCACTACTGTTCCCGTCGTGTCAGGATTAAGATTTTTCATTTAATTTATTGCTAGAGTATAAAGTGCTAAAAAATTGAGCAATGAAAATGGATGAACATATAAAAGAGAATGGACTCTCAGCATAACTGAAAGAGGTATGGTGGCATAGTCCACAAGCTGTCACAGTTCATAAAGCTTTATTTAGCAGTTTGATGCTGGCTTCATTAATGATTTCTTTCCTGTCAGCATGACAATCAGTGAGCTTACATAGGAATATATCCTGGGATTTCAATTTAAAGCTGCTTCAGTTTGACCTCCCAGTGAAATGCTGCCAGCCCGTTCATATGAGAAGGTGTTTCCTGCACTACAGTGGCACTGGAGACTCTATTACAGTGGAAATTGTTCAGTAACGATCCCACAGATCATTACTGCGGTCAATATCATGGCTGTAAAATGAAAGAGTCCTTTCTAACTTGTCCTTGAGCATCTTTCAATGGCCCAATACAGTCTTTGATGGACAGAGGTCATGTCCGTCACTCTACTGCACAATAAACAAAATAACTTTTCATTAAAATGCTTATCTCCTCATGAGCAGAAGTATTTTGAATGCTCTGCTCCACCAACCATCGAGAAAAGTTTACACACCACCAGATAAATATGGATGAGGCAGGCCATCTGGTCTTTCATAACCCATCCATGTTGAAAAACCTACAAACTCCATCACATCATATAACTGTCTTTAAAGCTGCTTTTATACTGCAGTCTGGGTCTCAGGAGAGCGAATTAAATGCACCGTTCTGCGCCATTCATGTGCTAATAGTGTGGCCGGTCTCCCTATAAAGTGGGTCCTGGTAATTTGTGCTTGTGCAGGCTGGCTGTTACAGTTTGGCCAGAGCATGTGTGCAAAATACTGGCATCATGACAACAGCAGCCCGAATCGTTATGCACATATATACGTCATAATGTCATGTCAGCGCTAGCAAGATAATGCTGCTGCCCTTGCAACTGGGTGTTTAATACATTCCTCAAGACCAGTGGCAGTCAGCAAGTCACATTTGTAAACAAAATGGGTCTAACTTTAATAAAAGGGCAGAGGCTTTAGAACAGGTCAATTGGTCAACCCTACCGGGTGGCGATACAGCTGATCCTGAATATAAATGGCTTGTTTTTAAGAGCGAATTAAAATGCATGGAAGCCATGCACATCCCTAAAGTCAAAAGAAGGATACGTGGCAAGAATAAGGCAAGATGGCTGACTGGTCATGTACAAGGACAAAAACACTTTTATAGACATAAGACTCAGGAAAACAAAGACAAGTACTGTGAACAGTTAAAGAAAACAAAAGCTGCTATTGGATCAGCTAAAAGGTTAATGGAAAAGAGGATAGTGGACAACTGGGGTAGTAACAGAAAAAGCTTTTTCAGCTACGTGAAGGATCAGAGAACCATCAGCGACTGTATTGGGCCACTGAAAGATGCACAAGGACAGGTTGGAAAGGACTCTCGGTATATGGCAGAGATACTAAATGAATACTTTGCATTGGTCTTTACTCTTGTTGACGATGCTAAACTGACCGCATTAAGTGGTGGTGTTAACAGTAAAATTGTTAATTTATAAAATAGATGAGGGTATCATCTTCGTTATAATAAGGAACCCTAAAATAGATCAGGTTGCCGACTCAGATGATATCCATGCGAGGGTCCTTAATGAAATGGGACAGGTGCTATGTGAACCCCTTGCCCCTATCTTTTATAGCTCGCGGGAGTCGGGGACTGTTCTCTCAGCTGGAAGGATGCTAATATCGTTCCACTTTTCAAAAAGGGTGATGAGACAGAACTTGGTAACTATAGGCCCATTAGCTAGCGTTCAGTAATAGGTAAGCGGCTCAAAGGTATAATTAGAGATGTTCTATATGACCACCTCGATAGAGAAGTCGTTCTCAGGGACACCCAACACGGCTTCAGGAAAAGAAAGTCGTGTCTTATAAATTTGATTGAATTTTTTGAAAAGTCACTAGGTTCGTGGATGAGGGTAACTGTCTACCAGAAAGCTTTTGATAAGGTACCTCACGAGGCTTCTCTACAAAATAGAATCTTGTGGAATTAGTGGTAATCGTCTGCAGTGGATTGAGAATTGGTTGACTGCCAATAGGCAGAAAGTTGCTGTCAATGGATTTGGATTTGCTTGTGTCCTGCAAGGATTGGTGCTAGGGTTTTTGCTCTTACTATTTTCACTAATAACCCAGATGTAGGTGTTGGGGAAATGATCTGCAGGCTTGTGGACGATACCAAGATAGGTGTGAGTGTTAGGACTGTAGAGGATGCTCAACTACTGCAAGCAGATCTCGATGTGTTGGTAGTATAGACCCCATGTTTGGCAAAATTATGTTAAACTTATAAAAGCGTAGTGTTCTGCATGTGGGCAGATCTAATGATAAATATATATACACTGTACAGGGAACAAAATTGACACCAGTGGTGAAGCCAGTGGCATCACTCTCAAAAGATTCACGACCAAAGACATGAAGCTATAGCTAAAGCAAACAAGGATCTAGGTTGTATTCACAGGACAATTATAACACAAAACAAACCATTTTGTCCTTGTACAAGACCTTAATTAGGCCTCAGTTGGCATACTGTGTCCATTTGTGATCTGCTCACATGGTCGGGGGTATTGAAGCTTTGGACAAGGTGCAGAGGCCACAAGATTTATTCCCAGTTTAATACACCTTAGCAACCCAGATAGACTCAAAGAGCTGGGTCTCTATACTT
The DNA here is from genome assembly GCA_030390025.1 of Squalus acanthias. Taxonomy (NCBI): domain Eukaryota; kingdom Metazoa; phylum Chordata; class Chondrichthyes; order Squaliformes; family Squalidae; genus Squalus; species Squalus acanthias. Next base: position 35,612,146 of record CM059425.1, on the reverse strand, counting down.
TTGAAAAACATAGACTCAGCAACGATTTGATCAAGGTTCATAAAATAATGATGGGGCTAGATTGTGTTTACATGGTTCAATTATTTCAACTGGATAGGTTAGGGAGGACCAGGGGTCACGCTTATAAGTTATGTAAACGTAGAACTAGATTGGATGTTAGGCAGTTTTTCTTTTCCTAGACAGTAGTGGACCTGTGGTACAGGTTGTTGGCTCATGCGATGAATCCTGATTCACTGTATTTCTTCAAGAGGGAGTTGGACCTGTTTCTGGCTGGGGTGGAGATCACCTCATACAAGATACAGGTACATTGTAATATAAATCAGGGTCAATGTGATCTCCTAGACTAGTTTTGATCACCTAAAAGGGTCAAAGAGGAATTTTCCATATTTTTTCCTGAATTGGCGTGGGCTTTTATCTGGTTTTGTGCCTCCCCCGCCCCGGAGATTGCATGGCTCCAGGTGGTTGGGGACTGTCAGTTTTGTGATGCATAACACATCACAACTCCAAGGGACAGGCTAGATTGACCAGTCGGTCTTTTCCTGTCTGTCATTTTTGTATGTTTGGGCTATCAATCTTAAAAATTCCTGGGCGTTTAGCTTTCGGTTGGCATCAGCTGCACAAGCACCATTTGTCCACAGTTGGTAGAACAGAAGCTGTAAGTGACTCTGACATTTTTGCCCCACTGCTGTACGCCTAGTAGAAGAGCCTCTTCATTCAGATTTTCTGTGGAGAGGGAATTTCAGGTTCAGCACATTTGCTTTAAATGGACTCTTATCTGTAACACGTTCTCAATATCGCACCTGTATATTTCATTCTTTCACCTTCTGTGAGATCTCCAACATCTTCTGTGCTCAGCAGTTTCCCAGAACGTTTTAAAATACATTTTAAATTTTGCTTGTGGACTGATTTCTGATTCAGTGACACCCAGACATCAGCAAATTATCAAGATCACAGCAAATTCCTTTATTGTCTTTCTGGTCACACACCAGAGTTACAGTGCAGCAAAAGAAGGTTTACTGGCCATGGCCTCACAGTACTAACTGTCAGCTGGAGAATTACTATTGGGGAGCAGTGAGATATGGGAAATAGCTCCGTGAGAGACACCACAGAGTATAAGTAGAGGTGCGAACAATACCAGTTCAATTATTTTCTATGGTTCTGAAATCATTAATTCCATTGATACAATATAATGCATGGTTCAATAATAAAATCAACATTCAATTTTGTAATTGAGTGCTACTGGTACTCAAGACCGCAGATGACATGGCATTAGCAGCATTACAGAATAAACTTTGGTAAATAACTCACTAAATTACAGGACACATATATGTGGGTCAAATGCACAGACCACTCTAAAGCCTGTCAAATCCCCCATGCTTTCCTATCTTCCTGAAATGCTATTTAAGTGATGCTTGTGTGGTGGTCTGATGCATCCAGCAACCTGTCATAGTGCCTTTCAAACGCCTTCCTCTTCTTCCAATCAAATAGCAGTAAAAGTTGCTTTGAGCAGCACCGAATGTGCCCTCACCTGCTGTCTTATCAGCTTGTTTTAATCATCGTGTACAACTTGCAGTCAGCAGCTCTGCGCACTGTGCTTGGATCCGCACCTGAAGCCCCTGCCTCCTCCCACCTTTCGCGTTCCCAGTGGCTGCTCATTAAAATCTTCAACTCTTGACAGCTCTACACAGCACATCAAACATATGAAAGCTTCTAAGTCTCGTAACCACCTCTGCTTATTACAGCTTGTCAGAGGAAGCGTAGGTTATCCCTAAGTACCGAGATGATTCAAATTTTCTGTCGTATATTTTGAGAAATAATTGTTGCCTACTGTAGACATGGGGCCAGATTTTGTTGCACTGAATATGTCACCGGGAGTCTCACTGATGTTTCCTTTCTTTTCAAAACCTATGAAAGGAATTGAAACAAAAAACTACAGCTTGCATTCTTTGTTCCGTGCTGTCACACTGCATTCCGCACAGCCGCCTTTGGTGAAATCTGTAAAATCAGCAGCTCTGGAATCAAATATGATTCACTGCCACGGATGCATTCAGATAAAAAGTCATTGTGTCATTTCACAATGTGCTGGGAACCAGAGTGAACTTTGTGCTTTTTCTTATAAATGTGACTAAGGGTCCAGTTGTAAAAATACATTTATTCTTGGGGGGCGAGGGGTGGGGGGGATTCGGTGGTGTAACATTGTTCTTTCACAGTCAGAACTTGGTTTTGATGTAGTCTGGAACAGAAGGGATTTGCATCAAGTGTTGAGCTGTCAGTCTCTATTTTTTTTATTCGCTTATGGGATGTGGGCGTCACTGGCAAGGCCCAGCATTTATTCCCCATCCCTAATTGCCCTTGAGAAGGTGGTGGTGAGCCGCCTTCTTGAACCGCTGCAGTCCATGTGGTGAAGGTACTCCCACAGTGCTGTTAGGGAGGAAGTTCCAGGATTTTGACTCAGCAACGATGAAGGATCGGCGATATACTTCTAAGTCAGGATGGTATGTGACTTGGAGGGAAACTTGGAGGTGGTGGTGTTCCCATGCGCCTGCTGCCCTTTTCCTTCTAGGTGGAAGAGGTCGTGGGTTTGGGAGGTGCTGCCGAAGAAGCCTTGGCGAGTTGCTGCAATGCATCTTGCAGATGGTACACACTGCAGCCAAGGTACGCCGGTGGTGGAGGGAGTGAATGTTTAAGGTGGTGGATGGGGTGCCAATCAAGCGGGTTGCTTTGTCCTGAATGGTGTCGAGCTTCTTGAGTGTTGTTGGAGCTGCACTCATCCAGGCAAGTGGAGAGTATTCCATCACACTCCTTACTTGTGCCTTGTAGATGGTGGAAAGGCTTTGGGGAGTCAGGAGATGAGACATTCGCCGCAGAATACCCAGCCTCTGACCTGCTCTTGTTGCCACAGTATTTATGTGGTTGGTCCAGTTAAGTTTCTGGTCAATGGTGACCCCCAGGATGTTGATGGTGGGGGATTCGGCAATGGTAATACCGTTGAATGTCAAGTTAAGGTGGTTAGACTCTCGCTTGTTGGAGATCGTCATTGCCTGGCACTTCTGTGGCGCGAATGTTACCTGCCACTTATCAGCCCGAGCCTGAACGTCGTCCAGGTCTTGTTGCATGCGGGCATGGACTGTTCCGTTATCTGAGGAGTTGTGAATGGCACTGAACACTGTGCAGTCATCAGTGAACATCCCCATTTCTGACCTTATGTTGGAGGGAAGGTCATTGATGAAGCAGCTGAAGATGGTTGGGCCTAGGACACAGCCCTGAGGAACTCCTGCAGCGATGTCCTGGGGCTGTGATGATTGACCTTCAACCACCACAACCATCTTCCTTTGTGCTAGGTATGACTCCAGCCAGTGGAGCGTTTTCCTCCCGATTCCCATTGACTTCAATTTTACTAGGGCTCCTTGATGCCACACTCGGTCAGATGCTGCCTTGATGCCAAGGGCATTCACTCTCACCTCACCTCTGGAATTCAGCTCCTTTGTCAATGTTTGGACCAAGGCTGTAATGAGGTTGGGAGCCGAGTGGTCTTGGCGGAACCCAAACTGGACATCCGTGAGCAGGTTATTGGTGAGTAAGTGCCGCTTGATAGCACTTTCGATGACACCTTCCATCACTTTGCTGATGATTGAGAGTAGACTGATGGAGCGGTAATTGGCTGGGTTGGATTTGTCCTGCTTATTATGGATAGGACATACCTGGGCAGTTTTCCACATTGTCGGATAGATGCCAGTGTTGTAGCTGTACTGGAACAGCTTGGCTAGAGGCGTGGCAAGTTCTGGAGCACAAGTCTTCAGCACGATAGCCGGGATGTTGTCGGGGCCCATAGCCTTTGCTGTGTCCACTCACGTGCTGGGCTCCACCATCATTGAGGATGGGGATATTCATGGAGCCTCCTCCTCCCGTTAGTTGTTTAATGGTCCACCATCATTCGCTGGTTGCCATGGACCTCCAGAGCGAAGCTGCCTGTAATGTAGCCCTGTTAGTTGTATATTTTTCTAGGTATTCAGAAGGGCCACGAGAGCCACTGGAAATGTAACTATGTTGCAGTAGGGAATGTTCAAAGACTGAGGTTTAGGCATCTTGTTTGGGTAATGCAAAGAGATCTTTACCCTGAATCTAGCCCATGCTGTATCTGATCTGGAAGTGTGTCATGCTGATTAAGGATGCAGAAAGTAAAAAAAAAAGTTATCGGGCTAAAGATTCGGGTGTTTTACGCCGCCCGTTCCAGGCAAAGTTTTGCGAAATACGGCGACTACTGCTCTTTCACCAGCTGATGGCGGGTCCTGCGGTGTCCACCATTTTCCGAGGGCCGGCAGCGCTGCCGGTAAAAGCGCTGGCTGTGGAAATTCAAATTAGGGAGAGGGTGACGTCAGTCGGTGTGCAACGCTCACTTAACATCACCTCAGCGAACTTGGACCTCAGCGTTGAGTTCAGCGCTGGGTCCGAAGCTTGTCATGAAAACCCAGCGTTCAGTGGACTCACAGAGGTGCTGTCAGCATCTCTTAAAGGGACACACACACCTTTGCATTTAAGCTATTTGACTGGATTAAAAAAATTTTTTTGAAGTAGTAGCTTGCTGCAATACATGTTAAAAGTATTTTAAGTGTGTGGGGAGTGCTGCTGGATGCTTGTAAGGCCTCGGATGGTAAAGAAAGGCTTCTGTGAAAGACAGAAAATGCCTCAGCGGGTCAGGCAGCATCTGTCAAGAGAGAAACAGAGTTCACGTCGCAGGTCAAGATGCTGCCTGACCTGCTGAGTATTTCCAGCATTTTCTGCTTTTATTTCCGCTCACAGAGCAAATAGGAAGATGCAGAAAAGGAGGACACAGAAGGAAGGATGGAACCCATACAGCCCCTTTCTGGCCGAGATATCCAGGATGGAATCATCCGCCTACAGTACCAGTCACTACAACCCCAATTCCCCTTTCAACATTTGTCCCACATCTTACCTTCCCTCTGTTACTGACCGTCACAGCGTCCTCTTGACCACGATGCTGAAATTAAAGCCACCACAAAGCAAACTTTCCAATCCAATTTATGCATCTATTCATCCAATATGACATCAAGAAATCAATTCATCACCCGTATGCATTCTCTTAGTGACTGTCTTGTGTGTGCCTTTGCCTATCTTACTGATGTCACACAGTGCTACCCCAGTGGCTGCAGCATGGCTGGTGGAAGGCTGCTGACTTTCAGTGGGAGACACTGCAAATGGCCTTGCAGGTCGACCTTGAGGAGCTGGTGGCTGTGAGTGTGAAATCAAGTGGCGGTGTTTCTTCTTCTTCTTCTCCTCCTTCACCTCCTTCTCCTCCCTCTCCTCCTTCTCCTTCTTCTTCTTCTTCTTGGTCAACCACTGGCTGGGCAGGCTACATTTCTTGGGTGTGTGAAATGAGGAAGGCACAAGGGTGGAGTTGTGGTGAGGGGAGGGGAGGAAAGCAAGAGGTGCATGCGAGAAGGAGGATAACGTATGAGGATACCAGCATCTTGTATCCTTTCAGCCCCACCACTGGCCAAGGGCTCAGCCATGTCCCTGCCAAGAATGGTCTGCATCATCTCCTCCAAGGGGGTAAGGTGAAGCTAGGAATGGGAGGTGTGCCTCGTGATTGGTACAGATTATTTGTCGGTGAGTGATTTGGGGGTGCGAGGGTTGGGGAGTCGTGCATTGAGAAGTGTGCGAGGCTAGTGATGCAGTTGATAGGAGACGGCTTTTGAAGATACATTCACTGACCTTGACCAGTGGTCTGAGGTCATGAAGCTTCTTTGGGCACTGGAGCCAGGTGGGGGGAGTGAAATTGCTGGCGGTGACGGTGACACTGCTGGCAGTGATGGCCTCAGTGATGTGGTCCCACATCCTTTTTGGAGGGTCCCCTGGCTCCTGTGGGTAGAGGACCTCTCTTGCCGTGTTGACCCCCTGCACAAAGCTGCATGCGAGACCTTGGGTGCCCCTTCTCTGGGTTGCTGAGCCATTTGTGTTCGTGCTGAAGCACTTTTCCCATTTTTTTAGGTGTGGAAGGGAATTCAGCTTTAAGAGCTGAAGACTCCCATTTGGGAATTTTTTTTCAAATGTTAATTTCTTTAAAAAAGTCAGTGGGGGGAATATTGGGTCGCACCCCCTTTGGGGCGCTAACTTCGCCGGGGCGCTACTTTTAGCGCCCCGAAAATGTTAGCACCCCCGCGCCGGAAATTGAATGGTAGCGCCCCAAGCAGGAGGCGGGGCGCTACTGGAAGCGCTTCCCCTCCCTCTTGGGGCGCTCCCATTCAATATCACGGTACTATATGCAACAGCGCCATGCGCGTCGGCACGTAGCACCGCGGTACTACAGGCCTCCCTCCCCCGACCGATCGTGGCCGGCACCCCACAGGAGGAGGCGAGAGGGGGCAGGTGCTGGCAGGCGGCCCAAAATAAAAGGCCACCCGGCACCTGCCCTTTAATTTGTGCCGCCCCGGCCGCAAACACGGCACCCTGACCCTGTCGGACATGGCGTCCGGCGGTAGGTCAGGTGGCGCGAGCGAAGTTTGCGACCGGGGCGCGACCAGGGCGCTGCGCACAGCGATGATGTCATCGCCGGAGGCGCTACCGTCGCCGCTAACCTCCCACTGAATTTCTTGGGAGGCGTTACCGGCGCTGCGCCTGGGCGCTAACGGGTGGCGCAAAGCAACCCAAATTTTCCCTCAGTAGAGTTATAAGGGCTGAAAACTGCATTTTTTTAGCCCACTTTTATTTTTATCAGTTCAGAAGGCATTGCCCTTTTAAGCAATCGACAATGCATTGACTTTTTAATGTCCCAGAATGCCTAGCGGAATCATAGCCTCGCTTCCAGAGGCTGTTGCAAGATGTAACGCTGCTTCTGGACGCCACATTGAGGACTGATGCCGGGACTAACGCCACCAGGATGGCGTTAAACCATGAGTTTAGCACTGGGCTACTAATCAGTATTCCCCAGCATGAATCTTTCAGTCCTACCGGCACTGGCAGCTTTCGTGGTGCACTCGAATTTTTAAACCATTTCCCCGCTACTAACCTCTTATGTTTTGTTGAGCACAAAATCCACTCCCAATATGCAAATACTTTACATATACAAATTGCTCATCTAAGCAAACTTCCAGCATGTCTCAATTTTTCCCTGACTTAGGCCTTCAACAATTCTCAAAGGTCAGTTCTCGCTGTAGCTGATGGTGCTATTTTTGCCGAAGCAGCAAATTCTAAGGGGGGAAAATTCGGTTGCTTTGTGCCTCCCGTTAGCACCCTAAGAGGGCGCTAATGGGACGCAAAGCAACTAGCGCTCGCGAAATTAACCAGACACTTTGCGGCGGCGCTAAACACTACTGCCACGATCTCCTGCGCCCACAGATTGTGACGTCAGTCGAGTGTGCAACGTCCCGGTAGCGCACCGGACCAGATATTGAATGGCGCCCCCTGCCTTACCGCCTGCCGCTAGCAACGACAGGTTGAGGGGAGCGTTTTGCAGTCGGGAAGGGACTGGGGGAGCGCTATTTAAAGGCGACTGCTTCCTGACTTTTTTTGTCGGCGACATTTTTGCACCACGCATTCTGAGAGAGAGAGAGAGACTTCTGGAAGGAGTTTTGGGTACTGAGCAGCACTTTGCAGGTTCATTTTGATTTGACCTTCCTTGCATCGATTTAGAAGAGACTATGGGGGCTGCACTCTGAGCTCTTTCCCTGGGCCTCTCCATTGTTCTTTCCAGCAGATTTGATGTACAGGTCTCTCCAGGCTGAGATTCAAGGCTGCAATGAGCAGGGTGTGGATGGAGAGCAAGATCGACCCTCCCCTTTAAGAACTGGCCGGTGCCATTGTGTCTGTGTTCCATTGCTGACTGACATCACCTGAGCTTCGCCCGCGCTCTGAGTTAGCGCCTCGCTCCTCAGCGTTAGCGCCTTAAGACAGGTGTGAAGCGCCTGATTTAGCGCTCCAATCACCTCCAGGGGTGATGGAAGCCAAGTTTGCAGTCGGAGGTGATACTTAGCGCCAGGCGCTAAACTTTGCGCCCGGCCGATAATTGCGCCCCAAACGGGGCGATACTGAATTTCTCCCCCTAAAAGCTGTGGTTTCCTACATACCCGTTACTAATATCACCTGTGTAAATGGTAACAATGGGTGTCCCATTGCCATTAAAATGGTGCTACAATAAAGCACCCCTACTTGGTTCACTATACATCCAACTAAACTGTTAATTTACAACAACTTGCATTTATACAGCGCCTTTAACACAGTAAAACCTCCCAAGGCACTTCGCAGGAATGTTTCTGGACAAAACTTGACACCGAGTCACGTAAAGAGATACTAGGATCGAAGAGGCAGGATTTAAGGAGGAGGGAGAGGGCCTGGGCAGCTGAAGGCATGGCCGCCAATGGTGGAGCGATGGAAATCGGGGATGCGCAAGAGGCCAGAATTGGAGGATTTTGGAGGGTTGTAGGGCCAGAGGAGGTCACAGATCTAGGATGGGACAAGGCCATAGTGATTTCAACATGGTGGCATTTGGAGGGTTGGGGCAGTAGGCCAGCTGGAAGGGCATTCGAGAGGTCATGCTGTGCAATGATCAAGGCATCGACTAGGGTTCTGGCAGCAAAAAGGGAGAAATAGCCTTCAAGGTTTTACTAACAGTAAAGTGCTAACATGACAGTGGGCTCATTTTAAGAATATTGTCTGTATTTTCTGCTTCAGCGCTGCTGGCACACAGTGGAAGTACACATCAGGAAATTCTCCATTCCCAGCCTCGGAATTTCCAACCACTAAAAGTGGGCTGGGTTGTGAAATTTCCTGATATGCGCTCTCGGTGTGTGTCAGGACTGCTGAAGAGTAAAATCCAAGCCTGAAAGTGTCGCTGCTCTTTTAATGCTGGCAAACAAAGCTCTGCACATGTGTGTAAGAACCAGAGTTTATTTGTAGCTTTAACAGCCTGGCTATAATGTGGGGCAAGGCACTGCCTTTGCTGCTTTTATCTGAGAGTCAATGTGACCCCTTCACTTCCCCCTGCAAAATCACCTCTTCCAGGTGGTCACACTAACACTGCTGCAATGTATATTTGCTTTTTTGGCACTGATGCAGTGCCTAAGAGCATGTTGCACTGATGCCAAAAGTGCAGTATAAAAGCAACATCAGATAATACTAAAGCCGCCTTTCCTTTGCTGTGCTGCTGCCTTTCCTCACAGGACACAATACCTATCTGTTCTCAGTTCAATACTGAGCATTGAATGTTAGCACTGTGCACATTGGGTACTGTGCTGACACTCAGTGATTCAGTGTGCTTTACTAAGAGGTCACTTGTTCTGTACTTTAAATTAGCTAGTAGGTAAACTGGGCTTTATTCACTGAGCTGATTGTAGTGAAGAATGGGCTCTTTAATCAGTCACTTCTGACAGGGGGTGCTTCACAAGTGGCAGTTTGTGTGTGATCAGCAGACTAAATCATTGTGGTAGCTAAACAGTTCTGATTATAATTGCACAGAACCCTAGAGTTCTCAAACTGCTCACAGCATCCAAAATTGTGGACCATGGGCAGAATTATAATTTTGCATGTGTTGCTAGTCCTTCAGATGTCTGCCAAACAACTTCATTGAGTTGCAGCAGCAGGCTAGAATGCAAACATCGTGGAGTGATGGGACTTAACGGTTGTAATCCACCTCACCCCCACGTTTCATTCAGTTCCCATTCCCTGCTGCAGCACTCTAGTTAAGTACTGAGTAGGCACCATGGTGTCTTCCACAGGGAGATGAATCAGAGGGAAGAGTTATCATTGGGTCAGCCTCAGACAGCTCTCTGGAAGTGTCCCAGAGCAGGATTGGTAGTGACCCAGTTGCCCACCCTCCATGCAGCAGAATTGGCATTGTTGATGGGGGGTGGGGGTGCAATAAAAAAACAATCAGGTAGGGAAATCTCAAACATTAAGCTACCTTCCAGAGAGAGGGAAAAAGTTGCAACACTTTTCTTGGGTTGACTGTAGTAGATTGAAATCTGTGGAGAAAAAGTTCACTTTTCTGTTTTGAAAGCTTTAAGAGTACATTACCAAGTCTGTGACAAAAATAGAGACTATTTTGGAGTGGATTATGAATTGTTGTATAGTTACCTGATAGCTCTAATTCTGGCTACCAACACAATCACTGATTTGAATAATAGATTTTGACTGACATTGACAATTTACTTAGACGCCCCTAGGTCCTTTTCACTGATGAGATTCAATAAACACTGTGCCACTCTGGAGTTGTTTTTTGATGGGGTGTGGCGTTGGAAAGAAGAAATTCTGACTGTTGCCAATCTCACTTTTCAACTAAGGGACTCAAACCTCTTGTCAGAAGGTTGACATCTAGAGCTGAGACTGGAATCATCATAATAAAAGTATTGCATTCTCAGGCATTAAAGAACCAACGAAAAGAGGGTCAAAGCTAAAGCCTTTATTGTTTTCTTAGTCTTTCTGTATACAAGTACATTCTTTAGTCTGCTATGGGAAAGATATTAATGTTACCCAGTTACTTAGATTTTTTTAATCTCCTATATCGCTAATAACAAGGGAATTTTCACAAATTTATATGAAGATTTTCCAGTTTCTCTTGGTTTCTTGTGCTTGCAACCCAGAATGAGCTTTCAATTTCACTGAAATTCACTTCTGGCTTTGGAAGCTCAAATATTCATGTATTCACCAAACAGAAAGCCTCACCAGACTGTTGGGTAACTAGTCAATTCATGACACCTCTAAAGCTTGGTTACATACTCAGTCCCCATTCGAGCACCATGGAATATGAAAACAGCCCTTCTCATTCATAAAGGGAATATAGATATATATAGTTTCTCCTAATAAACCACCAGAGAATAGGAATACATCCCTCTTCCCTTACTAAGCCACCAGAGGACATGGACACATCAGTCTTCTGTCGCTAAAATTGTAAGCACAAGACTGGGTGTTATTTGAGAAATGGACAGATAAGACGAAAGAAAGAATTGCATTTATAGAGCACCTTTCATGACCTCAGGACGCCCCAAAAAGAAAGACCTGCAGTTATATAGCACCTTTAGGACGTCTCAAAGCGCTTTTAACCAATTAAAAAAAAATATTTGTTCATGGGATGTGGGCGTCGCTGGCAAAGCCAGCATTTATTGCCCATCCCTAATTGCCCTTGAGAAGGTGGTGGTGAGTCGCCTTCTTGAACCGCTGCAGTCAGTGTGGTGAAGGTACTCCCACAGTGCTGTTAGAGAGGGAGTTCCAGGATTTTGACCCAATGACGATGAAGGAACAGCGATATACTTCTAAGTCAGGATGGTGTGTGACTTGGAGGGGAACTTGGAGGTGGTGGTGTTCCCATGCGCCTGCTGCCCTTGTCCTTCTAGGTGGTAGAGGTCGCGGTTTTGGGAGGTGCTGCCGAAGAAACCAATTAAGTACTTTTGAAGTGTAGTGACTGTTGTAATGTAGGAAGAGGAGGATAGTGAAGGAAAGAATAGGAAAGCATTAGAAGGGAAAAGGTACCACCGAGTATGAATGTGCCAGTCTTGTATGTGAGTGTGCAGAGCATTAGAAATAATTAGAAATAAAGTTGAGGAACTAAAGGTGCTAATTGGAATGGATCTCATACCCTTGACAGAAACTTTAGTTCAGTCAGGATGAGTTGAATATTCCTGGCTATAACATTTTCAGGAGTGCATGAAAAGAAAGAAAGGGTTGAGGAGCAGACTGTTTAATTAAAGACATGAGTTCAACCATACAAAGGAAAAGTTTTTTTTTATCGAAGGTGGTGCTCCATGCCTGTCTGGGTAGAATTAATAAATAAATAAACTATCTTGTGATGTTTAGCCAGAGGCATAGAACACAGATTTTTTTAAAACTTGCATTTATATAGCGCCTTTCACAACCTCAGGACATCCCAAGACACTTTACAGCCAAAAAATACTTTTTGAAGTGTAATAGCTGTTGTAATGTAGGAAACATGATCTTCTGACTCAGAGACGAGAGTGCTATCAACTGAGCTATGGCTGATTGGAGGAGTGATGTGTCTCTACAAGGTACTGGTATGGCCACACCTGGAGTACTGTATATTATTCTGGTTATTGTACTACAGCAAGGATAAGGAAGTACTGGAATTGGAGGCAGTGCAGAAAAGGGCAACAAAATTGATATCTGAAAGCATCGCCACTAGTAGGAGATTTTGACGAGGCTGAGATTATTTACTCTGATGAAGAAAATTCGCTGAGGAGATATTATTCAAGATTTTTAAGGGACTTCAACCCTGATAACATGTTCAAGATTGCCACAAACTCTAGAATCGGGGATATAGGCACAAACGTAGAAGGGAAAAGGTGCACAGAAATTCAGCTACTTTATGAAGGAAGTGGTGAATGCGTGGAATGGACTGTGAAAGAAGACAGACCATTTCGAAGAATTTCAGGGAAAATTGGATAGATATTTGAGAGAATGGATGATTTAGAGGTATTTGTTTTTAGGAGTGGTCCTGTGCTTCCTAATGTCCCTAATCAGCCATGTATTACCATATTGGGAATATGTTCTAGACCACCAAATAGTGGGAAAGAAATCGAGGATGAGATTGATAGGCAATTTAGAGAGGTTTACACTAGTGAAAGAGTTGTGAATAGAGTATTAGTGAATAGAGCACTTTAACTATCTAAGGTAGAGGTTTTGAAAACGAGGAAGGATTCTCAGAATGTATCCAAAATTGTTTCCCCGATCAGTATGTTGTATATCCATTGAAGAAAGATGCTGTGCTGAATCTGGTTCTGGGTGAATGAATCAGGACAAGTACACTTTATAAACATGTAAGAAGTAAAGTATAGTCAAGAAGGGATGGGACCACTTGGAGCTAAAGGGTAGCACCTTGAGAATGATGGAGAAGGTTAATAATGAGACTGTAGGAGTACCTGAGGAGGAAATAGGAGAACCACTACTGGAGCTAAATATTCAAAAGGAAACTAGATTAAACCATGGGGTATGCATCGCAGGGAACGGTAGCATCATGGTTATGTTACTGAACTAGTAATTCAGAGGCCTGGATTAATGATCCGAGAGACATGAGTTCAAACCTCACCACGGCATTACCATGTAACTACCAGATCGGCATAAAAACCCACCTGGTTCACTGATGTCCTTTAGAGAAGGAAATCTGGTCTGGCCTATATGTGACTCCAGACTCTCAACAATGTGGTTGACCCTTAACTGCCCTCTGAAATGGCCTAACAAGCCACTCAGTTGTACCAAACTGCTACGACACACCACACGGATGTAGCAGTTCAAGAAGGTGGCTCACACCACCACCTTCTCAAGGGCAATTAGGGATGGGCAAGAAATGCTGGCCTTGCCAGCGACGCCCACATCCCATGAATGAATTTTTTTTAAATCTCAGAAAACTGAATAAGACCATGGAAGAGACAGTAGAAACACTAATCATCTAATTCCAAAGATTTTGGGAAAATTGAGTTATGTCAAAGGTTGGTAGCAAATGTTACACCCCTGTTCAAAGAGGAAAAAAAACAGTAAAGCATTGGCCAATTATTCTTACCTCAGTTTTGAGTAAACTTCTAGGGGGAATATTAATGCCCCCACAATGGACGGGAGAGGGTCGGGGGGTTAAAAATGTTAAATCGCATAACCCGACCTCAACCCGCCACCTATGTGCCTGCTGGCATTTTTACGTTGGCGGGTTGCGTGGCATGCCTCTATCCCACTCCAGAGAGGCAGTGCACTTCATTATAATTTATAAATCAGGCTGCCACAGTGCAGTTGGGAGCCTGATTTAAATTTAATGGCTGCAGGCCGGCTTTCCCAGGGATCAGGAAACCCGGCAGCAAAATGGAGATGAAGCGTCTGGATCAAGTTTTTTATTAGCACTGCTTGTGAGCCAGGAGGAGCAGGAGTGCTTCCCCTGTCCTGGCCCCTCAAGCAAATCTGCCTTGATCAGCCGAAGCCCCCACTCCCCCCACCTCCAACCTTCAAACCCACGATCTCGAGCCTGTTCCCCCTCCCTCCCGATTGCCGGTGCTACCCGCCATCAGAATGTGCTTAAATGGAATGTGGTAACTGTTGTATACATGGATTTTCTGTCGGCTTTTGATAAGGTGCCATATAAGAGACTTATTGGGCCAGAAATTTGGCTCTCCGGCTTCCCGCAGGTGCAAGGATCGCGCGCGTGCTTACATACCGCGCCTGCCGTTGTGCTTCGGGCCCGCGTGGAATTCGGCTCCTGGGCCTCCTGCAGCTGCCGGCGCGCAGTGCTTGTGTATCCCAGGGACGCAGTTAGGTCGAAGTGTCCCCTGGGATCACATGGGCCATGGAGAGCCAATCGGAGCAGGGAATCTTCATTCATAGATTTTGACAGGAAGACCTGTCAAAATCTATGAATAGAGATCGGTCCCAAAACCTCACTAAAACTTCAAATAAATAAAAAATAAAAAATCACATTTTTAAAATAACTATAAATTACATAAATTAACTACTTTAAACAAAAATTTAAATTTTTGAAAAAATTAATTACACTTTTTAACGGTGCTAAAAATAAACTTACTTTCTTTAAAGTATGTAAAAAAGATAAACCTGTTGAAAAAATGTTTAAATTGTACTTAATTCACCACTTACCTTGTTAAAAGCAGGCCTTCCGCCTCCTTTTTCCCCGCGCAGCTTCTCCATACTTACCCTCACGGAGAAACCTGAAATAAAAAACGAAGTTTGCTGCATGCACGCTGCCTCTCCCGTGCACGCGTTCGACTTCTGAACCCCTTCTTTCAGGGGAACGGAAGTTCCGGTTTCCAGCGCATGCGCGAAACCGGCACTTTCGTTGGGTCTACGGGTGAGTACCCAGCGCGTACTCATTCGTGGAGACCCAAATTTCTGGCCCATTATGAATCTTAAAGGAAATGATATTGAAATGAATATAACCACATGGATAGAGAGATGACTAAGCAACAGAAATACAGACTATAGGTAAATGGATGTTTTTGGGATTGGTATGCGAGTAGTGGTGAGCCCCAAGAATCCGTGCTGGGACCTCTTTTGGGTTCCATTTGCATCAATGATTTGGACATAGTTACAAGAGGATTGATAACAACGTTTACTGATGATAACAGCTTAGGCTGCATGGCAAACCGTGAGTAAGGATATATTTGGTTACAGGAAGATATAGACAGGTTAGTAGAGGTTGCAAGATGGAGTTCATTGCAGCAACACCTGAATTAATACAGTGGGAAAAAGAACAGTCAAAAGGAGTTTTCCCTAAATGGATAGCAAAATACTGCGGATGCTGGAAATCCGAAATAACAACAGAAAACGCTGGAAAAACTCAGCAGGCCAGGCAGCATCCGTGGAGAGAGAAAGAGAGTTAACGGTTCAGGTCGATGACCTTTCATCAGAACTTCCCTAAATGGTATGTTTCTTTAGCGTGGAGGTACAGAGAGATCTAGGGGGCAGCAATGTAGAACTCCGCAATGTAGAACTCTAAAGATGGGACTGCAGGTAGAAAAAGGCCTAATAAGGTAAATGGGATTTTGGTTTTGGATGCATAGGGGCATGGAATATAAAAACAAGCAACTGATTTTGAATTTATATATAACATTAATTAGGCCAGAGGTGGAGTATTGCATCCACTTCTGAGCATCCCATTATAGGAAGGGTATTAAAACTGTTAAAAGTACAATGAAGACTCACTAGAATGATACCAGGAATGAAAGGTTATAGTTATGTAGAAAGATTTTTTAAAAACTGGGCTCTTTTCAGTGGAGCAGAGATCTAACTAAGGGCATCAAAATTATGAAAGGTTTTGAAAGGATAAACAATAAAAGACTATTTCCACTGGTTGGCGAATCAGTAACCAGGGGGCATAAGCTCAGGATTATCAATAGAAGAATGAAGGAGGAAGTTGGAAGCTTTTTTTCTCCTCAAGATTATTAGAACATAGAATTCTTTATCACAAGTCGCTATTGAGGCAGAGACTACAGCACAATTTAAAAGGGAATTGGATAAGCACTTGAAAAATAATATAAACCGATACAGATAAAGGGCAGGGAAATGGAATTAAAGTAATAGCTGGAGTAGCTGAGCTAGCAACTCATTGAGCTGAATGGCCTCTTGTGCTGTAATTCTATAAAACAGCAGATAACACAGACACATCTCTGCTCAGTTTAATATTCCATTTAGTTTATGAAGAGTCTTATACAACCCACAGTTATGGGTCACCCATATACTGGGTCTTTGTGGCCGCGAAATTCAGCACCTTAGCGCCGGCAGTTAAGGCTGGTTTGGAGAAAAAAATGGCGGCCGCCTTGCTTCCGCCCACTTCCGGCGTGGCCCGCGCTGTTTGCCATCTTGGTGAGGGTGATCAAGCGGGTGGGACGTGCGTCACCAGTGCTATTTAAAGGGATACATCCAAATTGCAGGTAAGTTGATTATTTCATTTGTACTGGCTCTTGCAGAGTTTAGAGGAATACTGGCTTGCTGGAAGACATTTCAAAAGTTGTTAAAGTGTGCAGGGAGTGCTGCTGGACTTTGGGGAGACGTTAGCTGCTACTGAAAGGCCTCTGACTACATCACTTGCTCCCAGTCATGGGGGCTCTGCTTGCAGTCCCCCTCGCGCTGCAGCATGACAGGGAGATGGAGCAGAGGCAGCAAAGACAAGCTGCTCGCAGAGAGAGGAGGAGGATGGGGAGGTGGGCTTACCCACTTAGGGTCTTCAGGGAGCACTTCTCCTACCTGCACCTAAGCCAGGAGCAGTGTGTTCAGTGGCTCCGCTTCACCAAGGAGGTGGTCACAGAACTCTGCCACCTCTTGGAACCAGACCTGCAGCCTCAGAGCAGGGTGACCACGGCTCTGCCAGTGGCCCTCAAGGGGACCATTGTCCTGAATGTTTTCGCCAGCAGATCCTTCCAGGCTGGAACAGGGGACATAGCAAACATGTCGTAGTTCGCCGTTCATCGATGCATTCGGGAGTTCACAGAGGCGCTGTACTTTAGGAGAAGGGGCTTCATTGTCTTCTCTCTAAACAGAAAGAAACAGGAGGTTCGCACGCGTGGCTTAGCCAAGATATCAGGCTTCCCCATGGTACAGGGTGCCATTGACTGCACACACGTGGCTTTGCGGGCGCTGCGTATCAATGCTGAGACGTACTGTAACCACAAAGGGTACAACTCATTTAATGTGCAGTTGGTGTGCGACCATGCCCAGCACATCATGATGGTGAATGCTCAGTATCCTGGCAGCGGTCATGATGCCTTCATCCTGCGCCAGTCCGCTGTGCCAGCAATCTTCCAGCCACCACGTTGAACCCGAGGGTGGGTGCTAGGTGACAAAGGCTATCCGCTCTACACCTGGCTGGTGACACCCCTCCACAACCCCATCACTCATCGCCAGCAATTACATATTGACAACCATGCTGCCACGAGGAATGTTATCGAGCAGATCATCGGGGTGCTCGAACAACAGTTCCGCTGCCTTGACCGCTCAGGAGGAGCTCTCTAGTGCTCACGGGGGTGGGTGTTACAATTCGTGGTGGTCTGCTGTATCTTCCACAATTTGGCTATCATGAGGGCGCAGCCCTTGCCACCTTGGGTCCGCGACCACTTCAGGAGGAGGAGAAGGAAGGGAGGAGGGTGCCTGCAAATCCCAGTTCCGGACGGGCTGGCCATGAGCGCATCATCAGACTCCGGTTCCCCTGAATAAAACTCCAGATCCCCATTGACATGAATCTGTCATTCATGACTTATGAAATAATACTGAGTGGCCTGCGGGTGGCGCTGTCCAGGGAGAGTATAAATACTCGGGCACGGGCCCAGCTTGCGCAGGACATTCTTAACCGGAACTAGAGAAGGACACAACTAGACCTCCATGTTGTAAAACAGTTGATTAAAGCTTTTAACGCTTAGACCAAGTGCCTAGTAGTTTTCTTACGTCACCCATTGCTCAACACTTCCCCACCTTACCATCCCTTTGTCACGGAACCTCTTGGCCACAATGCTGAAATAAAAGCTACCACAAAACAAACATTACAAACATAATTTATATATGATTAATTTCAAAACTACATTACAAAGTCAACTAATCACCCTTGTGCATTCCCTTAGTGTCTGTCTTTCATGTGCCTTTGCCTATTCAAGTGCTCCTACGAAGTGCTACCCCAGTGGCTGCAGCATGGCTGGTGGAAGGCTGCTGACTTTCAGTGGACAAGACTACAGATGGGCTTGCAAGCTGACCTCGAGCAGCTCTGGGCCTAGATGGCCTGGCTGTAGACTGTAGGCAGCAGTCTGGGCTGGTTGGCTGACAGGCAACTGCAGTGGCACTGGCGGAGTGGCAGTGGTGGACGTACGAATGCTGCTATCCTGAGAGAGGACAGCATGTTCAAGCTCCACGGAGCCACTGTCACTTCCCCGGGCCGGTACCTCAGCATTCCTAGCCATCTGTTGGAGGACAGGTTGCTGGACTGCTGTGACATCCTGCAAGCCCATTTCCACACTCGTAAACCCAACCACGATGGCAGCAGTCTGAGCTTGCATGTAGTAAGCTGAGCCTTCATGAGAGCAGTCTGAGCTTCCACTGCAGCACTCAGACGTTGGGTCGCTTTCGCTTGTGCTGCAATGGAAGCTGTGACATCACCCATCACACCCAGCATCTTGGTTGGGTCCACAAGTGCTCCAATGGAGTTGCCCATCATTTCCATCCTGGAAATCATGAGCTCCAAGCTCTGTGCAAAGCCCTATGCAAGGTTGGAGCCGGACTCCTCCATGCTCCATAGCAGTGACAACAGGCTCTCTGGCAGGCCTGCCATTGCACAAAGCATTTATGTGTGCTTGCCCATCACCCTTCTTCTGAAGGCCACCCCATCGACATCCTTATCTGAGTTCTCTGAAGCAGAACTTGTATATGACCTCGCCTTCTGGGGAGCTGGCACCTGCGCTACACTTTCCCCCTGCCCTGGCTGCAGCCCACTCGTGCCCGGTGACTCACCACGTGCAGATCCCGCCTCCATACTACCCTCTAAAGTTTGTGCAGTGCCATTTTCTAAGCTGGTGCCTGGGAGTGTGAGATCGAGTGACTGTGTCTCTTCTTCACTATCACTGTCCTCCTCTAGTTCTTCAGGCTGGGCTGGTTGGAGTTCTTGGGTATCTGAAAGGAGAAAGGCACGAGGGTCGGGTTTTGGTGAGGGGAGGCGGGGAAGGGAAGATGTGCATGCTTACACCATCAGCCGCTTGTAAGTGAGAAGAGATTGTGGGATGAGGGGAAGTTTTTTTTATTCGTTTATGGGATGTGGGCATCGCTGGCAAGGCCAGCATTTATTGCCCATCCCTAATTGCCCTTGAGAAGGCGGTCATGACCGCCTTCTTGAACCGCTGCAGTCCGTGTGATGAAGATACTCCCACAGTGTTGTTAGGTAGGGAGTTCCAGGATTTTGACCCAGCGACAATGAAGGATCGGCGATATACTTCTAAGTCAGGATGGTGTGCACCTTGGAGGGGAACTTGCAGGTGGTGGTGTTCCCATGCGCCTGCTTGTCCTTCTAGGTGATAGAGTTCGTGGGTTTGGGAGGTGCTGCCGAAGAAGCCTTGGTGAGTTGCTGCAGTGCATCTTGTAGATGGTACACACTACAGCCACGGTACGCCGGTGGTGGAGGGAGTGAATGTTTAAGGTGGTGGATGGGATGCCAATCAAGCGGGCTGCTTTGTCCTGGATGGTGTCGAGCTTCTTGAGTGTTGTTGGAGCTGCACTCATCCAGGCAAGTGGAGAGTATTCCTTCACACTCCTTACTTGTGCCTTGTAGATGCTGGCAAGGCTTTGGGGAGTCAGGAGGTGAAACACTCGCCACAGAATACCTAGCCTCTGACCTGCTCTTGTTGCCATGTGATATGTGAGAAGAAGGATTAGGTATGAGCGTACCGTCATCATCAATGCTTTCAGCCTCGCTGATCACCACAGCCTCAGTGACAGCCCCTCCAATTATATCCAGAGCTGTCTCCTCCATTCTGCAGCCGTCCTTGTCCCCCGCCTGTTAGCTCCTGCTGGCACTGGTTACGTGCCACCTTGGCCTGCAAGAGAAAGGGAAGTGTGTCAGTGAGTGCGGTGCATGATGTGCCTATCGTGGTTGAATAAGTGGCATTGTGTGCAAGGTGTGAGATGTGGGTGTGAGTTTTGCAACAGTGGTAAGTGTGTGAGGGTGATGTGAAGCTATGATTGTGAGGTATGAGTCGTGATTGATAGAGATGACTGATGGGGGTGTGGTGCATTGAGTAGTGTGTGAGGCTAGTGGTGCAATTGGTGGGATGCATTCAGTGACCTTGACCACTCGTGTAAGGTCATTAAACTTCTTCCTGCATAGGATCCAGATCCTGAGGGAAAGACAGGTGGCACTGACTGCTTCAGCAATCTGCTCCCACAGCCTTCGTACAGTCAGTCTGGAATCCCTCCTCGCCACCAGCAATTAGATGACCTGTCTCCTCCTATTGACCCCCTGCACTAAGGCCTCCAGTGCTGCATCTGAGAACCGAGGTGCCCTTTCTCTTCCCTATTGTTACATTGGTAACTTCCCCTTTCCTTAGCTCCACTAAGAATGAGGTGTTTCTTTCAGAAAGCACCTCCCCTTTAAGAAGTGCAGACAGTGTTTTACTCTGCAGGTAACCTTTAAATACAGATCAGACATCCCACGAGATTGAGCACCCTGCTAAACGCTGAGCCAACCAGCAGCACGTTCAGCGCTGGGCTCAGTGCTTCGATCATGCGATCTCCGAGCCCGTTTTTGGGCCTTATCCAATTCAATCCCCTGTACTTTCTAACTAGTGTTGGACAGTGTATTGAGGGAATTCAGTGAATTGACTGGATATCTGCCACAAACCTCTGTTAAAGTGTAACCCATAAATTCTTTTAACAGAGAATTAATTCCTTGAAAAAGAGGAAAATTAAAGATCATGGGGAGTAATCAGGAGAGTTGTCATTTCTGGGGAAAAATACCAGTACAGATTTGATGGGTCAAATGGCCTGTTCCTGTGCTGTAACATTCTGTGATTCTATGAGCAGTAAAAATAAAGTCTGAATTTGAATACAGTATTCTGATTTCACAAATAGTCAATAAGGTAATTTTAGAATTGTGTCCAATTTCCCCCAGTAGAATCAGGTTATCCATCACAGGTGTGACATGAATAATGCATGTCTAAAACTTTAATGAGCATCATCAGCTTAGCTGTTTTGGGAATTGCTTGATGGTCTATGATTGATTTGATAACTTTGCTCATTCAGGTTTAGTAGTACCCCTACTGGTTTTATTTTTATTCCTCAATATGCCTTATGTTTGTGTCGCTATCATTATAGTTGCCTTCTGCACGACTCTGAGGTAATGGCTGGAATTTTAATTTGGAGGCGGGTAGGGAGCGGGCAGGCTGGAAAGCGATCAGGAGAACACAGTATTACATACAGCACAGAAATGGGCCATTCGGCCCAACAGATCCATGCCGGTTTTTATGCTCCACACGAGCCTCCTCCCACCCTACTTCATCTAACCCCATCAAAAATCCATCTATTCTCTTCTCCCTCATGTGTTTATCTAGCTTCCCCTTAAATGCATCTATGCTATTCACCTCAACTACTCATGGTAGCGAGTTCCACATTTTCACCACTCTCTGGGTAAAGAAGTGTCAGCTGTGGCTCAGTGGGTAGCACTCTCAGGTGGGAGGGGCTAGGAGTGAGCAGGTGCTGCTGGTTGCCTGATTACTGCAGGGAGTTGGAGCGAGCTTGTAAAAAGTTGGTGGTGGTTTTTTTTTGCAGGTTTTAGAGTCTTTTTGGCCCATAAACAGTAGCCAGATGGCTGCTGAGGGGCCCGGAGTGCCGTGCCCCTCAGAGGACAGTGTTCCCAAGATGAATTTAATCAGGGGAGAAACTGTTGTTAGAAGGGAGAGAAAAAGGCCCAAAGATTTGGGCCGAGACCCTAGGAGGTTTGGAAAAGAAAACAGGGTGGTGGTTCAGTGCGAGGATAAGGAGATACGAGCTTGGGATATTATCCAGGCGGTACATGAGGACTGTGGCGAGGGAAGTTGCTTTGCCTGCCGACCAAAGCCAAATGTTGGGTTCAAGGTGACGGTCAGTGGCCGAGAGGAGGTGGAAAGACTTTGACTCAGTTTGAAGGTTGGTGATAAGTTCTTTGAGGTATCTCTGCTATATTCGGAAGAGGTGGTGGTCTCATTCTTAAACTTGTCGGTTTATATTGAGGACGATGTGCTAATCAAAAAGTTGGAGTCGTGGGACATTAAAATTTGCTTGGCAATAAAGAGGAGATACTATCCAGGAACACGGGTAGCAAATGGAACCTGTTACGTAAAGGTGCAGTTCCCAGAGGGGGTGAAGTCATTACCATACAGCATGAAATTCGAGACAACGGAAGGAGAGCAGTACTTCCGAGTACTGCATGATAACCAAGTGAAGGTTTGTTATTATTGTCTTGGCCACGACCATCTTGTAAGAAACTGTCTGGACTTGTACTGTTATAATTGTGGCGAGTCTGGACACATCGCTCGGAGCTGCAGGGCGGAGAGCTGTGGGGTGTGTCACAAAGGCCCCACCCGCTGTGAGTGTGAGGCAGAAGGAAGCTCTATGAGTGACGAGGAGATGGGAGAAGGAGCAGGAGGTGTGAGTGGAACGGCTGGAGGAGCGGAGCAGGCGGAGGACACAGCTGGTGAATTGAAGGAGAAAAGAGCGCAGGAAGAGGCAGAAAATTGCGGAGAGAGAACAGGATGGAGATGGTGGAAAACACACTGAGTACGGTGGAAAAGGACAAAGACAACAGAGGGCAGCATGGGTCGAGGGCAGAGTCGAGCCATAATACGGTTCATCTCTCCCTAAAGAATCTGGTGTCCGCGGGGGGAGAGGAGGTGGGAGCGGGGTGCGGGGTAAATGTAAGTACTTCAAAGAAAGACGGGGAGTCGGACATCTTGGTGAGCAGGAGGGGGCAAGACAAGGAGAGGGTGCAAGAGGCAGGAGCCTTAAAGGGGCAGCAGGACGGGAGCGGCGAATAAAGACGCCAAAAGGGAGCAATATTGGTGCGCCATTGTCCCAGAGAGAGAAGGATCAGGGAGCAAGGGATGATGAGGCCGAAGGGAGCGGCACTGTTGGAGAAACCGCGATAGCAGGAAGACTCTCTCTGGGAGGTGATGTATCTGACGGGGAGCAGGATTATTTATCTGACTGGGGAGCAGGAACAGGTGGTTACAGAAGAGCTTGAGAGTGAGGATTCGGGGGACAGAGACATGGAAGTGAGGGATAGGGTGGCATCGTGTGGAAAGGGAAAAGTAAGTGAGGGGCAGAAGGAGGGAGAAGGGGCAAACCTAATGTAAGGAAGAGGCTGAACAGCAGGGAAGTTTCAAACAGGAGGTGAAGAAGAGCCCAGGCTGCAGGAGAAAGCAATAGCTGCCCGAAAAGTTGAGAAGGAGCATGAGAGAAGGGAAGGGCCAGAGATTAAATGATGGGGCGATTATCAGGCATACTTCCCTTATTCGGAGCCATGATTACATTGGTCTCGATTAATGTGAACGGACTGAGGGGTGAGAAGAAATTGCAGCAGTTGTTGCAGTGTTTTAAAGGCACTGACTTGTGTCTGCAAGAAACCTTCTGAGATGGGGATATCCTAGAAAGAGTTCGGAAGGCTTGGAAGGGAGAGGTTGTTTGCAAGTTGTGCAAACAATAACCGTAGAGTCCTTCCATAAAAGAGAACGTTGCCTTGGTGGATAAGCACACTGAGAGGAGATTTTTATGGCTAAGGGTAAAAATGGAGGAATTTAATTGCGATCTCTTTAATATCTATGCACCGAACGACCATTGCAAATGTCGCGAGTTTTTTCGGTGGTTATTCACTGAAGTGGCAGAGGTGGAAAACCCTTGGATAGTGGGGGATTTTAATGTATTTTTATCTCGGATGGCCATTTCAGCCCAGATGACCTTGAAGGATGATGACTCCAGAGGGATGATTGTAAAAATGATGGCAAATTTAAATGTGAGAGACTTATGGAGGGATCGGAACCCCATAAAAAGGGAGTTCTCCAGAACAGGTTGGGTGGGTGATGTTTTAAAACAGAGCCGAATAGATTTTGTGTTAATGCGGGAAGGGTTAAGTTCTGAGGTGATGGAGATTTATTACAAAAAAGTAGAATTAGGAACAGCAGAGTTAAGATCGGTCTAGGGGTGTGGATTTTAAACAATCAATACCTGAAAGAAATTGCTTATAAAGAAGGGATTTTAAATATAATAAAGAATGCTCGGAAGGAACCTTTGTTCTTGAAAGAAAGAAGAGTTTGGTGGGACAATTTCAAATATGAGGTAAAAGTTTTTTCGGTGTGTTATGGGAAAGAGAGAGCGGCAGCTAACCGGCATCGAGAAGAGAATATAAACAAAAGGTTTACGGATGTCTGTAAAGCAGTTGACGGAGGGGATAAGGGAGCTGAGACTAAGTTCCAGATTTTAAAGGAAGAGTGGGAATTATTGCAAGCTGAAAAATGCAAGGGGGCCATTCTCCATGCAAAGGCTAAAGATGCATTGGAAGACAAAAGATGCATTAGATATTTTCTAGAGCAAGAGAAGCTGCAACAGAGATTATCATTAATTGGAGAGTTGAAGGTTGGGGAGAAGATCATTAATGAAAGTGGGGAGATTGTAGAGGCGGCTAGCAGATTTTATCAAGAGTTATATACAAAAGAAGACATTTCCAATTTGATGATGGAAAAGGTTAGTGCTTTTATTGAAGAGGGTTTAAAGGAGGATGAGAGAAGCATGTGTGACAAAGAAGTAGGATTAGCGGAAATAAAAGTAGCAATAAGTGGAATGAAGGGGGGGGGAGCCCAGGGTCCGATGGACTAAGTGCAGAATTTTATCAAGAATTTTTTGAGTATTTAAGTCCATTGCTCTTAGAGGTTTTAAGGAGATTAAAATTGAGGGAAGCCTGGCCCCATCTGTGAGGAGAGATGTCATAAGCTTAGCTAATAAAAATAAAGGGGATAGAAGGGATCTGAAGAATTGAAGGCCCATCACATTATTAAATGTGGATTATAAGATCTTGGCGAGGGTTATGGCAAATCGTATGAAAGAGTTGCTGCAGATAGTTTTGCCCTCTCAGTCCTATGGAGTCATAGGCCAGGACATTGCAGACTCTGTGGTCTCAATCAGAGATGCGATAGAGCTCATGGAAGAGAGTGGGAGGGAGGCTTATGTATTAAAGATAGATCAAGAGAAAGCCTTTGATAGGGTCTCTCATGAGTTTTTATTGATGGTCTTGGAAGCATTTGGTTTCGGGGAAAATTTCATTGAGTGGATAAGGATTTTTTATTCAAACAGTATTTTCCGATACAGAGGTCAGTGAGACAGGGTTGTCCCCTGTCCCCATTGTTGTACACATTGGTAGCAGAACCATTAGGTTACATGATGCGCAAGAAACAAGGTGTAGTTGGGATTGTGGTTCCCAGTTCCGGGCTGGTGTCGGTGATACACCAATGTGCAGATGACACAACCTTAACATTGAGAAATGGGGAGTCAGTGAGGAAAGCTATGGATGTAGTGGAGGAATATTGTAGAGCTTCAGGAGCCGGAGTGAATTATAGTAAGTCCCAATGCCTGGTTGCAGGAAGGGGTAGGGGGGAATGGTTGGAGGAAAGTCCCTTTAAGGCAGTGGAGTTTTTGGAAGTTCTGGGGGTGCATATGGGGTGCAAGAAAGATAGGGATGAAGTGGATTGATTAAATTGGGAGCCAAAGGTTATGAAAATTAAAAAGATTTTGGGAAGATGGGAAAGAAGGTGGTTGAAAGTGCAAGGGAGAGCGACAGTGGTGTCCGCTCTCCTGCTATCTAAGCTATGGTACTTATTGACGGTGAAGGATATTCCTGAGTGGCCGGAAAAGTCCATCCGAGAGGCTTGTGTGAGGTTTTTATGGGAAGGGAAACCAGCCTTGGTTGCTTACAATACCATCATTGGACGGAGAAATTAGGGAGGACTCAATTTCCCAGATATTGATTTGAAGAAAAAATCCTTTAGAATCAAATGGGTGAAGAGATTTCTTCAGAAGTCAAATACAAGTTTTTGGAAGAGTTGTTTTGAGCATTTTTAAAAATGAAGTGGGTTAGGAGGGCAGGGGATATTGTATATGGAATACAATAATATGTTTTTGAAATCGATTAAACCTCTCCCTAGGTTTTATAAGGGGGTTGTAGAGACTTGGGCCCAATTTTTAAAACGTGTGCAGTTTACGTCCCAGGGTGCTGAGGAATTTTTAGAACAGCCCTTATTTTTGAACAGCTGGGTCAACATTGAAGGAGAGGTATTATTTAATCAAGCTTTTATAAAAGCTGGTATTATATGTGTGAAAGATGTATTATATGAGGTAATTCCAGGTTGGTTGCCGGAAGCGATTGTAAGGGACATGGTGTGGGAGGAGGATCAGGAGGTAGAGGAAAAAGCAATTATGATCATGTATGAGAAGATTGTGAGGGCAATGCCACAGGATTGGATGGAAGAAATAAAGGCGGAAATCTCCAAAGGAAGTAAAATGCATCCCGCTTTTCCAAGCTTTCTGCTGGAGAAAGGGGGAGAGTTGGTCCAATTTGACAACTGTAATACTCGAGGTTTCTATGAGGTATTTAGAGAATGGAGATTCAAGACATCTGCTGGTCATGAGTTTTGGCAGAGTATATACCCACAGCTGGACTTCAACAGGATTTGGAAGGGAGTGTGGATGAATTTTAAATGTCCAGAGTGGATTGAACTGGATTTCAAATTGGCTCATAACCGGATTTTTACCATGACGGTCTTGTGTAAGATTGGACGAGTGGAGGTGGCAACTTGCCCAGTGTGTGGGACACGGGATGAGACTCTGTCCTATTTACTGGTGTTATGTCCGCAGTTAAATGATTTAAAGTACTATGTTAGACAGCTGTGTGAGGTTTTTTTGCTGGGTGGGGACCGAAGAGCGAGAATGGGAATCCTGTGGGACTCAATTTTGAGATGGGGATTGCAGGAGAGTCTGCCCAAGTCTAGCGGAGCGGCAATTAATTTAATGTTCAGTTTGGCTAGATTCGTGATTGTGCAAAGAAGGAATGCTCTGGTTTTTAAGGGGAGGAGAGTCAATCTATAATATTATTTTAAATATAAGCTAAAAGATTATTATAAGGCTCTGTGGATGTTTTATTCAGAAAGGAATTTAAAAATAGTATTTTATGATCAATTTTTAAAGTACAATCAATTAATATATGGTACGGGAGACAAATTAAACTTCAGGTTTTGATGTTACTATGTGGTGGAGGAATGGCTGTGTAGAGCGGCGGAATGGATTTGAATGATACAATGAAATGATCACGATGTTGTAAATGTTCTGAATGTTCAATAAATGATATAATAAAAAAAAAAGTGGGTAGCACACTTGCCTCTGAGTCAGAAGGTTGTGGGTTCAAGTTCCACTCCAGGAACTTGAGCACATAAAGTCAGGCTGACACTCCAGTGCAGGGTTGAGGGAGTGCAGCACTGTCGGAGGTGCTGTCTTTCAGATGAGACGTTAAACCGAGGCCCCATCTGCTCTCTCAGATGGACGTAAAAGATCCTATGGCACTATTTCGAAGAGGAGCAGGGGAGTTATCCCCGGTGTCCTGGCCAATATTTATCCCTCAATCAACATAACAAAAACAGATTATCAGGTCATTATCACATTGCTGTTTGTGGGACCTTGCTGTGTGCAAATTGGCTGCCGTGTTTCCTACATTACAACAATGACTACACTCCAAAAGTACTTCATTGGCTATAAAGCGCTTTGAGACGTCCGGTGGTCATGAAAGGCGCTATATAAATGCAAGTCTTTCTTTCCTTTCTGAATTCCCTATTGGATTTATTGGTGACTATGTTAAATGTATGGCCCTAGTTCTGGTCTCCCCCACAAGTGGAAACATCTTCTCTATGTTTACCCTTTCAAACCCTTTCATGATCTTAAAGACCTCTATCAGGACACCCCTCAGTATCCTCTTTTCTAGAGAAAAGAACTCTAGCCTGTTCAATCTTTCCTGATGGTTATAACCTCTCGGTTCTGGTATCGTTCTAGTAAATCATTTTGCACCTTCTCCAGTGCCTCTATATCCTTCTTACAATATGGAGACCAGAACTGTTCTCACCAAGGTTCTATACAAGTTTAACATAACTTCGCTGCTTTTCAATTCTATCCCTCTAGAAATTAACCCCAGTGCTTGTTTGCTTTTTTATGGCCTTATTAACCTGTGTCACTACTTTTAGTGACTTATGTATCTGTACCCCAGATCCCCCTGCTCCTCTACCCCATTTAGACACTTATTTTCCAAGGATTGTGGCCTCCTTATTCTTCCTAACAAAATGTACCACCTCTCACTTATCTATATTGAAGTTCATTTGCCAATTACACGCCCATTCTGCAAGTTTATTAATGTCTTCCTGTATTTTGTTGCAGTCCTCCTCTATTAATTATAACCCCTTGTAGGAAACGTGGAAACCAATTTGCGCATGGTAAGGTCCCACAAACAGCAATGAGATAATGACCAGATAATCTGTTTTACTGATGTTGGATGAGGGATAAATATTGGCCAGGACAGGTATATATGTCCTTATTTCCTCTGGCTAGGGAGTCTAGAACACGGGGTCACAGTCTCAGAATAAGGGGTCGGCCATTTAGGACTGAGATGAGGAGAAATTTCTTCACTCAAAGGGTTGTGAATCTTTGGAATTCTCTACCCCAGAGGGCTGTGGATGCTCAGTCGTTGGGTATATTCGAGACAGAGGTCGATAAATTTTTGGGAATTAAGGGATATGGGGAGAGTGCGGGAAGGTGGAGTTGAGGTCGAAGATCAGCCATGGTCTTGTTGAATGATGGAGCAGGCTCGAAGGGCCAAATAGCCTACTCCTGCTCCTATTTCTTATGTTCTTGTGCCAATTCCTGGATATGTACAGTATACACTGCAAAAGTAGACAATTATTTAAGATTTGGCGGTATGTGGCTTATATATGTCTCAGTATCAACTAAGTGTGCAGTGCATCCTGTGTGAAAGCTAACACCGTTCTGCATTTATTATATGGGAACTGTATCCTATTTGTACAGGAGACAAACTGTGAGGAAGAATGTACTGTTTATACAGCATTATTCGACAAATGCTCTTCCATCAATAACATGGTTTGTTAGATTCTCAAAGACCAGTTCTTCTGCTACATTACCACTTACCTCTTGTACAACATTCTTGTAAGAGAGTTCAAACTCAATTATGTGTTAGTGCTCTGGGATTTCGGGTAAGTACAGCAGCTGTACAAATACGGAA
Source organism: Squalus acanthias (assembly GCA_030390025.1). Taxonomy (NCBI): domain Eukaryota; kingdom Metazoa; phylum Chordata; class Chondrichthyes; order Squaliformes; family Squalidae; genus Squalus; species Squalus acanthias. The sequence continues at coordinate 35,582,862 of CM059425.1, read as the reverse complement.
ATAAAAATACAGACTGCTGGAACTACACAGCAGGCCCATCTGCATCTGAACTGAGAAGTCAGGTTAATGTCTTTTGAGTTGTAACTCTTTGGCACAACTGGAAAAAAGCTAGCTGAAGTCTTTTATAGAACTGACCAAGACAAAAACTGAAGGGAGGAAAACAAGCCAAGAGTTTGGATATGATTACAAAGAAACAGCCTGTAAACAGGGCTTTAAAAATTTGGAAAGAGGTGATCCAATACTGGATCATCTGCAAAGGTCACCAGTCAGGTTGTGAGAGGGCATCAGAAAGATAATGGGAGAAAATTTCCTCTGTACACTGTGCAATGTAATCATAAACACATTCTTCATAAACAAATGATGATTTTGTTCTGTATAGTACACAGAGAGGAAATCTTTCTCCAGCTGAGTTAAATAGATCTGAAATGGCAGGTAGAAAAATGGAACATGAATGGAAGAAAGCAGCAGAAAAATGAAGGAGTGGACTAAGATCCGAAGTTTCTAAAGGCAGTGTTCAGAACAAATGGTTTCTGAGTGCCCAGAAGGAAGATGAGGTAATCTTTTTGCAGTTTGTAATGAGCTCGGTTGAAGCATTGTAGGAGATGCAACACAGAATTAGAATGGGAGAGAGGCTTGAAGTGACGAACCTCAGGGAGCTGAAGATCACCCTGGTGGATAGAACAGGTCTGTGCTTGATTTCCGCACTATACAGGAGCCTGTACCATGAGCAATGAGTACAGTGCAATAAATTGGTGGACGTACATGTAAATTTCCATCTCGCGTGAAAAGCAGTGTTTTCTCAGATTCATAACAATGGTGTAGGAAGAAGCAAATGAACAGGTACTGCATCTGCTGCAGTTGCAAGGGAAAGTCCCTGAGGAAGGACAGCTCATAATAGGCATGATTAGAGTGAATGAAATCTGGTCCCTACTTTATTCTGGAAAGACTAAAGAAGGGAGCAGATGGAAAGATGTTTAGTGCTGTGATTATGTTGTGCTCTGCTGTATTTAAAAGAGGGGAAATGCAGATTGGGGATCAGTTTGTTGAAGATCTCCATTTTGTCTGAAAGTATGACTGATTTCCCTGTGCCTAAGCCATTCAAGATCCCCTATGATTCTCAGAGCTTTACAGCTTTGGCCTCCTACACTGCTCCTACCAAGCTCTGCATAGACTGCAGGAGCAGCAACTCATCTTCCTACATTATTAAAGCTTTGCAATAGTAGTCAATGTCCTTGCTTTGATATGGTTAGTTCTGTAAATGGCCATGCCCTTGCCTTTCTTTCCAGTAGTGATTTTTAAAAATTAGTTTATGGGATGTGGGCGTCGCTGGCAAGGCCAGCATTTATTGCCCATCCCTAATTGCCCTTGCGAAGGTGGTGGTGAGCCATCTTCTTGAGCCACTGCAGTCCGTTTCGTGAAGGTACTCCCATAGTGCTGTTAGGTAGGGAGTTCCAGGATTTTGACCCAGCGACGATGAAAAGATCGGCGATATACTTCTAAGTCAGGATGGTGTGTGACTTAGAGGGGAACTTGAAGGTGGTGGTGTTCCCATGCGCCTGCTGCCCCTGTCCTTCTAGGTGGAAGAGGTCGCGGGTTTGGGAGGTGCTGCCGAATAAGCCTTGGTGAGTTGCTGCAGTGCATCTTGTAGATGGTACACACTGCAGCCACGGTACGCCGGTGGTGGAGGGAGTGAATGTTTAAGGTGGTGGATGGGGTGCCAATCAAGCGGGCTGCTTTGTCCTGGATGGTGTCGAGCTTCTTGTGTTGTTGGAGCTGCACTCATCCAGGCAAGTGGAGAGTATTCCATCACACTCCTGACTTGTGCCTTGTAGATGGTGGAAAGGCTTTGGGGAGTCAGGAGGTGAGACACTCGCCGCAGAATACCCAGCCTCTGACCTGCTCTTGTTGCCACACTATTTATGTGGCTGGTCCAGTTAAGTTTCTGGTCAATGGTGACCCGCAGGATGTTGATGGTGGGGGATTCGGCGATGGTAATGCCATTGCCTTTCTTTCCAGTAGTGATTTTTTTAATTTATTCGTTTATGGGATGTGGGCGTCGCTGGCAAGGCCAGCATTTTTTTCAATTTCAATTTGAAACATCAACCTTTTTATTTCTCTTTCAGATGTTAATGGACTGACTGTTTATTTACCACATTTGCTGCTTTTATTTCAGACTTCCAGCATTTGCATAGATTTTTCTTTTTTATCTCTATAAATGGTGTATTTCCTCTGTGAACATGGGAACAGGAATAGGTCATTCAGCCCCTCAAGCCTATTCCGCCATTCTGTTAGATCATGGCTTAATTGTAGCTCAACTCCATTTATCCACCTTTGATCCATATCCCTTGATACCCTTGCCAAATACAAATCTGTCAATCTCAATCTTGAAAATTCAATTGGCCCAGTGTCCCTGCCTCTTGGGGGAGGGAGGTCGAGATTTCCACTGACCTTTGTGTGGAAAAAGTGCTTCCTAATCCCACTCCTGAATGGCCGAGCTCTAATTTCACGTTTGTGCTCCCTTGTTCTGGATCCCCACCTGAGGAAATAGTTTCTCTGTAGCTACCCTATAAAATACCGTTAGCATTTTAAAGACCTCGATTTGATCACCCCTCAACCTTCTAAACTCAAGGGAATACAAGGTAAATTTATGCAATCTGTCCGCATAATTTAACCCTTTAAGCTCTGGTATCATACTGGTGATTCTGCGCTGCACTCACTCCAAGGCCAGTATATGCTTCCTGAGGTGTAGTGCCCAAAATTGAATGCAGTATTCCGGGTGGAGTCTGACAACAACAACTTGCATTTATATAGCGCCTTTAATGTAGTAAAAGCAAGGTTCTGTATAACTAAAGCATAATTCTAACCCATTTGAGATAAAAACCAATATTCCATTAGCCTTTTTGATTTCTTTTTGTACCTGTGCACTGGCTTTTAGCGATTTGTGTGCATGGACACCCAATTCCCTTTGCTCCTTCACAGTTCCTCGTCTCTCTTGGCCTTAAGAAAGTATTCCAATTTGTATTTCTTGGATCCAAAGTGGATGACCTCACACTTCTCCATATTGAACTTCATCTGCCACAGTTTTGTCCACTCGGTTAATCTGTCTCTGTCACATTGTAACTTCCTGCTCTCATCTACACAACTTACTGTGCCTCCTAACTTAATGTCATCTGCAAACTTGGATATTCAAATCTCTCTTTCTTCATCCAAGTCCTTGATATGTATGGTGAAAAGCTGAGGCCCCTGTACAGATACATGGAGAACACCACTTGTCACATCCTGCCAATCAGAGCGCATTCCCTGTATCCCTACTCTGTCTGCTGCCTCCCAACCAATTACCAAACCATGCCATGAGGTTACCTTCAATTTCGTGCGCTTTTATTTTTACTAATAATCTCTTGTGCCTTGGTTAGATTTTTAGCCATCCTCCCCGAAGCCTATTTCTTTATCCGCACAGGTAGCAAGTATATCGTGCCTGTTGGACAGGACCAGATTCTGCGCTTCCTCTTTCTCTGTCTCCACGAGGTTCCCCCTACCCTGCAGACTGTCGGTCGCGCACTGCTCTTCCTGTACTTGTATCTTTCGATGTGGTGTGACTGTGTTTTGGAGTAAACTAACCGAATATTCCACCCCTCTCTTATGTGTTGGAGTGTCTCTAACTCGTGCTCAAGCTCAACGACTTTGAGCCGGAATATAGACACCGAGTAGCTTCCGTGTATTGCATGTGCGATTCATGGGATGATGTGCATTCCAGTATCAGCTTTTGCTCATTGCATTATTGCACTGACTTCACAGCGTCTGCCTTTAGCTGTGTAATTGGCACTTGATTTTGCATCTGTAAATCAAACCTGATTTATAGTGCTACATGTTTACAGAGTTAACATTTCAGTTACAAATTCAGAAATAAATGCTGCCACAGTTTGAACTCTGATTGAACCTGGAATTGGATCTCATCCTATCCCAACAGGCTTTGTGGTTTAAAAAAAAGTCTCCTTACACTGGAGACATTAATAGGGGGATGCCATTCTCCAGGCTGGCTCCTGTCCAGCACTGATTGCTTCTAATGTTGGAGGAGTTCCACCAGTGTTCTTCCCATGAGGGTAGGACATTTGGCCAATAACCATTTTAATTCATCACGAGAGAGTGGCTGCAAAACTTTATCAATGATCAATGAAACCCTGCTGATTGGAATCACCCCAGGCAACCCAAATTGCAAGGTCCATTGACTGCCAGAGTGACCTGACGCAAAGGCGCGACAGGATTTACTCGCCTCCTTATATACTTCAGAGAGAGAAAGGAAAAACATAGCGAATATTCAGGCATTATGTTACAAGGCTGTCATAAATAACAATTTACAATTGTTTCCTTATGTCCCAGGGGCTGAGGAAAATAAATATGACTTTGTTCCATTTGTATTCCACATAATCTCTTTGCCCAGTGATGTTTGAAAATATATATCCAGAAAGTTAGAAAGTAAAATAGCACAAGACTGAAAGGACCCTAGAGAACTGAGGAGAGCCTGATGCTTTTCTGAGTGTCTGATGAATAAATTTACCATTTGCAGGCACCTGGGTGGAAATAAAATGCCCAAGGGCCAGCCAGTTAAATAAAAGATATGGTCTAGAAATGTGAGCATAGTTATTGCAGTGTGTAGCTTCACTATATGGAAGTGTGACAAACACTGAGTCTTGTCAGGAGCAAAGCTTTCAGTGGTGGAGGATGTAATTGTCAAGCTCCACCTGCTGGATCTGTGCTGGTATTGCAGTATTGCACAAAAAAACTTCAAAATAAAGGCCCAGATTTTGCAGTAAGAATAACAGTGAAACTATCAGCGCTCACTGTTATTCAGTTATAAATCTGACAGCAACTTCCGGAGTCTGCACATGCACAGTTAAACACAGAAATCACAAAGCTGCTGTCCAAGTTGCCCTGCTCCTCCAGAAGCTGTTCTATACTGATATCTCGCCAAGAGACTCGGTGTTCAAATACATGGAATGGCGTGAAGTTGCTGTACTTGCCCATTAGATACCCACTAAACATGCCAGAAAAAGTTAGGGTTGGTCCATTCAAATGTAAGTGAATTTTTAACGGCGTGATACTGCCAAGCAACCTCTGTGGCACTGAAAATTAACTTTTAAAAGTGTGAAGTCTCATTCCTTCAGGTTTTAATTATTGTTGGAGATTTTTTTAATTAAATATTTTTTTCTGTCCTTTTATCTCTCAATCTCATCTTTCTTTCCCTCTCTTTATTTTGTTTTCTGTACATAATTTGGCATTGAATTAAATATTCTAACTTGTTTAGACTCTGCAGCCTAAAAATTCGGTTGCTTTGCGCCTCCCGTTAGCGCCCTAAGAGGGCACCAGTGGGGCGCAAAGCAACTAGTGCACAGGCGCGGCGCCGCCAACGCCTCCCGCGAAATTCAGCGGGAGGTTAGTGGCGGCGGTAACCGTTAGTGCCCCGCGGCGCTGTGCCGCCGGTATTGACGTCATCGCCATGCACAGCGCCCCGCTCGCGCCCCGGCCGCGATCTTCGTTAGCGCCCCCCTGACTTACCACCGGACGCTATGTCCAACGGGGTCAGGGGGGCCTACCTGCGGCCGGGGCGGCGCTAATTAAAGGCGCAGGGCCGGGCGGCCATTGTTGTTGCTGGCCGCCTGCCAGCACCTGCTCCCATTGCCATCCCCGGCCTCCTGACCAGCCCCCCCCCGCAGAGTGCTGGCTGCGCTCCGTGAGCCCGGCACTTCTCTTGAGTGCCGGTCTCTCTTGCCGGCACTCCGATCCCTGGTGGCCCAGCTGGGCCCCGGGTTGTGTTGCGCTAGGCCCCTCCCCTTTAAGAAGGGGAGGAAGGCCTGCAGGACCGCGGTGCGACGTGCCGCAGCACATGGCGCTGCGGCACGTAGCACCGCGATATTCACTCACAGCGCCACAAGAGGGAGGCAGGACGCTTGCAGTAGTGCCCCGCTTCCCTCTTGAGGCGCTACCGATGAATTTCGGCTGCGGGGAGCGTCAATTTTTTCAGGACGCGACTCAATTTTTCCCCTTGCATGTCTCTAAGGATTCTTCAATCTGATTAGTTATGGACTCACACTGTTGCTTGCCCTGTTCACATAGGTCCTAAATCCCCTGTAGAGGGCGCTGCGCTGTCTAATTACCACAAGTTCCAGTGCAAAAGTCTGTGGGCAAGCGTAAGTGTAATGAATGTCTGGTGCCGTTCACTCGTCACTGACCGCAAAATCTGAGCAGATGTATAATCCAGTCAGTACCATGCACAAGCTGATAAGAAGTTCCAATGAGACACTAACTCTCATTTGCACTTTCTCATAATAAGTTAACTGTTATAATCCACTGTTCACAACAGGACACTTAGAAAATATCAACGGGATTAGACAAAGTCAACATGGATTTATGAAAGGGAAATTGTGTTTGACAAACCTACTGGAGTTTTTTGAGGATGTAACTGGTAGAATAGATAAGGGAGAACCAGTGGATGTGGTGTCTTTGGATTTTCAGAAGGCCTTTGATAAAGTCCCACATAAGAGGTTAGTGTGCAAAATTAAAGCACATGGGATTGGGGGTAATATACTGGCATGGATTGAAAATTGGTTAACAGACAGGAAACAGAGAGCAGGAATAAATGGGTCTTTTTCGGGGTGGCAGGCGGTGACTAGTGGGGAACCGCAGGGATCAGTGCTTGGGCCCCAGCTATTCACAATATATATCAATGATTTGGATGAGGGAACCAAATGTAATATTTCCAAGTTTGCTGACGACGCGAAACTAGGTGGGATTGTGAGTTGTGAGGAGGATGCAAAGAGGCTTCAAGGCGATTTAGACAAGTTGAGTGAGTGGGCAAATACATGGCAGATGCAGTATAACGTGGATAAATGTGAAGTTATCCACTTCAGTAGGATCAACAGAAAGGCAGAGTATTATTTAAATAGTGAAAGATTGGGAAATGCTGATGTACAGAGGGACCTGGGTGTCCTTGTACACCAGTTCCTGAAAGCAAACATGCAGGTGCAGCAAGCAGTTAGGAAGGCAAAAGGTGTGTTGGCCTTCATTGCAAGAGGATTTGAGTACAGGAGCAAGGATGTCTTACTACAGTTATACAGAGCCTTGGTGAGACCACACCTGGAGTACTGTCATAGAGTCATAGAGTTATACAGCACAGAAAGAGGCCCTTCGGCCCATCGTGTCCACGCCGGCCATCAAGCCCTGTCTATTCTAATCCCATTTTTCAGCACTTGGTCCGTAGCCTTGTATGCTATGGCGTTTCAAGTGCTCATCTAAATGCTTCTTGAATGTTGTGAGGGTTCCTGCCTCTACCATCCTTTCAGGCAGTGAGTTGCAGATTCCAACCACCCTCTGGGTGAAAAAGTTTTTCCTCAAATCCCCTCTAAACATCCTGCCCCTTACCTTGAAACTATGCCCCCTTGTTATTGACCCCTCTACTAAGGGGAAAAGTTCCTTTCTATCTACCCTATCTATGCCCCTCATAATTTTGTACACCTCAATCAGGTCCCCCCTCAGCCTTCTCTGCTCTAAGGAAAACAACCCCAGCCTGTCCAGTCTCTCTTCATAGCTGAAGCGCTGCAGCCCAGGTAACATCCTGGTGAATCTCCTCTGCACCCTCTCCAATGCAATCACATCCTTCCTATAGTGTGGCAACCAGAACTGCACACAGTATTCCAGCTGTGGCCTAACTAGCGTTTTGTACAGCTCCATCATAACCTCCCTGCTCTTATATTCTATGCCTCGGCTAATGAAGGCAAGTATCCCATATGCCTTTTTAACCACCTTATCTACCTGTCCTGCTGCCTTCAGGGATCTATGTACATGCACACCAAGGTCCCTCTGATCCTCTGTCCTTCCTAGGGTCCTACCATTCATTGTGTATTCCCTTGCCTTGTTAGTCCTCCCAAAATACATCACCTCACACTTTTCAGGGTTAAATTCCATTTGCCACTGTTCTGCCCATCTGACCAACCCGTCTATCGTCCTGTAGCCTGAGGCTTCCCTCCTCGCTATTTACCACCCCACCAATTTTCGTGTGCAGTTTTGGTCTCCTTACCTAAGAAAGGATATACTTGCCATAGAGAGAGTGCAGTGAAGGTTCACCAGACTGATTCCTGGGATGGCAGGACTGTTGTATGAGGAGAGATTGGGTCGACTAGGCCTGTATTCACTAGAGTTTAGAAGAATGAGAGGGGATCTCATTGAAACGTATAAAATTCTGACAGGGCTAGACAGACTGGATGCAGGGAGGATGTTTCCCCTGGCTGGGGGCTCTAGAACGAGGGGTCGCAGTCTCAGGATACGGGGTAAGACATTTAGGACTGAGATGAGGAGAAATTTCTTCACTCAGAGGTTGGTGAACCTGTGGAATTCTCTACCACAGAAGGCTGTGGAGGCCAAGTCACTGAATATATTTAAGAAGGAGATAGATAGATTTCTAGACACAAAAGGCATCAAGGGGTATGGGGAGAGAGCAGGAATATGGTATTGAGATAGAGGATCAGCCATGATATTGAATGGCGGAGCAGGCTCGAAGGACCGAATGGCCTACTCCTGCTTCGATGTTTCTGTGTTTCGATGTTTCTATGTTTCTGTGGCAACATTTGGTATTCAGTGGTAAATGATTATTCACGTTAACTTGAAAAATATGGTAACAGAAATAGAAAGAACCAGACCATATTGCATTAGCTGATCATGAGGTACCTCATTGATAATCTCATTCATACCAGTCACAGTTACTTAAAACAACAGATTACCTTCCTCTCGCCTTTAGTGAGTAACGCTTTATAATTTGGGCCAGAAATTCGGGTTGGAGGCTTCCTGCGGGTGCAAGCCCCCAACCTGCACTTACCTAGCGTGCCTGCTGTTGTGCTGTGGGCCCGCATGGGATTCCGATCCTGGGCCTCCTCCAGCTGCCGGTGTGCAGTGCTCACGGATCCCAGCGGTGCAGTTAGTTCGAAGCGTCCCCTGGGATCACGTGGGCCATGGAGAGCCAATTGGAGCAGGGAATGTCCATTCATAGATTTGACAGGAAGACCTGTCAAATCTATGACTAGAGATCGGCCCCAAAACCTCACTAAAACTTCAAATAATTTTTTTTTTCAAATCACATTTTTAAAATAACTATAAATTACACAAAATAACTATTTTAAACAATAATTTAAATTTTTGAAAAAATTAATTACAGTTTTTAACAGGGCTAAAAATAAACTTAACTTTCTTTAAAGTATTTAAAAATAATAAACCTGTGGAAAAAATGTTTTAATTTTAGTTAATTCACCACTTACCTTGTTAAAAGCAGGCCTTGCGCCTGCTTTTTCCCCGCGCAGCTGCTGGGGACTTACCCTCACACAGAAACCTGAAAAAAAAACGGAAGTCCGATGCGTGCGCGCTGCCTCTCCGGCGAACACATTTGGCCTCCGAACCCCTTCCTTCAAGGGAACGGAAGTTCCGGTTTCCAGCGCATGCGCAGTGCATGCGCGAAACCGGCACTTTCGTTGGGTCTACGGGTGAGTACACAGCGCGTACTCACCCGTGGAGACCCGAATTTCTGGCCCGAAAATGCTGGAAATACTCAGCAGGTCAGGCAGCATCTGTGGCGAGAGAAACAGAGTTAACGCTTCAGGGCGATGACGTTTCGTCAGACTAACACTTTGTCACTTATGTTACATGACTAGAGAACATAAGAACAACAATGGGGCATTCAGCCCATCATGCCTGTAGCTCTAGCCTTTTAAATTCCAATTTCCTGCCTTTTCCCCATATCCTTTAATTCCCAAGTAAACATCTATCTCTCTTCCAAACACTTTAATTGGCTTCCTTTCTATGGCCCTTGGGGGCAATGTGCAGCATATTTCCACAAGGTTTAGCATGAAGAAGTTTTTCCTGAATTTACTTTTAACCTGCTTAGCTCAAATTCTAAGAGACCTCCTAGTAAATTATGATCTGAAAACTTGAATATAGTTTTTTCTAATTCCAGGCCCAGTTCATTTAAAAACTGGGACCCCAAGCACCATTTCCACTAATCCAAGAATGTCCCTTTTATCCCAACTCTCCCTCTTGCCTCACAGTTAGTTTCTTGTTGATGCTCCAAGGCTATCTTCAGTTCCACATGCCTGAATTTCAGCTAGCAATTGCTTGTGTGGAACCTTATCAAATGCCTTCTGAAAATGCATTTATATATCATAGGAACAGGAGTAGGCCAGTCAGCCCCTCGCGCCTGCTCCGCAACATCCTTTGATTCGTTTTTGTCCACCACCTCAATGACAATGCGAAGAACTCAATTAGGTTAGTTAGACATGATTTTCCTTTCACAAACCAAGCTGACTCCCCCTAATCAGCTTATACTTTTCCATGTGCTCATTTTTGCTGTCCCTGATGATGGATTCTTGAAATGTTCCCGATACCAGTGTTAAATTCATTCGCCAACAGATACCTGGTTTGTCCCTACCTCCTTTTTTGAATGAAGGTGAAAGGTTAGACAATAGACTCTTAATGGAGCGGAAATAGAGCCAAAGACACTCCAGCTGAATTTAAAAATCTAGTTTGGGAGAAACACCTCATCCACAATAGAAATACAGGACCTGATATTTCAAAATTGTTGTTTAATTCCATTATAGTTTGAGTTATGAATGTGCTATATATAAAGGATTTGTGAAATTCAGAATAATATATGAAATTCTCAACCATCAGTTGAAATGCCCAGGCAAACACATGATAGCAGCGCCCATACTCCAGTTTCAAGGAGGTTCTGACACATTTCAGATGCAAACATGCCTCAGGAGGATAGAAATGAAAGATGTAAATTAAACTTCACAGAGCAGGAAATTAAGAGTGCATCAGGGACTGTCGACAAAACAGTGAGTAACTGGGCAAATATTGCAAGCAAAAAAAATCATCAAACCTCATCAATCAGTAACGTAAAAAGGTGTTTAAAAAGATGGACATAGCTCATTCTGCCCTTTCACTTCGACTTGCAGGAAAACATTCAGATTACAATCATGTCACATTGTCCGAAACAACAAAGCAAAGCTCTGTGGGCAGAATAATAACAATTAAAAGGAGAGAATAACAGTAGCGCCAGAAAATGGATAATGTGATGTCCAGAAACAATACTTCGAAACACTGCCCCTGAATTTCCTCATAAGTTGGGCGCAAGTGGCCTGGCTGGGTGGAAAATCAGCCGGGACCCAGAATCACTGAGCCTCTACCCAGAACGTTTGCTACTTGCGATATTTGCATGGGCCTGGGCCGGGTGGAACTTCCATCTAAACGTGGTCTGTCAGAGGAGCACTGACCAGAAACTTAACTGGATCAGCCACATAAATACTGTGGCAACAAGAGCAGGTCAGAGGCTGGGTATTCTGCGGCGAGTGTCTCACCTTCTAACTCCCCAAAGCCTTTCCACCGTCTACAAGGCACAAGTAAGGAGTGTGATGGAATACTTTCCACTTGCCTGGATGAGTGCAGCTGCAACAACACTGAAGAAGCTTGACACCATCCAGGACAAAGCAGCCCGCTTGATTGGCACCCCATCCACCACCTTAAACATTCACTCCCTCCACCACCGGCGTACCGTGGCTGCAGTGTGTACCATCGACAAGATGCACTGCAGCAACTTGCCAAGGCTTCTTCGGCAGCACCTCCCAAACCCACGACCTCTTCCACCTAGAAGGACAAGGGCAGCAGGCGCATGGGAACACCACCACCTCCAAATTCTTCTCCAAGTCACACACCATCCTGACTTAGAAATATATCGCCGATCCTTCATCGTTGCTGGGTCAAAATCCTGGAACTCCCTCCCTAACAGCACTGTGGGAGTACCTTCACCACACGGACTGCAGCGGTTCAAGAAGGCGGCTCACCACCACCTTCTCAAGGGCAATTAGGGATGGGCAATAAATGCTGGCCTTGTCAGCGACGCCCATATCCCATAAACACATTCTTTTTAAAAGGAGGGCCTAGTGGGAGGGCTTTCCCATGCCAGGGTTCCCACAGCTCCAGCCTCCATTATATCAGTGATCTGGATGCCAGTTTGGGGGGTGGAGGAAGTGAGGCTCACCAGAGTCTTCAGGCTGGGGCCTTGCTCCGAAAAACTCTGGAAATGCTGCCAACAAAATGACCAAATTGGTCCTTTAATAAAGGGGGCCAACCAGCTGCAGAGTTTGGCCATCCGGTGGGGGGAAGGGCCAACAGTGACCCCTTCCCGTGCAACTATTTAAATGAACTGACCCTGGATACTCCGGCAGGGTCAGCAGCACCTGCTCTGCTGCCATTATACTGGCAGAGTGGGTACGAGGATTTTCAGGCCCAATCTAATAAAACTGAGAATCTGTATATACATTAGAAATAGTTACGAACGTGCTCTGGATTAACTCCGAGTTTGATGTTTAGCAAGCACTTCAGCTGCAATTTCAAAGTTTCTAATGTCACTCTTGCATTTTTGGGTTTGTTTACCCATTTTACTGTAGATATTTTTGGCTTCTCCATTTTTGTCTCCTCTTGTAGGTAAGTTTTAACTCCTTACATTCTGGCCATTGATATCCAGGTCAAAATCATAGTGCCCAGAATAATCAGCAGTCAACGCTTCAATTTTTAGATTACTTCAGCTGCTGATTCTGTTCTTCTTGTCTTCAGGATAATCGTAGTTGCTCAACTTTGCTAACTCCTCGTAAAATAACTCCTCATAAAATAACTAATAGTTTGAAATTTTGTGCTAAAGCTATATTATTGCTTTTTAAAAAGTAGTTCTTTAATCCCTTTCTCACTAACTATGGAAATTGTCTATCTTATCTAAATCTCTTCAGAGGTTCCAGTCTTCAAAGGAACCAAATCAAATTCAGTTATTTGGAAAAGTCAGCCTGATAAATCTCTCCTAAACAATAAAATGAAGCATTGTGAATTTAAATAACTGCTTAATCCAAAAATCTGCAGAGCATACACATAGAATCATAGAATGATGCAGCACAGAAGGAGGCCATTCGACCCATCGTGCCTGCGCTGGCTCTTTGGTAGAGCTATCCAACTAGTCCAACTCCCCTGCTCTTTCCCCATAGTCCAGCAATTTTTTTCCCTTCAAGTATTTATCCAATTCCCTTTTGAAAGTTAGTATCGAATCTGCTTCCACCACCCTTTCAGGCAGCACATTCCAGATCACAACAACTCGCTGCATAAAAGAAAGTCTCCTCATGTCGCCTCTGGTTCTTTGGCCAAGCACCTTAAATCTGTGCCTCTGGTTATCGACGATTCTGCCACTGGAAGCAGTTTCTCCTTATTTACTCTATCAAAACTCCTCATGATTTTGAACACCTCTATCAAATCTCCTCTTAACCTTAACATATCTGAACAAATCACACAGCGTATTTGAATTCAATAGCTTGGATCCTCCCTCCACCAAACTACTTGATGAACAACTGAACAATCATTGCAGCAATATATTGAGTTAAGTTGGAATATGTTTTCTGTGAGTGAAGCTGAATTTTAATCACGAATGTACCGTGATAGATTTAAAGAAGGCAATGATGCTCGCCTGTTTCAGTCTTGTAATGTATTCCCAACTCTCTGCTGTCTGCTGATTTGTAGTTATTGCTGCATATTGTTCTGTCTTTTTTTATATCATATATAACCTGAGAGATGTATCTCACGATTGTGTTTATTTTTAATATACTTTAAATATAGTGAGAAGCAGTGAGCTGCAATTAATATCTCCCTTGGAGGTCTAACTAGATCTATAACTCTCTTGTGACTTTGTCAGATGTCAAGTCAGCCACCCCTTTGGATCTCATTCCTGATGATGAAGTGCCTTCGAATTCTGTTACAGTCCTCAAGTGTTTAATGTCACTGTTTCCAAAACATTTTCATTTACTTTTCCTGAGAGCAGGGACAAGCAGATCAAAACCCCTTTATGAATCAAAAAGCAACCCAGGTAGACTCTGAATCTATACCTAATCCAAGCCTAATCCAGATCATTCCCAACACATAGAAGCTAGATTCCAATAAAATCCTGAACAAGTATAACATTTGTGAAATCTTATGACTTAATTTTCCTTGGCACATCTGAGTGGCTCTTTTGACCCATTTGCTGTTGAAAGATTTGTCACAACACCTGCACCAGCGTGCCTTGGTGAAACAGTGAGCATCAATCAATAATTCAAACTTTGCTGCCAATGTGGCACTGCTCTGCTGCAGTTATAAAAAGACTGATCTTAACCTTGCCTGTTACTAATTTATTTGTGCTGCTGTCAGACGTGATGGCATATGCATGTACTCACACAGGGCCATGTGCAGTGACACAGAGAGAGAATGGGCACACAAGCAATGAACAACATTCATCCCGTGACAGAGCAGTGCGATACATCACTCGGGCATCTTTTTTCTGTAAATGATTTATCCCCAGTCTGAACTGATAACACTCCAGTAATGGCACTTGTGTTTTGTCTGATAAAAACGTTATTCCGATAACAAGGGTGGATGCAGGGTGTATATGTTGAGTGCTGTTTTTGTACTGCTGGTAGTTTAGTTCAGATTCTGGGAGCCCAGTGTCCACAAGCCAACTGCAGGTATTTGCACTGCAAAAATCCAACTCCGCCATCCCAGTAGCAGACCCCTAAACCCAGCCGAAAGTGAGTCTGCTGCTGGGACAAGGGAGGTGCATAAAACTGTGTTAAATGCCAGGGGGTGGCTTATGAACGGCAGTCTCCTAGAATCCCATCTAAAACAGCGGCGGTATCGAAACAGCTGAAGTGAAATGGTTGTGGAGGATCTGAATGTTATTTCAGATTTCCAGCATCCGCAGTATTTTGCTATTGTGTTGGTTGTGGAGAATGGTTGTAGGCATAGATATATGAAATAAAAAACAGAAACATGCTGGAAGCACTTGGCAGGTCAGGCAGCATCTGTGGAAAGGTAAACCGAGTTAACCTTTCAGGTCGATGACCTTTCGTCAGGACTGGAAGACGTTAGAGATGTAACGTGTTTTAAGCAAGTGCAGAGGTGGGGGTGGGGAGGGGGAGGAAAGAACAGGGAAGGCCTGTGATAGGGTGGAGGGCAGGAGTGATTAAATGACAAAAGGGATGACGGGGCAAGGCAAAAGGAGGTGGTAATGGGACAATCAAAGAAACAAAAGATGGGTCCAGAGGAGCTGTAAATGATGACAGTGGCACCATTACCAGCACCTGCTGTCTGAGAAAATCGGAGTAGAGGTTATGGTCTGAAATTGTTAAATTCAATGTTGAGTCCGGAAGGCTGTAAAGTGCCTAAACAAAAGATGAGGTGCTGTTTCTTGAGCTTCGTTGGAACAGTGCAGGAGACGGAGGACAGAGAGGTCAGAGTGGGATGGCGAATTAAAGTGGACGCTCAGGGTCAGGCCTGCGGACAGAACGGAGGTGTTCAGCAAAGCGATCACCCAATATGTTATGTAGCTGAAGAAAGGGATTATTTGTTTTCCATATTTAATTGGTAGTCGATATGTATTTAAGAATGATATTGGGGAAACATAGATGTTCCTACATGTATTCCAGCCAGCACCTCAAACTCTGATGTGTTAAACTTAATTACACCTCTTGTGTCCTCAGAAGCCGTTGTATTAAAAACAATAATTATTCTGTGACCAACAATATTTCCTTCCTCAAACCCCCATCACCTAAGACCCCTTGCAATCAAGCTGTCATTTTGGAAATCAACACACTGGGACTAAGATTAAGAATAATTGGCCCATTCGCTGTCAGGGCAGTGTGGGAGGCACAGACACATAATCAATATTAGACCATCAGGGGAAGGAGTGGGGGTAAGGGTAGGGGGGCACAGTGTGGGACATGGCTTCAGTTCCTCACAGCATTGAGCTCTCATTCTCCACTCCTTTGCTTTAGGGATGCATAGAGAAGAAACCAGTCCTTCTGCATGAAGGAGTGAGCAGGTAAAATCCGAGGAGAGAATTATTCTCAGCCCACTGTTAAAAAGAAAGACTTGCATTTATATAGCGCCTTTCACAACCACCAGACATCCCAAAGCACATTACAGCCAATGAAGTACTTTTTGAAGTGTAGTCACTGTTGTAATGTAGGAAACATGGAAGCCAATTTGCACACAGCAAACTCCCACAAACAGCAATGTGATAATGACCAGATAATCTGTTTTTGTTATGTTGGTTGAGGGATAAATATTTGATACCGGGGATAACGCCCCTGCTCCTCTTCGAAATAGTGCCATGTGATATTTTATGTCCACCTGAGAGAGCAGACGGGACCTCGGTTTAACATCTCATCGAAAGACGGCACCTCCAACAGTGCAGCACTCCCTCAGCACTGTACTGGAGTGTCAGCCTAGATTTTTTTTGTGCCCAAGTCCCTGGAGTGGGATTTGAACCCACAACCTTCTGACTCAGAGGCAAGGGTGCTACCAACTGAGCCACAGCTGACAGTTGTGTACCTCCTACCAGTGGTTGAGTATATGTTCACTTCCTTAGCAGTGTGCATACATTTTATTTGAATTCCTTTTCATTTTATTTCCAGCAGCAAATCATGCATCTTATTTTCTTTGCAATCGTATAAGCATCTGTTGTCCCTGGAATCTGATGGTGGCGTAGGTATCTTTGTTCTCTGATTGTCTAGTGGTGGAGTATCTATCCGTGTCGCCCATCCTTTCCCCCCCTCCTTCCCCCGACGGTCTAATATTTGATTGTGTCTGTGCCTTCCAGTGTTCTAATGGTGAAGTACATGTCTGTGCTCCATGCATCTGGTGCCAGAGATCTGCTTGTGTTCTCTGGCATTTAGTGGTGGTGTAAGTGCCTGTGCACTCCTCTTGTTGCTTATAGCTGAATTCTGAAATTGTCTTACTGTTGGCTCTCTATTCATTACAATATCGCTGCAGCTGTTGATTTGCTCAGTCACTCACTCCCTCACCTCCACCTTTAATGCCCTCATTCCATCTCTTCCATCTCTGTCATTCCCCCGGTATGGCTCCCATCTTCATTTAGTCAAGTGCAATGGGCGCAAACATGAGTGTACCTGACGTACAACTGGTTTAGCCATCCATCGCCAGATCTGATCAGGCCTTGCTTTCCTCTGCCAAGACCACCCACTACTTCAGGATCATCTTGGAGATCAATGAAAACCACAGTCTCTTTTTCTCCACTTTCAACCATCTCCTTAAATCCCTCTTTTCTGCCCCTTCTACCCACACCTCTAACAACAAGTATGAGGAGCTCAAGGATTTCTTCATCAGAAAGATAGAGTCCATGGAGCAGAATTTCTGTTGATTCTTTGGGGTTTCCACTGATCTTCTAAAGTTATGGTGGATGACTGGGAGAAACCTCACAGAAATTCCACGTTGAGCTGCCTCTGCTGCTTCCTTTACCTTCCCCAAGATCAAAAGGCAGCCTCACCCCAGCCCCCTCCCAGCCTTGGGTGGAGCTAAGAAACAGCAAGGGGCAGAAAACATTGGTGGGAGTTGTTTATAGGCCCCCAAACAGTAGTTGTAATGTAGGGCAGAGTATAAATCAGGAAATTAGAGGTGCATGTAACAAGGGTAATACAATAATCATGGGAGACTTTAATCTATATATAGACTGGGCAAAGCAAATTTGCAGTAATACTGTGGAGGACAAGTTCATGGAATGTATGCAAGATAGTTTTTTAGATCAGTATGTTGAGGAACCAACTAGGGAACAGGCTATTTTAGATCTAGTATTGTGCAATGAGAAAGGGTTAATTAATAACCTTGCAGTAAAGGGGCCGTTAGGGAAGAGTGACCATAAAATGATAGAATTTTATATTGAGTTTGAAAGTGATTTTGTTAAATCCAAAACTAGGGTCTTAAATCTAAACAAAGCAAACTACGTAGGTATGAGGGGCAAGTTGGCTGAGGTAGATTAGGAAACTACATTAAAAGGTATGATGGTAGACAAGCAATGGCTAGCATTTAAAGAATTAATACATAATTTACAACAAATATACATTCCTTTAAGGCACAAAAACCCCACAGGAAAAGTGGTCCAACCGTGGCTAACAAGAGAAGTTAAAGATAGTATTAGATCAAAGGAAGAGGCTTATAATGTTGACAAAAAGAGTAGTAAGCCTGAGGATTGGGAGGATTTTAGAATTCAGCAAAGAAGGACCAAGGAATTGATAAAGAAGGGGAAAATAGAATATGAGAGTAAACTAGCGAGAGAATAAAAACAGTCTGTAAACGCTTCTATAGGTATATAAAAAGGAAAAAATATAGAGAAAGTAAATGTGGGTCCCTTACAGGCTGAGACAGGAGCAATTATAATGGGGAATAAGGAAATGCAGAGAAATTAAACAAATACTTTGTGTCTGTCTTCACAGACGAAGACGCAAAAAACTTCCCGGAAACATTGGAGAACCAAGGTTCTTGCGAGATTGAGGAACTGAAAGAAATTAGTATTCGTAAAAAAATAGTACTGGGGAAATTAATGGGATTGAAAGCCAATAAATCCCCTGGACCTGATGGCCTACATCCTAGGGTTTTGAAAGAGGTGGCTATAGAGACAGTGGCTACTTTGGTTGTCATTTTCCAAAATTCCATAGATTCTAGAACGGTTCCCGTGGATTGGAAGGTAGCAAATGTAACCCCACTATTTAAGAAAGGAGGGAGAGAGAAAACGGAACTACAGACCAGTTAGCCTGACATCAGCAGTAGGGGAAATGCTCGAATCTATTATTAAGGAGGCGGTAACAGGGCACTTAGAAAATAATAACAGGATGCGGCAGAGTCAACACGGATTTATGAAAGGGAAATCGTTTTTGACAAATCTATTACAGTTTTTTTAGGTTGTAACTAACAGAATAGATAAGGGGGAACCAGTGGATGTGGTGTATTTGGATTTTCAGAAGGCATTCGATAAGGTGCCACACAAGAGGTTATTAAACAAAATTAGGGCTCATGGGATTGGGGGTAATATACTAGCATGGATTGAGGATTGGTTAACGGACAGAAAACAGAGAGTAGGAGTAAACGGGTCATTTTCGGGTTGGCAGGCTGTAACTAGTGGGGTACCGCAAGGATCAGTGCTTGGGCCTCAGCTATTCACAGTCTACATCAATGATTTGGATGAGGGGACCAAATGTAATGGCCCGAAAATTAGACCTAATACGCGAGAGTATGCACTGTGTACTCACGCGTTTTAGGTCTCCAATTTGCCGGTTTCCAGCATGCACTGCGCAAAAGGGGGCGGTTCCTAAGTGAACCGCGTGCGCGCTACAGGCTGCGCGCACGCAGTGCACTTAGTGCTTTGAATGCGCAGGTAAGCATGGAAGATTTTACACATAAAGAAAGGAGGCGTAAGACCCTCTTTTAACAAGGTAAGTAGTTAATTAAGTATTTTAAATTTTTTTCAACAGGTTTATCTTTTTTAGAGACTTTAAAGAAAGGTAAGTTTATTTTTATAACTTTTAAAAAGATTTAAAAAAATTTAAAATTTAATTTTTTGTTTAAAGTGGTTAATTTATTTAACTATACTTATTTTATTAATGTGATGGCTTTTTTTTTAATTTAATTGAGGTTTAGCTGTTTTTTGGGGGGGTATAGTATTCATAGCTTTGACAGGTCTTCCTGTCAAAACTATGAATGAAAGATGGTGTGCTGCCATTGGCTCTAACTGAATCACGTGATCCCAGAGCTCGCACGAACTAATTGCGTCTCTGGGTCACGCAAGCACTGCACAGCTGCAGCCTTGAAACTAAAGTTCGTGTGGGCCCGGAGGAAAAAGGTAGGCGCGGAGTGAGATATCACGGGGAAGCCTTACCCCCGCGTGAACACTCAGGGGGAAAAATTCAGTTGGTTGCGCCTCCCATTAGCGCCTTAAGAGGGCGCTAATGGGGCGCAAAGCCGCTAGCGCCCGGGCGCAGCGATGTTTGCGCCGCTCGGGAACTTAACTAGACATTGTGCGGCGGCGCTAAACTTTACCGCTGCGACCACCTGCGCGCGCAGATTGTGACGTCATTCCATGGTGCAACGCCCTTGTGGCGCCCCGGAGCGGAAATTGAGTGGCGCCCCCTGCCTTACCACCTGGTGCATCCAACGACCGGAAGACTGGAACGCTATCAATCGCTGTGGGACTGGGGGGGGCGCTATTTAAAGGGGGCCTCTTCCTGTCTTTTTCTGTGGTTGACATTTTTGCACCACTCGTTCTGAGAGAGAGAAAGAGATTCGGAGAGAGAGAAAGAGAGACTTCTGCATTGAGTCAATGCTTTGTGAGGTAGTTTTGCCTACTGATCCTAACTTCGCTGGTACTTTGGTTGCTGTCCTTCATAACTTTGCTTGCAAAGAGACTATGGGGGCTGCACTGATTGGGGGCGTCGTCCTGCTCCAGCTCAATCGGAGCAGAGTGAGACGCAGAGAGAGAGTGGCAATGATGGCCAGACGGAGGAGGGCCAACAGGCGTCTGTACAGGAGAGCTTACCCTCCCAGGGTATATCGTGAACAGCTCTCCTACATTCATATGTCTGAGGAGCTATGTTTGCGAAGGCTGCGATTCAGCAAGGAGGTGGTCACTGAGCTCTGCCACCTGCTGCAGCCAGATCTGCAGCCTCAACTGAGGTCCAGGACGTCTCTGTCGGTGGCAGTGAAGGTCACAGTGGCTCTCAACTTCTATGCTACTGGCTCATTTCAAGCTGCTGCTGGGGACCTCGCCAATATCTCCCAGTTCGCGGTGCATTGCTGCATCCGGCAGGTCACAAATGCCCTCTTTAAAAGGAGACGAGAGTTCATCTCTTTCCCCATGACCCTAGACAAGCAGCGTGACCGCGCTCTGGGCTTTGCGAGGATAGCGGGCTTCCCCATGGTGCAGGGCGCCATTGACTGCACGCATGTGGCTTTGCGTGCTCCACATGAGAATGCCGAGGATTTCCGGAACAGAAAGGGGTTCCATTCCTTGAATGTTCAGTTGGTCTGTGACCACAGACAGCTGATACTCGCTGTCAATGCCCACTATCCTGGCAGCTGCCACGATGCTTTCATCCTGCGCCAGACTACTGTGGCAGAACTTTTCGAGGCACCGCATCAGCCAGTTGGTTGGCTTCTCGGGGACAAGGGGTATCCATTGAGCACCTGGCTGATGACAACGCTCCGTACGCCCAACACCCCTGCTGAGCTACGGTACAACGAGAGCCATCAAGCTACCAGGAACATCATTGAGCGCACAATCGGCGTGCTGAAGCAACGGTTCCGCTGTCTCGACCATTCTGGAGGAGCCCTGCAGTACTCGCCTGAGCGAGTATCCAACTTCGTAGTTGTGTGCTGCATGTTGCATAACATGGCAATCGTCAGGACCCAGCCAATTCCACCAGGCCTTGGAGCACCACCAGAGGAGGAGGAGGAAGAGGAGGAAGAGGACGAGGAGGATGATCATCAGCAGCACCAAGGCGGGAGGGCGGCCCACAATGGTGAAACTGCAAGGGCCGTCCGTCAATGGCTGATAGCAAGCCACTTCTAGGGCCCCTGCTGTGGAAATGGCTTCTGCCATTGCTAACAACATCAATGAACCCAGCACGCAACCCCTAAACCGGCCAAGGCACCAATGATTCCAAACACCAAACATGTATATTTTGAATACAAAAACTTATTTATTTTACAAACTCTGTGTGTGTCATTTCCTCATGACAAACTCATAGAAATAAACACAAAAAAACAGTCATTAACATAACTGGTTCTCACAACCTGTAGATATTGGCCCAAAAATTCGTGAGGAAGCCTTCGTGCGAGGGTAAGGCCTCACCGCGATCTCTCACTGCGCGTTGGCTTTTTCAGTTCCAGCTCGCACGAACTTGATGTTCTGGACAGCTGCTGTGCTGGGCTTACGTATCCCACCGGCGTAGTTAATTCGTGCGAGCTGTGGGATCACGTGACACAGTTAGAGCCAATGGCAGCACACCATCCTCCATTCATAACTTTCACATAAGTGCTGTGAAAGTTATGAATACTATAGCCCCCCAAAAGAACCGCTAAACCTCAATTAAATTTTTTTTAAAAACCATCACACTAATAAAATAAGTATAGTTAAATAAATTAACCATTTTAAATAAAAAATAAAATTTTTGAAAAAATTTAAAATCTTTTAAAAAGTTATAAAAATAAACTTACCTGTCTTTAAAGTCTCTAAAAAAGATATACCTGTTAAAAAAAATTCAAAATAATACTTAATTCACTACTTACCTTGTTAAAAGTGGGTCTTACTCCTCCTTTTTTTATGTGTAGAATCTTCCGTACTTACCTGCGCGTTGAAACCACTAAGTGCACAGCGTGCGCGCAGCCTGTAGCGCGCACGCGGTTAACCTAGGACCCGCCCCCTTTTCCATTCACCAAGTGCCGGTTTTCAGCGCATGCGCAGTACATGCAGAAAACCGGCAATTGGAGACAGAATACGCGAGAGTACGCAGTGCGTACTCTCGCGTAGCGGCACTAATTTTTGGGCCAATGTCCAAAACACTAGACAAAAGTTGGACCACGAACCTCGGCCTTTAATAAAAAAATGACCAGCATTTTGTCACACCTCCTACTTTTTGCCCTTCGAGGGTGATCTCCTTCCCTTGCGCACTGCCCCCCTTCTAACCCTACTGCTCCTCCGTAATGGGACCTCAGTGGCTGCAGCAAGGCTGGTGGAAGGCTGCTGATTGTCAGACCCTGACACTGCAGATGCCCCTGAAGGACGGCCTCGACCAGTTCTGGGCCTGGAGGGCCCGGCTGCAGACTGCACCAACTCTGCATGGGCGGCAGCAGTCTGTCCTACAGGCGGTGGCAAGTGCAGTGGAGAAGTGACAGTGTTGGCAGCAGGAATGCTGTCATCATGAGAGAG
The DNA here is from genome assembly GCA_030390025.1 of Squalus acanthias. Taxonomy (NCBI): domain Eukaryota; kingdom Metazoa; phylum Chordata; class Chondrichthyes; order Squaliformes; family Squalidae; genus Squalus; species Squalus acanthias. Next base: position 35,560,037 of record CM059425.1, on the reverse strand, counting down.
GACAGCAACTCCCTGCTCGACCGACACACTGGCACTCCCACGGGGCAGCACTTCAGCATCCGGAGCAATCTGCTGGAGCACAGATTGCTGGCCTGCTGCGGCGCGGTGAGAGCCCCGGGGACATGTGAACGAACCATCGAGGTTGGCAGCAGTCAATGCTCGCGTGGCCTCAATCTGAGTCTGCATGAGAGCAGTCAGAGATGGGATCACGGCAGTCAGTGACTGAATTGCAGCACTAAGCTTTAGTGTGGCATCCGCCTGTGCTACAGCGAAGTGCTCCACACTCCTTGCCAGTGACTCAATGCATTCGGGCACCCTTCCCACTGCACCCATGAGCTCAGTGTGCATGCCCACCGCCTGGGTGTTCATTTCTGCGATCAGCCGCTCCTCCTCTGCGTCCATTGCAGTAGGAGTCGCTGGCATACTCTCCCTCTGGGGAGAAGGCCCCCGTTCTTCCCTACCCCCATGGCGTTGCTGCAGCCCACTGGGTCCTGGAGCTTCACCCTCATCAGACCCTTCCCCCCTGCTCCCCTCCAGGGAAGGCGTGTTCCCAGTGTGGGCATGGGCTTCCTCGGGAGAGGGTGGCACTGATGCTCCGGCTTCCTCTTCCTCCTCGGCTGCAGCTTCACTCCCACTGGCAGCTTCAGGGCCCGTCTCCTCAGCTGGTGAATCACCATCTGAAAGCAGGGAGGTACAAGAGTGGCTTTAGCGTGAGGACAGGGTGGCAGTAAGGGAGGAATAAGTGCAGCGAGTTAGCAAGTTGGATTGAAAGTGTCAAAGGCTGGTGTTGTGAGGGACAAGTGGAAGGACAGAGGACAAAAAGGTGATGACCTTACCATTGCTGTCCAGAACGGGGTCGGCGTCTCCAGTGGCGATGGGACCGATCACCCGGCTTGCCACAATCCTGTGGACGCGCTCCTCAAGATCGCTGAGGGGTTGCAGCTGAGGCCGCCCTCCACCTGTCCACTGCTGCTGTCTCCTATTATGCGCCAGCTTGGCCTGCAAGAAAAAGGACAGCATCTGAGTAAATATACAGCCATGGTCTTGCCTGATGTGCCTCCCAGAGGTGAATAGCCCTTACTGTATGCAAAGTGTGGAATGTGTGTGTGTGTTTCATGAAAGGGCCATAGGTGTTGGATGAGTGTTGTGCATTGGGGTTTTAAGACCCTCTGGCCATAGAGTGAGGTTGAGATGGAGGGATGGAGAGGTATTGAGAAAAAGCCACTCACCCTGACGACCCGAGTGAGGTCGTTGAACTTTTTGCAGCATTGAACATGGGTCCTGGGCACCATGCTCCTGGAGGAGACGCTCTGAGCCACCTCCCTCCACACTCTTCTGTACTCGCGTGGCAAAGGCCTCCTGCCACTCTCAGGGAAGAGTATAGATCTTGTGCGCTCCACCGCGCCAACCAGAGCATCCAAGGCCCGCTCGGTGAAGCGCTGAGCTCGTTCTCTCACCCTCTCCATCCTTGGCAGCAAAATGGATTCACAGGTCTCTCCAGGCCGAGATTCAAGGCTGCAATGAGCAGGGTGTGGCTGGGGAGCAAGTTGGCCCCCCCGCTTTAAGAACTGGCCGGCGCCAGTGTGTCTGTGTTCCCTCGCTAACTGGCAGCACCTGCGCTGTGCTCGCGCGCTGAGTTAGCGCCTCACTGCTCGGCCTTTGCGCCTTAAGACAGGTGTGCAGCGCTTGATTTAGCGCTCCACTCACATCCCGGGGCGGTAAAAGTGAAGTTTCCAGTCAGTGGCGATAATTAGCGCCAGGCGCTAATTTTTGCGTCCAGACGATATTTGCGCCCCAAACGGGGCGCGACCTAATTTTTCCCCCTCAGTGTTTAATTTCTGGGCCAATATATCCAAGTTTGCTGATGATACAAAGCTGGGTGTGAATGTAAGTTGTGAGGAGGATGCAAGGAGGCTTCAAGGGGGTATAGGCAGGCTAAGTGAGTGGGCAAGAACATAGCAAATGGAATATAGTGTGGAGAAATCTGAAGTTATCCACTTTGGTAGGAAAAATAGAAAAGCAGAGTATTTTTTAAATGGTGAGAGATTGGGAAATGTTGGTGTTAAGAGGGACCTGGGTGTCCTTGTACATGAATCACTGAAAGTTAACATGCAGGTACAGCAAGCAATTAGGAAAGCAAATGGTATGTTGGCTTTATTACAAGAGGATTTGAGTATAAGAGTAAAGACGTCTTACTGCAATTATATAGGGCCCTGGTGAGACCACACCTGTAGTATTGTGTACAGTTTTAGTCTCCTTTCCTAAGGAAGGATATACTTGCCTTGGAGGGAGTGCAACGAAGGTTCACCAGACTGCTTCCTGGGATGGGGGGATTGTCCTATGAGGAGAGATTGAGTAGACTAAGGCCTACATTCTCTAGAGTAGATGCAGGGAGGATATTTCCCCTGGCTGGGGAGTCTAGAACCAGGTGTCACAGTCTCAGAATAAGGGGTCAGCCATTTAGGACTGAGATGAGGAGAAATTTCTTCACTTAGATGGTGGTGAATCCTTGGAATTCTCTATCCCAGAGGGCTGTGCAGGCTCTGTCATTGAGTATATTCAAGACAGAGATCGATAGATTTTTGAATATTAAGGGAATCAAGGGATATGGGGATAGTGCAGAAAAGTGGAGATGAGGTAAAAGATCAGCCATGATCTTATTGAATGGCGGAGCAGGCTCGAAGGGCCAAATGGCCTACTCCTGCTCCTATTTCTTATGTTCTTTCCACCTCCATATCATCGCCTGCCTCTCACCCTATCTCAACCCATCTGCTGCTGAAGCCTTCAGCCATGCGTATGTCATCTCCAGACTCAACTATTCCAATACTCTCTTTGCCAGCCTCGTTTCCTCCACCCTCCATAACCTTCATCTCATTAAAAACTCTGATGTTCTTACCTTATTCTGCACTAAGTTCCACATGTCCATCACCCCTGTCCTTGTAGACCTACATTGGCTCACCTTTGTCTTTAAATCCCACCAGGGCCTTGCAGCTTCCTATCTCCAATTTCCTCCAGCACTTCAACTGCCCCACCCCACCCCAATAACTCTATGTTCCTCTGACCTCAGCCTTTTGTGCATAGCTTTCTGCTTTCACCCCAACATGACTTCAGCCGACTTGGGTCCATGCACCGGAATTGCATACCTACTTTAACTTGTCTGCCTCTCCACATCCTTCTCCTTCATTAAGACCCTCCTTGGAACTCATGCCTTTGATCAAACTTTGGATATCCCTCCAAATATCTCTAGGTTGGCTTGGCATGTGATTTTTTTCCTTACAATTCTGTGAAGTGACTTGGAATATTATTCTACGTCAAAGGTGCAAGTTGCTGTGGTAGTGGTGTGATGGAGAATGCAGCTCTGTGCAGCTCTGTTTCCTGGTGGGTAGTGGTGGAGTAGCATCTGCGTTTCCCTGGAATCCAGTGGTAGTGTACGTGTCTAATGGTAGAGTGCCTGCTCACTTCCGTTAGTAGTCGAATATGTGTTAGTGTTGCCTGGGAGTCTAGTGGTATCTCAGTTTGATCTTGCCAGTGTATAGAGTGTGCATCTGTTCCCCTGAAGGGCAGCGTGTGAAAAGTATCCTTCCATGTTTCTTGGCAGTCCGGGGAGACTTGCATGCCATCTACAGGATCAGGTGCACAATGATTGGTATTGTTCCATGGGATAAAAGAGCATTTCTTTCCCATCTTAGTGGTTTGTTTAAATTAAAGAGCAAGTCAAATTCCTCAGAAGGTAATTAACTTTTATTTCAGTCGTTTAAATTAAATGTATATATCGCTGCCAGAAAAAGAATCGTACAAATGTAATCGGGGCTCTTAAGCTGTCTAATTGCCTAATTAATTTAGCAGAGAATGTGAAAACCCCAAACCAAAGCCTAATCAGTTAGGCCTATAATTTGGCCAATACTCAGTCATTATATTGCCATTTATTGTTAGAGCGTGTCCTCACATGAAACCTTGCCAAGCCGGCTGCACTGCAAACATCTTGAGGTTTCCTTTTCCAGGTTAGAGCAATGAATTGATATTCATTGGCACGCTCATTTAAGTACCTACTTGTCCCCTCATAGCTATAATTAAGCCTGGAATAGTGGTCGTTAGTGTAATTGCTCCCATGAACCGTTCCCATGAATCCATTAACTTTGACCTTCCAGCTAATCCTATTTGCAATCAATGCATCTTATTTGATTTCTGCAGGAGTTCTGTTTTACCTGTTCCAATATGGTTAATTGGTAAATAAGTTTTTATTCTCTGGGTTCTAATCGTATTTAACATTCTTGTTGCTATAATATAACTGGAGTTTCCTGATGTATTATTTTCACAGGCTGCCTCATAGCATCAATTCCTCGTCAAATTGGTGGATGAGCACAAAATAAAAAGGCTGCATTCATTAGATTCTTTCCTATTGATCAGATTCAGCCATCAATCTCCATTTGTAATTGATTCTTGGATTGAGGTGGGGGAGGGAATCCAAAGCAAATGAAAACTTCCTTTATTATTTTGTTGTTAAACCTGAAAAATCCACTCTTTGATGCTAATAACCATCAAGCAAGATCAATGTGAAAAGCTCTCTTATTGTCATTAGTTTGGTCAATGACTGACTGACTGATTTCTTTTGTACTGAATCATTTACCAATCCTTCTCACAGGACAGCGCTGGTCATGAGATACAGTTTCTTGTTCTTTTTCCAATCACTCTGCTGTTTTTCTCTGTCACTTGTAGCTGTGCACACGCCACCCACCCCCAAGTTTCTTTCCAGCTGCTTCAAAAGTTTCCTTACCTTGGCACCTGGTGGGCAAGACACCCTCCTGGACTCTCAATCACGACTGCAGAGGATACCGTCTCTCCCCCTAATAATTGAATTCTCTAAGACTACAACCTTTCTATTCTGCACTAATCCTTGAATTGCTTTCTGCTCTATGGCACCTTCGATCGCATTCTGCCCATCCTCTCTCTCGCCTTCCTCCTTATCCCCCCAGGTAGTGAGTACATCATTGGACAGCACCAGTTACTGCAGTTTCTCCTTCTCTGCCTCCACTAGGTTCCTACCCTGCTGACTGTCAGTCACGCACTCCTCTCACTGTACCTGTGTCTCTCTATGTGGTATCACTGTGTTCTGGAGTAAACTATCCAGATATTCTTCCTTATTTGTCAGAGTTTCTCTATCTCTCGCTCCAGTTCAATGACTCTGAGCTGGAGTGAGTCGAGACATAGTCCTCACATTCCCTTGCTTGACAAGCAGAGTTGTTATTCAATAAATGGATAAGTGAACAGAAGCAATGATACACTATAGATTTACAGTGGTTGCTCATATCTGTTGCTCTACACTGCAATGTACACTGGACCAGACACACGATCTCCGAATAGTAACCTTTACATGGTTTGCGGGTTAGTTCCTGACCATTCACTGAGTCTCTCTAGCTTGTGATGGATTCAAATGGATAACTGAATTGAAACATGACAGTCTCCGATGTACTGTTCAAAATTTGAACATAACAAAAGAACCTGAAATATGTATCTCTTAAACTCGGATAGAGCTGCCAATCAAATATGTGTTCAAACAAAACCCACAGGATGCTTGTATTTGAAGTGAATGGCTAGGCCGCATCCTCTGATACCTGACTCAGACGTAATATCTGATCTGGGCTATTTCAAAACAAATTGGGCCATTTTCTGTGGGTGAGCCTGGTTTTTAACCCCATATGTAGTGTGACAGAAAGAAAGGTGATACATCATAGACAATAAAGCTTAGTTTTTCTCACTGTCAGCACTGACCTAGTTTCACTGGGCGCCGCTGAACCCAGAGTGACTCCTTGATTATAATGATGAACCAGCAACCCTCTGTGCAAAAAGTGCTGATTTCTAGTGTAAGTCAGTCCTATTTTTGCAACAATAAAATTTGTGCAGGTGAGGCAAAAGAAGAGGCCAGTGGTATTTTGTCTCTCTAAAGGAGAGCACAAATTCAGAGCACTTCATTCATTTCGCTTGATGGGATATTTGATAGCAATCTTAGTGCTCCAAACAGGAACCATTGTAGAAAAAGATTTCTCTTTAGTGATGTATCAGCACATTTATTGTTACATCTGTGCCATGGAAATGTTCCCAAGTTGGTATTAAATTAGGTGGGGAGATGGTTCTTATTGGTGAGTCAGTGCATATATGTCTGTGATTTTCAAAAATTCCACTGGAGTGTGACAGGGATTGTCTTTAGTGGTGAGTCAGTGAATTTAGTACCATGACATTATACAGCAGCTCTTTTTTCACCTAGGGTGATGAGTATTGTGTGTCTTCATTGCGGCACTGATCAAACACACACTATTTCTCACTTACTGCAATGCACCTCTTTCAAAACCTGTGAAACAAACTACTGTACTACGAATGCAATCATGAGTATTTATACTCATTGTATTCTATGGATAAAAGCACTGAAATGCAGATCTGAATTATTCTGCGTGTATTTCTTAGCAAAGCAAAACTGTATTGAAACTGAATGTATGCTCATTGCTACCAATATAGCAAATAATTCTAATGATAAATGACTGGTCGTGAGTTTTTCATTACTTTGCCTCAGTAACAGCTTCAGAATAATCCATTGTGAAGCGATTTGAGACATGATCTGCTGTGATAGTGGAGTCGGACACTTTAGGAACTTTCAAGCGGTTATTGGATAAGCACATGGAGCACACCAGAGTGATAGGGAGTGTGATAGCTTGATCTTGGTCTCGGACAATGCTCGGCACAACATCGAGGGCCGAAGGGCCTGTACTGTGCTGTACTGTTCTATGTTCTATGTTCTATGTTCTATGATCGTGACAAATCAGAGATCTGACTGTTTCATTTAGCCAATGTTCCTCATCCCAATGCCCAATGTGCATCAGTTTTCGGAGTTTTAGGATGAATAAAAACAGGGCCGGGATCTGTATCACTGCGCTTCCACTCATTTGGTTCTTGACGTGCATTTTCTTGGCATGGACAGGAAACTCCCACCTGGTGAGAGCATTTACATGGGAATTACTAGGTTGAAAAAAGACCACGGTCCATCTAGTTCGCCTTCTACAATCCTGGTAGTCGCGTAATACAACACTAACGGAATTGTTAACTAATCCTAGCAATCAATCTCTCTCAATTAGTCTACAACAGACCCAGACATGACACGAGGTGGAGAGCTTTGGGAACCATAGGTCCAAAGGCACTTGATCCTCCCAAGCCATGCTACACTTACCACATGCCGTGTCTCAAATTACTCATATACTGTATCACAAAATGTTATTTACGGAAAGAAATCTATCTCATTTGCATTTGAATGAATCAACACTAACTGCTTCTATCGTTTCCCTAGGGAGTCTGTCAGGGGTTATTTTAACCCCCCCCCCCAAAACGGGTGCATTTGGGTCGGGTGGGAAGATAAAATTGAAAAATTTCAAACCCAAACCCGCCCACTTTCGGCGACTACTTGAGCACAAAAATCTGCTGCCACTCCAGTGCAGTACTGAGGGAGTGCTGCACTGTCAGAGGTGCCGTCTTTTGGATGAGATGTTAAACCGAGGCCCCATCTGCCCTTTCAGGTGGACGTAAAAGATCCCATGGCACTGTTTCGAAGAAGAGAAGGGGAGTTATCCCCAGTGACCTGGCCAATATTTATCCCTCAATCAACATCACTAAAACAGATTATCTGGTCGCTATCACATTGCTGTTTGTGGGAGCTTGCTGTGCGCAAATTGGCTGCCGCGTTTCCCACATTACAACAGTGACTACACTTAAAAACAATATTGGCTGTAAAGTGCTTTGGGACATCTGGTAGTCGTGAAAGGCGCTATATAAACGCAAGTCTTTCTTTTAGGGTGGGAGGAGGCTCGTTGTGGAGCATAAACCTATCTGGCCAAATTGCCTGTTTCTGTGCTGTAAAATTCTATGTAGTTCGGCTTGTGTTGATAAAAAAAAAAGCTTCTTGTGGTATACAGTGAAGTTAACAGCCAAAGGAGGGTTATTTTTTAAATGTTCCTGCAATTCCCAAATCGAATTGTGGAATTGCATGATTAAATTCTTTAACTTCCATTTTTTGAATCAAGGAATGTACAGGTAGGTTCTCTTGTGTTGTGTTGTTCCTTTCCAAAAAATACAGCGTAATAACGATGAACTTGGGACCAATAGAAACACAAAGGTTTGGTCGTGTGGCAGACAATTCTGTGATTTTTTTCACCGGACTATCACTGTGATTAAATTGTGTTACATGACAGCAGACTTCTACTTCAAATTTACTCGTTCATTCAGAGAGCACAATGTTAAAGCATTAATCTTTTTTTAAACAAAAACTGCGTAACAGTGAATATCTCTTGTGTCCTTTGATGAAACTCTCCAGGTTTAGGATATAATCACCAGAGAAGGATTTAATGCTTCACTTACGACTGACAAACAGATTAAAATAATCCAGTGAATGCTGTCAGAAGATCACTGATTTTGTAGATTAAAGAAATACACAAAAGTGAATTTCTAGATAACGTCAAATTAACTCTAAGGTGAAATCGTGCTGTACAACATTAGATTTCAAAGTGAATGAGTTAACAGCTTCTTTAAAAAGCGAACAAAAGAATTTTATACAAGCCCGTTAAGCATTCGTAGGCTATATGACACAACGAGATTTAACCCCAATAAGTTGCTAACAAGTTAACATTAAATGTAAATGCAATTCAAAACTAATGAAAATGAAGAATTATTTAAAACCACTAGATTTAATTCCATTGTATGTTAAAGCGTTTGACAACATGCTCTTGAAATGCATGGCAGTGTCCATGACCCTTCATCTGATATCACGTGACATATGAGTCCTGTGACATCATTAGCATTACTTCCAGTTCACTGAGTGTAACTTCTAATGGGAAAATGATCAGAATTAGACGTAAAGACAGAAAATGCTACAATGCACAATCGGGCAATCAGCATCTGTGGAGAGAAAAGACATTTTCGTGCTGGAGGCGGAATCCTTCTTCTGAAGTGCAAAATGAAAGACAAACGAGCATATTAATAGAATTAGTAAAAAAAAAAGGAAGGGGAAGAAAAACATTGCAGATTAAATGTACAGTCACAAACAAGAGGGCTGAAGGCAATGAAGATGAACAGGGTAAAAGAAGCAAACAGAAATCACAACAATGAGAAGAACACAACTTCTTCAATGCTGGCATTCCTGGAACAGATGTGGCATTAAGTAGCTCAGGGCCAAAGATCAGGGCTTAACCAAAAGTAACTGTGTCAGCTTGGGTATGATCCTGGTTCCATTTCCATATCTGTGACCAACAAGGGACTTGGAGCCAATAGAGTTTTCACTTTGGTATTGAACTGAAGGGACTAACAGTTCTAGCAATTCTGAGTTTAGCCTGCATTACGTGCTGATTTTGACTGGGTTTGGCTCAAATCCAATGGAAATCTGCTTTACACAATCCTGTTGCTCGTGTTTCCCTCCGGGATGGACCACTATAAGAATTGCCAAGGAGAGAAGAGGAAAAATCTATCAGTCTCAGTCCCTACAACTCCCAACAGAGCTGAGTTTACCAAAAATAGAACTGCAAAGTCCCGATGGAGGCACGCAATACTTTTTTTAAATGTAAACTACCGTTTAAAAATGAGGCTGAGATGTTGATTGCGCTAGCTGTGTTTTACCAGTTCTTTTTGTAATGCTTGAGTGCTTCTCTTACAATGTCAAATGATCTTCAGACTCTAACTGCAAACAAGAGAATTCCCCTGTTTAAAAGAGTATTGATGTTGGAAGACTAGCTGAGGGATGCATCTCCTCAGTGTGATTTGATAATGCTGCCTCAGTTTGCAGCCGAGAACACTAGAAAAATGAATTACAGATATAATTTGCAATATATTCTGCAACAACAATGGAAGATTAATGGAAAGACAAGAGGTAATATAAAAACGCTTGAGCCATGAACTTAAAAATGTCATATTTTCTATCCATTATATCTAAGAGTATTGAGCATAGACTTGACAGCAGTTGTTTTTGGAGCCACTCTTGCAGGAGGGTAATGTGGGACAGACAGAGGGCCCGATTTTAACTTGCTGACGTTGCCATTAATGCGGCAGTAACAGTCTCAAAACAGGGTTTGTAGATTCACCACCCTGTCGACGCCGATACTCTGGCTGGCACCATTCTTACAGGGGTCTACTGCTGGGCAAGCGAAGCTCCCGTTTCAAGCGGCAGGTCATTTTAATATGCAAATCGGAGTCCTATGACGTACATAAGGCCCTGATTGCCATTTGAGGACCTGATATTGCACCTGGACCAGAAGCTCCAGTGGTATCATGAGCAGTGACTGAAATTGCAAAAGCTTTTGACTCCAATGCTGACTTTAGGTTGTCACCTTGGACTGGACTTCAGTTGGATGGTTGAAAGTGCACAACCACAACCAGACCAAGGGGAAGCAGGTGATTTGCAGTATGGAAGCTGGCAGATCTCGGTTTTTCCCAGTTTCTTTCTCTCTTCTCCTCTTCTCTCCTGAGGCGCTGTGTAGGAGGCTGGCCTCTTGCCCCTTGCACCTCGCACATGTTTGAGTAGCCTCGCAGTCCCCTCCTCCTCCGAGATATAACTGCCTGCACTCTCCTTGCAATTATGACACAGATGGCACTGGCATCATGCAGGGATATTGATGAAACAAAATATTAAAGAACAGGAACAGCAAGAAATGAAAAAAGTAAGCAGACTGCATACACGCACTGCATTAAAAAAAAAATGAAACCAGAATGAAAGGATGAGGAAATGTTACAGAATAGGTGGGAAGGGATTGAAGGATTAACTCAAACGTCAGACTTCTTCATAATGTGAATACATTTAAATCATTCCCACCTAGAGTAACTCTGAAAAGGTTGATGTGTGTTTGAATTTTAAATTAATTTCCATTGTGGTGATCCCTCGGGTTTCAGTTTTCTTCAAAATCGAACAGTCTTCCAGTATTTTTCAATAAGCTGACACCAGTGTATAATACATGAAGCTGCACTAATCAGTGGCATTGGCCAGTGAAATCCTTTGAAGAAAGAATCGATCCGGAGAGATCTGAAATTAGTCAGCTTGACTTCACAGAATTTTAGACAACACAACCAACAGAAGAAACAATCCGACCCAGTTTCTGGTGAGGCCTGTTATGAAACAGTAAAAAAAAAAATATCAAAATCAGAGAAAGGAAATTGAGAAATGGATGTATTCATGAGAGAGTAATAGAGAGTGCTTTATTATTCATTGTTACAAACATGACAATATCACCATATTCCATTCTGTGTTGCTAGACAAATAAGATAATTGGTTGTTGCCTGCTTCTATTTGTTTTGTCTTGTATGCATTATAACAGAGCAAAATAAGCTGGATTCACACATGTCTACAGTGGTTCTTGTCTATGACTCACATTCTTTCTGCAATGGTAACAAGTCTATTTCTGTTGGTCTAGCACTTTTTATCTGCTCTCTACTTTTTTTCATTTTTTATTACTGAGCATAGGAACAGGAGTAGTCTATTCAGCCCCTCAAGCATGTTCAGCCATTCAGTTAGATCATGGCTGATCTGTACCTCAACCCCATTTGCCCGCCTTTGACCCATATCCCTTGATACCATTACCTAACAGAAATCTGTCAATCTCAGTCTTGAAGGCTTCAATTGACCCAGCACCCACAGCCTTTTTGGGGAGAGAGATCCAGATTTCTGCTACCATTTGTGTGAAGAAGTGCTTCCTGATTTCACTCCTAAATGGCCTAACTCTAATTTTAATATCATGTCCTCTGGTTCTGGATTCCCCCACCAGAGAAAATAGATTCTCTTTATCTACCCTATCAAATCATTTTAAACACCTTCGTCAGATCGCCCCTCAATCTTCTATACTCAAGGGAAAACAAGCCAAGTTTATGCAGCCTGTCCTTGTAATTTAACCCTTTAACCCTGGTATCGTTCTGGTGAATCTGTGCAGCACCCCTCCAATGCCAATATCTCCTTTCTGAGGTGCAATGCCCTTAACTGAACATAGTACTCCAAACTTTCCATTAGCCTTTGTGATTGCTTTTTGTACCTGTCGCTTTGTGTGCATGCGTTTCTCGCCATTGAGAAAATACTCCAATTTTTCTTTCTTCGATCCAAAGTGGATGATCTCACACTTCTCCACATTGAACTCTATTTGCCACAGTTTTCCCCACTCACTTAATCTGTCTATGTCCTTTTGTAACTTCCTGCTCCCATCTGTGCTACTTACTGTTCCTCGTAACAATGGTGTCGTGTGCAAACTTGGATATCCAACTCTTTATCCAAGTCATTGATATATATGGTGAAAAGCTGCCACGCCAGTACAGATTCCTGGGGAACACCACTTGTCAAATCTGCCAGTCAGAGTTGGTACCCTTTACTCCTACTCTCTGTCTCCTACCTTCCAACCAATTTCCAACCTATGTCACGATAACATTTCTTTTCCTCTTTGTATATTTTGTTTTTATTTCTCTTACTTTTGCCTTACGGTTTGTGGCTCATTTTTAATTTCTTTTCTGTTTATTTCTCATTCATCATGGATTTGGATTCCATCTCCCACACCTATCTTTGTTGTATTCCTCCTGTGTTGCTTAGATTTTTAAAAATCTATTTCTAGCAGTCTTCTTATCCAGGTAGATAAATAAGCAAATACCACTGGGTGTTTTTTTATTCGTTCATGGGATGTGGGCGTCTCTGGCAAGGCCAGCATTTATTGCCCATCCCTAATTGCCCTTGTGAAGGTGGTGGTGAGCTGCCTTCTTGAACCTAAAGAGACATATGCATGTAATATGGGGGAGCAGCTCTTTACTGTTTATCTGTTTGGCGTGTGACTTTTTAGAGCAAAAGCCAACAAATGTATAAATCTTCAGCTTAATCTTTTCTTACCAGCATTTTTCTTTGTTGGTACCTAGTATATTTATGCAAAAGTTCGGAAGAACATTTCAAATTTAAAACTTTTTACTGAACTTCTCTTCAAACTTGAATAATGTAAATTCCTTCCTTAAGTTGTTAACTTTTTATATGAACAAGCACACGGAAGGAAGGCAGCTGCTGTAACCATAGAGTATAAAATGTGAAGAACCTACTTGGAGATTCAGCAGTGTTTAGCGTTCTGATTCTCACACATGTAACTATAAGGAGCGACCTGGGAGATGAAGTCACGCATGGTAAAAAGAGGAGAAATAAATGGAGACAAATAAAAATGAGAGAGAAACAGAAATGGGAAAGAAAGGGAAAAAAAAGAGAAATTAGAACAAAATATACAGCTAGAAAGAGAAAAAGATGAATAATTGTCATTTTTTGTTCATCAAAATGCTGTAAATATTGAATATACAATGAATTCCTCAATATGGTTACTGTATAAAGGTAGATGGAGGCAGAAATAGCTTTGTGTATAAATTTATGAGTTTACTTTGTTCTATGTAAACTTAAAGGTAAGGCTGAGTGTGTTCAAAGATGGCCGCCCAGCTCCAGCATGCCTACCTCCGCAAAATGGCTTTAGTCTTCAACTTCCTTTAGGGATTTAGCGTGTTAATTAAGTCATTGTTTGGGTGATGTGAAGTACGGAGCCGGGGGTGGGAGGGGGGGAGGGGCGTGGGCGGTCTTGCCACAATCGGGAGGGGCGAGTTAGCCCGGTTCAAGGGAGCCCCAAGGTTACCTTGTGAGGCCCAGAGGAACACTCCTGCCCCTCCTGGCCCACAAGAAAACCCCAAAAATAAATTTCAAACTTGCCTGCTGGGCCACTTCTGGCCCAGGATCCGGGTCTTGCCTGACGGGGAGGCCAACACTGCCCCCCGCCCCCGCTTTCAGCACTCTGGTTGATATTGGAGATCAGATGACATCATTGGACCCAATCTGCATATTTAAAACTGGACCCTGCTTTCTACCTGTGGTCGCCCTGCTTGCCTGCTCAAAAGAGCGGGTTAATATGGGGACACGCTGGGAAGGAAGTTTGATCAGTGGGGGTAACTGACGCCCGTTATTTTAACTGCCCCACCTCCTGGGGCAGTTAAAATCGGGACCAAAGACATGACCATTGAAAACAATGGAACTAAATTAGCCCTGATGAAACACACCCGAAAGCAAGTGTTGAAGCAAGTTACAGACTGTTGGTAATGAGACTCTCCTTATCTTTACTTCTGTCAGGAGCAGGGTGTCGTTTTAAAACAAAATGGGCCATTTACTTCGGTTCGGTACTTGTTTAATTTCTATAAATAAACTCAGTTAGTTAATTCAGAATCTGAGCCCAGCTCGTGTGCAGTGTGCTCCTATTACCATCTTCCAAAGTGACTTGGCGAGATATAAAGTGCAGTGGGCATTAGCGATCTAGCATTGTGTGAGGTTTCTGCAGGGATAGAAAACTATAGGCTACCAGCTTCTGCTTCATAGGGGTTAGGAAATGCGGCAAGACCTTTGCAAGAGCAGATAGCTCATTAAAGCACTCTAAAATTACATCACACTGGTGGCAGTGAGTTTTTAGAGATACCCATTGCACATGCTGCAAGTAACCTATTGAATTGGATATCTTAATATTTTTTCATGAAAATCACTTCAGAAAAAGGGTTCATGTTGTACCCGATACAAAAAAATTCCAGTTGCTTTCACTGTGCTAACTACAGTTTACCTGGAACGGGTGGGGCTGCAAAATATTAAGGGGAGAAATTGAGTCGCGCCTCCTTTGGGGCGCTAACTTCGCCGGGGCGCTACTTTTAGTGCCCCGGAAAAATTAGCGTCCCCGCAGCCGAAATTGAGTGGTAGCGCCCCAAGAGGGAAGCGGGGTGCTACTGGAAGCGCCCCGCCTCCCTCTTGGGGCGCTGCGAGGGAATATCGCGGTGCTACGTGGCTGAATTTCGCGGGAGGTGTTGGCGGCGCCGCGCCCGGGGCGTTGGTTGCTTTGCGCCCACGGGAAGCGCAAAGCAACCGAATTTTTTCCCCTAAGTCTTTGACGTGATCGGTTTTGCTCTCAGACGTAAACATTTATAAAGTTGGATGCGCATGTGCATGCCGAGAGGACTCCAGTGGTTCAAGCAGAAGGCCCACCACCGCCTTCTCAAGGCAATTAAGGGTGGGCCTTGTCAACATCGCCAACCTCCCAAGAACAAATTAAAAATGGAGACTGTAGCAATGACTTGGTAAACAATAGGGTAGAGAGAGATGAGGATAGGTGGGAAACGTTCAGAAAGATATGGAGTGAGACTGCAAAGGTGATGGGTGCATGGAGGCAGTAAGAGAACTATGGAAGTAATATGGGGTCAGAGAAGGTAACCACACAGGACATCACAGGTAATGAGAGGAAGAACTTTTTTTTAAAGCTGTGATTAGTAAGAAAGCAGATAAAATATAACGTGAATGGGTCAGGTCGTTCTCACACTCGATGAAACAGCCTCTGTCATACAGGAATATAAATGATCCAGCGAAAGCTGAACAGTTAAAATGAGAGGGAGATGAATTGTCTTCAAAATGTGCAACTCCCTGCACTCAAGACCAGTATTTCTATATTCACGGTCTTTGTATTCCAACTAATGCTTTTGTGCACAGAAAAGATTACATTTTACATGCAAATTGATTCATTCTAATCAATCAGTTCATTTTCACACATGCTGTGCAGTAAAGCTTACTATGAGAAACAAACCTAAAAATTAATGCAGTAATAAATCTGCATAGATAATTAGTTATCACTTTCCAAAGCAGGGGGCAGGGTTTAATAAAGGCGGACAAAGACCACTCTGGTAGTAATTTCTGTTGGCCATCACCACAAATTTAAAACATAGGCCGTGATTTTGCCGGCGCTCAGGGGCCGGGTTTGGAGGCGGGTCAGGTGGTAAAATAAGAAAAAAATGACGACGGGTTCCGATCCCGCTGTCAACCCGTCTCCATTCACCTTTGCCAAAGGCGGGCTCCCAGACTCCCGATCGGTCCCGCCACCAAGCGGCAGGATAGGCAGTTAAGGCTTGTTAACTGCCTGGATAATGCCATTTTGACAGCCGTTTTACATTTTGCCACTTTTTCTGCATGTTCCACGTCGTTCCCAAACCACGCCAGCTAATTGTGTCGGGTTCACAAGTGGCTGCCTTCTTGACAGCTGCAGCTCCAGCACAAAAACGGAGCTCTCAACAAGGCTCAGTTGCAAGTGGCAGAACTTTGTTTTTTCAGGTTTGGAAAACTTTTTGCAGGTCTACTGATCTTGGAAGTGATGCGGAGATGCCGGTGTTGGACTGGGGTGGACAAAAATGAGAAGTCGCACAACACCAGGTTATAGTCCAACAGTTTTATTTGAAATTACGAGCTTTCGGAGCGCTGCTCCTTCGTCAGGTACGGTGAGTCATGGAAGTGGTGAAGCTGAGATGCATCTCCACTGTGACCGCCTGGGAAACCCCTCTCTCCACACTGACTGAGCGCTTCTTCAATGGAGATATCTACCAGCAGCATGGGAACCATTTATTTCCTTTCATCCTGGTCCTCGGATTCGGAGGAAGAGCAGCCGCGGCAGCAGCAGAACCAGGCACAACAGCAGCACCAACAGCAGGAGCGCCAACCTCCTGCTCAGCCACCTGATGCTGCACAGGGCAGAAGGCGTAAGCGCAGGGCTGCACCTCGCCGCAGGAGATACCCCCAACACAGGGTTTACAGGCTGACGATGACCTTCCCCAACATGACTGAGCAGCAGTGCCAAAGGAGGCTGAGACTTTCACGAGAGGTAGTCGGTGACATCTGCGCAATGCTGCACCAACACCTGGAGCCCAGAGGAGCGGGTGGACACCCCTTACCAAAGGGTGCTGTCAAAGCACCACCGCCCTCAATTTTTTTGCTTCAGGGTCCTTTCAGGACTCATCAGCAGACATCAGCGGCATCTCCCAGTCGGCCATACACACTTGCATCACGCAGGTAACTGATGCCCTCTTTGCCAAAGCGTGCAACTACATCCACTTCTCGACGGATCAAGCAAGTGTCACCGCGCATGCGGTTAGCTTTGCAAATATGTCAGGCTTGCCAAGGGTGCAGGGCATCGTAGACTGCACACATGTGGCCATTAGGGCACCCCATCACAACCCAGCTGTTTTTGTCAACCGCAAGGGCTTCCACTCCCTCAATGTGCAGCTAGTGTGTAACCACAGGACGGACATTTTGCATGTTTGCGCGAAGTACCCTAGCAGTTGCCATGACTTGTTCATCCTGCGGCAGTCTAGTGTACCTCCACTCTTCAATCCGCCAAACGAACTTTCCGGGTGGCTCCTTGGAGACAAGGGCTATCCCCTGAAGATGTGGCTGATGACGCCGTTGAGGAGGCCATCAAACGAAGCTGAGGAGCGCTACAACTCCAGCCACATTTCCACCAGATCCATCATCGAGCAAACCATCGGCTTGCTGAAGATCCGATTCAGATGCCTTGACAGATCGGGTGGAGCCCTACAGTATTCAGCAGCCAGGGTCTCCAGAATTGTCGTGGTATGTTGTGCACATCGCACAGCATTGTGGCTTGCAGCTGCCTGAGGAACAAGTGGCTAAGCGCATAGCCTCCTCAGATGAGGAGGAGGAGGAGGAGGAAGACCTTGCAGAGGCGGATATGCCAGTTCCAGCAGCACGTGAGCACATTGCTGCCCGTGGTGCAAGGGATGCACTAATCTTTGCCAGATTCGCTTAAGTAGATGAATCAAACAAATGTGGCTGGCACTACTTAACACGATGCGGAGATGCCGGTGTTGGACTGGGGTGGACAAAATTGAGAGGTCGCACAACACCAGGTTATAGTCCAACAGTTTTATTTGAAATCACAAGCTTTCGGAGCTATCGATTGCCCCTTCCTCAGGTGAAGTAAATAGATACAGAATCGCCAAAGCATATATAGATAGAGAACAAAGCATGTGTACTTTACAATTGCAGACAACTAAATTAAATCATCCTGACTGTTTATCTGCCGAGGTGTGATAAAGTTAATCAGGTCAGCCAGGAAGGTACCACATCAAAGACATAGCAAGAAACAACTGAGACAATGAGGTGGAGTCGCAGGGGGTCTAACGTGTCAAAAGCTGCCGTCTGTATGTAAAACGAAAAGCTTTAAAATTTTTACTTTTTTACTGGGAAAATTTTTACTTTTTTACTGGGAATCACATCTGTGAACAAGCCAACGACGACTCGAGTCCGGATCACGTCATGTATCGTGACATAAACCCAAGATCCCGGTTGAGACCGTCTTCATGAGTGCGGAACTTGGCTATCAGTTTCTGCTCGATGATTTTGCGTTGTCGTGTGTTTCTAAGGTTGCCTTGGAGAACGCTTACCCGCAGATCCGAGGCTGAATGTCCTTGACTGCTGAAGTGTTCCCCGACTGGGAGGTAACAATCCTGCCTGGCGATTGTTGCGCGGTG
This sequence comes from Squalus acanthias, assembly GCA_030390025.1. Lineage (NCBI taxonomy): Eukaryota > Metazoa > Chordata > Chondrichthyes > Squaliformes > Squalidae > Squalus > Squalus acanthias. The sequence continues at coordinate 35,541,677 of CM059425.1, read as the reverse complement.
CTCGTTCATACGTTGTCTCAGTGTCTGCATGGTCTCGCCGATGTACCATGCCGCGGTGCATTCTTTCCTGCAACATATGAGGTAGACAACGTTGGCCGAGTCACATGAGTATGTACCATGTACCTGGTGGGTAGTGTCCTCACGTGTGATGGTGGTATCTGTGTTGATGATCTGGCATGTCTTGCAGAGTTTGCCGTGGCAGGGTTGTGTGGTGTCGTGGTCGCTGTTATCCTGAAAGCTGGGTAATTTGCTGTGAACGATGGTACTTCTGAGGTTAGGCGGCTGTTTGAAGGCAAGTAGTGGAGGCGTGGGGATGGCCTTAGCGAGGTGTTTGTCGTCATCGATGACATGTTGAAGGTTGCGAAGAACATGGCGTAGTTTCTCCGCTCCGGGGAAGTACTGGACGACGTAGGGTACCCTGTTGGTTGTGTCCCGTGTTTGCCTTCTGAGGAGGTCTATGTGATTTTTCGCTGTGGCCCATCGGAACTGTCGATCGATGAGTCGAGCGTCATATCCCGTTCTTACGAGGGCATTTTTCAGCGTCCGTAGGTGTCCATCGCGTTCCTCCTCGTCTGAGCAGATCCTGTGTATTCGCAGGGCTTGTCCATAGGGGATGGCTTCTTTAACGTGGTTAGGGTGGAAGCTGGAGAAGTGGAGCATCGTGAGGTTGTCCGTGGGCTTGCGGTAGAGTGAAGTGCTGAGGTGTCCGTCTTTGATGGAGATTCGTGTGTCAAGGAATGAAACCGATTCTGAGGAGTAGTCCATGGTGAGTTTGATGGTGGGCACTACTTAACACACCATACACAATGTACAAGAACCTGTGGGTTCCTATCACACTCACCACCATCATTACAAATGCAAGTCGCCCTGAGCCCTCAATGTGGAACTTCCATTTCCAAAATCACAAAGGCCAGAACTTCAACTGTTTGCCATCACTTCTGTTTAATCCATTTACAAAAGGATGACAATGTCAAAAATTATACAGAACAGAACACCCAAGTGACTACCCTTGTGACTAATTGTGCTTTATCTTCCTCTTACACGTGCTCCTACGTGGTGCTTCCCCTGTGGCTTCAGCAGATGTGGTGGCACCTTGCTCACTTTCATGCTGCTCCTGCTGCGACACCTTTGGCGGATGTCCTCTGGGTTTGCGAGCCTGTGAGGGCTCAGCAACAGGCTGCTCCTCCTGCGTCCGTGCAGGGGCTGAGACGCCCATCTCAGTTGGGTGAGGACTCTGGTGGGGCTCTGACCGAGGGCTACTCAGTGGCATGGGAGTGTGAGCGCTTGGAGAGGAGCCCCCACTTCCTTGTTGCCTGCCACCAACATCCCTCTCATGGGTCAGCCCCACTTCAGTGCTAGCAAGTGGCTTGACAGCACCTTGCTGCACATCAGGGAGGCCATGAGAACCCATATCTGCACTGGCAGTCCTACTCAAAAGGACTTCCATGAAGCTCTGGTTTCTCTGCTCAATAACTGCCCATCGCTTCTCCAGAGATGTCAGTCTATTCTGAACATTCACTGTGTTTTCCTGACTCTGGCAACTTATTTCCTCCATGGCCGTAGCCAGCCTTTCCACAGAGGTTGCCATTCTCAGCATTGGTCAAATGGGCAATTGAAGGTGGCCCTCCTCCTGTCCTAGCCCTCTCCCTCTTAATGTGGGCTCTCTTTTCCTGCAATGAGGGACACAAGTGGAGTTTGAGTGAGAATGATGGAGTGAGTGTAGAGAAGCCATAGCATAGATGCTTAGAAGGAAACAAAGATGGAGTGAGGTGCCAATACCAAGGGCCCGCCTTGTGTGTTGTTAGTTGTTGGCATTGCATAACAGTGATAGCGAGTGTGAGGGCAGCATAGTCGAATAGTGAAGTGATAGTGTACATAGAGAGAGAGGGATGGTTAAGGGTGCAAGGGATGTGAGGGTAAAATGGGATGTGGAGGAGTAGGTTGACAATGCAGAGTGCTGGTGATGAGAGGAGATGGGGAGCAGATTGAGGGTCATGGTGATGTTATACTCACTTTCCCTGAGCGGACCAGGTCATTGAACCTTTTTCGGCACTGCTCCCAGGTTCGACTGCCCATCGATCTCGAGCTGACCTCCTGTGCAATTTACAACCACACAGCTTTGGTCTGCTGTGGTGGCTTCTTCCTCCCAGAGGATGGGAAGAGTACCTCCTTTTCACCTGACTCCCTGCACAAGAGCATGGAGGGAGTTATCAGCAAATCGTGGTGAGGCCTTCGCCCTTGAGGTTGCCATGTCAGCAGTAGTCAGCAGAGTAGTCATTCCAGCAGCAAATAATGAGAGAATGAACCAAGGCTGCACGGGCCCCTTAAATGCAGCTGGCTCACAGACGTCAGCAGAGGCGAGTTCCAGACCCTAAACACACACGCAGGGAATCAATTTCCCAATTAGGGCAAAATCGCAAATTTCTACCGGCTGAATGCGGAGGCAGGACCGGAACCCGCCGACCACCTGACCCGCACCCACCCCGCCACCATTGATAAAATCGCAGCCATGGAGAGGAGAGGTGCTTACCTTGCGTATCCTTATGATCATCGATGGATAGAGCTCTCGGTGTCAGCTGACACACAAAGCCAGATGATGAGTGTTGCAAGGTCTTAGCGAGGTTGTTAGGGGGAGGAAGCAAACTGATATGGATGCTCTCGACTGACAGAAAATGTAACTCCATCATGGGGGAATAGGTGGCATTGGAACCGATACCAAGCTGTGTTGCCACCATCTAAATCAGAAGAGGTCATAGAGGAAAAGAGAAAAGTAAGATTAGAAGATCACAAGGCTACAGATGAAGGAGACTATTTGTCCATCTTAGATCATCCACTCCGAAAGACCCTACAGTCCTCCATTGCAGCATTCAGTTGTTCCTTAAATGATTCCAGGGTCCACTACTTCATCCAAAAGTCCATTTCGCGTGCGTGCGTGCGTGCGTGCGTCCGTCCTGATATCTGTCCTTAATTTGCCTTTTACGAACATGAATCTGTGACACCTTGTCATACTCTCAATTTAGTTCAAAGTAATTTACCAGATTTACCTTTTCCATAAGGTTTACTATCTTACATACTTTATAAGTCACCTTTCTGACACCCCCTCTCCAGGCTGAAAAGTTTAAGAGCCTCAGAACTCCGACTGAGAGGATTTTGAAAAAGCTTTGTGAGGGACGTGCTTCAAAACAGTGCAATCAATGTTTTGGATTATTGTGAAATTTGAGCTAATTAGGATTTATTTGTGTGATGGACACTTTGGACACGAATTTCCCAGCAGAGGCGGGATGGTGACGGGAGAGCTGGTTTCTGGGCTCCAATCACGATCCTGGCTGTAGCCGCTCTGTCAAAGGGATTTTACCTTGATTGGCCTTAAGCCCGCCAATTAACAGGAAGCGGGTCTGACGATGTCATTTGATGACGCGTCATCAGCCGGTTTCCTTAAAGGAACCATGGCCACATTGAGTTTGACAGTTGTTCTGTCAGTGTTTGACAGCATTGAGGTGCTGCAAACACTGACCAGCACTGTACAAAGGTGGATGCTTGCACCCAGGCTCTCCAATGACTCCCTCCAAATGCTTATGGAGGGAGTCACAGCACACAGGAAGATTCTCTTCCCTTCCAAGGGTGGAAGAGACCTCCCCAGGACACCAATGCAGCCTGGTTGCACATTGCACAGGAGGGCAAAAGCAGGGATGTCATCAAGGGTCCCTGGCTGCAGTGGCACCAACCTTTCCATGATCTCAGTGAATCAAGAAACGTTACTGCAAAGCCACACTCAAACTCACCCTACTGTGCCACTCAACACATCCCCATCACTCTGCCTTCCATACCCTTCTCCTGCACATCCTTACTCACACCAACTTACCTTGCACCAGCACCCAACCCTCTCTATTTACTTTATCACTTCCCCATCTCACTAGCCACCCCTCACACTCACCCTCATCCTACTGCAGGCACACCAACTAACAACACACAAGGGTAGGCACTTGAGAGGTTTAGCCAATGTCCATGTGAAGTTTCTGGTAATGTGTTGCCATACAGTGAAATCTATTTTTCCAACACTGCCCCTTATTGGACAGATCTGAGCGCACCTTGAGAAGTGTCTTACTGGGTTCCAGTGAATGTTGAGACAGAACTTACCACCCCCCGCTATAGTGGTGAGTGTGCATGGAATGGCTTGGACATTAAAGGGACGCTTCACGGTGCTGGTGTGGGATGGTGTCAACCTGGCGCATCATGTGGCAGCCAGGGTTAACAGCGTCAAGTGAAGTAAATCTGGCCATGGTGATGCCATTGCTGGCCTCCCGGGCAGCAATGTTGTCGGGTGCTGATGCCCTTTGTCCTGTGCAGCATCAGGTGATGGCGGCGAAGTTTGGTGTTGTTGTTGGTGATGTTGGTGTGCCTGGTGATGTTGGTGTTGGGGCTGATCGTGGAAGGATTCAGAGGACCAAGGTTTGATTTTTTTCAAGGGATTGCTGTATTAGATGGCAGCTGCAGGTGAGATGACAGAAGCGATCTGTCAATGGTGAGAGAGGTTGTTCCAATGAGGTGGAACTGGACATACAGTTGCCTCTATACACTTGCAAGCTAAAGAAATCTCTATGTATTACAAATGAAGTAACCAAAAGTTTCTGCACTCTGAAACTGACCATCTGCAACATGGCATCCTTTACACCACTTCTGCAGCTGTCAGCTTATCAGAAACATCAGAGCAGACTCAACTCACACCAGGGTGAGCTGGCGTGTTCCCCAAGCAGTGGGTAACCCGTGGGGGAGAACGTAAAATTGGAAGGAAGCCTCAAAATAGCTTGAAATTGACTCTTAACAAGCCATTTAATTAGATCAATTGTATCCCCCACTGCTTGGTGTCGGGTCAGTTCTCCGCTGACAGACCCGACACCTGGGAGACTCGCGTGGAGGCGGGTTGACAGCGGGTTGCCTACCCGCTGTCAATCATAACGACTTTAACCTCTGACCCGCCTCCAAACCCGCTCTCTGAGCGCTGGCAAATTCGTGGCCTTTGTATGTGTGATCAAGACAATCTAGATGCAAGTGTATATAAATCCATATATCTATCATGTTATTGCTCTTGATTAAAAATAAAAACCTAAACAGGGTATATAAATAAATATAGACTACTTTTAATTCAAAGTCACTTCATTGAAATTGTCTGATAATTTAATTATTTGAGTAGTAAATTACTATTTTGCTGTGTTATTTGCATTGCTTAATTCAAATTATTGGATGATTCAATTTCTTTAGTGCAAAATTGGCTTTGAATTATCAGGAGTCGCTGCAGATAGATAACTAAAGCAACAAACTTCACACCAGATCCATCAGAATTTGGCTTTAACTTTAAATTCTTATTTTGATGCGTCTCTGCACCAGCTGTTTCCTATAGCAGTCAATGCACATCCTTGCCCATCTGAGACCACCACTTACAGGTGATCTCTGATTGGTGATTGGCCAATAAGAGTTCTACCCATTGCTATCAAGGGAGGAGACTCAGTCACTTCAATGATAGCTGAAGAACCCTAACCCCATCAATGAGTTGGAGCAGCAGTGACAAGAAAGTGCACTCAGATTGAAGCACAGACAGATTGTCGCCTGTGGCCTGTGTGATGGATGCAACTTGCTGCATTTATGTATTTGACATGAGGCAATGCCTCAGGTATGTGGCTGACTCGTGAATGAAAATCTCATGCTTAAGATTTGCCCAGCATTGACAGCTCTGCTGTGAGTGTACAGATATTATTCATGAAAGCATTTAGAATGATAGTAGGTGGCAATCCACTGGCATGCTATTCCCTTCTAACTAGTTAACGGGGTGTACTTTGTACACAGGTTGTCAAAATGATCTTAAAGGCTGCACAATAATCAGTATTTGCAAAGAGATCTGTCTTGTAATACCTCAGGATTTGTGCTGCTGTCTTGTAATACAACAGGAACCATGTCACTTTGAATGTTGGCTGCAACTGAGTTTTAAAGCATTGTGATTTGACTTGACAACTCAGTCAGTTAGTGATCACATAGGAAAACCAAAACAACCTAAGCCATTTATTGCTAACTTCTGCAGATAGTTCGTTTGACCTTTTATTAACAATGATGCATTTTTGGCAGTTAAAACATTTTAGAACTTTACAAACTTAAACCAGTGGAAGCCGCCTGGAGGTTCCAAACCTTGTACAGATGGAAACAGTCAATATTGTTGCCGTCCTTTTTAGCTTTACAGAGCTATCCAAAGCACTACAGCAGATCTGGCGAATGCATTCCCTGAGGGTCACATTGATGTATAGTAGAGGAATTTGGTTAATCATGTGTTAATGATACTCTCAGTAACAGCCGCAAAGAACCATTATATAACCTTGCATCTGAGCTGACCACTTGCTAATCTACATACGGGAGCCATCATTGAGGCAAGCAGGTTCCGCTTTCTTCCTTCAGGGGTGTGATGTCCCTATCACTTTCTAGCATGTCTTAATGGGTCAGATTTTCAAACTCTTGCTTTAGAACTGACTATACACAGTCTTGACCTTACAAAACCCTGTGGAGAAAAAGGCAGTTTTTATTAGTAGGGTTAGTAAGTGGAATCTTATTGACAGTTTTGGTCAATTCTGGTGAGTTGTCATTTTAATTAGATCTGTGGAAGTTGGCAGTGACATTTAGTGAAATTTTCCCCACTTCTAATTTTATTTCTTCAGTATTAAAATCAAGATGACAAGTCTTGTAAACAAGGGCAAGCATACAGACGTATCAAAACAAATTCTAAACTAAATTATTAATAATGTAACCTCTTCACTCTCATCACCTTTACACAATCATTCAGTGCAGTAATTTTTTATCTTGAGAATGGGTCTTCTGTTTATCCTGTTACATGGCTATTATTCCTGTATGTGGGCATGTTTCATTTGTTTAGACATTGCTGACTGCTATTTTGTGAATTTCAGTGGGTAATCTGTGCAGTGTGCTGATGCAGACTTCATAAGCTAATCATAATAGCTGTCATTTTGACTGACTTAAGCACAAAGTGGCCATTTTGTGAGGTCTTAAGAACATAATAAATAGGAACAGGAGTAGGCCATATGGGCCCTCGAACCGACTCCACCATTCAATAAGATCATGGCTGAACTTCTACATCAACTCCACTTTCTCACCAAAGCCCTATATAATTGCAGCAAGATTTCCTTACTCTTATACTCCAACCCCTTTGCAATAAAGGCCAACATACCATTTGCCTTCCTAATTGCTTGCTGTACCTGCATGTTAACTTAAGTACAATGTGGAAAGTATACTATTGGCCAGCTCTCGAGATTTGGTAATACAGTAGATTAGAACACAGATCTTTCACCTGTCACTTTGAATCCAGCCAGATAGTGAGATGAAAGTATTCATATTTTTAAAGTTTGAATTTGAATGTTTTTATGTATGGTCATCCATCTTAAGTTTGGTTAAAACAATAACTCCAATTTTTGATGCTGGTTTTTTCTCCCCCCTGAGAGTATGGGGGAGGAGGGGGTCATTTTCAGCTTCAGTGTCTGGGCAGTAACCTGGTGGAGTGGATCACCTGCCTGTTGTAGATGCCCTATAAAGGGTGGGCGATCGCTCAACCAGGTGACTGCCCAGATGGCGAATGTTGAAAATGACCCCTTGTGACTAGTACAGGTAGAATTTGATCTTCACTGTCTGTGTAAAGCATCACCTGGACAGAGTGCAGTGAGGAGAATGAAGCGAGGAAAACTGCATTTCCATAACAGAGCCGGCCCAATTTTTCTTCCATTTAAATGAATGGAAGGAAAATCAGCTGGGCTCTGGTATGAATGTACAATATTCCCTGGCCAATTTTCCTCTGTGCTCTGCCCAGGTGATGCTTTATACACGGGCAGTAAGGACCAAAACCTGCTTTGTAGGTTTAAAAGGAATGTGCAAAACTAGCTTAATATATGTGGAGTTGATGAAGTAGCCTTGGTTATGTTCGAGAAGCTGGAGCTCCTACTAACTGTGAGAGAGGTTTCACCAGAACCAGAGAAATATTTGTTAAAATAAGAGGTTTGTAATGACATTGTTTACAATTACAAGGTTCCACTGCACATGGTTTTAATGAAATCATCTCCATTTCAGAATTCATTTTGGGCTAAATTTTAATAATGTTTTATTCAGTGTTGCAGTGATACCCTAATGTTAATTACAAATCTCTAAATTATTTTAATTCTGTTCCCTAATGGTCTGTTTCTATCAATGAAATCCACTTACGCCTGGTTACATTTGAGATCAGTTAGATTTTCTGAAATTCCTGTTTCTCCTAATCTCCATTTTATATGACCTCAAACAACGATAACTACCTTCCTATTGAAACAATTGTACCATCCATTATGAACCCTTACTACTTATGGATTTCATTACAGTGTTAATGCCCCCCAACACATGGTGGGATTCCTTATTACCGTAGCCACTTGTGAGCGATCTTGCTGTGTTGCGTCTCATGTTATGTTAGCATGCTTATCACGTGTGAAACCCATTATGGATTTTTTGCTCTATTTTAGTGCACTGTGCACGTAGCATATGGTTCAGCAGCTCAGTAACTGTAATATTGTTTCTATTTTTCCAGGTAAAGCTTATCCTCCTGAATTCTACTACGATACACCTAACCCACTCTGGCAAAATCGAGCGCGGGTGTACTCCTACATGCTGCAGTGGACACAGATGAATCCTAATGCCGTTGACCGCATCCTTGCATATCGTTTGGGGATTAGGCAGGTATGAAACCTTCCTCACCCTACCCCCCCCCTCCCCCCCTCAGGAATATTTTTGCTGTTCCTCGAGGACTGACCCATGAAGGAACAGTGAACCTTGACTTGCTTATGGATGTGTCACTAATTTGTTTGGTTGTACTGTGACAGTGCTTCGACATGAGTGAGCTTAAAGGTTTAATGTGTACACATGATTCATTATTTCAGTACACAGAATTTGTGAAGAAGACGTGTGACCCTTTATTCACGTAACAATAAATAAAATCATAGTTACAATAAAATAACTGCCATATTGATAATAGCCAGTCACAGAATAATACACTGATTTTTTTTTTTTAACTAACCAATTTACAGGATTAAACATGGGAGCCCTCTTTGTAATTGCCTTGTTTGTGCTTATGGCAAGGATTCTTAAATGGCTTCTGAAACCTGTGACCAGTTCTATAGATATGTATTGGCGTACAAAAAACATTTGCTCACAGCAATTTGTATTATTGTTTTGCATGACTCAGTCACTGGATGGAATTTGCTGTCATTAATAGTGATTTCCCTTTATCTTGAGATATATATATAGGCCAAAAAACAAAATGCAAGATCTATGAAAAAGATGAAGGTTTGGCATACAACACAAATGAATGTCACTTTCTTACAGAAATTATGAATAAAGCAATTTTGTAGAAAATGAGCAGAGTGACCAGATCCGGTCGAATAGAGGCTGATGTGTTAGCTTCCTTTACTGGGTTCTGTAGTGTATTGGGGTTCTGTCCTGTCAACTCGAGACTTGTCATTAGGCCTAACACAGATAAATAATAACCAATCAATTAGCAGATTCTTCTCTCTAACAGATGGTTAAACGTTCGAAGTAAAATGAGTTTAGATGGTCTAAAGCCAGTTCCCCTGTGGACACAAGTCCACAGTACAAAACTGCTTACAGGGGCTACACGAGTAGCTGATGTACGAAATGTTAATGCACAGTGGTACAGTAGGCCAGCTCTTTTTGAGGATGGAGTTGAGGCTTGTTGTCTGGGCAGTGCAGAGAGAGAACAAAGTTACACTTAACTCAGAGAGTGCTGGTTAGGGAGAACTTTACAGAGAGCTCCAAGAAAGATGTTATTATAAAAGCTACTTGTTTACCAGTGGCCAAACATTTTCTTTCATTATAGTTATGTGCATAAAAAGATTCAGATATGTAAAATGTCAGCATTGGCTCAATGGTAGCACGCTCACCTCTGAGCCAAAAGGGCAAGGTCATGGGTTTAAGTTCCACTCCAGAGACTTGTGCACATGATCTAGGCTGACACTTACTTCAGTGCAGTACTGAGGAAGTGTTGCACTGTCAGGGATGCTTTCAGATAAGATGCTAAACTGAGGCGCTGAGGTGGATGCAAAAGATCTAAGGGCACTATTTGCAGAAGACCAAGGGAATCCTGGCTAACATTTATCCCTGAACCAACACCACTAAAAGATCATCTGGTCACTTATCGCATTACTAATAGAACCTTCCTGTGCGCAATTGGCAGCCGTGTTTCCTACATTACAAAAATGCCTACACTTCAAAAGTGCTACATTGGCTGTGAAGTGCTTTGGGACGTCCTCAGCTTGTGAAAGATACAATGGGCCGGATTTTCCGACCCCCTCCCCATGGGTGTGTACGAGGTGTGTACGCACCCGTAGGGGCCTCGCAATTGCCGGTTTCAGGCATGCGAAGCTCATGCGCTGAAAACCGGCACTTGCGATCATTCTCTTGACAGATCATCCGCCTGCCCAAGAAAAGTGCCTCTGCGGGTGGAGAGTTGCACTTTTTGCACAACTTCTACCCGCTGAAAGGCATAGAATTCTTACGCCTGGTAAAAGCAGGCCTAAGGCCTGCTTTTACCAGCTTGAGAGTGTTGAAAAATAGACAAATTAAATTTGATAACTCATTTATAAATTAAAAATATTCTTCAAAAAGGTAAGTTTATTTTTAGCCCCATAAAAATATTTAATTTTTTTTCCAAATGTCCTGTGACTTGAAGGGATATTCATGCAATGTCTTTGTTTTTCATCCATAAATTACTAATAAGTTTAATATGAACTTTCTGTAGAATATTGGAACAGTCCATGTTTCTTTCTTTGAGTAGAAACCCACAGATATAGATGGGGTTATTTTCCTTTTGTAATTTTAGACTTTCCGAGCTATTAAAACATGAGGAAAGTGTAGAACAATAAAAAAAAACATCAAGCATGCTCCTCCCAGTAGTACATGCATTATTGATTCTCCAGAATTTATTTAATCCCAAGATTAATAACCAGAAGCACAACCTCAGAGTAAATAAAAATATGATATTTCTCCTTGACCCCCAGGTGGCAATTTGAGAAAGCACTAGGATATCAATCTAACACTAGAATCTACACATTATTCAAACCTGGCTTTATTTCACAAATAATATTTCCATGATTCCAATAGGATTAGGACTATAGTGTTCCATAAAATACTTGTGGTAGTGAAATTCAATCCCTTTCATGCTAGATATCCAGACTTTATAGGAGTCTATCCAAAATTGTATGTATAAATTGTCCAGCTATGAATATAGGGGCTTGAGTGAGAAACATTAGAATGACAAAATTTATAATCCTAAAGAAATATCTCAATGTTTAAAATTCAATCTTGACAATCTGCGCTCCTCTAATTCTGGCCTCTTGTGCATACCTGATTTCCTCGCTCCACCATTGGCAGCTGTGCCTTCAGCTACCTAGGCCCTAAGCTCTGGAATTCTCTCCCTCTACACCTCTCTCTCCTCCTTTAATCACTCCTTCAAACCTACCTTTTTGATAAAGCTTTCGGTCTCCTGTCATAATATCTCTTTATGTGGCTGTGTCAAATTTTGTCTGATTACGCTCCTGTGAAGCACCTTGGGGTGTTTTACTACATTAAAAGGTGCTATATAAATGCAAGTTGTTGTTGTTGTTTAGAAAGAGTTAAAAGTAATCAAAATGCATTAGCCATCTCATTGCTAGGAATAATTTTGCTTAATTTCTTAACTCTCCTTAATTGCAAACTGTTTAATAAAGATTCTCACTTAATAGATGAGACACTATCAGGAGCATTTTCTTTCTGTCCCTTTCTATTGTGTTTTGTGCCATTTAATTGCAATTGACTTGAATACAATTTTCTGATCATAACTATCTAGAAATCTTATTCCGTGCTGAAACTATTAGTTAAATCCGATAATACAATTGAGGTTACTATGACTGATAGTCAGACTATTTATATAGTGATGGTTCCAGCAATAGCCTAAAAATGTTAATGGGCTAGCTGCATGCGTCAATGCATACAACAACCAATCTTACTGCATGTTTTATTATTATATGTGTGAGTGTTTCAGCGTCAGTGGTTCACTGAGCAGCACTTTTGGTGCTGGACTGACCGAGGAAAATGAGTGAGAACTTAAACAACTTGAGCCCAGCAACAACAACTTGCATTTATATAACCTAGTATTTCCTAATGTAGGAAATGTTCCAGCAGAGTAATTAGAAGTGATTTGGAGCATGCCATTCATAATGAGATAATTTCAGTGCTGCACTGTGCTTAGAGAAAGGCTTCTTTACAAACCTGGGGCTTGGAGAATTAGCTGTCCCACATAATTCCATAGGTTGTATTTCCCATGATAATCCTGCTGATCAGAATTGCCACATTAATCACACAACTTTTCTCAGTTCCTATGACAATAATTTGGAAATGTAGACTTTTTTGAACCAGGACTACGTTTTATACAATAATACTTATATTTTTGTACAGAATATGAATTTAATTGCACAAGTGAGAAAGACATCATGACCAAAATTTCTCTTCCAGCCCTCAAAATACCTCCAGTCACCTGAAAACTGAGTGGTGCTTAGTCATAAACAGAACAAACATACATTGAGTATTTTGTTTTAAAAAAAAAATGTTTAACAGTTTTATTTATTTAAACTATTTATAAAAGGAAGGTTTTCAGGAACTAATTTCAATGAAGGGAAAATCAATTACTTCTGAAATTGTGGATAGATCAAATGGGACGGACAAAAATATTGGATTGAGGTTCAGAAGAGCGCAAGGCCAAGACAAGGGGAGAGCTAATGTGAAGAAAGCTGCGAGACTGAAAATAATTTTGAGATAATTTAGAAAAAGATAAGCTAGGCTGAGACACATACCGAAAGCATGTATGTGGTGTCTGTTTGGCACTAGAAGCAATACAGGGGCTTGAGTAAGAAATATTAGAAAGACAGTTGCAAAGGAAATTGGCAGGCAAGCAAAGTCTGAGATTTGGTTACAGTGGGCTGAGGAATAAGATTACATCCTGCTTGTGGACCGTGATCAAGGGCAGAGTTTAGACATCTGGGCAAGAAGTGGTTTTGGCATGTGATGTGACAGCAGATTAGTTGAAAGAGTCAGAGGGAGGCATTGTAATTCCATTATGGTTGTCTATGACCAGAATCTCAACCCATCCTTTATCTCAGGGTGTAGTCTTAATCCTCAACCTATTCTGCCCAAATCTCGGACATTGCTTGCTGCTAATCATGTTCTTTGCAACTGCCTGCCTTTATATTTTTTATATGTGGAATAAATTCTTGCGCAGAGTTTTTTTGAGAAATTATTGCTATAGATGATTTTGGTTGAGTTATATAAAGTGGAAATAGTATTTGGAATTTCTGTCAAGAATTTTAAGTAAATGCTTAATAAAGCAAAATACTGCGGATGCTAGAAATCTGAAATAAAAACAGAAAATGCTGGAAATAGTCAACCTGTCAGGCAGCATCTGTGGAGAGAGAAACAGAGTTAACGTTTCAGGTCAATGACCTTTCATCAGACCTTCATAGAGCAGATGTATAGTGTTTTAGCTTAAGGGGAAAGAATGGACTGTTCATCTGTTTCAGCCTATAGGAAGTAGACTTCAGGGTGGCATTTAGAGTCATATTGGAATTAGGTGCCCTTCCTATTGACTGGCCATGATAATGAAGATAATAAATGAACATTAGGTAAAATTCTAAGTAAAAAATAAACGAGTTGAGGTTTGTGCAGTGGTTACTTTTAGTTAAAGATTCTGAACTGCAAGTCCAATCTGAGGACTCCCCAGAAGGAGGTACAATAAAGAATATTACTGATGAGAAAGAACAGAAGATGTCAATGAAAATATGACATAAACCTCTAACACAATGGAGAGGAATTAATTCTGTGTACGAGACCTGGCGAATAAGTGCATGGAAAATATAGACTAGCAAGGAGTTTTTCCCTCAGTGGTAATGGGTATACAGAATAAATGAAAAGATATTTCAGAGAAACCTCAAAAGCATAGATGCATTCAAAAAGAGATTGATATATTTTTGACAAAGGAGGGACATAAAGTATAAATCTATAGTAAACAGAAGATAGCTAGAGGTGTAGTAAGAATGGGAAAAAACCTTGAGAATTATAGGAATAGACAGCTTTCAGTTCTGAGTTGAAATATGTGATAGAAATAGCTGTCTACATTTTTAATGCTTAAGCTGCCATTACAGAGAAATAGACTTCATAGCCTGACTAAATAATCATTCCTCTTCTTTTGCTTTGTAATAATGTCATTGTGGAGTCATGTGCCACTTACCCCCACCTCTGTGAATAAGTACATAGATTTTCCTTATTGAGGTGTATAAAATTATGAGGGGCCTAGATAAAGTGGATAGAAAGGATCTATTTCCCTGAGCAGAGCGGTCAAAATCCAGGGGGCACAGATTTAAAGTAATTGGTGGAAGGTTTAGAGGGGATTTGAGGGGAAATATCTTCACCCAGAGGGTTGTGGGGGTCTGGAACTCACTGCCTGAAAGGGTGGTAGAGGCAGACACTCTAACCATATTTAAAAAGTACTTGGATGTGCACTTGGGATGCTGTAACCTGCAGGGCTACGGACCTAGAGCTGGGAAGTGGGATTAGGCTGGATAGCTCTTTGTTGGCCGGCGCAGACACGATGGGCCGAAATGGCCTCCTTCCGTGCTGTAACATTCTATGATTCTATATTCAAATATAATAGGTATACGTGCTTATACAGATGTGCACAATGGAATTTAAATTTAACTCCACAAAGTATTACCCACATTTGTTGTGCTGGCAGTCGAGAGTTGCTGTACCAGAGGAATTTGTAATAATTACTTTTCAGCTAAATCAACCAGTGGATTTTTTTTGTATAATATCTAGAGAAGCAATTTTAGTTGTTCCATTAGTTGTGCTCATAAGATGAGTTAAAGTAGATTACAGTGTCAGAAGTTGATGGCTTTTCTAGCTTTAGAATATACTGTACAAATGTAAGTCCAATGAGATATTTTTGCCACTGGATACTTGTTTCTGTCTCTTGTGTAATTATATTCAAGCAAAATCTGAGGATTATGGCATCAATTATGAAATTGCCTTGATGTCTTAGCATTTTATATGACTAATCATTTTTAGTTCTCGCTTTGCTCCAAATAAAATAGAGATTATTGCTCTGTAACATCCCTGGTAACTTTTTATTGAAGTTTAATTACTTCTTTTATTTAGTTTAATTAGTTATTTTATTTTTATTTTTGCTTTAAGCATGTTTTGTCAAATGTGGAACTGATGAATTAGATTAGGCTTTGTGTTTCAGACTGTTGGGATTTCAGGCTCATCAAGAGATAGAGCTGATTGCTTAGTGTTGAATGTTTTCAAATATTGTGTATGATTTAGGTAAAATTCTGTTGCTACAAGGGCAGGTCAGAGGCTGGGTATTCTGCAGCGAGTGACTCACCTTCTGACTCTCCAAAGCCTTTCCACCATCTACAAGGCAGAAGTAAGGAGTGTGATGGAATACTCTCTACTTGCCTGGATGAGTGCAGCTCCAACAACACAAGAAGCTCGACACCATCCAGGACAAAGCAGCCCGCTTGACTGGCACCCCATCCACCACCTCAAACATTCACTCCCTCCACCACCAGCGTACCGTAGCTGCAGTGTATACCATCTACAAGGTGCACTGCAGCAACTTCAAACCCACGACTGCTAACACTTAGAAGGACAAGGGTAGCAATTGCATGGGAACACCACCACCTCCAAGTCACACACCATCCTGACGTGGAAATATATCGCCGTTCCTTCATTGTCGCTGGGTCAAAATCCTGGAACTCCCTCCCTAACAGCACTGAGAGTACCTTCACCACACGGACTGCAGCAGTTCAAGAAGGCGGCTCATGACCACCTTTTCATGGGCAATTAGGGATGGGCAATAAATGCTGGCCCTGCCAGCAACGTGAATGAATAAAAACAAATTGCTAATCGTGAGCAAGAGGAGAACAATTGCTCTTTTGAAGCACTGAGTCCTTGCTTGAAAATGAAATATCACCTCAGGGTTGTTCTGGGGCTCTGTTGCTGGGAAATGATAAGCTTGCTTTACACTACAACTCACCTACATTGTATCAGACCTACATTTACTTTTATATAAGACTGATTTGTTTTGCAATATGGAGCTGCCAGATTTGGCATCTGCATTATATCCATAGCAAACCAATGTTTCAAATACATTCTTTAATTTTGTCAGTTAATTTATTCAAACACTCTCTGCCAGTCTTTCAAATATTGCTGTAAAAATCAACAAAAGTAGCATTTGAAAAACTTTTTTACGATAAGACATGACACTTTTACATGGTTATAAACATTACACACTTTCCAGAGTAATAACAATTTAAACCAGACATGAAGGGGGGGAATTTAACCTAAAAAAAATTAAAAAAAATCGGGTGGGTTGGGGGCGTGCGGGAAGTTAGTGTTAAAAATCGGATTCCCTACCTGAACCTGCCTCCAACACGCCCACTTCCAGTTTTAACGGAGACGGGATAGGAAGCGGGATGGGGGCAGGTAGCCAACCCGCTGCCAGAAGGCGGGACCTCAATTTAAATATTATAATGAGGCTGGAAGCCTCTTTAACCTCCATTTTGTGTTTAACTGTAGCTGGTCAGGATTTGCACACCTCGTAAAACTTGCCAGCTACAGCAAGGCAAGGACTGATGCATCCAGGAGGTAAATGCTTTACACCTACCTCTTGGGTCCCTGCCTAACATACCCCCCGCGATTGGAGACCCTCCCCCAGGATTCTGATCACCTCCCTCCTCCCCCCACCCCTCCGATTACCACCCTCCACAGGCCTCCTCCTGCCCCCCCACCGGTCTCCGATTTCCCCCCCACCCCCTCACGACCCTCCCCTCCCTATGCTGCTCCTCTGGCCCCAGGACTGCTTCAGACCCCACCCCATCCTTCTCCAGCCCCCGACTCTCTTCAGAAACCCCCCCCATCCGAAATTCTCCAAGCCCCTGATCCACTTTGGACCCCACATCCCCCACCCCCCACATCCTTCTCTGACGTGTGACTATCTTCGGACACCCTGCTCTTCTCCCGGCCCCCGATCCATCTCAGACTGCCCCCCCCCCCCCGGATGTTCCCCCAGTCTGCGACTCTCTTCGAACCGCCCCCTGATCTTCTCCCGGCCCCCGACCCCTCGATCTTCTCCTGGCACGACCCCCACGCGATCCCTTCCTTCCTCCTCACTGTGGCCGAGTGCCGCAGGCCTACGCGCCCAGAGCCAGCCAGCCTCTCAATCTGACTGGCTGCAGGTGGGAAACAGAAGCTTCCCATTCAAATCAGGGCCTGCCGTTAAAGTTGGCCGGGCCTGCAGGAAACCTGTTCTCCCGGGCTTCCCGACTGCCTCGGAGCCCCCCTGCCCCCAACCCACCTTCTCCATTTAAAAATTCACCCGAAGTGTCCAAACAAGCCATCATTCTTTGCATAAATCCTTTGATGCTTAAGTTGCCTGCTTGTTTATCTTTGGCCTGCAGAATCCTAACAACCTAATTTAAACCATATGTTAGCCTCCATCACACAGAATGCATTATCATAATACAAAGATATTAATACTGACTTCTGTATTGTATTTTTCATTATTTCTCACTAGATATTCTAAGCTTCCTACTGAATCACACTCACTACTTCTTTGGTTTCAGCACTTCCTTCTTTACTGTAGCCCTCCATGCTAACTATCCCATGATACCCTTTACTTATGCCAAGCTGTTAACCTACTGTATTATACACTATCCTACATGCAGTATTAGCAGATGGATGTGTTAAGGTGTTAATTTTAATTTGATTTATGCCTCCATTAAAATATACTGCTACTACACAAACCTTGAAAAGTCCCAAATAAAGAAAGACTTGTATTTCTACTGCGCCTTTCACGACCACTGGACGTCCCAAAGCGCTTTACAGCCAATGAAGTACTTTTGGAGTGTAGTCACCAGGCTCAGATTGATGTGTATCCCAGAATTTAAATTTTTTTTAATTCATTCACAGGAAGTGGGCATCGCTGGCAAGGCCAGCATTTTCATGACCTCGGGACTCCCAAAGTGCATTACAGCCAATTAAGTACGGTTGTAATGTAGGGAAATATGCTAGTTCCTGTGAAGAAAGACTGCTTATTTTGCACTATTTATTTTCTTCATGATGCACTACTATAATGGACGGGGAGCAATAATACTAAATCCAGCCCAGAGTGCTGGAATGACAGGCTTATCTGTCAGCTAGCTGTAAGGGTCCAATGTAAAATGAGTTTACAAGCATACCAAAAAGGCAGGGAAAGACCAGGTGGTTCATCAAGCCTGACATGTCCAACAAGGTGCAATCTGCTCATACCATTAACCACCCGCCAAGTCAATTTCCTGGGAGAAGGAAAAAAGGAGAAAAACTTTAGCTCTCATAGGCGATCAAGCAAACCTGGTATCACTATCACTAGCTCACCTACTTTCTAAAGTTCAAGATATCTTCCACTCACAGGTAAACATCCAGCTTTGAACACTTGCATCAAATCTGTACTCTTTACATGCATTGACACCTTCTGCCAGAAGTCTAAAGCTCTGTGCAAAACTAACTACTTACATAAGACGTAGGAGCAGGAGTAGGTCATTTGGCCCCTCGAGCCTACTCCGCCATTCAATAAGATCATGGCTGATCTGATCTTGGCCTCAACTCCACTCCCCATAATCCTTGACTCCCTTACCTTTCAAAAACCTGTCTATCTCCACCTTATATATTCAATGACCCAGCCTCCACAGCTCTGGGGAAGAGAATTCCAAAGATTCATGACCCTCTGAGAGAAGAAATTCCTCCTCATTTCTGTTTTAAATGGGTGCCCCCTTATTCTGAAATTATGCCCCCTTGTTCTAGATTCCCCCACAGGGGGAATCATCCTCTCTGCATCTACCCTGTCAAGCCCCTTCAGAATCTTCTATGTTTCAATAAGATCCCCTCTCATTCTTCTAAACTCCAATGCGTATAGGCCCAACCTGCTCATCCTTTCTTCATAAGACAACCCCTTCATCGCCGGAATCCCATTAGTTCCATTAGTTTTCCTAGTACTTTCTCTCTAGTGATAGTGACTGCTTTAAGTTTCCCCCCCCCCCCGCCCCCCCAATAGCCCCTTGATTATCCATTATTGGGATGCTTTTAGTGTCTTCTACCGTGATGACCGATACAAAATATTTGTTCAAAGTCTCCGCCATTTCCCTGTTTCCCATTATTAAGGGACCAACATTTACTTTAGCTACTCTCTTCCTTTTTATATACCTGTAGAAGCTCTTACTGTCTGTTTTTATATTTCTTGCTAACTTTCTCTCATAAGTTATCTTCTCTCTTTATCATTTTTTTAGTCGTCCTTTGCTGGTTTTAAAAAATGTTCCAATCCTCTGGCCTTTCACTATTCTTCGCAACATTGTATGCTTTTGTTTTCAATTTGATACCATCCTTTACTTCCTTGGTTAGCCACGGATGGTTCATCCTTCTCTTAGAGTCTTGGCAAATAACCTAACTCTATGCTGTCATAACTTGTACTGATGCCCCATAGTTCTCCCTTGCTTATCTAACTTTAACCTAACCGCATGAACAGAATCTAATGCCTTCATAATTTTAAAGGTCTCAAGCATATCCCCTCGAAGCCTATGCTTTTCCAAGGTAAAAAGCCGCTACTCTCTCAGCCTGTTTTGATAAATAAGAGCCTTTAAACTATGAATTAATCAAGTGGTCCTCCTCTGAACTTTCAGTCCAGTGTCTACAGTACAAAACTTGCTAACTTGGAACTAATTGGCAATTTCAGTCAAAGACACCACAACATGCCTGGTGTGAGAAGTGGACAAAATGCCACATTGTTGCAGTTTAGAGGATGCCCTTTTAAGGTTGGGATGGAGTAGAGGAAGCTTTACTCTAGCTATGCTCTACCTGCCTTGGAGTGCTTGATGTTGATACTGGATGCCTGAAATGGGAAGAGTTGTAATCCTTAACATCCCTCACCATGATGAACACCAAATAAAATTAAAAATCAGAAAGTCTAAATAAGCGAACACAGTATATTCTCATTGAAAAATGAGTACGGTGAAGCAACATAAGGTCAAAAATGTTTGCTGATGACTGCACAGTGTTCAGTGCCATTCGCAACTCCTCAGATAATGAAACAGTCCATGCCCGCATGCAACAAGACCTGGACGACATTCAGGCTTGGGCTGATAAGTGGCAAGTAACATTTGTGCCACACAAGTGCCATGTAATGACTATCTCCAACAAGCGATAGTCTAACCACCGCTCCTTGATATTCAACGGCATTACCATCGCCGAATCCCCCATCATCATCATCCTGGGGGTCACCATTGACTAGAAACTTAACTGGACCAGCCACATAAATACTATGGCTACAAGAACAGGTCAGAGGCTAGGTATTCTGCGGCGAGTGTCTCACCTCCTGACTCCCTAAAGCCTTTCCACCATCTACAAGGCACAAGTCAGGAGTGTGATGGAATACTCTCCACTTGTGTGGATGAGTGCAGCTCCAACAACACTCAAGAAGCTCGACACCATCCAGGACAAAGCAGCCCGCTTGATTGGCATCCCATCCACCAACTTAAATATTCACTCCCTCCACCACCAGCATACCGTGGCTGCAGTGTGTACCATCTACAAGATGCACTACAGCAACTCGCCAAGGCTCCTCTACCACCTAGAAGGATAAGGGCAGCAGGCGCATGGGAACACCACCACCTTCAAGTTCCCCTTCAAGTCGCACACCATCCTGACTTGGAAGTATATCGCTGTTCCTTCATCGTCGCTGGGTCAAAATCCTGGAACTGCCTCCCTAACAGCACTGTGGGAGAACTTTCCCCACACGGACTGCAGCGGTTCAAGAAGGTGGCTCACCACCACCTTCTCGAGGGCAATTAGGGATGGGCAATAAATGCTGGCCTTGTCAGCGACGCCGACATCTCGGGAACAAATACAAAAAAATGATTCTCTTCACCACTGGAGGTTAGTTCTTCTCAATTCCTGGAACTTCACTTTCTTAAATTCTAATAGAAACCCTCTAATTCACCTGCCTGATAATATTCCTGTACAATAATGCTGTCTTGTTAGAAAAACCTGAATACCTCATCATTCACAAATATAGTGACGTTCGCTCCTGGAGGATTCCTGGAGAGAGATTCTCTACAATGGTAGACAATTGGTGCTGTCATTTGAGCCTGAGATAATTATGCAATATGGACTGCACTCAAAGGAAGAGAATGAGTGTTATCACAGTTGTGGCTGATTGAGAACCATGCTCATCAGTTCAGTGTGCATTAAATAATGCTTGGCTTGTCCAGGGCAAGCGTACACAATAACAAAAATGGCTTTGTTTAAAATAATACATGAACAAAATATTTGTTATTGAAATTAACATTTAAAAATTGATTTATTGTGTATTTTATATTTCTGACAGTGTAAGTTAATGAGGGAAAAGCATATTATTGAAAATATAATTGATGTTTTTAATAACTCATTTCTGTTGGATTATTGTGCTGCTTGAATTAATACATTATCTTGCTGTGAAAAAATGACGTTGAATTATTACTAGCGCACAGTTGTATTGTCTGTTCTGGTTTAGTGAATTTAGTGAATTAGGAGCAAGTTGTTCATTTAGTATTTTCTGCTACATGTGGTACTAGCCAACACCATAAGATGATACTGCAGGATCTTGCCATATTTTGACAGTACTTTTTACACTACGGATCACTTAGTTTTGTTGTCTTCCCTTCACACTTCAACCTTGACGTCAACATGATATTTTCAGTTTGCTAGCTGCAAATCCCATATCTCAGTTGATTAATTCATTCTGTTTTGATTCATTTTGTTTGGATTTTTGAAATAAATGGTTGCAAAATTTGTCTCAAAGGCCAAGCTAACTTATTCAACAGCCAACGGCAAGACCCTCGTGTTGGACTAGGGGATCTGTAATTTTAGAACTTTTGTTCCCTCATCTGGGTGACGGATGTTATTGTTGGGGAATGGACCTGTTCTCGTTTCAGGCACCCCACATCAGCATCAAGCACTCCTGGATCAGATACAGCTACAGTAAGCTCCTCTACTTTTCTCCAATAAGATGCCTCAGCCCTCAACTTTAGAAGAACAACTCCACTGCACCAGTACAATATTTTTTTCCATTTCCCCATGAGTGAAATTGCCAAGTTAGGAACAGTTATGTGCTGTAGGCCCAAGCCCATTACAGACTGGATTGAGACTGCCCAACCTCATTTTATAAAAGACCCATGCAGCCAGCAGACCAGAAGAGACTTTCTTCCCATCAGTCCAGGCTGGATTTGACCCTTGATCCCTGAGATGAAAGGCCACTGTCTAACCCAGTGTCCTTAGATTTTCTTTTGTGTGGATTTATGCTGCCCATGCTCTGGAGATTGCCTATTACATTTCACTCATAATTCATAATGCATTCAATATCAAAGATACTACTATGCTGAGGAGATGCAAGTTGCAGTAAGTGGTGTTGCAGTGTGGAGTGAGTTAAGTATTGAAATGAGCTGGATTGATTCTGATCAGCATTTGTGAGGCACTGCTCTCTATGGTCCTGTTTATAGCATCCTATTTGGTGCCCAACCAATTACTATAACTCATGTTATACCAAGGAGCACCAGTTTAAAAAAAAATTGCATTTCTGGAATGATGCCTGGGTTAGAACACCTGCCAAAACCTGTAATTGTACACATCAAGCAAGATTATTGATTCGAACAACAGAAATAAAATTCAGACCTGAGCAACTCTCTTCCCCCTCATTTTGTCTGTACCGACAATTAAATGCTGCAGTATTTTAAGTCACGAGTCTGCTTTTTTAGCTGATGAGAACATTGGAACTTGTGCTTCATAATTTAATTGGCATTTATATGCATACAGTATATGTTGTAGATTCAGGATGTACCAAGAGGTGACTATTCACTATGCACTGGAGTTTTAATATTCAAATTAATTCTTCTGATTATAATTTGTAAAATTGAAATAAGGTCTCTGAGGTTCTTTCACTTATACTTCGCTGTAAGGCACAAGTAATACATTCTTTAAAATTCAGCATGCTTGAGAGCAATAATGTTTTTTACTCCTCTCTTGCCTCCTTAAATTAATTACAATAAAAAATTAATGAAACTGCAGAGCAGCAAATCCATACTAATCTCGGTGACATCTCCTTTAACCGGTGTTAACTTAGGTGACATGATCGTTAACCTATACTAGTCTAGAGGACATCTTCTTTAAGCTATACTCCGTAAACCAGGAAATTGGTTGTACACCTTTATTTTAGACTTTTTAGAAACTGAGTTGTAAAAATTGATGTCTGTTCTTTCTTAAATGCAATAGGAACTCATTGAATGTAGTGTTTTCACCTTGCCTGCCTAACAATCCAGATGACCAGTGGTGACGATGAGGTATAAAAGGTGATGTCACTAGCAGCTGATACTGATAGCTCAAGGCCAAGGAAGAAGGTTTGCAAGAAAGAAATATCAGACAATAAACTACATGGAGTAAGATTAAAGCAACCTAACCCAGAAAAATTGAACATCCAACAACTTTATTTTTTTTAAGTAAGACTGCCGGTAACCGTAAGGGTCTACCAAAAATGGGATGAACAGCTATGGACGTTCTAGTCAGATTTTCGTGCAATCATTATATCAGCTCTGACTGAGTGTGAGCATGATTAAGGCAGGCCAGAATTCATAGCATCAAGAACTGCCCCTCCAAGCTGTGGCTCATAACATAGCAGGATGCAGTGCTCCAAGTGTATGGAGAAACAGCTACCCCTAAAAATGAGCAGATTGCTGAACACAAACATCCAGCCAGAATAGAATGAAACAGAGAATTTGTTCTGAAGAATCACTAAACTGTTAAATATTTTCAGGAGCACCAGAAGTTACTTGAAACATCTGTTTTAAGCAATAGAGGTTGGGAATGAGAAGGAAGAAAGACTGGAGGGAATCAATTTGAGATTCAATATCTATCAGAAGAAATATAGCCTTGTCTTGCCTGCTAAATGATTGTCTGCTGTTCATTCTCCTACAAGAAAGGATTGTATAGATTTCTTTAATCAAAGAGCAAGGCTGCCAGGAAAATGCTGAATGCTGCTATTCTAACTGAAGAGGGCCTGGCAGGATGCACCAACAAAGCCACCTTTCCTTAGCCAAGCTGCTCTTTAAGTTGGGATCTCTAGTCACGTACAGTAATGTGAAGTGGGAAAGTATCAGTTTGGCTTGAGTGAGGACCCTCCAAACGCCGAGCCTTACAATGTATGCTGGAGTGCCACTTCATAATTCCCCAGAAACTGTCCCAAAGCAGAATGTAATCGAGCTAACAGGAAATAAAACTTCAACTAATGAAGAGAATTTTCTATTATGCAAATCTGAAAGGACAGGCCAGTCACTACAGGGTACAATATCTGGAAGGACTGCATAGATTTCAAAAATGAAGATACTTGGATAACATGAAAACTGCTCACTTTGGGGTTGGAAAGCAGCAACGTGGTTCTGAAAAGGAAAAGAAACCTGAAGAAAAGGAGAATCACAAGAGCCTGAAGCAGCATGATTAATAATTTTGGGGCTGACATTAATTTTCTTTGCAAAGTGCAATTGCAAGGAAGCCTCAGCAATGTCTTGTACTTTGACAGTACATGTGTAGTCTTACTACTCTCTTATTTCTCTTAGTTTCTGTTTCTGGCTCCTTTTCTGTTTTTCTTTTAAGAACCGCGTTGCTGCCTCCCAACCCCAAGGTGTGCAGGTTTCATGTAATCCAAGCATCTTCATGTTCAAAATCCATACAGTCCTTCCAAATATTGTACCCTGTTAGCTATCCTGTGGTAACTGGCCTGTCCTTTCAGATTTGTATAATAGAAGATTCACCGTAAGTCATTCCTTTATGCATAATTGTGATCAGCAATATTGCAGTTGAACATGCTTTTGATGCATGTGTCATTCTTCACTAATTCTGCATGAGGATGAACATAAAAATCATCTTGTAAAATCACTTGGGTTAGATGGATTGAAAGAATGGCTGAAAAGGAATTTATGTTCATACCCAGAAACCACAATGTAATTACTGGTAACAGCAAGGAAACCTTTTTAGATTTGTCCTGTTTTAGATTTACATTATGCCTGAGATGAATATCGACATTTCATTTCTGAGAAAATAACTTGTATTCAAATACCACCATCTCTAGTTTCTCGTTGGCCTGTCCATTAAGTGAGTTAAGCAGTGACAGGGAGCTGTTAAATGAATGAACCAGTAACAAGCTTTGGGCATAAATGTAGCATATGCTCTCAGGAATAAAGTCTTACAAAGGACACAGTCTGACATTTAAAGAAAACTGGGGGGAAAATGATAATGTCTGACTTGCACTTCGCATTGAAATTAGCAGTCCTATAAGTATCACTTGAAAGTGCCTGTACTGTGTTAATATACATTCTTGGGTACAATTGTGTGCATGGGTTAAAAAATAGGTCATGTGGGTTAGGTGCAGTGTCATTCTAAATGTGTCTTCACCAGAGCTCTTCATTGGGAAGTGGATGTCTAGTCTCAAAGTAGTACAGTTCAATGGGAACTTCCAAATATCTTTGACAGGATTGCAAGAAACTCTTATGCTTTCAAACTTGGTACATAAGAACATAAGAACATAAGAAATAGGAGCAGGAGTAGGCCAATCGGCCCCTCGAGCCTGCTCCGCCATTCAATAAGATCATGGCTGATCTGATCCTAACCGCCAATCTACTATCTATCACAGAACCATCTCCTGCATCTAACAGAATTGCACACACGAAATAGGAGCAGAATCAGGCTACACAGTCCCTGGGCCCGCTCCACTACCCACAGGGCCATGACCGATCCGAACCTAGACTCATGTCCAAATTCCTGCCCGCTCCCCGTAACCCTTAATGCCCTTTACTTCTAGGAAACTGTCTATTTCTGTTTTAAATTTAATTAATGTTGTAGCTTCTACAGCTTTTTGTGGCAGCATATTCCATGGACCTACCACCCTCTGAGTGAAGTAGTTCCTCCTCATCTCAGTTTTGAAAGAGCAGCCCCTTATTCTAAGACTATGTCCCCTAGTTCTCGTCTCACCCGTCATCGGGAACATCCTCCCCGCATCCACCCGATCCAACCCCTTCACAATCTTATATGTTTCAATAAGATCGCCTCTCATTCTTCTGAACTCCAATGAGTAGAGTCCCAATCTACCCAACCTCTCCTCATATGACCACCCCCTCATCCCCGGGATTAACCGAGTGAACCTTTTTTGCACTGCCTCGAGAGCAAGGATGTCTTTCCTTAAGTAAGGACACCAAAACTGTATGCAGTATTCCAGGTGCGGTCTCACCAATACCTTGTACAACTGAAGCAATACCTCCCTATTTTTATATTCTATCCCCCTAGCAATGAAAGCCAACATTCCATTTGCCTTCTTAATCACTTGCTGCACCTGCATACTAACCTTTTGAGTTTCATGCACCAGGACCCCCAGATCCCTTTGCACTTCAGTACTCTCCAGTTTCTTGCCATTAAGATAATAAATTGCTCTAGGATTTTTCCTGCCAAAGTGCATCACCTCACACTTTCCAGTGTTGTATTCCATCTGCCAAATCTCTGCCCACTTACTTAGCCTGTCTATGTCCCCTTGCAGGTTTTTTATGTCCTCCTCACTCACTACTTTCCCTCCCATCTTTGTATCATCTGCAAATTTTGATATGTTACACTTGGTCCCTTCCTCCAAATCGTTAATATAGATTGTGAAGAGTTGGGGACCCAGCACTGACCCCTGTGGAACACCACTAGTTACTGATTGCCAGTCTGAGAATGAACCATTTATCCCAACTCTTTGCTTTCTGTTAGATAGCCAATCCTCTATCCATTCTCTATCCAATCCTCTATCTGGTAGTTCTTCATTGCATATTTTTCCTTCCAATTTTCTTCCCTCCTTTTCTGAAAGAACTGACTCCATGAGGGCGATTTTCCCAGCCCTGGGGAGGCGGGTATGGAGGCGGGACTGCCGGGAAAATGGCAGAATCTGGGAGCGGGTACCCATCCCGCCCCCCAACCCGCCTCCGTGCCATCTTCCCAGGAGGCGGGTACCTGACCCGCGCACCATCTCCTCGAGGCGGGAAGGGGATTAGTGCCAATTAACTGCCTGTTAACAGGTAGTTAACAGGCAGTTTTTTGGCTAATCCCTATTTTGAGCCCTAAAGTGTGGGCTTCCCGACGGCTCCGAACCTCGCCAGGGTCAGCGAGGCGAGCCGTGGGTCTGCGGGGGTCGGAGGGGCCGAAATGTGCGGGTGAGTGATGAGTGCAAGTGTGGAGAGGTAAGTGTGTGAGGTGAGTCTAAAGTGTTTTAATAAGATTACTTACCTTTGCTGCTTCCTCCAGGCTTCATCCCTTTAGGCTGCGGAGCTGCCTCATCTCCACGGCAGAGATGATAGAATGGCTGATGCATTCTCCGATGCAACAGCCATCTGATTTCTGCTCAGGAAAGAGGTTTGGTGAGTCTTGAGTACAAGGACTCGCCAAAGAACAGAGATTGTCAGTGTTTGACAGCTTTGAGAAGCTGTCAAACGATGACAATTCATCTGTCCAAGAACGTCAGCGTATTTTTGTCACCGGCTTTCCCTTAATTGGCCTGCTAAGCCTGCTGGGCGGGCTTAACAAAGTCAATCAAGGGAAAATAGTGTGGGTTGGTCGGACGTCGATGGAGGTGGGACTAAAACCCGACAAGTAGCAGTCCCGCCTCCATCACGTCCCCATTGATAAAATCACCCCCCTAGTAAGTTCTGCAAGTGTGGGCCATCTTCCACTACTCTCCAAAGTGGCCATTCATACATGAGCTAAGACACACAGTGAATGTTGGCCAGCTATTTCATCAAGGTGGGCATCATAGCCCAGCCCTTACCTGACATCCACAGATGCACACATTCCAGTGGAAGTCACTGCATGCCAATCAGAAATGCGAATGGTCACATTTTTGATCATTCTTTTCCCTTCACAAAGGATTTCTGGATTGAGTTATACTTAAAGGTTGTGTTTTGAAACAAAATGAATTGGCATAGATTTAAATGAAAAGGCCACAAGCTGCAGGAAATGAAAACTTGTATTAAAGCCAGACAGGCCAGTTTGTGGGACGTCACATCTTGCAGTCTATTTCAAATTGATACAATAAGGCTCAATTGTCTGGAACCAGGTTTGATAGCTAGGATGCCCCCCCCCCCCCCCCCCCCCCCATTTGAGAAGACAGCAGAGTACAATACCCCAAGGTTGGCGGAGAGGTATGCAATGTTTATTGACAGGCTTATTGGTGAATACGTGACCAGGGAGCACTTTGGGGACAAAACCTGAGCTCTGACTGGAAACAGAGAAAAAAGAGACAAAGAGAAACATGGGCGGGCAGTCAGATTTTAAACAAAAAACTGAGAGGTGTAGACCTGGGGAATCAGAGCTGGAAGCTGAAATGCAGGAGATCAGTTTTTGCAGTTAGAAATAGTCTGAAAGAAAAGTAATGAGATAAACAAGCCAGTCAGTCCACAAAAATGACAGAGTGGTTTATTATTTTTCTCCCCATTTTTCGAGGAGAGAAGTAAAATTGAATTAAATAAGTTGAATTTGCTTTGACTGTAACTCTGTATGTCATTTGCTGTCTGCGAAATAAAGCAGCTTAACAATCCATATCTAGTCTCGTCTCACCAAGTGTTTCAATCTACCTTTGGAAAGATTGGAAAACTGCACAAGGACACGTGTGAAAATGTAATATCCAGTTCTGATCACAATAATTAGATCTTGACTATTATGGGTGCAGTCCTGAGCATAAGGGGCTTGGACCATTTGCGGGAGTAACCAGCACTGTTGTACCTAAAAGAATGTCTAAGGCAGAGCCGAATCTTGTAACAGGAACTGTCACTGATTTTTTTTCCTCCCAACACCAAGAATGGACCAGAGGTTGGGCTGGCTGAGATCATCCAAGGATTGAAGCTGGAACCTACCAGGCCTGTAAAACTCAATTTCACACTGGGCAGCGTTTTTGCCTGATGTCCTGGCCAACATTTATCCTGCGATCAATCACCTAAAACAGATTATCTGGTCGTTTATTTCATTGCTGTTTGTGGGACCGTGCTGCACACACATTGGCTGCTGCCTTTCCCTGCATTACAACAGTGTCTACACTTCAAAAGTACTTCAATGGCTGTAAAGCCCTTTGGGACGTCCTGAAGTCGTGAAAGATGCTATATAAGTGCAAATTCTTTCCTCCTCTTTCTTCAACTTACCTGCATTTATCTGCGGAAAGAGAACATTTAAGAAAATGATGGAATGAGCTCTTCAGTTGCAGTGACAGACCGGACTTAAAATCAGCCCATTTCAAAGCTCATGGGCTTCACGGAAGTGCTGACCCTGAAGAGTCTTGCTCCACTCTTTTCCCAATTCTGTTTCTACCCGTGGACAAGCGAGCCATCGAATTTGAAAGATATGAGATTGTTTATTAATAGGTTCTCCCAGGCAATGTTGGGGGTGGATGGGGGTGCGCATGCTTCACAGACCCCCTAAAACTGCCTCTGATTAACTTTGACCCACAGTTTAATTTACCATTAATGGCAATCAGCTACACATGAAATTATTTTACCAGAAAATAGTTCAAAGTGTGACCCCACAACAGGAAGGAATGATGTGAATAATTAGATTAGCTTCCCTGCATTGATCAGACAATCACGCAAGTTTTTGGACACTAAGGGAATCAAGGGATATGGGAATAGGGCAGGAAAGTGGAGTTGAGTTAGAAGATCAGCCACGATCTTCTTGAAGGGCAGAGCAGGCTCAAGAGGCCGTATGGTCTACTCCTGCTCCTAATTCTTATTTTCTTATGTTATAATATGTACAACCAGATCACTTGATAGAGATCTGGACTATGTGGGAGGAAAACAAGCAGAGCAAGGAGCCTGAAGTGAGCAGTGACGTTCCCAGAGGGTAGGTGGCCTGACAGAGTGAGGCAACCTGCAGTGGTCTGGCAGGCGATCAGCTGCCTGCATTTACAGATAGGATAGTGAGATGCCCACGGTGGAATATGGGATGTTTGTGGAGTCTACTAGACAAAGAATTACCAAACCCCTTTTCTCCCCATAATGTACAAGTGGAGCAGATTCCGAGAAAAAGGAATTTATGTGTATGTTAAATCCATCAGAAAGGGAGTTGGATTAATATCTAGCTTGGGCTAGGTTTGGGGTGTACAGGAATGAATACACACGGTGATGATGTAGACTCTTTGGGACATATTGGTCTCAGTGCTCATAGAAAATTGTTGTCTTTGGAGGGCAACAGGCCAGAATTGAATCACAGATATGTGGAGAGATTAATATTCTGGATTTTTGCTACATAGCTTTGGGGATTATGGAGTATTAATAAGCGTTGATCCATTATTATGCAGTGTTAAACTATTAAAGTCTGAAAGCTTGAGCTAAATGCTGTAGATGTGCAGTTTAATCTAGGATATTCTATTCATTCCCCCAAAATTCTTACTCATCTATTTTCTCATTTCTCTAAATAAAGCTGCTGTTAGTCCATAAACTCATAGCACAATCTCCAGTCTAATGTTGCATTATTTATCACTTTTTTAAACAACAAAAGCAGAATAACATTTAATTGCTCCGACTGTCTTCTTTAATTGCTAGTTTTTATATATTTTTTTAAAATCAGGACACCAAGGCGAAGGGCTGAGACCCTTAGTGAAAGACATCACTAGGTTCAAAAGGTTAATCAGGATGTAAGATTGGAAGAAGGAAAGAAAGAGTCAGTTAGTTTCCTGCCCACAGGAGCGTGATGCCATAGTGATATTAAATGGAGCCTCATTACTGCGCTGCCGGTCCACTTCCCAGAATGGGCAGGAAGTAGCTGCTGGCATTGCGAAAATCGGCAGTGTGTGACTTCCTGCCAGCATGCAAATAGGTGTGGGGAAGTGGGTTCTCGGAGGGTCTTCCGGGAGGGAGTGGGGTGGGGGGGGTGGTGGTGGTGGAAGGAGTTCAGGAAAA
The DNA here is from genome assembly GCA_030390025.1 of Squalus acanthias. Taxonomy (NCBI): domain Eukaryota; kingdom Metazoa; phylum Chordata; class Chondrichthyes; order Squaliformes; family Squalidae; genus Squalus; species Squalus acanthias. Next base: position 35,510,538 of record CM059425.1, on the reverse strand, counting down.
GGAAGCCTAAACTTACTTTGTGAGGCCCAGGGGAGCATTCCTGCTCCTCCTGGCCCCACAAAGGTAAGTTAAAAATCTTATCTTTCAGGGCCTCTTCATGTCCTGATCCTCTTCTGACTTGCAGCTTACCCACTCAGGCCAGTGTTAAAATGCCGTAGGGGTCTGATTGACATCATAGGACCCTGATTAACATATTTAAAGAAGGATCCTGCTGGCTTCAGTTGAGTGCCTTTGCTGCCTGCTTGGAAGTGAAGGTTAAAATCGGGCATTGTGGGATCCAGGTTGCTTTCTGGCTGGTAAATAACCAGGTGGATAGGGTTAAAATTCCACCCAGGGAAACGGATTACTCAATGGAGCATTATGCAAAAGATGAAAGAAAGCTTTAGAAGGTATAATATTTTGAAACCGTATTGGTGCGGCTTTTATTAAAAAATGCCAATTTAATAACTGCAAACACAAACTGCTCCTTTAAAACACAACGACAGCCTCTGACATTGGAGAATGTCTGCCAATATTTACACAGGAGTAGTTTTTCAAATGATTTTATCATTTCAATATAAACCCTTGGATGAATGCCATGTGCTGGTAGCTGTAACACAGTATAAAGGTAGGAACTTCACTGTGTTAAAGGGAAATGCTGTTGGAATCCTGCTGTGCATTATTAATAATGAGTATTTTAATGCATTTGGAGGAAATTCATCTGCCTGCTACTTTAGCAGGTGTGAACAATTGTAAAGAAGGAACTTGCATGCATATAGCATCCTTCATGATCTCAGGATGTTCCTAATTGCTTCACGGCCAAAGAACTACTTGTGGAATATAGTTACTGTTGTAATGTGGTGAAATGCAGCAGTCAAATTGTACACAGCAAGGTCCCACAAACAGCAATGAGATAAATTACAGTTCCAAGGGTGCTGGCAGCTCTCTGGCCACTTGTCCAAATGTCAGTGTTTCATGGTGAGTCTACAAAGTGCATGGCAGCAGTTATTCTGCACATTGAGCCTAGACAGTGAGTAGCAGAAGATATTTGACCATGGACTGCGCTCCATTTGGTCCACACATCTATATCTTCCTCAAGGAAGATGAAGAGATCAATTGTACCGCCTCCAGTACCGCAGTGACATCAGCCAACTCAGCACTGAGCAGGAATCAAACCTGGTCTGTACAGCTCAGTATCACTATGCATTTACCCACTTAGCCATCTTGGAGATTCATGCCAGACAATATTATACAGAGCTGAGCCATTTGAGTATATTATGCGAGGGAGTACTATTGGAAATTGTACCTTGCACGGGCAGGCCTTGTGGATTAGAAATCTACTGCATGCATTTAGTGCTATTAAACAGTTTGAAACAAATCATGGAAATACTTTGCTTATATACATTCATATCACTGAAGGATTATATCTCTTATAACTGATTGCTGTGACCTAATGTCATGCAATAGAATTGCTCAATGCACAAAATAGCTTTTCTTGCACTACTTTAATCTGTTTGCGAGCACTGTTCATGCCACATGCCTGAAGGTAGATTTTTGAACAGTGTATCTGCTAGATAACCAGTTTAATAGCTGTGTGATCCTGCTGCTAAAATTCAACTTTCTTTTTGGGAATTTTTAGGGGGACATTATCACAGGAGTTGTCATTAAACAACAAAAAGATTAAAGTAGCTGACCAGTTAATACACATCAGTACCTGGGGATTAATCCATGCAAGACATATTGGTCATCAAATTAATCTTCATGAGTTTGTAATCTAAATAGAGTGTATCTTTAAAATCAAAAGACTGATTCATTTTTACTTTGGTTAGATTATTATGGCAATCTGGAAATGCCATTTTCTTGATTATCAAAATATTGGGACAATTTGAGTTAAGTCATTGATTGTAATCATTCATAGTATGGTGAATCTCCCAACCTCCCAAGCTTTCCTTTAGTTTTCTCTTTTTTTCCTCCTCTTCTCTTCCCAATACATGTTTGCACACACCAATTCACACATGCCATATTTCAGTGCAATTGCTTGATTTCCAGTGGCACTTCGTACTGTGACTCATCAGACATGAAGCTCACTCACTTCTAGGTGATGTTGGTTTTTCTTTATGGCACGAAGCCCTGCTGGTTTGAGATCTGATTAAATTCATTGTACTTATGGCTGGAAGTGCTACAGTAATCAAAAGAGAATAAGAGGGAAACATCTCAAACTATCTCCATCAGTGAGAAGTCGCACAACTCCAGGTTAAAGTCCAACAGATTTATTTAAAATTACAAGCCTTCGGAGCTGTCGCCCCTTCCTCAGGTAGAGTAGCTGTGAGAGAATCTCCCAGAATTCACAATATAAACACAGAAAAAATGTATTCAAATCTTTCCCTACATCAAAGACACACTAAGAGCACAGCCAAGACAATGAGATGTGTCCCAGGGGGTCCAACGTGTCAAAACACCTGCTGGCTGCATATCCTCTGCAGTTGAGTTTGGTTCTTGTGTTATTTTTTTTTTTTAAAAAGGCTGGAAAGACCGGCCATGATGTCAAGTCACGTTCTGTATCGTGACATGAACCCGATATCGCGATTGAGGCCATCCTCATGAGTGCGGAACTTGGCTATCAGTTTCTGCTCTATGATTTTGCGCTGTCGTGTATCCCGAAGGCCGCCTTGGAGAACGCTTACCCGCAGATCCGAGGCTGAACACTTCAGCAGTCAGGGGCATTCAGCCTCGGATATGCGGGTAAGCGTTCTCCAAGGCGGCCTTCGGGATACACGACAGCGCAAAATCATAGAGCAGAAACTGATAGCCAAGTTCCGCACTCATGAGGATGGCCTCAATCGCGATATCGGGTTCATGTCACGATACAGAACGTGACTTGACATCATGGCCGGTCTTTCCAGCCTTTTTTTAAAAAAAAACTAACACAAGAACCAAACTCAACTGCAGAGGATATGCAGCCAGCAGGTGTTTTGACACGTTGGACCCCCTGGGACACATCTCATTGTCTTGGCTGTGCTCTTAGTGTGTCTTTGATGTAGGGAAAGATTTGAATACATTTTTTCTGTGTTTATATTGTGAATTCTGGGAGATTCTCTCACAGCTACTCTACCTGAGGAAGGGGCGACAGCTCCGAAAGCTTGTAATTTTAAATAAATCTGTTGGACTTTAACCTGGTGTTGTGCGACTTCTCATTTTTGTCCACCCCAGTCCAACGCCGGCATCTCCACATCATGACCACTATAGATTTAAGACTGCAGTCTCCACATCATATCTCCATCAGAGCATTCTTCCATCTCCCAGTTCTTGTTTGGCTAGTGATAGAGCAAGCTGTCATCAACCTAAGAAACTCAGGATTGGTCAAATGTGGATTAGTGGCTCTTCCAGATACAGTAACCTAAACAACCAAGAACTCTATTGCAGTTTTTAAGTGGCAAAATGATGATGACAGAACTAAGTGTGTGGTCTTTGGACACTAATGTGGGGAAATAGAAAATGAAGCATGCAAGGACAGGGAGGGATCCTCTGAAGGAGACAACTCGAGTCATCTTCCCTTTATTCTCTCTCATGTACTGTGGCACTAGTTATAAATGCAGAAAATAAGCTGGGATTCTGGATCATGGAATAGAGGTCTTAGTTATACCTGAGGATGAGGAATCTGTTCAAGACTGATTGTGTTAAATCATTGAAAGTATAGACTTTCAGCTTCATAGAATTACACAGAATTTACAGCAGAGAAACTGGCCATTCAGACCAACTGATCTATGCCGTTGTTTATGCTCCACACAAGCCTCCTCCCACTCTATTTACTTCATCTCACCCTATCGACGTATCCTTCTATTCCTTTTTTCCTCATGTACGTAACTAGATTCCCCTTAAATGCATCTATGCTATTCGCCACAACTACTCCATGTGGTAGCGAGTTCCACATTCTCATCACCCTCTGAGTAAAGAAGTTTCTCCTGAATTTCTTATTGGAGTTATTAGTAACTATCTTATATTTATGGCCCCTAGTTTTGGACACCCCCTCAAATGGAAACATCTTCTCTACATCTACCCCATCAAACCCCTTCATAATTTTAAAGACCTCTATCGCCTCCTCTCAGTCTTTTCTTCTAGAGAAAGGAGCCCCAGCCTGTTCAGTCTTTCCTGATAGTTGTACCTCTCAGCTCTGGTATCATCCTTACAAATCTTTTTTGCACTTTCTCCAGTGCCTCTATATCCGTTTTGTAATATGGTGACCAGAACTGTGCACCGTACTCTAAGTGTGGTCTGACCTAAGTTAACAAAGCAGTTAATAAATGGGATCCTGGGCTTTATCAATAGCGGCACAGAGTACAAAAGCCAGGGAGTTTTGCTAAACCTGTATAAAACACTAGTTCAGCTCCAGCTGGAGTATTGCGTCCAATTCTGGGCACCACACTTTAGGAAGGACATGAAGGCTTTGGGGAGGGTACAGAATAGATTTACTAGAATGAATCCAGGGATGAGGGATTACACTTACGTGGATAGACTGGAGAGGCTGGGGTTGTTCTGCTTAGAGCAGAGAAGGCTGAGGAGATTTGATAGAAGTGTTTAAAATCATGAGGAAATTTTTTTTTACACAAGTGGTTAGGATTTGGAATGGAATGCCTGACAGGGTGGTGGATACAGATTCACAGAATCCCCACAGTGCAGATAGAGGCCATTTCGGCCCATCGAGCCTGCACCGACACACATCCCACCCTATCCCCACGTATTTAATCCCCCTAACACTAAGGGTCAATTTATCATAGCCAAATCAACCTAACCCGCACATCTTTGGACTCAATTGTAGCCTTAGAAACATAGAAAAATAGGAGCAGGAGTAGGCCATTCGGCCCTTCGAGCCTGCTCCGCCATTCAATATGATCATGGCTGATCCTTTACCTCAATACCATATACCCGCTCTCTCCCCATACCCCTTGATGCCTTTTGTGTCTAGAAATCTATCTATCTCCTTCTTAAATATATTCAGTGACTTGACCTCCACAGCCTTCTGTGGTAGAGAATTCCACAGGTTCACCACCCTCTGAGTGAAGAAATTTCTCCTCATCTCAGTCCTAAATGTCCTACCCCGTATCCTGAGACTGTGACCCCCTCGTTCTAGACCCCCCAGCCAGGGGAAACATCCTCCCTGCATCCAGTCTGTCTAGCCCTGTCAGAATTTTATACATTTCAATGAGATCCCCTCTCATTCTTCTAAACTCTAGTGAATACAGGCCTAGTCGACCCAATCTCTCCTCATACGACAGTCCTGTCATCCCAGGAATCAGTCTGGTGAACCTTTGCTGCACTCCCTCTATGGCAAGTATATCTTTTCTTGGGTAAGGAGACCAAAACTGCACACAGTACTCCAGGTGTGGTCTCACCAAGGCCCTGTATAACGTATGTGAGAAGTCGCACAACACCAGGTTATAGTCCAACAGCTTTATTTGAAATCACAAGCTTTCGGAGTGCTGCTCCTTCGTCAGGTGAAGTATAACGTAGTAAGACATCCTTGCTCCTGTACTCAAATCCTCTTGCAATGAAGGCCAACATACTATTTGCCTTCCTAACTGCTTGCTGCACCTGCATGTTTACTTTCAGTGACTGGTGTACAAGGGCACCCAGGTCCCTTTGTACATCAACATTTCCCAATCTATCAGCATTTAAATAATACTCTGCCTTTCTGTTTTTCCTACCGAAGTGGATAACTTCACATTTATCCACGTTATACTGCATCTGCCATGTATTTGCCCACTCACTCAACTTGTCTAAATCACCTTGAAGCCTCTTTGCATCCTCCTCACAACTCAGAATCCCCCCTAGTTTTGTGTGGTCAGCAAACTTGGAAATATTACATTTGGTTCCCTCATCCTAATCATTGATATATATTGGCCTAGAAATTCCGTTCCCTACGGGTGTATGCGCGCTGTGTACTCACCTGTAGGGCCAACGGAAGTGCCGGTTTTATGCATGCACTGGAAACCGGCACTTCCGTTCTCTGCAGAAAGGGCTTCCCAGGTCAAACGCCTGCGCCGGATAGGCTTCTGTTTTTTTCACACTGGCTTGAGTCCAGGTAAGTCGGGAACAGCTCCGCCTAGAAAAGCAGGCACAAGACCTGCTTTTAGCAGGCTAATAGTTTAAGAAAGTAAAAAAAAAAAATTTCCACTGATTTATCATTTTAAAATACTTTAAAGAAAGGTAAGTTTATTTTTAGCCCCGTTAAAACCTTTAATTATTTTTTTCAAAAATTTACATTTTTGTTTAAAATAGTTAATTTATGTAATTTATAGTCATTTTAAAAATGTGATTTTAAAAAAAAAATGTATTTGAAGTTTTACTTATGTTTTGGAGCTGATCTCTATTCATAGATTTGCCAGGTCTTCCTGTCAAATCTATGAATGGAGATTCCCTGCTCTGATTGGCTCCCCATGGCCCACGTGATCCCAGGGACGCTGTGAACTAGCTGCGCCCCTGGGATACGCGTGCCCTGCACACCGGCAGTTTGAAGAGGCACAGCAACGGAATTCTGCGCCTCCCGGGAGCCCTCCGGTCCAGGCACAGATTTTTCCAAATCGCAGCCCTCCGCCCGCAGGAGGGCTGCGAACAGAATTTCTGGGCCATTGTGAATAGCTGGTGCCCAAGCACTGATCCCTGCGGTACCCCACTAGTCACCGCCTGCCACCCCATAAAAGACCCATTTATTCCTACTCTCTGTTTCCTGTCTGTTAACCAATTTTCAATCCATGCCAGTATATTAACCCCAATTCCATGTGCTTTAATTTTGCACACTAACCTTTTATGTGGGACTTTATCAAAGGCCTTCTGAAAATCCAAATACACCACATCCACTGGTTCTCCCTTATCTATTCTACCAGTTACATCCTCAAAAAAACTCCAGTAGGTTTGTCAAACACAATTTCCCTTTTATAAATCCATGTTGACTTTGTCTAATCCTGTTGATATTTTCTAAGTGTCCTGTTATCACATCCTTTATAATAGACTCTAGCATTTTCCCTACTACTGATGTTCGGCTGTTGTTCCCTGTTTTCTCTCCTTTTTTAAATAGTGAGGTTACATTTGCCACCCTCCAATCTGCAGGAACTGTTCCATAATCTATAGAATTTTGGAAGATGACAACCAATGCATCCACTATTTCCATGGCTACCTCTTTTAGTACTCTGGGATGCAGATTATCAGGCCCTGGGGATTTATCAGCTTTCAATCCCATTAATTTCTCCAGCACTTTTTTTTACTAATACTAATTTCCTTTCATTCCTCCTTCTCACTAGACCCTTGGTTCTCTAGCATTTCTGGGAAGTTATTTGTGTCCTCTTCCGTGAAGACAGAACCAAAGTATTTATTTAATTGCTCTGTCATTTCCTTGTTCCCCATTATAAATTCTCCCGTTTCTGACTGTAAGGGACCTACATTTGTCTTCACTAATCTTTTTCTTTTTACATACTTGTAGAAGCTTTTATAGTCCGCTTTTATGTTCCTTGCAAGTTTACTCTCATACTCTATTTTTCCCCTCTTAATCAATCACTTGGTCCTTTTTTTCTGAACTCTAAACTGCTCCCAATCCTTAGGCTTGCTACTTTTTCTGGCAACTTTATATGACTCCTCTTTGGATCTAATACTATCCTTAATTTCTTTTGTTAGCCATGGTTGGGCCGCTTTTCCTTTTGTGTTTTTGCGCCAGAAAGGAATGTATAACTGTTGCAATTCATGCATTCATTCCCTTCAAAAGGGAATTGGATAAAGACTTGAATGAGAAAAAATTGCAGGATAAGGGGAAAGAGCAGGGGAGTGGAACTAACTGGATTGCTGTTCGAAAGAGCCAGCGCAGGCTCAATGGGCCTGAATGGCCTCCTCCTATGCTGTACTATTCTGTGAATTCTATTTCTCTAGCTTCAGCTTTCACCTTTCCCTCATTTTTAATACCTCCTAATTTGTCAGCTTTCCAAAGACAATTTGAAGTGGTAAAGAGAATGGAACACGCTGATATAGTGATCTTTATTAAGAATCACTTTGTAGTGAAATTGTATCCACTACTAAGAGTATCTTTAATACTTGAGGTCTGACTGAATTATGAGAAAAGGATATCCAACTAAAACAAACACAGCAAGATGACCGAGAATATGATACCGTAAAGACAGTGATGGTCAATTTACAGATCATTTATTTCAAGACCGTGAACTACATTCAATATTCTTTGTACTTGCTAGCATCAATGGGATTTGTTGTTCACCACCTATTAGAGGCAAATATTCACTGGCTTGGCTTTCAGTTGAAAAAAAGACTGCTGATAATTAGTCAGAGGAGACTCAACAATATCCCCACTTCCAGATGTTGCACTGAGATGTTTAGAATGTTTACATTAGGGAGATAAACATTAAACTTATGAAAGAAAGTTTTAAAAAAAACTTAAATTTGGACAAGCATTCTATTTAGGTTAGAGCTATCCCAGTTTTGGGAATCTTTTTGTTTGACCTTTTAGAAAGCAAGATCCAGTTCTCCTCACATGTTTCCTGGAGGGAGAAACAAAGGTTAGCTAGAACGTAGGAGGTAAGTATAATATTTTTACTTGCAGTTGTCATGATTATGTCATTTCTTGCACTTATTCAAGCTCTTATATGGATTAAGGAGCTCGCTCCCTTAGAGGTCCCACTCCTTTTGGTCTTAAATTTCCATAAACCATAAACAATAAAGAGATGGGATGACTGTACTACAATGCTGGCTGCATATTAAACATTTAGGATGTTTCAAAAATTTAATTTTCAACTAATATCATGGTTTTAAAAAAAGATAGCAAAGTGTAATAAGACTCAAGTAGTTTATCCATGAACTCACCAGGGTATTCATTTGTACAGCACAGATGGTGATGGATAATCTGCATCCACTCAACCTTCTTTCGACCTTCTATTTCATTGAAAGTTCTTTATGTAATATTCAATAATTCTCCATGTTCAGACACATCAATGTGTAGTGACTGGTCTGTCTTTTCAGACTATCATTTTTATAATTTTACTTCAGCAGGAAGAAAAGTCTATTAAAATCTCTGCAGCATTCTCCCTCTACACCCTTTTCTCCCAGCTGGTTTAGGGTGTATTTACAGTGTAGCAGCTTACAGCAGTGTGGAGCACCCCAACCAGCACAGCTTGCATTTATATAGCGCTTTTAACGTAATAAAGTGTCCCAAGCTACTTCACAGGAGCGTTAACAAACAATATTTGACACCGATCCACATAAGGAGATATTAGGACAGGTGACCAAAAGCTTGGTCGAAGAGGTAGGTTTTAAGGAACGTTCTTCTGCATTTTATAATTTCAGAATGGATGAAAATAATATCATCATGCCAACAACTAGACAGAATAGTAAAGAGCTCTTTTGATGGAAAACTGTCGCACCAGATTGAAACATTTTTGGAGCCAAGCCATGTAGCGGGTTCGGGTCACTGGGACTTGTTCAATCTGTGATTACTAACTGAAAATTTTTTAGGCATCAACTTGAAAATGTAGGGACATTTAATAACCGTGCTGTTGCCAAATAGAAGTCAATTAATTTAGGCAGGGAAGATATGGACAAGTGAACAGGCACAGTTAAATGAAAGCTTTCCTTTCTCCATAACTGGCAGTTGGAGTATAATAGGAATTCAAATAAGGTGAATTTCTGTCAATCTCATTTTAACATCTATGAATACATATATTTATTTTTGACATTCCGATTAGTTTTGATAATACAAGAGTCCTTCAGCAGACGCTTTCCATTTTTCTCCCTTTGAAATGTAGTTATGAAAGCTCTCAGTTAATTTAATACCGTGCTAATGGAAGTTGATCCTATTGTTTAGTGCGTACAAGTAAGATATATTAAGGAGAAAAAAATGTACATGGGCATGTTCCTTCATGTTCATTTTTTTGTCTTAATTATCATATTACTCTCGAGGGCCTTCCTCTTGTGATTTTCCTTGAAAAAAGGGCTCATACAAAGCATTCATACCAGAATGATATGAAAAATAATCACACAAAAAAATTATATTAATTTTTAACATTATGTATAACACTGTCTCCACTGTAAAATGCCAGGCTTATCATTAATTTGATATTCTTTCTCTGCCACCAAGATAAATATAAAATTATAGCATGTCGATGATTTTTATCCTACATACCTTTTTAGTTTGCATAATGTGTGCTCTGGGTATTTTATTACGTCAAACCAGAATTGGATTATAGTCTTTGTGATAAAGGTTTAGCTTGTATGGACGAATTAATTTTCATTTATCTGTTTCTCTGTAATCAGTATTTGTATTAAAATATATGGATTATACAAATATTTTACCTTGTGGCATTAGGAATATAATGTAAAAATGAAATGGGCTTCAATCACATTGAGAAATCCAAGGCCTGGAGACTTAGATGAGAAATTAAGTTTACTGTGAATTGATGAATAAATAAATGGGTTTTTTTCCCCCTCATATTGGGCCAGTTCAGATCTATTTGGATTCAGGAGTGATTTCAGTAACTATCGCGATGAATAGGACACTCAGCTTTAAAGACTCAACCATGCCGCATAAGAAAGACTTGCATTTAAACAGTGCCTTTCATGATCTCAAAAAACTTAACAGCCAATGAAGTACTTTTTTCTTGAAGTGTAGTCACTGTTGTAATGTAGGATAAAAAATCTTTATAATATGTAGTGTATTGTTCATTTCTTTATAATAAATATATAGCAGTCACAGGAAGCCCTTTACATTCAGGCCCCATGTACCTGCCATCTCTATTGTCTTTTTGACTATGTCAACTCATCTTTTACTACACTCAGGCTGCCCAGTGCTTAGCAACAAAATGAGTTAATAAAAGAATATTTTTTTAAAATAAATGCTAGATATTGTAAAGAATGACAGCCATGAATGCAAGGTAATGTTTCAAATCGGAGTTCCACCAGCACTCGGCTAATGATCAAAATTTGCTCTGATAATTTATGGTATCGTCCAAACCCCTTGGGCTGGATTTTACTCACCGAGACGCGTTGGGGGCGGGACTGCTGCCTTCTGGGTTCTAGTCCCACCCCCAGCGACGTCAGACGCACAGATGCTATTTTCCCCTGATTGGCCTTGTTAAGCCCGCCCTGCGGGCTTGCTGGCCAATTAAGGGAAAGCCAATGTCAGATGACGTCAGTTGATGACGCTTCATCTGCCGGTTTTCTTAAAGGCACATGAACCATAAATTTTTGACAGATGATTTGACAGTGTTTGACAGCATTGAGGTGCTGTCAAACACTGACAATCACTGTACACAGGTGAGCCCTTGGACCCAGGCTCTCCAGTGACTCTTTCCTTAGGATGAAACAGATGGCTGCAGGTGAGGGTACAGAAGCGATCTGTCACTTCTTCCATTGAGGTGAGGCCACACAAACACTTCAAAGCTTGTCACCTACAGAAAAATCTAAACACATAAAAAATGACTTTCCCAACATTTCCTTACCTCTGATACTCACCAGTGTCCCATTGCATCCTTCACACCACTCCTGCAGCTATCATCTGTACACCAACAGTACCACAGACCCACAGCACACCTCACTTACCCTGGTGGGGTTCTCCGACATCGGGAAGCCCGCAGCAGAAGTCTAAAAATTGGAATAAGCCGCTTAACTGCCTGTTAACTACCGGGGACCCAACTCCCGGGAAGATTGGTTGGAGGTGGGTTGGGAGTGGGTTCGGGACCCACTCCCATTCTTTTTGACTTTCCCAGCAGTCCCGCCTCCAAACCCGCCTCCTCAGGGCTGGTAAAATCCAGCCCCTTGTAACTCATTGCCAGTCATCTATTTCCTATATTTATTCAGTAAACACGTGCACGCACATAGAGGAACCTACAGAGGAAATGGTATGTAAAGATAAAAAGGTATGTCCATTAAATATGATTTAAGAAATAAGCAGTGAATATGTCTGAGGTTTGTATGTGCTGAACGAGGCATCAGTAGTGCTTTTGAAGTTTAGTGCAGATTATACAGGAATGGAAATACATAAAGTCGGATGATGGTGTAGGAATAGTCAAAAAGATTCCCAATCACATAAATATTTGAGAAGGTTTGAAATGTAAATGGCACAGAATTCTAAAGGCATTGTCAGGTTTGCTCCGTGCACATCATTAACTTTTTAAAAAAGTGATATGACATTGGAATATTGTGTGAATGGAAATTCAAGGGCTTATTCCCCACTTCCATTTATAGTTAATCCCTGACATCAGCTGAACCATATGGAGTAGTCAACGAGTAAAACCAATGTGTTTCCAAGGACTGTTTGTGTCGGAGAGTGTGTGGAGAGACAATTAGAGAGCAAATGTACTCATCCCCTGCTCGCATATCTACTATTGTTTGGCTGTAGAATGCCATTTGTAGAGGTGCTGGCAGGTTTCACACCGGCCTCTCCCGTTAAAGTGCCTGGCCAGATACTCTTCGTGGAGAAGTACTCTTTAAATAGGCATCTCATGAAGTCAATTAGAGGCTGCTTGTTAAAGGGAGTTTCAATAGATCGGCTGCTTGTAAATCCCCAGCTTTTACCTCTGGGAGAGGCCAGGCTATTGAGGTTACAGGGGGAAAAAGTATGAAATAACTGGCTTTCTTTCTCTTTTGTGAAATTCTTTTATACTTGGAAGTGTGATATCTCGAGCGTGACAGACACCACTAGATGCAAGAGGCAGAACCTCCTGAGGCCCTGCTCCAACACTGATGCTTCGGTGCAGCAAGCTCTTTATTGGCACATTACAGCTGCATTGCTTGCAATGTCCCATTCATACAGTTTAGCGTGCTAAAGGGCTCCTTCGGGTGTATTGTTCTTCAAAAGCACTTTATGATATCTAGCTGCTTAAAAGTGTCATTCTATTCAGTTAACTCAGTTTGAGATTTCTGGTCAACAGACAATCAGGCTGTAAGTTGTCTCCACGTAGACAAGCATTCCAACTAACTGATAACCTCTGCATAGGGTCACCAATTCTGGTTGGATATATTCCGGAGGTTTCATCACATGACCTCTGTCCTCCAACGGCCCCGCCCCCACGCTCCCGCTATTGGTCTCCCAACACGCCCATCCTCGTGGCGCATCACCTTCCCACACCGATTGGAAAGCGAAGAAACTGTTAATTATTCGATTGGATGATTCTTGGCTGTCGGTCAAACAACCTTTTTTCCCCCATATCCAATATTTTTATAATGAGTAAACACAAGTATTCAAAGATTTTTTCTTTAAACCACAATTTTTTTTTTAACGTTCCTCTGAAGTCTCTCCCGGTTTGCTCATAGTAGTGTCCTGGAGATTAGTCTTTAGTTCATGGAGACTCCAGGGCAAACCTGCAGGATTGGCAACCTTGCCTCTGAATAACGGTTGACTTGAAGTAATTAAGAGATGTAGCCACCTCTTGTTTCTGTATCATTTCAAAGCAGATTGGATTGTATTTCTGTGGCAAGCTGGTTTTACCTGGAGGGCAGTCTGCAGTCACTTTCAGTTTTGCAGCCAACAAATGAAAAGCTGTGTGTTTTAAAATTTTCAGACCGTCTGGAAAGGGAGTTAAGCCCGATGAGGTTACAGCAAGTAAACATCAGTCTGTGGTTAGAGAGAAAGTAAGTGGTGTTTATTAGTTTGATGATCAAACAAGGTAGAAAAATCTATATTTCACTGTGTTATGCTGTTTCCTCTTCATTTGGATATCTTGTGTAAATAAAAGCCACTGGTTTAGTGAAAGCCTGAGTCTCAGTCTGCTAAGAGTGCACATTCAGTCCATTTTCGAGGAGAGAAGAATCACATAGCGGCCTGTTCGTATGTGATACCCGTGATTCCAGGGGCCGGTGTACAGAGTAAGGGTTCTGTGTTATGATGTCCTGGGTCTTGCTATCATTTACCTAGGTATTGGGCAATGTGGATCTCAGGGGGCATAAAGTCTATTTACGGGAGTGGCTTGTGTTGCTGAACTCTTAGAAAATACCTGGCATAAAAGTCCAAAAATGTGTCTGACAGAAATTTGTATTAGACAGTGTGATGTGTCTAAAGTGTGATGGACAGGAAGTGCATGCCAGAGGTACCATATTTTTACAATGCTAGTAGCTGACAGTGAGTCGGGGGATATGCTATTTTGTAACAGTAGGAGTGTTATGCCATGTAACACATCGGGCCATTGGTTTTTGGTGATTGAATAAGTCAAATTGACCAAAGAAACCACAGAAACTGCAAATCTCACAGATCTGTTATTCACAGGTGTTCTGTTGCCTAAGTGAGCAGAAGCAACACATTACCTGTGGTTATCTGCCCATTCCACTTCATGGGTGACCCTCGATGTAGGTAGCCAGAGCTCCTACTGGAAAGAGGCCGTGAGTCTAATGAAACGATATAAATCGGGGTCAAATAAATTTGTCAAGATCAATGCCATTTTCATCTCTGCACACGTTGGTGCCATCAGTTCCTCATCCCATTTATAATCTCTGTGTGGTACAAGTTGGGCGGTGGCCATTTCCAGTGATATTTCCAGCTGCTTTCTGGTCAAAGGATAGGGAAGTTCTGGGAGACATTCCGCTTGTATTACTTTGTTGGTTTGGCTACTTACTCATTTTGAAGTGCTTGTAGCAGCTGTAGAAAATTCTAAACGGGCTTCTGGCAATGCATTTTGTTCTTCAGGGGTCCTTCTGAAATGCCACTTGGGTAAGAGGAGGAGGGATATCATCAGGAAGAATGACCTAACACAGCTGCAGGGAGAGTAAATAGAAAGAGACATGGTCACAGGAATCCTTAGCCTCCCAACAGAGTTTATAGGCCCAGGATAACATGCCTGCAGTTCTCTGAGGATCCGTGCATGAGGAGGCGGCACTTCTCTAGGGAGGTTGTCACAGAATTGTGTCACTTTCTGCAACATCACTGCAGGAGTTCCTCAGGGCAGTGTCCTAGGCCCAACTGTCCTCAGCTGCTTTATCAATGACCTTCCCTCCATCATAAGGTCAGAAGTGGGGATGTTCGCTGATGACTGCACAGTGTTCAGTGCCATTCGCAACTCCTCAGATAATGAAGCAGTCTGTGCCACATGCAGCAAGACCAGGACGACATTTAGGCTTGGGCTGATGAGTGGCAAGTAAAATTCGTGCCACACAAGAGCCAGGCAATGACCACATCTAACAAGAGAGACTAACCACCTCCCCTCGACATTCAACGGCATTACCATCATCGAATCCCCCACCATCAACATCCTGGGGGTCACCATTGACCAGAAACTTAACTGAACCAGCCACATAAATACTGTGGCTACAAGAGCAGGTCAGAGGCTGGGTATTCTGCGGCGAGTGTCTCACCTCCTGACTCCCCAAAGCCTTTCCACCATCTACAAGGCACAAGTCAGGAGTGTGATGGAATACTCTCCAATTGCCTGGATGAGTGCAGCTCCAACAACTTTCAAGAAGCTCGACACCATCCAAGACAAAGCAGCCCGCTTGATTGTCACCCCATCCACCAACTTAAACATTCGCTCCCTCCACCACCAGCACACCGTGTCTGCAGTGTGTACCATCTACAAGATACACTGCAGCAACTCGCCAAGGCTTCTTCGACAGCACCTCCCCAAACCCGTGGTCTCTAACACCTAGAAAAACAAGGGCAGTAGGTGCATGGGAAAACCACCACATCCAAGTTCCCCTCCAAGTCACACTCCATTCCAACTTGGAAATATATCGCCGTTCCTTCATCGTCGCTGGGTCAAAATTCTGGAACTCCCTCCCTAACAGCACTGTGGGAGCACCTTCACCACACGGACTGCAGCGGTTCAAGAGGGTGGCTTACCACCACCTTCTCAAAGGCAATTAGGGATGGGCAATAAATGCTGGCCTTGCCAGTGACGCCCACATTCCATGAATAAATAAAAAAAACAAGAGCTGCAAACAACTGCCACAGATAGCTCAGCATTGCCTGTTGCAGTCAAGTTCACTGTAGCTCTCAACATCTTTGTCTCCGGCTTGTATTAAGTAGGCGACTGGTATTGTGTTTGCTAGAGCAAATATGTTCGCCAATTCCCCATGGCCACCCAGATGGAGCAGGATAGAGATCTGAAGTTTGCACAGATTTCAGTATTCCCTAAGGTTCAGGGCGCCATTGATTGCATCCATGGTGCTGTGAGCTCCGTCACATGACCTCACCGTTATCACAAATTGCAAGGGCTTCCATCCAATAATATGCGCCTGGTGTGTGATCACCAGCAATGCATCCTGCGGGTCCGTGTCCTCTAACTGGCAGCTGTCATGATGCTTTTATCTTGCAGCAAAACGCCATTCCCCCCCATTCTTTGCCCTTGCACAGCAACGAAGAGGCTGGCTGCTTTGGGAAGAGGGCCTAATCCCCTGCACACTTAGCTCATGAATCCTCTCAGGAACCCATACTCTGTGCCCAAACTGCGCTACAGTCAGATCCATAGGTCAACTTATCGAGCAGAACAGTCCTCGAGCATCAGTTCCAATGCCTGAAATAAATAAACAAACAGAAAATGCTGGAAACACTCAGCCGGTCAGGCAGCATCTGCGGAGGGAGAAACAGATTTAATGTTTCAGGTCGATGACCTTTCATCAGAACTGGAAGAAGTTAAGAGATTTAACTGTTTATAAGCAAGTATAGAGCCAGGGAATGGGTTGGGAGGGAGGGGGCGGACAAAGTGGAAGGTCTGTGATAGAGTGGGTTTAATTAAA
Source organism: Squalus acanthias (assembly GCA_030390025.1). Taxonomy (NCBI): domain Eukaryota; kingdom Metazoa; phylum Chordata; class Chondrichthyes; order Squaliformes; family Squalidae; genus Squalus; species Squalus acanthias. The sequence goes on along the minus strand of CM059425.1, from coordinate 35,493,849 downwards.
TGAAAATGAGAAGTCGCACAACACCAGGTTATAGTCCAACAGTTTTATTTGAAATTACGAGCTTTCGGAGCTCTGCTCCTTCTTCAGGTACAGGTACAGTGAGGGAATACAAATCGATTACACAGTATATAGAGACAGAGAACAATGTGTCTGCAGAGATGCAATCTGTTAGGGAGGCATTACATCAAAGGCACATCAGAGTACAGCTAAGACAATGAGATGGGTCACGGGGTCCAACGTGTCAAATGCTGCCGTCTGCAGTTAAGCTTTTAACTTTTTTTTAAAACTGGAAAAACACAACGATGTCGAGTCACGTTCTGTAGCGTGACATGAACCCGAGATCCCGGTTGAGGCCGTCCTCATGGGTGCAGAACTTGGCTATCAGTTTCTGCTCGATGATTTTGCGTTGTCGTGTGTCTCGAATTAATTAAATGACAAAAGGGTGATGGTGCAAGGAAAAAGGGGTTGTTAATGGGACAAGTAAAGTAACAAAAGATGGGTCTAGAGGAGGTGTACATGGTAATAGCAGAACCATTATCAGCACCTGCTGTCCGAGAAAATGGGAGCAGTGGTTATGATCTAAAGCTGTTGAATTCAGTGCTGAGGCCAGAAGGCTGTAAAGTGCCTAATCGAAAGATGAGGTGCTGTTCCTTGAGCTTGCATGAGCTTCATTGAAACAGCGTAGGAGGCCGAGGTCAGAGTGGGAGTGGTGCGGAGAATTAAAGTGACAGGCAACCGGAAGCTCAGGGTCACGCTTGCGAATTGAATGGAGGTGTTCAGCAAAGTGGTCGGCCAATCTGCGTTTGGTCTCCCCAAAGTGTAAAAAAATAAAGACTTGCATTTATATAGCGCCTTTCACAATAACCGAATGTCTCAGTGCTTTACAGTCAATGAAATACTTTTGAAGTGGAGTCACTGTTGTAATGTGGGAAACACAGCAGCCAATTTGCGCACAGCAAGCTCCCACTAACAGCAATGTGATAATGACCAGATAATCTGTTTTTAGTGATGTTGGTTGAGGGATAAATATTGGCCAGGACACTGGGGATAACTCCCCTGCTCTTCTTCGAAATAGTGCAATGGGATCTTTTACGTCCACTTGAGAGAGCAGATGGGGCCTCGGTTTAACGTCTCATCTGAAAGATGGCACCTCCGACAGTGCTGCACTCCCTCAGCACTGCACTGGAGTGTCAGCCTAGCTTTATGTGCTCAAGTCCCTGGAGTGGGACTTGAACCCACAACCTTCTGACTCAGAGGTGAGTGTGCTACCAACTGAGCCACAGCTGACCCTGTAGAGGAGACCGCATCGTGAGCAGTGGATACAGTATACTAAATTGAAAAAAGTACAAGTAAATCGCTGTTTCACCTGGAAGGAGTGTTTGGGTCCCCGGACGGTGGGAAGGGAAGAGGTAAAAGGGGAGGTGTTGCATCTCCTGCGCTTGCATGGGAAGGTGCCGGGGGTAATGGAAGAGTGGAGCATGGTGTCATGGAGGGAACGTTACCATCAGAATAGTGAAAGGGGAGGGGAAGGGAAGAAGTCTTTGGTGGTGGCATCATGCTGGAGGTGGAGGATGATCTGTTGAATGTGGAGGCTGGTAGGGTGGAAGGTATGGACAACGGGGAGGAAGGAGAAGGGGTGAGGGCAGAAGTGCGGGAAATAGGACAGACACGGTTGAGGACAGGCCTGGTAGCATCCTGCAATACATATTGGTTTGCTGTTATTTGCATAACTTTGTTCTGCAACGGGGACAACACATGGAGCCACCAATGGGGGTAGGGAGGGGCGACGAGGGAAGTCTGAGTTTTTTTTCAGTTGGGCGGGTAAGGTTGTCTTTGTCCTCAGTTGTCAGCCGTGACACTCCAGAGACTTAAGCACAAAAATCTAGGCTGACGCTCTAGTGCAGTACTAAGGGAGTGCTGCACTGTCGGAGGTGCCGTCTTTCAGATGCGACGTTAAACCGAGGCCCCATCTGTTCTCTCAGGTTTCGAAGAAGAGCAGGGGAGTTATCCCCGGTGTCCTGGCCAATATTTATCCCTCAATCGACATCACTAAAAATAGATTATCTGGTCATTTGTGGGAGCTTGCTGTGTGCAAATTGGTTGCCCCGTTACCTACATTTTTTTTATTTGTTCATGGGATGTGGGCGTCGCTGGCAAGGCCAGTATTAATTGCCCTTGAGAAGGTGGTGGTGAGCCGCCGCCTTGAACTGCTGCAGTCCGTGTGGTGAAGGTACTCCCACAGTGCTGTTAGGGAGGGAGTTCTGGGATTTTGACCCAGCAACGATGAAGGAACGCGATATATTTCCAAGTTAGGATAGTGTGCGACTTGGAGGGGAACTTGGAGGTGGTGGTGGTCCCATGTGTCTGCTGCCCTTGTCCTTCTGGTTGGTAGAGGTCGCGGTTTGGGAGGTGCTGCCGAAGAAGCCTTGACGAGTTTCTGCAGTGCATCTTCTAGATGGTACACACTGCAGCCACGGTGGAGGGAGTGAATGTTTAAGGTGGTGGATGGGGTGCCAATCAAGCGGGCTGCATTGTCTTGGATGATGTCGAGCTTCTTGAGTGTTGTTGGAGCTGCACTCATCCAGGCAAGTGGAGAGTATTCCATCACACTCCTTACTTGTGCCTTGTAGATGGTGGAAAGGCTTTGGGGAGTCAGGAGGTGAGACACTCGCCCCAGAATACCCAGCCTCTGACCTGCTCTTGTAGCCACAGTATTTATGTGGCTGGTCCAGTTAAGTTTCTGGTCAATGGTGACCCTCCAGGATGTTGATGGTGGGGGATTCGGCAATCATTATGCTATTGAATGTCAAGGGGCGGCGGTTCGACTCTCGTTTGTTGGAGATAGTCATTGCCTGGCACTTGCGTATCACGAATGCTACTTGCCACTTATCAGCCCAAGCCTGAATGTCATCCAGGTCTTGCTGCATGCGGGCATGGACTGCTTCATTATCTGAGGAGTGAATACACTTCAAAAAGTACTTCATTGGCTGTAAATCGCTTTGGAACGTCTTGCGGTCATGAAAGGTGCTATATAAATGCAAGTCTTTTTTCTCAGTTGGGACGGGGTGGATGGCCAGCTTTCTTCTCACTGGGGTGGGAGGTAGCAGGACCTCTTTTCCCTCAGTAGCAGATGAGGAGGGCCAGGTTTTACCTCAATGGGAGGTTGGAGAGAGGAGGGTTTGTTGAATTTCTGCTAAGTAAAGGAGAAAGAGGTGTTAATAGCAGATTTCTGTTTCGTTTTGGGGGTTACTGGCATTCAGATGGGGGTTGTCAGACTTCTTAGGGTGGTGGGGAGGTTTGTGTACTGATGTCTGCTCAGTGGTGGGGAGGCTGTGGATTTGTTTATGGGAGGGGGGAGAATGGTATGCGAGATGCAGGGTGGCCGGATGGGATTTCAGCTCCGTGGAGGCTGGATATCTTGATTTCTGCTTAGTGTGGGCTGGTAACAAGGTTTGTTCTTTGGGGGGACGGGGGTGTTAGGCCATGTTTTCTATTCAGTGCAGGAAGTGCAATGTTCTGCTCTGTGAGGGGAGCAGGAACAAAGAGAAATGGGGGTGCAATCTTCTCTCTGGGAGGGGAGTCTTCTATTTTACAATGTTTGGGCCAACTTTGTCTCCCTTACCTTGGTTTGGTGAGACATCCCCCGAGTCATTGGTTTCTGTTGCGTGCAGCCTTTTTCCTGCTTCTACTCATTTAACAGTTTCCTGTGTTCTCAAGTCTTGATCTATTCTTGTAGGGAAGGTGTTTCTGCTCAATGTGGGATTGTCTCTGCTCAGTAGGGCTGGGGGTGTTGCAGTTAAAAGCGTTTTTCAGCCCATGAAGTACTCTTGAAGTGTAGTCACTGTTGTATTAGAGGAACCACGGTAGCCAATTTATGCACAGCAAGCTCCCACAAACAGCAATGAAATACATGAACTGTCCTAAAGTCTACTTAGTGTTGCGGGGAAGGGGTCACAAACAGTACTCAGCTGTGGGTGCCTGACATTGCTCAGGGAGTGAGAGTTCCACATATCACTCATTACTGCCTTGGCCCATCATTTTTGCTAATGGACTGAAACATTTTTAAAAGTCAGGAATTCTGGCATGTTTACTCTCATGAAATATAATCATTCGCATTGATTGCTCTTTGGGTTTAGCTTGAGTGTGATTTTACATTTAAATTAATAACTGGAGGTTACTGAGGCTGCCTTTTTGGGGTTGTCATGTAACGTTAGGTGCTGTTCCACTGTAATCGATTATTCACGTAATAGTGGCCCGTAATTTGCGATCAGCGGCGAAGCAAAGGCGTTCGCCACTGGACCCAAAGTGAGCTTCGCACAAAGACCTCGCGATCTCTGTGGCGAGAAGTTCGGCTTTTCTGACGCGTAATTGAAATCAACGCAAGTTAATGGGGATTCCCAGCGAAGAGCTGCTGTACCGTCAACAAGCTGTCTGAGCAGCCAATCAAAACGCTGAATTCTCACAGACAGCGAACCAGGAAGTGACTAAGCCCCTTCGATTCTAACTTTTTAAAAATATTACAGAGAGCGAAGCAAAAATTGAGACTCTCACATGGGGGGGAAAAGGCAAACCTGAGGGAAAAGGCAAACCTGAAATAAAGATGAACAAACTTTAAAAATAATTACATTTTTTAAAGTTTCTTCAAAATTTTATTTTTATTAAAATAAATTTGACACTCCATAAAATTAAAATGAGTTTTTCAGGGCCATAGCCTTTGTTTAGCAGTCAACACGCTGTTAAAACCCCAGTTACACCTAATCCAAAAGGATCTAACTTTTAATGAGGTATTTAACAGCGATAGTACCGCGGAAGATCCAAAGTTTCCATGATTTGACAGATTCCATTGATTGCCGGTTCTGGGGGCAGGCCCACAGTGTCAGAGCAGTGAATGACAGACCGCAACCTGACGATTTCCACATTAGCCTGCACATGCGCTAACCCTGAAGTTGCGGTCAGTTTCAAAGGCGAAATGATGGCGAACGCTGCCAGTTCGCCATCATCCGGACCGCAAATTCCGGGCCATTATGTTTACAGCACCACTTACAGGCATAGTGTGTTTGCAATCCTGTGACCGATCACTGTTTATGGTAATATACATCTCATGACTCTTATTGTGCTTACAGAAAGTTAAGTAGCAAATACAACCCTAATGGCCATTATTTAATTGATTGCACTTATCTTTATAATAAAAATGAACTGAACTCTAACCTTTTTTTAATATATTCAGAATGGCAAATTGTTCAAAATTAATTAACTATGTGGGGTTATTTGGAACCACCGATCAACTGTAGAATAAAGTCCTCGAGCTGTGTAATTTTCCTTACGCATGAAGTTTTATCATATTCACGGACTGGTTTGCCTCTTAACAGGGGATCACATACCCATGAAATTATAATATTTGCAGAAACGATAAACAGTAATTGAATTCAGAGCTGAGCATTGCAGTATTGACTGCAGGGGAGTTTTAAATCCAAAGTGCATTGACAGCAATTTCCCTGGCATTATACAAGGTCTATTGTCTCACTTGCTTCAACCAATTGGATTTCATTCGTCCCAGGTGAAGCTCAGAGCTGCTTTTGTATTCAGATATACAGATTATCGAATCATAGAAATTTACGGCACAGAAGGAGGCACATCGTGTCCGCGTCGGTCGAAGAAGAGCTATCCAGCCTAATCCCACTTTCCAGCTCTTGGTCCGTAGCCTTGTTGGTTACGGCACTTCAAGTACTTTTTAAATGCGATGTGGGTTTCTTCCTCTACTGCCCTTTCAGGCAGTGAGCTCCAGGCCCCCACCACCCTCTGGGTGAAAAAATATCTTCTAATCCTTCTACCAATTACTTTAAATCGATGCCCCCTGGCTATTGACCTCTCTGCTACGGGAAATAGGTCCTTCCTATCTAGGCCCCTCATAATTTTATACTGGGAAGGCAGCATCTGTACACTCTCTCCAACCCACTCCCGAGTTATCAAATACTTAAAATCAGACAGCAATGTTTCATTTGAATATGAAGACTGTGAACTTTGATCAGGTGGCTGGAAAGCTTGCATTCTGCGACTCGGTCCTGATGCTATTGCTCATGGTTATGCTGTGGCAGCATCATAAATACAAATGCAGATTCAGCTTTTATTAGTTGTTATATTTTCATTGTGCACTGAACTCTGTAACTGTTCTTTCTCGTATTTTCAGCTGTGACAAGAGAATTAAACCAGAACTGCAACCTTGTTTCTAACAATGAGGCAATGTATGTTTGAGGACTGGAATTCCAGCTTCAGAATTCCAAATGAGCTTGGCACTAACATTCTTGGTCTGAACTCTATAAATCTCAAATCACCTCTAGCAAATACAGCTTAGGATTGGTCGGAATCTAGCTGCACTGCATTATTGTATCCTTAGTGAGGATATGTGTCATTGCAATATGAACTACAACCAATTTAAAAATGTTTATATGACTGGACAACTTGTATTCTGGGACACTGACCGTACTATTCATTCTTGGGATGTGGGCGTCGCTGGCAAGGCCAGCATTTATTGCCCATCCCTAGTTGCCCTTGAGAAGGTGGTGGTGAGCCGCCGTCTTGAACCTCTGCAGTCCGTATGGTGAAGGTACTCCCACAGTAATGTAAGGGATGGAGTACCAGAATTTTGACTCCGTGTTGATGACGGAACAGCGATATATGTTCAAGTCAGGATGGTGCGTGACTTGGAGGGGATGATATTTACATGCGTCTGCTGAACTTGTCCTTCTAGGTGGTAGAAGTTATGGGTGTGGGAGTTGCTGTCGAAGAAGCCTTGGCGAGTTGCTGCAATGCATCCTGTAGATAGTAAATACTGCAGCCACGGTGCGCAGGTGGTGGAGGGAGTGGATGTTTAAGGTGGTGGATGGGCTGCCAATCATGCGGACTGCCTTATCCTGGATGGAGTTCAGCTTCTTGAATGTTGTGGGTTCAAGTCCCACTCCAGGGACTTGAGCACATAAATCTAGGCTGATGCTCCAGTGCAGTACTGAGGGAGTGCTGCACTGTCGCGGGTGCCGTCTTTCAGATGAGACGTTAAACTGAGCCTCGTCTGCTCTCTCAGATGAACGTAAAAGATCCCATGGCACTATTTCGAAGAAGAGCAAGGGAGTTCTCCCCGGTGTCCTGGCCAATATTTATCCCTCAATCAACATCACTAAAACAGATTATCTGGTCATTTATCACATTGCTGTTTGTGGGACCTGGCTGTGCGCAAATTGGCTGCCGCATTTCCCACATTACAACAGTGACTCCACTTCAAAAAGTACTTCATTGGCTGTAAAGCTCTTTAAGACGTCCAGTGATCATGAAAGACGCTATATAAATACAAGTCTTTCTTCTGTCTTATTGCAGTTGCACCCATCCAGGCAAGTGAAGAGCATTCCATCACACTGCTGACTTGTTAATTTTATATGCATATGACAAAAAATGCTACAAATGTGTGAAGCCATGTTATTCAGCTCCTACCAAGAATTCTTCATCTTAACTCCTGCTGGTTGGTGGATGTTCCACCGGCTTTCCACCTGAGAGTTAAAATTCCCCCTACAATATAAATTTAAACCATTGATATTGCAACGCTGGGCAACTGCACAGGTAGAAATCCGGCTCAGCTTCAAGTTCTTTCTTAGTTTTGATTTATTGTGGAACGGAGAATTAAAATTTTTTTTAAGTAGTCAAACTTAAATTGAAGCGAGAAGTCGCACAACACCAGGTTATAGTCCAACAGTTTTATTTGAAATCACAAGCTTTCGGAGCTGCTGCCCCTTCGTCAGGTGAAGTGAAGGAATACGAATCGGCAAAGCATATATAGACAGAGAACAATGCATGTGTAGCGTACAATGTCAGACGACTACATTTAATCCTCCTGACTGCCTTTCGTCACACCTCGGCAGAGAAACAATCAGGTCAGCCAGGAAGGCACCACATCAAAGACATAGCAAGATACAACTGAGACAATGAGGTGGGGTCACAGGGGGTCTAATGTGTCAAATGCTGCAGTCTGTATGGAAAACCATAAACTTTAACATTTTTACTTTAAATTGAAGCAGTCAGGTTTAAGTAGCTTTCTCTTTTTGTCAATTCTCAGAATATTTACTGTGAGTGTAAATACTATTCTAAGAAAACAAACTGTTGAAGTGATTCTCGGTACCGATCAATCTCATTGTTCGCTTTATTTTCAGACTGGCCAACAGCGTTGGTGGGAACAAGAAATCGCAATGAATACTATGATCCAGACAGGAGAGTTAATCACACACAACCTCACTGAACTCTTGAAGCCTGAGGCTTACGAAGTTCGTCTGACACCTATTACACAATTTGGGGAAGGTGATTCCACCATTCGAGTCATTAAGTACACTGATGGTAAGAATTATCACACTATGGAACATTTCAAACTCTGACAATTGCTTTAAAGAGCCATGGGAAATTGAATTGCTTGAGGTAACTCCAGCAATTTCTCAGATTGTTTAACATTTAAAAAATTAATTTATGAACTTATTCTCATTATACAAAGCATTTGTTACATGATTTTTATACCACATATAAAGCAGACCATATATCATTGGTGTAGTCTGTTCATACCTTGAGTTTTATGGGTTGAAAAGCTCTTTGATTCAGTATAGCTCTTTAGAATAGGATCCTGATACAGTTTTATAATATTGCATTTCAATTGATGATCAGTAAAATGTCTCTTGAACCATGATTAACTCCAAGGCATACATTGGTGTATGGCACTTCGGAATCTTGTCAAAAAGACATCAACTATAATTTGTAAGCACACCAATGGACTATAAAAGAAAATGAAGTGGAAAACATACTATACTGAAGCACGGAGTCTTTCAAGAGTGAATTAAGGCACTATAACTTTTTTTGTGCATTCTCCCAATGGTCCATGATGCCTAGAACATATTGAGATTTAGTCTTTGTAAATGTAGGTGCTGAGAATTACACCTTTCAAGTACATGAAAGTGCCATTCTATAGAGCCTTTCACAAGGCATTAGTCAATGAAGTAATTTATTGAAATAAGAACAGAAAATGCTGGAAATATTCAGCAGGTCAGGCAGTATTTTGCTTTTGTATAAGTAATTTATTGAAGTGTAGTCACAGTTGTAATGTAGGAAATGCAGCAGGCAATTTGCACACAGCAAGATCCTACAAACGGCAATGGGATAATGAGCAAATAATCTGTTTTAGTGATGTTGATTGAAGGATAAATATTGGCCAGGACTCCCCGACTCATCGAGTAGTGGCATGGCATCTTTTATGTCCACCTGAGAGGACAGACGGGACCTCAGTTTAACGTATCATCTGAAAGACGGCACCTCCAACAGTGCAGCACTCCCTCAGTACTGCACTGGAGTGTCAGCCTAAATTTTGTGCTCAAGCCTCTGGAGTGGGACATGAATCCACAGCCTTCTGACTCACAGGTGAACGTGCTACCACTGAGCCACGGCTGCACTCAAAGCAACAGTTGCTCCATCTGGCTGAATAATTACTTCAAGCCTTTTGGCATGTAATCAATAGTGTTCTGGTCTTTCATCTTCAGCTCCAGGCTCCAGATTTGAGGTGATTTTATCAGTTTTATTTCCTTTTACACATCATGGAAAACATTAGGAGGAGATTACATTGTTAGAATAATTTTAAAGTATTTTCTATTTTATGTTTATACCATTCATAACAAAGGAATACATTGGGACACATTACATGTAAATTGAATACATTATTCAAATTATATAACATATACTAGACAAGGGCAAACAAACAGACAAATAAATATAGTCTGCAGAGGATGCCATTAAAATAAGATTACAGTACATTATTAAAGTAAATAACGCATGATCTTAATTCACAATATTCAAAGGTCACATTTAGAAGGCTAGTTGAATCAGTGAACCAAGAACAGCTTCTTGTAGCCAATTAACCAGAGTGATTGGGCTGGCTGCTGTCTTGAGTTACAGAAATTGCTGATGTATCAAACCAATTCACATCGGGTTGAAACCCTCAATTCTAAAGCCTAGCTCATAGTCTTTTGAAGGTCTTTCAAACAATCTCCAATCCCAGGGCTTGTTTATCAAATTCTCTCGACTTTTTATTCATGTGAAACATGTAATGTTTCTGTTCCATGCTTCCTGATTTCAAACTGATATTCTATAGCAAGTTGCCACTTATGAATAATAAGCGCTCTTTAAAGAGTGGCTCATTGCTGGACAGTAGGAAAGAGAAAAAGGTCAGATTTTAGTGCTGTTGTTCTGCCTAAATCCATTGGGATGCTCCTGTTTATTTGTCTAACAGATTTCTCTCAGTGTTCTTGCACCGTTTGTGAGTAAAGCAGGTTTATTATTTATAATAGTAACACAGAATAGTATAACTGAAGAGCTTGGTGTTACATCTCCCTAACATCTGTCTGAGGCTGAACCACACTGTTTGCAAACTTGGTGTCATATTTGACCCTGAAATGAGCTTCCAACCACACATCCGCAGCATAACTAAGACCGCCTACTTCCACCTCCGTAACATTGCCCGTCTCCGCCCTTGCCTCAGCTCATCCGCTGCTGAAACCCTCATCCATGCCTTTGTTACCTCTAGACTTGACTATTCCAACGCACTCCTGGCTGGCCTCCCACATTCTACCCTACGTAAACTTGAGGTCATCCAAAACTCGGCTGCCCATGTCCTAGCTCTCTCCAAGTCCCGTTCCTCCATCACCCCTGTGCTCGCTGACCTACATTGGCTCCCGGTTAAGCAATGCCACAATTTAAAAATTCTCACCCTTGTTTTCAAATCTCTCCATGGCCTCGCCCCTCCCTATCTCTGTAATCTCTTTCAGCCCCACAACCTCCGAGATATCTGCGCTCCTCTAATTCTGCCCTCTTGAGCATCCCTGATTATAATCGCTCAACCATTGGTGGCCGTGCCTTCTGTTGCCTAGGCCCTAAGCTCTGGAATTCACTGCCTAAACCTCTCCGCCTCGCTACCTTTCTTTCCTCCTTTAAGACGCTCCTTAAAACCTACCTCTTTGACCAAGTTTTTCGTCACCTGCCCTAATTTCTCCTTATGTGGCTCGGTGTCATTTTTTAAATCTTTTAATACTCCTGTGAAGCGCCTTGGGACGTTTTACTACGTTAAAGGCGCTATATAAATACAAGTTGTTGTTGAGAGGAAAGTAATAAAGTAATTAACAGATTAACATTTTCGATGGTGACAACTGGGATACGCGTGGCAAAATTGTACATAATTAAACTACAAGAGAAATTTTATTAAGACAACTTCATTATCTGTCTTCCGATTCCATGCAACATTTCATGTTTGAGTTTATTTTTGAATAGTAAAAATGGCTAGAATGACCAATATTTGTGCTGCTAATAGGGTATTGTCATTGCTCTGTAAGTGCTTGTATAAATTATATAAATGCTCATATTTATACAATGATTGGAATTAGAAAATGTTTCTTGGAAATAACAGTTTACAGCACTAACTTTTTGTTACCACTTGAGAAGATCCAAGTTATTAATGTTGATATTTTATATGGTTCTTTGTTGCTAATTACCTCCTGAAATCTAATTCAATGTCTTTATGAATGACTGAAGCAACCAACCCATTGGGCACTAAAGGATAAATGCCTTCTTGCTAGCCCTTGGGATGGCAATGTGATGGTGAGAGCAGGCTCGAACATTGGGGGAATGTTGGCATGGCAACAGCGTATCTGTTAAATCACTGTTAAAGTCTCAATGAGCTATTCAGGAGCGAATACCCAATTGGAATAGGCAGACACGATACTGTTCTACAGGAATTACTCTGGAAGAGGTGTGTGTTTGCATTTGTGCGCTTGTTCGCTATCTGCCTCTCTCCTTACATCTTTGTTTCTCTATTTCCGTCTACATCTCTCTCTCTTGCATGCTCTCCCTCTCTTTCTCTCTCCCTCTCCTATGTGTCTGTCTGGCTCTTTCTATCTCTCTGTCTGTCTGATTCTCTCCATGTGTCTTTTTCTGTTCTTTTTGTTTCTTGGTCTGTCTGGCTCTCTTGCTTTCTCTCTATCTCCCTTTATCACTATTCTCAGACTCAAGCTAGGTCCATAGTAGCTCGGAGGTCGGCAGATGCAATAGAAAAATGCGCGCAGAATGCAGGAGCAGAGAGAAGACGACTGCCCACTGGGAAGGGGCTTTGGGAGCAGCTGCACCGGCACAGAAGATTTTCTATGAAAGTGTCAAGTTACCTCACTTCATTGTCATCAAACCCAAGCTCTGGTCTGCGCATTCTCTGCCATCACCACTGCCAAAACAAAAGAAATCATTGGCCCTGAACTTGTGGTGTCTGCGATGGCGTATTCTGAGTACACCATTGTCTTCCCTTTGAAAGGCCCCGCAACTTCCAGATTTCCGCATGCGTGAAATCCGGAGCTTGCGATCTGTCAAGGTGTGCATCCGAACTGCCTGAAAACGAAGTATTGTTGGCGCAGAGTTGGGCTGTTTGCCCAACAACTGCCCAGCAATTGCCCACACAACTCTTACGGCTGGTAAAAGCAGACGTGGGGCCTGCTTGCATTAGTGTAAGGGTATATATAAGGCTTAAATAAAACATTTAAAAATCCCAAATTATGCACATACACTTTAAATGAGTTTATGGAAATATTGGCCCGGATTAAGATGTCAAAATTATTTATCAAAAAATTGAATTTTTATTGAGGTTGGTGCAGTGAAGACAATTATGAATAAAATTGCAATTCTGTACATTGTATAATTATTTGGGGATTCCATTGCATATCATTAGGGGATTCCCATTGTAAATGATTGCAGTGGAATTCTCCTTTGTCATTGGAGGGACCGGGCCCACGTGATCCCAGGGACAGTTCCGAACCGCCTGGGATCCGTGGGCCATTACGCTGCCCTCTGCCTCGAGGCCCGAGACCGCAACTCTCTGCAGCCTGGGCGCCAGCAGGTAATTTTGTAATTGTTTCACGGGTCGGAGGCGTACTCCGGAGGTACGTCTCCAACCGCAATTTCTAGGCTGTTGTCTACACCGCTGCTATGGGGAGAACTAATTTTGGTTTAAGGACAATTTTTCCTTGTTTGGCTACTGGATAGGCATCTCCCACAGACTGAGAACCACTGACTTCACCAGTTTCCAATCTAGGGTGTGCAAGCTGGACATGAATTGTACAACAACAACAACTTGCATTTATATAGGTGCTTCACAGGAGCGTTATCAAAGAAAATTTAACCCACATTACAGTATCAGATGTGAGCAAATCATCTGTTTTCAACCAGGTGGCATACATCTGATGTTCTCTATGTTGCTGATAAAAGTCTAATACTTGGATAGTAGTGAACAAACTCCTCTTTTAAGTGTTGTACTTTTTGAGGGTGTGGGTATCCTTTCAATGTTTTTCTTCTCCGCTCTCCACTACTGTCTGTCCTGAAGGTGCGCACTCTTTGCTGGGGTATGGTTCTACAGGTGTTGTTGCTCTCTGATATCTTGCCCAAGAGGCTATTATTTATGTCTGAGCCTTGACCATGAACGTCAGCAAGCTACTCATCTGGCAAGCACAGCTGATCCTGTCCTCCAGCCAGCATCCATATGTGTATTTCCATTCCAGTTACTGGATACTGATTGTAAGTGGGAATGCAGGCTGATTTTCCTATCCCTACTGCCGCCCAGCTACACATGCTACTTGTTTGTTCCATCATTTCAGTTTCCTGTCCACATCTGTCAGCTATTGATTGTGTTTACACTGCAGCTTATTTAATTGTATTTGTTGATATTAATTTTGGTATCATGAGGGATGAACTAAATGTGTAAATTAATTAGCGGGCACATAACAAGGATTTATTGATAAAGATGGATGTTTTGTATCTCAGGAAACAAATTGTAGGCGGTCTTCTTCATATATGACTGATTAGTCATTTGGTTATTCATTTCAGTTACTTGGCAGTGCACGGTGAATGACCGAGAGATTACACAATGATATAAAATCAGTAAAACCTCACTATATCCATTTTTTTCCTGTTAGAAATATGAGTGCTGATGGGTGACTGATCTGTTAATTGACCAGACCATTATTATTGGCTCTTGCATTTGCCAACAACACATTCACTGCACTTCAAAGTAATTCATTCTGTTACATGCATTTGAGAAATTTCTGAGATGATAATGTACTATAGAACCATAGAAGCTTACAGCACAGAAAGAGGCCATTCAGTCCATCCTATCTATGGCGACTCTTTGCTAGAGCAATTAAAACGTAATCCCAACTGCCCTGCTCTCTTCTCCTAGCCCTGTATCTTCCTTTGCTTCAAATGTTTATCAATTTCTCTGATGTAATAGTCTTTGCCTCAAACACTCCCTGTGGCAAAGCATTCCATGAGTTAACAACCCTTTAAGAAAACAAATTTCTCCTACCCTGTCTCCACAATCTCTTAGTAACGATTTAAATCGAGGACCCCTTGTTGCCAACTCCAGAACTAGAATAAATAGTAATTCCTTACTCAGCCTAACAAAGCCCTTCATAATTAAAAAAAACTCCACTAAATCTCCTCTTAGCCTCCTCTGTTTCAATGGAAAAGTCCCAGTATATCATATTCCTTCTCCTAACTATAGTTCCTGTCCCTGACATCATCTTGGTCAATCTGTGTTCACACTCTATTTGGCCTTTCTATAATGGAGCAGCCAAAACTACACACGGTTCTCCAACTGTGATTTACTTCTTTACGCTTGTACACTATGCCCCTATGTATAAAACCCAACATGCTATTGACCTTTTTGGTTTTATCGACCTGCATCCACACTTTCAGGGATTTCTATCTTTGTACTCCTAGGTTTCTCTGTTTACCCACACCCTTCAGCATTTTTCCATCGAGGGTACACTTGCAATCCTTGTTTTCCTCACAAAACATATTAACTCAATATTTAATTGGATTTGCCACCTATCTGCCCATTCACTAAGCTGTCTATATCTTCCTAAATTCTTTCACAGTCCTCCTTGCTGTTTGCCAAACATTCTACTTTTGTGTTGTCAGCAAATTTCAAGATTGTGTTCCCTATAACCAAGTTCAAATCTATAAACACCAAGAGCACTGACTGCCTGGCATACACCACTTCCAACCCTTCTCCAATCTTAGCAATACCTGTTTACCCTAACCTTTTGTTTCCTGTCTGACAACTAACTTTCTAAATAAATACCCAAAATAAATTAATTCCTTCTCTACCTACCCACCTACTTCCCTACCTACCTACCTACCCATTAGCAAGCTACTTATTGGGCCAGATTTTCCGACCCCCACGGGTGTGTGCGAGCTGTGTACACACCCGTAGGGGCATCGCAAGTGCCGGTTTCAGGCATGTGAAGTGCATGCGCTAAAACCCGGCACTTCTGATCTGTCAAGAATCCTCTTGACAGTTCATCCGCCTGCCCGGGAGATGGGCCTCTGCGGGTGGAGAGTTCTGCTTTCTGTAAAACCTCCGCCGCTGAAAACCTTAAAAAGATCTTATGCCTGGTAAAAGCATAAGGCCTGCTTAATAAGTTTAAAAATACTTTTTAAAAAAAAGTAACTTTATTTTTAGCCCTGTAAAAAAATTTTTAATTTTTTCAAAAAATTACATTTTTGTTTAAAATATTTAATTTAATGTAATTTTAACTAATTTTTTAAATACGTGATTTAAAAAAAATGTATTTAATGTTTAACTGTGATTTTTAAGTGATTCCCATTCATCCGTGCATAGAGACCTGTCAAAAGTGTGCTGGGGTATTCCCTTCTTTGGCCCCATGGCCCACGTGATCCCAAGGGTGCTTGCGAACCGCCTGCGCCCCTGGGATACCTGGCCCTCTGCGCGCGCGGACCAGGAGAGGCCCAAGATCGCAAGTCTCGGGATCTACGGAGCCAGCAGGTAAGTGCGTAGATTTTTTCCCGATCAGAGGCATCCGCCCGTCAGAAGCCTCCAATCGGAAAATCCGGCCCAAATTTTCCACTACACAAGAAGCTAACTGTTTAACAACTACTGTTTAAAAAAAAAATGCTATCTATTTGTTCATTTACTGTTTAATAAATTTATCTGACTGTTAAAGATATAGGGGGAAAAATTCAGTATTGCCCTGTTTGGGGCGCCATTATTGGCCGTGCGCAAAGAATTAGCGCCAGGCGCTAATTATCGCCTCCGACTGCAAACTTGACTTTTATCGCCCCTGGAGGTGATTGGAGCGCTAAATCAAGCGCTACACATCTGTCTTAAGGCGCAAAGGCCGAGAAGCGAGGCGCTACCTCAGAGCGCTGGCAAAGCTCATGTGATGTCAGTCAGCAATGGAACACAGACACACTGGCGCCGGCCAGTTCTTAAAGGGGAGGGTCGATCTTGCTCTACATCCACAGCCTGCTCATTGCAGCCTTGAATCTCGGCCTGGAGAGACCTGCACATCAAATCTGTTGGAAAAAGCAATGGAGAGGCCCAGGGAAAGAGCTCAGACTGCAGCCCCCATATTCTCTTCTAAATCGATGCAAGGAAGATCAAACCAGAAAGAACCTGCAAAGTGCTGCTCAGTACCCAAAACTCCTCAACAAAGCTTTGAATATCTCCTGCAGTCTCTCTCTCTCACTCAGAATGCGTGGTGCAAAAATTTTGCGGACAAAAAATGGCAGGAAGCAGTCGCCTTTAAATAGGGCTCCCCCAGTCCTTTCCTGACTGCAAAACGCTCCCCTCAACCTGTCGTTGCTAGCGGCAGGCGGTAAGACAGGGGGCGCCACTGAATATCCGGTCCGGGGCGCTACCGGGGTGTTGCACTCTCGACTGACATCACGATCGGCCGGCGCAGGAGATCATGGCGGTAGTGTTTAGCGCCGCCACAAAATATCTAGTTAATTTCGTGAGCGTCGCAAAGATCGCCGCGCACGGGCGCTCGTTGCTTTGCGCCCCATTAGCGCC
The DNA here is from genome assembly GCA_030390025.1 of Squalus acanthias. NCBI lineage: Eukaryota > Metazoa > Chordata > Chondrichthyes > Squaliformes > Squalidae > Squalus > Squalus acanthias. Next base: position 35,476,925 of record CM059425.1, on the reverse strand, counting down.
CTCTTAAGGCGCTAACAGGAGGCGCAATCCAACTGAATTTTCCCCCCTGAGTCTAGTGTATTGTTATTCTACTGCCTTCCAAAAACAGGGAGAATTATGTGAAAGCCTGAGATAGAAATAACAGCTGAAAAAACAAAAATGAGAAAGGTTCTCTCTTCATTCCCAGGACACATTGTTTTTATTGGCTCAGATAAATTCAATCTCTAAGACACAGAGAGCTAAGGCTTACTTATATAAGAATTTGGAAACATGGAAGCCAAAAATAGTCGAGAGTAAAACATAATAAAGAAACCCCAAAAGCATTACAAGAATTACCACCACTTTTAAGTTATATAATGTACTGTTGCTAACTGCAACCACTTATTTCATAAATTCATCACTAACTTTTGGTTCTCCATTTAAAAAAAACTGTTTGAATTAAAATGATGGCTTGATGTGACTGCTTGCAGCACCGATCTTGAGGGGAGAGAAATACGATTGAATTAATGTGCCAAAATATATTTGGCTTGCTTTGGTTTCAAGTGATAGAAAATAAGACAACAGGGCAATGACAAAATGGAATAGACAGAAATAATGTGGAGCAGTGGAAATGGTGTAATAATGTGAGAGGGACTCATGCTGCCTTTTTATTTTGTTTACAGCTCCCATGACAAATCCACATTTGGGTAAGTTCTTTATTTTTTTTTCTCTGGAGAAACCGTTCTCTTACTATTGATTGGTTAGTTTTCTGGCTGGAGGATTGGGGCCACAATTACAGTGTTTGTTATAGTTTGAATTGGGATCTGCCACCATGTGTTTACAAAATAAGATTTTTGAAAACAGAAATGTCTTCACCTTCACGTGTACCAACTCCAGCACTCTGCAAAATATTCACATCAGATGACAGAAAAAAAAATGTTGTTTTGTTAGCTCTCAAAAAAAAAAAGCCTTGAAGATGTGTTCTTCCTTACCAGTTTTTTTTTAATTAGACCTTGGTTTCAAGCCTATTCAGGCCTCTGAGCTCAATGCCCTGAAGCAGTTGCTTTGTTCTCAAGTTAAAAATGATCATCATCTAAGACTGATTGATTGTCATAAACAGCAGGTTGAGTCATTTGGGATTGGAGAACAGATCATGAGTTAGATAAAGAATTGGTTGTGTTCCAGTAGCCAGAGGGGGGGGTTGTTAGTGGTGGTGCTCTTGCATGGAACCGGGCAGATACTACCAGAGTCCTGCAGGAATTAATGTCGGGACCATTACTTGTCAGCATATATATATTAATGATCTGGATGAAGGCACTGGGGGAACTGTCTACACTAAGATTTGTGCTAGTGTTAGAACCTTGGATGGGGAAAAAAAAGACTAGTCAGATCTCGGTGCGATAGGGGAGCGGGCCCTCGACTAGCAGGCGGTATTTAATGTAGATAAATGTAGTGGAGTCCACGCTAATGCCAAGCATATATGTACCATGCAGGGTTCTGAACTAAAGTCTGTTGAGCAGGAAAGAGATTTAGGTATGATAGTGCATCACTCTCAAGATTCACGACCAGTACCGCAAGGCTATAGCAAAATCAAATATAAAATTAAAAAACACTATAGTGTCTTTGTAGAAGACCTTGCTTCGGCCTCATTTAGATGACCGTGTCCATTCTTGATCCCCTCACATGGTGGGTGATATAGAAGCCCTGGAAAAGTTTCAGATGAGGCCCACTAGATTTGTATCTACTTTCAAGGCCCTTAGTTCTCATGATACGTTTAGTGATATGGGTCTTTTCAGTCGAGAAAAATGTAGACTCTGGGACGATTTGTTTGAGGTTTGCAAAATAATGAAGGGACTAGAGTAGACTATTTGAATTAGGTAGAACAAAGGGACATGCATATAATTTACGTAAGCGTAGAACTAGGTTAGATGTCAGGAGGTTTTTCTTTTCACAGAGGGTCATCCACCTTTAGAACAAGTTGCCAGCCTATGCAATGAGTGCAAATTTGCTGCAAGTATTCAAAAGGGAGCTGGGCCCGCTCCTGGTTAAGGCTGATATCGCAGCTTGCGGAAGGTAGGTGAGATGTTCGGTGCTGTGCCTTGTGGTCACTATGGTCTCCTTGAACTCGTTTTGATCGCCTTCAGGGGTCGGAGAGGAAGTTCCCAGAATTCCTTTTCCCCCTGAATTGACCCAAGATTTTTTTCTTTTATTCTACCAGGAGATTACGTGACTAGTGGTTGGCAGGGCGCAACGGGAGTCATAATACCTAGTTGCAACCTGTCTGTGTGGAGCAGTCTTTGGAACTGGCTCAATGGACCTGTCTATCAGTTTTTTTTATGTTCAGATGCACACATATCTTTTTTTATATATACTCTATTGTCTATTCACCTGCTCGTGAAAGATGTACAAAATATCTCTGAGCAAGGTCAGTGAAATAAAATCAACTCAACTCAGCGGATTCTTCTTCTAAAACAATAGTGGAAATTTTCAAATGTAATTTTTTTTAAATGATTGTCAAGCACGCGCTACCAGCCCCCAAAGACTGACTTTTGCATATGTCACATCCTATGCAGTTAGCTCATAAATAAGGCTATATAAAAGTGGGACAACTAAAACATAGTCCCACGTGACTGGTACAGGCATGTAGGCACCACTGAGTGTAGAACAGTGAGTTTTGATCAGCATATCCATTCATCCAGGGTACGCCCTTCAAACAGGGGCTTGAAAATAATTAAACAGGACAGAACAATGCGGCGTTAATTTTATAGTAAAACTACTATTCTGATAAGATGGCAAGCTGCTCTCCCTTCTGGCTGTAAGGCCTAGCAATGGATTTAGGCAATTGGCAGGGGTGGGGAGATATGGAATTGCGGAAAAAAATCCAACTTTTCTAGTTGATCACGAAGTCTGACATTCCACCCTTCCCTTTTCACGGCCTGTATTGCTTACTGTCCACCGACATAAAAATCTAAAGTGCCATAAAATGTGTTTTATAGCAACTTTGTCTAGGAAACAGGGAAGGACCGGGTGACATGATAGGTCAGTATACTCTATTTTTGCCTCTTGGACCTGACTTCCAAACCTATCCAATCTAATTTGATGAGAGTTGTTTGTTTGTTCTCTCTTCTGGCTGGAAGGTGTCTAAGGGAATTGTGTTTGAAAAATCTCCGGCCAGTTCCAAGTGCACATGGATCCGCAGCACACAACTAACTGTAGCAAACACAAGAATGAATAGGACTGAAAAAGACGATTGAGGTCCATCTGGCAGGTCCAGAGTTCAAAATGTCATTCTATGCTCGTAGGCACATCGCAATATATATCAGAGAGAGTGACACCCAGACGCAAAAGCTCCATGCAGCAGTCTCCCTGATTTATATTGTGATCTGCGACCAATCTTCCGCGATGCCCATGTGAAATGGAGACCCATTTTAACTGTGTGCAAATGTACCAGTATCGTGATGCACTCACAATGGAATGCAATGGCCTCTATTTACAAACATTTATGGACTTGCTCAGGGCTTGGGAACTGACAGAGTTGTTTCTGTGCCTCTGTGTGGTTGTGTCATGAGGTGAAATAAGTAGGTACATGGAGCTGGCTCTACATACTTAGTGAGCAAGGACGGGACGTGCTTAACCCTAAAAAGGCAAAAATCTGGGAGCTGCTGCCGAAACTCCCGACTTGCCGTCTCTACTTTTGCGAGTCCGCAGCAGCTTGCATCTGGTACTGAAGGCTCCCTACGAAGATAAAAGCACCTCGTGTATAAATTGGCAAAGTCAAAAGAAATCCACTTTCTCTGACACCTCTGATTACATTTGTTGCTAATTCAAACTGATATTCATTATTGCGGTCGAGACTGTTCATGTCTGTGAGGAAGTGAATTTAATGGTCGATGAAGCGCTTTAATTGAGAGAAAAACTGAAATGGGAATTGTGAAATGAAGAACAACAGGAAATGTTGGAAATGACCGAATATAATTTATGCAAGTATAACTAGCAGATGTAGAGAAAGTCACAGCATGCAGTTTTAAAACTGACAATGTATTCAACAGTATGATCAGATGCTATTTTTAATGGACCAAATTTGTGCTAATCTGAAAAATTCAGTTATTTTTCATTACTTGTCACAAGCAGAATAAGACCCACAAAGCACTAACGCAGTAAATTTATTCAGCAAGTGAAATCTGTTTAATGCCCTATGTACTCAGGAAGTCTGTATATTGCTTAAACATATTGATGAGTTTAATAATCACTATGGACATTAACTGCAGTAATAAATGTGTACTGGTAATTCCAAATGTGCAATGTTCCTGTCAGTGATAATTCATTATTAATAACAGAGAAAGGCCCAGTCGGGTCTGATATTAACCAGCTTAATTACAGAAGCTGAAGCTTAATTACAACTAAGGGCTTTTAGCACAACATCCCAGCAATGAAACACAGTCTTGTGCTGGGGCTAAGCATCCTTGGCATTCCTTCAGGGAGGTCACTTGTAATGGATGCTTGAACACTTCTTGGGTGCAATAATGAAAAATCAGACAGAATTTAGGTCAAATGAAATTAAAGGCAACGCAGATATACCAGGAAAACATTTAGTTTGACTCCAGTAACTCAGACACTATCACGCAGGATAACTAAACAGAAATCATGGAATTCAAAAGTTCCAAGATGGTGGGGAGGTCAGGGAAAGATGGCCATATCCTTGATAATTAGGTATGGATGCATTCAAATGCTGATGTACTATATATATAATATATTGATACAATTGAATATATTACTGTGAAACATTAGAACAGTGTGTTTGTGTTTTGCAAAATTTCAAAAATTCCCATTTAATTTATCTGTGTACTTGATGCATAAAAACTTGCTGCAATAACACAGTTTATTGTATTCATTAACAATTTCATGTGGACCATACTTAATGTCCACCATGTATCAATAAATGCAGTGATAACCTATTCAATCATATTGAATTATTGGGGGGGGGGTTTAAACTAACTTGGCAGGGGGATGGGATACAGAGTGGAGCTATAGTAGGGGGTGATGCACAGCCAAATATAGAGGAAAAAACAAGTCAGTCTGGAAGGCAGAGCAAATATGTAACGGCACAAGGGAGTATGGCAAGGCTGGTGGCATTTATTTTAATGCAAGGAGTCTTGCGAGTAAGGCAGATGAATTGAAGGTGTTGATGAACACATGGGAGTATGATATTGTTGCTATCACAGAGACATGGTTGAGGGAGGGGCAGGACTGGCAGCTCAATATTCCGGGGTATAGAATCTTCAGGCGAGACAGAGGGGGGTGTAAAAGAGGAGGGGGTGTCGCAATATTAATCAAGGAATCAATTACTGCTGTAAGGAGGGATAATATCTTAGCAGGTTCCTCTAATGAGGCCATATGGGTAGAACTTAAAAACAAAAAGGGGGCAAGCACTTTGCTGGGAGTGTACTATAGGCCCCCAAACAGTCAGGGGGAGATAGAGGAACAGATATGTAGGCAAATCTCAGAAGTGTAGAAATAATAGGGTAATAATAGTAGGGGATTTCAACTTCCCCAATATTAACTGGGATAGTCAGAGTGTGAAAGACTTAGAGGGTGTGGAATTCTTAAAGTGCATCCAGGAGAGCTTTTTGAGCCAGCATGTAGAAAGTCCTACAAGAGAGGGGGCGGTACTGGACCTAATTCTAGGGAATGTAGCCGGGCAAGTGTTGAAGTGTTAGTAGGAGAGCATTTTGGTGACAGTGACCATAATTCGGTGAGATTTAAGGTAGTCATGGAAAAGGACAAAGATGGACCGTAAATAAAAGTTCTAAATTGGGGGAAGGCCAATTTTAATATGATAAGGCAGGATCTGGCCAAAGTGGACTGGGATCAGCTACTTGTAGGAAAATCCACATCAGAGCAGTGGGAGTCTTTCAGAAAGGAAATAGAGAGAGTACAACGGCAACATGTTCCCGTAAAGGTCAAGGGTGGGACCAACAAGCCCAGGGAACCCTGGATGTCAAGGGATACACGAGAATGGATTAGGAAAAAAAGGGAGGCTTTTGGCAGATACAAAGGACTAAAAACAGTGGAAGCCCTAGAGGAGTATAGAAAGTGCAGGGGGGTTACTTAAAAAAAAATAAAAAAATTAGGAGAGCGAAGAGGGGGCATGAAATAACGCTGGCGGGCAAAATAAAGGAAAATCCCAAGGTGTTTTATAAGTATATTAAGGGCAAGAGGATAACCAGGGAAAGAGTAGGGCCCATTAGGGACCAAAGTGGCAATCTGTGTGTAGGTGGGGTTTTAAATGAATATTTTGCATCTGTGTTCACTATGGAGAAGGACGATGTAGGCATAGAAATCAGGCAGGGGGATTGTGATATATTTGAACAAATCAGTATTGAGAGGGAGGAGGTACTAGCGGTTTTAGCGGGCTTAAAAGTGGATAAATCCCCAGGCCCAGACGAGATGTATCCCAGGCTGCTGTGTGAGGCAAGGGAGGAGATTGCAGGGGCTCTGACACAAATTTTCAGAACCTCTCTGGCCACAGGGGAGGTGCCAGAGGACTGGAGAACAGCTAACGTAGTACCATTATTCAAGAAGGGTAGTAGGGATAAACCAGGGAATTACAGGCCAGTGAGCCTAACATCAGTGGTAGGGAAATTATTGGTAAAAATTCTGAGGGACAGAATTAGTCTCCACTTGGAGAGGCAAGGATTAATCAAGAATAGTCAGCATGGCTTTGTCAGGGGGATATCCTGTCTGATCAATTTGATTGAATTTTTCGAGGGGGTGACTAGGTGTGTGGATGAGGGTAGTGCAGTTGATGTGGTCTACATGGACTTCAGTAAGGCTTTTGACAAAGTCCCGCATGGGAGACTGGTCAAGAAGGTAAAAGCCCATGGAATCCAAGGCAACTTGGCACATTGGATCCAAAATTGGCTTAGTGGCAGGAGGCAGAGGGTGGTGGTCGAAGGTTGTTTTTTGTGACTGGAAGCCTGTGTCCAGTGGTGTACCACAGGGATCGGTGCTGGGTCCTTTGCTGTTTGTAGTGTACATTAATGATTTAGATATGAATGTAGGAGGTATGATCAGTAAGTTTGCAGATGACACGAAAATTGGTGGGGTGGTAAATAGCAAGGAGGGAAGCCTCAGGCTATAGGACGATATAAACAGGTTGGTCAGATGGGCAGAACAGTGGCAAATGGAATTTAACCCTGAAAAGTGTGAGGTGATGCATTTTGGGAGGACTAACAAGGCAAGGGAATACACAATGAATGGTAGGACCCTAGGAAGGACAGAGGATCAGAGGGACCTTGGTGTGCATGTACATAGATCCCTGAAGGCAGCAGGACAGGTAGATAAGGTGTTTAAAAAGGCATATGGGATACTTGCCTTCATTAGCCGAGGCATAGAATATAAGAGCAGGGAGGTTATGATGGAGCTGCACAAAATGCTAGTTAGGCCACAGCTGGAATACTGTGTGCAGTTCTGGTCGCCACACTATAGGAAGGATGTGATTGCATTGGAGAGGGCGCAGAGGAGATTCACCAGGATGTTACCTGGGCTGCAGCACTTCAGCTATGAAGAGAGACTGGACAGGCTGGGGTTGTTTTCCTTAGAGCAGAGAAGGCTGAGGGGGGACCTGATTGAGGTGTACAAAATTATGAGGGGCATAGATAGGGTAGATAGAAAGGAACTTTTCCCCTTAGTAGAGAGGTCAATAACCAGGGGGCATAGTTTCAAGGTAAGGGGCAGGAGGTTTAGAGGAAAAACGTTTTCACCCAGAGGGTGGTTGGAATCTGGAACTCACTGCCTGAAAGGGTGGTAGAGGCAGGAACCCTCACAACATTCAAGAAGCATTTAGATGAGCACCTGAAACGCCATAGCATACAAAGCTATGGACCAAGTGCTGGAAAATGGGATTAAAATAGACAGGGCTTGATGGCTGGCGCGGACACGATGGGCCGAAGGGCCTCTTTCTGTGCTGTATAACTCTATGACTCTAAATTAAAATATAATTGTACAGATATTGGTGCAGTTGTCGGTGTGATTGCAAAGGCATTAAGGTGTAATGACAACGTTATTAATGGAACTTAAAATAAAGTGTTGCGGTATTCTAATGAGAAGAATGGCTTCGAGACATTAACACTAGCCAGACCAGCGTAATTAGTGAATAATGAACTGGTAAAGAGCTGCACTAATAATGTGTCAAGTCATAGCAGTGAACTGTTTCATTCCATGTATAATGTCTAATAAATTTTAGCATAGGCAGGGTTTCAAAAGATAAAATGGGCATAAACATTGTACCCTAATATTTAAAATGCATTAATAGTGTATACCATTAAATGTTAAAAACATTGCTGTCTTTTCACCTTTTAAAAGCCCATCCACCTCATGACAGACAATTCAACAACAACGAGCATTTTTTTTAGCACCTTTTTAATGTAGAAAAAACATCGCAAGGCACTTTGTAGAGCCCTAATCAGACAAAAATGGATGACAAGCCAGAGAAGGAGATATTAGGAGGAATGACCAAAAGCTTGATCAAAGAGGTGGGTCTTAAAAAGGAAATTCCATAGCGTGGGGCCTAGCTGGCTGAAGGTACTGCCACCAGTGGTGGGGTGAAAGGAGAGAGTGTTGCACAAGAGGTCAGAGATGGAGAAATGGAGAGTCCTGGGGGTGTTGTAGGGCTAGATGAGGTTCGAGAGATAGGGAAGGGTATGACCATGAAGGGATATAAACACAAATATTATAATTTTATGTTGGAGGCTTTGGAGTACTGGGAGCCAATGCAGGTCTGCAAGCACAGGAGTGATGGATGAGTGGGATTTGGTGCAGGATGGGATATGGCCAGCAGAGCTTTGGATAAACTGAAGTTTACTTATGTGGCTCGGTGTCAAATTTTGTTTGATAACGCTCATGTGACGTGCCTTGGGATGTTTTACTACGTTAAAGGCACAATAGAAATGCAAGTTGTAGTTGTTGTTGAAGGGAGACCAGGAGAGCACTGGAATGGTTGAATCTGGAGGTGACAAAGACATGGATGAGATTTTTAGCAGCAAATGGGCTGAAATAGGGGTGGAGGCAGGAAATGTTATGGAGGCGGAAGTAGGCACTCTTTGTAATAAAGAGAGTATGGAGTTGGAAGCTCAGCTCGCGGTTGAATAGGACGCTGAGATTGTCTGATTCAACTTGAGACAGTGGCTGTGGAGGGGATGGAATAATGGAAAACATACAGGCCTAGAAATTCGTCTCGAGATGAATTTCTAGCCCCCAGGGTTTCTGTGGGGCACTGAGTACAATGGCATCAGTTACTTCCCAATGTTTAGATGGAGGGAATTGCAGCTTATCAGACAAGCAGTCTGACAGCAAAGAGGCAGTGGATGGGTCCAGAGTGGTGGAGAGGTAGAGCTAGGTGTCACCAGCGTACCTGTGAAAGTTAACCCCATGTCTTTGGACGTTGTTGCCAAGGGGCAACATTTAAATGAGGAAGAGGATAGTGCCAAGGGTAGATCCTTGAGGGACACCAGAAGTAACGGTGTGGGCACAAGAAGAGAGGCCATTGTTGGAGATGCGCTGGCTATGATGAGATAGGTAAGAGTGGACCAAGCGACAGCGGTCCCACTGAGCTAGACAGAAGGGTGTTAGAGGAGTATGATGTGACCATAGGCTGCAGCGCAGTCAAGGAGGACGAGGAGGCTAAATGCACCATGGTCACAGTTACAATTGTCATTTGTGATTTTGTTTATGGCAATTTCAGTGCTGTGACAGGGGTGGAAACCTGATTGGAGAGATTTAAATATGGAGTTGCTTGAAAGATGGGCATGGATTTAATAGTTAACAATAGGTTCAAGGACTTTGGAGAGGAGAGGTTGGCGATGGGGCAGTAGTTTGCAAGGACAGAGGTGTTGAGGGTAGGTTTTTAAAAGAGGGGTGGGGAAGGATGACAGTTTTGAAAGAGAGAGGGAGAGTATTTGAGGAGAGGGAACAATTTCCAATATCAGCCAGGAAGAGAAGTTGAGTGGAGCAGGAGGTGAGTTTTTGAATAGATGAGCTCGGGGGCAGGGAGAGGGGAGGAAGCAGACTGAAGTAGTTGAACAAATGGTCTCCATCTTAGTGACAAAGAAGCCCATGAGCTTCTTGCACTTGTTGTTGGGGTGAGGGGTGAAGGGTGGAGGGGACAGGAGGTAGTGAATAAAAGAAGCCAGGGATTATCTCTGCCAGTATTTCTTTGACCTTGGAGTAGTGGATGGTTTTAGCAGAGGAGAGTGAGGCCCAATCGTGCTTGATGTGGTCCAGCCAGACTGCTGGATAAATCAGTTGTGCGCTGGATATGCTCAAGTCGGTACCCTTTGGCTTTGAGAGAGTGAAGTTGGGATTCATAGCGGGGAATGACAAGGATGGGAGAGAGGAAGGGTTTTACTGGGGACAGAGGCATCAAAGATGGCGGTGAGCAAGTGGTTGAGCAGATCGACAGCTGTAGAAGTATCAGTGGTGAGTGGAATAGAATCATAGAAATTTACAGCACAGAAGGAGGCCATTTTGGCCCATCGTGTCCATGCCGGCCGACAGAGCTAGCCAGCCTAATCCCACTTTCCAGCTCTTGGTCCGTAGCCCTGTAGGTTACAGCACTTCAAGTGCACATCCAAGCACTTTTTAAATGTGATAAGGGTTTCTGCCTCTACCACCCTTTCAGGCAGTGAGTTCCAGACCCCCACCACCCTCTGGGTGAAGAAATTTCCCCTCAAATACCCTCTAAACCTCCTACCAATTACTTTAAATCTATGCCCCCTGGTTGTTGACCTCTCTGCTAAGGGAAATAGGTCCTTCCTATCCACTCTATCTAGGCCCCTCATAATTTTATACACCTCAATAAGGTCTCCCCTCAGCCTCCTCTGTTCCAAAGAAAACAAGCCCAGCCTATCCAATCTTTCCTCGTAGCTAAAATTCTCCAGTCAAGGCAACATCCTCGTAAATCTCCTCTGTACCCTCTCTAGTGCAATCACATCTTTCCTGTAATGTGGTGACCAGAACTGCATGCAGTACTCTAGCTGAGGCCTAACTAGTGTTTTATACAGTTCAAGCATAATCTCCCATCTCTTATATTCTATGCCTCGACTAATAAAGGCAAGTATTCCGTATGCCTCCTTAACCACCTTATCTACTTGGCCTGCTACCTTCAGGGATCTGTGGACATGCACTCCAAGGTCCCGTTGTTCCTCTACACTTCTGTGTCCTACCATTTATTGTGTATTCCCTTGGCTCGTTAGCCCTCCCCAAATGCATTACCTCACACTTCTCCGGATTGAATTCCATTTGCCACTGTTCTGCCCACCTGACCAGTTCATTGATATCTTCCTGCAGTCTACAGTTTTCTTCTTCATTACCAACCACACTGCCGATTTTAGTATCATCTGCAAACTTCTTAATCATACCCCCTACATTCAAGTCTAAATCATTGATATATACCACAAAAAGCAAGGGACCCAGTACTGAACCCTGCGGAACCCCACTGGAAACAGCCTTCCAGTCATAAAAGCACCCATCAACCATTACCCTTTGCTTCCTGCCTCTGAGCCAATTTTGGATCCATGGAAGGCCAAAGGCTTGACGGTTTCCAGCTTACAAATGCAATTGTCACTGACTTGGAGGAGTTTTTTTTCAGGGTGGATGCTGTTTTACACCGCGCCGTATTTTCTTTTCCTTTGACTTCATAGAAAGGAAAATCAGGCAGGGTGTAAAGCAGGCTGCTGGTTCCCTAGCGCCCAAGACCAATTTCACCTGCCATGATGATCAATGTAGACAGAATTTGTTAAACTTGATTTAATTGCCCATTTTTACTTTAACTGACGGGGCTCTGAACTGATTTGTTTAAGTTAGCAATATACAGATCTGAACGCAAACAAACAATTGGATTATGTATATGAAACTTCATTATAATCTCATTTACATGGATTATAAACCCACACGCACTTAAAATGGAAATTATTCCTTGTACACATAATAGAACGCGCTTTCTTTGAAACTAATGAGGATATAACTTTAAAAATAAAAAGATGTCGACTTGAAGTTTGGCATGCACTGAACAAGGAAGCATTTACATAATTAATTTCTGTTTGTATCCAACTTTGCAAAGCTGTTGCTAGCAGGTAATCATTCGTGAGGGTGTAATAGGATGTTATATTCGAGAGAGGTAATATTTTGACTCTTCTCTTCAGGTCCATGGCTATAATTGATACCACTTTCTGTCGTATCTTTATGGTTCTGCAGTACCCTCCCCTTTTTAATACTGAACTCGATGTTATTTATGCACTTGTATGTTTAACAAAGTAATGTCCATTTTCTAAATTAGCGAGACCTGGTTGGGATATTAATCCTGTACAGTATCATCGTTAAAATATCTCGGCAATAACTGGACCACCATGGGGTGAATTTTAACACCCAAAAACAGGTGGGTTGTGGTCGGGTCAGAGGGTAAAATTTTAGAAATCGCAAACCGACCCCAACCCGCCCACTTCCAGGTTTAATGGAGATGGGACAGGGAGCATGCAGTCAACCCACTCCCAGTAGGCGGGTTGACAATTTAAATATTTAACCTGCATTGCAGGAGAAGGTAAGTGCCTTTACAACACTGCTTCTGGGCCAGGAGGAGCAGGTGCTTCCCCCTGGCCCCCCCAGCTCTCCCCTTCCAATCCCCCCCCCCCCCCCCCCCCCACACCCCCCCCCACCAATCATATACCCCCCACCCATACAAAGACCCCCCGAGGTCAGAGATCGGGCCTACCTGCTCCTGCGGCCTGCTCCGGAGTCCTCCCCGCCCGACTGGAAGCAAAGCCTGTCATCAGGCTGACTTCCGGGTGGGGAACCTGTTGAGGGCAAAAGACGCACGCTCCGCAGCATGCAGGGAAACCCGGGCTTCCCGTTCAAACCTCCGCCCCTGCCCACATAACCCACCCGTGTTAATATCCAGGTCCATGTTTCTATGAAGAACACAGATTCACCTCAATAGTCAGCATCAGGCAAAACATTTTCACAGGTATGAGGTTCTTGCTGCCTGTGATGAGGGAAAAGCCTGTAGGTTGGATGAGCAAGCTGACCATGGCACCATGGTGCAGGAGGCCATTCAAGTGGCGGGAGTGAAAGGGAATGTAGTTGAGATAGGGAACAGTATATTCAGGGGGACAGTATAGTCAGGGAAATAGATATCGTTCTCTGCAGCCGCGACTGAGAGTTGTGAAGGTTGTGTTGCCTGCCCGGTGCCAGGGTTAAAGACATCTCCTCACGGCTGGTGAAGAACTTGGAGTGGGAGGGGGTGGATCCAGTTGTCGTGGTCCATGTAGGAACCAACGACATAGGTAGAACTAGGAATGAGGTACTGCTGAGGGAGTTTGAGGAGCTAGAATCCAAATTAAAAAGCAGAACCTCCAAGGTAATAATCTCTGGATTGTTACCTGAGCCACGAACAAATTGGCATAGGGACAAAGAGATTAGAAGTTTAAATGCGTGGCTCAAAGAGTGGTGTGGGAGGAAGGGGTTTCAGTTCATGGAGCACTGGCACCAGCACTGGGGAAAGAGGGAGCTGTTCCGATGGGATGGGCTCTACTTAAACCGGGCTGGGACCAGTGTCTTGGCGAACCGAATAACTAGCGCAGTAGACAGAGCTTTAAACTAATGAAGTGGGGGTGGTGTGGGAGGATTCAGGAAAGAGTAAATTTCAAAGCAGCGAGAGAAATGTCAAGACTCTGGAGCAGCGTAGAGTTTTGGGTAAAAATAAGCAGCGTGGGTCAGGAAGGGACAGAGAGAGTAACAAAGGTAATAAGGCATCAATGACTAAGGTGACATCAGGGAAAAATAGAAATAAGTCAAAACTAAAGGCACTATATTTGAATGCGCGAATCATTCGCAACAAAATAGATGAATTAATAGCGCAGATAGAAATGAACAAGTTTGATCTAATAGCCATAATGGAGACATGGTTGCAAAGTGGCCAAGGTTGGGAACTGGATATTCCAGGATACTTAACTTTTAGAAGAGATAGGCAAAAAGGAAAAGGAGGAGGGGTAGCACTGATAAAGGATGGGATAAAGACAGCAGAGAGAAAGGATCTTGGCTCTGAAAATCAAGAAGTAGAATCAGTTTGGGTGGAGCTAAGAAACAGCAAGGGACAGAAAACATTGGTGGGAGTTGTTTATAGGCCCCCAAACAGTAGGTGTAATGTAGGACAGAGTATAAATCAGGAAATTAGAGGCGCATGTAACAAGGGGGATCATGGGGGACTTTAATCTACATATAGACTGGGCAAACCAAATTTGCAGTAATGGTGTGGAGGATGAATTCATTGAATGTATGCAAGATAGTTTTCTAGATCATTATGTTGAGGAACCAACTAGGGAACAGGTTATTTTAGATCTAGTATTGTGCAATGAGAAAGGGTTGATTAATAATCTTGTAGTAAAGGGGCCTTTAGGGAAGAGTGACCATAATATGATAGAATTTTATATTGAGTTTGAAAGTGATTTAATTAAATCCTAAACTAGGGTCTTAAATCTCAACAGAGCAAACTACGTAGGTATGAGGGGTGAGTTGACTTCGGTAGATTGGGACACTACATTAAAAGGTATGACTGGAGACAAGCAATGGCTAGCATTTAAAGAATTAACACATTTACAACAAATATACATTCCTTTAAGGCACACAAAACCCACAGGAGAAGTGGTCCAACCGTGGCTAACAAGAGAAGTTAAAGATAGTATTAGATCAAAGGAAAAGGCTTATAATGTTGCCAAAAAGTGTAATAAGCCTGAGGATTGGGAGGATTTTAGATTTCAGCAAAGGAGGATCAAAAAATTGATAAAGAAAGGGAAAATAGAATATGAGCGTAAACTAGCGAGAGACATAAAAACAGACTGTAAAAGCTTCTATAGGTATGTAAAAAGGAAAAGATTAGCGAAAGTAAATGTGGGTCCCTTACAGGCTGAGACAGGAGAAATTATAATGGGGAATAAAGAAATGGCAGAGAAATTAAACAAATACAGAAGAAGATGCAAAAAACTTCCTGGAAATAGTGGAGAACCAAGGGTCTAGCTAGAATGAGCAACTGAAAGAAATTAGTATTGGTAAAAAAATAGTACTAGAGAAATTAATGGGACTGAAAGCCGATAAATCCCCTGGACCTGATGGCCTACATCCTAGGGTTTTGAAACAGGTGGCTATAGAGATAGTAGATGCATTGGTTGTCATTTTCCAAAATTCCATAGATTCTGGAACGGTTCCCGTGAATTGGAAGGTAGCAAATGTAACCCCACTATTTAAGAAAGGAGGGAGAGAGAAAACGGGGAACTACAGACCAGTTAGCCTGACATCAGTAGTAGGGAAAATGCTAGAATCTATTACTAAGGACGTGGTAACAGGGCACTTAGAAAATAATAACAGGATTGGGCAGAGTCAACACGGATTTATGAAAGGGAAATCGTGTTTGACGAATCTTTTTTCTGAGGTTGTAACTAGCAGATTAGATGAGGGGGAATAAGTGGATGTGGTGTGTTTGGATTTTCAGAAGACATTCGATAAGGTGCCACGCAAGAGGTTATTGAACAAAATTAGGGTTCATGGGATTGGGGGTAATATACTTGCATGGATTGAAGATTGGTAAACAGAGAGTAGGAATAAACGTGTCATTTTCAGGTTGGCAGGCTGTAACTAGTGGGGTACCGCAAAGATCAGTGCTTGGGCCTCAGCTATTCACAATCTACATCAACAATTTGGATGAGGGGACCAAATGTAATATATCTAAGTTTGCTGATGATACAAAGCTGGATGGAAATGTAAGTTGTGAGGAGGATGCAAGGATGCTTCAAGGGGATATAGACAAGCTAAGTGAGTGGGCAAAAAACATGACAAATGGAATATAATGTAGAGAAATGTGAAGTTATCCCACTTTGATAGGAAAAATAGAAAAGCAGAGTATTTTTTAAATGGTGAGAGATTGGAAAATGTTGGTGTTCAGAGGGACCTGGGTGTCCTTGTACAAGAATCACTGAAAGTTAACATGTAGGTACAGCAAGCAATTAGGAAAGCAAATGGTATGTTGGCCTTTATTACAAGAAGATTTGAATATAAGAGTAAAGACGTCTTACTGCAATTATATAGGGCCCTGGTGAGACTACACCTGGAGTATTTTGTACAGTTTTGGTCTCCTTACCTAAGGAAGGATATACTTGCCATAGAGGGAGTGCAACGAAGGTTCACCAGACTAGTTCCTGGGATGGGGGGATTGTCCTATGAGGAGAGATTGAGTAGACAAGGCCTATATTCTCTAGAATTTAGAAGAATGAGAGGTGATCTCATTGAAACAAACAAATGCTTACAGGGCTTGACAGGGTAGATGCAGGGAGGATGTTTCCCCTGGCTGGGGAGTCCAGAACCAGGGGTCACAGTCTCAGAATAAGGGGTCGGCCAGTTAGGACTGAGATGAGGAGAAATATCTTCACTCAGAGGGTGGTGAATCTTTGGAATTCTCTACCCCAGAGGGCTGTGGAGGCTCAGTCGTTGAATATATTCAAGACCGAGATCTTTGAATATTAAGGGAATCAAGGGATATGGGGATAGTGCAGGAAAGTGGAGATGAGGTAGAAGATCAGTCATGATCTTATTGAATGGCGGAGCAGGCTCGAAGGGCCAAATGGCCTACTCCTGCTCCTATTTCTTATGTTCTTATGTTTACCAAATGTCAGGTCTTTCAGCGCTGAGCAGACCCGACATGCAGCAGCGGGGGAGGCAATTAAAATCATTAGTGGCTTGTTTAAAGCCACTTATCAATGTTTTTTTCCCCAGCTTTTTGGATTTGACAGGTCACTCATTGGTTTCCCGCTGTGCCTGGACCTCGTCTGCGAATCTGAGGCGGGAGGTCAGTGGCCATTGAATCAGCTGATGAGTTGACAGCTTCAAATATCAAGTCAAAGCCCCCAGCTGATTGTGAAATGTTCCCTTTACCACTAGCTTGTCTAAACTGCATTTCCACTACAGATTCAGAATGCTGCAAGTCTTTACACATGTCTCCATCCACTCTGACCTTATTACCTCTCCCACCATTGACAGATTGCTTCTGTCATCTCTACTTCACCTGCCATCTATTCCATCAGCATGGGTGCCCTTGAAACTCTCTCCCCTTGGTCCTCAGAATCCCACCACGATCAGCCCCAACACCAGCATCACTGGGCACACCAGCAGCACCAATAACAACACCAACCTTCTCTGCAATCAACTGATGCTGCATAGGACACAGGGCATCAGCACCTGACCACATTGCTGCTCGGGAGGCCAGGGATGGCCTCACCACGGCCAGATTTACTTCACTTGATGCTGTACAGCCTGGCTGCCACATGATGTGCCAGGTTGGCACCACCCCACACCAACACCATAAAGCATCCCTACAATGCCCAAGCCATTCCTTTCACACTCATCACCATTGTGAGGGGTACCATTATGTCTCACCATTCACTGCAACTCATGAAGCCACTTCCAAAGGTGCACACAAATCTGTCCAAGAACGCAAAGTGTTGAAAATAAAGGTTTCAATGTTTGACACCACATTAACAGAAACTTTACATGAACTTTGCATAAAACACCCAAGTTCCTACCCTTGTATGTTGTTGGTTAGTATGATTGCACTAGGATGAGGGTGAGTGTGAGGGGTGGCTAGTGAGATGGGGATGTGATAATATAGATAGAGGGATGGGTGGAGGTGCAAGGTAAGTTGGTATGAGTAAGGATGTGCAGGAGTAGGGTAGGGAAGGCAGAGTGATGGGGATGTGATGAGAGGCACAGCAGGATGAGGTTGAGTGTGGCTTTGTACTAACATATTGTGATCATTGAAAGGTTTGCGCCACTGCACCCAGGTCCTCCTGACCACATCCCTGCTTGTACCTTCCTCTGCAATGTGCAACCAGGCTGTGTTGATCTCCTGGGGAAGTCTCTTCCGCCCATGGGAAGGGAAGAGGACCTCCCTGTGTGCTGTGACTCCCTCCATAAGCATATGGAGGGAGTCATGGGAGAGCCTGGGTGCAGCCCTGTGTATCTGTGCAGTGCTTGTCAGTGTTTGCAGCACCTCAATGCTGTAGAACACTGACAGCACAAATGTCAAAAGAAAGTTTGCCATGGTCACTTTTAAGGAAACCAGCTGGTGATGCATCATAGAATAGAATCATAGAATGGTTACAGCACGGAAGAAGGCCATTCGGCCCGTTGAGCCCGTGCCGACTCTCAGCTAGTCCCACTCCCCTGCCCTTTCCCTGTAGCCCTGCAATTTTTTTTCCTTCAGATACTTATCCAACTCCCCTTTGAAAGATAAAATTGAATCTGCCTCCACCACCCTTTCAGGCAATGCATTCCAGATCTTAACCACTCGCTGTGTAAAAAAGTTTTTTCTTGCGTCGCCTTTGGTTCTTTTGCCAATCACCTTAAATCTGTGTCCTCTGGTTCTCGACCCTTCCGCCAATGGGAACAGTTTCTCTCCATCTACCCTGTCCAGACCCATCATGATTTTGAACACCTCTATCAAATCTCCTCTCAATCTTCTCTGCTCCAAGGAGAACAACCCCAGCTTCTCCAGTCTATCAACGTAACTGAAGTCATCAAATGATGTCACCAGACCCGCTTCCTCTAATTGGCCAGGAAATGCGCTGGGCGGACTTAACAAGCCCAATGAAGGGGAATTCATTTCAGAGGCCAGGATGGAGCCAGCAGCGGGGTCGCCCACCGAGGTTCATAAAATCCAGCCCATAAACTTTCTGAATTCAGCTTTAATGAAAAATATACAGTGGTTTGCTATCAGCTGCAAAACGTTTTGAGCTTTTTAAGGCACAGAGCCTGGAAATTGTGCTATATTATAAGGGATGGTTAGCATGTTAATATCAAATTCATCTGTTCTCTAGTTTAACTGAGGTATAGACCTTTTTAAAATACTAGTATATTGAATGCTGGTATGATATCTCAGTGCAACTTCTAAATTCACAAAAATGGTAAGTATCTTTGCTACCTTTTCAGGTGTTACAATCTATGTCTAACTGTCTTCATATTGATGTAACTATCGAGCAGCACAAGTGTGTCTGTATTATGTCTTCAACATTTTCATTAATTTCCTAAATTAAAGGAAGATGGCAAGTTCCAAAGGATTTGCATTAAGGAACAGAACAATCCTCAAGTATCTACATACCAAATTTGATTTATCTTCATCATTTCAATATGACTGTTCCACTTGCTGAAAGTGATCATTAACTGCTCTGACGAGATTGTTTCCTGCATTCTTCCAGCAGACAGTGAATTTAGGAGGGTCTGCTGCTGACTAAAACATGGGAAACAAGAAGATTTGGGCCGATACAAATAAGTCTTTTCTTTCAGCACAGTTGCTGGATATTCATTAACACAACCGAACTCCTAATCTCTAAGATTGGTGGCCATCTATTTTTGAAACCAGGTCTTCCTAATAGATGAGAAGTCGCACAACACCAGGTTATAGTCCAACAGATTTATTTAATTTTACAAGCTTTCGGAGCAGTTCGCTCCTTCGTCAGGTAAGTTAGCAGTGAGAGAATCTCCCAGAATTCACAATTTAAACACAGACAAAATATATTCAAATCTTTCCCTACATCTAGAGGGCAACACGGTGGCATAGTGGTTAGCACTGGTGCCTCACAGCGCCAGGGACCCGGGTTCGAATCTGGCCTCGGGTGACTGTGTGGAGTTTGCACATTCTCCCCGTGTCTGCGTGGGGTTCCTCCGGGTGCTCCGGTTTCCTCCCACAGTCCAAAGATGTGCGGGTTAGGTTGATTTGCCTATGATAAATTGACCCTTAGTGTTAGGGGGGGATTAAATATGTGGGGTTATGGGGATAGGATGGGATATGTTAGGGGAAATTAAATACGTGGGGTTATGGAGGTAGGGTGGGATATGTGTACTGTGGGGATTAAAGCAGGGACAGGGTACTGGATTTGAATGATCAGCCATGATCGTATTGAATGGTGGAGCAGGCTCGACGGGCCGAATGGCCTACTCCTGCTCCTAGATTCTATGTTTCTATGTTTCTATCAAAGAGGATGTAGGGAAAGATTTGAATATATTTTGTCTGTGTTTAAATTGTGAATTCTGGGAGATTCTCTCACTGCTAACTTACCTGACGAAGGAGCGAACTGCTCCGAAAGCTTGTAAAATTAAATAAATCTGTTGGACTATAACCTGGTGTTGTGTGACTTCTCATTTTTGTCCACCCCAGTCCAACGCCGGCATCTCCGCATCATGATTCCTAATAGATGGCCTTGGTGAATCTGACAAGTTTACTTTGGGTTTGCTACTGGCAAATACAAAGAGATCACTTTACTGAGGGGACTTTCGAGCTCTAAGCTTGACAGGTTTGTGTCAAAAATTATATGCTGCTTTTATTTGGTGCCAAAACCGTGCTAATGACATCCGTGAGTCTTGCACAGCCAGCGACAATCCAGGGATCCACTAAGGTCTCGTCACCTAACTCTGTCATATCCTCAGAGAACTGCAGTAAATTTATCAAACAAGAACTACCACCTATGAAGCCATGTTGTCGTCTACTTTTCATACCAAAGCTGCTTTTATATTGTATGAGTATAGTGCTGCTGGTTCCCAACACATGCAAACTCTGGCAGCTAATGGCAATTTCCATAATAAACTTGCCAGATTCGTTGAGGCTGGCCTGGTTAAAAATACATATCTTTCTGGCAGTTTGGCGAATCAGGCAAGCTTGGTGCATGAGACTACGCCTACTGGGAGCCAGCAGTACCACCAGGGCTCCAGTGCATGCAACATTGCTAAAATGCCCACATGGCTTGATAGGTGGTAGATTTTGCTTGATAAATCTACCAGAGTATTTTGCTGATATAATGGAGTTAGTCTGTTAATGGGAAGTCCATAAAGTTAATATACCTAGACTCTGGCAAAGGCATTGACGCGATGCCATGTAGGAGGTTACTTTACAAGGTAGAAATAAACAGAATAAGAGGAACATTTTGAAGAGGATTAGCACATATTGGTGATGATAGTGGGGGGGGGGGGGGCGGGGTAGTGATGCATCATAGGTAACCATGGTCTTCCGGCGATTCCATGATTGCCTTATTGAGTCGGGGAGAAATTTCCCTGAGTTCTTGCTGAAATTCGCCACCGGTTTTCTTTTTTTTGACCTTCCCCGGTTAGTCTTACTGGCAATTGGGGGGAGTGGTGAATGAGGTTCCATGGTCTCACGGGTAGGGTCAGCATTGATGGGCTCAATGTTGTTTTCTCAACTTTTTATTCATGTATATTGAAATCACTTACCAAAGCAGCCTAATGTTGAAGAGGCTAATTTCCCCGAAATGGTATTGTGTCCGATATCATCTGGCCACAAAATTTTGCAAATAACTTCTGCAATTAATTTTATCATAAGGTACTGAATAAACATCCATTTAGGAGATTTCCTTTGTGTAGATGAAATGGTGGATTCAATTAAATCTGAGGAACTAGATATTGGGGAAAAAATGGTACTATGCATTACATTGACTTTGTATCAGAATATGAACTTTTTCTTGAATTATATGGTTTGACCCAAATTTGAAAAGTTTATTTTTCAGACATAATTGTATCAAACACTCAAGTGGCAGTTACTGGTGTACTTGTGCTGCTATTGAATAGTCATATCTTCAAATATTTTATGATAGATACAGCTATTATAAAATGGTTAGAGATGTGCATGTATCTGTTAACAGGAGAATTCAACTGTGCATTTGAAAATGATAAGATCTGTGGGTTCACTCAAGACCGGCTTGATAATTTTGACTGGACAAGGCAAAGTGCTTCAACTAGGAACCCAAAGTACACTCCAAATACAGGACCAAGTGCTGATCGAAGTGGCTCCAAGCAAGGTAAAGTGGCAATTTCTGTTTATAGAACAAGTCACTGTCAAATCAGAAGTTTGTAGCCACCGTTTATTCTCCGTTCTAATAGAACAGGGTGCAGTGTAATCCTATTTATTTTTACCATCCTGATTTTGGCCCGACATAAGAATATGCGGAAGTGCTGTTCTTTTATTTGGTTGGTGTTGCAGTGACTATGACCTGGGCTATGCCACCTGTCTAATATCTTAACCACAAGCAAAGGATTCATTATATGGGCAAAAATAATTGTGTGAATAAAATGGGTACTTGCAGTGGCACTTCAAATTCAGTCAGCCCAGGCCTGCGACAGAGTGTGATGCTTGTTTCTAGCAAAGAGTGTGAATAGTACTGGAATAAAATGCAACCCTTTTATAGCTTGAATTTCTAAAAAGCCCATTTGTTTTTTTTACATGTCCTGCACATTATAAGATAGAATCTGTAAAGATTCCAACAATTCCATACAGTTTTACTTTTAGTTATAAACTGGCCCATAAAATTTCAACTTCTGATTTTCAACAGAAAGAAAGCATAATGGGCTATAATTTGCTGTGGTAGGGCACCGAACGGCATGTGCCGTTAGTTAGACTTGCCCTTGCACGTTTTGGTTTTAAAAAATTTGCGCCGCAAGTTGCTGAAAGTGCGAGCTGATAACGGCGCTGCGAGGGAAACCGGGCACCTGGGATCTGAGTGAACAGTGTATCTCCTTAACCAATCAGCTTGAAGGATTGTGAAATTAACAGCGCAAGGACTGAGAAGGATGTGTAAGTTAGAGTGAAAGAAAGAAAAGACTTGCATTTATATAGCGCCTTTCACGACCACCGGACGTCCTGAAGCGCTTTACAGCCAATGAAGTACTTTTGAAGCATAGTCACTGTTGTAATGTAGGAAACGCGGCAGCCAATTTGCACTCAGCAAGCTCCCACAAACAGCAATGTGATAATGACCAGATAATTTATTTTTGTTATGTTGATTGAGAGATAAATATTGGCCAGGACACCGGGAATAACTCACCTGCTCTTCTTTGAAATCGTGCCATGGAATCTTTTACGTCCACCTGAGAAAGCAGACGGGGCCTTGGCGTAACGTCTCATCCGAAAGACAGCACCTCTGACAGTGCAGCACTGCCTCAGTACTGCCCTGGAATGTCGGCCTAGATTTTTGTGCTCAAGTCCCTGGAGTGGGACTTGAACCTAACAGAACTTAAGTTAGAGTGGGTGAATTCAATGTCAAATCAGGTACAGAAAGAGAAATAAAGAGAGAAACAAAAGACTGGATTAAGAGAAAGAGGAAAAAAGGGACAGAATGGCAAATAAAACAAAAGATATGATTTAAAATTTTACATTTTTAAAAACTTCAACAACAATTAAAACTTGAAGGAATAAGACTTCACACTTGTAATAGTTAATTTTCAGTGCCAGGGAGGTTGACTGGCAATAATTAACATTTATCACGTCAATAAAAGGGTACTTAGACTGAAATGGACCAGACTTAACTTTCTGTGGCGAGTTTAGTTCGTATCTACCGCGCAAATACAGCAACCTCACACCATTCAATGTATTCCAATGGTGAGCCAGACAGCGAGATGCTGTTTTCATGAAGTTGACAGCGGAGTCATGTATCGCGGACAGCAGCTTTTGGATTTCCGCGCATCTGCACTCACCTGAAGTTGCTGTGGCATTGCACATAAACAATGGTGAGCGCCATTGGCCTCACAATTATTTTGACAGCAAATTATTGGCCAATGTTTTTTGGTCGATGTAGTAACATAAATTATGAGAAGAAAACATCAAAATTAATCCATTACAATGAAACTTGATTATACAAGCAAACAAAAGAAAATCATGAACCATTTCTATCACACTTCACTTGCTCAGTCAACAACAACAACTTGTATTTATATAGCGCCTTTAATGTAGTAAAATGTCCCAAGGCGTTGCACAAGAGTATTTTAAGACAACATTTTTGACACCGAGCCACATAAGAATAAATTAGGGCAGGTGACCAAAAGCTTGGTCAAAGAGGTAGGTTTTAAGGAGCGTCTTAAAGGAGGTAAGAGAGGTAGCGAGGCGGAGAGGTTTAGGCAGGGAATTCCAGAGCTTAGGGCCTAGGCAACAGAAGGCACGGCCACCAATGGTTGAGCGATTATAATCGGGGTTGCTCAAGATGGCAGAATTAGAGGAGCGCAGATATCTCTTGCGGGGGGGTGGGTGTTGTGGGGCTGAAGGAGGTTGCAGAGATAGGGAGGGGTGAGGCCATGGAGGGATTTGAAAACAAGGCTGAGACTTTTGAAATCGAGGCGCTGCTTAACCGGGAGCCAATGTAGGTCAGCGAGCACAGGGGTGATGGGTGAATGGGACTTGGTGCGGGTTAGGACATGGGCAGCCGAGTTTTGGATGACCTCAAGTTTACGTAGGGTGGAATGTGGGAGGCCAGCCAGGAGTGCGTTGGAATAGTCAAGTCTAGAGGTAACAAAGGCATGGATGAGGGTTTCAGCAGCGGATGAGGTGAGGCAAGGGCAGAGACGGGCGATGTTACAGAAGTGGAAGTAGGCGGTTTTTGTTATACTGCAGATATGTGGTCGGAAGCTCATTTCAGGGTCAAATATGACACCAAGGTTGCGAACAGTGTGGTTCAGCCTCAGACAGATGTTAGGGAGAGGGATGGAGTCAGTGGCTAGGGAACGGAGTTTGTGGCGGGGACCGAAAACAATGGTTTCGGTCTTCCCAATATTTAATTGGAGAAAAATTTTGCTCATCCAGGACAAGCAGTCTGACAATTTAGAAACAGTGGAGGGGTTGAGAGAAGTGGTAGTGAGGTAGAGCTGGCTGTTGTCAGCATACATGTGGAAACTGACGCTGTGTTTTCGGATGATGTCTCCAAGGGGCAACATGTAGATGAGAAATAGGAGGGGGCCAAGGATAGATGCTTGGGGGGGCACCAGAGGTAACTATGTAACCGTTAACAAAAGTGGAATTCCCTGTCATTAGTTCAGCCAACTGAAAAATAAATTGTGCGTTCAATGCAAATTTGCATATAAACATCCATAAACAATGTTTCAAATAGGGAAGCAGTATCTCTATGGGCAGCAGCACAATAGAGGAAAAAACTTCAAAGTCACAGAAATTTTCACAATAGTTCTACCCAAATATAATTACATGCAAATGCTAGGATAATTGCTGGTTTCATTCTTCCATTTGTATTTTATGTTTAATATGTCAGGTACCTCTTTGTGCCACCCTAAAGCTGTTCTTCTCCATTTTAATTTCCTTTTTAAAATGCAAGAGTTGAGGGGACTCCACTCTGCTACCTATGGCCTGCTGTAACCCCTCATCCCCGCACTTTACAATCAATGATCGAACCTTCACCATTACACGCCTAGCACGCTGGAATACTTTTCCTAAACTCTTTGTAACATTGTGGGTGGAGGGAATAGTCCACACACTGAATTCCCAATCTTAGCCAGGTCATCATCGAGAGCAATGAATATTTGCAAGGCAATTCTGTTCTCAAGCTCCCTCCAGCCACCACCCTCACCGCCACACCCTTGAAGCATCTCCACTAGGGATAAAGAGGAGGTACTAGAAAGGCTGGCTGTACTTAAAGTAGATAAGTCACCAGGACCTGATGGGATGCATCCTCGGATGTTGAGGGAAGCAAAGGTGGAAATTTTGGAGGTACTGGCCATTATCTTCCAATCCTCCTTGGATACGGGGGTGGTGCCAGAGGACTGGAGAATTGCAAATGTTACACGCTTGTTCAAAAAAGGGTGTAAGGATAAACCCAGCAACTACAGGCCAGTCAGTTTAACCTCGGTAGTGGGGAAGCTTTTAGAAACAATAATCCAGAATAAAGTGTGGATTAATTAAGGAAAGCTAGCACGGATTTGTTGAAGGCAAATTGTGTTTAACTAACTGGATTGAGTTTTTTGATAAGGTAACAGAGAGGGTTGATGAGGGCAATGCGGTTGATGTGGTGTTACATGACTTCAAAAGGCATTTGATAAAGTGCCACATAATCGGCTTGCCAGCAAAGTTGGAGCCCATGGAATAAAAGGGACAGTGGCAAAATTGGCTAAGTGACAGGAAACAGAGAGTAGTGGTGAATGGTTGTTTATCAGACTGGAGCAAGGTATACAGTGGTGTTCCCCAGGGGTCGGTTCTAGGACCACTGCTTTTCTTGATATATATATTAATGACTTGGATTTGGGTGTACAGGGCACATTTTCAAAATTTGCAGATGATGACACAAAACTTGGAAGTATCATGAACAGTGAGGAGGATAGTGATAGACTTCAAGAGGACATAGGCAGATTGGTGGAATGGGTGGACACGTGGCAGATATTTAACGCAGAAAAGTGCGCAGTGATACATTTTGGTAAGAAGAATGAGGAGAGGCAAAATAAACTGAAGGTTACAAATTCTAAAGGGTATGAATGAACCGAGACACCTGGGGGTATATGTGCACAAATCGTTGATGGTGGCAGGGCAGGTTGAGAAAGCGGTTAAAAAAGCATACGGGGTCCTGGGCTTCATAAATAGAGAGGTCGCACAACACCAGGTTATAGTCCAACAGTTTTATTTGAAATCACAAGCTTTCGGAGCTATCGATTTGCTCCTTCCTCAGGTGAAGTAAATTAGATACAGAATCTCCAAAGCATATATAGATGGAAAACAAAGAATGTGTACTTTACAATTGCAGACCAATAAATTAAATCATCCTGACTATCTGCCGAGGTGTGATAAAGTTAATTAAGTCAGCCAGGAAGGTACCACATCAAAGACATAGCAAGATACAACTGAGACAATGAGGTGTAGTCGCAGGGGTTCTAACGTGTCAAAAGCTGCCGTCTGTATGTAAAACGAAAAGCTTTAACATTTTTTTACTTTTTTACTGGGAAAATTTTTACTTTTTTTACTGGGAATCACATCTGTGAACAAGCTAACGACGACTCGAGTCCGGATCACGTCATGTATCGTGACATAAACCCAAGATCCCGATTGAGACCGTCTTCATGAGTGCGGAACTTGGCTATCAGTTTCTGCTCGATGATTTTGCGTTGTCGTGTGTTTCTAAGGTTGCCTTGGAGAACGCTTACCCGCAGATCCGAGGCTGAATGTCCTTGACTGCTGAAGTGTTCCCCGACTGGGAGGTAACAATCCTGCCTGGCGATTGTTGCGCGGTGCTCGTTCATACGTTGTCTCAGTGTCTGCATGGTCTCGCCGATGTACCATGCCGCGGTGCATTCTTTCCTGCAACGTATGAGGTAGACAACGTTGGCCGAGTCACATGAGTATGTACCATGTACCTGGTGGGTAGTGTCCTCACGTGTGATGGTGGTATCTGTGTTGATGATCTGGCATGTCTTGCAGAGTTTGCCATGGCAGGGTTGTGTGGTGTCGTGGTCGCTGTTATCCTGAAAGCTGGGTAATTTGCTGCGAACGATGGTACTTCTGAGGTTAGGCGGCTGTTTGAAGGCAAGTAGTGGAGGCGTGGGGATGGCCTTAGCGAGGTGTTTGTCGTCATCGATGACATGTTGAAGGCTGCGAAGAACATGGCGTAGTTTCTCCGCTCCGGGGAAGTACTGGACGACGTAGGGTACCCTGTTGGTTGTGTCCCGTGTTTGCCTTCTGAGGAGGTCTATGCGATTTTTCGCTGTGGCCCGTCGGAACTGTCGATCGATGAGTCGAGCGTCATATCCCGTTCTTACGAGGGCGTTTTTCAGCGTCCGTAGGTGTCCATCGCGTTCCTCCTCGTCTGAGCAGATCCTGTGTATTCGCAGGGCTTGTCCATAGGGGATGGCTTCTTTAACATGGTTAGGGTGGAAGCTGGAGAAGTGGAGCATCGTGAGGTTGTCCGTGGGCTTGCGGTAGAGTGAAGTGCTGAGGTGTCCGTCTTTGATGGAGATTCGTGTGTCCAGGAATGAGACTGATTCTGAGGAGTAGTCCATGGTGAGTTTGATGGTGGGATGGAACATGTTTATGTTATCGTGTAGTCTTTTCAGTGATCCTTCGCCATGGGTCCAAAGGAAGAAAATGTCGTCGATGTATCTGGTATACAGCGTTGGCTGGAGGTCTTGTGCAGCGAAGAAGTCTTGCTCGAACTTGTGCATGAAGATGTTGGCGTATTGGGGTGCGAATTTGGTCCCCATGGCTGTTCCGTGTGTTTGGGTAAAAAAATGGTTGTCGAAGGTGAAGACATTGTGGTCAAGGATGAAGCGGATGAGTTGTAGGATGGCGTCTGGAGATTGGCTGTTGTTGATGTTGAGTACTGAGGCTGTTGCAGCGATGCCGTCATCGTGGGGGATACTGGTGTAGAGTGCCGATACGTCCATCGTGGCAAGGAGTGTTCCTGGTTCAACTGGTCCGTGGGTGCTGAGTTTCTGTAAGAAGTCTGTAGTGTCGCGACAGAAGCTGGGGGTTCCCTGTACGATGGGTTTCAGAATGCCCTCGACGTATCCAGAGAGGTTCTCACACAGGGTTCCATTGCCTGATACGATAGGACGTCCGGGTGTGTTGGCTTTGTGTATCTTTGGGAGGCAGTAGAAGTCTCCCATGCGGGGATTACGTGGGATGAGAGCGCGTAGGATGTTTTGAAGGTCTGGATCGAAGGTCTTGATCAGTCTATTGAGTTGGCGGGTGTGTTCTTTGGCATAGAGTACAAAAGCAAGGAATTTATGATGAACCTTTATAAAACACTGGTTCAGCCTCAACTGGAGTATTGTATCCAATTCTGGGCACCGCACTTCAGGAAGTATGTGAAGGCCTTAGAGTGGGTGCAGAAAAGATTTACAAGAATGGTTCCAGGGTTGAGGGACTTCAGTTACGTGGATAGACTGGAAAAGCTGGGGTTGTTCTCCTTAGAGCAGAGAAGGTTGAGAGGAGATTTGATAGAGGTGTTGAAAATTATGAAGGGCCTAGACAGAGTAGATAGAGAGAAACTGTTCCCATTGGCAGAAGGGTCGAGAACCAGAGGACACAGATTTAAGGTGATTGGCAGAAGAAGCAAAGGCGACATGAGGAAAAACTTTTTTACGCAGCAAGTGGTTAGGATCTGGAATGGACTGCCTGAAAGAGTGGTGGAGGCAGATTCAATCGTGGCTTTCAAAAGGGAATTAGCTAAGTACCTGAAGGAACAAAATTTGCAGGGGTACGGGGAAAGGGTGGGGGAGTGGGACTAGCTGAAGTCCTCTTGCAGAGAGCCGGCACGGGCTCAACGGGCCGAATGGCCTCCTTCTGTGCTGTAACCATTCTATGAGAATTCTGGCAGCAGGTCCTTGAGGAAATACTGTATTGTTTGAAAGAGTGAGCTTAAAAAAGCACGAGAGAGGGTGGAGTTTTGCAAATTCTTCAATGACCAAACAGATGCGGCAACTGACTAACCGTGTTACATCGAGATTTAAAGGGCAACAGTCCGGCAAACTGGAAGCCATCTTTAGAGGACGTGGATGTCAGCTTTAAAGTTTGAAAAGTGACCTCGTATCTCGGTCTGTCCAAGTAAAGCACCGATGAGAGTATTGCTGTCAAAATGTGTTTTATGGAAATCACAATCAACGTTCTACCATTTATAATGTAAAATCAAGGAAAGGGAAACCCTTATCAGCACACATACCGCTGAAGGTAACTAATGTTTCACACTAGTTAATTCTCTAATGTTGTCTAAAGCATAAAATGGGCTCTTGTCTTTTCACATCAGGTTTAAGATTGGCAGAAGATGTTTGTTCTGAACATTCTGTGCACTCTGCCAACTTTACTTAACGTTCTTTCATATGCACCTGGTCCAAAACAGCGTTTTTGTGAGGGAGACTTTTCCATTATCTAGAGAAATATCTGTTGCACCAGTATTCTGCTGTAAATCTCATCATATCTGGTAGCATAGATATATTTGTGGCATCAGAAGAAAGGTATAATTTGTGAAAGGTTTTTGTCAAAAATGCAAGGGTGTCGCAAATAAGATAGTAGAAGTGGAAATAGCAGTGTTATGCAAATGATTTAACATCTATGCCATGGTGGGAAAGAGAATGTACTGATTGAAAGAGTTTAAAACTCCACTTGTCAGACCTTTAATTACAGGCACTAAGTCAGTCTGCACCAGAGCTGACCTAATCCAGTCTAGTGAATCGCTATTTAAAACCACTCTGGTCATCTAACACAGCAAGGGATCATGTAGTGTGTTTAATAAGAAAAGATTGGTGCATCCATTATGCCCATTACCTACACTTTACTCCTTGTGCGAGCTTTCAGAACTAATGAATATCAGAGTGCATTTGCAGAAAATTGCTTGTTGTAAATGATGATGTGTTTACAAATGCACATGGGTGAACTATAACCAGAGACATCATAATTTACAAGTGGCTTGGTATAAGTAATTGCGATACTGTATGTTTATTGCTTTCTATAATAAAAGCAAAGGCATATTAGGAACTGCCCTGATAGGTTATTGTGAATTTAAAAGCATTGGTTTTGTTTGCTGATTGAAAGGTGCAGTGATGCTGTGGAGGCATTCCCATAAATATTACAGCTATTTGCAGAATAGATAATATTAAAAATATGTATTATTACAAAAAATAGGGCCCCAAATTCCTGGGTCTGGAGGGTGGCATACCAGCAGGAATTGGTGCAGAGCCCGGTTCTGTTGGGTCACTGTCCCTTTTTTTTTGCACTCCTAAATTCGACTGGAAGTGAGGGTGGGCATTTCTTGCATCTGCCTCACCCCTCAAGAAGAAGTGGTGCCAGGGCGGTGATATTATCTGCCGGAATTTCCACCTCTGTAAACCCCAATGCTAAGTAAACCTGAATGATACGGGTGTCCGTAACATGCCAGGATTGCATTGTGGTGGAAGTGGGGCCACGCGTGAGTTACATGTTGGTTACCTGATGCCAATCGTCCACAGAGCAATTGATTGTCATTGGGAAAACATCGGATTTTGCAGTTATGAAAATCTTGCCACTTTCAGGGCATCAGCGACTGGTATAGCCAGGCACCTTAAGGTGGCAGCAAGATGCTGCTTCAGCATTCCATCCCCTCCCACTCAGGTGGGCACTCCAGTATTGCTGAAAGTGGCATGAATGCTCCTCTCTTTTTTTTCCAAGTGCCTCTGGCCCTGGGCTTTGGGAAAGGCTCGGATGAGTTCCAGACTGGCGGGCCGAGGTCCCGCCTGGTCGAGAACCTCCCACCATTGTGACCTGACTGGAACTTCCAGCCTTCACATTTTATTCCCCCCCAATTTCCCTCCCCTCTTGTCTTGAAGGCATTGGCCTATGTTTGGTGTGGCGCCAGCTGCCTTCCCAAAGTGGCTGTTCTTCATGTGTGAGAGTGATGGTTAGCAACTGTTCAACCATGGGGGATGTAATGTATTAACTGTTTGGAATCAAGAAATTCCAAAAGTTCCTGATCGGCAGAACGTTTACCCTGATAACTGATCACAAACCGCTCCATATTATCACATGGTTTCTCACGTGGTTTGTCACATGGTTTAGTATGAGCATGCTCAGTTCGCTCTGGCCCAGTAAAGCAAGCACGTGGACTAGCAACTCATCGTGTCTCTGTCCTTCATTGGTTCTCCCCACATATATTACATTTTTGGTGACGAGAATGGGATCCCAAAGCCATTTTTAGGGATCATGGAAGGACAGTGTTCAACCTTTGAGTGGAAAAGTTTAAGGTGAATTTCTGACACCTAAATTGAATTTTTGCGATGTTTTACTGTTAATGCTGATGCAGAATTGTCTGTGTTTCGCCTTCGTGTGTTTGTATACACAGCAACAGTGGCATTGATTCTCACAGGTACACAGGTAGCGTGCTGAGTCACTGTTCAGCAGGATCGGGACAATCATGGCTGCGCCTACGGGATTCATCAGAAGCCTCAGCATGTATGACCGAGCTCGCGAACCATTCAGTTCTTACATTGAGCGGATGGAGATTTTTTTAAGGCCAATAACATTATTGAGACCGAAGGTGCAGATGAGAATGTTCAAGCTCAAAATAAAATAATTCATGAACGGAAGAAAGCAAATTTTCTAACAGAGATCGGACTAGATGTCTACGGAGCGTTGACAAACCTACTCACGCCAGGGAAAGCGAAGGATGCGTCGTTTGAAGACATTGTCGAAAAACTCAAGGACCATTTCGACCCAAAGCTGTTAGTAATAGCAGAGAGCTATAAGTTTGGTACCAGAAACCAAAAACAAAGTGAAACCATCAGTGAGTACATTGTAGCTCTTAAGAACCTGTCATTGCATTGTAACTTCGGCACATTTTTGGATCGTGCGTTGCGAGATAAGTTTGTGTGTGGACTGGTTGATGAGCGCACAACAGAGTCCAAATTATTGAACACTCCAAACATTTGACATAGCATGCAAAATTGCCTTATCTATGGAGATGGTGTCTAAGAATGCTTGGGAGCTCCGTCCAACTTAAGTGACTAGTGCAGCTGAGGTCTACAGTCACAAAGCTACCGCCAAACCTAAAGTTGTGAGACCAAGTCAAAAGCATGTCAGTGAGAGCAGTTCAGTGAATTGTTATCGCTGCAATGGAAGTCACTCACCACAGTCCTGCCAATACAGAAATGTGAAGTGTTTTCACTGCCAGAAGCAAGGCCATATTTCAACAGCTTGCAGAGCTAGATCGAAAGCAGGAAGTAAGAACCATTCTAGTGGCAATGCAAAGCAGTGACAACAAAAGGGAGGAGTTCACAATATTGAAGTGAAACACCTGATGTTGAAGGACTAGGCATCTACAGTATCTATGTCATTAGCGGCAATGCTAGCAGTCGTGAGAAAGACTTCCGTACGAAACTTTTGATCAACGAGCAATATATTATGTGTATCGACATGGCGGCGGACTGCTCTATCATGAGTAAGGACACATATGAGAGTAAGTTTAATCAAGTACCACTTACAAAGAGTACCGTAGAGTTAAAAACCTACTCCAGAGAAATCCTAGAGACATGTGGACAAATGGAATGTACAGTTCAACACAATGGCCAGTCAGTAAAGCTGCCTATTATTGTAGCGAGCTACAACAACAGGCCAATCCTCATGGGCAAAAACTGGTTGAGAAAGTTAAAACTAGACTGGAAAAACATCTTCAGTGTAGATGCTTCAAAGAAGCGACTCGAAACAATGCTGAACAAGTACAAAAGCAAGTTCACAGACAGTTATGAGGGCATCACTGGGTATGACGAGCATATCCACATCAAGTCCAATGCGAAACCTGTCTATTGTAAGGCAAGGCCGGTCTCCTATGCGTTGAAAAGTCAGGTGGAGGAAGAGCTAGCGAAGCTCCGAGAGAACGGAGTGTTTGTAAAAACTGACAAAGTTATTGGGCTACCCAGATTGTGGTAGTGCCCAAAGCAGACAAAACTGTATGCTTGTGCGGTGACTACAAAGTTACTATCAACCAAGCAGTTGACTATGAGCAGTACCCGTTACCTGCATCACAAGATTTGTATGCAGCACTCTCTGGGTCAAAGGTTTTCTCCAAGCTTGACCTGTCATACGCTTACGTTCAGATGAATGTTGACAGAGAGAATCAACAGTATCTCACCATCAACACACACAAGGGACTGTAGTCATACACCAAGCTGCCGCATGGTGTAAAGTCCTCCCCCAAATCTTCCAGGCTACGATGGATAAGATTTTGCAAGGAGTTCCAAATTGCTTATGCAATCAAGACGATGTGCTGTTCGCAACAAGCAGCGAGGAAGAAAATCTAGAAGTTTTAGATTTAGTGCTTCAAAGGTTGAATTCCCACAATGTCAAATTGAAAAGGTGCAAATGTGCTTTTGTGTAGCCTGAGGTTGTGTACCTTGCTCTGAAAGTTGATGCAAATGGCTTGCAACCAGTTAAGGAAAAGGTTGATGCTGTCATCAGTGCTCCAAATCCACAGAATGTGTCTGAGTTCAGATCTTACCTGAGTTAGCGACCATGTTAACTCTATTGCACGAGCTCCTCAAGAAGGATGTCCAGTGGAAGTGGGTGAAAGTGCAACAGGAAGCTTACAATGCTAGTAAGTGAAGTCTCTCTAGCAATGCTCTACTTGTGCACTACGACACAGAGCGTGAGCTTAAGTTAGCGTGTGATGCTTCTAGCTATGGTGTGGGAGCTGTCATAAGCCACATAATGGATGACGGCTAAGAGAAACCAATCGCGTTTGCAACATGAACCCTCACAAAGAGCCAAAGAAAGTATGTGAGAATTGAAAAGGAAGAACTCGCCATAGTGTTTGGAATCAAGAAATGCCAACAGTTCCTGATTGGCAGAACGTTTACCCTGATAATTGATCACAAACCGCTCCATATTATCACATAGTTTGTCACATGGTTTGGTATGAGCATACTCAGTTTGCTCTGGCCTAGTAAAACAAGCACATGGACTAGCAGCTCATCGTGTCTCTGTCCTTCATTGGTTCTCCCCACATATATTACAGGGGACATTGCAGCTGATCCTGATCCAACCTCCACGCATGTGCACTTTTCCAGCAGGAGTTATTAGATTTGAGAGTAAGATCAACAATCTGGCTCGGCACTCGGGTACTGAGGCCAAATGTTAAAACCTCTGCTGCTGCCCTGACTGAGCTCCGCTAGTTCTGCATGACCTTTCAGGGCTGTATGGCACGTTATCACATTGTGCAGTGCAGTTGCCAACTGAGCCATCAAGGAACAACTAGTACAAATTGTACTTAACTGATCATCCCTAAATGAATAGATACACCAGGAATATTATCCGTGATATTAATGCAACTTAGTGATGAGTGGTGCCAACACTTGTAAATTTTTTTGATTTTGTACTATTGTGTTAATTCTCTCTCTTTCTCAATTCTAAACCCCCTTTCCCCATATACTATACAGAGTAAACCAATGGCACAAAGTTAAAATATTGTTCATGGAATCATGAATGTTGGCAACACTGTGATGTCTCCATGATGTATAAATCTTAAGCAAAGTTTCTTTAAAAACTTTTTTGATGTGGTGAAGAAATACCATCTTCAGGAAAGCAAAATATTAAACATATCTTAAAGGTGCTGCTGAATCTGAGTAGGTATGAACATTTTGAATAGTACCTTAAGTTTTTCCCCATTTAAAAAAAAAAATTTCAATTTTTCAAAATCATAATTTCTTCATGTGCCTTGAAAATCTAATTAGCAGCCACCACCTCTTGACCTCTTGCATTTGATGGTTCCACACTCTATTGATATCTATCCTCCATACTCTATCCTCCACAGCTCCTCTGACCTCAAATGGAGGTCATACATCTGTTCCATTGCTAAAGCTGCCTCCAAGATATTTCATGTCAAACACTTCTCAACAATTCCCATGTCTCTGTCTCCTATAGCCGCCATGCTCGCTCTCTCTCTCATCCCATTCTTCTTCCTTCTAACTTACAAATGCATCAGCCTTACATGCTCTTTTTCCTTTGTGCATTTCCGCTGTCTTGAAATCATGACTCGGCGTAATTGCTTGGGATCACCTAATTGCTTTCTGATTTCCTTTTATTCTTTTCGACCTTGGCAGTGCACTGCACTATGGGCCTCGGCCTGTTATCCTGATTTTTCAACAAATAAAGTTGTTGTCATTAATCAACATTCACCCATTTTTGTTCAAGTACGTGTTCATTTTATTTTTGTTTTAAGGCGCACATCTTCTGTGTACTCTATTATGAAAGAGATATAGCCTTTGGCTAATTACATTCTAACTTCAGCATTAGTTGAGGGTTGGGATTCAAAAGCAGAAATTTGCTTTATTGCAACGGCAATCAGTCAGCATGGTTGTGGACTCGACACGAAGGAGCAGGTGAGTAGAGGAGTATAGAAATGTTCCCTCTGATTGCCAACCTAAACATAATGTACTCTATATTTAGACTGTATCAAACAGTCTCAAAATAATCATGATTGAAGTGATTGCCCAAGTTGGGTTTACTGGCATCAAGACTTCTACAATATTCTGTAGTTAGATTTTGTGTTGAAATTAATTGAAAATTGCTGATTACAGGACATTACGACCCTATAGACAATGGGATGATTGATGTTCATTTAGTTCCCTTTTAGTTAAGTAAAACACAATCAGGCACTAACACTTCAATTTCTTTTCCAGATGCCTTAATACAAAGGCTGGTTGTGCTGCAGAATGGAATATTTTTGTACTTTTACATCTAAACGATACCTGGTGCATGCCAGGGACAGTGACTGGCATTATTGACATTGACCCTCCTGACTGTATACCAAAGTCCTTTGGTAGTCTCGGTCTGCATATCATGATGCACTGATGAGATGTTGGAGCATTGGCTAATCTGGCCAATAAGAGCAAGGAAGGCGAGGGCTGCTGGGAGGACTGAGCCAAGCAGGTGGGGAGAAGCAGCTTGGGAATTTTCAATTATTTGCCAACTCCCGTTAGCTGTCGGGGAGGACACCATGTTATGAAACATAACTGAGACATGGCTACAGAAAAATCAGGACTGGGAATTAAACATTGCAGGGTATAACATATTTAGAAAAGATAGAGAGGGGAAAAAGGGGAGGTGGAGTAGCTGTACTTATTCAGGATAACATAATGGCAGTAGAAAAAAGTGACACAGCTATCAGCAAGCCAGAAGCGGAATCCATGTGGATAGAGATAAAAGATAATAAAGGATCAAACACACTAATAGGGCTAATCTACAGACCACCTAATAGTGGAAGGGAGGTGTAGCAAGAAATATGCAAACAAATTAGGGAAATGAGTAAAAAACATAGCATAATAATCATGGGGGATTTCAACTACCCAGATATTAATTGGACAGAAGAGGTAGGTAAAGGAGATAAGGGAATGGAGTTCCTACAATGTGTACAGGACTCCTTTCTAACCCAATATATAAAAAGCCCAACAAGGGAGGTTTCGCTATTGGATCTAGTAATGGGGAATTATCTAGAGCAGATAAGAGAAGTAAAAGTAGGGGAACATCTAGGCAATAGTGACCATAATATAATACGCTTTAAGATAATAATTGAGAAGGACATAAATATGATGAAGACCAGGGTAATAGATTGGAGAAAAGCTGATTTTGAGGGGCTGAGAATAGAACTTGGGGAAAATAAAATGGGCAACAATATTGGCAAACGATGGTGTAGAACAGCAATGGGAAACATTTAAAACGGTATTCAACAGAGTCCAGGAAAAATATATTCTGCTAAAAAACAAGAACAAGCTAAACACTAATGAGACACCATGGATGAATAAAGCCATAAGAGAAAAATTGAGGGTAAGGAAAGAGGCATACATTAAGTACATGGACAGCAGGGGAGAGCATAATAAGGGAGAATATGAAGAGATTAGGAGAGAAGTCAAAAAAACAATTAGGAAGGCAAAGAGAAACTATGAAATTAAATTATCAAGGAACATAAAACAAAATAGTAAAATATTTTAGAAGCACATAAATAAAAAAAGGAATGTCAGGATGGGAATAGGACCACTAAGGGATGGGCAGGGTAATACCACAGGCAATGATAGAGAGATGGCAGAAATATTAAATAATTACTTTGCTTCAGTATTTACCAGGGAGATAGAACATGGTATTGGATGATGAGATTAGTAATGAGATAACTGCATTTAAAATAAAAAGAGGAGATATATTAAATAAAATAATCAAACTCAGAGGGTAAAATTCCTGGTCCGGACAGATTACATCCATGCATTTTAAAAGAATCTAGGGAAGACATAGCAGAGGCATTACTACACATATTTAATAATTCATTAGAACAAGGTGTAGTGCCAGAGGACTGGTGGATAGCTCACATAGAAACATAGAATCTAGGAGCAGGAGTAGGCCATTTGGCCCGTCGAGCCTGCTCCACCATTCAATACGATCATGGCTGATCATCCAAATCCAGCACCCTGTCCCTGCTTTAATCCCCACAGTACACCCTACCCCCGTAACCCCACGTATTTAATTCCCCCTAACATATCCCATCCTATCCCCATAACCCCACATATTTAATCCCCCCCTAACACTAAGGGTCAATTTATCATAGCCAAATCAACCTAACCCGCACATTTTTGGACTGTGGGAGGAAACCGGAGCACCCGGAGGAAACCCACGCAGACACGGGGAGAATGTGCAAACTCCACACAGACAGTCACCCGAGGCCGGATTCGAACCCGGGTCCCTGGCGCTGTGAGACACCAGTGCTAACCACTATGCCACCGTGTTGCCCTATGCTCACCTAATACCTATATTTATGAAGGGAGCTAAAACATGTTCATGGAACTATAGAACAGTCAGCCTAACATCGGTGGTAGGAAAAATAATGGAATCCCTACTAAAGGAGAAAATAGAACAACATCTAGAAACCAAAATATAATAATGAATAGTCAGCATGGATTTCAAAAGGGAAAGTCTTGCTTGACCAACCTCATTGAATTTTTTGAAGAGGTAACAGAGAGAGTAGACAGGGGTAATGCAGTAGATGTAATTTATCTAGATTTTCAAAAGGCCTTCGATAAGATACCACATAATAGACGAATGAACAAGGTCAGAGAATGCAGAGTCAGGGGACAAGTATCAGAATGGATAGCTAGCTGGCTTCAAGACAGAAAGCAGAGAGTAGGGGTAAAGGGTAGCTATTCAGAGTGGCAGAAGGTGGGAAGTGGTGTTCCACAAGGATCAGTGCTGGGACCACTGTTGTTCACAAATTATATTAATGATTTAGACTTTGGAATCAAAAACACAATTTCTAAATTTGCGGATGACACCAAATTGGGGGGGGTAGTCAATACTGAGGAGGACTGCAACAAATTACAGGAAGACATTAATAAGCTTGCAGAATGTTGAATTTCAACACAGATAAATGTTAGGTATTACATTTTGGTAGGAAGAATAGGGAGGTCACATTACTTGGAGGGTGGGAGTCTCGGTGGGGTAAAGGAGCAAAGGGATCTCTGAGTACAAATACACAAATCACTAAAAGTAGCAACACAGGTTAACAAGGCCTAAAAAAAAGCAAACCAAGCACTAGGGTTTATTTCAAGAGGGATAAAATTGAAAAGTTGGGAAGTTATGCTAAACTTATATTGAACTTTGGTTAGATCACACTTGGAGTACTGTGTACAATTCTGGTCGCCATATAGAGGCACTGGAGAAGGTGCAGAGAAGATTTACAAGGATGATCCCAGAAATGCGAGGGTATACCTATCAGAAAAGGATGAACAGGCTGGGTTTCTTTTCGCTTGAAAGCTGAAGGCCGAGGGGTGACCTAATAGAGGTCTTTAAAATTATGAAAGGTTTTGATAAAGTGGATACAGAGAGAATGTATCCACTTGTGGGGAAGAGCAAAACTAGAGGCCATCAATATAAGATAGTCACCAAGAAATCAAATAGGGAATTCAGAAGAAACTTCTTTACCCAGAGAGTGGAACTCACTACCACAGGGATTGGTTGAAGCGAATAGTACAGATGCATTTAAGGGGCAGTTAGATAAGCATATGAGGGAGAAGGGAATAGAGGGTTATGCTGATAGATTTAGATGAGGAAAGATGGGAGGAGGCTCGAGTGGAGCATAAACGCTGGCATGGACTGGTTGGGCCGAATGGCCTGTTTCTGTGCTGGATATCCTATGTAATTATCGCCTTAATAACTTCAACATGAGGATTTTACTCTGTAGCAAACCAAACTCTGACAGCTCAGAGTTTTACCAGTCTCATTATCTGTGAAAATGATCGTAGACAATTGAGAACGCGGATAATGGGAGCTCAGATGATGGTTGACTGAAGTTCCACTGTATATCTAAAATTCTTCTTCAAATAAAAATGACCTTGAAAAATTGTAGGCATTTGTTTTAATTAGTGTATCCACTTTTTTTAATTTCACCATACAAATGAGCTGTAATATTACAAAAGTTTGGCTTATTTGGGTATTTCTTGTCTACCAGGTTCAATTAAAGAGTCCAGCATGAATGTGAACAAAAAAACAGCAGGAATGTCTTGTGACCAACACGAAGGCAGAGTTCCCATTAGGTCAAAATGTGTCTACATTCTGTATCTTGAAGGTTAAATGTTCTTCAACAAGACGGGATTTTTACTGTTGGAATGCCAAGTTATAGACAGTTATTCCTACTGTGTCCTCATTCTGGAGTCCATAAGGACTGGTAAAGACCAGATGGTATGACTAATTCACGTACAGGGAGGACAAGAAGTTGTGAGACGTAATTATCTCCTTAATAATTCCAGACCTATTCAGAATAATCTTAATGTGTAGGTAACTATAGATACAAAAATACAAAAACAAATTGCCGATCATCCCAGTTGATTAAGTTTAGAGGAGCTTGTTTAAGTAATTGAGACAGAAATTTCAGTTTTATCGGAGGACGTAGACAGGCATTAGGTTTCAAACTAGTTTTCGAAAGGAAACAAGAATCTAATGAATTAAAAATCCCCTAGCATGCCTGGTAAAAATGTGATAAAGCTATTCAAGTTACTAAAGAAGCAAATCCGTGTTCAGGAGGGAGACTTTCTGACATCTTGAGATAACACTGATATTTTCGAGCATACTTGTTGTTCAAAACAAACCCTGGGGCCAGTTTTCCAAACTCATGGATGCCACTTAAAACTTTTGAAGTGTAATAATAATCAGTACCAATCTTACTGGCTTGAACAATTTAGTAATCAGTAATGAAATAATCACTACTGGAGTAAGTGAATATTGATAAGACAGCAGGATCAGTTACAATACATCCATAAATATTTAACGAAATGAGAGTAGAGGTAGTGGGAGAGGCTATGGCTGAAGCTTTCCATTACTCATTAAATATAAGAGTAATAGCAAAGATCACAAAATAATTAGTGTTATTCAAAAGCATGATTTTGACTTTATGGACCTGTTAGCTTGACATCCAGACCAGGAAAAAATAACACTGGAGTTAATTGCAAAGCAAGCGATTCAAGCATTTAACAAGAGCAAATGCAATAATTCTAGGTCAACTCAGGTTTAGGAAAAGTAGTCTGTGCCTGACAAATTTATTAGAATTCTTTGATGATACAACAAAATTGATGGCCAATGGTTATGTGGTTGGTGTGTTTCGTGACTTTCAGAAGATGTTCATAAACTGTTTCACAGGAGACTTGTGGCTAAGGAAAAAGTTGTTAGGTCAAAGGAGGAGACAGCAACTGTATTGGCTAAGTAATGAAAAAGCACATACCAATGACAGAAGCAACAACAAATTGCATTTATATAGTGCCTTTGACATAGT
Organism: Squalus acanthias; assembly: GCA_030390025.1. Lineage (NCBI taxonomy): Eukaryota > Metazoa > Chordata > Chondrichthyes > Squaliformes > Squalidae > Squalus > Squalus acanthias. The sequence goes on along the minus strand of CM059425.1, from coordinate 35,435,838 downwards.
AAAATGGCCCAAGGCGCTTCACAGGAGTGTGATCAAACAAAATTTGATACCAAGCCACGTAAGGAGATACTACGACAGGGTCAAAGAGGTGGGTTTTAAGGAGCGTCTTAAGGGAGGAAAGAGAGAGAGAGCGGCGGAGAGGTTTAGGGAGGGAATTCCAGAGCTTATGGCCTCAGCAGCTGAAGGCAGTTTCAGTTGGACATCTGTGACCAGCTGAGTACCCCAAGGATCAGTTCTTAGACCTCTGTTCATGATATTTATAAATTATTTTGACGAGAGTATCAAAGATAGAATGTTTAAGTTCACAGATACAAAATTGTGTGGGAAAGTAGGCAATAAAATGCAAAGAAGTGTATCGGGACTTAACAACTGGGCAGATGAATCACATGGAGTTTAATAATTAAAAATGTATGGTAATATATATTGGTACTGAAAATAATAAACGTCATTATGAAACAAGGGGCGCTAAAGTGAGAGGGAAAAATTATTCTGTATAATTATTGACTAAACATTGAAATTGCTGTCACTATAGAGCAAAATTGTGAAGGTAAATAAAATGTTGGGGTGTATAAATAGATCAATGGAATATGAAACCAGTATTAGAGAAGGGCACACATGGAATGCTGTCTCCAGTTCTGGTTACCATTGCTACAAAGTTGTGGAGCCCCTGAGAGAATTCAAAAATAGCTAAAACAGATGGGAGTAGATTTTAACTTTCAAACCGCAGAGGGCAGGGGGCAGGGCGTTGGGGAGGGTGGATGCGGGGGGATGATAGTGGTGGTGGCTGGAATTGGCAGTAGCAAATCGACTGACCATTATACACCCGCCTGATTTTCCGTTCCATTGGCTTCAATGGTGTACAACAGGCAGCTGATCCGCCAATACCTGTTTTCTGCCCTCTGGTGAAAGTTAAAACCTATTCCCAAGTTTCAGGTCATTGAACTACAAAGCGAGGCTGCTGAAAGTTAAATCTTTCTCAAAGAGGAATGCAAGAGAATTGGAAGCACGTGATCCAATTTTTAAATGAGCACACCTGCTCTTCCTGGCCCACAAGGATTTCATATAAAAGTTATTTTCTCAAACTTACCTTGGCCTCTTCTGGCCACTCGTAAGGAGGGCTTCAAATCGCCCCCTGAGAGTCTTCAGGGTACTGTCCCTGGGGACCTGACATTTGAGCTCAGTCCTATCCTTATCCAACATCCACAATGCGTTTGCCGCAGGTGTCACTAGATAGCGATCCGTCATTGCGACTCTGACTAAATTTTCCCTTCCCAGCCTAGGACCAGTACATACAACTGACCTAAGATCAGCTACCTCTCTACATACCATGGATCAACTCTGAGACCTTCCTAGTATCTATAAACCAAACCACACTGGATAGTGCATTGATCAACTGAAATATTAGAGAAACTTCATAGTTACAGGTAGTTAGAGGAATATGTTCATCACATTAAAAAGTTGTCAGGCAGGCTAAATTCATGGAACAGTCTGTTCCAAAGGCTGAACTGGAAGTCCGCCAGGTTAACCAATGTGGTTTAGTCCCTCTCTGCTGCAGTTCAAACCTTTTAGTTTGGAATTAAACAAACACACAAAATTCACAGCACCGTATGTGTTTGTAACACAGTGATGTTACGTGCACTGTGTATTCTATTTATAAACCTTGAAATGTTTTTGGTAAGACTGATGCTGATTCCATTATCTGGTTAGATCTTTGGGCCAGGGCATAGTTAGTATCCGATTTTCTATCCACATCAAACAGAGCTTAGGCTACCCAAGTCTTCACATTCAAGTTAGCCTTTCTTTTCATAACTGATGCCTATTGACAGCCAGTCACTTGGTTCTGCCGTGAGGAAAGCCCAGAAGTATAGGAGGGGGGCACTGAGGGACAAAAATCATTGGCCTTCCTCTGGCAGTGGAAGTGCAGTAGAGTGAGTGCTGATGACCTCCACTCCTGATCCCGCTGGAATATTCAGGGTCACCCAAGTTAAATGGTATCAGTAGGTGAGCTCTTCTTTGACACCTGCCCGAGGAGGGCCGGGCAAGAAATGAAGTGCTGGCACTCTGTAGCCTGGCTGGAAAAATGTCTCTTATCTGTCCGATTGGTTCCCTTTATAAGGGGGGGCCGATATTAACCATACTGCTGGGATTTTGATTGGGCATCCAGGCCGGGATCCAGGCAGAAACCCTCATGTGGGCCCCACTTCCGTCCTTCGAAGGACCTGAATGTTGGTTCATCCTGGCATCCAGGTTGCTGAGCATTCGGGAGGTTGAAGCCAAAGAAATTCCTAGCTTGGGTATTCATACCTCTGATGATATGGGCCATGTTTTGGGTGGATGGACACAGCCTCAAGCAAGCCCCTTTGGAAATTTGCAGCCTGGGCTGGAACCCACATATCCGGGTCCCAGCCAATTTTGTTCAAGGTTGCTGTGCACTCCCAGCTGACCTAGGCCGAGAATGCACTTCTGGTCCTATGAAAATCTGGGACCTTGTTCCCGTTAACCAGTATGAGGTGAAGCGGTAACTTGAACTCTAGCTGTAAGCCCATGTTGTTATTGGAGATAAATGTAACCAATCAAAGCTCTTCATAGTTATCTAAGGTTTCACCAGCATTAAAGAGGTTTGACTGACGAGTGTGGCTGCCAACAATATTTTTAGCTGAGTAACTTTCTGCTACTTTTCCCAGTTGGCTTCCATCTCTCAGAAACGAATGCTGTTACGTAATGCGAGTTCCTCGAGTTGAGAAATTTGACAGATTTCCCTTTAAATGCAGCTACAATTGGCAAGAGTTTTAAAAAGCATCTACTTTTTAACAAATGAACTTATCAATTTTTTTCTCTAAATTGCATTGCAGCAAAAAAAGTTTATAAACAGTTTATAGCAGGACATTTATAATAGAATTCTTTATGCAATGACAGACTTAACTGTCCCCTTGTGTGCTGGGCTCAGCATTTACTTTTCGTGAGTCTTTACATCTTCATTATATTTTATAAATCCTGTCACTGTCGATTATCCAAACACCAGACCCTCAGCGGGATATGTTATTGGATAATAAATGCTCCCTGTCTCTTTTTAATGCCCATCTTTATATTTAAGTAATTACTATGTGTGGATATAAATCTTTACAGCAAATAAGTATTATCGTTGGTTTTTCTTGTGATGCGCTCCAATATACAGAACTAGTCTTTGTGAATTAAAGGTTAGCTCATGGAATCAGAGTCAAGGTTTAGAAAATGTAAAATCAAATCAGAACAACTGCTGAGAAAATATCATTACATTGTAATAGCTGCTGTGAAATCCATCCATAATGTGAGCTTCCATTCAGATGAGACACTTTTTTAAAGCAGTGCTTGTAAGTGTCAGTGGGAAAATGTAAATTCTTTTGACTGAACAATATTAATAGTTGCTACAGGCCAGTATTTAAAAAGAACACATGCCAGCATAGAACGCTAGCAAAGGCTGCTGACCAACAACTTAAGGTTGGTACAGCCCTGTAAAAGCTGCTGACTTAATTACAGCCCTGATTATAAGCCTATGACTTGTGAAAACGTGGTCTTAAACAGGCTTTGTAACCAAAACTGTGGGTATACCCAACATTGCTTCACAGGTAAAACAAAAGCAAAATACTGCAGATGCTGGATATATGAAATAAAAACAGAAAATACTGGACCACTCTGTCCTCAGCCTCCTACGCTGTTCCAATGAAGCTCACCGTGAGATCGAGGAGCAGCCCCTCAGCTTTCTACTAGGCACCTTACAGTCTTCCGCCCTTAACATTGAGCTTAACAACTTTAAACCTTAACCACTGCTTCCATTTTCTCTTGGAAGGTGCTGGTACTGGAGGATGGCTGCACCAGAACTACTGGGAGTGGAGGAGGTGTGAGCTGCTGCTTAGGGTGAGGTCCCCCATCGGTACACAGCTGGGGCGGGAGGTGGTCCGCACTCCTGGTGCATAGCTGCCTTTGATCCGCCACATTTCCTGGTCAGATTTTCCATGCTTCCCTCCTGCACCTCCTCTGGTGTTATTTTTTGTTTCTATACTTGTCCCATTACCACCCCCTTTTGCCTGGCACCATCACCCCTTTTGTCATTTAATCACTCCTGCCCTCCACCCTATCACAGCCCTTTCCTTTTGTTCATTTCCTGCCTCCTTTTCCCTGGCTCTGTACTTGCTTAGTGGTTCCAGCATTGTTTTTATTCCTTCACTTGTATTGGGCAAGGGGTATGGTAGTGCAGTGGTTATGTTACTAATAATTCAGAGGCCTGGACTAATAATCCAATTCAAATCCCACCATGGCAGTTTGGGAATTTGAATTCACTTGAGAAAATATATATATATATATATATCTTGAAATTAAAAGAAAGCTGGTATTGGTAAAAGTGACCATGAAGCTGCTAGATTGTTGTAAAAACCCAACTGGTTCACTAATGTCCTTTAGGAAGAATACCCACTGGTCTTACCCAGTCTGGCCTATATATGACTCCAGTCTCACATTAATGTGGTTGACTCTTAACTGCCCTTTTGAAGTGGCCCAGTAAACCACTCAGTTGTATCAAACTTAGGCAACTGGGGATGGGCTATAAATGCCGGCCTTGTTAGTGATGTTTGCATCCCGAATGAATAAAAAATGGTTTAAAAAGAAAAATAAAGAAAGAACATGTACTTATATAGCACTTTTCAGGCCCTCAATGTCCTAAAGCGCTTTCCAACCATTGCTGTGTCTCCTTGACCTACTCTCACATATTAGTTTAAAATAATTTTCCCGATTTATATTTTCTATCCCTCTAAGATCACCTCACACACTTCCTCTCCAGGGAGAAAAGCCCAAATTTCCCAAGTCCTTTCCTTATCACTCAGGCCTTTGACACTAAGGCCCTGATATTTATTGGGGTTTCGGATTGAGGGGTGGTGGGTGGGGGGGCGGAGGAGTTATGGTTGGGAAACCCGGAAGTGATCCCCGAACACCATAGAGTTTAACTCCATGGCGTGTGTGCTTTTTTTTTTAAAGCAGATTTAAATCCCTTCCGCCCCCCCCCCCACCCAGAAACCAGCCTGATTGACAGGCTTGGCTGCCTGTCGGGCAGGAATCGCTCCAGAGCGGTAGATAGGGCATCAAACTAATAAGGGGGGGGGGGGGTTCAGGTAAGGGTAAATTTATAAGTCTGAAGAGAAAAGTCAAGGTTGTAGAGCAGAGTAGCGATTTGGGTAAAATCATAGATTGTGTCAAGAAGGGTCAGTGTTTCATAACGATAATAGGGCATTAGCAACTAACGCTACATCAAGGAAAAATAGTAAAAAGTTAAAATTAAAGGCGCTATATATGAATGCACAAAGCATTCGTAACAAGATAGATGAATAATGGCACAAATAGACATAAATGGGTTTGATCTAGTCGCCATTACTGAGACATGGTTGCAAGGTGACCAAGGTTGGGAAGTGAATATTCCAGGGTACTTGACTTTTAGGAAAGATTGGCGAAATGGAAAATGAGGTGGGAGCCCTGATACTAAAGGATGAGATAAAGGCAGTAGAGAGAAAGGATCTTAGCCTAGAAAATGAGGATGTAGGATCAGTTTGGGCAGAGCTAAGAAATAACAAAGGGCAGAAAACATTGGTGGGAGTAGTTTATAGGCCCCCTAAAAGTAATCATTGTGTTGGATAGAGTATAAATCAGGAAATTAGTGGAGCATGTAACAAGGGTAATGCAATAATCATGAGGGACTTATTATTCATATAGACTGGGCAAACCAAATTAGCAAAAGTAGCTTGGAGCTTGGAGGAAATGGCAGAGACATTAAATAAATATTTGTATCTGTCTGCATGGTAGAAGACACAAAGAACATACCGGAAATTGTGGGGAACCAAGGGTCTAATGAGAGTGAGGAACTTAAAGTAATTAATATTAGTAAAGAAAAAGTACTGGAGAAATTAATGGGACTAAAAGCCGACAAATCCCCTAGACCTGATGGCCTACATCCTAGGGTTTTAAAAGAGGTGGCTGCAGAGATAGTAGATGCATTAGTTGTGATCTTCCAAAATTCCCGAGAGTCTAGAACGGTCCCCATGGATTGGAAGGTAGCAAATGTAACCCCGTCGTTCAAGAAAGGAGGGAGAGAGAAAACAGGGAACTATAGGCCAATTAGTCTGACATCAGTAGTAGGGAAACTGCTAGAATCTATTATTAAGGACGTAGTAACAGGGCACTTGGAAAATCATAATATGATTAGACAGAGTCAACACTGTTTTATGAAAGGGAAATCGTGTTTGACAAATCTATTAGCGTTTTTAAGGGTGTAACTAGCAGGGTAGATAAAGGGGAACTGGTGGATGTAGTATATTTGGATTTTCAGAAGACATTCGATAAGGTGCCACACAAGAGGTTGTTACACAAGATAAGGACTCATGGGAGTGGGGGTAATATATTAGTAGGGATTGAGGATTCGTTAACGGTCAGAAAATAGAGTAGGAATAAACCGGTCATTTTCGGGATGGCAAGGTGTAACTAGCGGAGTGCTGCAAGGATCAGTGCTTGGGCCTTAACTATTTACAATCTATATCAATTACTTAGATGAGGGGATCAAGTGTAATATATCCAATTTTTCTGACGATACAAAGTTAAGTAAGAAAGTACGCTGTGAGGAGGATGCAAAGAGTCTGCAAAGGGATATTGACAGGTTAAGTGAGTGGGCAAGAAGGTAGCAGATGGAGTATAATATGGGGAAGTGTGAAACTATCCATTTTGGTAGGAAGCATGGAAAAGCAGAATAATTTTTAAAAGGTGAAAGACGAGTAAATGTTGGTAGTCAGAGGGACCTGGGTGTCCTTGTACACGAATCACAGAAAGTTAACATATAGGTACAGCAAGCAATTAGGAAGACAAATGGTATGTTAGCCTTTATTGAAAGGGGGTTGGTATATAAGAGTAAGGAAGTATTGCTGCAATTATATAGGGATTTGGTGAGGCCACACCTGGAGTACTGTTTACAGTTTTGGTCTCCTTACCTAAGGAAGGATATACTTGCCTTAGAGGGGGTGCAACGAAGGTTCACTAGACTGATTCCTGGGATGAGAGGGCTGTCCTATGAGGAGAGATTGTGTAGAATGGGCCTATACTGTCTGGAGTTTAGAAGAATGAGAGGTGATCTCATCGAAATGTATAAAATTCTCTCAGGGCTTGACACAGTAGATGCTGAGAGGCTGTTTCCCCTGGCTGGAGAGTCTAGAACTAGGCATCACAGTTTTAGAATAAGGGGTCAGCTATTTAGGACTGAGATGAGGAGGAATTTCTTCACTCAGAGGCTTGTGAATCTTTGGAATTCTCTACGCCAGTGGGCTGTGGACACTCAGTCGAAGAGTATATTCAAGATTGAGATCGATTGAATTTTGATATGGGAATATGGCGGGAAAGTGGAGTTGATGTAGAAGTTCACCCATGATATTGAATGGCGAAGCAGGCTTGAGGGGCCGTCTGACCTACTCCTGCTCCTATTTCTTATGTTCTTATGTTAAAAGGCCACAGCTCAGGAACAGGTTGTTGGGGGTAGAGGGTAGAGTGCTTGTGGGGGAGGTGGTGGGGAGTGAGTACAGCGTGGCTGAGAGGGTCGGGGTGGTTGCAGAGGCTCCGTAATTCGCAGCGGGGGGGTCGGAGATTGGGGTCAGAGGTGGGGGTTGGGGGGGTCGCGGGGGTTCGGGGAGAGATCAGAGAGGGGCCTGAGATGGAGGATCGGAGATCACGGGGGCGGGGGAGAGCGGTGATCGTGGGGTGGTCGGAAACTCCTGGCCACAAGCAGTGCTGTAAAGGCACTTACCTGATGGATCCATTTTTGCCTCCTTTTACCAGCCGGGTTTCTCGAGGCTCGGGAAACATGGCCAACATGAGTTAAAAATAGAAATCCTGTTAAAATGAAGGCACTAAGCCTCCTTAAAAGGTTTCAATGACCGACCTGCCTCCTGAGAGCGGATTGGTTGCTCGTCCCGCCCCCGTTAAACCGAAAGTGTGTAGGTTTAAGGCAGGTCATGTTCCTGTTTCAGATTTATAAAACGTTAACTTCCCATCCAACCCAAAACCACCATTTTTGGGGGATTAAAATGACCCCCTAAGCATCAATTTCATGGCTCTTCTCTGCACTGCCTCCAGCGCTTGAATACTTCCTTGGTTCTTGGCCAGCAGAACAGGGCACAGTACTCAAGGTGTGGTCAGAACAGAGCCCAGTACTCGAGGTGCGGTCAGAACAGAGCCCAGTACTCGAGGTGCGGTCAGAACAGGGCACAGTACTCAAGGTGCGGTCAGAACAGGGCACAGTACTCAAGGTGCGGTCAGAACAGGGCACAGTACTCAAGGTGTGGTCAGAACAGAGCACAGTACAGTCATTCACAATATCGTCTGACTTGCATTCTATCAGTTTTTGATAATCAATTTTAAATATTGCAGAATTTGTTGTAAAGTTGGCAAAAGGCACAGAAATATCCATCTGCATAATGCCTGCAGTGTTTTATTATCTATCAGAAAGCAACAGTGTAGTATTGGCCCAGAAATTGATCTCGCTCTGTTCCCGCGGGGGTAAGCCTTCCCCGCGATGTCTCACCTCGCTTATGCTTTTTCTGATCCAGCTCGCACGAACTTGATGTTCAGACATCAGCTGTGCTGGGCTTGCGTATCCCAGCGGCGTAGTGAATTCGTGCGAGCTGTGGGATCACGTGACTCAGTTCGAGCCAATGGCAGCACACCATCTTCCATTCATAAGTCTCACAGCATGGCTGTGAGACTTATGAATCTTACACCCCCCCAAAATAACAGCTAAACCTCAATTAAATTTAAAAAAAAACCATCACATTAATAAAATAAGTATAGTTAATTAAATTAACCATTTTAAATAAAAAATTAAATTTTTGAAAAAATTTAAAATCTTTTAAAAAGTTATAAAAATAAACTTACCTGTCTTTAAAGTCTATAAAAAAGATATACCTGTAAAAAAAAATTCAAAAAAATACTTAATTCACTACTTACCTTCTTAAAAGCGGGTCTTACTCCTCCTTTTTACATTTCCAAAATCTTCCCTACTTACCTGCGCGTCCAAACCATGAAGTGCACAGCGTGCGCGCAGCCTGTAACGCGCACGCGATGCAGCCAGGCCCCGCCCCCTTTTCGGAAGAGCAATTGCCGGTTTTCAGCGCATGCGCAGGGCATGCAGAAAACCGGCAATTGGAGTGGGAATACGCGAGAGTATGCAGTGCGTACTCTCGCGTCCCGGGATCAATTTTCGGCCCATTGTATTAAATTTTTTAAATTATGGGATCATTTTATCTTGGGATGTGGGTGTCGATGGCAAGGCCATCATTTATTGCCCATCCCTAATTGCCCTCGAGAAGGTGGTGGTCTCCTGCAGTCCGTGAGGTGAAGGTACTCCCACAGTGCTAGGGAGCGAGTTGATAGAGGCGGGATCTGCACGTGGTGATACACTGGGCACAAGTGGCCTGCAGCCAAGGCAGGGGGCAAAGATAGCGCAGGTGCCCGATCGCCGGAGCGCGAAGTCGCAAGCGAGTTCTGCTGCAGAGGACTCAGATGAGGACTTTGATGCGGCAGGCAAACAAAGAAGGCTGATGGGTATGCACAATGAAATGCTTGGTGATTTGGGAAGCCTGCCAGAAAGCCTGCGTGCAATGTCAAGGAGCATGGAGGAGTCCGATACCAACTTGACACAGGACTTTGTGCAGAGCTTGGAGCCCATCCTTTCCAGCATGGAAGTGGTGGCCAACTCCATTAGCGCACTTATGGACCCAACCATGATGCAGCGTCTGATGGCCGATGTCTCAGCTTCCATTGCAGCGTAAGCAGCAGCCACCCAAAGTCCGAGTGCTGCAGTGGAAGCTCAGACTGCTATCATCATGGCTCTGGATTAGTGTTCAAAGGGGCTTGCAGGGTGTCACAGCAGTCCAGCAATCTGTCCTCCAACAGATTACTAGGATTGGTGAGGTGCCGCCCTGGGGGAGTGGCAGTGGCTCCGTGGAGGACGACCCTGCTGACCTCTCGCAGGATGACAGCGTTCGTCCTCCCACCACTGCCACTCCGCCAGTGCCCTTGCTGTTGCCTGTCAGCCAGCCAGCCCAGACTGCCGCCGCCCATGCCGAGATGGTGCAGTCCACAGCCGGGCCTTCTAGACCCAGAGCTGCTCGAGGTCATCCTCCAAGGCCATCTGCAGTGTCCCCCACGGAAAGTCAGCAGTCTTCCACCAGCCTTGCTGCAGCCACTGGGGTAGCACTGCAGAGGAGCACTAGGACAGGCAAAGGCATACAGAAGACAGGCACTAAGGGAATGCACAAGGGTGATTAGTTTATGTTTGTATGCAATATGGCAAGATTTCCTTTATAAATTTGTTTTGGAATGTTTATTTAGTGTTGGCCTTTATTATTGCATTGTGGTCAAGCGGACGTTATGGTCAATGACAGAGGGAAGGTAAGGTGTGGGACTGTTGGTGAATGGGGAATTGGAGTCGTGTTTACTGGTATTGCACTCGGATGAGTTCTGCACGGACAGCCCAGCCAGAAAGGGACTGTCGAGGTTGCCTCCTCCCTTCCTTTTCCTCCTCTTCCTCCTGCTCCTCAGCTGCTTGCCGTATAGCTGATGGCAGGGGCTGTGCCCTCATGATGGCGAGGTTGTGCAGCAGACCACCACGAATCTTGACACCCACTTTGCCGAGGGCTCTTCCAGAGCGGTCCAGACAGCGGAAGCGTTGTTTCTGCACACCAGTGGTCTGCTCTATCACATTTCATGTGGCAGCATGGCTCTCATTGTATGCATGCTGCCCGTGTGCGTGGGCTGCACACCGGAGACATGAGCCATGTCGTCAGCGGAGAGTCCTTGTCGCCCAGTAGCCACAGTTTGGTTTGCCATGGTGGCTCAAATGCAGCTGGCACAGCGGACTGCCGCAGAATGAAGGCATCATGACTGCTGCCAGGATACTGGGTATTGACCTGCATGATTCGCTGCCTATGGTCACACAACAGCTGGACGTTGAGGGAGTGGAATCTCTTTCGGTTGCAGTACAATGTCAGAGTTGACATACGGCACCCGCAAAACGATGTGCATGCAACAATGTTCCCTGTAAGCTCTGCAGCCAGGCAGTGCTCTGCAGTTCCCGCGCTGCTGGTGAGCCGCCTTAAGTAGAAAAACCACGCATGCGCGGAATTTTGAATGGCCTGCGCAGCCCCTTAAAGGGACCATGTGGGCCAAAAAATTAGAGGGAACTTTGGTGTGCAATCAATGGCACCCTGTACCATCGGGGAAGCCTGCAATCCCAGTGAAGCCGTGTGCTCGCTCCGCCTGCTGGTCTCTGGCAAGAGAGAATGAAATGTAGTCAACTCTCTTTGAATACAGAGCCTCAGTGACCTCCCTTATGCAACAGTGGATGGCAAACTGCGAGCAGTTGCAAATATCTCCATCTCTAGCCTGGAAGGATTCCAACACATAAAAGTTCATGGCCACGGTCACCTTCACAGTCACTGGCAATGCAGTCCTTGTCCTGCTCTGAGGTTTCAGTTGTGGCTGCAGCAAGTGGCAGATTTCAGTGAGGATCTCCTTATTGAAGCGCAGACATCTCACACACTGTTCCTTGCTGAGGTTCAGGTAGGAGAATTGCTCCCTGAAGACCCTGGGCAGATATGATCTCCTGATGAGAGCCCTTCTCCCCCTCTTCCTCCCCCCTCTTCCAGCAGCTTGTCCTGCTCTGCATGCCCTCTGTTCATTCTCCAAGTCATGCTGTATTCCAAGGGGATTGCCTACCAGTGCACCCATGTTGGGAGCAACTGGTTTCTACAGAAGCCTTGAAGTCAGCACAAAGTCCTTCAGCACCTGCCACCCTGTAGACTTTAGCAACTTTAATGAACTCTAGAAAGCACCAAGCACTTGTACAATCGTAGCAACAACCAGTAGAAATCAATCAGCAGCTAACCTGAAAGTCCTTCCTGCTGCTGAACGCTTATTCAGCTCAGCATGTTTGAGAGGGCGTTAGCTAGAGCGTTGAGTTCCAAAATGGCCCCGCTGGCATCAAATCAGTGTTGCAGTGCTGATTGGCATCATGATCTGCCTACTCTGCATACTTCCGGCGGACAGTCACTGCACACGCACGAACGCCCTCCCCAATATGGTGTCCGGCATGATTCGCACCAGGTGTGTGGCGCGCTCTAAGGGCACTCGTAGTATCCAAAAAATGGGCGTTACGGATCCAAATTTTGCGCCCTTGATTTCTAACACCTCCAGCCACTCTGTCTCGGGGAGCGGCAGGCGGCTTTCTGCTATATTTTCTGCCACATGTGTCATTTATGGAGTTAGTCATGTAACCAAACCGATTGTAGAAGCGAATAACTGCCCCACCGAGCATGAATATTTAATTAACAATGTACAATATTCTGAACATGCAAGTTGGATTTTACATTTTTTTTCTTTTTCACTGGGTACACTTCAGTAGCAGAATAGCCATAATCCTTGATCATAAGGATTGGTCCTGCACACTTGCAAGAGACTGTGCAGAATTGATGCAGAAATCCAATCAGTATATTTTCTTGAAAGGTTTGTTTTGTTTTAACAAGTGTTTGTTGGTTCAGTCGAGGAACAACATCTTCCGCCATTTTCAAAAGAGGTGTTGTATGGAGCAATGAAATAATGGTTAATAAATAGGTAATATCATATGGGAATCCTCTACTTTATTCATTCACTCCGTTACAATTTCATGAATTTTTGTAATGGAAATTTTATCACTAATGTACAGTGATGCCTCATCTTCCCGTCACCTGCAAGAATAGTTTGGCATGTTGATGCAATCATAGTTTATAAATAACTGGTGGTTACAGCTGATGGCTCCTCTGTTGAAAGAGAATTTTTTGCTACAATAATACATACCATTTGATGGGAATATTCCCTCTCTTTTTGGGTGTGCATTACAACACTAAAACATTAACATTGCAGTAATAAAGCTACTTACCCTAAACTGGTAAAACAAACAGTAAAAGCACAATTTGAACTAAAAATGTAAAAATGCTTTAAATCCGCTTGCTCTGCTCGCTCTGTTTCGCTCAGCTTCTCATTCCCACTTTCTGTCTGTCCTGTTTGTATTTTTTAATTTTTAGTTTTATCATTGCTAATCTTTTTACCTGAAAATATGTTTGCCCTACTATTTATCATTTTCTTTCTCAGGGAAAGTTTTGAAAAGATGTTTTTCATTGGAAACTGGGTTTGAAGGCCAATTTTTCAAATAGTCGACAGCTCAGACTCAAACAATTGACGAGGTCGCATCATAACCGAGACCGGCTCAATCCGTAACATTGTTTTGAGTGTCAAAACCAGAAAGTGGGCTGCCAAGTGATTATAATCAGCAGCTTCCCCCGCAGACTAACAGCACCCTGATAATTAAGCACATCCATGGTGCCTGAAGAGTAAAAGACTCAAGTTAAACAAGATTCACCTTCTCTCTCTCTTTCTGTATTTGAGTAAAAACATAGTGGTGCAGCATTTACACTAGTAGAAAAGTAGCTTTAAATTCAAATTGTTCTTAGAATTTCTAATAATACAGCGTCAAATGGTAAAAGACTAACAACTCGATTCATTGTGTGGAAGCCGCTTCACATTCAGCAGCTCAGCTTCTGCTAACAAATTCCATTTTGCAGACTGACTTGTCCAGTCTGGTTCTAAACTGATGCTTGATTATAACATTGACCACAGCACTTAAGTGTTAAGGAAACTTCTCGTGCTTTAAACTGCTTTTTTTGGATTTTTATTTTTTTTATTTTCAAAACCGTTTGCACTGGGGCAGCTGTTTCAGCACACTGTAATGAATTTTGTTCTCAAAAATTATTTAAAATTCTAATAAATTAAAAGCAAGACTGCTGAGGGCTTTCTTCAACCATTGTTCTGAGCCCTAACCAAAAGTCTGCCAAGATGGGAGTGTTGCATCTCATTTTCATTAAACCTTATTAACAGCGATGTTGAAGATCAAATTGTTGCGCTCAACAAAAATCAGACTTTGCACTCTGACCTCTGTTGAGTAAAATTGGACCCCAAGAGTTCATCAGGTCAAATCATTCTTTTAAGTGTGCAAAAGTGTATTAGAATGCACCACTCTGAGTGTGCTTTGTAAAGATGTGCAGTATCTCTGCACAGTCAGTGACCTGTCTTCTATTCCTTCACTCATTCCTCACTTACAGTCGAGTTTGCCATTCAGAATGGCTTCTTCCCTCCACTGATAGGGATGTACAATCAGAGATAGTGTTCGGGTTTACAATCACCTTTAGTTTGTATGTGCATCACCTTCAGTTTGAACTCTGAAATTCGAGTATCCTTAGACTAAAGGGCCAAGCTTCCTTGGCTGGGAATTCTTATTTCCCGAGTGCAAAGAGGAGGAAAAAGAATACCGACATCGTGACACCAGGGGCGATTTTACCGTTGAGTGGGATCAATGTGTGATGGGGCCAGGAGGAGTGGCAGGATCACATGCCACGTGAGGCCCAGAGAAATTTTACCTCCCGGGCATCATTTCCATATCAGTGCTTGGACCCCCGCCCAGGCGAGAATATCACTCCTGGGGACCTGAGGGAGCGGTCTCCGGCACTAAGGTAAATGGTCAGGGGGCAGGTGGGATGGTCCAAATGGGGATCACGTTGCGGGAGTGGGAGGGAAGTCCTGGGCAGGGAAGCCCAAGGTTGCCTTGTGGGGCTAAGAGGCGCACTCCTACTCCTCCTGGCCAACAAAAAAACGTTTTACAAATTTACCTTACTGTGCTGAGCCTCTTTATCCCTGGCTCCATTTCCTGACAGGTTTGGCCTGGCAGGGAAGCCACACAGGCCTTGGGTTAAGATTGCAGTCAGGCACCAATAGCGCCAGCAGGAACCATCTGCATATTTAAAGAAGGACCCCACTGGTTTCGGGCGGGTGTCCTAGGCGCCTGCAATTTAAGTGCCCCAGATTGTGGCAACAGGCCAGCCGGTAAGTCTCCTGCTCCGTTTTAAATGCCCCTCCATCTGGTTTTCAACAGGCGAGGAGGTTAAAATTGCCCCTTTTTGCGCTGCTCACCTACTTCTACCAATTTTCCTGAGGTGGTCCAGAGCGGTGAGTGTTATGATAGCTATATTATGATATGAACGCACACACGAACAGCTGACTTATAATGGACAGGATGTGGAATGGAATGAAAATCCTACATTATGTTTCAAATGTATTTGTATTGTTGATGAGAAATTTGAGCTGAAGTCAATGGCTTCTTTTAAAAAAAAAATTAGCTTATCTTTTTAAAGGATGAAGTTGCTAAAATAACAGGCGACCATTGAAGACCACTGAAGTAGGGACATTAGTACAAAAGGACAAACTGGAGATCTCTGATGTTTAAATTGAGGTTTCTTCACTCTGAGTATTGATGAGATGTGCAGCAGTACTGTAGTGGGGTATGTTCCTTATACAGTGTCTCAGTGTTTACAGCTTTAACCTGCCCAGGGATTAGTGTCTGTACTTCAATCTGACGTGAAGATAGAGATTCGGGTCGAACTTCCAACCAGACAAAACTGGACAGTTTCCAACCTCTATCCAGCTTTGTGAATGGCCAGGTCACAGAGTGACATTGTCACTACATGTGTGGAGGGAATCACAACTCTATTGTCCTACGGTTCTGATTTAAAAAAAAAAAAAAGATTTTGAGGTAATATATAACTATCATTGAGCAGCAAAAATAAATCACATCTTTAGATAAATGCATACCTCATCTAAGCATTGATTTCTAGGCACTGAATCATTTTCTGTTCACTTCCAATATTTTCTGATCAGACTTAAGACGTAAATGCATGATTCCGACAGTAGTGAACAATACATTTTGCTTCACACAATATACTGTTCACTATGACCAATAGAGTGTCTAATTTCACCAAAATGCACTACTTCCTTTCAACTTGTCTTGGCAGTAAAGTGCTGTTGTGCTGATTGATAATTGGATAGTTCAGAAGTACTCAGCCTGAAAGATTGCATTCTCAGGAGTCACACCCGATGTTTTCAGAAATCAAGCTAAATTGATTAAGCGTCTAAGTAATTTACAGGCGGTACAGTAAAAAATGTTTTCCTTCAAAGGATGCTATTCTTGTAAGGATCAAAGGTAACCCCTTGTTAAAATAATAAAATGGATTTAAGATTAAGGGTCAAAGGGACCCAGACAGGGTGACCCACGGTCTCTGCTCTGATTCTTAAAAATGTTATTCTGACAAACACCAAATATGGAAATAATTCACTGATATTAAAAATGGTTCTAATTGACATCAAGTATGAATTTATGTCTGGAAACATCATTTGAAGTGAAATGAAGTCTGTTGAATGTTTGCGATACAGAAATTATCTCAGTTACTCCGTTTCTTTGTCTCTGCAGGTTTCTACATGTATATAGAGACTTCCCGTCCTCGAAAGGAAGGTGAAAGGGCTCGACTCCTAAGTCCTATTTTCAGTACACTGCCTAAAAATCCATATGGATCCACCAACAGTGCTTACTGTGTCAGTTTCTTCTATAACATGTATGGAAAGCACATAGGTATGTGTGAGTTAACATAAATTTGTTCATCTGTGTTTGAAGTAGAACTTTAATATTTACTTTTGTCTGGCTAATACCATCCTAACTTTAACATGTATCTCTTTGGTGCCTGCCCTATGGAATACAGAAGAACTGTGACCAAAATAATATAGCTAGGAGCAAGAGCATTAACATTGCTTATACTACGGGCAACATTGAAAGCAGCAGGATAATAGTGTGCAATCTTATACTATTCACATCAAGTCAGATAGTAAGTATTTTCTTACAATACATTTTGGACATAGAAACCTTAATACAACATCACCACAGAGCGCTCCAGGGTCAGTTAATGACTGTATGTGTAGATTAGAGAAAATGCTAATAACAGCTACTTTCATTAGTTTAAGTTGTCTTTTTTTAAACCTTTTGTATGCAGGCAAGTAATTTGAAAAATAACTATATATAATGACCCGGAATTTGCGGTCAGTGGCGAAGCAAAGGCATTCGCCGCTGGCCCCGAAGTAAGCTTCGCACAAAGATCTCGCGATCTCTGTGACGAGAAGTTTGGGTTTTCCGACGCGTATTTCAAATCAACGTAGTATAGTGGGGAATCCCTAGTGCGAGCTGCTGTGATGTCAACACGCTGTCTAAGCAGCCAATCAAAACGCAGAATTCTCACAGACAGCGAACCAGGATGTGAGTAAGCTCCTTCGATTCTAACTTTTTAAAAATGTTAGAGAGAGCAAAGCAAAAGATTGGGACTCTCACATGGGGAAAAGGCAAACCTGAAATAAAGATGAACAAACTAAAAAAAAAAAAGTTTCTTAAAAATTTTAATTTTTATTAAAATGGATAAATTTGACTGCACAAAATTTAAATTAGTTTTTCAGGCCCATAACCTTTGTTTAGCAGTCAATACGCTGTTAAAACCCCAGTTACACCTAATCCCTTTGGATCTCATTTTAATGGGGTATTTAACAGTGTAATTACTGCGGAGGAGCTGAAGTTTTCATCAGTTTCCCTGATTTGAGAGATTTCACTGATGGAAGGGGTGGGGGGTCCACTGTGGAGGAGCTGTGAATGACAGATTGCAACGTCAGGATTTCTGCATGAGGCTGTGCATGCGCTAAATTCCGAAGTTGCAGTCAGTTTCAGAGGTGAAATGACGGCCAACACTGCCAGTTTGCCATCATCAGGATTGCAAATTCCGGGCCAATGTAAAATTTGTCAATCTTCCATGGGATTGCTCATGGGGAGTCAAGACTAAGTGCAGTCTTCAAGTCAAGGAGGGTTAGCAGGTGGAAAATAATTAGACCAGGGCTGAGGCAGGACTGCGAATATAGGGCGCAAGAATAGGGCAGAGAGGAAAGTTACAGTGGCACAGTGTGGGAGGCAGAAGGGAGAATGGGGTGGAGAAGGATAGAGAGAGGGGAAGGTACAATAAGGTTAGAGGGTTGGAGAGAGGGAAGGGAAGACTTTAGTGAGGCCATTAGAGGGGAAATGGAGGTCTGCGGGGAACAGGGGGAGAGGCTGCCAGAAGATGTCAGAGCAGGGTTGGAGGCTAAAGGAAGCAGCTGCACTGCTGAAACCAGTGACACAAGTACTTCAAAGAGGGGGAAAGGGAGGGGGGAGGAGATGGGGCGGCACATCATGGAAGAAATGGGGGAATGTGGAGGAGATCCTGGGAGGACTGGAGGTAGATAAACAATGGCAAGCATTTAAAGATAGAATGACAAAATTGCAAAAATTGTTTATACCAATCTGGCATAAAAGGAAATCTAAAAAGGTGACTCAACCGTGGATAACAGGGGAAATTAGAGACAGCATAAAATCCAAAGATAGGGCGTATAAAATAGCCAAAAAAAGTGCCAGAGCGGAAGATTGGGAACAGTTTAAGATAGAGCAAAGGAGGACAAAGGGCTTAATCAAGAGGGGCAAAATAGCTTACGAAAGCAAGCTGGCGGAAAATATAAAAACTAACTCCAAAAGCTTTTATAAGTATATCAAGAGGAAAAGACTGGTGAAAACCAAAGTTGGTCCATTGCAGTCAGATACGGGGGAATATATAACGGGAAATAAGGAAATGGCAGACCAACTAAATGCATACTTTGGGTCAGTCTTTACGAAGGAAGACACAAAAAACCTCCCTGGGATATCGGGAAAAATAGGGACATTGGCAAAGGAGGAACTGACGCAAATCAATATCTCTAAGGATATGGTGTTAAGGAAGCTAAAGGGATTGAAGGCGGACAAATCCCCAGGGCCTGATAACATGCATCCTAGGGTACTGAAGGAGGTGGCCCTAGAGATAGCGGATGCACTAAGTATGATTTTTCAGAATTCATTAGACTCGGGAACAGCGCCCATGGATTGGAGGGTAGCTAACGTTACCCCACTATTCAAAAAGGGGGGTAGGGAAAAAGCAGGTAATTACAGACCTGTAAGCCTTACATCAGTTGTGGGCAAAATGCTGGAGTCCATCATTAAGGATGAAATAGCGGAGCACTTAGCAAATGGGGACAGGACAGGACAGAGTCAACATGGATTTACAAAGGGTAAATCGTGCTTGACTAATCTATTGGAATTTTTTGAGGGAGTAACTGGTAAAATAGATGGGGGAGAGCCAGTAGATGTGGTGTACCTGGACTTCCAAAAGGCCTTCGATAAGGTCCCACATAAAAGATTAGCAGGGAAAATTGAAGCTCATGGGATAAAGGGGAAAGTATTGACGTGGATAGAGAACTGGCTGTCAGATAGAAAACAGAGAGTTGGAATAAACGGCTCATTTTCTGAATGGCAGGCAGTAACAAGTGGGGTACCACAGGGATCTGTCCTGGGTCCCCAGCTGTTCACAATTTACATTAATGACCTGGATCAGGGAGTCGGATGCAGCATTTCCAAATTTGCAGACGACCCTAAACTAGGAGGGGGGGTGGGCTCAGAGGAGGAGACCAGGAAGCTCCAGAGCGATTTGGACAGACTGGGTGATTGGGCGGATAAATGGCAGATGCACTATAATGTGGACAAGTGCGAAGTTATCCACCTTGGGTGCAGGAACGGGAGGGCAAATTATTATTTAAATGGCAATAAATTGGGAGAGGGGGAAGTACAGAGAGACCTGGGTGTTCTTGTACACCAGTCACTGAAGGCGAGCATGCAGGTGCAACAGGCGGTCAAGAAGGCAAACGGTATGCTGGCCTTCATAGCAAAAGGGTTGGAATACAGGAACAGGGATACCTTGCTGCAGCTGTACAGGGCACTGGTGAGACCACACCTCGAGTACTGTGTACAGTTTTGGTCGCCTCATCTGAGGAAAGATGTTCTTGCCATGGAGGGGGTGCAGCGGCGATTCACCAGGCTGATACCAGGAATGGCGGGATTGACCTATGAGGAGAGACTATGTAGTTTAGGGATGTACACACTGGAGTTTAGAAGATTGAGAGGGGACCTCATAGAAGTGTATAAAATTCTGACAGGTCTAGACAGACTAGATGCAGAAGGAATGTTTCCCTTGGCGGGTGAGAACAGAACTAGAGGACATAATTTAAGGATAAGGGCTAAACCATTTAGGACAGAAATGAGGGGGAATTTCTTCACTCAGAGGGTGGTGAACCTGTGGAACTCATTGCCACAGAGGGCAGTGTACGCCAGCTCATTAAATATATTTAAGAGGGAATTAGATATATTTCTACAGGCAAAAGGGGTTAAGGGTTACGGAGAGAAGGCGGGGACGGGATACTGAATTGGAGGATCAGCCATGATCTCATTAAATGGCGGAGCAGGCTCGAAGGGCCGGATGGCCTACTCCTGCTCCTATCTTCTATGTATCTATGTATGTATCGGGTATGAAGTAAGTGTAGGAGATTGGAGAGAGGACAGGCAAAGGGGAGAAGATGGAGAAATGGGGGGAAGAGGATGTGGGAGGAAGGGAATGGGGAAGGGGCGAGAGGAGGGGATGATGAAGAGGATAGGAGGAAGAAAGTGGCCAGTGGAGGTGGGCAGAGGATGGGGGAGAAACCAGATGAGAGTGAAAGAGGACAAGGGAGGGGGTGGGAGAAGAGGACAGGCAGAAATGCTGGGGAGAAGGGGGAAGAGGACAGCAGATGGGGAGAGAGGAAAGATAGGTAGTCAAAAATAAAAATGCAACTGAGAAAAATAAATTAAATGAAGGTGAATGATTCATGAATTTAAAGCAGCTTTACACAGAGTGGGGAGAAACGGCACCAAATAAATAAATAAAGTAAAGTTGGCAACGGTGTGGATAAATGAATTAAATAAATTGGGGAGAAAGTTGGTAAAATTAACTAAAGCTGTGGGGTTCATAAATTGAAAGGACCCTTACACATTAAATAAAGACCCAGGCTTCAGTCAGTAAAATTAATTAAAAGATTGGGTCTGAACTGGGGAAGATGAATTAAATACAGATTAGGACCGTCAGAGCCTGACCAGGGTGAGAAGTTGCATCAGCAGCTACTGGCTTCTCCCTCTGGTTTCCCACAGGACTAGCGGGGCCGGTGACAGTGAGCAATAGGGCCGCAGGACCAGTGAGGCAGACGGGTGGGTCAGCGCGCAATGAAGGGAGGGCAGCTAAGTATTCACAACAGCAGGGAGGATGACAGCAGTGGGACTGCCATTTAACAAAGGCTTGTGTGGGGGGTGGGGGAAAATAGCAGCATCAGTGCCAATACTGCCACTAAATAAAAATGAGCTGGAAAGTGAAGCAGTCTCCAGGGGAGGAGCCCCATTGGTTGGCAAAAAACAGGAGTGGGGGAACAGAAAAAGATGGATTTCTGTCAGCCTTGAAGTGAATACTTGCCTCTTACTTTTCGCAAGACATCCGCCATTCTTTGGAAAATGCACAGCTACAGCCTCCCCCTGTGTTGAATGTGAAGTACTGCAGTTAGAATTGCCATAAAGGGCTTGAGTTTGGTTGATTGTTGGTCATGTAACTTTGGCTGGCACAATATTACACTCACAGCACCACCAACAGGTGCAATACCATTTGAATGTTGAGGCCACTCTCCGGAAGAGGAATGTGCCTCATTGAAGCACTCCTGGGGTGATCATTGAGAAAACCATTGGGTTCTTCAAGGAACATTTTTGCTGTTTTGATAGATCAGGAAGGGCTTTGCAATATGTTCCAGATTGTGCATCCCGCATAGTTGCAGCTTGCTGTGCCCTGTACAAGTTTGCCATTCAAAAAGGTCCGGATATAGAGATTCCTGGCGAGGTGGTCCTAGCTGCTTTGGAGGCAGCACAGCATGGACTAGAGCATCATGGAGACCATCACTTCAGAGGACAGCTGCAAATGGGCATCAAAACTCAACCTTTCAAGGAAGTGTTCCCATCTAATTAACATAGTCTACCATTATCACCAGTGCCATTACTCCATCTCCCCTACCCTCACATAAATTAAAACTCCTTCAACACATTACCCAACCTAGAAAATCACATCATATCACGTTAAATTTGACCTCTTTGGCTCTACATGACCACACCAGTCTAAATCATCCGAGTGAATAAATCAGCACGAAATAAGTGTTCCCCTTCCTTCATCACTGTAATCTCCATGAATAACTGAGTACAGGATCAGCATAGATTCTGCTTTATTACATGATACTCTAAAGTATAAATAAGCCATACTACTCTCTGTCACACCGTCCTTCCCCTCCGTGTCTAAATATGCCTTTATTCCTCCTATCCCACTGTTTCTCCTAGATGCAATCTGAGAGCTAGTATCACAAGAGGTGGTTGGCTGTTCCTGCGGTACTAAAGGTGCTCTCATGGCAGGTTTATCCTGGGAGGGACCATTACTGGCTGCATTTCTGAAGCTTGTGCCCAGGCAGCCTGGTGTTGCCTTTTGCATCCACTTGCATGGTCCTATAAGGGGAGAAAAGGCCTGATGTCTGACATGTGCTACAGTTCATCGAACTGCACATGACTGGAGGCCACTGGATAGCAACCACGAGTCAGAATCTTGACTGATTTTTTTTTTCCTGCCCAAACCGAGGGCTGGGGCAAAGGCCAATTGTTTGTGCCACTACTGCTATAACTGAGATAAGGTAGCTCAGCACAGACTGGAAATTGAATTTTGGACCACCTTGATTTGTACGACTCAGATATTCACTGGAAAGCTCATTGGGGAAGCTATTCTGTATTTTTATTCTTTTTATCCAGCGCTTCCAGGATCCTACGATCCAAATTGAGGGTGGGGACAACATCATTTAATTGGCCTGCACCTGGCTAAAATATGGCTCCAGGGCTTTTTTTTCAGCCAATTGAAAGCTAGAACAAATGAAGATTGACCTGATTATATAATGTGAAATTAGGATATGGTTTCCACAGGTTAAATGGAGACCTACCAGTGCAGGATGAATAATCCACAGTACTGCAGTCTGATCACACTCCGATGAGATTGCTCGTTCATAGCGAGGAAGGATTGAGAGGTGCGGCACATCTGTAGGCACAATGTTGCAACCGTGCCATTCTCCACATCCCAATTTCTTTGAAGTCTAGATCATTGCTGATGGCAGAATGTATCGAACTTGTCGAAGCAATATTATACCGATAGAGGTTTTCACTTTACAAAGCATCTTTAGCTGGAAACTGCCAAACCACGAAATCTTGACACACTGTAGGTTGCCCCAAGAAGTTCCATTGAAAACTGAATTACGCTCTGCAGTGATGACATTTATAGTATGTGACAGAACGCCAATATTCTCTGATCTTTGTAAAGACAACCTGCGTGGCACTTGGCTCTCATCAGATGCAATTTAGCAAAGTGCTCTGCGGTCTTGGAAAACAATAAGTTGGAACTCCAAAGCAGTTATGAAAACTTTGATAATTGGCACAGTACGCTAGATGAATTAGGAGCATGTTCACAGCCAGGAAATCACTCAGCCTGTCTGTTCAACCCTTGTATCATTATTGGTTGCATACTGTTGTATGGGGCCCTGTAGCTGTAAGATAGTAATAACTGGAGAAGTGCTTCAGTGCAGTTTCATAGACATGCTGTGTTAGATAAATATTAGTTAGAAGAATCCATAAAAGTCACTATTTTAGTCCAGTTAAGAAGTGTACATGATATTCAAGTTGCTGTTTAAGTTATTTTAATAATATTTTACATTATTTAATTGCCAGCTTTCATATTTTTAACTCAACTAAAGATTAATTTGAGGTTATAGAACTGGAAGTCTGACGGCCAACATGGAATAAGGGATCTATTTCACATGCAGGTTATTAATTTGAAACATTTTATTGCATAGATTCCTGTCCATTGGTGGACTCACAGAAATGTATTATTAATAGGCTGACAAACTGTCATATCACAGCTGGCCTCAAATTACCACCAAGCTGGGAATTTCACTGTGAAAAGTTGCTAACATGGCCAGCACAAGAAGCGGAAGCAATTTTTCCAGGTGCAGTAGAATCTGCTCTTCTGAGATTGGGGCTAAAGCACGCTTTTGGAGCAGGGTAAAAAGACTTTTATTCTGCCGATGAAATACCTTACCGAAGTACTTGATGCTGACATTGATTTCACCAAGCAGAATGTCCCTAATATGGACATTTCTCAGCTTGCTGAGCACAAAAAACAATTCCAAAAATGCAAAAGAAAACAGTTGGCTGAAAATAGAATTTATAGGCGACAGCATTTCTTAGCCAATGTGGTGTAAAAGCCGTGACGGTTTGAAACACACTTTGTTGTAAAGTTAAAAGTACAGTGTTGTCATTTTTTCTTTTGGAAGCCAAAAATTCCTCTATAGGAACAATGAGCAACTCCTAACTTCCAGATGGGTCTGGTAGTAAGAAAAATGTTATTGAAGAATTTTAAAAGGGAGACCATCATTTAAAAAAAAAGATTTTCTACAATGAATAAACTTCTAAAACTGCTTCAAGACAGCTTTGGTGTCCTTGTCTGCTATCTTTTTTGATTTGATCTTTCAATTGATGCTGATTCCTGCCATGTATTGCCTCTTAAAATATTACGCTCCTAAAATTCCATGGGGGCTGTCCTGTACTCCCACCTTAACTCTAGGAGAACGCCGGAACCCCCCAAAAAAAACCGAGTTATGCCAGATTTTCGCCATTTTTTGGGGGTTCCATCAGGTCTCCAGCCAGAGTTACAATGGAAGACTGAGCGAATCGTTGAATTTCAGGGTCAATATCTATATAATGTTAAAATTCTGCATGTACTTCCTGGCAACTTTTTTCATTATGAATTCCTTTGTCGATATTTATAATCAAAACTTCATTTGGAAACTTGTCATGATGTAATTACGCCATCTCGCTAGTGGTGGCACAGCAGCAGCACTGATGACAGGGGCCCAGAAATTCCGTTCGCAGACCTCCCGCGGGCGAAGGGCTGCGATCTGGAAAAATCTGCGCCTAGACCGGAGGGCTCCCGGGAGGCACAGAGTTCCGTTGCTGGGCCTCTTCAAACTGCCGGTGCGCAGGGCCCACGTATCCCAGAGGCGCAGGCGGTTCGCAGCGTCCCTGGGATCACGTGGGCCATGGGGAGCCAATCAGAGAAGGGAATCTCCCTTCATACATTTGACAGGAAGACCTGTCAAATATATGAATGGAAATCACCCCCAAAGCATAGTAAAACTTTAAATAAATTTTAAACAAAAAATCACATTTTTAAAATGACTTTAAACAAAAATTTTATTTTTTGAAAAAAATAACGTTTTTAACGGGGCTAAAAATAAACATACTTTTCTTTAAAGTATTTTTAAATGATAAATCAGTGGAAATTTTTTTTTAAACTTTTCTTCAACTCTTATCCTGGTAAAAGCAGGCCTTACGCCTGCTTTTACCAGGCGCAAGAATTGTAAGTGTTTTCTGCAGGCAGAGGGTCTCCAAAAAACGGACCTCTCCCCCCGCAGAGGCGCTGCTCCAGGGCAGCCGGAAGATCTGTCAAGAGCTTTCTTGACAGATCGGAAATGCCGGTTTCCAGCGCATGCGCCAGTGCATGCCTAAAACCGGCATTTCTGTTGGCCCTACGGGTGAGTACACAGCGCGTACCCACCCGTAGGGATCGGAATTTCTGCCTCAGGGTGTAATTACAGTGTGACAAGTTTACATAGGCAGTTTCCATTCTAAATCTGGACATAGGAATTTATGATAGACATTAAAAATAAGGACAGAATGTATGGCTCTATGTAGTGACTGAATTACATCTGCACGTCCTGGCCTGCCCTCTAATCGCACTTCACTTGAAGAACATACTTCGTCTTGGCACCCTGTGCAATGATGGGGGGGATCAACTAGTGCATTCATTAAAAGTATTGTTTCTGCACACACTTAGTGCTGTCACGATTTTTGGGACGTATTACGTGAACATTTAACATTGAAACTTCCTATGTAAACATTTATAATGGCA
Source organism: Squalus acanthias (assembly GCA_030390025.1). Taxonomy (NCBI): domain Eukaryota; kingdom Metazoa; phylum Chordata; class Chondrichthyes; order Squaliformes; family Squalidae; genus Squalus; species Squalus acanthias. The sequence continues at coordinate 35,409,925 of CM059425.1, read as the reverse complement.
ATCCTTCCTGTTATGATGTCATTGCAAGTTCCAGTTACGACATAACACTGTGGCAGAAGTCTTTCAACTCTCCCTCCTGTTTCTATCCGCCATTTCGTTTTTACCTCCAACTGATAGTAAGCTAGATTTTTTTATTTAATTGACTTCTTTTCCTTTATTTTAAAATTTTATTTCTTATGTTTTTCTTTTCCTTACCCCAGTCTCCCCGCAACAGTTGCCTTTTCTCCAGCACCTAACTGAGCTCTGCAGCCTCTCCCTCCTTTACCCGTCTGATCTCCTGCGTTGTTCCTTGGTTCTCCAATCTCTCTCTTTGCCTTTGGCGACCGCTCTCAGCCTCACTCTGTTGCCTTGCTGCTCTCAACAGTCTCCAGCTCCTTTTCTATTTCTGCCCGCCCCCTGCCCCCCGCGCCCCCCCACCCCATCCTGGATAAAGGCACCATTGTCATCTTGAGGTTGCTTCTGTGGCATTTCAAAGGGGCTATTTGGCTAAACCTGCAAACTTGCCCCCACCCTGGGTCGAATTCCTAGCCTCCTCTTCTGGTTTCCTGCCACTCCTAGGGGGTGATTTTACCAGCCCTGGGGAGGCGGATTTGGAGGCGGGACTGCCGGGACAATGGCAGAATCTGGGAGTGGGTACCCATCCCGCACCCCAACCCGCCTCCGGGCCATCTTCCCAGGAGGCGGGTACCCGACCCGCGCCGGGTCCCGTCTCCCTGAGGCAGGAAGGGGATTACAGCCACTTAACTGCCTGTAAACAGGTAGTTAACAGGCAGTTAAGAGGATTATCCCCATTTTTCCAACAGAAGTGCGGGCTTCCCAACGTCGGGAAACCCCGCCAGGGTCAGCGAGGCAAGCAGTGGGTCTGCGGGGGTGAGAGGGGTCCAAAAGTGTGGACGTGAGTGATGGGTGCAAGTGTGGAGAGGTAAGTATGTGAGGTGAGTGAAAAGTCTTAGAAAAAGTTTCCTTACCTTTGTTTCTTCCTGCAGGCTTCAATCGTTGGGGATCCGGAGGCTCTGGCATCTCCACGGCAGAGATGACAGAATGGCTGCTGCATTCTCCAATGCAACAGCCATCTGCTTTCTGCTCAGGAAATAGGAGCCTCGAGTACAAGAACTCACCAAACAACAGAGAATGTCAGTGTTTGACAGCTTCTCAAAGCTGTCAAACGGTGACAATTCATCTGTCAAAATTTTTGACAGATGAAACGTCATATGCTGACGTTCTCTGTCACCAGCTTTCCCTTAATTGGCCTGCTAAGCCCGCTGGGTGGGCTTAACAAGGTCAATCAAGGTAAAATAGCGTGGGTTGGCCACAAGTCGATGGAGGCGGGACTAAAACCCGACAAGCAGCCTCCAACGCGCCCCCATTGGCAAAATCAACCCCCTAGTCCTGATTTGCTCCCACCCCCCACATCCCTTCCTTACTTGCAAATCTCTTTGACCAGAATGGCCATTTAAGTTTCTCGGCACCTAGTTGCTCCTCCCATCTTCTCTCACTGCTCTTTGCCCTGTTTTGCCCAGCCCTGCTTGGCCTCCACCAGTGGCTGCTCCCATCTTGCTGCACTTGTCTTCCTTGTTGCACCCAGCCCTGCTCTGGCACTGTTCCCCTTCTTTATTCTTGTCATCCAGTCCCTTCAGCTTAAGCCCAGTTTATCCTTTCTGAGGCTCCTGTCCTAGTCCCATTCAGCTCCCCCAAAACTAATACAATTTTTAAAAAAAAACCTTTGTCAGGAAATGCCCAGTCGGCATGGATTCTTGTGCTTTTTCTCAGGACCATCTTTTAACTGTTTTCTTCATCAATTCCCAGCCGCAGACTGGGAAACTGCAATTTTTTCCCCCACTGGCTAAACATTTAAAAAAAAAAACAACTGTTCTCGCCTGCCTCGATTTCTTTCACTGCTCCGGCCAGTGCTATTTTTTTCTAAAATACTTTTTCAGCCATCCTGGCACTCCACCTTCCATTATCCTGTGGTTAAAATATTTTACTCACTGTCCTGTCCTGTCCACATGTCCCTGCGATCAAAGGCATCAGTGACAGAGACATCAACTGCAAAGAGTAAGAGAGACATAAAGACATCAGGGAAGCTAGACAAAAGTCTACAGTGCCAGAGAGAGAAAGGAATGTACAAGGCCAGGAAAGATCCTTGTGCTCATTGGGCCCACAATTTTAAATAAAAATACCACATTGTCCCTCTAACTTGTACACTTCTCAATACCTTCGCTCTTAGCTGAATCAGCCTCATCTTTTCAGAGCTAGCTCATTTGACATTTGAAACAATCCAATAACCAAGCCCACAACAGCTGTTATTTTGATAGCAAACTTTCAAAGGAAATCCTTTGGGCCCAGCAGAAATTGCTTATTGTATGCACGGCATTCTTGGCTGATGTGATGTGGGAACAGCACACCTTTAATAATTTTTAAAATTCTTTTATGGAATGTGGGCGTCGCTGGCAAGGCCAGCATTTATTGCCCATCCCTAATTGCCCTTGAGAAGGTGGTGGTGAGCCGCCTCCTTGAACCGCTGCAGTCCGTGTGGTGCAGGTGCTCCCACAGTGCTGTTAGGGAGGGAGTTCCAGGATTTTGACCCAATGACGATGAAGGAACAGCGATATACTTCCAAGTCAGGATGGTGTGTGACTAGGAGGGGAACTTGGAGGTGGTGGTGTTCCCATGCGCCTGCTGCCCTTGTCCTTCTAGGTGGTAGAGGTCGCGGGTTTGTGAGGTGCTGCCGAAGAAGCCTTGGCGAGTTGCTGCAGTGCATCTTGTAGATGGTACACACTGCAGCCACGGTGCGCTGGTGGTGGAGGGAGTGAATGTTTAAGGTGGTGGATGGGGTGCCAATCAAGTGGGCTGCTTTGTTTTGGATGGTGTCGAGCTTCTTGAGTGTTGTTGGAGCTGTACTCATCCAGGCAAGTGGAGAGTATTCCATCACACTCCTGATTTGTGCCTTGTAGATTGTGGAAAGGCTTTGGGGTGTCAGGAGGTGAGACACTCGCCGCAGAATACCCAGCCTCTGACCCGCTCTTGTTGCCACAGTATTTATGTGGCTGGTCCAGTTAAGTTTCTGGTCAATGGTGACCCCCAGGATATTGATGGTGGGGGATTCAGCGATGGTAAGGCCGTTGAATGTCAAGGGGCAGTGGTTAGACTCTCGCTTGTTGGAAATAGTCATTGCCTGGCACTTGTGTGGCACGAATGTTCCTTGCCACTTATCAGCCCAAGCCTGAATGTCATCCAGGTCTTACTGCATTCAGGCATGGACTGCTTCATTATCTGAGGAGTTGCGAATGGCACTGAACACTGTGCAATCATCAGTGAACATCCCCACTTCTGACCTTATGATGGAGGGAAGGCCATTGATGAAGCAGCTGAAGATGGTTGGGCCTAGGGCACTGCCCTGAGGAACTCCTGCAGCGATGTCCCGGGGCTGAGATGATTGGCCTCCATCAACCACAACCATCTTCCTTTGTGCTAGGTATGACTCCAGCCACTGGAGCGTTATATCATATAATCTGCACACTGCGGTTCCTTCTTTTGGAAAAAATGTAAAAATTCTCCCTTTGTGATTTAGAGATTAATTATCTCTGCTGATATGAAATATTAATTCCAAATGTAAATAAAGAGTAGGCCACTTGCTTTCTGTGCTAAAGTTAATAAGCCAGTGTCAGTGAGTATTTCTGCTTATGCCACAAATGAGTAATTATCAGGTAAATATTGCAAATTCAGAAACTATTCTGTCTAATTCGCCCTAAAAAAACAGTAAAAGTAGGACCATAACCAAAGTTCAAAATTAGCTTAGGCACCACATAGCAAAACACATCTATAAAATTCATATTGAGTAAAAGTTTCCACATGGTTTATGTTTTTACCAGAGATGACTCCAGCTGATTTTCTCAGTTATAGGCAGAGCATTGGAATTATATTGTAGATATAATGAGAGCATTTTGCTATTAAGGGACACCCACAAGTGAGTTATTAGACCCAGTTGAGATCAGATTTATTTATTGTATATTAATAACATAAAGCAGGGCGCATCAATTATAACACCGACAGATGTCTTCACGGTTTGAGCCAGCCAATGACTTCGAGAAATTCTATTTGGGCACAAGTATGCAAGCCAGAGATTTCTTGTAGTTTAAATATAAAGAAAAGGAACTACAGTTGCTGGGAATCTTAAATACAAGCAGGAAATGCACTGCAGTTCCGTCGGCATCTGGAAAGCGAATCTTTTTTCCCCCGATGGGCCCACTGTGTATTTCCAGCACTTTCTGTTTCTATTTCCCTCAGCATGCTGCATTCTTCAGCAACCTTAATTGCTCAATTTACGGATGGCCCTGCATTTCAACTTCTGCATTCAAGGAACAAAGATCGAGGCCACAATACTGTCTGCTGGGGTTCTGGATGCAGGAGACTGGGGACGAAGCTTTGCTGCTGCTATTCATTGCAGAATTTTTGATTCGTTCAGAATGACAGCTGTGGCAGCTCATTTTTCTCGGGCACACAGAGAGAGATTTGGCTTGCACGGTAGCAGTTCTATTGGGAGTGTTTTCAGTCAGGATCTTGTTGTTTGCTCTGCTCACAATCCTGTCGAGGATTGGGCAGGCTGACTAAGGAGAATAGATTTTATTAAGGAGTAACCCTCCATCATCAAAGCTGCTATTCTGGATCAATTTTAACTAGAGTTCATAACTAAAGGAAGGTTTTCTTTTCTGTGGCTATAATATGAGCATAAGCAGTTGATTCAGGTCAATTGGCACCTTTTTAAAAAAAAATGAACTGGATTGATAACCTTTGAGAAGTGCGCTTAAAGGTCATGGAGCTATTTAACACCATTGCTTGAGGTGGAGAGGTAGGGAAAGGTAATTAGTGTCCCCCTAATGTAAGCAATCAACTGATGGTATTGGGGGGGGGGCTGATGTTCATGATAGAATAATCAGAAATAGACTTTTCTCACTCTGGACTTTATGACGGAAAAATTTGTTTGATTAGCGCCTCCCGTTAGCGCCCTAAGAGAGGTGTGTAGCGCCTGATTCAGCACTCCAATCACCTCCAGGGGCGATAGAAGCCAAGTTTGCAGTCGGAGGCGATAATTAGTGCCAGGCGCTAAACTTTGCGCCCAGCTGATAATTGCGCCCCAAACGGGGCGATAGCGAATTTCTCCCCCTATGTTCTTGTATGCTTTATCGAACACTAAAGAGGCAGACAGTATCTGTTAGGGCTCACATTTCTCGCCACCGTTACCACTTATTTGCGTAGATTGAATACAAGTACCAAGCTCAGAGTTGCATTTTTGTGACTTAAAAAGCTTTTAATACCTTTATCGTGTAGAAATTGATTGATAACATATGAGTCAATCTTTCTTGACAGAATTACTGGCTTAGCCCTCCCAGAGCTGAAGATAACATACTACTTGTCCACCCACTGTCCAATTTTGCATGTATTTGCCTGCAATAATTTGGTTACTGCTTGTCTTTTATTTGACAATTTAATTACTCTGCAGAAGGTAGTGTCATCAACAATATTGCTTTTTGGAATAATATCCACCAAATTATTAATGAAGATGAGGAGCAGCACAGAGCTAAGTGCACTTCTCTGAGGGATCCCTGTATACACGTTGTTATAAGGAGATAAATACATTATAGTTGTGTTCTCTGAGGAAGTTATGTAACCAGTTCGAGAGCTGGCTAAATCTGACATAAATCCCCAAGAGTGATTTATAAGCACCATCTGAACCCCACTATCAGGTTACAACTTTCAATTTGCTCTCTGTTCCCTATGATTTTATAAATATTAGAAAATAAGTCAAAGGCATTCAGCCTTTCAAGAGCTCATTCCTTCTACTGATCATGTACTGTCCTTTTTATAAACGATGTGAATTTTACAATTACAAAGTTTATTCTTTTTATGAAAGCTCCATGTTTTCTTGCTACTTTAGGAATTGCTCCGAAGAATTAGCTAATAAAGTTACAATAGGGTGTTATATTCTTTGGTGACATCACAAAACATTGGGGGAATTTTAACTCTTTCCACTCGGCAGTTAAAGTGGTGCGGCTCCATTTCCCGCTCCGATCCTGCCAATTTACGATTTTAAAGTCACTGGTTTTGTTTGCGGATGAGGCACCCGCAGGACTCGGGGGAACCTCATGCATAAATGCGAATCGGGGTCCTATGACATCGGTAGGACCCCAATGGCATTTTAATCTCATCCTAAGAGGGGCTCAGTGACATCTGTCCGAAGACAGTGGAAGCTCTATCAGAACCTCTCATCATCTTGAAAATCTCTATTAGGTCACCTCCTAACCTTCTCTGTTCCAAGGAGAACAGTTCTAACTTTTCCAATCTCTTCATAACTGAAGTCCCTCATCCCTGGTAACAACCTGGTAAACCTCCTCTGTACCCTTTCTAAGGCCTTTACATCTTTCCTGCAGTGCGGTGCCCAGAATTGTCCACAATACCCCAGCTGAGGCTTAACCAGTGATTTATAAAGTTCCAGCATCAAGCAGGGTTTCAGCAGTAAAGGGGCTAAGGTAGAGGTGGAGACAGGCAACGTTGCAGAGGTGGATTTAAGTGGAATTTGTGATGGAAAGGATATGGTGTCTGAAACTGAGCTCGGGGTCAAACAAGTTGGGAATGATATGTGAGTCTGAGACGGTGGCTGAGGGACAGAAAGGAATTAGTGGCAATGGAGCGGAGTTTCTGATCTGGGCAAAAGACGATGGTTTCAGCCGTTCCAAGTTTTTGTTGGAGGAAGCTATGACTCATTAAATAATGGATGTCAGACAAGCACCGTAACAGCAGAGAGGCAGTGGAGGGTGGTGTGGACAAGTACAGCTTGGTGTAGATGTGGAAGCTAACGTCATGCCTGCACATGATGTCACTGAGGGGGAGCATGAACGTGAGGAAGAGGAGAGGGTCAAGCATACCTTTTTAGGGAATGCCAGAGGTGATGTTGGAGGAAAAGGGAACATGGCCAGAAATGCATTGATTACACCCAGAAAGGTAAGAATGGCACCATGGCAGGAATGGCAGTTCCACCAAGTTGGAAATTGAAGGAGAGGCATTGCAGAAGGATGACGTGGTCAACTGTGGAGAGATCCAGGATTAAAACACCACGTCACAGTCACAATGGATGTCAGTTGTGATTTGGTTAGGGATGTGCATTACTGTGAGAAGGCTAGAAACTGACACGGGATTTAAACAGGAGATTATGGGAAAGGTGAGTATGAAGCTGAGGGCCAATAACACATTCAAGATCACAATGTGTTGAATCAATGCTTAACAGCAGAGGCAAGAACCATCACCATTTTGATTTGTGTGCCATAACCCCACAATCTGTAAATTCAGACTCTCATTTCAGACCCACTTAAGTTGAATCTGAACCCAATCAATTTCCCCTTCAAAATTCAATACATATGCTGCACATAATGACAGACGTTGACATTACAAAGCATGAGGGCAGAGGCTGAGCTAGGTTAGGTCATTGAAACATACTCTATCTTGTGTTATTCTAAATAACACATAGGCACATTGGGGTTGGAGAGCTTTATTTGCGTTTGTTGTTTGGCAGCAAGGTTGACTGGCAGACAGCAAAAAATGGCAGGCTCCCATATGTGACCAATGAATTTTGAACTGAAGAGTAACTACAGCAATAATAAGAACTGCCCTGAACTAGGTTTTATTTCGTGCTGTATTACAGAGGGATGGTATGCCTTGAGTATATTATATTTAAAGGGTCACCATCTTCATGAAAATCACACCAAACCACGTCACTGTGTCACTTTGTATGGCACATTGTCAGATTGATGGATAGTCTCTTTGAGCTCTTGTCCATCAACCAAAAAAAAATGTGCCAAATTGTTTTATGAACAGCGCCCCTTTAAAATAACACTAGGAGAGAAGGAAAAATTCAGCAGGACCTGAAAATGAGAGAACGTGGACATTGCCTTCTGCTGCGATTATTTTAAAAGGTGAGAAGTTAAATAGAAAACTAATGTAGCTGAAAAAAGCTGTGAAGGAATTGTGTTTTGTGCCAGTCCGTGTCTCAACTATTTAATCTGGATCAAAGATTTTGAATATTTAAAGAATAAGAATGCTTGGAAATGCTTATCATGAAGACTGTGATTTTTTTTAATTGTATTTTTTAATCATATTTTGTTTGTTGAGTAACATGTCCACTGATTGATTGGATGAGCTCATCTTTCTCCAGGGGATAGTTGAGTTCAGCAAGAAGAATGCAGAATCCAGGGGTACCTTCTTCTCCCGGTGACAATTATTGACCGTGGACATTAGCAACGCTTGAATGATCAGGCTGCTGTTACAAGCTCATTGTTATAATTTTCTGCCTCACAAAGCTGCTTGATCCAGGCTGAATAGGAGCTGTCATCCCTATCCTTCTCGGACCTTGTGCACAATAAACTTGCCGACGGCAATCTGTTAAGGGTCTTTATAAGCAAGTACTCAGAGGTACCTGGTTTAAGGCCAGTCATTTCAAAAGTTATGCCGCATTCTAACTGTGATTTATATCCTTTTTATTTGCTTTTGGGCTCTGACAACAAAGAGAAACTATTTTGTATTCAGTTTGGTTGAGCAGGGATCAAAATCTGTCATGTACAGATGATGGTGAAAATTCGCCACAATGAGTACAAATCCTGTTGGCCATGAAAAATGATAACGGGGTCTGACTTAATAGTATCTTCTCAGTAGAAGACGGATACCAATAAAACTCTAACAAAGTCATAATATGATGTGTTTTTACCTGTTAGTCCATTTATTTTTACTGTTGCCAGTGCATGAGTGAGGTAGGCTCTTGACAACACACAGAAGGCAAGTGGATAATGTTATTTCTGAGAAAATAATTGGAAGCAGCATTACTCAGTAAGCTGTCAAATCCAGATTTGCAGTCCCACATAAAACAAGGAAGGAGAATCTGCGATGAAGTACGCTGCGAGGTGATATACAAACCCACTTGTTCATATCATGTTTGCTTATTGTTGGCTTTCATGTGGCACACAAGTCTATGAATGTTTGCTACTGTAGAGTGATCTGCTGCCTGATTATAACAATGTTGCATTAACATTTCTGAAGGCAGTGAACTGCTGGTTTTTGACTAGACATCAACAATAGCAAATCACTTGCCCTACTTATTCTTTCTTTTATTCATTCATGGGATGTGGGCGTCGCTGGTACGCTTAGCATTTATTGCTCATCCCTAATTGCCCTTGAGAAGGTGGTGGTGAGCCGCCGCCTTGAACCACTGCAGTCCGTGTGGTGAAGGTACTCCCATAGTACTGTTTGGGAGGGAGTTCCAGGATTTTGACCCAGCGACGATGAAGGAATGGCGATATAGTTCCAGGTCAGGATGGTGTGCGCCTTGGAGGGGAACTTGGAGGTGGTGGTGTTCCCATGCGTCTGCTGCCCTTGTCCTTCTAGGTGGAAGAGGTCGCAGGTTTGGGAGGTGCTGCCGAAGAAGCCTTGGCGAGTTGCTGCAGTGCATCTTGTAGATGGTACACACTGCAGCCACGGTACGCCGGTGGTGGAGGGAGTGAATGTTTAAGGTAGTGGATGGGGTGCCAATCAAGCGGGCTGCTTTGTCCTGGATTCTATAACAATGAGAATACATTTATACCCTGTAGCAGGTTAATTTGGCTGTATATTTGATAATTTGAGAGTTTGATTTGGTAGTTTATGTTTTCTTCACAAAATTAACGTCAGCTATATATGAGCTTTCCTGATGGCAGATCAGTCTGCAGATAGGAGAGGCAGCCAATCTGTAGCCCAAGGAGGGATTTATGCAAAGGAAGTAACACATTTGCATTTGGGTTAATTTGTTAACTTCTAAATCAAAGCTACTCTCCTTGGAGCAGAGCATGAAGGAGATACAATACTAATGTGCCAGCCTATTATTCATCTCAAATTATTACCGTTGCTAACAATCCCATCTGCGAGTATCTGACAAATATATTCATCAATTTGCACTTGTGGATTAACACTTTGAACACTGCATAGTTTAGGAGACGTAGGAAAGATAGGATCATAGGAACAGGTTTAGGCCATTCAGTCTCTCGAGCCTATTCTGCCATTCAATTGAATCATGGCTGATCTGTACCTCAACTCCATTTACTCGCCTTTAATCCATATCCTTTGATACGTTTACATAACAAAAGTCTGTCACTCTCAGTCTTGAAAATTTCATTTGACCCAGCACCCACAGCTTTTTGGGCAAGGGAACTGCAGACGCCCACTACCATTTGTGTGAAAAAGTGCTTCCTGATTTCACTCCTAAATGGCCTATCTCTAATTTTAAGATGTGCCCTCTTGTTCTGGATTCCCCCACCAGAAGAAATAGCTTCTCTGTATCTACTCTATTGAATTTCATTATCATTTTAAATACCTCAATTAGATCACCTTTCAACCTTCTAAACTCAAGGAGATACAAGCCAAGTTTATGCCATCTGTCCTCATAATTTAACCCTTTTAAACCCTGGTGAATCTGTGGTATACCTCCTCTAAGGCCAATATATCCATCCTGAAGTGCAGTGCTCAAAACTGAAAGCAGCAGTCCAGTTGGGGTCTGACCATAGATTAACAATTTCCTTAGCCAGTCACTCTTTCCCTGATAGATTCCAGTGACTTCCCCGCAACTGACATTAAACTGATGTGTCTTTTAATACCCTAGGGTGGAAATCATCAGGTTCTGGAGGTTTGTCTATCTTAAGTCCCATTATTTTAGCCATTACAGTTTTTTTTAATTTCTTGTAAATTCACTTATTTTTAGGTTCCCTTATATTGCTGGTATTTTGTCCTCCACATTCACTGTGAAAAAGGATACAACATACTCATTTAACAGTCTGCCATTTCCTTATTATCCATTATAGCCTTAGAAGCATCTGTCTTTTATCCCCTGAATATGTCATTGACAATTTCAAAATCTGATACATTTCCCTGACTACTGGGAGTTGCTCCATGAATGACCGTGGCTCCCTGGAGCCTACGAGATTTGAATGGATTGATGCCAAGTCTGAACCGCCACTGACAACTGAAGAGTTTCACTTTATAACTTTCAGCAGCTGTCCTATCCTCTGCTAAAGCGTAGGTAAGTTTATAGTAAGTTTGACTGAAGGCAGTCATTCAACCTGTTAGCAAACTATTCTGCGAGTCTGTGTATTTGGTTAGTATTTAGGTTAAATGAGATGGGATACGGTCAATGCTAATCTTGTACTAGTCCCAAAATAATTTTATGGTAGTATAGGCAGTTCAAAGGGCCCTGTTTTTCTGGGGAGCTGAAAACTCTTCCATCCACCTCTTCTTTCTATAGTCATTACCAGGATTTTTCTTTCTTTTTTGCTGTTGGCCATCTTTCTGCATTTGAGAAATAATACAGGGCATTCCACCAATCTCTGCTAACTACTCCCCTTTAGAAAAGTGTTGGGGAGTTTCTAAAGCCAGCTCAACATTGAAATTGTTTATAACATTTTGTTTTCCAGGTACTTTGAACTTATTTCTGCGATTCAAAGGATCAACCATAACTGAAAATCTCATCTGGAGTATGACCGGCAACCAAGGGGAACACTGGGTACACGCAAATATCAACGTCAACTCAAGCGGAACTTTCCAGGTGGGAAAATGAAAGTAATAGGAATATGTAGAGACAGCTCATTACCATAATGTGATATTTCTACAGTGATTGGGTTACATACATATTTCTTAAATACCAGCCACTTATTATGCAATGAAAGCGCTAAGAAAAATTTGTACTTCGTTGTATAAAAGATGCCTTTGTAAAAATATTGGCCCTGAATTACATTGTGGGATACCAGCACATGATGGGTTAATGTATTTGTCTGAAATTCCTCTCTCTGCTATTCTGGAGTGTGTTATCTCCTGTAAAATAACTGGGTTAATGCCTCTGCTAAAATAGAAGTAAGAGAAATTTCAGACCAATGCGGTGGGATAGATTTGAACGATTGGCCGGCCGCCCGATAGTGCCAGTGGGATGCCTGGTCCATTTTGAGGGCCTGGCCTCGTTACTCTGCCCCTGTGTACTGTGCAGGCTGTAGGTGTCAAAGGGCTGCTCTGCCGCTAGTCGCCAGCTCCAGGCCATCGCAATATCGCGTGAGCCTGAGGCAGACCCAGCTGGCAGAAAGGTTGGTCGGTGCCAGGGGTGAGATGGGGCCTGCGGTAGCAGCTGCCCACGTTGTTCTTGTGGAGCCCAGAGGTTGGCCCGACAATAATAATTTTAAGCTTACAGCGTTTGGTCCTCTTTGGCAGTACTGCACACTCTGCCTGGTGATCTCCCAAAATGTCAATCGAGGCCCTATCTCCTTCATTTGCATATTTAAAGAGCCAACCGCCTTGCAAGAGGCAGGTGACCCAGGCGCCTATCAGTAGGCCCCTTTCAGGCTGGTGTTGGCCAGATTGGGAGCGGAAACCGCGCAGTAAGTTTTTCCCGTGGTTTTCAGGGCGCTACCGTCTGGCAGAGCCAGAGAAGATCTTACCCATTGGGTTTGAATGCTAGTGTCCAACACCATTACTTGAAGGCCATTAAATTTCTGTTCTATAAAATGATTCTATACTGGTACAGAAGTACTTAATACAGTGAAGTGTGATGCAATGTATGGTAGTAGAATGTTGTTGATATTGCTGGGGTGGGAGAGGGCACAACTCAGGCGGTTCATCGAGGTGCAAAGAGTTTGGCATGAAACCGAGATCTGTTGAGTTTCTGCCCCACATGGGAGGGTGGGCAAGTCATCCAGCTACCCCGCACAAATGTCTGGGGTACCCCAGGAATTCCAACCAGTTATGCCTACTGACAGCAGGCATGGGTTTCATTGTGGGCCTAGTAAAGGCTCGAAGAATGTAAAGAGTGAAAGAAAATTGAATCCAGAGGCCATCAATTACCTTCTTCCTTCACCCCATTTGATCCCTGTAGGGAAAAGAAAAATTCATGCTACTTAATTCTTTGCCTGAAAAGGGCCTCTTGCTTCCTCCACTGGAGCCGCAGGGTGTCACTCCAGGACTTTCCGGGACCTCATTTGGGTAGGTGCCCCTACAGGCATGGGCCACCCACCCTGTTTATTAAAATGAGCCCCTTTCCTGGGATTTGAGACGGGGTTAACATCCTCACCAAGTGACGACCAGAGGTCTCGCTCCAGCGGATTTTTGGTGGCGGAGCCAGGACCCAGAAGTTCCTGGCCCTTTGTGTCCCCATGTGATGTGAGGTGGTGGTATACTATTCACTCTGCTGCCTTAACCTGGAGTCTGCTCAAACCCTGAAAAAAATCTGAGAAGAATTGCATGTAAATAGACGATTTTGTTCCACTGATGGAGTAAGGTTGAAAGGTGTTCCAGGATAAAATGTTTTCCACTGTAGTGCAATTCTATGATAGTAATTGTCACTCGAACTTCACTCTGGCTTTGCACTGTCATTTGTTTCCTCAGAAGATTATTTTCTTTTGTAAAAGGTGGTTTTCATTCTCAAGAGAAACCCAGGTCTTTTAGAGCCCAGACTACTAAATTAAACTATTATGTGCTTTAGACTTGCAGTCCACTGGGGTTTGACTAAATTTGCTCGAACAAAATTTAATGGTGACCTTTAGTATCCCTTGCTTCACACTCGTCCATGGCATCGTGCAGGCTTCAAACCCAAGGCACTCAATTAATAAAAGACTCTGTAAAATGGTTTTTGGGAGTCATTCAAAAGCACATTAGTTTTCTGTAGTTGTTTCAGGGATGAAGCCATAAGAAATGCTTACTAGTGAACTGTTTGGGGCATTTCAGAGAGTGACTGAATTTTCATCATTTGAGAGAGTGTTTTTGGTCTTTTCTGTCACTATTTTAGGAATTTATCTTGGGCATCAATTACTGATTGACAAACTTTAAAATAATCTTTCTGGCTCCACTGATAGCACAGTGGATAAATGTACTTGTGATCTGGTAATGAGAAATAATTCTGTTCCATGCTGACTTGCTGATCTCAGCTGGAACACCACTGGAGGTTTCTACAGTTAGTCTCCGTGTCCTGGCTTACGGAAGAGAAAGAAAATTAGCCACTGACCATTCCCCAGATCACTATGCTGGGAAAGTAAGCTTTGTTGACTGCTTCGATTGAGGACAGGAATAGATTCAGCTCTGATGCATCCTTTTTTTTAAATTTGTTTATGGGATGTGGGCGTCGCTGGCAAGGCCAGCATTTATTGCCCATCCCTAATTGCCCTTGAGAAGGTGGTGGTGAGCCACCGCCTTGAACCGCTGCAGTCGGTGCGGTGAAGGTACTCCCATAGTGCTGTTAGGGAGGGAGTTCCAGGATTTTGGCCCAGCGACGATGAAGGGACAGCGATATACTTCTAAGTCAGGATGGTGTGTGACTTGGAAGTGGTGGTGTTCCCATGCGCCTGCTGCCCTTGTCCTTCTAGGTGGAAGAGGTCGCCGGTTTGGGAGGTGCTGCCAAAGAAGCCTTGGTGAGTTGCTGCAGTGCATCTTGTAGATGGCACACACTGCAGCCACGGTACACCGATGGTGGAGGGAGTGAATGTTTAAGGTGGTAGAGGGGGTGCCAATCAAGTGGGCTGCTTTGTCCTGGATGGTGTCGAGCTTCTTGAGTGTTGTTGGAGCTGCACTCATCCAGGCAAATGGAGAGTATTCCATCACACTCCTGACTTGTGCCTTGTAGATGGTGGAAAGGCTTTGGGGAATCAGGAGGTGAGACACTCGCCACGGAATACCTAGCCTCTGACCTGCTCTTGTTGCCACAGTATTTATGTGGCTAATCCAGTTAAGTTTCTGGTCAATGGTGACCCCCAGGATGTTGATGGTGGGGATTCGGCATTGGTAATGCCATTGAATGTCAAGGGACGGTGGTTAGACTCTCGCATGTTGGAGATGGTCATTGCCTGGCACGAATGTTACCGGCCACTTATCAGCCCAACTTGATCAACAGCCTGCCGACATTTACTGTCTATGCTCATACATAACTGGGGAAAGAGGAAGTTGTTCTGTCAGGATGGGCTCCACTTAAACCGGGCTGGGACCAGCGTCCTGGCGAATCAACTAACTAAGGCTGTAGATAGGGCTTTAAACTTAAAAAAAAAAAAGGGGTGGAGGGGTCAGGTGAGGGGAAATTTAGAAATTTAAAGAGAAAGGTCAAGGCAATAGAGCAGTGTAGCGATTTGGGTGAAAATAAGCAGAGTGTGACAGGAAGGGACAGAAAGTTTAATGCCAGCAGTGCAGCAGAGAATAAGTTCAAAGCAGGGAATAATGGTAAAAAATTTAAATTAAAGGCTCTTTATCTGAATGCACAAAGCATTCATAACAAGATAGATGAACTAATGACACAAATAGAGATAAATGGGTTTGATCTAATGGCATTACAGAGACATGGTTGCAAGGTGACCAAGGTTGGAACTAAATGTTCCAGGGTACTTGACGTTTCGAAAAGACAGGCAGAATGGAAAAGGAGGGAGGTAGCCCTGATAATAAAGGCTGACACAAAATAAAGGCTGACATAAGGAAAGTAGAGAGAAAGGATCTCGGCTCGGAAGATCAGGAAGTAGAATCAGTATGGGTGGAGATGAGGAATGACAAGAGGCAGAAAACACTGGTGGGAGTAGTATATAGGCCCCATAACAGTAGCTATACCTCTGGACAGAATATTAATCAGGAAATAGTAGGAGCTTGTAACAAAGGTAATGCAATAATCGTGGGGGACTTTAATCTTCATATAGACTGGACAAATCAAATTGGAAAGGGTAGTCTGGAGGACGAGTTCATGGAACGCATTCGGGACAGTTTCCTAGAACAATACGTCATGGAACCAAATAGGGAACAGGCTATTTTAGATCTTGTATTGTGTAATGAGACAGGGTTAATTAGCAATCTCATAGTAAAGGATCCTCTGGGGCAGAGTGATTATAATATGATAGAATTTCACATTAAGTTTGAGAGTGACTTGCCTAAGTCCGAAACTAGAGTCTTAGGGGGAGAAATTGAGTCGCAGCCCCTTTGGGGTGCTAACTTCGCCGGGGCAGTACTTTTAGCACATCGGAAAAATTAGCGCCGCCGCGGCTGAAATTGAGTGGTAGTGCCCCAAGAGGGAAGCGGGGTGCTACTAGAAGCGCCCCGCCTCCCTCTTGGGGTGCTACGAGGGAGGGGCCTTGCACAACGTGACCCGGGGCCCAGCTGGGCCACTGGGGATCGGAGTGCCAGCAAAAGAGCCCGGCACTGAAGAGAAGTGCCGGGCTCATGGAGCACAGCCGGCACTCCATGGGGGGAGGTGGGTCAGGATGTTGGGGACGAGAGCGGAGGCAGGTGCTGGCAGGCGGCCAGCAACAAAAATGGCCACCTGGCACCTCGCCTTTTAATAGCGCCACCCTGGCCGCAGGTAGGCCCACCTGACCCCGTCGGACGTAGCGTCCAGTGGTAAGTCAGGGGTGCTACCGAAGATCGCGGCCGGGACACGAGCGGGGCACTGCACACGGTGATGACGTCATCACTGGCTGCACAGCACCGCGGGGCGCTGACAGTTACCGCACAGTAGAAAACACAAAAAGCATACAAAAAATGGTGGGGAACCAAGGGTCTAATGAAGGTGAGGAACTTAACGTAATTAATATAAGTAGAGAAAAAGTACTAGAGAAATTAATGGGAATAAATGCCGACAAATCCCCTGGACCTGACGGCCTACATCCTAGGGTTCTAAAAGAGGTGGCTGCAGAGATAGTGGATGCATTGGTTTTGATCTTCCAAAAATTCCCTAGATTCTAGAACGGTCCCAGCGGATTGGAAGGTAGCAAATGTAACACCGCCTTTCAAGAATGGAGGGAGAGCGACAACAGGGAACTGCAGGCCAGTTAGCCTGACATCAGCCGTCGAGAAAATGCTGGAATCCATTGTTAAGGAAGTGGTATCAAGTCACTTAGAAAATCATAACATGATTAGGCAGCGTCAACATGGTTTTATGAAAGGGAAATCGTGTTTGACAAATTTATTAGTTTTTTTGAGGATGTAACTTGCAGGATAGATAAAGGGGAACCAGTGGATGTAGTATATTTGGATTTCCAAAAGGCATTCGATAAGGTGCCACATAAAAGGTTATTACACAATATAAGGGCTCATGGGGTTGAGGGTAATATAGTAGCATAGATAGAGGATTGGTTAACAGACAGAAAACAGAGAGTAGGGATAAATGGGTCTTTTTCAGGTTCGCAGGCTGTAATTAGTGGAGTGCCACAAGGATCAGTGCTGGGGCCTCAGCTATTTACAATCTATATTAATGACCTAGATGAAGTGACCGAGTGTAATGTATCCAAGTTTGCTAATGATACAAAGCTAGGTGGGACAGTAAGCTGTGAGGAGAACACAGTCTGCAAAGGGATATAGGTGGACTAAGTGAGTGGGCAGTAAGGTGGCAGATGGAGTATAATGTAGGGAAATGTGAAGTTATTCACTTTGGTAGGAAGGATAGAAAAACAGAATATTTCTTAAATGGTGAGAAACTTTTAAACGTTGTTGCTCAGAGAGATGTGGGTGTCCTTGTGCAAGAAACACAGAAAGCTAGCATGCAGGTACAGCAAGCAATATAGAAGGAAAATGGCATGTTGGCCTTTATTGCAAGGGGATTGGAGTATAAGAGTAAGGAAGTCTTGCTACAATTGTACAGGGCCTTGGTGAGACCACACCTGGAGTACTGTGCACAGTTTTGGTCTCCTTATCTAAGGAAGGATATACTTGCCTTGGAGGCAGTGCAACCAATGTTCACTAGATTGATTCCTGGGATGAGAGGGCTGTCCTATGATGAGAGATTGTGTAGAATGGGCCTATAATCTCTGGAGTTTAGAAGAATGAGAGGTGATCTCATTGAAACATAAGATTCTGAAGGGGATTGACAGTGTAGATGCATAGGGAGCATAGTCTCAGGATAAGGGGTAGGCCATTAATGACCGAGATGAGGAGGAATTGCTTCACTCAGAGGGTTGTGAATCTTTGGAATTCTCTGCCCCAGAGGGCTGTGCATGCTGAGCTGTTGAGTATATTCAAGGCTGAAATAGATAGATTTTTGGAATCTAAGGGAATCAAGGGATATAGAGATAGGGCGGGAAAGTGGAGTTGAGGTCGATGATCAGCCATGATCTTATTGAATGGCAAGAGCAGGCTCGAGGGGCTGTATGGCCTACTCCTGCTCCTATTTCTTATGTTCTTATAAAGAATGACCACTTGCATTGCCAGATAGTTGCCACATCCCATGAAGCAACACACACCACTTCTTCAAAGGTAGAAAAAAAATACTGATATAATCTTGCCATCGATTTTGAGTAATTGATACTCAGCACAAAACTGGACCAAAAGTCAGGCAATAAATATTTGCCTTTAATGTCCTGATATTCACAGCAAAGCCTGATACTGAGCCTACGGCAGTGTGTTGACCTTTCTAAACTGCTAGGAAAGATGGACGCATCTATCCAAACCACCCAGTATCAGGAAAATTCTATTAACCCATCAGGCATCAAGACTTATCCATCAGCTCTATGGTAGACCTCTTTGCTACCGGCATATCAGACCCGCCCCATCGCAGTCCCGCCCCATCGCAGTCCCGTCCCCCCGCCCCATCGCAGTCCCGTCCCCCCGCCCCATCGCAGTCCCGTCCCCCCGCCCCATCGCAGTCCCGTCCCCCCGCCCCATCGCAGTCCCGTCCCCCCGCCCCATCGCAGTCCCGTCCCCCCGCCCCATCGCAGTCCCGTCCCCCCGCCCCATCGCAGTCCCGTCCCCCCGCCCCATCGCAGTCCCGTCCACCCGCCCCATCGCAGTCCCGTCCCCCCGCCTCATCGCAGTCCCTGGCCCCCGCCCCATCGCAGTCCCTGGCCCCCGCCCCATCGCAGTCCCTGGCCCCCGCCCCATCGCAGTCCCGTCCCCCCGCCCCATCGCAGTCCCGTCCCCCCGCCCCATCGCAGTCCCGTCCCCCCGCCCCATCGCAGTCCCGTCCCCCCGCCCCATCGCAGTCCCGTCCCCCCGCCCCATCGCAGTCCCGTCCCCCCGCCCCATCGCAGTCCCGTCCCCCCGCCCCATCGCAGTCCCGTCCACTCGCCCCATCGCAGTCCCGTCCACCCGCCCCATCGCAGTCCCTGGCCCCCGCCCCATCGCAGTCCCGTCCCCCCGCCCCATCGCAGTCCCGTCCCCCCGCCCCATCGCAGTCCCGTCCACCCGCCCCATCGCAGTCCCGTCCACCCGCCCCATCGCAGTCCCGTCCACCCGCCCCATCGCAGTCCCTGGCCCCCGCCCCATCGCAGTCCCGTCCCCCCGCCCCATCGCAGTCCCGTCCACCCGCCCCATCGCAGTCCCTTGTCCCCGCCCCATCGCAGTCCCGTCCCCCCGCCCCATCGCAGTCCCGGCCCCCGCCCCATCGCAGTCCCGTCCCCCCGCCCCATCGCAGTCCCGCCCCATCGCAGTCCCGGCCCCCGCCCCATCGCAGTCCCGTCCACCCGCCCCATCGCAGTCCCGTCCACCCGCCCCATCGCAGTCCCGTCCCCCCGCCCCATCGCAGTCCCGCCCCATCGCAGTCCCGTCCACCCGCCCCATCGCAGTCCCGGCCCCCGCCCCATCGCAGTCCCGTCCACCCGCCCCATCGCAGTCCCGTCCACACGCCCCATCGCAGTCCCTGGCCCCCGCCCCATCGCAGTCCCGTCCCCCCGCCCCATCGCAGTCCCGTCCACCCGCCCCATCGCAGTCCCGTCCCCCCGCCCCATCGCAGTCCCGTCCCCCCGCCCCATCGCAGTCCCGTCCCCCCGCCCCATCGCAGTCCCGTCCCCCCGCCCCATCGCAGTCCCGTCCACCCGCCCCATCGCAGTCCCGTCCACCCGCCCCATCGCAGTCCCGTCCACCCGCCCCATCGCAGTCCCGTCCACCCGCCCCATCGCAGTCCCTTGTCCCCGCCCCATCGCAGTCCCGGCCCCCGCCCCATCGCAGTCCCGTCCACCCGCCCCATCGCAGTCCCTTGTCCCCGCCCCATCGCAGTCCCGGCCCCCGCCCCATCGCAGTCCCTTGTCCCCCCGCCATCGCAGTCCCGTCCACCCGCCCCATCGCAGTCCCGTCCACCCGCCGCATCGCAGTCCCTTGTCCCCGCCCCATCGCAGTCCCGGCCCCCCGCCCCATCGCAGTCCCGGCCCCCCGCCCCATCGCAGTCCCGTCCACCCGCCCCATCGCAGTCCCGGCCCCCGCCCCATCGCAGTCCCTTGTCCCCGCCCCATCGCAGTCCCTTGTCCCCGCCCCATCGCAGTCCCGTCCACCCGCCCCATCGCAGTCCCGTCCACCCGCCCCATCGCAGTCCCTTGTCCCCGCCCCATCGCAGTCCTGGCCCCCGCCCCATCGCAGTCCCGTCCCCCCGCCCCATCGCAGTCCCGCCCCATCGCAGTCCCGGCCCCCGCCCCATCGCAGTCCCATCCCCCCGCCCCATCGCAGTCCCGCCCCATCGCAGTCCCGTCCACCCGCCCCATCGCAGTCCCTTGTCCCCGCCCCATCGCAGTCCCGGCCCCCGCCCCATCACAATCCCGCCCCATCGCAGTCCCGTCCCCCCGCCCCATCGCAGTCCCGTCCCCCCACCCCATCGCAGTCCCGGCCCATCGCAGTCCCGTCCCCCACCCCATCGCAGAAGAAAAAAGCCATTACTCTCCAATAACAGAAGCATGCTACTATATTTTAAATTGATACTGTATAATTCAAAAATCTACAACCTGCTCTGCTTATGTCCAATCGTTTCCAAATGTTTAATCTTCATGCACTGATCCTCTGTGTGACCCTTGGAGCAATGGGAATAGAGCCACTGCCTGCATCCCCAATCCTAATGTAATCATTAATTTAGATGCTATACAACAGCAGTATTCATACTCATAAATATTCACAGGACCACAGATAACAATAGGAATATTTAGCACAGGACTGAAATAGATTCTGCCACATAAATTACATCCTACATCGTTTAATAAAAAAGATAAAAACACTTAAATGATGAGACCAATTCGACAGACAGTTAGTGTTTGAAACAATCTGTATAAGTATGTGATGTCGAATGGAAACAATTAAACTTCATGGCATTTTACACTTTCTGTCAGCCTTGGATTAGTGGCAGCACTCGCACCGCTGAGTCAGACGGTTGTGGTCCCACTCCAGAGACTTGAACGCACAATCTAGGCTGACACCTCAATGCAGTACTAAGGGAATACTGCATTGTCAGAAGAGCCGCCTTTCAGAAGAGACATTAAACCGAGACCCCATCTACACATTCAGGTGGATGCAGAAGATACCACTGCACTATTTGAAGAAGAGCAGGGGATTTCTGCCACTGCCCCGACCAACATTTTTTCCCTCAACCACTACCACCAAAAACAAATGATCTAGTCATTATCTTATTGCTGTTTGTGTGACCATGCTATGTGCAAATTGGCTGTCACATTTCCCTATATTACAACAGTGGCTACATTTAAAAAGTGCTCCATTGGCTGTGCAATGCTTTGGGATGTCCTGAGGTTGTGAAAGGTCCTACATAAATGCAAGTTCTTG
The DNA here is from genome assembly GCA_030390025.1 of Squalus acanthias. Taxonomy (NCBI): domain Eukaryota; kingdom Metazoa; phylum Chordata; class Chondrichthyes; order Squaliformes; family Squalidae; genus Squalus; species Squalus acanthias. Next base: position 35,388,382 of record CM059425.1, on the reverse strand, counting down.
CTTTCTTTGTATTTATCCTGTAGAAGAATAGAAACTCCGTATCAGTGGATTTGAAATTATATAATCCGTTGTGATGAACAGGTATCTAAAATGTAGTGAACCCACGGGATAGCTTTCTTTATTCTCCATGTGTCAGAGGAAGATGGATGATATTTGATGCTGCTTTCATAGTATAGCACTGCCACCTGAGGCAACCCTGACTTTGTATGGCAGTGTTGTAAATAAATGAGGCAGCGCTACTGCATCTAGTGGGTCACTGGGGAAGGTCTGCAGCCAAAAACTTAATGGTTATGAGCCTGACTCTTCACAATTGTGTATGCATAAGCCTGTGGAGTCAGAACAACAACTTAGACTTGTATAGTGCCTTTAACATGAGTTATTTAAAATGTGCTTTTGAATTAAAGCTTTCAATAAAAGGGTTACATTTACAGGATGGCAAGGCTGGCAGGTATATATTAAGTTCCTGACGGGGTCTGAAATCAGCATCCTTTAGACAATGAGGGGCAATTTGACATTCCAGCAAATGTTCAACCTCATTCCTGCTGCAACAATATCATTCATTTGAATTCGGTCAGGGATATTGCTAAATTAGGCTGGAGTGCACCACTGAGGTGGGAGGCTGTCTAAAAGCTGACATTGCAGAGAGACATTCTGAGAAAAAGAGATGCAAGCACCAAAAGGCAATCCGACTTTTGGAAGCCGAACGGCCCAGGCAGGCAGCCAGTGAAGTGCTGCAGAAAGGTTGAAAAGATAGGAGACTGCAGGGAGAGAGGTTCTGCCCTGGACTGGAGAAAAGGATGCAGAGAGATTATTCCTGTTAAGTAAGACAACCCACTGGAGTGTGGTTAGCGTTATATGTTCTTTATTTTGTATCATTGTGCAATATAAATTGTACCAATTGATCTAAGCAACTTTGATCATACGCTGTATGTTTTACCTTACTGTAGAATTAAGCAGCTTATGATTTGAAACAAGCTTCGTCTCGTCTATTGTTGGCTCAGTCCATCTTCAGAGAGATTGAACAAGTGCATGTGCATAGGATGCAGAGATGCAGTCCAGATCGCAAGGGAGTTATGCACTCTGGGATCCCGCTACCTTATAAGCAGATGCAGGGTGGTGTGATTCAATTCCTATAAATATAAGGCACTCAGACTCACAGGAACGACTGATGCCATTCAACCCAGAAAGTATCTGCAGCAAACCCAAATTTGTAACAGTGGGATTTGATGTGGGCATCAGAGCTATGGATGATTTGAAGTGTGTGCAGGGTGGAGCTTGGAAGACCAACAAGGAAAGCATTGGTGAAGGTTGAGGGTTTCAGCAGCAAATGGAGTGAGGTAGGGACGGAGGGAGAGGTTACAGAGATAGAAATGGGTAATATTGATGACGGACCAGATGCTCAGCAGGACACTGAGGTTGACCCTGAATGAGGAAATGCTTGTTTTAGAGTAAATGATCAAACTGTGCAGGTGTATTTTACATGAATGCATTATTCTTCAGCCATAATGTGAGGTTGAGGCAAATTTGTAACTTGCTGAAAGTGGCTAAAATGAAGTGCTGTGGTTTACAGGTTGTCACATGAATCTGACACCAAAAGCTGAAAAAGTCAATAAATAATTAGAAATAATTAACTGGAAGGAAATTTCCATCTCTTGTCTACTTTAACATCACAGTATCTACTTTGGTAATATTGAATAATTTGACACATTCCAATAGATGTAAAATAATGATCTGTATGGGTGAGCAATAACAAGAGTTTTCAGCAGTATTTTGTATTTAAAAATTGATTTTTACAAAATTAATTCAGCTTTGAGTCAATTTGTGTGGGCTTAAAAATGGAGGACAAGTGGTTTCCAAAGCCCAACACTGACCTGTTTCATGGCCTGAACTATTGTTGTAGAGTCATGTAGTGACACCTGACAGCTATGCTTCTGTATTTTGCAAAATGCTTCATGGATTGAGAGTCATTCACAGAAGATGTATTTTGCACAACTGCCCCTGGAATTTGCACTTGCAATGATGTGGCAAAGCTGGGCAGTGGGAGCCATGAACTGCACTGGTACTGCCTATGACAGCTATGCCATTATTTATAGTAACAATGCTATTCTTCCTGAGCATTTATCATGGCCTCTCCACAGGCTGTGACTATATTCTTCTCCATGGCTATATCCAGAATTCTATTCTATTAGTATGGTCCACCTTCCCCTCACCTGTGGCCCTCACAATCTTGCTGAGTCTGTTGGCCTCAGTTCACAGTTCACAAGCTCTGGCCTATTCAAAGAGGAGGAAAGGAGAAAGAGAGTCAGTGATAGATTTTTTTTTAAAACACACGCAGAAAAAAAATCAAGTTGTTTTATAACAGGTTTGTGAGAGTGGCCTCTAGGCAACCAATGCGTAGGATTATGGCCATCAACCAAAGGTTAGTGAGTGTCGCTGTAATATTGAGTTGTAACTTAGCATGACGGCACACTGCAGTTTTTATTTCCAGCAAAATATGCAGATCGAGCGTTCAAGCCCTACTGCAGAACTTGAGCACATGATTTTTTTTTATTGTTCAAGGGATGTGGGCGTCGCTGGCAAGGTCAGCCTTTATTGCCCATCCCTAGTTGCCCTTGAGAAGGTGGTGGTGAGCCGCCTTCTTGAACTGCTGCAGTTCGTGCGGTGAAGGTACTCCCACAGTGCTGTCAGGGAGGGAGTTTCAGGATTTTGACCCAGCGACGATGAAGGATCGGCGATACACTTCGAAGTCAGGATGGTGTGTGACTTGGAGGGGAACTTGGAGGTGGTGGTGTTCCCATGCGCCTGCTGCCCTTGTCCTTCTAGGTGGAAGAGGTCGCGGGTTTGGGAGGTGCTGCCGAAGAAGCCTTGGTGAGTTGCTGCAGTGCATCTTGTAGATGGTACACACTGCAGTCACAGTACGCCGGTAGTGGAGGGAGTGAATGTTTACGGTGGTGGATGGGGTGCCAATCAAGCGGGCTGCTTTGTCCTGGATGGTGTCGAGCTCTTGAATGTTGTTGGAGCTGCACTCATCCAGGCAAGTGGAGAGTATTCCATCACACTCCTGACTTGTGCCTTGTAGATTGTGGAAAGGCTTTGGGGAGTCAGGAGGTGAGACACTCGCCTTAGAATACCCAGCCTCTGACCTGCTCTTGTTGCCACAGTATTTATGTGGCTAATTCAGTTAAGTTTCTGGTCAATGGTGACCCCCAGGATGTTGATGGTTGGGGGATGCGGCGATGGTAATGCCGTTGAATGTCAAGGGATGGTGGTTAGACTCTCGCTTGTTGGAGATAGTCATTGCCTGGCACTTGTGTGGCGCGATTGTTACCTGCCACTTATCAGCCCAAGCCTGAACGTCGTCCAGGTCTTGTTGCATGCGGGCATGGACTGCTTCATTATCTGAGGAGTTGTGAATGGCGCTGAACACTGTGCAGTCATCAGCGAACATCCCCATTTCTGACCTTATGTTGGGGGGAAGTTCATTGAGGAAACAGCTGAAGATGGTTGGGCCTAGGACACTTCCCTGAGGAACTCCTGCAGCGATGTCCTGGGGCTGTGATGATTGAGCTCCAACCACCACAACCATCTTCCTTTGTGCTAGGTATGACTCCAGCCAGTGGAGAGTTTCTGCCCCCCCCCCCCCCCCCCCGCCGATTCCCATTGACTTCAGTTTTACTAGGGCTCCTTGATGCTACACTTAGTCAAATGCTGCCTTGATGTCAAGGGCAGTCACTCTCACCTCACCTCTGGAATTCAGCTCCTTTGTCCATGTTTGGACCAAGGCTGTAATGAGGTCGGGAGCCAAGTGGTCTTGGCAAAACCCAAAGTGGCCATCAGTGAGTAGGTTATTGGTGAGTAAGTGCCGCTTGATAGCACTGTCAATAACATCTTCCATCACTTTTCTGATGATTGAGAGTAGACTGATGAGGCGGTAATTGGCCGGGTTGGATTTGTCCTGCTTTTTGTGGACAGGACATACCTGGGCAATTTTCCACACTGTCAGATAGATGCCAGTGTTGTAGCTATACTGGAACAGCTTGGCTAGTTCTGGAGCACATCTTCAGCACGACAGCTGGGATGTTGTCGGTGCCCATAGCCTTTGCTGTATCCAGTGCGCTCAGCCGTTTCTTGATAACACGTGGAGTGAAACGAATTGGCTGAAGATTGGCTTCTGTGACGGTGGGGACCTCAGGAAGAGGCCGATATGAATCATCCACTCTGCACTTCTGGCTGAAGATGGTTGCAAACGCTTCAGACTTGTCTTTTGCACTCACGTGCATGGGCTCCACCATCATTGAGGATGGGGATATTCATGGAGCCTCCTCCTCCCGTTAGTTGTTTAATGGTCCACCACCATTCACGACTGGATGTGGCAGGACTGCAGAGCTTTGATCTGATCCGTTGATTGTGGGATCGCTTAGCCCTGTCTATAGCATGCTGCTTCCGCTTTGTAGCATGCATGTAGTCCTGTGTTGCAGCTTCCCCAGGTTGGCACCTCATTTTTTCATTTTTAGGTACACCTGGTGCTGCTCTTGGCATGCTCTTCTACACTCATTATTGGACCAGGGTTGGTCCCCTGGCTTGATGGTAATGGTAGAGTGAGGGATATGCCACTCCATGAGGTTACAGATTATGGTGGAATACAATTCTGCTGCTGCTGATGGCCCACAGTGCCTCATGGATGCCCAGTTTTGAGCTGCTAGATCTGTTCTGAATCTATCCCATTTAGCACAGTTGTAGTGCCACACAACACGATAGAGGGTGTCCTCAGTGTGAAGATGGGACCTTGTCTCCACAATGTGCGGTGGTCACTGCTTCCAATACTGTCATGGACAGATGCATCTGTGACAGATAGATTGGTGAGGACGAGGTCAAGTAGGTTTTTACCTCGTGTTGGTTCTCTCACCACCTGACTCGGGCCCAGACTGGCAGCTATGTCCTTCAGGCCTCAGCCAGCTCGATCAGTAGTGGTGCTACCGAGCCACTCTTGGTGATGGACATTGAAGTCCCCACCCAGAGTATATTCTGTGCCCTTGCTACTCTCAGTGCTTCTTCCAAGTGGTGTTCAACATGGAGGAGTACTGATTCATCAGCTGAGGGAGGGCGGTAGGTGGTAATCAGCAGGAGGTTTCCTTGCCCATGCTTGACCTGAAGCCATCAGACTTCATGGGGTCCGGAGTCAATGTTGAGGATTCCCAGGGCCACTCCTTCCCAACTGTATACCACTGTGCCGCCACCCCTGGTTGGCCTATCCTGCCGATGGGACAGGACATACCCAGGGATGGTGATGGAGGAGTTTGAGACATTGGCTGAAAGGTATGATTCTGTGAGTATGACTATGTCAGGCTGTTGCTTGACTAGTTGTGGGACAGCTCTTCCAATTTTGGCACAAATCCCCAGATGTTGGTGAGGAGAACTTTGCAAGGTTTACTGGGCTGGGTGTGCCGTTGCCGTGTCCATAGTCGGTACCGAGGTTGATGCCGGGTGGTCCGTCTGGTTTCATTCTTATTACTGTGTTTCGTAGTGGTTAGTTACAACTGAGTGACTTGCTATGCCATTTCAGAGGGCAATTAAGAGTCAACCACATTGCTGTGGGTCTGGAGTCACATTTAGGCCAAACCAGGTAAGGATGGCAGATTTCCTTCCCTAAAGGACATCAGTGAACCAGATGGGTTTTTACGACAATCCAGTAGTTTCATGGTCACCATTACTGATATTGGCTATGTTGACACTGCAGTGTGGTGCTGAGGGAATACTGCACATGTTGAAGGTGCTATCTTTCAAGTGAAGTGTTAAACCAAGGAAATGTCTGCCTGTTCAGGTAGACACAAACAATTGAGGAAGAGACAGGGAGTTTTCCTGGAGAACATTTATCCCTCAACCATCACCATCAAAAAACAGATTCACTGGTCAATTCATCTCATTGCTCTTTGCTGTGTGCAAATTGGCTGCTGCATTTGCCTACAAAACAGCAGTAACTAAAATTCATAAGTAATTCATTGACTGCAAAGCACTTTGAGACATCTTGAGGAAGTGAAAGGCACTATATAAATGCAGTTCTTCTTTCTTTACTAAGCCAGCCTCAGTTCTGAATTCAAATGGAAGTGTATTGTACAATTCAGAGCAAATAGGGATGAGTGAATTGGACTAAGGTCCAAATTGAATTGGAGTGGCAGTGCAGGCCAGATTTATTAAAAAAAACACGCACCAAGGTAGCATTGGGAAATGATTTCTGGAACAGTGTTCAAATCCATTCCTGATCGATGAGATGTCTTCAGGATTCTAAATTACTTTGGGCAATTTAAACCTACATAACAATAGATGTGCGTCCATTTCAGAACTGTTCTGAAATTCGAGTCTAATAAGATTAGCAGTGTGTCAAATGAAAGAATCAATGTGGTTTAGTAATGGGTGTTCAACAGAAATGGAAACTTTGGCATTTTGGGTCAGATAGAATGAACCGTATATCAGGCGTAAGAAGTGCCCAGTTTGGGACTGCTTGGTGTTACTAACTGCTAAGAGGGAAAATATACTAGTCCTCGTTACTGTCATTCCTCACTTTGATGAGGATATATAAGATGTGCTTCCAACAGAGAGCTGTGCTCACAGCAGTGCAAGTCAGAGAATCGGAGTAACAAGTTTGTATCCCTATCTCCGAAGCACGCCTCTTGTGAGGACAGGTTCTCACTGGGAGCACGGGATCACAGAATCACTCCTTACATCAAAAATAAGGACTAAAATTCTAGGAATGAGAGAGGACAATGATTTCTGAAGATGGTTTGAAGATTTAGAGAACATACACCCATTGAGCGTTATGTCATTAAACAGTGCTTTCAATGTTCTTTTATAGTTTTCCCTTTAACCTGTTCACCAGAACATTCTGTTACTTCAAATGTGTCCATTGCAGCACTAATCTTTTTTGTTTGTTGTTGTATAGCTGATATTTGAAGGCATTCGGGGGCCTGGTATAGAGGGGGACATTGCAATCGATGATGTAACTGTAACAGAAGGCGAGTGCAGGAAAGTAGACCAGCCTGTCAACAGTAAGTGAAATATTTGGAAATAAAATCTGCACATTAATGTCTACAAAACAAAGTGACTAGGTCACTAGGTGAGCAACTAGGCATCAAAGCAACTTGGTGAGCACCTTTTTAAATACAAAACATTTATTTGAACATGAAATAATGTTGTAATTCAATCATTTTGATACACAATTTAATATTTTTTAATTTAATTTTCCAAAGCCTTATTCAAATAGTTGCAACATAAATATGTGTTGCAAAGAACCCGAACTGTACAAGAGGTTTTCTAGAAACAGAAGAAAAGGTCTTCACCATGTTTCATAAATGATGCCTGACTTCATTCTCCTCCATTTTATTTATCCACTTTTTACCTTGTTTTTCTCAGGTCTCCCCAAGCCTGTTACTTCAAATGTGTCCATTACTGGGGGTAAAATTCAACTTTGGAGGGGCATAAAATGGGTGGTAGTGTTCATCAGCCCCATTTTGCAACTCTGTTGATTTTTATTTCCTTTGAAGTCACTGGAAATAAAAATCAGGAGATGTAAAACAGGCTGCCGATTCGCTATTGCCCGTTTTACATTATCACACAAAGTCAAAATCTACTCCATTGTCTTCTTCCAGTTGTTTTCCATTGCAGAGGCCACTATACTGATAATGCACCGGGGGCTGAGGAATTCAATAGTAAGACACAGTTAGTTGCAGTCACTGAACAGTACCTCCCAGGTTCCATAATCTGCTACCAACCAGCAGGAAGACCCATTCACTGTCATCAGATCTTCCACATGTGGAGATACCTCAAACATTCAGGAGGCTCTGAACCAGCAGATTAGGGTTAATGGAGGGGTCTCAGATGGTACTCTCGTCAGGCTTAAAACAAAACTAGCTTCAGAAGGAGAATATGCTTCTATTAAAGCAGTGTGCATTTTGGCAATAACCAGGCCTGCATTCACCTGCACAATATGTAGTTGATTGGACACAGTTGGTGGAACAGATGTGCTGTGTAGTTAATATGCATTTCACATTGTTTCGAACCAGCAAATCCTCTCCACGTATCTGTTCAGCGCTCCATAGAAGCATCTGAAGGCCTTTCTGCAGGACAAGAAGGGGACCAATAGCTGCACCTTTCGCTGAGATGACCAACCCCATCTTGCCCAGATACATCTAGTGCACCAACTTTTGACGGATTATTCCACGCAAACCCTACAAGCCATTCTTTCTCAAATCTGAAAATTGCAAACCATAATCATATGTTCATGTCATCGTGTACTTGTATCCAGATAGTGATCTGGGATTATAACTCTTTGTATAACATTGTTCTCTATTTGCAACATTTTTGAACAGACTGTCCAGAGATAGAGTAGCGTAGCATGCACCACTGAGACATGTTCAATGGTTCGTTACATACCAGCTATTCAGTTAAACAAATTATTTCAAACTGTAAATAGGATACTTACAGTTACGTGTGCATTACTTTTCTACAAATTCATAATTTATTTACATGTTCTAGGTTTCATGGTAAAAAAAAATGTTTATTTCTCTCATCTATGTCTTCAGTGTCCTTTTTTCCCCATTGGCTCTCACTCTCACGGGTGGAACTGTAATTGTTTCTGGAATGCTCAGCCTGATTTTTTTTTTCCTGGAGTCCTTGGACTCCTAACAATACTCAGTTGGATGGTGTCTTGCCTGGTCCCAGTTGCCAAACCGCAACTTGTCCTCTACATAAATGCTGCACATGTGTATTTAGAATAATCCATATCTGTAGTCATTCATATGCATTCAGCGTCATGCAGTATTGTAATGTAATGCAAAGTAGGTTTGTATACACAACAACAACAACTTGTATTTATATAGCGCCTTTAATGTAGTAAAACGTCCCAAGGCGCTTCACAGGAGCGTTATCAAACAAAATTTGACACCGAGCCACATGAGATATATGGGAAGAGGTAGGTTTTAAGGAATGTCTTAAAGGAGGAAAGAGAGGTAGAGAGGTGGAGAGGTTTAGGGAGGGAATTCCAGAGCTTAGGACCTTGGCAGCTGAAGACACGGCCACCAATGGTGGAGCAATTGAATTCAAGGATGCTCAAGAGGCCAGAATTAGAGGAGTGCAGAGATTTCGGAGGATTGTGGGGCTGGGAGAGATTACAGAGTGAGGGAGGGGCGAGGCCATGGAGGGACTTGAAGCACTGTTCTGAGAATTGGTAATCTTCTCTAGGGTCAGGTTGGCTCAGTGGTGATGTACTCTCCTCTAAGTCAATGTTAGGGTTTGGTGCGGTACTGAAGGAGTGCTTCAGTGTCCGAAGTGCCGCATTTCAGATGAAAAGTTAAACTGAGAGCCAGTTTGCCTGTTCAGATGGACATATAAGATCCTAGAACATTTTTCTGAAGAAGAGCAGGGAGATCTCCCAGTGTCCTGGCAAACATTCATTCCTCAACCAACACCAACAAAGTAGATTATTTGGTTCATCATTGATTTGCTGTTTGTGGGACTTTGCTGTGCATAAATTGACTCCCACGTTTCCCTGCAAAACAAAAGTGACTATACTTCAAAAGTAATTAATTGACTGTAAAGCGCTTTGGGACATTCTGACGATATGAGTTTTTAATGCAAGTCTTTCTTTCTTGTTTCTCGATGCAGAGCACCTTGTGGGTACTGAAAACATGTAACCCTGCCATACTGATGCACAGGGAGGTATCATGGTTTCAGTACTCATAAAAATACTTTTCATTGCATTGACCATGTTACATTTAAGCCTGGTCTCAGTGAGACCAGAAAGATCAAGGTAAGTATGCCATATAATGATGCAGGAATTGCAGCCTGGTAAAAATTAATTATATTCATCTCCCAATAATTGACATAATTGCTGCTGTTAATTTAATGGTGTTAAAATGTTACTGCCTTGTTAAATTAAGTCATAACGTGTGACTGCCATCATTACTGACTGGCAGCACTTTATACCCAGCTGGTTATTAGCTGCTAGGCATTTGGTGAACTTTGCACCAGGCCGACTTTGATGCCAACATTTCCTTTATGAGCCACATTTTGTTAGAGTGCTATAAAGGAAAACGGCAAACAACATGCAACCATGGTGTCACACTGGATTATTATCTAGAGTGCTCTGGACAAAGAGGAAAGAAGCGCTGCCCCTCTCCACACCAGCTCCCCCAGAGAGAAGCTGGGTTTCTCCACCAGCTGCCAGAATGGAGTATCCAACACTTGGCAGAGGATCTTGTTTGTAAAGGATAGTGTATTAACATAGTGAATTAGAGATGAGTTTTCCTTTAGGAGTTTTACTAAGATACAGAGGAATTGCTGTTCCCAACTTTTAATTAACCTTACTTTGACATTCTGATGCAAGCCAGTTTATTAAGTTAAGTACTTCATGTGGGTGCAAATCGTGGAATGAAATTGAGGAGATGTCAACCCAAATGATAAAGGTGAAAATTTACCCCAGTGCCTCTGAAATGTTAGGTCTGTATTTCTAGCATTCCAAGACCTATATTTTGATTCCATCATGCGGTAAGCCAAATTCCTGAAAGGAGTTTTTCAACATTTCGCAAATGGCACTTTAACAATGTACCGTCCGCTGTAGAGTAACAAGTGAGTGATAATGTGCTGCAGGGCTGCAACACGATTGAGAGCATCAGAAAATAAACTGCGAGAAGCAAGCTCATGTGTGCTCAGTGATCTGAAACCTGAGATTGAATAACACGCTGCCAGGAGCTGTTATTCTAAAATCTGCACAGGTCGTTTTTTTTCTGGTGATGTTAAATTTAACTGTAATAACACTCTTATTTTCTACATAGTTTATGTTTCCCAGCATATTCTGCTTTGCATATTTTCAAAAGCTTATATTTGGGATGCAAGCCTTATAACAAAAAACAAATCGAGAAAGGTAGCATTATACCATGAGCATTCGGGAGCTACTGTATTTTTAGTAGAATGTTGCAATTTTTTTCATTCACGATAATTTCATCACCATATTACGGATCAACTCTTTCCAAGGATGAGAGCCACTTTGATCAGTCTCTTACACCTGGATTAACATGTAATTACCACAATTCACAAAATCGTGACCAAAACCATCTGGTGCATCAGGAATAACAGACCTGCTTTGAAGGCTTCACTATCTCATAATGAAAAATACACTTAAGAATGGGGAAATTTGAATTTCATTATATTTCTCCACAAATTCCACCCAAAATATCTGAATGGTAGACCAACATTTTCTACTGTTTTTCCTTAATGACATAATCTGAGCCTTAAGGGTGTAGATTGAAAGACAACCAGGTTCAGTTGGTTTGTACAAGGTTTCTAACTGGCCCTGCAATATTTACTCTTTAATTATACCATAAAAAGTCACTTTTCCATCTTACATGTGAACTAATCATCCAAAAAAACAGAAGGTATGTCATTTATTTCAGTGATGTTTGTGGAGCCTTGCTGTGCATAAATTGGCTGCCGTGTTTCCTAAATTACAACCGTGACTACAGTTCAAAGGTAATTCATTGTCTGCATAGCGCTTTGGGAACGCCTGAGCTCATGAGCTATAAATGCAAGTTCTTTCTTTCTCTTTTCCTTTCTCTCCTTTCTACAAAAAGCAAGCATTGTCTGTGCAGTACTTAACACTTCAAAAACAAAGGAATTATAAGATGAGAAGCAATATATAATCAACTAACAGCCCTATTAGCAGAGCTTTTATCTTTTGTTACCAACGCAAGCCAATATTGATAGTTGAACAAAATGGGGTAGATTTTGGTTCTTGCAACATACGCACTAAGTGGCACCTGGACGGAAGCAAAATTGGGTGAGCTGTGTTACAGGTATGTGATTCCCCGCACACAAATTTCCTCTCTGCACTCTATCCAGACAATACTTACTGTCCAAAAGATAAAGATGAAAATCTGCCCAGTGCTTCTAAGTCTATATGGCCCGAAAATTAGACCTAATACGCGAGAGTACGCACTGTGTACTCTCGCGTTTTAGGTCTCCAATTGCCGGTTTCCAGCATGCACTGCGCATGCGCGGGAAACCGGCACTTCGTGAACTCAAAAGGGGGTGGTTCCTAGGTGAACCGCGTGCGCGCTACAGGCTGCGCGCACGCAGTGCACTTAGTGCTTTGAACGCGCAGGTAAGCATGGAAGATTTTGCACATAAAGGAGGCGTAAGACCCTCTTTTAACAAGGTAAGTAGTTAATTAAGTATTTTAAAAATTTTTCAACAGGTTTATCTTTTTTAGAGACTTTAAAGAAAGGTAAGTTTATTTTTATAACTTTTAAAAAGATTTTAAATTTTTTCAAAAATTTAATTTTTTGTTTAAAGTGGTTAATTTATTTAACTATACTTATTTTATTAATGTGATGGCTTTTTTTTAAAATTTAATTGAGGTTTAGCTGTTCTTTTGGGGGGGTATAGATTCATAGCTTTGACAGGTCTTCCTGTCAAAACTATGAATGAAAGATGGTGTGCTGCCATTGGCTCTAACTGAATCACGTGATCCCAGAGCTCGCAAGAACTAACTGCGTCTGTGGGTCACGCAAGCACTGCACAGCTGCAGCCTTGAAACTAAAGTTCGTGTGAGCCCGGAGGGAAAAGGTAGGCGCGCAGTGAGATATCGCGGGGAAGCCTTACCCCCGCAGGAACGCTCCGTGTTTAATTTCTGGGCCTATATCTCTAGCATTCCAAGTTTTTAATTGTTTAATAAAGTGTTCCATCCACAATGTGTTGTTGGAACAAAATATACATGAAATAACTACAGTCCAAATTGTGCCTTATTCTATTATATTAACTAGACCAGTCAAATAAAGTGAAATTGAAAGGCAATCATTTATCGCTTATATAATCTTACTAGGAGCTATGAAAGGGTTAAAATATTGCAACACTTAATACCATTGAGTCATCTATTGCTTTAATGTAATAATGAAAGTAGCATTATTTAGAAACAGGTTTGTCTTTTTAACAAATTTACTAAAATGCACTTTTTCTTAATCTAGATGTAAAAACTGGTGGTGAAGCCTCCGTATTAATACATATATGGCTGTTTCCAGTCACTCTTCTCATCGCCATGTTAAGCCATCGAAGGTGACCTTATTACGGCAGAGGCTGTGAAAAGATTCATCAGGCATTGCACAAAGAATGAGTCTTTATACATGGACCTTCAAAAATAATTACCAAAGATTCATCAGCTGATTGCAGATTCAAACAGTACGTGTGGTGATGAAAGGCATCATGGGAAAGAGAAGGATGCCAGATTTAAACAAAAACAAAATAAAATGTATATGTGTAAAGTGGTCAACTCAAGAAAGAGAAGAGTTTTTTTGTATTGCTTTAGAGGGATTTGAAAATACAACTGCATAAGATGGACTCTGAAAGAGCTTTAGAAATCTTGTCAAAGCACAAAGATCTGGCTGGTTTTATTCCAGTTGAATGGAGATGCTTGTCACCAGGAGACATAATGGCTGGCCAACAAAAGAATTTCCTACTGGAAACAGGGTAAAAGAAGTGCTGACAATTACTCCCCTTGAGAAGTTTTCAGCAAAGCATTAGATAACTGCGGGTCCTTGTCCTCTGCTGTCTATTCTGCTGTGAATACCTGATCTCACAACTGTCTGTAGTGAGCGTTTTATTCCTTTCCTGCCCCTTCACTGTTAACTTTGCTGTGCTTTAGTACATGTTTGGTCTCTCTGCATGCATTTCTGCCCACTGTATGTGAACTGGGCTCAAATAGTACGTGGGCTATATAGGAGTTTGCTTGTGGCCACGATAACACAACCGGTCATCTGTCTGAAGTGAGGAAACCAAACCACCTTCTGTTCATGACATGCCATAAAACCAAGTGCCTTCAATTTGAAAAAAAATATAAAAATTGCCTGAATCATTTAAATAGAAAACACTTTGCACTGCTAATAATGGAGTGTGTGGAACCTTTTGTATATATGTTGCAGCCGATTCCTACGATTAACAGGCAAAGCAGGCAGCCACTGCATTGTTCCTCCAAGCAGAGAGACTCGAGTTACAATCGAAGTCCTTGGACAAGGCATTCATTAAAGCCATCAAGGTGGCCGCAGTCTGCGAGCGTGCGATCCTGTGGAAAAATAGCTTCCACTGAGGCTTAAATTGGGAGCATCACTTTGTACAGTTATTGAGTGCAAATGCGATGACCAGAGCAAAGGTCTCTAGAGATGTGCACAGCGCAGAGAGTATGAAACAGATGATGGATTGTACTTATTTACAGTAATCTCCATTCAGATTGAAAAATAGGCAAGCTGTGCAAAAGCACTATAGCAACAAGACAAACTGTGCTGAATAACCCTGCGATTTTTAGTCTTGCAAGCACCGAGTTTTCTTTGGGATTGAAGTCTTGACTGAAGACTGCAAGAAGGCTTACACGCCTCTGCCCCATTATCCAAATCTGTGCCGATTGTTACATCTTATTTTATTACTTTAGTGGGCCTGGAAAATGTAATGTTGCCTTTGGAGCTCCAGAAGAAAAGGACAAGGTCACACTTGAGTCACATGAAAACACGTCAGACCTTAGCCAAGTGGTCTCAAACTGTTCTCGACTACTACCCTCATCCTGCTAGTTTTAAAATTCTGTGATCTTTTTGTTTAAATTATTTGATCTTTTAAATTAATTCAAAAAATACTTTTTAGTCTAAAGATTGCATAATTGTACACTCTGAAATCCCGAGTATTGACAGAAAAAATTATATGCAAGAATTTGGATTAGAATTATAAACAAAACTACATTGGAGCATTTGTGTGATTACTGAGTATTGATATAAAAAGCACAAGATGTAATAAACAATGATGAGGCTTGAACTTTTGTTTTAAATTCCATAGAAAGTTTATCCATATTCAAGACAATATGGCTGCAGAGATGATTTTTCATCCATGTTCAATAAACCTCTTTTCAGGTACGGTGTGACTTATTGCATGTCTGATTGCTAGTATGGGAGATTTTAATTAAAACAGAGAAAATTAATGAGATTCTACTAGTCCCCAAAACTTGCAAATTCATATTTGATCTGCTGAATTCATTTGCTGATTCCCGCAGCCACCCTCACCTCTGGTATGTTGCTTTTGATGTGATTTTCTCTGAATTAGCTCTCAAAGACTATTCCTGTGTTGTTTAATGACTTTTCTTTACCTCATCCTCTTATCCGCTGTGAAACGACCGGTTTCTTACAGCCCTGAATCCAGCTGTACACATGGCACTCGTCTATCATTCCCATTTGCTGTTTTTGAATAAAAGTAATGTTTCGTTTACCAAATTTGTCAGTTGAGCTGAAATAATAGTGTTCTCTTTATTGAGCAATTGCAATAATCACCACCGGCCTCCTGCACTTAAATAGACTAATAGTTTCAGGAAAAGAAAACTTCCTTTTATCTTTCTGTCGAAAAGCTGGCTCACTTCAAATATTTTTTTCTGTCTGCTTTTTCAGTCGAATAATAAATCTTTTTTTTGTTCTCCAACTAGAATTAGTCACAACAAAATTAAAAATTTCAAGCAAAAGCAGCTGGTGACAAAAATGATAGCTGGTGCAAATACAACACCATGATTTTTTGTACAGTCTTTTAATTTCCAGTTGGTGTGGACCACTGCAAGTAGTCACGTTGAAGTTGCAGTTATCACTTTTTCTCAGGCCATTTATACACCTATATTAAAAACTGTAAAACTCTACAAACGTATTGTCTCTTGTTTGAATTTTTATGAGTATTTCCTCCCAATGTCCTAGCAATGTGATTTTAATGTTTATGTCAGCAAACCGCAGTGAGGAAAGGAAAACGGCTAAAGCACGCGCTATTGATCAATGTAACAAAGTTGATGTAACTTTTAAGTATGCCCACTTGAAAAATTGTTGCAGGTGCTATATTGCCTGGAGTGGAGGATGGGGGATTGTGATTATAAAAAGCAGATTGTGGGGCACCCCACCTTTTGGAGGCGCCTATCCAAGGTAACATCCATGAGTGAGGATCTCCTCTGCCTCACCACCATCATCCCAAAGTGGGTTAAGCAGCAAAAAGTGTTGAAGTTAAACCGTAATTTAATAAAGCCTGACCTGTTGGTCAGTGGTCCTTGTGTCATACTGATGTTGTCATTTAAGGTGCAAGTGTAAAGAGTGGGAAGCCCCTCGTGACCAGAGTGTCCATGTTGACCGCTTGAGGATTGAAGCAGTATTTTTACAGCAAAATTAATTTTTACTAGATTTCAGTTTCTTTATCTGACTCAACGCAAAATATTGTGGGGCTCTGTAAGCCTCTCCATTGAAATATCTAAATAAAACTGTTGTGAATTTCTAATAAAAACTGGAAATTTCTCAAATTTTAGATGGGAAAATGTAAATTCTGCTGAACAGTATTAAGTACGGAACATGCATTTTAGTATTTTGAGCCAAATCTCCTTTTCATAGATTGAGGAACACAAATGGTGGTGAAATGTTTGAGTATGAATGGGCTCATTTCAGATGTATACATAGGTGTGGGATAACATTGAGGCTAGACTTATAGAGATACTACAAAGCTCAGAAACCTTCACAACTGTTGAATATTTTTGTAAGCATTGTCATTCTCTCCTGTTTATCTGGAAGTGCTCCCAGGAGCTAGTTCTTGCTGCTTTATTTTTTTTGCAATAAATGGGATAGTCCGTTCAAATAGTTCAGTCCATGAATGGTTACCATAACATTTGACAAAATAAGTGGTATTTGCAGGTACTTTTACTTATTTTATTGTTACACCATGTTTGCCTTTCTCAGAAATTAGTGTGCAAAACCAATCCAATCGCACTTTATCTTACAGAGTCATCAACAAATGTAACATTTTAAAGGTGTGTGCAGCCTAATAATTTCCCTCACTTAGTTCCAAAGTACTTCTCAAGATAATCCAAACTTAACCTTTAAAATAATCACTCCCATTCCAATTAATTACCTAGATATATCAGTGGCAAGTGTGTGGTATTTTTGTTTAATCCTTAGAGCTTTTACTGAATGGTGAACTGTGACTATGAGCGCAGACTGCTAATCACATCCATATGCTCTACAGGTAGACAGCTGTGGCACACTTTCAATGGCTATGGGATCGATTTTCCCATAGCAAGTAAGGGGCAACCTACTGTTTGCACATTTGTAACTGTATTTTCTTACACATACAAATGGTGATATGGTGTTGCACGCATTGTTTTTCAGACAATTTTGCTCAAGTGCATCTATGTATGGACGTTTATTTATATAGTCAAATGTATGCCTCAAATGTAGCAATTAACAGTGTTAACAGTATTTCTTGTCCATTTTGTGTAATCAAGTTTAATTTTGCACAGTAATTGTGAGTGCCTTTGGGATGAGGGGATATATGTAAAGGAACTGCAGTCCTATTCATCATTGGCTGTGCCAGTATCTTTGAATTCTTCCACCACTATAAGATTCACCACATCCACTACAGAGTAACATCCATTCATGGCCACAACATCTAGCCACCTGCTTCAATTTGATGGTTTCTGCAATTTATAGAATTGATGGGAGGAAACAGCACATTACCCAAAGCACTGGAGGAATCCAAGATTGTAGAGAAGTTCGTAGATGATTCCACTGTTTCAAATATCACATCTATAGAGAGGAAACAATAGTGATTCATTATATTGGACAGTTTCTTAAAGCGCCCATTATCCTTATTTGTATATGAATTGATCATTAATAGGTAGTGGGTATGGATGCATATTTGTTTGTCCAGCAAATCTCTTATTTTGAAAATCTCCGAAGCTTCAGATCAATCTAGGAAAACAGAGAGCTCACCATCATGACACTATTAAAAATGGACCTGTTACAAAGAATTACAACTAACTTTTACATCTTTTAGCATATTTTTTCTGTTGGTTTATTCCATATGTTTCTTGGTAATTACTTAGGTTTTCAAGGCAGGTAACATCAATGGTGGGAAATGCAATACTTTTCCATTTTTGGCACCCAATAGCCACATCCAGTGCTCTCAGGTCAGGTATAGTGTTGGCCTTCAGCAGGGTAAGGCTCCCTTTGCTGTGCCTGAAAAACATATCATAACCACAACCTCAGAAAAGCACAGCCTACTGCACCATTGTGACTTTTCGGTTTCCTGCATCAGATAGACTTACGGCCTCTCTAAACAAGGCTGCCAATTCTTGGGTACCTTTTGCTCACTACTAACTGGATTGAGTCTGCCCAAACCGATTTCACATGAGACTCTGAAAGCCATGAACAAGAGGAGACTTGCATCCCATCCCATCAATCACGGCTGAAGTCAAACCTCGATTCCAACAGAGGAAATGATGGTAGGCGAACCCACTGCACCACTCACGCCAGCTTCAATTTAGGTATTCCTTACACACTGAGGTTTGATGAAATCTCATGGAATTAGTTTGCAAGAGATATTGCTGGGAAATTCCTTGGAGCTTTTCCCGCTTCAATGCTGTAACTTCACCAGTTACACGTGTAACCAGAGTTGTACTTCATTGGCTGTAAAGTGCTTTGGGACGTCCAGTAGTCGTGAAAGGTGCTATATAAATGCAAGTCTTTCTGTTCCGCCACACATCCAGTGAACTTACGGCAGAACTTCAGTAGTTCGAAGGAAATTCCCAGCATTGGCTCAGATGCACAGTACACCAAAAATGAATTTACATACATAATTAAAATAAGGTGATTGAAACATATCGGGGTAATAGCTGTGCCTTTGCTGATATTACCTCCGTTGCTTTACACTTTCAGATCAGTTACCTTGATATTGTTATTAGCACTTAACCTTTAAACAAAATGTATTAGATGGAAGAGAAAGAATGTTAATCAGAATTACTGGTAATTGATTTTTTAAATGAAATTGATTGTGAGAATTTTTAACAGTCATCCACTGGACTAAGTATATGGTAAGTACATGAAGTCATGTGCAATAGATCACTTATAAACAGCACAAATGTATCATTTTGTGTCTGTGTCCGGACAAAATGTATTTTCCATCTTAGTAATAAACCGCATTTTACACAAGATTAATCCTTTCCTCCTTGGTGGATGAACATGTTGTCAAACATGAAGGTTAGTTTGTTTTTCCCCCATGACATTAAACAGTCTCTAAATTGCCAGTAATGTGCATTTGTCATAAACAATGGCAAGCTGTCAGTTAATGAAAGGCAGCAGCTGCTGTATGTATGGGTACTGGCAGAGATAGTGTGTGGCTCGAGCAGGGCACCCAACCACCTGACAATGGGATAGTAATCACACCACCACACCAAAGACAGAGCCTGTTGTTAACACAGACTTTTTATGAAAGTTGATGGAATAGAGTTAGTGCTGGTATATTATGGCAAAATATCAGAAATAGTCCTAATATATTACACTTTCCCGGAAAAAAAACTCTTACATGATTGTCTATTTTAAAATAAAAGTAGCATTGTTTGCATTATTTATATCAAAATCTTGTATCTGGCACTTTCTGTACACATTAACCTTACTTCCTGTGTCACAATTTTAATCTGGACAACCTGGATGTCAACAGATAGAAAAACCCTATGTCGATATTTTATAATGAGAAAACTTTCACTGCCATGGCTTGTTTACGAAGCAGTCAAATTGCGCAAAAGGTTTTCATTTGCTATTTTCTTCTCCATAACTGAAATTTCTAATATCCAAAATAAGGCTTAAAAAAAAAGTAAAAAGTCACATATTATAATAACTGAATTGTTTTTGTGTCTTTTAATATACCTTTCATTAACATTTTTACTTGAAATCCTGAAAGTCTGGGCTTGGATTTCATATTTTTGCCCAGTGCATTTATTAACAGTCCTGCAGTCTGAGCATATGCACTGTACACAATTTTCCAGGTTGTATCAGTAGCACTTAAGTTAGCACAATGATTAAGTGCTTTTCTCTCAGTCTCTTACATAATCCATTTGGTTGTTTTCAGAATTATTTGAAGAAAAGCTAAAGGATCAATTGCAAATGTTTTATTCAGGTAAAATGCATATTGTGGGTTTTTTTAAAAAGCAGTTGTCTGTGTGTGTGTCTATGTTTGTGTGAAAGGTCACTTAAGGGAAGAACTGACACTACTGAACTCGAGCAGATATCTGCAGCAGAGCCAAATTTGTAACACAGACCCATACATGTGAATTCCCCAACCTGCGATCAGTAAGATTCAGCGTAGCTCTATTAATTGTGCTGATCCCAAACTAATGACAATCTTATGCTCCACTTGGGTCACTGACATTTTCAATGCAAATTTCCCGATTGTTCACTGCTCTGAGATGTATTGCGAGCAGTGGGAGAAAAGTTCTATGTGATAAAGCACACAATGCAGTAAAAAAAACATGTCTTAAGCCCATTAATATTAGCATAATGGTTGGGTTAAGGAGGGAGGTGGAGATTGAACAATTTTGCTGAGCTTTTACATTGCATATGCATAGCATTATTTTCACCAATATAATTTGGGAATTGGAGCTGAGCCAGCAGAGGAGAGCCCAGAGGAATCAGCTGATTTTGACAGAAGCTTGTTCTTTCTACACAGCACAATGAGGATTACATTCAGTGCCTCCCTGTCACTGGACTTGGCTGAGGAAGATGAGTGGGGATGAGCTGCCAGAGATGTAAACTGGTATCAAAGGACTATTGGGCAGATGTTTATTATGCAACCCATCGGGCGTACTGTTTAAGGCCCAGCTACCTGGCATTTGCTGAGGAGCAGTGGCTTAGGAAGCTACAGTTTTGCAGGGAGACTGTGCCCCAGCTGTGCTCTCTCTTACAGGAAGATCGTCAGCCAGCTACAATCTGAACAGCAGTGCCAGTTACCATCAAGGTCACCATGGATCTTGAATTTTTATGCCTCTGGCTCCTTCCAGGTAGCACTGGGACATCTGTAGTGTCACCCAGTTTGCTGCCCACAAATGCATCAAGGAGGTGACTGATGCTTTATTCATGAGGGCCAACTCCTTCACAGCACTCACCACTGAGCAGCAGTGTCAACGGTGTCAGAGGGCTGCACAAGTTCATCAACACTGCTTGCACCAGTACAAAGGGTGTTTGGTTCAAGCCCCTGACCACAATGCTGTGGCCTACATGAACAGAAAGAGATTCTACTCTCTCAATGTCCAATTGATCTGCAATCGCCAGAACAGAATCACTCAGGTCAATGCCTGGTAGCCCTGTCATGCATTTGTTTTGCTAGTTATCTGTAGCCTGATTACATGAAAGGGGAATTGGATGGTTGGCTCCTGGGACACCAAGGCTAAGCTCTTCAGTACTGGCTGATGCTACCCTTGAGCTAGCCTTGGGCTGAGGCACAGCATAGCCCATGCAACTCTTAAGATCATTATTTGGAATCTTGAAGCAGTGCTTCAGTTATCTAGACATATCAAACCACGTTGCAATACCATCCCCTAAGGGTCTTTAAGATAATTGTCATGCACTTCATGTTCCATAACTTTACAATGTAAAGAGACTTAATAATGGAGAACGAAAAGAGGAATCCAAAAGGCATTCCAATGTAGGAGGAAGGCAATGAAAATGAGGAAGTAGCCCCTGAAACATATTAGTGCAGCCTGGAAGATTTATGTGTCAGATGCTAACATACAAGTTATATTTAGCTAAATGCCTAAGCCATCCTTTGAAGAGACCCTCCTATTCATGTGGCAAAGAAGCAGGCCAAAACATCTTCAGCAACACTGTTCACAGCACTTTCACTACCATTAGTGCCCATTTTTTATTTATTATTTTAAATTATAAAAAAGTATTATTTTATTTATTTATGATTCATGAATTATTGGAGATGTAGCCAAATAGGGGCATTAGGCTTACAACCAGTTTGCTCACGAGCAACGTTACTTTAATTGATGGTGATGTACACGTCCTGCTTGTTCGTATAGAACACCATCACTGGAGATTGCAGCTTTTAGTACCATTGCACTAATTTGAGAAACCGCCCAACCATGTGAAACAATAATATTGAAAACAAATAGAACAAGACATAAATAACGAGTCAATTGCACTCGTTTCTCTGTTTACCTTTAAACAGAACTAGCAATATTACATTAAAAACAGATCCTGCTGATTTATATCATTGTCCTTTTTTATAGAGCAGGAACAGTTTGATAAATTTGTTGCACATGCTGTTCTATTTCCCTCCTGAGAAAGAAGTGCCCATTCCGAAAATTGAATTCATGTTGATAAACCACCTAATCAGTAACTTTCTCCAGTAAGTGTGTCTTTACACTTTTGAATCTGTACTAGTAATGCTGCACAGCAAACAACTTGCAATGTTACGTTTTGTTCTCAACATTATGAATTATAAAATAATCTGCACTAGCTAAAGCACGTGGCTCAGGCCCCTGGCAATCTGGCCCACGATACCCAGGCAACTCAGTCCCAATAGCTGTTACTTGCTAGTTAGCCGTTTCTTGAATTTTGCAGGCCTGGAGGATCCTGTTTGATATTTTGGAAGTTCAAATAGGTGGAGAGTGTTCAGTATACGCTGTGCTCCTTTGTACCAGGAAGCGAGCGGCCTCACCGGTAGTCCTCCAAGGGATTTGCTGGACACTGCTCCGAAAACAGCCTGGAACATTTTTTGGAGGGAAGTTTTGTGGGGCCAGGAGAAACAGGAATGTCCGCCCTGTCCTCACGAACATACTGTGGCTCAGTGGCCACGGCTGGGCAAGATCCCCCCTGTGCTATTCCACCCTACCCTTTTATTGCCAACTTCCAGCTTGGTTCGCTCATGGAGCCTCCAGATTTTCCACCCCCTTCAGTTTGACGAGCTGTCCGCTAGCTCACCGACTGTATTCTGATGAGGTCTGAACTTGAAAATGGTTCAGATTCAGTAAGCAATCTGAACCAATCAGGCAGGCAGCACAGACACACTGCTGACTTTGTGCCTCTTTAGGCAAAAGTTCAAAATTGTTTCCATCCCCACCCCAGCACTTCAGTGCCAAAAGGATGACATTGTCTTAATTCTCTCCATGGGCTTTCAAAGTGAACATTTGTCTTTGTTACAGAAAAGAAGGAGCAACTGCATGTCATTTTTGTCAGTGTGACATTATGCACAAGCAACCTACAGTGACTGCACTGCAAAAGTACTCCATTGGCTTAAAAAAGAGCCATGGGACGTCTTGAGGTTGTGAAAGGCGTTATATAAATGCAAGTCTTTCTTCTATCTTTAGAGATGCGATGACATGCTGCCCTGTAACTTAAGTCGTCTGTTTGCTAATTTTGTATCAAATATATCTAAATACTTAAATGATGTGCTGATTCAGTGAAATCTAGTCTGGGACTGGGATTGCTGATAACAGCTTGCCATCTAGAAGTGGGAGAAACTATTGTATTCCTAGATTGATAGAAAAAACTTTCCATGTGTAGTCAACCCATTGAACTTCTACGGTAATCATTAGCTGTCCCCTTAAACTGCATATGCGATGCAATTCTCCCAGCAGAAAGCACTAAAGCTAGTGTAAGCTAGTAAATCACAGCTACCACTAATTGGACCAAATGTTGTTTGCGGATTTTCCTGGACTAATTGCATAGATTTGGTGCATTACCTTTTCAATGATGTTCAGGCTCTCAACATTTATTTTCTAAATGTTATTATTCATAGACTACAAATTTGTCATTCTCTGTGGCCCAAAACTGAAATACAGAAATTATTTTATTCCCTGGATATGAACTGGTTTACCAAATGGTATAGCTGAGATGAAAAATGTTGACTTAATCTGTAAGGTCTATTTCTAAATCTGTTCATATTGCTAGAAGTATAATATTGGCCTGGATTTTGTGTTGATAATAACAGTGAGGCTAATAGCGCTCACCATTATAGCGGAGTAAATCGGACAGCAACTTTCGGCATTCGCACATGCATAGTTAAATGCGGAAATCCGGAAGTTGCTGTCAGTGAAACCCTGCTCCTCCACAGGGTGAACTGTAACAATCCTCGCCGATAGACTCGGCACTGAAATCAATGCAATAGCGTGAAGTTGGGTACTTGCCTACCAGTTCCACACTAAAGATACCAGAAAAAGTGCATTCAGGACTAAGTGAATTTTTAACTGCGTGATAAATCATAATTACTGCCAAACAACCTCTCTGGCCCCGAAAACTTAATTTTACAAGTGTGGAGTCTCATTTCTTCAGAAGTTAATTAGTGTTGAAAGTTTAAAAAAATTAAATAATTTTTAATTTTACTTTATCTGTCTGTCTCTTTTAGCCATCCCTTTTAATCCCATCTATCTTTCATAATCTTTATTATCCTTTCTGTACATGATTTAAATCTAATTTATACTTCCTGCTCATCCGCTGCTGAAACCCTCATCCATACCTATAGACTTGACTATTCCAATGCACTCCTGGCTGACCTCCCACATTCCACCCTACGTAAACTTGAGGTCATCCAAAACTCGGCTGCCTGTGTCCTAACTTGCACCAAGTCCCGTTTGCCCATCACCCCTGTGCTCGCTGACCTACATTGGCTCCTGGTTAAGCAGCGCCTCGATTTCAAAATTCTCATCCTTGTTTTCAAATCCCTCCATGGCCTCACCCCTTCCTATCTCTGTAATCTCCTTCAGCCCCACAACCCCCCGAGATATCTGCACTCCTCTAATTCTGCCCTCTTGAGGATCCCTGATTATAATCGCTCAACCTTTGGTGGCTGTGCCTTCTGTTGCCTAGGCCCTAAGCTCTGGAATTCCCAGCCTAAACCTCTCCGCCTCACTACCTCTCTTTCCTCCTTTAAGACGCTCCTTAAAACCTACTTCTTTGACCAAGCTTTTGGTCACCTGCCCTAATTTATCCTTATGTGGATCGGTGTCAATTTTTTTTGTCTTAAAATACTCCTGTGCAGCGCCTTGGGATGTTTTACTACGTTATAAATAAACGTCGTTGTTGTTGTTGCTTTATACTTCCTGGTTTAGAATCTGCATGGCTCAGTGAGGATTCTTAATCTGATTGGATGAGGATCTTCACTGTTGCTTGATCTGCTTATAGACACCACAGATGCCCTGTAGAGGGCACTACACTGGATCAAACACCAGATTAGAGCATGTCTCCACCCAAAAGACCATGAAAATTCTGTGGGCTGCTGTCAGCAAGGTGAACAGCGAGCGCCATTCCTTCACTGCTGACCGCAAAATCCGGGTCAGTATATTATTCATTATTTAGGCTATGTGAAGTTGAAGTCTCAGTTCTGATACCACAATAAAGTTAAATATAGAAGTCAAATGGCAAACCTTCTTACCCATGCTTCCTAACATAAGCAAAGTTGCTCAATAACATTATAGCCTAACAGTGATCATTTTGACTTCTGCAACATATTTTGAGCTATAGGAGTGGAAAGACTGGTACCCAATACTGAGGCTGCTCTTTATATTTGTCTACAAAAAAAATTAGACCAATGACATCTCGTTCTACATTTGTAAGTTCTTAAATTATTCTAAGTGCAGTTGAAAGGGGATCATAACCAGCTCCTCCCAAAAATTCTCCATACAAATTAGAGACTGATCTTAAAATATTTGAGTGTCAGATAGCACTAAAGGTGGATTGCATTTAGTATTGGATTTAATTTCCTACCTATTAAGAAGCTAAGGACACTGATTGGTATTGGTGTGTAGACGTTTTCTTTTAATTTCTCCAACATGCTACTTTCATTTATCAGCACATATTCTTATGAAACTAGATAAACAGACAAAAAAGGAGATGGAGGATTATTCTCGTTAATACCACTGCTAGAGTGATTTCCTATCTTAGTCTGTTTCTCATATCAAACATAAATTTGTGTCGATGACGGAGTTAATTCTGAAATAACGGTTTCTCCTTGTAACGATCTGTAGCCCACCTTAAATCACTTCATGGGCTTTCAAAGTAAACATATGGTTGATGATCGATCCACTTACCTGTTTCTAGTTCCACACTCAGGAATCTGCTGCAGTAGATTAACCTCTGTTCACCGACACAAGCAAACACAGCAGAAACCATGGAGTGACTGCACAATGACTGTCTTACAGCAGACAGCGTTTCTGCTCAAGAGACAGATTAGGCCAAAATAGACTAGGTGGGTCGTACTGTAATCGAATCACACGTTGTTCACCAAATGGAATTTGTATGGTAATTAATGTATATTCAAACTGTCCATCACCACCCTTTCCCTATGGACGCTTTGCTAAATAAAACAACTGTATCCTGCAAATTAAAGCTTCTAACAATTTGTTGAGTGGCAAATTACATGAGTATGTTGCACATGCAGAATATTAAAAACTGCTATAATTTATCATGCTGTGCTTGCAATTTTTTTTTAGAAGTTTTCTTTTTCTCCGTCCCTGGGTAGCAATGAGAAGTAGGACCTCCCGAGCCCAGGGCACTAATTGTAATACCCCATTCTGCTGTGATCAAACTGAGCAGAAACTGGGAATTAAACCTAGGACCTTCTAGTATGTCTAGTTTAGCACCATACCAAATAGTGGGCTTGGCCGCTAAACCACCAGGAAGCTGTGAGATGTGGGTGAGTCTTGCAGCAGTGGTAACTGTGTGAGGGTGAGGCGAAGCTATGAATCTGAGGTATGGGTCATGTTTGGTAGAGATTGTTGGCAGGTGAGTGATGGAGGTGTGGTGCATTGAGCAGTGTATGAGGCTAGTGGTGTAGATGGTGGGATTTGAAGATGAATTCAGTGACCTTGACCACTCGTGATGTCATTAAACTTCTTCCTGCACTGCGTCCAGGTTCTCGGGGCTACACTCTGGCATTCACCACGGCGGCTATCTGCTCCCAATGCACTTTACACTGTTGCCTGGTGGAAACAGCACCTCTCTCCTCCTATCCACCTCCTGCAGCAAGTCCTCCAGTGCTGCATCTGAGAACCTTGGTGCATGCTCTCTCCCCTGCTGTGCCATCATTAATTGTTTACTGTCTTCCCCAATCAGTTCAATGAGCTGCTGCTGGCAGATTGCACCTCCCCTTTAAGAGGTGCAGACTGCCTTTAAGTAGTGCAGACTAGCTGTGGTGCTAGCCTCACACGAACTTGGGCCCCCTGCTGAGCCACTCAGCGCTAGGCTGAATGCCACAATCATGGAAATGAGCAGGCAGCATGAAGTTTGCGTGCTGTCTGCATTCCACTGAACGAGTTCAGGTTGATCCTGCATCACGATCCCTGCACCCGTTTTCAGGGGCAAACCAATTTCTGGGCCAAAATGTTTAGTTCTCGACATGAAAGCTCTGTGTACTGAACCCCCCACTTCACATTTAATGTTCTGATAATGTTTCATGCACAGTCCTCTAGCACACTGAGTTAAACAGCCATTCTAACTTTCTACAGGACAAACACTGAATGAATGAAACCATCTTTTGTAAACTCTTGGCTTACTCCTGGTCAACTAAGTTGACACATTTGAAAGACAACATAAGAAATGTGTTTACTTATTGAAATGTACAGACAGTATTTTAAAACCAGAAGTAAACACTTCTATACCCCAGTATATTTAGAATGGAGAAGCTGCTCAACAGAGTCTCAAGAATTAGGTTCTTTTTTAATAACTTGAGAAGCAGGATAACTAGCTGATTATAGAAGGTGAGCCATCAGACAACAAAAATTATAATTATCTATGGGGCAGATTGTCCTGTTATTGCGCTTGGTATAAAGGGCAGGGAGGACTGCACATCCATAATGGAGCCTACTCAATCGGACAGTAAATAGGATGGGCTACTTTAAAGTTGTGGGATCCTATCTGCCCGAACTATCCTCTCTGCTGCACCAAGGTGACCTTTTATGCAAAGTACATTAACAGAAAAATCTTCCCTTGCATGTTAAATCTGTTTTGACATGTCCTAAAGACTTTTCTCTTAACTTTCTCTCATGTGCTCATTGTCTACTGTCCTGCAAAACCCTCTTGAGATGTCTTTTGGTCTATGAGGAGGACTGTAGAAATGTAAATGGTTGAGGACATTAGGAATGAATATACAACTAGCCAAAATGATACCCTCGACTCAAACCTGTAGATCTGTAACATCACAGCTGACATTCAAATGGTCCTTTGAGGAAGGACCAGGTCTGTAATCCTGGATTGTGATGACGGTAACTTTTACTGTAGAACTGCCAGTTTAGAATTACCTTGACTGCAGCTTGAGAACTTCCACTAACTCTGTTTCTCTTCTAGGCTGAACACACTGGACTTTGCATAGTTACAATCATGTGTTCAATTAATAAATTACATAAATGAGTCATTTGAGAAATAATATGGCAGAACATTCCGCCTCATGGAAAAACTAATGTCTCAGTCATGTACTAGCTCACAAGGAGCAATTACATGGGTGGAATAAAAATATTCAAGGTTGTAATTAACTACAGTAGAATGTTCCTCAGTTTACCATTTGAAAGAAACCTTCCCTAATGCTCTGCAATCCCTTATAGAGCCTGCCGCAACATTCTACGAGTAAATATTAGACTGCTCTAACCAAAAGATTGAATAATACTTTGCAGAATTGCACACCGTCGGCAAGGACCCTAACAGGATTGATGAGATTTTCAGTGCTGTGAAATGGCAGATTTTCTATCGTGCAACAAATCCAAAGCCAAACCGATCAGCTTGGTGTAGACAAACCCCACGGTGCCAGCACTGTTGACTTCAGCACAGCGATTTCAGTAGTTCAGATCTGGCTTTACATTTGATGGACTGGGGTCAGCTTGGGTTGAACTAACCTTAATATTTCAAGTGAGACTGATTCACTTACCCTAGATAACATTTAATGATGATAGAGTGCAATAATGCAAACTGATGAATAGGATTTAGATTAGAAGCTTGCATTTTATTTAGATGAATGCTCACGGATTCTAAAGTGAATCTTAAAAGCTTAAATATAACAACATAATCATTAAAATGATGGCTGGACTAGTTCAGTAATCATATTTGGAAACTGTTTCTGAGGATGTAAACTTTTTCAGAACGATTGAATATAAAGAAAGCCCACCAGTGGCATCTGATACAGCAAGTCTGTTCTGTGTTCATATTGTTCAGAGTATCACCCTCTGATTCCTTCAGGAGGCTTGAAAATAATAATCCCTGATTTTAACTCGGGAATCCTCCATGGAGAGCTGAACATGAGGCCCAGGCCGTTTTTAACTCCCGGGTCTCGTCAGCCTTTGACAGAGATGTCTACCACCCGAATCCGACGGTCGTGATGTCAGGGTCGTGTACCTAATTTCCCAGGATGCATCAATACCATTGTCAGTTGTACTGAAGGGAATTTTTTTTTGGAATCTAGCAGTCTCTGTTTGGCTGTGTATCAAGAATTATTTGAAGAAAAACTAGAGGAAAATTTCTAAAATTTTATGGAGGTAAAATTTCTATTGAGTAATTTTTAA
Source organism: Squalus acanthias (assembly GCA_030390025.1). Classification (NCBI taxonomy): domain Eukaryota; kingdom Metazoa; phylum Chordata; class Chondrichthyes; order Squaliformes; family Squalidae; genus Squalus; species Squalus acanthias. The sequence continues at coordinate 35,359,023 of CM059425.1, read as the reverse complement.
ACAGAAAAAAAAGAGACCCTCGGGATAATTTTGACTTTGAAGTCAATGGAAATGATGTAAAACGGGCTGCTGATTCATTATCACCCATTTTACACTACCGCCCAAAGTTAAAATTCCCCCTGTGTGTGTGTGTGTGTGTTGATGCTGACTGAGGCCGCTGGGGGAGGCAATCGAAATGAGTGGTGGCCGGCAGCATCCCACAGATTTACTGTAGAGCCGGGAGGACCGCTGATGCTCCTCCAGGCTCCACAATAAGGTAAGTACAAAAGACCAAGCTTAACTTTCAGCCTCCAACCATTCCTTTAAGGACTGCTGGTTTGGTTGCTAGGCGCCTGAAGAAAGTTACTGCAGCATACACGGTGCATATAGAATCATAGAGATTTATGGCACAGAAGGAGGCCATTCGGCCCATCGTGTCTGTGCCAGTTGAAAAAGAGCTATCCAGCCGAATCCCACTTTCCAGCTCTTGGTCCGTAGCCTTTCAGGTTACGGCACTTCAAGTGCATATCCAAGTACTTTTTACATGTGATGAACATTTCTGCCTTTACCACCCTTTCAGGCAGTGCATTTCAGACCGCCACCACCCTCTGGGTGAAAAATGTTCTCCTCAACTCCCCTCTAATCCTTCTTAAAGGGGAGGACCATTGATGCTGCAGCACCTCATTCTCAGCATTGTTGGCTATGCAGCTGCCTCAACAACCATAAGAAGAAGGACAAGGAGAAGGAGCTCTTATTTACAAATCCTCATGGCAGATCACTACCCCAGGGAGAGAGCCCATAGCTTTTCCCATGAAGCTTTGGAGGCATTGGTTTTATCGCTGGAGAGCAGGTGGGCAGTCCTGTACTCACCAACTGGCAGGAGGCCCTCGCCATAAGTCTGCCGCACTATGTGGAGGGAGGAGGCACATCACATCACGGACTGCCCATCTGGAGGCCCAATTGTTCGGCTGCCTCCTCCTGTTGCTCATCTTTTTCCTCCTTGTCTTCTTCCTCCTCATCTTATTACTCCTCATCCTAGTCCTCCTCCCTCTGCGTACATGCTCCCTCTTTGTTGCTGCCTGCACTCCCTCTGCCATAGATCTTGGAGGGCGAGGTGGCATGCCAGTACAGCCCCCATTAATTTTACAAGGTGTTGCAGTTTGAATCTTTGATGTATAAATGTAGCTGCTTTGTACTTGTCACAAGACTCCTGATACAAAAGAACCTTGAAATTACTCAATGAATCTGTTGCAGTAGCTGAAACTAACAAAAAGCCACTGAAACTGCACTAACTTGACAGGTGCAAGTGATTACTGGTGATCCCTTTAAATAATGTCCCTGCAGCTGACTACCTGGTGCTGCATGCCAGCTCTCCCTGTCAGTGTTTATTCCAGGCGGTGAGGTAAGTGGCTAAAAATAATTTGGGAAATTGGGCGCTCAGTGAGCGTTGCACACTCACTGACGTCACGATCTCCCTGGCGTTGAGGTTCCCGGCGATAGCTGTTACTGGCAGCACTACGGGGGGTCCAAATTTGACGTGTGGCACTGGATTTGCCTCACCCTGTCGGTACTGGTCTCAATGCCGTATTAGCGCCATCTACTGGCGCTAACAGGCAAAGCTAAAGGGACAAATTTTTCCCCCTAAATCATTGATATATACCACGAAAAACAAGGGACCTAGTACTGAGCCCTGTGGAACCCTACTGGAAACAGTCTTCCAGGCACAAAAACATCCATCGACCATTACCCTTTGCTTCCTGCCACTGAGCCAATTTTGGATCCAACTTGCCACTTTCACTTGGATCCCTTGGGCTTTTACTTTTTTGACCAACCTGCGATGTGGGAACTTGTCAAAGGCCTTGCTAAAATCCATGTAGACTACATCAAATGCACTACCCTCATCGACCCTCCTCGTTACCTCCTCAAAAATTCAATCAAGTTAGTCAGACACGACCTTCCCTAAACAAATCCATGCTGACTGTCCTTGACTAAGCCGTGTCTTTCTAAATGATGATTTGTACTGTCCCTCAGAATTCTTTCCAATAATTTTCCCACCACCAAGGTTAGGCTGACTGGCCTGTAATTATTCGGTCTATCCCTTTCTCCCTTTTTAAACAATGGCACAACGTTAGCAGTCCTCCAGTCCTCTGGTGCCATGCCTGTAGCCACAGAGGATTGGAAAATGAAAGTCAGAGCCTCCATTATTTCCTCCCTTGCCTATCTTAACGCCTGGGATACATTTCGTCTGGGCCTGATGATTTATCTACTTTAATAGATGCTAAACTTCTTAATACTTCCTCTCTCTCTGTTTATCCCATTTAATATTTCATACTCCTCCTCCTTAACTACAATGTCTGCATCGTTCCTCTCTTCTGTGAAGGCAGGCGCCAGTGCAGGAATATTCTTTACCTGGGCAGGTCGGGGCGGGTGGTCGGCGTGGCGGGTCAGAACCCCGTTCTTCTATTTATCCCGCTCCTCAGAGCAACTTTCCCTTAATGATGCCTATTAAGGCAGACCTGCGCGTTTCCCGGCCCTATTAAATGGTGCTGGTCTGACGACATCATCGATGACTCATTGTAAGGATATTTTAAGGAGCCTTGGCCACATTGCATTTGAAGGTTCATCTAAGAGTGTGCAGGCATTTCAGCATTTGTATCTTGCTCAGCCTTGCACACAAGGCTGCACAGAGGCAGAGGGCTGCACCCAGGTTTTCCGATGACTCCTTACATATTCTTGAGCGAGTCAGAGCATGCAGGGAGGTCCTCTTCCCTTCTGATGGGCGCAAGAGACCTCCCCGGGAGACCAAAAGAGCCTGGCTGGACATAGCAGAGGAGGTCAACAGCAGGGATGTGGTGAGGAGGACCTGGGTGCAGTGCCGGAAGTGCTTCAATGATCTCATGAGATCAGGAAAGGTGAGTGCAAAGCCACACTCAACTTCATCCTGCTGTGCCTCTCATCACATCCCCATCACTCTGCCTCCCCAAGCCTACTCCTACACATCATTACTCACACCAACATACCTTGCAGGTGCACCCATCCCTCTCTCTCTATGTACATACTCACATCCCCATCTGACTAATCGTGCATCACACTCCCCTTCATCCTAATGCAATCATACCAACTGACAACACACAAGGGTAGGCATTTGGCATTGGCTCCCCACTCCCTCATAGACACGCTCTAAAGATGTAACCCACACATTCCTGACACTCATGCCATCACTCTCACTCAAACATCTCTTCTTTCCCTCCTTGCAGGAGAAGAGAACCTAATAGGGAGAGGGAGAGAACCAGAGGTGGCCCTCCATCATTCGCCACGTTGACTCCAGCAGAGGAGGTCGCCCTGGAGATCTCCGGAGTTGCAGAGCAGCTGACGGTGGGAGAGGGGGACATCTCAGCAACCTAGTGACAGAATTGCATCTCATACAGCCACATGGCATACAGCAGTCACTCATATGGGGACTGATGTCAGCAGCCAGTGAATGTTCATCATGTGCATAATGGTATCGTTACCCATTCTTGATTTGACTTTCTAAATCATCTCTTTACTCTCCCACAGGTCCATTAAGAGTCCCCCCCCCACCCCCGGCCACTGTCCAGGTGGAAGAGGAAGACGACTCCTCAGAGGAGCCTCCAGCCTCTGAGGGCGCACCATCACCAGACCTAAGCGCACCCAGCACCAGCGCAGATACACACACCTCGGTGGGTCCTACGTGAGACAGAGTAGTGTTGTCACCTGGTGTCTCACAAGTCACAAGTGAGCAAGAGGAGATAGTAGAGGCAGGGACAGCAGTGGAGACTCCTCACTGGAGGGCGCAGGATGTTCCCAGCTGCAAGCAGACGTTCAGCCTCGGGGGCCATCGAGAAGAGGGCGATCCTGGAGGTACAGGAAGAAGTGCAGGAGGCTCTGACAGGTTTTGCGACTGCGATGTCTGCAAATGTGCAGAGAATGGAGGAGTCCATCTCCAACATGAGCAACACCGTGTCGCAGGCGATGGCAAAGATATGCTCTTCCATGGAAAGGATGACCACCTGCATGGAGCAGCTGATGCGCCACTCATGTGAGCACATGCTAGCCATGGACAACAGATGGCAGAGGCTCATAGACCTCCTCTTTAGGAGGGATGTCAACGTAGACTTGGGTCTTCATGACCCCACTGCTGTGCAGGAAGGTGTTCTCCAGTTCCTTCCTAGCAGGGAAGTGCGAGTGGCCCATGAGAACAATGATGGTTAGAGGGAACATGGAAGTGGGGGCTCCTCTCAAAGCGCTCACACTTCTTCCCGTTGCCTCCCCCTCAGTCAGAGCTCCAGATGCCTCCTGGGATCGCGATGACCGAGTCTACCCCTGCACAGTCGCAGGAGGAGCAGACTTTGGCGGGGCTATTGGGATTCAAAACCCAGAGGACGTCCGCCAAAAGTGTCTACGCAGTCGCAGCAGGGAAGTGAGCAGGCTGCCTCTGCTGAAGCCACAGGGATTGCACCTTGTAGAAGCACATGTAAAAGAAAAATGACACGGAAGTAGATGCACAAGGATAAGCACATGAGTGTTTAAAGAAGTGTTTTTTTTAAGGTTCTGTTACTCTTATGTCACCTATAAAACTATTTATTTTCACCAATTTCCAGTAATGCCCATTTTTCTCTGCTACTTTGGAAGTGGCTTTGTGAGTTGGAGTGAATGGTCAGACATAACATTACCTACTGCAATGGGGATCGGTATGAAAGGAATGGCTTGGTCATTGTAGGGATGCTTTACGGTGTTGTTGGTGGGGAGGGGTGGGAACATGTCACAGCATGTGGCAGCCATATGGGTGTAATGCAGGAACTTAAATAAACCTGACCATGATGAGGCCATCCCTGGCCTCCGGGCAGCAATGTGCTCAGGTGCTACTGCATCTGGACCTCAGGTTCCTCCTGCTCCTCCTCCTCCTCTTCCAGCTGATGCTCCTCCTCCTCTGAAGAGGCTGTACGCTCAGTGCCTTGCTCCTCCTGCAGCTCCAATCCTCACTGCTGCACTATGTTGTGCAGGGCGCAGCAGATGACCACGATTCTGGAGACCCTGGCTGCTGCGTACCGAAGGGCTCCTCCAGATCTGTCAAGGCATCTGAAGCGCATTTTCACCAAGCCTATTGTTTGCTCTATGACACATCTGGTGGACATGTGGCTCTCATTATATCTCTCCTTGGTCTCAGTACTTGGCCTCCTCAAGGATGTCATGAGCCACGTCTTCAGTGGATAGCCCTTGTCTCCAAGCAGCCAGCCAGTAAGTCTGTTTGGTGGTGCGAAGAGCTGAAGGAGGGTGGATTAATGCAGCACGAGTCATGACAGCTGCCAGGGAATTTGGCGCACACATGCATGATGATCTTCCTATGATTGCAGACGAGCTGCACATTGAGGGAGTGGAAGCCCTTGCAGTTGACAAACACTCCTGGGTTATGAAGGGGTGCCCTGATGGCCACATGAGTGCAGCAGATGATGCCCTGCATCCGTGGGAAGCCAGCCAGAGCTGCAAAGCCCAGCGCCCGCTCAATAACGCTGGCGTCATCAGTGGCAAAGTTGATATAATTGGCTGACCTGTGTGATGCATCTGTGGGCGGCCGAATACGAGATGCAACAAATGACTGCTGCAAATCCCTGGAAGGAGCCTGAGGCAAAGAGGTTAAGAGCGCTGGAGACTTTGACAGCCACTGATGAGGCGTGTCCACCAGTACCTGTTGGCTGCAGGTCTTGCTCCAGCAACGTGCAAATGTCTGTGATGTAATGTTTTCAAGGGGAGACTGGATAGGCACTTGAGGGAAATAAACTTGCAGGGCTACGGGGACAGAGCGGGGGAATGGGACTGACTGGATTGCTCTACAGAGAGCCGGCACGGACTCGATGGGCCGAATGGCCTCCTTCTGTGCCGTTATGACTCTGTGACCTGACGCGATAGCCTGAGCCTCCTTTGGCACTGCTGCTCCATCATGTTGAGGAAGCTCATCCTCTGCCTGTATACCCTGTGTTGGGGGTATCGCCTCTGGCGCGGTGCAGCCCTACGCTGATGCCCTCTGTCCCGTGGAGCATCAGGTCATTGAGGAGAAGGCTGGCGGTGGTGGTGTTGCTGCTGCTGTTGTGCCTGCTACTGCTGATGTTGGGGCTCATCTGGGTCCGATTCTGAGGACCAAGGTAAGACAGTATAAACAGCACCCATGCTGATGTAATAGATGAGAAGTCGCACAACACCAGGTTATAGTCCAACAGATTTATTTAATTTTACAAGCTTTCGGAGCTGTCGCTCCTTCCTCAGGTAAGTTAGCAGTGAGAGAATCTCCCAGAATTCACAATTTAAACACAGACAAAATCTATTCAAATCTTTCCCTACATCAAGGACACACTAAGAGCACAGCCAAGACAATGAGATGTGTCCCAGGGGGTCCAACGTGTCAAACCACCTGCTGGCTGCATATCCTGTCAATTTGTGTTGGTTCTTGTGTTAGTCTTTTTTAAAAAAAAACACCTGGGAAGACCGGCCATGATGTCAAGTCACGTTCTGTATCGTGACATGAACCCGATATCGCGATTGAGGCCATTCTCATGAGTGCGGAACTTGGCTATCAGTTTCTGCTCTATGATTTTGCGCTGTCGTGTATCCCGAAGGCTGCGGGTAAGCGTTCTCCAAGGCGGCCTTCGGGATACACGACAGCGCAAAATCATAGAGCAGAAACTGATAGCCAAGTTACGCACTCATGAGGATGGCCTCAATTGCGATATCAGGTTCATGTCACGATACAGAACGTGACTTGACATCATGGCCGGTCTTCCCAGGTGTTTTTTTTTTAAAAAGACTAACACAAGAACCAACACAAATTGACAGGATATGCAGCCAGCAGGTGGTTTGACACGTTGGACCCCCTGGGACACATCTCATTGTCTTGGCTGTGCTCTTAGTGTGTCCTTGATGTAGGGAAAGATTTGAATAGATTTTGTCTGTGTTTAAATTGTGAATTCTGGGAGATTCTCTCACTGCTAACTTACCTGAGGAAGGAGTGACAGCTCCGAAAGCTTGTAAAATTAAATAAATCTGTTGGACTTTAACCTGGTGTTGTGCGACTTCTCATTTTTGTCCACCCCAGTCCAACGCCGGCATCTCCACATCATGATGTAATAGATGGCAGGTCAAGTAGAGATCAGAGAAGCAATCTGTCAATTGTGTGATAGGTAGTAGCAATGAGGTGAGAGTGTTTTCCGAATTTGCAGAAAAGACTTGCAAACTCTAGACACCTAAATCTGTGCTCAAAATGCACTCAGCAACAGCATTTCCCTTTGGAATATAAGCAGCTGTCAGTATTTATTGTGCTTTTCATGTTCTGCATTGATGACCTCAATCAATGGCCACTGAACATCTGCCTCAGCTTGACGGACGTGGTTCCCGAGCTGCGTGATTCCCATGGTCATGCAGTAAAATTCAAAAGGTCTGGTTAAAAACACCATTAATGGTCTGACAACAAGGTAATAATGATCGAAATTAGGTCGCGCTCTGATTTACTTCCACTTTTACTCCTGACTCGCCTCCAATCCCGCACGCACGGCAGCATGAAAATTCCAGCCAAAGTATTCATTAAGAACCATACCCCATCTTCCGATTCCACACACAGGTTTGCTTTTTGGTCTCTAAAGGCCCTCCTCTTTCCTTAGTTATTCTCTTACTCTTTATGTATTTATAAAACATCTTTGGGTTTTCCTTGATTTTACTTGCCAATATTTTTTCATGCCCTCTCTTTGCTTTCCTAATTTGCTTTTTAATTTCACCCCTGCACTTTCTATAGTGGGCTTTCTGTAGTATTGAGCTCTCGGTATCTGAGAAAAGCTTACCTTTTTTCCCTTATCCTATGCAAACACATTTTCTCAAAGAGGGCCTCAGACAGGTGCCAGGTCCCTAATTGCATATGAGAAGGGTCTAATGCCTGTTTTAGGCGTTGCCCTTGACACTTATGGAGGAGTCTTTACCAATATGGTGGGTGGTGCAATTCCATCGTGGACACCGCCCACCATATTTTACCCTTAGATTTTATGCCTGTAAAATAGGAGCAACACAAGCCAATTTCTAGGCCTATATATTTTAATTTGATAAGAACAATTCAAATGGCTGACTGGTTAATTTCCATAAATACTAAGATGCGTTTTTAAAGAATTCTTTAAGATAGGAAATCATAAATACTGAAGCAACTGACAGATGGGAGAGAAAGAGAGAATTATCACTATGAATCATTTCTTTGTATCTTCAACATCTGCATTCCTATTTTTTACTTGGGTGGTTATCTGTACTGGCCATTCTTTACCAGTAATGAGTGCTACAGTTGAAGAGATTGCAGGAATTAAGACACTATATATGCACAAGATTGATCTACATAATCAGGTTTACATGAAAGGGATTACTGTCAAAGGGTCAAATCCTCGACGGTGTAGATTGTACCATTCTTACCATTTCTCTTTTGATATATTTAAAATTATTTTTCATTTACATTATGAATACCAGTGAATAATATCAAAGGGGGAAAACTCAGTAGCTTTCTGTCAGTCATGTGACTTGTATCTTGCAACCTGTATGCTATGGGGGAGAAATTCCCCTCGAGGGTCATTTGGGGCTAAGTCAAAAATATTTGTAAAATTAGCGCCAGGCACTAACCTTTTCAAACATTTGAGAAATTCCCATTTTTTGCTCCAAGAGGGAAGTGGAGCATTAAATCAAGCACTCAGCCTGCGTCCGGTGCTCAGAAAAAATGTTTTTTAAATCAGGCGATTTTTTTTTCAGTTAGGCCGCCTTTAAATGTCGCTCCGCGAGCGGCCGGCCTCACTGTTTGCGACCCCTGCAGCAGCCAGTAACATCGCCCGGCGCTGCTGTGGTGCACGAGGGGGAATTTTTCTCCGGGCGCAGAAGATCGAAGCGGTACCCGGTAGCACCGTCGCTAACCTCCCGCAGAATTCCGTGGGAGGTGCGGTTAGCGCCTCGGGGGGGGGGGGGCTAAAAGCCATTTGCCTCCGTTAGCACCTCTCACCGGAGGTGCGAACGATGGGAATTTCACCCCCTATATCTCTAAAACTTGTATTGACCATTCACTAACGTGAAACGAGAGCCATGGAAATCTGTTCATTGGTCAATTTTAATATTTTGTACATAAAATCAAAAATATATATTTTTTTAAATTATTTCTATTATTCACTTATACTTAGATACCTTTCTTGAATTCTGATCTGTTGATGGCTGCTTATATTTGATCAGGTGACTGATAAGAAACTGAAGAAATCCTCATAAGGCACACTGTTATGCAATGGGCTTTTCAGAAGAACAATAAGGTCATAGTCCACGTTGAAATACTTGGATTACTATTGCAGCTGGTAACTTTGCTCTGTTACTAATTTTATTAACCTGTTACATTAACATTGGTTTGACCTGTAATAATGAAGCTGACAGCTGCCTTTGGTTTCAGTAAAGCCCAGATACACTTAGCAGAACTTTCAACATCTGCAGAAGCATTCTGAGGGTAATCTTAACCAAATCTTCCGGGTGGGAAGCGGGCAAGTTCACTTCAACCACCCGTCTTACACCTCGCCCGATTTTACTCACTGTTGACATCAATGTGTCCTGGAACTCAACAGAGAGCTGAGTTGGCTCTCAGTCAATAAAATTTGAGCCTGAGGCCAATTGTCTCCTCTGCCTCAGTTCATATGAACATATGACGTAGGAGCAGGAGTAGGCAATGTGGCCCCTCGAGCCTGCTCCGCCATTCAATAAGATCACAGCTGATCTGATTTTGGCCTCAACTCCACTTCCCTGCCCACTCCCCATAACCCTTGACTCCCTTACCATTCAAAAATCTGTCCATCGCCACCTTAAATATATTCAATGATCCAGCCTCCACAGCTCTCTGGGGAAGAGAATTCCAAAGATTCACGACCCTCTGAGAGAAGAAATTCCTCCTCATTTCCGATTTAAAAGGGTGCCCCCTTATTCTGAAATTATGCCTAGATTAGTTCTCGATTCCCCCACGAGGGGAAACATCCTCTCTGCATCTACCCTGTCAAGCCCCTTCAGAATCTTATATGTTTCAATAAGATCCCCTCTCATTCTTCTAAACTCCAATGATTATAGGCCCAACCTGCTCAACCTTTCTTCATAAGACAACCCCTTCATCTCTGGAATCAGCCTCATGAACCTTCTCTGAACTGCCTCCAATGCAAGTATATCCTTCCTTAAATAAGGAGACCAAAACTGTACGCAGTACTCCAGGTGTGGTCTCACCAACGCCCTGTACAGTTGTAACAGGACTTCCCTACTTTTATACTCCATTCCCCTTGTAATAAATGCCAACATTCCATTTGCCTTCCTAATTACTTGCTGTACCTGCATGCTAACTTTTTGTGATTCATGTACAAGGACCCCTAGATCCCTCTGTACCTCAGCATTTTGTAATCTCTCCCCATTTAAAAAATAATTTGCTTTTTTATTTTTCCTACCGAAGTGGATAACCTCGCATTTTCCCACATTAAACTCCATCTGCCAGATTTCTGCCCTCTCAATTAGCCTATCCCTTTGCAGATTCTTTGCATCCTCCACACAATTTGCTTTCCCACCTATCTTTGTATCATCAGCAAATTTGGCTACATTACACTCAGTCCCTTCATCCAAGTCATTAATATAGATTGTAAATAGTTGAGGCCCCAGCACTGATCCCTGCGGCACCCCACTAGTTACAGTTTGCCAACCTGAAAATGACCCATTTATCTCGACTCTGTTTTCTGTTAGTTAGCCAATCCTCTATCCATGCTAATATATTACCCCCAACCCCGTGAGCTCTTATCTTGTGTAGTAACCTTTTATGTGGCACCTAATCAGAGTACTCATTAGGTTTCTGGTATTCTTCACACCTTTTGTTTTCCTTGTGATGCCTGTTGTGAATCATAGTGCAAATAACCATTTGGGCTGAGTGCCTGTCCCTTTATACCTTATGGGTAGGCATGAGAAATGCTTTGGAGGCAAACAGTGACTCGACTTGGCTAGATGATTTATTTTGGGGCCAGAACTAGCACATGCTTGGTACTGAGCATGAGTTTTCTTTGCCCCAAAGTTCACGTTGTACTGATCTCAGATGAATAATTCTTTGTGCACTTTTTGCTTCATCAATTTAGCGTTATCTGTTTCATATTCTGGAGTTTAATTCATATTGAATATGGAACAAATGTCTTGTAGGACGCCAATATGTGATTCAACATGAATTTCTGTAAACATAATGAACTACTGACCCGTTTGCCCTGTATCAGCAAGACATAAAAAGTTGACAATGTTATGTGATATTGTATTCACCTTACACTTGTGTCTGTAAGTCGATTTCTATGATTAACTGACTTGATGTCAATATCAAGCAGTTAAAAGACAAATTTTTACATGACATGAGATGACACCACCATCACCACTTTGGAAGCTTGTGTCACACACATTTATTGCTGTCAAGATAAAAATAAGATGACTTACGAATATGTGTCATAAAATGAATCTACTTGAAGCTGTATAGATTCTGCAGGGATGATTGTTAGCTGAACTTTGAAAAACCATTCATCGAGCAGGATAAACAGCAATCCTTAAATGAACTGCTGGAGGCCGCTCAGAAAGCGGCCGAAGATTCTTTTTAATTTTAATTTTTGTGGGCCCAGGAGGAGCAGGAGTCCGGTACACTGCCTGTAAGTGCAAGGCCCCATTCCGGGAATGCTTACAACCCCATCCCCCAGGCTCTGACTGCCAGCCAGCTCTGTATAGCGGCCAGTCGATTTCCCACCCTCCACAATCGGTGAGCTGCCTCACAGCATTGGTTTGGCGCCCACAGCTCTCCAACTGCAGGTAAATTAGGCCTAGGCCTCAAATGACACGGGCCTCACAGCGTGAACCACTGGTGGGCAGCGGGCACGCTCCACCCACCGACCACCCGTCACACACCTCAAGTGAAAATCGGTCCCAGTCCTTCATTTGCCAGCGCTAGCATCACTCACCTTGATGAGCCGTAAAAATAAATCATTAAAAGGAAAGCAGTCACCTCTTTAAAGATACTCTGGCATCTGGAATCTCTGGCTTGCAAGTTCTCAACTGTTCTAAAAAAAAATCTTGGAACAATGACTCTGCTGAACAACTCGCCAAAATTGTGTTTAATATAAACCCTGCAGCAGACTTTATCTAGCCATTACCACCATGAACTCCATGTAGCAGAATCAAAGTACAATGGATTGTTTGTAACGGATAATCCTGTAAATTTCTGTTTTGCCATGGTAGCTTTTACATTGATGACAAATTATACATATTAAAAAAAGTCATAATACAGGAAAAACATAACTTTGGCACTCGGCAACATAACGAAGGCAAAAGCATTCTATTCCTCTACAATGCAGCATTTCAATTCTGTCATTCTATTCTTTGATAAAACTCACCTTGAGGTATTGATGAGGTAAATGTGTTTTGGCATTACAATGAATGCAATATATTGGCCCGAAAATTAGACCTAATGCGGGAGAGTACGCACTGTGTACTCTCGCGTATTAGGTCCCGAAGTGCCGGTTTCCTGCATGCACTGTGCATGCGCGGGAAACCGGCACTTCGGGTATTGCGAAGGGGGCGGTTCCTAAGTGAACCGCGTGCGCGCTACAGGTTGTGCGCACGCAGCGCACTTAGTTTTTTTTTCAGGTTTGAACGCGCAGGTAAGTGTTGAAGATTTTACACATAAAGAAAGCAGGCGTAAGACCCCCTTTTAACAAGGTAAGTAGTTAATTAAGTATTTTAAAAAATTTTCAACAGGTTTATCTTTTTTAGAGACTTTAAAGAAAGGTAAGTTTATTTTTATAACTTTTAAAAAATTAAAATTTTTTCAAAAATTTAAATTTTTGTTTAAAGTGGTTAATTTATTTAACTATACTTATTTTATTAATGTGATGGCTTGTTTTAAAATTTAATTGAGGTTTAGCTGTTCTTTTGGGGGCTTGTTGTATTCATAGTTTTGACAGCACTTGCTGTCAAAACTATGAATGAAAGATGGTGTGCTGCCATTGGCTCTAACTGGCCCACGTGATCCCAGAGGTCGCATCGAACTAACTGCGCCTCTGGGACACGCACACACTGCGCGCTGGCACCAGGGAGAGGCCCAGGACCAGAAGTTTGTGTGGGCCAAAACCATAAAGGTAGGAACGGAGTGCGATATCGCGGGGGATCCTTACCCCCGCGGCAACCATCGAACTCCAATTTCTGGGCCATTATTGTAAAGTGAGGAAGTAGGGGGAGAACACAGAACAAATATTGGGCTGAATCTTGACAGGGGTGGGCTGTACAGACTGTGGGGGGGGCAGTGTTTCTGTCGGGAAGCCTGGAGGTTCGGGTTTCCCCGCATGCTGTGGAGTTTTGAGTCCACAGAGTGCGTAGTTTTGCTTTGACAGGTTCCCCGCCCAGAAGTCAGCCTGATTGACAGACTTGGCTTCCAGTCGTGTGGGGAGCAATCCGGAACAGGCTGCAGAAGCAGATAAGTCACCTGCTGCTGCTAGTGTGAGTGTGGGGGGGGTGGGGGTGGAGTTCCGATCCCCGACACGGGGTGGGGTGCAACCCCGGGGAGGGGGGGGGTGCGGTTTGGGATCTGATCCCGGGGGTGGGGTGTATGGTGGGTGTCTGATGGGGAGGAGAGCTTGGGGGCACTTGTTTTCTCCCCGAAGCTGTCCTCGTCTCCCTTCAGCTGCAGGGAACCCGGCTGGGAACAGTTAAAGCTGCAAAGCAGGTTAAATCAGAGGCTGCCAGCCTCATTAAAATATTTAATTGGCCAACCTGCCTCCTGGGAGCGGGTTGGCTGCCCTCCTCTTGTCTCGCCTCCGTTAAGCGGGTTGGGGACGGGTTCAAGATTTTCAAAGTTTTAGCGTCTCACCCGACCCCAATCCACCGGTTTTTGGGAGTTACAATTCAGCCCATTGTCTCTGAAAGGAGAGCTGGTGATATTTTGCAGGATTTTCAAGATGCTTCTGGAATTTGAAATGGCCCTGGAGGAATGGAGCAGTACCGTGCAGGTACTCTGCACAGGATTCCTCCCCGGCACCCTGACATCAAAATAATAAGGAGTAATCCAGGAGTACATGTACATTAGAGGCAGTTGTCAGGGTCACGTGTGTTGATTCTAGTGCACCAGTGCACCAGATTGCTGACAGCAAAAATGTGGTCACAGTTATAAAACTGACATCAGTGATGGGTGAAATAACTCGGATGAAACAAATTCACATGACAGAAGAGCAAAATTCAAAACAAATACAAATTTACCACTGTCCTGTAAGTTCTATTACAAATCATGCTCCACATACACATATTTAGCCACATTCACTGTCATACTGAGATACCTATTAATAACAAATATTAGCATATTAATAACCATTAATATTTATTGCAATATGAAAGGTACAATGAGCTGTTATGAAAAAATCTTCTGAAATATCCTATTGTATATTACGTGCTGCAACTATAGCTGAATGAATTTTTTTTAATTGTGCTTTTATCATACAAAGTTATCCAACCATTTTGAGCTACTTTGGGGAAAGTGAAGTATTGAAGTCAGGCTTCTTAAAAGCTAAAGAGAAGAGTTAAAGGAGAGGCTAGCAATTTCACAGGGATTTTAATAGCTTTTCACAAGCAGATAACAACCAAAGATAACTAAAACTAGTGCAGGTAACTAAAAGAAGAATACATTCAAGTTTCTGGGGGGAAAAATGTGGTTAACAATGAAATAGTTATTAAGAAACTGTTATGTTTCAAGATTAAAGAAACCCAGTTGAATTACATTCAGCAACACTGAAAGGTGACCTGAAGGTGCATCACAGAATTTTAACTTGTGAAGTTCATTGGACAAAGGATTTATACCAAATGACTGCTGATGCAGGCTAATATGATTCCAGTCTTGGGAGAGCAATGAGCAGTTGAAAAATCTTGAGAATTTTCAGCCTCATCTTGACATCTATATTGTTAAAATGCTGGAATTATTATAAAATATCTAGTTAGATAAAGGTAATCCAAGCAAATAGACTTTCCACAACAAATCTCTTGGAATTCTTTAGGGATGTAGCAACGTTTTGTGCTTGAGGGTAAGGTGATCAGTATTATATATTGATTTTCAGAAAGCATTTGATCTTTGTGGTTGATGTGGCTAAAGTGGAAGATCATGAGACCCAAAAATGAAATTGTAATTTAGATTAACTGTCTGAATAATAGAAAACCAAGAGTAATTCTCAAAGGTAATAAATTGGGTAGTTGTAAACAATGGAATTCCAAGGGATCAGACCTGGACGACTGCCTTTTAGAACATTAATCACCTCCAGCAAATGTGGATTGTAGATTACATGAAGGTTTGTAATACAGCGGGGCAAGGATTCCGCCATCCCTGCTCTGAGACACTAACTGAATAGATAAACAGCAGATGGTACTTAATTGACATTGTCCACATCTTTCAATATTTCAAAGATCTGGATCATATCCTCTCAATCCTTTCTTCAATTATTGATTGTATCTTAAAAATTTGATGGTATTTTTTGAAGAAGTCACCAAGATGGTGGATGAGGGAAGCCCAGTAGAAATTGTTTACTTAGACTTCCAAAATCTTTTGACAAGGTATAGCATAACAGTATAAATCAACAAATAATGGAGGCCTGTAAAAAGGTACGGTAATAATCATGGATGATTTTAATCTCCATATTGATTGGACAAATCAAATTGGCCATGGCAGCCTTGAGGAGGAGTTCATAGGGTGTATCCGGGATGGTTTCCTAGAACAGTATGTAATGGAACCAACCAGGGAGCAGGCTATCTTGGATCTGGTACTGTGTAATGAGACAGAATTAATAAATGATCTCATAGTAAAGGATCCTCTAGGAAAGAGTGATCATAGCATGGTTGAATTTCAAATTCAGTTGGAGGGTGAGAAAGTTGTATCTCAAACCAGTGTCCTGATCTTAAACAAAGGCAATTACAATGGCATGAGAGCAGAACTGGCTAAAGTGGACTGGAAAAATAAATTAAAGGGTAAGACAGTTGAAATGCAGTGGTGGACATTTAAGGAGATATTTCATAACTCTCAACAAAAATATATTCCAGTGAGAAAGAAAGATTTTAAGAGAAGGGAGCACCATCCGTGGCTAGCTAAGGAAGTAAAAGATGGTATCAAATTGAAAACGAAGGCATACAATGTTGCCAAGATTGGTGGGAGACCAGAGGATTGGGAAATGTTTAAAAACCAGCAAAGGATGACTAAAAAAAAATAAAGCGAGAGAAGATGAATTATGAGAGTAAACTGGCAAGAAATATTAAAACAGATAGTAAGAGCTTCTACAGATATATAAAAAGGAAGAGAATAGCTAAAGTAAATGTTGGTCCCTTAGAGGATGAGACTGGGGAATTAATAATGGGGAATGGGGAAATGGCAGAGACTCTGAACAAATATTTTGTATCTGTCTTCACGGTAGAAGACACCAACAACATCCCAATAATGGATAATCAAAAGGCCACAGGGAGGGGGGAACTAAAGACAATCACTTTCACTAAGGAAAAAGTACTTGGTAAAATAATGGGACTAAAAGATGACAAGTCCCCTGGACCAGATGGCCTGCATCCCAGGGTCTTAAAAGAAGTGGCTGCAGAGATAGTGGATGCATTGGTTGCAATATATCAAAATTCCCTGGACTCTGGAGAGGTCCCAGCGGATTGGAAAGCCGCAAATGTAACACCCCTATTTAAGAAAGGAGGGAGACAGAAAGCAGGAAACTATAGACCAGTTAGCCTAACATCTGTCATTGGGAAAATGCTGGAGTCCTTCATTAAGGAAGCAGTAGCAGGGCATTTGGAAAATCATAATGCAGTCAAGCAGAGTCAGCATGGTTTTATGAAAGGGAAATCATGTTTAACAAATTTGCTGGAGTTCTTTGAGGATGTAATGAGAAGGATGGACAAAGGTGAGCCAGTGGATGTGGTGTATTTGGATTTCCAGAAGGCATTCGATAAGGCGCCACATAAAAGGTTACTGCATAAGATAAGAGCTCACGGAGTTGGGGATATATATTAGCATGGATAGAGAATTGGCTAACTAACAGCAAGCAGAGAGTCGGGATAAATGGGTCATTTTCCGGTTGGCAAACAGTAACTAGTGGGGTGCCACAGGGATCGGTGCTGGGGCCTCAACTATTTACAATCTACATTAATGACTTGGATGAAGGGACTGAGTGTAATGTAGTCAAATTTGCTGGTGATACAAAGATGGGTGGGAAAGCAAGTTGTGCAGAGGACTCAAAGAGTCTGCAAAGGGATATAGACAGGCTAAGTGAGTGGGCAAACATTTGGCAGATGGAATATAATGTGGGAAAGTGCGAGGTTATCCACTTTGGCAGGACAAATAAAAAAGTTAATTATTATTTAAATGGAGAGAGATTACAAAATGCCACAGTTCAGAGGGACCTGGGGGTCCTTGTGCATGAAACACAAAAAGTTAGCATGCAGGTACAGCAATTAATCAAAAAGGCAAATGGAATGTTGGCCTTTATTGCAAGGGGGTCATTAAATACATATAAGGTGGAGATAGACAGATTTTTGCAAGATAAGGGAGTGAAGTGTTATGGGGAGCAAGCAGGGAAGTGGCTTGAGCCCAAGATCAGCCATGATCTTATTGAATGGCGGAGCAGGCTCGAGGGGCCAAGTGGCCTATTCCGGCTCCTATTTCTTATGTTCCTATGTTTGTTTAACAGACTTCTCTACAAGATCAAAACCTCTGGTATTAGTGGTAATATATTGAGCTGTATTGAGAATTGGCTGGAAGACCGTAAGCAGAAAGTAATTATAGATGGATTTGGATTTGCTTGGAGACCAGTCACCAGCGGTGTCCCGCAGGGATCAGTGTTAGGACCGTTGCTCTTTACTATTTTTATTGATCATGATGCGGATCCTAACCTCAAAAGTACCATCGTTCGCAGCAAATTACCCAGCTGTCAGGAGAACAGCGACCACGACACCACACAACCCTGCCACGGCAACCTCTGCAAGACATGCCAGATCATGAACACAGATACCGTCATCACACGTGAGGACACTACCCACCAGGTACATGGTACATACTCATGTGACTCGGCCAACGTTGTCTACCTGATACGTTGCAGTAAAGGATGCCCCAGAGCATGGTACATCGGCGAGACCATGCAGACACTGAGACAACGTATGAACGGACACCGCGCAACAATCGCCAGGCAGGATGGTTGCCTCCCAGTCGGGGAACACTTCAGCAGTCAAGGGCATTCAGCCTCGGATCTGCGGGTTAGCGTTCTCCAAGGCGGCCTTCGAGATACACGACAATGCAAAATCATCGAGCAGAAACTGATAGCCAAGATCTTCACTCATGAGGACGGCCTCAATAGGGATATCGGGTTCATGTCACGCTACAGAACGTGACTTGACATCGTTGTCTGTCTTTCCAGTTTTTAAAAAAAAACACAAAAAACAAACACAAAAAACAAACCCAAATGGAGAGGATATGCAGACAGCAGGTTTTGACACGTTGGACCCCCTGGGACACATCTCATTGTCTTGGCTGTGCTCTTGGTGTGTCTTTGATGTAAGGAAAGATTGTATCTCTGCATTTTCTCTGTGTTTATATTCTGTGAATTTTTGTAGATTCACTCATTGTAACTTTACCTGAAGAAGGGGCGATCGATAGCTCCGAAAGCTTGTAATTTTAAATAAATCTGTTGGACTATAACCTGGTGTTGTGCGACTTCTCATTTTTATTGATGATCTGGATGTAGGTATTGGGGACATGATCTGCAAGTTTTCAGATTATACTAAGATCTGTGCGAGTTTCAGAACTGTAGATGATGCTCAACTGCTTCAGGCGGATCATGATGCGTTGTGGGATTGGGCTCCTGACTGGCAAATGATGTTTAACTTGGAAAAGTGCAGTGTTATGCATGTGGGCAGGGTGAATGCTAAACATACATACACCCTTCAGGGAAAAGTATTAAAGCAAGTGGAAAAAGAAAGAGATCCTGGCATTTTAGTGCATAGATCTCTAAAGATTCATGAGCAATGCTGTGAAGCGATAGCTAGAACGAATAGGGTGTTAGGGTACATTTATAGGACAATTGATGCTAAGATCAAGCATACTATTTTGTCCCTGTACAAGACATTGGTCACGTCTCAGTTATGTCCAGTTTTGGTCTCCTCACATGGCGAGTGATATTAAAACTTTGGAAAGGGTGCAGAGGAGGGCCACTAGATTCATTTACAGTTTAAAGCATCTGAATTATCAAGATAGGCTACAAGAGCTGGGTCTCTACACTTTAGAGAAGCGCAGACTTGGGGATGATTTGATCAAGGTTTATAAGATGGTGAAGGGAAATATTGGGCCGGATTTTCCGATCGGAGGCTTCCTGCGTGCAGATGCCTCCGATTGGACAAAATCTACGGACTTACCTGCTGGCTCCGTAGGTCCTGAGACTTCCGATCCTGGGCCTCTCCTGGTACGTGCGCGCAGAGGCCCAGGTATCCCAGGGGCGTAGGCGGTTCGCAAGCGCCCCTGGGATCACGTGGGCCATGGGGAACCAATCAAAGAAGGGAATCCCCCTGCACACTTTTGACAGATCTCTAAGCATAGATCTGTCAAATGTATGAATGGGGATCACTTAAAAATCACAGTTAAACATTAAATACATTTTTTTTAAATCAAGTATTTAACATTTGTTAAAATTATATTAAATTAAATATTTTAAACAAAAATTTAATTTTATGAAAAAAATAATTGAAGTTTTTTTACAGGGCTAAAAATGAACTTACCTTTTTTAAAAGTATTTTTAAATTATAAATGAGTAAAATAAAAAAATATTTTTTTTACTTTTTTAAACTCTTATGCTGGTAAAAGCAGGCCTTACGCCTTTACCAGGCGTAAGATTTTTAAAGGTTTTCAGCGGGCGGAGGTTGTGCAGAAAGCGGAACTCTCTGCCTGCGGAGGCCCTTCTCCAGGGCAGGCGGAGGATCTGTCAAGAGGATTCTTGACAGATCGGAAGTGCCGGGTTTTAGCGCATGCGCTTCGCATGCTGAAACCGGCACTTGCGAGGCCCCTACGGGTGTGTGCACACCTTGTATGCACCCGCGGGGGTCAAAATATCTGGCCCATTGTGTTCGAGTAGACAATTTTCTCCAATTAAATAGGTCAGGGAGGACCAAGGGGCCACAATTTTAACTTATATAAGGCCAGATCTAGGTTAGATGTCAGGAGATGTTTCTTTTCCCAGAGAATGGTGAACCTCTGGAGCAGGCAGTGGACGCCAATTCGTTGAATTCTTTCGAGTGAGAGCAGAACCTGTGTCTGGCTGGTGCAGAGCTCACTTTGTATAAAAGGTTGGTACTGCATAGCATTATCTGGGCCAGAGTGATCTCCTGGACTAGTTTCGATCGCCTAAGGGGTCAGAGAGGAATTTCCCAGATTTAATTTTCCCAAATTGGCCTGGGTTTTACCTGTTTTTTCGCCTCTCCCAGGAGATCACCTGGTTTCGGGTGGGGTGGGGAGTGTATATATTGCGATACACAAGGTATCAGAATTGTGTGGGACAGGCTGGATGGATCAGAGAGTCTTTTCCTGTCCAGTATTGTTTGTATATTCATATTGTGTTAGCCTAGCCTCTTAACTTACCATTTTGAATCCTGCAGGAATTGTTTTATGCTTTTCTTTGAACCCTCTGCAATAAATTATGGGCTAAAAATTCGGGGGCTTAACGCCACCCGTTACCGGCAACAAATAATGGAAAGACGGCGGCGACCGCTCTTTCGCCAGCTGGTGGCGGGTCCCGTGGCATCCTTCATTTTCCAAGGCCTGGCAGCACTGCTGATAAGATGGGTGGACCTGCAGATTTAAATGAGGGAGAGGTGACGTCAGGCAGCTTGCAACACCGACTTAACGTCACCTCGGCGAATTTCAACGCTGGCGCTGAGTTCAGCGTTGGGTCCTAAGCTCGCCATGGAAACCAAGCATTTAGCAGACTCACAGAGGCGCTGTCAGCATCTCTTAAAGGGACTCACACATCTTTCAGGTAAGCTTGCATTTATAATTTTGGACTGGATTATTTTGAATTTATTCCAAGTATTTGCTGCAATAC
Organism: Squalus acanthias; assembly: GCA_030390025.1. Classification (NCBI taxonomy): domain Eukaryota; kingdom Metazoa; phylum Chordata; class Chondrichthyes; order Squaliformes; family Squalidae; genus Squalus; species Squalus acanthias. The sequence continues at coordinate 35,337,880 of CM059425.1, read as the reverse complement.
ATGTTAAAAGCTTTTTAATTGTGTAGGGAGCACTGCTGGATGCTTGCAAGGCCTCAGATGGTAAAGGAAAGCCTCTGAGAAAAAAGAAAATGCTGGAAATACTCAGCAGGTCAGGCAACATCCGTAGAGATAGAAACAGAGTTCATGACTCAGGTCGAGATACTGCCTGACCTGCTGAGTATCTCCAGCATTTTATGCTGTCATTTAAGATTTCCAGCATCCACTCGCAGAGGGAAGAGGATGACGCAGAAGAGGAAGAAGCCAAAGAGGAAGAAGCCGAAGAGGAGGGAGCAGGGGAGGAGGAAGCAGAAGGAAGGATGCAACCCAGACAACCTCTTTCTTGCCGGGATATCCAGGATGGAAAGCAAGAGGTGCATGCAAGAAGGAGGATAATGTATGAGGATACCAGCATCTTGTATCCTTTCTGCCCTGCCGCTGGCCAAGGGCTGCCAAGAATGTCCTGAACCATCTCTTCCAAGGGGTAAGGTGAGGCTAGCAATGGGAGGTATGCCTTGTGATTAGTACAGATTGTTGTTTGGTGAATAATTGTTTGGGTGGGGGGTGGGGGGAGTCGTGCATTGAGCAGTGTGTGAGGCTAGTGATTCAGTTGGTAGGAGACAGATTTGAAGATGCATTCACTGACCTTGACCAATGGTCTGAGGTCATAAAGCTTCTTTGGGCACTGGCGCCAGGTGGTGGGGGCAAAATTGCTGGCAGTGACGGCCTTGGTGATCTGGTCCCACATCCTTTTTGGAGGGCCCCCTGGCTCCTGTGGGTAGAGAACCTCTCACAGGGTTGACCCCCTGCACAAAGCTGGAGTGCTGAGTGCGAGACCCTGGGTGCCCCTTCCCTGGCTTGCTGAACCATTTGTGTTAGTGCTGAAGCACGTTTCCCATTTTTTGAGGTGTGCAAGGGAATTCAGCTTTATCATTTGGGACTTCTTTATAATAATTTTTTTTAAAGGCAGTAAGGGCTGAAAACTGCAATTTTTTACTTCATTTTTATTTTTATCAGTTAATACATTGCCCTTTTAATATCCCACAAAGCCTAGTGAACTCATTGCTTCACTTCCAGAGGCTGTTGGAAGAGGGAACACCGCTTCTGGATGACAACTTCGCCTCCGATACCTGTACTAACGCCACCAGGAGGGCGTTACACAGTAAGTTAGCGCTGGGCTAAAAATCTTTAGCTCCCAGCACGAAATTTTCTCTTGTACCGCTTCGACTATTTTCATTGGGCGTTAACCCGAGGCTGTGGTGACACCAGCAACTCACATGGCGGCCACAAATTTCTAGACCTATGTTTTTGTTTGAAGATGAACTGGTCCATATCATGAGAAGTCGCACAACACCAGGTTATAGTCCAACAGATTTATTTAAAATTACAAGCTTTCGGAGTTATCGCCCCTTCTTCAGGTAAAGTTACAATGAGTGAATCTACAAAAGTTCACAGAATATAAACACAGAAACTGCAGAGATACAATCTTTCCTTACATCAAAGACACACCAAGAGCACACCCAAGACAATGAGATGTGTCCCAGGGGGTCCAACGTGTCAAATCCTGCTGTCTGCAGCAGATCTCTCTCCATATCCCTTCCTCTCTCTCCGTCCTTTTTGGGGTTTGTTTTTTGTGTTTGTTTTTTTGTGTTTGTTTTTTAAAAACTGGAAAGACAGACAACGATGCCAAGTCACGTTCTGTAGCGTGACATGAACCCGATATCCCTACTGAGGCCATCCTCATGGGTGCGGAACTTGGCTATCAGTTTCTGCTCGATGATTTTGCGTTGTCGTGTGTCTCGAAGGCTGCCTTGGAGAACGCTAACCCGCAGATCCGAGGCTGAATGCCCTTGACTGCTGAAGTGTTCCCCGACTGGGAGGCAACTATCCTGCCTGGCGATTGTTGCGCGGTGTCCGTTCATACGTTGTCTCAGTGTCTGCATGGTCTCGCCGATGTACCATGCTCTGGGGCATCCTTTCCTGCAACGTATCAGGTAGACAATGTTGGCCGAGTCACATGAGTATGTACCATGTACCTGGTGGGTAGTGTCCTCACGTGTGATGATGGTATCTGTGTTCATGATCTGGCATGTCTTGCAGAGGTTGCCGTGGCAGGGTTGTGTGGTGTCGTGGTCGCTGTTCTCCTGACAGCTGGGTAATTTTCTGCGAACGATGGTACTTTTGAGGTTAGGCGGCTGCATGAAGGCGAGTAGTGGAGGCGTGGGGATGGCCTTAGCAAGGTGTTCGTCGTCATCGATGACATGTTGAAGGCTGCGAAGAACATGGCGTAGTTTCTCATTTTTGTCCACCCCAGTCCAACGCCGGCATCTCCGCATCATGGTCCATATCACAAAGTGTTCCAACCTGGATTGACCAGTGAGCTGTGAAGGGTTAAGATAATTTCTTTCAGCTTTTAATCCAGCACCCTTGGGATGCCTCAAGATAATGATCGGTCTTTTCAGTGAATGGCTGATAATTAGAACCAGGTATTTTTCTGTTAGCAATGCCCAACCATTTATAAAGCATATTTGATTCATAATTCATACTGTCCAAATGTGCAGTGCCTTTAGAGTTCTCTGTCAATTAACTGAACGAGTTATGAATTGAAACGGAACTTCATTTGCCATATTAAAAATATGAGGGCAGATGTTCCTGACCCTTGCCCCTGGAGAATGTTAAGTTCACAGGGTGAAAAGGTCGGGAAAAAGAAGCAGTGTCCTGGTTTGCCAGGTTTCTGCCCCTTTAACATTGCCCTGGAATTTCTGGAGATTTCTTGAGGGCTTTGAGCCTGGCCTGCCTCCGCAGTAGGTGCAGACCTAATGGAAGCATATAGATGAGGCAGGAAGGGGTGTTCCCAGCCTTCTGCTTCACCTTCTGGATTGCTCACTGGCTAGGCACCCCAGCCCAGGGAACCTGGCGTTGTGGCTTTCCTCAGACCCCCGCCAAAGAATGGAGAGGAAAAAAACAAAAACATTTAGAAAAATAATTTACTTGTTAGCAGGACTGCTGCAACTTTGTGTTGGTGGGAGCAAGTGGAGGAATACGCCTGGGTAAGAGCAAGGGTGCTGGTGTTTGGAGTGGGGAAGCTGCATGGTGCAAGACTAAGGTGGTCCCCCGGTAGTCCAGCTTGCTCCCTGCCTCACAATGACACAACTCCAGTACTTCAGCTCCGTTCCTTCTCGCACAATAGTTTTAGGATCAGACCTAACCTGCATTAATCGGCAATGTTATAGGCTATTTACTATATTGTACTCTGGTCTCTACAATATTACAGTATTACATTCACACATCTACGCAAAACTTTTACCATAGATAGTAGATGATAGTGAAAATTCTGTTTGTGCAGTATTCTCAGCAACAAACAGCTCCCAGGCTTTGATTAAACCCTCTAGCTTAATGAGCGCAGTGCCCATTTTGTGCTCAGGAAACTCCTGACAAATGGAAGTCATCACTTCATTAACAAAATTGTTAACCCGACAAAATGAGAAGTCTTGTGCCTTTATCAGTAATTTCCTACAAGTGTTACTGTATTATATAATTGTGTATCACAGAGAGATATGATTGATTATAAGAACCCTTATGCATATTGATCAGCTTGTTTTTTTTGATTAAACCAGAGCTTATGATTACTGGAGCAGCGCTGTGCAGTATGTTATTTATTTTTAGCTAAGTCAAATTGCCATTCAATAGGGCAATCAGTCTGTAAAATACTTCCCTCTCTAATGATTGCATTCAGGGTTATGATCAGAATTTAGTGAAAAAGAAAAGCCTAGTGACAGAAATTTATTTTAAAGATAGATGGGCTTGAATCTTTGCCATTTTCTTTTAGCAAAGCACACAAAGAGGTTAACAGGGGTTTGGCTGGCTGTGTATATGTTGAGGAAGATATTGAGACCTGTTGTTTGTTCACTGGAGTACAGGCCATTCAAAATGGTGTTTACTGTGTGCTGGATACAATTTAATTTTAAAAAAAAGTCTCTGCCTCGGCGGCTTGAAACAAGGTAATGTTTCAAAACCTGTTATCAAATCTGCATAACAAAGCCTCTTGACATTTGCTACTGAAAACAAAAATGTTTCTCATTTCAGATTCAGTTTTGTATCAGTTGTCCATCAAAAAGATGGAAGCCCCTTATTTTTGTTAGTTATCTAATACTGGAATCCAGTAGGACACGGATACTGATTTGCAAATGATGTGCTATTGCTTTCGGAATATTGAATAGTTTCATTTAAACCAGCAGTACTGATTTCTGATTCTTTATCCAGAGCTGGAGGGTTCTGAAATAGGTTGTTAACCTAATGTACTGGTGAGTTTTTCAGAGTGTTGCTGGTCCGTTACAAATATCCTTTCTTACCAGAAGGTACTAGTAGGATTTGTACATGAGAATAAACTCTTGGCCATTTACAATTATTGCAGAGCTTGATAAGACTAGCCTTTTGTACTTCACAAAGAATATGGCTGACATATATAAAGAAACACAGGGGGACCAATTTCCAGACGCAATCTCTCGTGTTCAGTCTCCACCTGGAAGCGTGCCAGCTGCCAAACTGGAAGCCGGCAACTTCCAATTGTCCAGGGCAACAACAACAACTTGTATTTATATACCGCCTTTAACGTAGTAAAACATCCCAAGGCGCTTCACAGGAGTATTATAAGACAAAAAAAATTTGACACTGAGCCACATAAGGAAAAATTATGGCAGGTGACCAAAAGCTTGGTCAAAGAGGTAGGTTTTAAGTAGTGTCTTAAAGGAAGAAAGAGAGGCGGAGAGGTTTAGGCAAGGAATTCCAGAGCTTAGGGCCCAGGCAGCTGAAGGCATGGCTACCAATGGTTGAGCGATTATAATCAGTGATGCTCTAGAGGGTAGAATTAGAGGAGCGCAGATATCTCGGGGGGTTGTGGGGCTGATGGAGATTAGAGATAGGGAGGGGCGAGGCCATGGAAGGATTTGAAAACAAGGATGAGAATTTTGAAATTGAGGCGTTGCTTAACGGGGAGCCAATGTAGGTCAGTGACCACAGGGGTGATGGGTGAATGGGACTTGGTGCGAATTAGGACACGGGCAGCCGAGTTTTGGATGACCTCAAGTTTACATAGGGTGGAATGTGGGAGGCCAGCCAGGAGTGCGTTGGAATAGTCTTGCCTGTAGAATTCGCAATATATCGCGATTTTATTAATAAGGAGAAAACACAAAGTTTCGTTCAAACAGCTTTTATTTCAGTAGAATGCTGGCAGGTTTAAAGTGGACACAAGCAGCCTGTAAAATGGCCGCCGCACCTCGTGACAGAACATTCTAGACTTTTCAACAGGCAGACAAGATGGCGTTCCAATAAACATTTGTGCAAGATCGATTAAGATTCAGCACAGTGAAGATAATACACGAGACATTATGGGTTTGCAGTATACACATAGATACTGAAATCGGTCTCCCAGGTACAAAGGAAGGCCATTGTACCGAGTAATCAAGGGCCCATCCAAAAGACATTAATATGTAAAATCCCAACGACTCTACGATGAGAGAGCCGTTAGCAGGTAGTTATACAGGACACTTGGAAGCCCCAAACCCCTCCAGGGAGAACACCGACCGATTTAACAATGGGAGAAATATTAACAGGTACTCAGACATTTACGAGTAGCCCCGAAACCCATTAAGAACGGAGATCACCCATACAAGACATTTGAGCGCCAGACCTTAAACAAAAGAATGGACATTATAGTTGGGCGGGAAACGGAAGATTTTGCACTATAATTGCAGGCTCCAAACCGTCCATTCTCTCTCTTGCTCCTGTGCTTTTATCCGGTCGATTCGTAACCTCGTGGCTGCTCCTGTGTACTCGTAGTTGGGCTCGCTCCTGCTTGCCTGTTGCCTCTTCTGAAAAGACTGTTGAACTTTCTGATCCGTTCGGATCTACCTCGTGTCGCGTAACGAAGACCTATGTTGGTAACTGGCAGCGGAACCGAAGGCCCGAGATGAGATAAGATGAGATGAGATGAGAAGAGAGGAAGACCATATCCATCGCCACGGTCAGTAAATCCCGACCGCGCCTGTAGGTCGATTAGCCAAGTTTTCCTCGCCAGGAAGACTTCTTCGAACTTATAACGAAACATATTGCATCGATGATAACTGGACTGTGCCCAAAGTAACTGGAACGTGAAAACATATCGTATCGACGATATCGACAACTGTGCTCGAAGAGTACCTGTTAAACCAACCAACACAGGTCTTCATCACAGCAGACGGTCCAGCCTGCTAGCCGGAGCAGCAGAAGCAAGTAAACAAGTGGGACCAGGAGATCTCCTGACCGACACGTGGGTGCTGCGGTGAAAAACATCCGATCAGCTATTCGGAATTTCTCCGAGTTATCACGAGTGGTGAGCATGAGTCTCGAAATCCTACGAATCTAGTTTAGGATAGATATTGATAGGGGAGGGTTTAAGGATTAAGGATATTTGTAATGTGTGCCCCTATTTACTTTGTGCCGTTCGTTCCTCGTTTCCCTAAGATCGACTATATAACTGTTTGTAAGATTGTACTGTCATTAATCTGTGCTTATGACATGTATTTCATAATCTTAAGTAACATGCAATAAAGATTTTCCATTTCGTACCATTCAAACCAAGTCTACATGAGTTTCATCTCCATTACTGCTCTCGCATCTAAGTCCAGTGTCTAGAACCGTAAGGGAGAGTGATTCGAACCACTCACAGGTGTGTCTAGTGTTCCCAGACTGGCTGGAGACCAGAACAGGCAGCAAGGCCTAGACCCGCACTGACATACAGGCTGCACAGAGCCGCGTGAATCTCACAGGCCACGAGACACGCAGGGTCAGAATCCCTTACAGAAAATGGCGACCGCGGCAGGACACTGGCAGCGAGAGGGTAGTGTGTTAGATTTTGGAATGACTGTACGAAATGTTATGCAGGAAAAGATAGCGGATTATGTGTTTGGAAAGGTTAATCTAACTAAGAAATGGATAAGTGAATTGTTAGCGGATAAGAGCCCATTAGAGGCAGCTGAAAGGTGGACAGATAGTAAAGAACATAGAAAGACACTTGAGAAAGCAGTCTGGCTTATGTGTTACAAAAGGCAGGTTCAGATTTCAAACCAGACCATTACAGCGCTAGTAGCTCGAATCAGTCATTTAGAGGGAGAAATGGAGGAGAAGGTTTCTGGAGGGGAGGTGCTCATTAAGAATTTAAATGAGTTACACCAAGAAAGCCAGGAAGTCTCCAGTCACCTTAAAACAAGGATAGATTATCTCGAGTGCCAGGTCACTGAGGCAAAATTGAATGAGAGCAGGTTAAAGGAAAGATGTAACCGCCAAGCTGCCCAGATAAGAACTCAAGAAGAGAGCTTGACGGGGGTTAGGGCGGCATATAAGTTGGCCCTTGAGGATAAGTTTCAGGGAGCCGATCATAGCGCCTGCCAAAGGGAGATAGAGCACCTCAAAAAGGCCGTGAACAACGCGAACGGCATGGTGTGCCTTATCAATCCGTCGGCGCACCAGCCGCTAGTAAATGAGAGATTTAGAAAATCCCCACCAAATAAAGCAGAAGAAGTAGTAGCCACTGCGCCCTCCGCGCCACCCAGCTATTCAGAAACCTGGGTTAGGGAGGAAGCAATGGAAGAAACCAAAGAGCCCATTGAAAAAGAAGTAGGAAAGGGATCGTTATATCCAGTAACGGGTATTAAAAGGGGCCCAAGCAGAAACGGTGGGGAAGAACCGGGGGATCTCCTCGGACAGCTGGTGTTGCCTCACAGTTCACATCAGCTGAGAGCTATGATAAATCACGTACGGAAGCTGACCGAGGCAGACGACCCTTCCGTACATTTCAGAGAAGTTGAGCAAGCCGCAGCCATTAACGGCTGCGATGATGGGGAGACAGCAAAAATGCTGCTGTTCTCATTAGACAGCTCGGTCCTTCAGTGTCTCTCAGGCGAGAGCAAGAGGGGAACCAAGAGTTATGAGGAATTAAAGAATGAGGTCCTGGAAGTGTTGGGGGCGAACGACGAAGGTCCGTTTGCTAGAGTGGGACAGACAGTGCAGATGGAGGGAGAACCCCCGAAGGTTTTTGCCGACAGGCTGTGGCCAGTATATGAGCGCAGCTGCCTAGGTGCGCCCGAGCGCGAAGATGTGGAAGGTTTAGCTTTAACTCATTGGCTTAGGTGCATAATAGCCAACAGTTTACCAGCCGTCAGAGAGCAGGCAAAAGCATGGTTTGATCCCAATGACCCCAACATTACGGAAGAGTCGGTCTTGAATCGACTCACGTTAGGTTATCGCAATATAAGGGGTATGGCAACACGTCCCCTTAAGGGAAGAGTACATGAGGTACGACCCGCAGCCCCGTATCAAAGAGAGTGGCATCAGGAGGGTAATCGCGCCCCGCAGGCAAGTAATGCTTGTTACGGGTGTGGGAAGACAGGGCACTGGCGCAAGCATTGCAGGAACCCTTGGAAGGATTCCAAGGATAAAAATCCCGCGGTCCGAGCCCAGGCGCCTGTCCCGGCTAAGGAAGCCAAGGCACCCACCCCTCCCGACGACCTCGAAGCAGTGTTAGGAGCCATGCGCAAGCTGGTCCTGAATGCGCGTGGACAGGTGGCGGTCGCAACCGGCCCCGTAGGTGCCGCAGGACCGTCTAATAGTACCCCATGACTAGAACTGGCGCAGCCCGTCTACCTGTGTCCGCTTAGCTATGATGCGTGGAGGCGACCTGTGGTGGAGATGGAGGTAGAGAAACAGAAGGGTAGTTATTTGTTGGACACGGGAGCTTCTTGCACCATAATCCATACAGATAACCCTTTTGACTCGCCGCTATCTACCAAGGTCCCATTCACGTTAGCAGGGTTCACAGGAAAAGAACAGGCTGGCACGTTTTCCCTTCCGCTATCCATTCGTTTAGGAACACTTCGCCTTAAGTGGAAGTGTATACTGATGGCATGGCAAAAGGGGGGTGGTAGAGGTATTCTCGGGTCCGATCTCCTAGCGGGACACGGGATCCTCGTGGACCTCAGAAATCACTGTCTCTGGGGGGCTAAAGGTGAAAAAGGCGAGGTAATAGTGATTCCGGGGGAGGAAGAAACAGGGGTCCTGTGTACCGTACAGCCATCCGGAGGCTACGACCTCAGGCTTATGGTCGCAGATGTCCCAACGGACATGCAAACGTACGTGTCAGATAATATGCACGCGTTTGCAACCCACAAGCACGATTGTGGGAGAGTGGTCGGGTTTGAGGTCAGCGTAGATGGGGACCCCATGACCCGACCCCAAAAGCAGTATAACTTCCCCAAAGAAGCAGAACCCGATATGGAGACAGCAATGTCTTCCTTGGTGCAGCAGGGCGTGTTGAGGTCAATAGCCACACACGTGAACTCCCCATTATGGCCGGTTAGGAAGCCGGATAATTCGTGGAGAGCCACGGTGGACTACAGAGTCCTTAACAGTAACATTCCCGCCTGCGCGCCCACAGTAGCAGCAGTTGCTGACCTAATAGGGAGCATCCCAGCGTCCGCGACCACGTTCACGGTGCTGGATATCTCGAACGGTTTTTGGTCCATCCCGCTGCGGCGAGAGGACCAGTACAAGTTTGCCTTTACTTTCAAAGGGCAACAGTACACGTGGAACTGTCTGCCACAGGGTTTCCACAATAGCCCCAGTATTTTTCATCAGTGTATGGCAGGAAGTTTAAAGGAGTTTAGTCAGCCCAATCAGATAGTACAGTATGTGGATGATTTGCTCCTATTTACGGACTCAAGGGAGGAGCACGGACCACTACTGGACGAGTTATTGGAGCTGTTAGCGAGAAAGGGTTTTAAAATAAACCCTAAGAAAGCACGTATCGGTCAGCAGGAAGTAAAGTTCCTGGGACTGACCATACGCGCTGGGGAAAGAGCCATAGACAAAGCAAGGAGGGAGTCGGTGCAAGAATTACCGATTCCCAACAACGTAAGGGGTGTGAGGTCCTTCTTGGGACTGACCGGTTACTGCAGGGATTTTATCGAAGATTATGCGGCCACAGCAGCGCCGCTCCTCCGACTCCTCCATAAGGGGGTGGAGTGGCTTTGGGACGAGGGCTGCCAAGCAGCCTTCGAGAAGTTAAAAAGGGATCTGCAGACCGCGCCAGCCTTAGGGGCCATAGATGGGGGGAAGGAGTTTTTCCTGGAGGTAGCTGCCAGCGGAGACAGCTTAAGCGCCGTGCTGCTCCAAGAGCGTCACGGCAAGCTGAGGCCGGTTGTCTATTCATCCAGGGTATTAACGGATGTGGAGAGAAGTTTCTCCAATTGCGAAAGGCACCTTTTAGCCACGCATTGGGCTGTGAAAAGATCAGCGATCTTCACAGGGCTCTCTCCCATCACTCTCCTCACACATCACACACCAACTAAGATGCTTCTGGATGGGAGGATTAAAGACGGGACCGTAAGCAGCGCACGCATTGCGCGTTGGACCCTTCTTCTCTCCCAGTTGGATCTTAGAGTAAAAGGTCTTTGCGAGCCAAGGCTTGCGGCCAATTTGGTATACCCCGGTACAGCCCACCGGTGTTCGGTGGAAGGGGTGTGGGACGTCAACATAGGTTTACGGGCCGGGATACATCCCACTGGGCGCGAGATTTATGTTGATGGGTCTAGCACAGTGTCTGCTGGCGAGCGACTCACAGGGTGTGGAGTTTATGACCCTGCGGCAGACCTTGCCCTGGCGATCAAGCTCCCTAGCACCATGAGCGCGCAGCAGGCTGAGCTGTCTGCCGTGGTGTACGTTGTGACCCACCCAGACATTTTCCCAACCCCATACACGATTTGCTCGGACAGCATGTTCACCTGCAATTCGTGTACGGAATACCTGGCCATTTGGTCCCGCCGCGGATACACCTCCGCGAACGGGCGACCTTTAACGGTGAAGCCCTTGCTGGAAAAGATCTTAGCAGCAGCAGTAGGGGAGGAAGGAGAGATTTTCATCCATAAGGTGAAAGCTCACTCCTCCACAGAGCCCCGTGGGGAGGGCAACCGGCAGGCGGATGCGCTAGCCAGGGAGGGTGCCCGCGACGGCACTTTCTGGAACCCCTATAGGACCGGACCCATAGCAGCGGTCCGAGGCGGGGACGGGAATCCCGGGAACACCAGGGTAGCATTGCCCCTAGACCTCAAGACCGTCCAAGCCCAGGATCCCGCCCTAAAAGCAGTCCTAAAAACGATTGCTGAGGGGAGGCAGGTAGAAGGTCCGTACAGTACGGCAACCCTCTCAGTTAAGGAAGGCATGCTGTTCCGCGAGGAGCAGTGGGTTGTGCCACAGCAGCACAGGAGGGAATTCCTCCAGTTGGCTCACGAGGGACCAGGGGCAGGGCACCCCGGGCCCGAGGTTACCTGGCAACGGGTAGAGCAAGCGGGATGGTGGCCAGGGCTCAGGGAACAAGTCCGCGAGTTCTGTGCAAACTGTCTTGTGTGCGCTGCAAACAACCCAGACCCCCAGAAAAGGAAGGTGCCCATGGGACACGTAAGAAGGGTAGAGGGACCATGGCAGTCGATACAGATCGACTATATAGGACCCCTGCCCACCACCCAGGGAGGTTATAAGTACTGCCTCGTCCTGGTGGATGTGTTTTCCAAGTGGGTGGAAGCCTTCCCTTGTCGAACAGCTACGGCACTGGGTACAGCAAAAATCTTGGTCCGGGAAGTGTTCTCGCGGTGGGGACTTCCCCGTTTTGTGGAGTCAGACCAAGGGAGTCATTTCACCGGCCAGGTGATGCAGAACACCCTCATGCTTTTGGGCATTGAAGGGAAGTGGCACGTAGCACACAATCCCCAGTCATCCGGGATTGTTGAACGAATGAACCGGACCCTGAAGGAGAAATTGAGGAAAGAGACTAGGAACTCGCCCCAAAAATGGGCGGAAGTTCTGCCTTTAGTCCTCATGGGGGTCCGGGCCAGTCAGTCAAAAAGTACGGGGTACTCCCCGCACGAGGTAATGACTGGGAGGCTCATGCGAACCCCCACCCATGTGCTAGCCCCGGTGCTCACTGAGGGTCAGCTCCAAGAGATAAGCAGGGACAAGTTCGCCCAGACTCTCTTGGAGCGCCTGAAGCAAGTTTATGAGCAGGCGGCTGGGAACATGGGAAGGCAACATCAGGGCAATCGCTTGTTGCTGGAACCCCGCAAAACGCGGGAGTGGGAAGTAGGAGACCAGGTCATGGTCAGAAACTACGCCAGAGTAGGGAGTCTGGAACCACTGTATATGGGACCCTACAACATTGTAGACAAGGCGAGTCCCATGGTTTACGCCGTAAAAGTACCACGGCGCACTAAGTGGTTCCACATAAACCAATGCAAGCTGTACCAGCCAGGTGTGCAGGGGAAAACTACAGGGGTAAATCCCGCCAATGGGAAAGCACAGCCCCAGGTAGGACCACAAGGCACACAGGCAGGCATAGCAGCTTGCATCAGGGGAAGGGACATCCCGGACGATCATGCAGCGTTTTTCTGGAATTGGGGGTTAGATGAGGAAGAATTCAGGGTACCCGGGTCAGATGAGGATAGTGCAGATGAGGATAGTGATGACGACGGGTGGTTTCGGAGGAACGGTCCCTTTTACGATATGGAGGGGACGGGGGCTGCAGGTAGAGATCCACACAGGGTGGACACACGAGCTGCAGGTCCCGAAGACAGGAGGGAGGAGCTAGAGGAGGCAGGGCCAGCCGCTATGGGAGCACAGAGAGTACCGGTGTGGCTCCCAGAGATGTGGCCGCCCGCTTTGAACGTCCAGTCCTCAGGGGAGGCAGAGATCACGAGTGAAGGGCCGCCTGCTGGGCCGAGCAGGGCGGAGCCACGAACTGCCAGCCCCGAGGTTAGGGAGGCGGAGTCAGCGGAGGCGGAGCCAGCGACTGTGATGGAACCCCAGGTCATCCCGATGGAAGTCTCGGAACCCGGTCCGTCCGTCACGGAAACCCCGCCCATGGCAACTCCCCGTAGGTCAAGTAGAGAACCCCAGCCCAGGAGGATGTGGTCATGTCCCCAGACTGCCCCAAGGCGAAAATTTAAGGTTAAGATAACCCAGATACAGACCGGCCACATCGCAGCAGTAACAGGCTGCGGCAGATCAGAGGGAAGGGTCAGCGCAGCAACAGGCTGCGGCAGATCAGAGGGAAGGGTCAGTGCCCTCCCACCGTCGGGAAGAGCTCGCAGCAGCCTTCTCAGAATTTAAAGGGGCCGCCCTGAGAACGGGCGGCACTGTATAGTAATAAGTTTTAAGTTTTAAGTTTATAGTTCAAGGTTAAGTTTATAGTTTTATTAAGGTTAAGTTTGTAGTGTTTTTAACAGAAAACGATAAAATGATGGGAGCTTTAAAGATAGGTTTAGTTGAAGTTTATTCAGCGAACGTTGAAGTTTACGTGAGGCGAGGTCAGGGGACCCGCTCACCCTTCACAAAAGCCAGAGACTCTTGCGAGGCTGGCTACCTCATTCTATCTGATCACAGGAACCAAGGAAGGATGGAACGAATTCTAGTACTGCTCGCGGCAATCGGATGTGGATTGGCCTATCGAGGCCGCACCAAGGATGTCGTGGTGTTTGGATGTTCCGGGGACACGGCCCCCATCGCGGTGGATGGGACCGGAAGACGGGAGGCAGAGGAGACCAGCACCTATTTCCACAAGGGAAGGTGGCCAGGATGGCTGGGAACGAACTCAACGGAGTATTCCAGCACATCGGGGTTTGCCTACAAAGAGACTTCTTTACTGTGCCCCAAAGTAAGGATCATCGCACCCAGGATCAGCGTCACCGTCGGCAAACGGATTTGTTTGACTTGTAGTGGGAAGGTCCCATTGAGCCGATGGTGGTGGCTGCGAAAGCTGAGCAAAACTATGAGGAACTCTTCGGTCGAGTGGGAACGACTGGGTAATAATACCCATCGGACAATTACGGGGACAGACGGACAAGTGAAAGTCTGTTGGGACAAATGGTGGGAACCGGATGAGGGAATTTATGTATGTATGTGGGGGTCAAAGTACGTTTGCCCCAAAGGCATCTCCATATTTTTTATTAATCAATGGCAGGATAACGGACAGGGGATGAGGTGGGATGCGAGCACCAGGGGGTGCGGAGCCCCATTCTCCCCGATCCCAGTAAATGCCACTGAACTCATTACGCGCCCACGCAAAGCCCCGCCCACGATTCCGGTGGTTCTAGCTGAGGAAGAAGGGTGCCCTAAAACTAGTAAGGGACCCGGGAATGGTTTGGTACTGGTCCCCACAGACCAGATACTATTTCAGGGGGTACATTACGCGGTGGCCTCGGTGATTTTAAATCTCACCGAGGTGCGGTTACCAGAGTGGTGCCCCAAAAAGACGGAACAGTTGTACCAGGTCCTGTTGACCAAGATGTTCAGACAATTTTACGAATTCGATTTCGCGGAAATTGATAAAAACAAGTTTGTACACCGCACCACAGGAAGTTTTGGATCAAGTAGGGAGGCAAAGAAGGGGTTTGGTGAACGATGCGTTCACTGCTTTTAACACAGGTACATCTGTGGTCAACGCTCTAGACAGTGTGGAGCTGCAGACCCAGATTAATGGTTTAAAGACACAATTAAAAGACATTCTAACAGATGAGAATAAAGTGGTAGGGTCGGGTCTACACGAGGACCAAGCCATGACCCTCCATTTAAAGGAAATTATAGCAGAGTTGGAGAAACATGCAAAGACGGTAAATGCCCTGATTAGGGAAGATCGGAATGCATCCGATCAAGCTGCGCAGAACGAGGTGTGCGTGCTTTACGGGGCGTGGTTACTGGGCGAGGGCCGCAGTAATTTGGAGGATTTAAAACAAGGTTTGGTTCCGTCCTGGATAAGTAACAAACACCTGCGGGCGCTCCACCCTTTTCAGAACGCATTAAGCCCGTGCCAGCTCAGGCTAGCTTCAGAAGCATACCCAGTCCCCGTGGACTGTGGACGATCAAACCATACCATCATGGGTATAGTTTTACGTATGCCGGTTTTGGGCGACACAGCAAAGCCCGCCCCGGTATATCGGGTAGAGAACATCGGTGTCATTCAGGGGGGAGCCCACATTCGTTATGCAGCTGTTCCACCTTACGTCATCCGCTGGGAGCAAACGATGACAGGTACAGATCTCTCTGGTTGTCGTGGCAGGGGAGCACACATAATACTGTGCCCCCAGCACTTGAATGCCTTTTTAACACCACAGTGCGGGTTCAGAACGACTGGCGCCAAGTCCATGAATTGCACCATGGAGGCAATGGCACAAGATCATGTGCCTCCGCAGGTAGCATACATCGGGGGTGGAACATATTGTGTTACCACTGCAGCGCAACACTACCAGCATGGAAACCGTAGCCGGTGTCCGGTGAGTGACAGCAGTTTCTGTTTTAAACCCAGGGCGGAAGTTCAAGTAGCACAACAGCGAATTATCCCAATCCCTGAACCATCCACTGTTCATCTCACAGTAAAAGAGAATTTCACCGACTTGCAGCGATTCGTCGCGCATTTTGGATACCTCATTCCCCCTCTCCCTGAACACCTCACCAAGCTTTTGAAAGCCGTCGCGGTATCACAGAAACATTTTTATACATTAGAGCAGAAAACTGTCGAAATAGGAACAGACATTCTGGATATAGTAGTTCCACCGTGGTGGAATCTGTTCACTAATATTGAAGTACCTTCATGGATCAGAATAGCCTCCCACATTTTAGTCGTATGCCAAGTTTTCATTGTAGTGTACCTATTGGTTGTACATTGTAAAAGAGACAAACGCCTCACCAAGCATGAAAACACGGGAGAGTGGCGAGAACGTTACGTGCGCGTGCACGATGAGAGCACCGTGTAATCGGAAAATGGCGTCACTCCCGCTCGCCACGTGCGCCGCGGAAGCCTGTACTCATATAAGATTTTCAGAGATTGTAAATACGTTGGGAACTCGACATGTTTTAAGAGTTGGTGTTGATTATTTTGGTGATGGTGTTACAGTTAAAAATGATTGTTTGGTTTTGGGTTCTGTTTCTCCTTTCCCTGAATAAAAGATGAATATACAGGTGATACGAGAGGCATCGGCCTGGTTACGCCGGGAAGGAAAACAAGTGGTGTAAGTTTAAGGGCAAATAATGCCTACGGTGATATAAAATGTAATCTTCTTGGGAAATGAGGACGACACAGAGACCCTAGCTAAGTTAAAATTATGGGATTAATTTACTGGATTCGGAGAGAAATCGAGATAATATTGCTCACCACTATGATTTTTGATACGATAAGCGGAGTTATTCGCATCAACAGGAGGGACTGTAGAATTCGCAATATATCGCGATTTTATTAATAAGGAGAAAACACAAAGTTTCGTTCAAACAGCTTTTATTTCAGTAGAATGCTGGCAGGTTTAAAGTGGACACAAGCAGCCTGTAAAATGGCCGCCGCACCTCGTGACAGAACATTCTAGACTTTTCAACAGGCAGACAAGATGGCGTTCCAATAAACATTTGTGCAAGATCGATTAAGATTCAGCACAGTGAAGATAATACACGAGACATTATGGGTTTGCAGTATACACATAGATACTGAAATCGGTCTCCCAGGTACAAAGGAAGGCCATTGTACCGAGTAATCAAGGGCCCATCCAAAAGACATTAATATGTAAAATCCCAACGACTCTACGATGAGAGAGCCGTTAGCAGGTAGTTATACAGGACACTTGGAAGCCCCAAACCCCTCCAGGGAGAACACCGACCGATTTAACAATGGGAGAAATATTAACAGGTACTCAGACATTTACGAGTAGCCCCGAAACCCATTAAGAACGGAGATCACCCATACAAGACATTTGAGCGCCAGACCTTAAACAAAAGAATGGACATTATAGTTGGGCGGGAAACGGAAGATTTTGCACTATAATTGCAGGCTCCAAACCGTCCATTCTCTCTCTTGCTCCTGTGCTTTTATCTGGTCGATTCGTAACCTCGTGGCTGCTCCTGTGTACTCGTAGTTGGGCTCGCTCCTGCTTGCCTGTTGCCTCTTCTGAAAAGACTGTTGAACTTTCTGATCCGTTCGGATCTACCTCGTGTCGCGTAACGAAGACCTATGTTGGTAACTGGCAGCGGAACCGAAGGCCCGAGATGAGATAAGATGAGATGAGATGAGAAGAGAGGAAGACCATATCCATCGCCACGGTCAGTAAATCCCGACCGCGCCTGTAGGTCGATTAGCCAAGTTTTCCTCGCCAGGAAGACTTCTTCGAACTTATAACGAAACATATTGCATCGATGATAACTGGACTGTGCCCAAAGTAACTGGAACGTGAAAACATATCGTATCGACGATATCGACAACTGTGCTCGAAGAGTACCTGTTAAACCAACCAACACAGGTCTTCATCACAGCAGACGGTCCAGCCTGCTAGCCGGAGCAGCAGAAGCAAGTAAACAAGTGGGACCAGGAGATCTCCTGACCGACACGTGGGTGCTGCGGTGAAAAACATCCGATCAGCTATTCGGAATTTCTCCGAGTTATCACGAGTGGTGAGCATGAGTCTCGAAATCCTACGAATCTAGTTTAGGATAGATATTGATAGGGGAGGGTTTAAGGATTAAGGATATTTGTAATGTGTGCCCCTATTTACTTTGTGCCGTTCGTTCCTCGTTTCCCTAAGATCGACTATATAACTGTTTGTAAGATTGTACTGTCATTAATCTGTGCTTATGACATGTATTTCATAATCTTAAGTAACATGCAATAAAGATTTTCCATTTCGTACCATTCAAACCAAGTCTACATGAGTTTCATCTCCATTACTGCTCTCGCATCTAAGTCCAGTGTCTAGAACCGTAAGGGAGAGTGATTCGAACCACTCACAGGTGTGTCTAGTGTTCCCAGACTGGCTGGAGACCAGAACAGGCAGCAAGGCCTAGACCCGCACTGACATACAGGCTGCACAGAGCCGCGTGAATCTCACAGGCCACGAGACACGCAGGGTCAGAATCCCTTACATGCCTGAGCACTTACCTGAAACAGGCGTCAAGTCCCTTGAATATGCTAATCAGGGTCCTAATGCTTGTTCAAGACCTGCTCTCAAACTCTGCATAAACTGGGCGGAGCATGCATTGGTCACACTTCACTCACTTATTCCAGGTCGACAGTGGCCTAACCAGCAGTCCTCAAAGGGATTGCTGGAGGCCGTCGACGAAAAAGTAAGTTAACTTTATTTTTACTTGCGTTTATGTGGAACCAGGAGGAGCAGATGCTTCACAGCAATGCTGTGGGCCACTGCCGGCCTGGGCTCATCCCCTTCCCAGGATCTACCTGCGGTCCCCTTTGGTATCGGAGCTGGACGATTTTCCCGAGTCCCCGACCGGTGATCTGCATTGGGGTGCCTGATTGACATTGGCAGCTCACTGATTTTATGCAGGTGAGGCCCAACTTCCAGTGAGCTTAGTGCCGATGTCTTCAGGCGAGCGTTCCCTTCGCGATACCCATTTCGCATCAGCTTCCGGCGGTGCTCCAATTTCTCAGCTTATGAATCTTGCTGTAAGCTGCCACAATTGTTACATTTTTGGGACTTTTCTAACTCTCTTATCCGAGACTATTTCAGCTCTTGTATCTTACATCATTCTCATGAGTGAGTCCCAACTCCCCACATTTTCAAGAATGGTCTATTCTTGCCTTGAGGTCTAAGTAAGTTTTCAAAAATGTGCCCACAAAATCCTGCCGCGTAATTCCTTTCAGCTTCTGGACTTATCTTCTGGACCTCTATAAGGTTTCACTTCGGTCTTTAAAAGTGGTAGAGCATTATGTTAGATCTCACTTTAAGTTAAAAATATTAAACAAATTTATTAAACAAAAGATGAAGAAGTGCATAGCCATCATATAATATAGTTAAACATTTATACTAGACGGCCTTCCAGCTAACTCAAATAGAAAGAAAATCATAAAAAGATCACGACTCTAAGATCTAAGCTAGCTCTTGTAAATAATTTTTAAATTGTACAGTATGACCCAGATTTTGCGTTGAGAATAATGGTGAAGCTAACAGCCCTCACCGTTATTATGGAGTAAATCGAACATCAACTTCCAGAGTCCGCACATGCGCAGTTAAACGCAGAAATCCGCAAATGGCTGGCCGAGTTACCCTGCTCTTCCACAGGCTGCGCTACACTGGTACCTCACCGATAGATTCAGCATTGAAATCCATGTAAGGGCATGGCGTTGCTGTACTTACCCACTAGATAGGCACAAAACATGCCAGATAAAGTTAGGACTGGTGCATTCAGGTGTAAGTGAATTTTTAACGGTGCGATACATCATAATTACTGCCAAACACCCTCTCTGGCACCGAAAAGTAAATTTTACAAGTGTGGAGTCTCATTCTATCAGAAGTTAATTAGTGTTGGAGATTTCTTTTTAAATAACTTTTTCTTTCTGTCTCTTTTATCTCTCTCTTAATCCCATCTTTCTTTCCCTCTCTTTATCTTGCTCTCTGTACATGATTTAAATCTAATTTATACTTCCTGGTTTAGACTCTGCGTGTCTCAGTGAGGATTCTTCAATCTGATTGGTTGAAGAGCCATGTTGTTGTTTGACCTGCTCACACAGGTCCCAGATCCTCTATAGAGCGTGCCGCACTGGATTAGTCACCTGATGACAGTAGGTTGCTGCTTAAAAGCCTGTGAAATGTCTGTGGGCAGCTGTCAGCATAATGAACAGTGAGCGCCGATCCTTCGCCGCTGACTGCAAAATCCGGGCCTATGTCTTTTTCATGAATTTCTTATCGCTGTAAGATCAAAATTAAACTACACTGTTTCTTGGGAATTCAAACCCAATTTGTTTCTCTTTCAGCAGTTTCATAGTGATCTGTTCAAATTAAGAATTCAGTAAGTCCGTTTGCTTTTATTATATGTCTTAGAAAAGAATTACAAGAACTTCCTGGAGTTTGAATAGCTGATTAATCAAATTTTAAAATGAATTCATCGGTCCTATAAAAATTGAACCAATCACACAGGATTGTTTAATTTTGATTTATTTCTCTCTCCAACAGGTAATCGATAACATTGTGACATAGTACCGATTATAGGCTTTGCCCAGAAATCTGAACTGTAGTCATTTTGTTTTAAACTGCTCATGTACTCTGACTGGATTTAAAAGGTCAGCTACTAAATCAAAACTTGACAAAAATACTTCATTTTTGTCACTGGGCCATAATTCACTGTGAAAGCATCTGTGGCACTCAGGGCCTCGGCAATAGGTGTGCTCAAGGTTCGTTAAGAGCCCCCAAAAAAATGTAAATTGCCAAGTGGCCACATAATGTGTTTACAGCAGCTAAACAGCTCTGCAGATGCTCAGAGCCCATACGAAATGGGCACTGCCTTGTAGCCTGTTTAGCCATGTTGGGTCCTTTTTCTTAAAGAGGAGTCTGCTCATTAGTGCTCCAAGTAGTTGTATGTGGCCCAATGTTTGACTGCTTGTTTGCTGGATGTTTAGTTTTTGGTACTAAAGCAATTCATACCTTCAAAGGACTAAGCTGTGCATTGTGTTAGTAGAGCCTATGGGTGTCCTGCTGACCATCCCCCTCTTTTTGCAGCTCTAGAGGACAAAGGTTGAGAATTACAATAAGCATGCGTCTTCAGTGCTCCAAAAGGAGTAGCCATTACATAGCCACCCATTTATATAGGCCAACGTAATCGGACTTGGATATAAGAACATAAGAATTAGGAGCAGGGGTAGGCCATACAGCTCCTCGAGCCTGCTCCGCCATTCAATAAGATCATGGCTGATCATCGACCTCAACTCCACTTTCCTGCCTGACCCCCATATCCCTTGATTCCCCTAGAGTCCAAAAGTCTATCTATCTCAGCCCTGAATATCCTCAACAATTCAGCATCCACAGTAATTTTCACCTTCATCGCTTGGGTAGTTAACTGACGGAGCTGATCATCCATTATAGAACCGCTCGATTGAGAAATCACAATGAGGCAGACTCTATAGTGGGCAGGCCATCCTCTCCCCCAGTTTACCACCCAAGCAGGGAAAATTACCCCCATGATGTCTACTTTCTCACTAAGTTTCATGAACAGAGAAATGTCAGCCCCATAGTGTCTGCCTCATTCACTCCATGCAGTGGGATAAAAGCAGGATGGTTTAGAGTCATTGCACGAACAGGAGGTTGATTGGTGAGGACGTTTTGACACGGATTTTCTTTCCCAGCGGATTAGATCATTCAGTGCTGATTACCTGTGATAATGATAACTCATTGTGGGGTCTTTTTCCAAAAAGAACAGTGGATCAAAGTAATGAGATGTATAAGTTCGATCATACCGAGAAAATTATTTATATAGTGTTTAAACTCTCAGCAAATATAGATATTGGCAGAGTTTTCTACACACCTTCAAATATTATTTAAGACAGACGAGGAAAATAAAAACAACCAGCATTTTAGGTGTTTTTGCTCTTTACATATCATCAGTGTTTTGTGTTCAAGAATCATTCAGTGCACACTTTCAGCATGGCAATGCATTACATTATTTTACAGTGTACTGACCTTAATTTTCTTTTTAAATTAATTTACCTAAAGGGCCTATTCCTTAATTACTTGTGGTGGCTGCTCTTAATAAGCAGCATAGTACAATCACTAATAAATCCTGTAGTTTGGCTATATTAAATTTTTGGTCATTTATAACTGAAATTATTTATGAAATTCATATTGGTCCAACCTAGTTACAGGGTGCCAAATCAGTAACAGGTTAAGGTGGCAGTAAAGTCTTCCCATCCTGGCTCAAATCCCACTATATTCAACAGATAGGTGAGGTTTTGTTAAGTGTTACAACACTCCTACCATTTAGTACATAATGGGAAACCAAGTCATCAGATCAGACCAGCAAACAATCCTATGACCTGCCATCTTAAACCAGTTTAAATCTACCATCTTAAGCTACTACAGGGGTACTGCATGTTGTGAGAGGGCGGTGGGTGGGGGGCGGGGGGAGCATTTGCAGCTCCCGTCTATGAGCTCCCCCTTGTCAGAGCACAATCAGTCCCTTTTGCTCTTTCTACTCTGGCTCAATTAGAACACTTGGCGTGACTTTGTGAGGAAAAAGATGTTTAGTAAAACAAAGGAACAGGTATAACAACCACAACAGCAGAGCAGGGCTTGGTCACATAGGTCCAATAAGATATACATCCTGTTGTTTCACACATTACAAGCAAGCACATCACAAAAGCTACACCCTACATCATTACATTTCGAATGCTTTACTTTCAGGCAAGCTCGTGACTCTTTACTGAATGTCAAAGCTAACAGCAAAAGTTTTTAGAAATATATTAAAAGAAAGAGAGTAGTAAAGGGGAATATGGGTCCATTAAAGACAGATGCAGTTGAGAATTTAATGGTCAACAAGGAAATGGCCGACTTGTTAAATGAGTACTTTGTATCTGTTTTCACAGTGAAGGGAGAGGACTAAATACTAGCGGTGCATGGGCACCTAAAAATAAGTCAAGGGGAGGAATATATTGGATTTACTATAAGTAACAAAATTAGTAATGGAGAAAATAATGAGACTTAAAATAAACTCATCTCCAGGACTGATGGTTTGACTCCAGGGTATTGAAAGAAATAGCTGAAGAAATTGCAGATGTATTAGTCATAATTTTCCAAAACTCTCTGAATTTGGGAATTGCGCCTTTGGATTGGAAAATTGCAAATGTCACTATTTAATAAGGAAGGGAGGGAGAAACCAGGTAACCTGTCAGTTGAACATCAATTGTGGGGAAGTTACAGGAAACTATCATCAGAGACAGAGGCCGCGATTTTGCTGACCTCGGCAGGCGACGTCAGTGGCGGTTCCCGACCCCGCTGCTGGCTCCATCCCGCTCTGTGAAATGAATTTCCCTTGCTGGGGCTTGTTGAATCTGCTCAACGCATTTCCTGGTCAATTAGAGAAAGCTGATCTGGTGACGTCATTTGATGATGCGTCATCAGCCGGTTTCCTTAAAGGGACCGTGTCCAAATTTATTTTGGCATTTGTGCTGTCAGTGTTGTACAGCACTGAGGTGCTGCAAACACTGACAAGCACTGCACAGAGGTGCACGGCTGCACCCAGGCTCTCCCATGACTTCCTCTGTATGCTTATGGAGGGAGTCACAGCATGCAGGGAGGTCCTCTTCCCTTCCCATGGGCGGAAGAGACCTCCCCAGGAGATCAACACAGCCTGGTTGCACATTGCAGAGGAGGGCACAAGTGGGGATGTGGTCAGGAGGACCTGGGTGCAGTGGTGCAAACCTTTCAATGATCTCAGTAGATCACAAAACATTAGTATAAAGCCACACTCAACCTCATCCTGCTGTGCCTCTCATCACATCCCCATCACTCTGCCTTCCCTACCCTACTCCTGCACATCCTTACTCACACCAACTTACCTTGCACCTCCACCCATCCCTCTCTATCTACATTATCACATCCCCATCTCACTAGCCACCCCTCACACTCACCCTCATCCTAGTGCAATCATACCAGCTAACAACACACAAGGGAAGGCACTTGGGTGTTTTATGCAATGTTCGTGTAACATTTCTGTTAATGTGCTGTCAAACATGAAACCTTTATTTTCAATACTTTGCATTCTTGGACAGATTTGTGTGCTCGTTTGGAAGTGGCTTAGTGAGTTGCAGTGAATGGTGAGACATAACGGTACCCTCCGCAATGGTGACGAGTGTGAAAGGATTGGCTTGGGCATTGTAGCGATGCTTTATGGTGTTGGTGTGGGGTGGTGCCAACCTGGCGCATCATGTGGCAGCCAAGGTGTACAGCATCAAGTGAAGTAAATCTGGCCATGGTGAGGCCATACCTGGCCTCCTGCGCAGCAATGTGGTCGAGTGCTGCTGCCCTCTGTTCTGTGCAGCATCAGGTGATTGCAGAGAAGCTTGGTGTTGTTGGTGCTGTTGGTGTTGGGGCTGATCGTGGTGGGATTCTGAGGACCAAGGTGAGAGAGTATAAAGGGCACCCATGCTGATGGAATAGATGGCAGGTGAAGTAGAGATGACAGAAGCGATCTGTCAATGGTGAGAGAGGTAATGAGGTCAGACTGGATGGAGACTTGTGTAAAGACTTGCAGCATGGTGAATCTGTTGTGGAAATGCAGTGAGGAAGAGTTTGTGGCTGAGGGAAGATATCTCTGTAAGGTGGGAGCTTTTACTTTACATTTGAAGCTGTCAACTCAACAGCTGATTCAATGGCCACTGAACTCCCGCATTAGCTTGACAGACGTGGTCCACGACCAATGTGGAAGCCGTGGGCGAGCTGTTAAAGTCATAAATTAAGTTTAAGTTCACTCATAAGAGCTTGTTTAAAATGCTTAAATGAGGTCCCCCGCTGCTGCCGGTCGGGACTGCTCAGTGCTGGCAGGCCCGACATTGGGAACGGCAAGTGTGCGCGATTTGACAGTGGGTTTCCGATTGATGTCTGAAGTCCTACGGCAGCATGATAATGAGGCCCGGTCCTCTATATATGTAATCATCTTCACTGTACCTTCATACCTTAATTACGTAGCCAGTTTGTAAAGATCATGCATTGCTTACAAATCTGAGAATTTCTCTTAGTTATTAACGTCTGTTTAGTGAATTGCAATAATGTTACAAATCACAGCAGTGTCAAATGTAACCAAATGTAGGCTAATATTAGCTTTCAATGGTGGCAATAAACGGGTGGTAGCTGATCGACCGATGAAATCAATGCACTCGGGTTTGGTGTATAATGGGCTCCACTCCCACCTGTTTCCTGTCAGCGCTGAAAATTAAAATCAGCCCTATGTTTTACAGAATCCTGATGAAGTACATCTCATACGGAGAAGAGAATTAAAACCTACTTCAAATGTACTTTAATTGCACATATGTTAAGTCCTTGAAAAGGTAGCACAAAATGTTAGTGTGCTCTGCCTTTAATTACTGATTTAGTTGGTGATTTATTACTGTGAGCAGCAATGCATCCCACTGTGATTAATTAACAGTGCTAAATGCAACTTAGTTGTAATCACACCAAATGTAATTTTAATAACAAAATGGCGGGTTTGCACCAAGCACTAAGAGTGACAGTATGTGAATGCTTATGAGCTATGTCAGCACTGGAAGTCAGTGCGTTTTAAATAAAATGCCTATCACCTCTGAGACCTGGCCTAAGTTTAGCCATGGAGAAGAAATGAAAGCAGAGAACCAGAGGACACAAATTAAAGATAATTGGCAAAAGGCGAGGAGAAATATTGTTACGCAGCAAGTTGTTATGATCTGGAATGCACTGCCTGAAAGGGTGGTGGAAGCAGATTTTAATAGTAAATTCCAAAAGGGAATTGGATATAAACTTGAAAAGGAAAATTGCAGACCTATGGGGAAAGTGCAGGCACATCAGTCTACTCTCTATCATCAAAAAAGTGATGGAAGTTGTCGCCGACAGTGCTATCAAGCAGCACTTACTCACCAATAACCTGCTCACTGATGCCGTTTGGGTTCTGCTCCCGACCTCATTACAGCCTTGGTCCAAACATGGACAAAGGAGCTGAATTCCAGAGGTGAGGTGAGAGTAACTGCCCTTGACATCAAGGCAGCTTTTGACCGAGTGTGGCATGAAGGAGCCCTAGTAAAACTGAAGTCAATGGGAATCGGGGGGAAAATTCTCCACTGGCTGGAGTCATACCTAGCACAAAGGAAGGTGGTTGTGGTGATTGAAGGTCAATCATCACAGCCCCAGGACATCGCTGCAGGAGTTCTCAGGGCAGTGTCCTAGGCCCAACCATCTTCAGCTGCTTCATCAATGACCTTCCCTCCAACATAAGGTCAGAAATGGGGATGTTCGCTGATGACTGCACAGTGTTCAGTGCCATTCACAATTCTTCAGATAATGAAGCAGTCCATGCACGCATGCAACAAGACCTGGACGACGTTTAGGCTTGGGCTGATAACTGGCAGGTAACATTCGCGCCACAGAAGTGCCAGGCAATGACTATCTCCAGCAAGCGAGAGTCTAACCACCGCCCCTTGACATTCAATGGCATTACCATCGCCGAATCCCCCACCATCAACATCCTGGGGGTCACCATTGACCAGAAACTTAACTGGACCAGCCACATAAATAGTGTGGCAACAAGAGCAGGTCTGAGGCTGGGTATTCTGCGGTGAGTGTCTCACCTCCTGACTCCCCAAAGCCTTTCCACCATCTACAAGGCACAAATAAGGAGTGTGATGGAATACTCTCCACTTGCCTGGATGAGTGCAGCTCCAACAACACTCAAGAAGCTCGACACCATCCAGGACAAAGCAGCCCGCTTCATTGGCAGCCCATCCACCACCTTAAACATTCACTCCCTCCACCACTGGCGTACCGTGGCTGCAGTGTGTACCAGCTACAAGATGCACTGCAGCAACTTGCCAAGGCTTCTTCGGCAGCACCTCCCAAACCCGCGACCTCTTCCACTTAGAAGGACAAGGGCAGCAGGTGCATGGGAACACCACCACCTCCAAGTTCCCCTTCAAGTCACACACCATCCTGACTTGGAAGTATATCGCCAATCCTTCATCGTCGCTGGGTCAAAATCCTGGAATTCCCTACCTAACAGCACTGTGGGAGTACCATCACCACACGGACTGCAGCGGTTCAAGAAGGCAGCTCACCACCACCTTCTCAAAGGCAATTAGGGATGGGCAATAAATGCTGGCCTTGCCAGCGACGCCCAAATCCCATTAAAACGAATTAAAAAAAAACATGGGACTAATTTGGTAGCTCTTTCGAAGAACCGGCACAGGCACGATGGACTGAACGGCCTCCTTCTGTGCCGTAAGATTCTATGAAATGTTACAGTCTCACTTTAAGAAAGTCGGAATGAGAAAATCACATTCGGCCTCGCTTGTTCTGTTTAGGTTCTTGTCCCTGTATAGTCTATTTTCATCACCTTTCTGCCTTGGCTAAGCCTCTAATACAGAAAACGCATGAACACACAGCAGGCATGTCAGCATTTGGAAAGAGAAAAGGTAGCTTACCATTTCGGATATAAACCCTTCAGAACTGGAATGGGAAAGCAGTTGAGCCTCTTTGAGGGACTGACCAAACAAAGATGGGAAAGGAGAAGCACAGGCTGGTCAATATGGAAAATACTAGTACAAAGAGGTTTGACTTCAATGGAAAGCAAAATTGCGTGGAGTGTGTCACAAGCGGTTGATCTGCAACACTGAGTTGATGAGAGTTCAAATCTACCCACAACCGCGAGTAAAATGGTTCCAAAATGAAAGGGAGTAAAAGAGAATGTGAATGGGAAAAAATGGTGGGAAAATGGCTGAAGCAGTTAAGGTATGAAAGCTGCTCAAGTCACTGCTCAAACGAGAGGGTTGTAGGGTGCCCAGGTGGAAGATGAGATTATGGCCTAGAAATTTGGGTGGTTTGTGCGTAATGTGGAGAAAGCGGCAGATGCTGCTCTTCAACCAGCTGGTGGCAGGACCTGCGGTGTCCTCCATTTTCCTAGGCCCAGTAGTGCTGCCATTAAGAGGTATCGCCTTGCAAAGATAAAATGGCGGAGTGGTGACGTCAGCACCTCTTAAAGGGACACACACATCTTTCAGGTAAGTTTGCATTTAAGCTTTTGGACTGTTTTTTTTTTATTTTACTGAAGTAGTGGCTTGCTGCAATAGATGTTAAAAGTTTTTTAAGTGTGTAGGGAGTGCTGCTGGATGCTTGCAAGGCCTTGGATGGTAAAGGAAGGCCTCTGAGAAAATAGAAAGTGCTGCAAATACTCGGTAGGTCAGACAACATCCGTAGAGAGAGAAACAGAGATCACATCTCAGGTCAAGATGCTGCCTGATCGGCTGAGTATTTCCAGCATTTTATGCTGTCATTTAAGATTTACAGCATCCGCTCACAGAGGGAAGAGGAGGAAGCCGAAGAGGAGGAAGCAAAAGGAAGATGCAACTCAGACAGCCCTTTTCTGGCCGGGATATCCGGGATGGAATTATCCACCTGCGGTCCCAGTGACCACAACCCCAATTCCCCTTTCAACACTTATCCCACACCTTACCTTCCCTCTGTTACTGCCCATCACCACTTCTTGGCTGAAATAAAAGCCACCACAAAGCAAACTTTCCAATCCAACTTTATACATCTATCCATCCAATATGACATCAAGAAATCAACTCATCACCCTTATGCATTCCCTTAGTGACTGTCTTGTGTGTGCCTTTGCCTATCCTACTGATGTCACGCAGTGCTACCCCAATAGCTGCAGCATGGCTGGTGGAAGGCTACTGACTTTCAGTGGGGGGACTGAAAATGGCCTTGCTGGTCGACCTTGAGGAGCTGGTGGCTGGGAGTGTGAAATAGAGTGATGGTGCTTCTTCTTTTTTTTCACTCTCCTCTCCCTCTTCTTGGTCAACCACTGGCTGCGCAGGCTGCATTTCTTGGGTGTGTGAAATGAGGAAGGCACAAGGGTGGAGTTGTGGTGAAGGGAGGGCCAGAAAGCAAGAGGTGCATGCCAGAAGGAGGATAATATATGAGGATACCAGCCTCTTATATCCTTTCTGCCCCGCCAATGGCTGCCAAGAATGGCCTGCATCTTCTCCTCCAAGGGGATGAGGTGAGGCCAGGAATGGGAGATGTGCCTCATGATTGGTACAGTTTGTTGGTAGGTGAGTGTTTGGGGGGGAGTCGTGCATTGAGAAGTGTGTGAGGATAGTGATGCACTTGGTAGGAGACGGCTTTTGAAGATACATTCACTGACCATGACCAGTTGTCTGAGGTCATGAAGCTTCTTTGGGCACTGGAGGCAGGTGGTGGGGGCAACACTGCTGGCAGTGACGGCCTCAGTGATGAGGTCCCATATCGTTCTTTCTGGAGGGCCCCCTGGCCCCTGTGGGTAGATGACCTATCTTGCAGTGTTGACTCGCTGCACAAAACTGGAGTGCTGCGTGCGAGATCCTGGGTACCCCTTCCCAGGCTTGCTGAGCCATGTGTGTTAGTGCTGAAGCACTTTGCCCATTTTTTGAGGTGCGGAAGGGAATTCAGCTTTAAGTGCTGGAAACTCCTATTTGAGACTTCTTTTTAATGTTAATTTTTTTTTTTTAAAGCCCGTAAGGGCTGAACACTGCATTTTTTTTTACTTCATTTTAATTTTTATTAGTTCTGAACGAATTGCCCCTTTAATTCATTGCCCCTTTAATTACACACAATTCCTTGCGAACGCTATAGCCTCGCTCCCAGAGGCTGTTAGAAGCTGGAACGCCGCTTCAGAATGGGAACTTTGACTTCCAGTCCTGCACTAACACCACTAGGAGGGCGTTACACAGTAAGTTAGCGCTGGGCTAAAAATCTTTAGCTCCCAACGCAAATTTTTTTCAGGTATCGCTGCGTCCATTTTCAGCGGCCGTTAACCTGAGTTGCCGGTGACACCTCTGGTGGCGGCCATGAATTTCTAGGCCAAGGTTTCTGAAATGTTGTGCAGGCTATGTCAATGTGGATGAGTCGCAGGGGTATTGGAGAATCGGGCAAGCAAATTTCATGTCCGTCTGCTAATGAGCTCACTATTACAGTGGGGAATTTGAATGGCTAAGACTACTCTCACAGAGAATGTGTGATAGCCTCATTAAGCTTCAGATATTTATGCAAATTAATAATAATTGCTGCCAGCAGCATTCTCGCAGGTTTTCCACCATGAAAGCACTGACAGCTTTGTGAGCTTGCATGAAATGGGTGCTGCTGAGAAGGCATATCCTGTCCTTTAGGATCTGGATCTTTACCATAATATTCAAATCTTTTCTGGAGCGGGGGAATATTGTTCATGGTGCTTTTATGGATTCATTTTTACGAAGGCATTTCTTTTTACTTTTGGTTAACCCTTCATTTTTTGGGTTCCTCTCTCACTGGTTTCCCCCTCACAGAATTTCTGAGAACTTCAATTTTATTTGCACTGATCCTGAACCAGGAGTTAGGAGCTAAATTGAAAAGCAAGACCTTGCGGGTATTACCCAAGGTACATGTAAATTGGCATGGGGACAAACAGATTAGGAAAGTCAACACATGGCTAAAGGAACGGTGTGGGAGGAGGGGTTCCATCCGGAATTCAATCCGGAGAATTGTGAGGTAATGCATTTGGGGAGGGCGAACAAGGCAAGGGAATGCACAATAAATGGTAGGATACTGAGAAATGTAGAGGAACAGAGGGACCTTCCACAGGGCTCAGTACTAGGTCCCCTGATTTTTGTGGTAAGAATCAATGATTTAGACTTCAATGTAGGGGGCATGATTAAGAAGTTTGCAGATGATACAAAAGTTGGCCATGTGGTTGATAATAAGGAAGATAGCTGTAGACTGCAGGAAGATATCAAAGGACTGGTCAGGTGGGTAGAAAAGTGGCAAATTAAATTCAATCCAGAGAAGTGTGGGATAATGCATTTGGGGAGGGCTAACAAGGCAAGGGAATACACAATAAATGGTAGGATACTGAGAAGTGGAGAAGAACAGAGGGACCTTGGAGTGCATGTCCACAGATCCCTGAAGGTAGCAGGACAGGTGGACAAGGTGGTTAAGAAGGCATACGGGATACTTTCCTTTATTAGCCGAGGCATAGAATATAAGAGCAGGGAAGTTATGCTTGAACTGTATAAAACATTAGTTAGGCCACAACTAGAGTTCTGCATACAGTTCTGGTCACCACATTACAGGAAAGATGTGATTGCACTAGAGAGGGTACAGAGGAAATTTACGAGGATGTTGCCAGGACTGGAGAATTTTAGCTCTGAGGAAAGATTGGATAGGCTGGGGTTGTTTTCTTTGGAACAGAGGCGGCTGAGGGGAGATTTGATTGAGATGTATAAAATTATGAGGGGCCTAGATAGAGTGGATAGGAAGGACCAACTTCCCTTAGCAGAGGTCAATAACCAGGGGGCATAGATTTAAAGTAATTGGTAGACGGATTAGAGGGAAGTTGAGCAGAACTTTTTCACCCAGAGGGTGGTGGGGGTCTGGAACACACTGCCTGAAAGGGTGGTAGAGGCAGAAATCCTCATTGCATTTAAAAAGTACTTGGATATGTACTTGAAGTGCCATAACCTGCAAAGTTACAGACCAAGAGCTGGAAAGTGAGATTAGGCTGGATAGCTCTTTTTCAAACGGGGCAGACACGATGGGCTGAATGGCCTCCTTCTGTGCCATAAATGTCTATGACTCTATGATTTCATGGGACACTGGCACCAGTATTGGGACAGGAATGAGCTGTATCGCTGGGACGGGCTGCACCTGAACCAGGCTGGGACCAAGGTCCTAGCGGAAAGGATAACGAGGGCTATAAATAAGACTTTAAACCAATAACATGGAGGGGGGTGAACTGCTAGAAATTACAGAAACCTAACAATATAAGAATCAGGTAAAGAGAGTACAGGACAAACTAAAGGAAGGAATAAGGATAACCCGAATGGCCAGATATCAGATGAAGTCATAGAGCATAAAGGTAAAACAACTATTAAAAACAAAGAGAGAAGAATAATAAATATAAAAAATTTAAACTGTTTGTACTGCAATGTACGTAGTATTCAAAACAAAATGGATGAACTGGAGGCAATCAGTTGTAGCGAGGATCCAGATATAGTAGGGAAGTCTGAAACATGGCTATAAAAATAACAGGAATGGCAACTAAATATTGCAGGTTATAACACATTTAGGAAGGAAAGAGAAGGAAGGAGGGGAGGTGAAGTAGAAAAAAAAGATGTAAGTAGCAGTAAGATAGATACAGAATCTATATGGACTGAGTTAAAAAGAAAGACTTGCATTTATATAGCCCCTTTCATGACCACCGGACGTCCCAAAGCGCTTTACAACCAATGAGGTACTTTTGAAGTGGAGTCACTGTAGTAATGTGGGAAACGCGGCCACCAAATTGCGCACAGCAAGCTCCCACAAACAGCAATGTGAAAATGACCAGATAATCTGGTTTTTTTTCTGTTGGTTGAGGTATAAGTATTGGCCAGGACAGCGGGGATAACTCCCCTGCTCTTCTTTGAAATAGTGGTATGGGATCTTTTAGGTCCACCTGAGAGAGCAGACGGGGCCTCGGTTTAATGTCTCATCCAAAAGACGGCACCTCCGACAGTGCAGCACTCCCTCAGTACTGCACTGGAGTGTCAGCCCTAGCTTTATGTGTTCAAGAAGATGAGAAGGGATCCATCACCCTAATAGGGGTATACAATAGACCACCAAATAGTGGAAGGGAATTGAGGAAGAAATATGTAGGCAAATCTACAAGGTGAGTAGCAGGCATAGAATAATAATCATAGGAGATTTCAACTACCCCCAAATAAACTGGCAGGAAGAAGTAGTGAAGGGTGAAAATGGAATTTCTCAGTAGTAGTGATTTTTTTTTTATTCGTTCATGGGATGTGGGCGTTGCTGGCAAGGCCAGCATTTATTGCCCATCCCTAATTGCCGTTGAGAAGGTGGTGGTGAGCCGCCTTCTTGAACGGCTGCAGTCCATGTGGTGAAGGTACTCCCACAGTGCTGTTAGGGAGGGAGTTCCAGGATTTTGACCCAGCGACGATGAAGGATCGGCGATATACTTCCAAGTCAGCATGGTGTGTGACTTGGAGGGGAACTTGGAGGTGGTGGTGTTCCCATGCACCTGCTACCCTTGTCCTTCTAGGTGGAAGAGGTCGCGGGTTTGGGAGGTGCTGCTGAAGAAGCCTTGGCGAGTTGCTGCAGTGCATCTTGTAGATGGTACACACTGCAGCCACGGTATGCCGGTGGTGGAGGGAATGAATGTTTAAGGTGGTGGATGGGCTGCCAATCAAGCGGGCTGCTTTGTCCTGGATGTTGTCGAGCTTCTGGAGTGTTGTTGGAGCTGCACTCATCCAGGCAAGTGGAGAGTATTCCATCACACTCCTTACTTCTGCCTTGTAGATGGTGGAAAAGGCTTTGGGGAGTCAGGAGGTGAGACATTCGCCGCAGAATACCTAGACTCTGACCTGCTCTTGTTGCCACAGTATTGATGTGGCTGGTCCAGTTAAGTTTCTGGTCAATGGTGACCCCCCAGGATGTTGATAGTGGGGGATTTGGCGATGGTAATGCCATTGAATGTCAAGGGAAGGTGGTTCGACTCTTGCTTGTTGGAGATAGTCATTGCCTGGCACTTCTGTGGCGCGAATGTTACCTGCCACTTAACAGCCCAAGCCTGAACGTCATCCAGGTCTTGTTGCATGCGGGCATGGACAGCTTCATTATCTGAGGAGTTCTGAATGGTGCTGAACACTGTGCAGTCATCAGCGAACATCCCCATTTCTGACCTTATGTTGGAGGGAAGGTCATTGATGAAGTAGCTGAAGTTGGTTGGGCCTAGGACACTGCCCTGAAGAACTCCATAGTAAGGTTTACAGCATAGTAAGGTTCAAGATTAGAATTGAGAATGGCATAAGTTGAACAAAGACTACAGTAATAGATTGGAAAAGAGCAAATTATGAGGAAATGAGGGTGGAACTAAAGCAGGTAAACTGGGAGAAAATCTTGAAAAACAGAGACAGAAAAACAGTGGGAGATCTTTAAAAGAGTAATCAATAGAGTTCAAGAGAAATGTATTCCACTAAAAGCCAAAAACAAGCAAGCTTATTATGGGGCACTATGGATAAATAAAGAACTAAAGAAAAAATTGAATCTAAAGAAAAAGACATAAGAAGTACTTAGAAACTAAAGGAAACGAGGGCAATACGAAGAACTTAGAGAGAAGTTAAAAACATCAGGAAGGCAAAGAGAAATTACAAAATCAAAATTTTAAGGAATATAAAAAGAAATGATGCAGTGTTCTAAAGACACATAAATAACAAAAGGAAAATTAAAGTAGGGATAGGGCCACTAAAGGATGAGCACGATAAACACAGGTAATGACAGAGAAATGGCAGAAGTATTAAATAATTACTTCACTTCAGTTTTTACTACAGAAGAAAACAAAATAGACACTTCAGTAGAGGATAAGCTTAAAAAGAATATTAATACAGTTGGGATAGAAAGGGAGAAAATAATTAACAAACTAGCAAAACTAAACGAGGATAAAACCCTTGGTCCAGATGGTATGTATTCACGTACACGCAAGGAAACTTGGGAGGAGATAACATAGGTACTAGTTTATATATATATATGTTCCATAGAATAGGGGATAGTGCCAGAAGACTGGCGGGCAGCTAATGTTCCTATATACAAAAAAGGAGATAGAACAAAGCCTGGGAACTATAGATCAGTCAGCTTAACATCAGTGGTAGGAAAGATACTGGAATCTATACTAAAAGAAGTAATAGCAGAGCATTTGAGACAGAAAATATCTGAGAGGCTATCTCATGCTTAATTAACCTGATAGAATTCTTTGAAGAGGCAATGGAACGAGTAGACAAGGATAATGCAGTAGATGTCATATACTGGGATTTTCAAAACACCTTCAATAAGGTACCACATGGTAGACTCATGACAAAAGTTAAGGCATGTGGAGTCAGGGATAAATAGCTAAATAGAGAGTAGGGGTAAAGGATAGTTACTCAGATTGGAGGAAGGTAGAAAATGGTGTTAGACAAGGATCAGTGCTGGGACCACTGCTATTCATAAATTACATTAATGATTTGGATTTAGGAATAAGTAACTCAGTATCAACATTTGCAGATGATACCTAACTAGGGGGTACAGCTAACACTGAGGAAGAATGCAACATAATACAAGAAGACATTAGAAAACTGGCAGACTGGGCAGTTAAGTGGCAAATTAACTTTAACATAGATAAATGTGAGGTGATGCACTTTGGTAGGAAAAATACAAACATTGCCTATCCCTTTGAAAATAAGAAAGTGAATGGGGTAGAAGAGGAAGTGGTTGAGGCAAATAGTTTAGATGCTTTCAAAAGGAAACTAGATGAGTGTATGAGAGAAGAAGGAATAGAAATATATGGTGAAAGGCTAAGATGAGGTAGGTAGAATGGGAGGAGATTCGTGTGGAGTATAGACACCAGCACAGACTTGTTGGGCTGAATGGCCTGTTTCTGTGCTGTATATTTTATGTTATTCTATGTAATCTGAGAGAATTGGAGCAGGAAATGTATCTGAGGAGGAAGCAGAGACGGGCACAATTTCATCAGCGTGTTCTAGCTCGGGGCAGGAGGGAAACCCCCATGGACCCCTCGGCATGAAGCCCAGGCCATTTTAATCCCACCCTAATTTACATTTCTCTGCACTGCCATGCAGTTCCATAAAGTGGTCATGTGCCTTTGAACAAGGGTTGCAAATGAACTCTTCTACAGTTATATTCAGGCCTTGAGTGGAGAAAGAAGAATAAGGAAAGAATGATTCTAGCCCACTATGGCCCTACTATTGTGAGAGTCAATATCATGTATCATGCACACACATTCGGTTGGAAGTTTGTTTTGTAGGGATAACTGTAGCGATTTCAGTGCTACTTGCAAAGTTCACCCTGACAGGCATGTGAATGTGTGAAGAAGCAGAAAAGCTGTCTGATTGCTTTGTATGTGACCTCAGTCCAGCTACACCAGGCTAAAAGAAATTCAATGGCATGCATACATGACAGATTGCACATCTGTCGTAAAAAGGGCAACTGGGAAAATAGATAAGGGAGAACCAGTAGATGTGGTGTATTTGGACTTTCAAAAGGCTTTCGATAAGGTCCCGCATAAGAGATTAGCGGGTAAAGTTAAGGCACATGGGATTGGGGGCAAGGTATTGACTTGGATAGAGAACTGGTTGGCGGACAGAAAGCAGAGAGTAGGAATTAATGGGTCTTTTTCCGAGTGGCAAGCAGTGACTAGTGGGGTACCGCAGGGATCGGTCCTTGGGCCCCAGCTATTCACAATATACATTAATGATCTAGATAAGGGAATTAAATGTAATATCTCCAAGTTTGCAGATGACACAAAGCTGGGTGGGAGTGTGTGCAGCGAGGAGGATAGCGAGAAACTCCAGGATGATCTGGACAGGTTGGGTGAGTTGGCAGATGCAATATAACGTGGATAAGTGCGAGGTTATCCACTTTGGTGTCAAAAACAGAAAGGCAGACTATTATCTGAATGGCAATAGATTGGGAGAAGGGGAAGTGCAACGAGACCTGGGTGTCCTTGTGCACCAGTCGCTGAAAGTAAGCATGCAGGTGCAGCAGGCGGTGAAGAAGGCAAATGGTATGTTGGCCTTCATAGCGAAAGGGTTTGAGTATAGGAACAGGGATGTCCTGCTGCAGTTGTACAGGGCCTTGGTGAGACCGCACCTTGAGTACTGTGTGCAGTTTTGGTCACCTTATCTGAGGAAGGATGTTCTTGCCATGGAAGGAGTTCAGCGAAGATTCACAAGGCTGATACCTGGGATGGCAGGAATGACATATGAGGAGAGATTGGGTCGATTGGGCTTATACTCACTGGAGTATAGAAGAATGAGAGGGGATCTCATCGAAACATATAAAATTCTGACAGGTC
Organism: Squalus acanthias; assembly: GCA_030390025.1. Taxonomy (NCBI): domain Eukaryota; kingdom Metazoa; phylum Chordata; class Chondrichthyes; order Squaliformes; family Squalidae; genus Squalus; species Squalus acanthias. The sequence goes on along the minus strand of CM059425.1, from coordinate 35,301,439 downwards.
TGGACAAACTAGATGCAGGAAGAATGTTCCCGATGGTCGGAGAGTCCAGAACCAGGGGTCATAAACTACGGATAACGGGTAAACCATTTAGGACAGAAATGAGGAAGAATTTCTTCACCCAGAGAGTGGTGAACCTGTGGAATTCTCTACCACAGAAGGTAGTTGAGGCGAAGTCATTAAATATATTCAAGGATGAGTTAGATATATTTCTTAAAGCTAAAGGTATCAAGGGATATGGGGAGAAGGCAGGTACAGGGTACTGAGTTTAGATGATCAGCCATGATCTCATCGAATGGCGGAGCAGGCTCGAAGGGCCGAATGGCCTACTCCTGCTCCTATCTTATATGTTTTTCTATGTTTCCTTTGCTGGACGTTTGAGAAGCACTTCAAGTGTAACATGTTCAAAACGTGACTCGACATCGTTGTCTGGTTCACAGATGTGATTTCCAGTTTTTTAAAAAAAGTAAAAAGCTTATCTGCAGACTGCAGCATTTGACACGTTGGACCCCCTGTGGCCCACCTCATTGTCTTAGCTGTATTCTGCTGTGTCTTTGATGTAATGCCTCCCTGACGGATTGTATCTCTGCAGACACATTGTTCTCTGTCTATATATACTTTGTAACCGAATTGTATTCCCTCACTGTTCCTGACGAAGGAGCAGCGCTCCGAAAGCTCGTAATTTCAAATAAAACTGTTGGACTATAACCTGGTGTTGTGCGACTTCTCATTTATGTTCAAAAGAAGCAGTGCTGTAGCAAAATCTCTGTGTTCCATAAATTGCAGCTCATTCATTGCTTGATATTAAGTAGTAGCAGCAGTCCTATAACAGCAGCTATTGTGCAGGCTATCTATCCCCACAATCAGCAAGCTCCTGGCCACAGGTCTTTTTGGGGCAAGCTGCTCTCAGGCCATTTGTAAATAAGCTAACTATATAAAATCCTACAAGATCAGCCCTTAAAAAAGTGTGCCAAGCTAGTGTGCACTACAATCCAATCATGTCAAGGCAGCCCTACTAATTCTGAACTCTGAACTGAGCTTCATTTGAACAGTTTAAGAGGCTCAAGGTGAAAAGATAATAATAGAAATAGGAAGGCGAGTTGAAGTGTTGAGAGCCTGCAACCCTCTACTCCCTTTTGAATGGGGAATTGGTATATCTCCTTTTTGGATTTCTTAAACTAAATCCGCATTCACTGCCATAGGTAGCAGCTTGTTACATAGGAACATAAGACTAGGAGTAGGCCATTCAGCCTCTCGAGTCTGTTCCACCATTCAATGAGATCATGGCTGATCTGTATCCTGGACGACATTCAGGCTTGGGCTGTTAAGTGGCAAGTAACATTCGCGTCACACAAGTGCCAGGCAATGGCTATCTCCGACAAACGAGAATCTAACCACCGCCCCTTGACATTTAACGGCATTATCATCGCCATTACCCCACTATGTAGAATTCGCAAATTATCGCGATTTCGAAATAACGAGATAGAGACATACAGTTTCGTAAAAACGGCTTTATTTCAGCAAAATGCTGTCAGGTTTCAAAACGGAAACAAGCAGCCTGTAAAATGGCCGCCACGCCTCGTGGCAGAAGGTTCTAGACTTTTCAGTAGGCAGACAAGATGGCGTTTCAATAAACATTTCAGCAAGATTGGACAGTACTCAGCATAATGAAATAAAGACAAGACGCGATCGTTTTGCATTTTGTAATAAGTGCTGGAATCGGTTTTCCATGCACAAACGTGGGCTATTGTACTGGGCAATTAAGGGGCCCATCCAAAGACATTGATACGCAAATTCCCCACGGCTCTACGATGAGAGAGCCGTTCGCGGGTACTCACAGCAAGAATTCGGAGGCCCCCAAAACCCCTCCAGGGAGACTCCTAGCCAGTTCCACAAGGGGAGAAATATTAACGGGTACTCAGACAGTTACAAGTATCACCGAAACCCATTAACAACGAGTACCACCCCATACAAGAAGTTTGAGCGCCAAAACATGACAAAAGATGAACATTAAGATTGGGCGGGAGATAAGGAATTACAGTACTATAACTGTAGTGTCCAAACGTCCATCTTTCTCTTATTCCTTTTGACTCGCTAGAGAACTCTTTCTCTTGATTCGACCCCTGGCTCTCGGTTGCGGCCTACCGAGCTCTTGGTCCGCTGATCTTCCGGGAGTCAACCTCGTGGCTTGCCGCGAAGATCTGTGAAGAGCTGGGCTGCGAAGGCCGGTAAGCGGGTACACCATCCCGAGGGTCGGTAGACGGTGTAGAGACCCGAAGGCCCGACGAGACGAAACAAGACAAGAAGAAGAAGACGACGACTGCACGTGCCGCCGCGGTCAGTAAACCCCGACCGCGCCCGAAAATATATAGACCATTTTTGAACTCTATAGGTTACTGCACGAACTGACGCAGGAAGACTTTTCTTCGAATTTTATCGAACTGGTGTCGATCCAGAAAGACTCTTCTTTGAATTCTACCGGCTAACTGGTGTCGGGCACAGGAAGACTCTTCTTTGAGTTTTATCAGAGTTCCGAGGTCAACACAGATCTTCATGACAGCAGACGGTCCAGCCTGCTAGCTGGAGCAAAGCGAGTAAACAAGTGGGGTACAGAGACCCCTGATCCACACGTGAATAGTCAGGTGTTGTGGCGAAAACATCCGAGCAGCGTTTCGGAATTCTCCGAGTTATCACGAGTGGTGAGCATGAGTCTCGATCCTACAGATCTAGATTAGGACAGGTATTGATAGGGGAGGGTTTTTGTTTTAAGGATAAATATAATGTGTGTCCCCTTTTACGATGTGTCGTGCGCTCCTCGTTTCCCTAAACCTAGTTTCTGTAAGGGGTTTCGGTTCGTAGGTGCTTGTGCGGGGTTAGGCCTTCGTTGCCTAATACTATTGCTTGCTCTGGTCTCCGGCCAGCCTTGTTGCAATAAGCACCTGTGAGTGGTTCGACCCACTCGCTCTTATGGTTCTAACACTGGACTTAGGTGCGAGAGCAGTAATGCAGAGAAAACTCAAATAGACTCGGTTGAATAGTACGAAATGGAAATCTTTATTGCATAACGTCCAAAAATCATGAAGTACATGTCATAGGCACAAATTAATGACAGTACAAGTATACATACATTCATAAGACTTGGTCTAGGGTAATGAGGAACGCCCGGCACATCGTAAAAAGGGGAACACATTATATTTATCCTTAATAAAACCACCCTCCCCTATCAATACCTACACTAATCTAGATTTGTAGGATCGGGAAACATGCTCACCACTCGTGATACTTCGGAGAATTTTAAAATGAGGCATTCGGCTCGTTTCGCTGCAGCGCCTGACTGTCACGTGTTTGAAGGGGTCTCTGTACCCCACTTGTTTATCTTCGCTGCTCCAGCAAGCAGGCTGGGCTCCCCGTTGTCATGAAGAACTCGACAGTGCTTGGACATGGTTGTAGAAGTCCAGAGAGACAATCAAAAGCTCACCAGTCAAGCGAGTCCAGGAAGCGGCAAGCGAATAAGAGTTCAGCAGTCATCAGCCAGATAAGAGAATAAAAAGCAAGAGTTCAGCCCGAGTCAAGAGTCGAATCAAGAGTTCAGCCCGAGTCAAGCGTCCGCAGAGATAAGAGTCGAATCCAGAGAATAAGCCCCTGATGGACATTTGTTCACTATAGTTATAGTGCTGTGTTCCCTTATCTCCCGCTCAAATCTTGATGTTTGTCCTTTGTGTAATACTGGTGCACAAAACTCCCAGCATGGGGCGATTCTTTCCTTTAATGGGTTTCGGTAGCACCTTAAACTGGCCAACTATCCGTTAATGTTTTCCCCATTGTCGAGCCGGCTAGGAGTCTCCCTGACTGGGTTTGGGGCCTTCTCGAATACTGATATGTGTATTGCTGTGTCTGGATGGGCCTTCGATTGCCCATTACAATGGTCCTTACTTGTGCATGGAAAATGATTCCAGCACTTATATCTTTGCTATTGTGTCGAATGCAGACAGGTTGCATCCTGTCTTTATCAGTGTTTGCTGCGTATTAACCAATCTTCTACTGAAATGTTTATTCGAACGCCATCTTGTCTGCCCACTGTATTCTGGAAGCTTCTGCCACGATGCTCGGCGGCCATTTTACAGGCTTCTGTGTCCTGTTTAATCATGATGCGGAGATGCCGGTGTTGGACTGGGGTGGACAAAATTGAGAGGTCGCACAACACCAGGTTATAGTCCAACAGTTTTATTTGAAATCACAAGCTTTCGGAGCTATCGATTTGCTCCTTCCTCAGGTGAAGTCTTCACCTGAGGAAGGAGCAAATCGATAGCTCCGAAAGCTTGTGATTTCAAATAAAACTGTTGGACTATAACCTGGTGTTGTGCGACCTCTCAATTCTGTTTAATCATGACAGCATTTCGTTGAAATAAAACTGATGAAACGAATCTGCTTTATCTCGTTATTTCGAATCGCGATAATTGCAAAACTTTACATTTCCTAAATGTATGTAAGCTTGTACTGTCATTAATCTGTGCTTATGACATGTATTTCGTAATCTTGAACAATATGCAATAAAGATTTTCCATTTCGTACTATTCAACCGGGTCTACCTGAGTTTTTCTCTGCATTATTGCTCTCGCACCTAAGTCCAGTGTCAGAACCGTAAGGGCGAGTGGGTCGAACCACTCACAGGTGTCTAGTGCTACCAGGCTGGCTGGAGACCAGAACAGGCAACAAGGCCTAACCCCGCACTAGCACCCAGGCTAAGCACAGAGCCACGCGAACCCCCTTACAACTATCAACACTCTGGGGGTCACCATTGACAAAAAACTTAACTGGACCAGCCACATAAATACCGTGGCAACAAGAGCAGGTCAGAGGCTGGGTATTCTGTGGCGAGTGTCTCACCTCCTGACACCCCAAAGCCTTTCCACCATCTACAAGGCACAAGTCAGGAGTGTGATGGAATACTCTCCACTTGCCTGGATGAGTGCAGCTCCAACAAAACTCAAGAAGCTCGACACCATCCAGGACAAAGCAAGCCCGCTTGATTGGCAGCCCATCCACCACCTTAAACATTCACTCCCTCCACCACCGGCGTACCGTGGCTGCAGTGTGTACCATCTATAAGATGCACTGCAGCAACTCGCCAAGGCATCTTCGACAGCACCTCCCAAACCCGCGACCTCTTCCACCTAGAAGGACAAGGGTAGCAGGCGCATGGAAACACCAACTCTTCCAAGTTCCCCTGCAAGTCACACACCATCCTGACTTGGAAATATATCGCCGTTCCTTCATCGTCGTTGGGTCAAAATCCTGGAACTCCCTCCCTAACAGCACTGTGGGAGTACCTTCACCACATGGACTACAGCTGTTCAAGAAGGTGGCTCACCACCACCTTCTCGAGGCCAATTAGGGATGGGTAATAAATGCTGGCCTTGCCAGCGACACCCACATCCCAGGAACGAATAAAAAAAAATCCTAACTCCATCCGCCCATCTTGGCTGCATATCCCCTTATACCTTTGGCTGGCAAAAATCTATCGATCTCAGATTTAAAATTCTTAATTGAGTTAGCATCTACTGCCTTTTGTTTGCAAGAGTTTCACTGTTCTATCACCCTTCGCGCGAAGAAGTGTTTCCAAAATTCAGTAAGAACAATATTCTATAAAACCATTTCTCTCCATCTCGCAATTAAATTCCTGAGTGCAATGAGATGAGAGACTACAATTTGGTTTGCAATTCTGCAATAATTCAATACCTGATTTAAAGACCACAAGGAAAGAAACACACTAAGGCTGCTCCCTTGAAGTTGAGGTTGACAGACATCCTAAAGAGAATTCAGGAGAACTCTTTTTGATTCAGCCCATTCCTCAGCTTGCCTGAGAGTGCTGCTGTCATGAGATGAAAGGTAGGAAATTTTCCATTTTTTATCACTTGTCATTGCTTCCTTGATGAATACATTCAAACCATGAAGGGAGTTTTGACATAAATTAGGAGCCTTTAAGCAGAATAATGACTACATTTTCCTAAGGTAAGGAGTATGTGAGCTGTACGAATAACTACAATTTTTATTCATTTATTTTCAGTTCTTAGAGTGTCATAGGAAAGATGTAGATTTATGAAATGTTTCCTAAGAAAATAGAAACATCCCTCAATCAATCTGCAATTAACAAATACACAACCATTTTAATGATCTCGAAATAGTCACATAGACACTAAAGTTCTTTCAAGGAGGTCTTGAAGTCAAGAAGACTTTCTTTTAATCTTTATCTGCAGCAGTCCCTTATGTCATTCATGAACTCCCACTTCAGGCTACAGGTAAGCAATTACTGGGAAAAGTATTTCTGAACAGTGAAAGCAATTCTTGTCATTTCTGTGGCATTTGAAAACTATTGTGGTGTCTTTTGATGAGATCAATGTACCAAAGGAGGAAAATAAATGGTTAATAATAATAATAGAATAATGGAAGAACAGAATAGAAGAAATGGATGAAGTATGTTACCAATAATAGAAGCCATTGGAGCCTCGCAAGTCTGACAAAACATAAGTCTCTCAGAAAGCCATCAGAGCATCTCAAAATATGACAGGGTCCAGTGAGAAAATCATCTGTTATAAACTATGATTGATGAAAATCCTAGAGGATTAAATATCTGTTGTGATGGACTTGTAAAGCTACTGTAAAGGGTATTGTGACAAAAATGAAAGCAATGTAACATGAGCTACAAAAAAATCATAACCTATTGTCATTTTTACTCTATTATTGTTCCGGCACAAAGACACTTGAGAAAACTCATTAGAAGCAAGCTTTCCAATAATTTGGAGGTGCAGTAAGTTCGAACACTGCCCTTTTATCTCTGGAGCCTGAATTTGAAACCAGCTCAAACTCCTCAGATGAAATCTCTTCTCTATCTGTTGGCTGACCTGTCCTGAATCAAATGAACCCTGGGAAACCCCAGTTATAGAGAGAATCTCAAGACAGGATAACAGGCAGGCTAAAATGTGGAAGAAGGCCATATTATATTGAAGGGTTCAGGTGCAATAATAAACCACAAGAGGAAAGCTTGAGCTGTTTGACAATGTCATGAACCCTGAGGTGTATTATATAATGAAACCACTCACCAGCCTGTTACATTTTTCTAATATATGCAGCTGAACAGAGCCTGCTCTTGTAACATTTTGATTTTTTTTTGCTGTCAGCAGCTACCATGATCGATTTCTACACATGAGCAAGTTCCTACGATCAAACTCTGGTTTGAACCAAAATGTTAGCGCGACATGAAAAAATTATCTCATTGGCTCTTCATTTATACAGATCGTTACTATTCCTTCAGGAAACAGTTAGAGGAGAATTCTAGGAAATTCACTGAGTCTTGATAGCAGTCGGTTGGTGATTGGGGGCTACCTGATGTGGTAGCCTTATTTTCACTGCGTGAGCAAGGGTCCACACTGCTAGCCTCGCTTGGCATTACTGTCCATTTAATACATATATAAGGCCATATTTTCTGGTTGCTTAAAGCCAGGAGCAGCATAATAGCTGGGGGACTGGAAAATCTGGTTCAGACCTATATTCTGCACCTCCTGAAGCAAAACCTCCAAGGCACCCTCAGTAACTGTGACCATTTTCTCCACGTACCTGCTTGCACATATTTCTGTCCCTCTGCTGCCATTTCCTGCAGTTACTGTTCTTCCACTACAAGCAGAATGGGATCCTGCCTAGCTAGATCACGTTCCTCCTCTTCCATCTCTTCCTCTGCTTCCTTATCCACATAAAAGCCTTTCCTTTTCGCTGTATGGGATCCCTCTTCTACTGGCAAAGATATGCAGATCACAGCAGATGCAAATGATCGTGACACTTTCTTGGGCCTGTAAAATAAGACGCTATGTGATCTGTCCTAAATAAATAGTCTTCCAGTGCATTATGCTCTTTTTTATTCATATCTTCTTTCTTGATAAAGTTATGGGACTGAGGAAAATATGGCCTCAGATTTGTAGAGACAAAGCAGGGAACGAACACCTGCTCTTCCAGAAGCATAGGGTTATTTAACACCCCCATAGTTCAGCGAAGTACAGATCACACCATATGATTCTCTCAGTAAGGCTAAGTGTGTATGAATCTTCTGAATCCAATAGGTTTAATAAAGGGCAGGCTATTTGGCTCACGTTAATCTTTAAAATAACATGAGTGGATGCGATGGAAAAATCTTGGTGTTACTTTACTGGCTTCCTGCTTATTCCTCCCCTTCCCTCCCCCTGCCCCCATTATTTCCAGCATTTTCCACGGGAAGTGGTGTTGGGTGTATAATATGTCCACCCAAATATGGGCTGGCGTATCACAATTGCACACAAATGTCAGGAATACAGCATATGACGCTGGCTGGAAGGATGCCAGTGCATAGCGTTGCTATGGGCAACTGAGGGGGATTTACAATTTAAAGCACCAGACAGCTTGTACAATCAATTACATTTATGGTGCTATTTTTAATTAAATTAAACTGTAGCTGCACAGAGGCTGCTGGCCAGGCGAGACTGTGGCAGGACTCAGAGGACTTGCTGCAGCCAAACTGCATTCTTCCGCCACCCACCCCCCTCCCCCACCACACCCCGGCAAAATATAAAATGATTCTGATCCCAGAAAATCAGCTGGGGTCAGGAGTGCATCCTTGTGGCAGGCAGAATTCCCACTCTGCTGAAGATGAGCTGAGATTCCTCAAATATTGGAAATGGAAAATCCCGGCCTTGTTAAATCTAGAATAGTGGAAGGAAGAATTGAATTTTCATTGACAGAAGTAGCATGTAATTATTTAATATTAATAACAATCCAACATCCTTCATAAAGTGACATATTTAAAAATGTGCCCTGGATTCTTCCAGGGGCCTCACATTGTCCAGAAGGTTTCTACAAAATAGGTGATATCTGACTACTATAGGAACTGGTAGAATGTGTTACATAAGTTGTGTTTAATTCTGTTTGCAATGTTTTCGTTCCTACTTTACCTGACTTCTGAAACTAATTCCCAAGTCAGGAATCAATCACAGCTGGATGCAATCATCTGTGCAGCCCTTATGTTTCCTGAGTTATTAAACTTGTCCCTTTACACACTGGGATCGATAATCAATTACATCCAACGTCCAGTGTGCTGAAGTGCATAAGGTACCCGCTCCCCAGACAATCAGGTTTAGGGCTCTGAGGGCTGCAACATATTTCAGATATCCAGTGTGCCCCAATGAGGCCGTCAACATGAATGGCGCTGGGAGCCTGCTGACTCAGGCCCCCAGAAAACAGTCAAATTAGGGGATTGCCCCATAATCCAACTAGAGGGCCTGAGCAGCACTCCAACCGCACCGAGTGCATTTGTAATGGGCGCTGTAGGAGAGACACCAATTTAAAAAAACACTCAGTGCTATATCCCGGTGCCCCAATGCCTCCATGCACCTCTTCTAGCACCATGCCCCCTACGCTGGAAAATCCTCCGCGTGCTGAGTGAGCAGCCAGCGGCCCTTTGCCAGCTGCTGGCATCTGAAACTCCTGCCCAGCTGAGAATAGCGTGTCATGGGTGATGTACACAGAGCTCCAGAAAATTATTCAAATGATACGACCTGACCTTGCCTTGTCGGACAAGATCAGTTCATTGCTGTACGGATGTGAGGAGTGCTGGGACTGCACAGGTCCAATATTATTGCCCCCCTTGTGTTGTATGGGCAAATAATTGTGCAAAGCTGATACTGATGTACTGTTATATGGAAATGTATCATATAGGCATGATTGGTAATATCGACTGTGCACACAATTGATATTTCAAATATGAAAATCAGAACTGATTCACACAAGTAAAGCATGTAAAATCAGCAGAAATTGAAGAGGGTTTGGAATTTATTTAAGATGCACGATGAGGACTCATGCAATATTTAACAATGTTAGTAAGCTCCTTGGGTTTTCTTTTTCATTTAGTTAATTATTTCCATAACTTACTTCTTGCAACCCTACACATCAGTCTTTCATAATCCCTCATCAGCACTTTGGAGATGCAGTAGATGAAATCTATCACATCACAAATTTTGTCTATGCTAAAAAAATAAAATCATTCATTTTAAAAATAAATATGAACATTCCAGGTGTCCAAAACAATGGTTGTGAAACTGGACTTTGGCGCCGTGCCTTCCAGGAGCTGAACATGTCAAAACTCCTTGAAGTCACAACAACCCTCCTTTAAACATGTCTTGTAACAACAGGCTTGCTGCTGGAAATTACAATTGCAACACATGAAGACTCCAACTAGCTTTTAGGTGAGGTGGTCCAACGCTACAGAATAGGTATTCATCTTGTGCTTTGTAACATTTATTGAAAGTGATGTTCCTGTTCTCCACATTCACCTTAAGTATCTGAGTCAAGATTGCTAATTTAGCTTTAGGCCTTTATTGATGAGAAATGTCCACTAGATTGAGAGAGCCAGCACTTTACAGCTATCAGTATGAATGAACTTCACCTTCTCTCTGCAGATCAATTCAGTTTCAGGCCTCCAGAGATATAAAGGTATTTATGAGATAGTTCCTTCGATGATTGTGCTGCCTCACCTTCTCGGCACCGTCTTCAAAAAGTTTCATAGTTTCGGTTTATAATTGGAAGTGATGCTAATTAGGGTTTAACTCAATTGGATAAGCAATTACCACTTCAGCCAAATTTGCATATGGATAATTAAAGAAAAATCTAATCATTTCAGAGTCTCAGATTGACCGCTGTACAATTTAACCACTTCCCCATCTTTAGGACAGACTTTAATGCATACCTACATTAAGCTGTAATTGAATTGTCCAGTAAGACTGAAAAGTGATTACACAGTCGTTAGATAAAGACAAAATCAAATAATGAATCTCATTGCGAACACAGTGGGTTATTCTTCAAGCATTGGTAGATTCTTTACCGTAGGCTGGTTATTCATATGCGAAGCTGGTTATTCATATGCGAAGCATGTTTCTGAGCAATGTGATATGGTGTGGTATAAATGCAAGTCTTTCTTTTGCAGACCATGGTTTTACGAAATAATGTAACATTCACCAGAATCAGAGGAGCTCCATACTCTACAAAGCTGAGTGTTCTGACCATTACTTCTTGAACTCATGTTAGTTTTCTGCTTGAGCACATTGTTGGTTGACATTGTTAGCAGTTTTATATCCAAGTTTTTTTTTTGCCTCTCAGATTGTGCGTATGCTTCCAACAATGCTTAGCTGTATCTGTGATTTCATACAAGTTTTTCTGACAATTATTTGCCAATAGTGGCCACGGTTTTGCACAGTACAATTTTTTTTAGAATTACAGAGAATTACATGGACTATAGAGCACAGAAACAGGCCATTCGGTCCAACCAGTCCATGCCAGCATTCATGCTCCACTTGAGCCTAACTCTAGCAGCATAATCCTCTATTCCCTTCTCCCTCAAATGCTTATCTAATTTTGCCCTTAAATGTATCTACATTATTCGCCTCAATAGTAATAGTATTACTTAATAATGGCCCAGAAATTGATCTCGCTCTGTTCCCGTGGGGGTAAGGAGCAGGCGCGATCTCTCACTCCGCGTTGGCTTTTTCAGATCCAGCTCGCACGAACTTGATGTTCTAGACATCAGCTGGGCAGTGCTTGCGTATCCCACCGGCATAGTGAATTCGTGCGAGCTGTGGGATCACGTGACTCAGTTAGAGCCAATGGCAGCACACCATCTTCCATTCATAAGTTTCACATACGTGCTGTGAAAGCTATGAATCTTACACCCCCCCAAAATAACAGCTAAACCTCAATTAAATAAAAAAAAAACCATCACATTAATAAAATAAGTATAGTTAAATAAATTAACCATTTTAAATAAAAAAATAAATTTTTGAAAAAATTTAAAATCTTTTAAAAAGTTATAAAAATAAACTTACCTGTCTTTAAAGTCTCTAAAAAAGATATACCTGTTAAAAAAAATTCAAAATAATACTTAATTCACTACTTACCTTGTTAAAAGTGGGTCTTACTCCTCCTTTTTTCATTTCTAAAATCTTCCGTCCTTACCTGCGCGTCCAAAGCACTAAGTGCACAGCGTGCGCGCAGCCTGTAGCGCGCACGCGGTGCACCGAGGAACCGCCCCCTTTTCCAAAAACCAAGTGCCGGTTTTCAGCGCATGCGCAGTGCATGCAGAAAACCGGCAATTGGAGAGAGAATACGCGAGAGTACACAGTGCGTACTCTCGCGTAGCGGCATCAATTTTTGGCCCATTATGTTTGAGAGAAATCTACTTGTTGGAATGGAATGCTCCTGTTGTTTGATGGTTTGGCAAATTTTGAAGTGATACTAAGAAGAATCCATTTCATTTAACGTATTAGAAGGAGGCTGCGCCTTGGCTGATACTTTTCTTTGCTGTAAAATGTGTTACGCTATGAATGGGGAGCGTCCTCGCACCTGATTACCCGACACATGCTCATGATGTACGGCCTAGGTCTACAACACATCCTCTCATCTAACTGTGTCAGCATAACCCTCTATATTCCCTTCTCCCTCATATGCTTATCTAGCTTCCCCTTAAATGCATCTATACTATTCACCTCAACTACTCCCTGTGGTAGCGAGTTCCACATTCTCACCACTCTCTGGGTAAAGAAGTTTCTTCTGAATTTCTTATTTGATGTCTTGGTGACTATTTTATATTGATGGCCTCTAGTTTTGCTCTTCCCCACAAGTGGAAATACTCTCTCTGTGTCTACTCTATAAAAACCTTCTGTAATTTTAAAAACCTCTATTAGGTCATCCCTTAGCCTTCTCTTTGCAAGAGAAAAGAGACCCAGCCTGTTCATCCTTTCCTGATAGTTCTGGTATCATCCTTGTAAATCTTTTTTGCACTCCCTCCAGTGCCTCTATATCCTTTTTATAATCTGGTGACTGGAACTGTACAAGTGTGGTCCAACCAAGGTTCAATACAAGTTTAGCATAATTTTTCTACTTTTCAATTCTATCCTTCTCAAAATAAACCCTAGTGCTTGGTTTGCCTTTGTAATGGCCTTATTGATCTGTGTCACAACTTTTAATGATTTGTTAATGTGTATTCTCTGAACCCTTTACTCCTCTACCACCTTTAGATACTTATTTTCCAAGTAGTATGTGACCTCCTTATTTTTCTTCACAGTTATCTATGTTGAAATTAATTCGCCAATTATATGCCCATTCTGCAAGTTTATTAATGCCTTCTTGTAATTTGTTGCAGTCTTCCTCAATGTTGACTATCCCTCCCAATTTGGTGTCATCCACAAATTTAGAAATTGTGTTTATGATTCCAAAGTCTAAATCGTTAATATAAATTGTGAACAACAGCGATCCCAGCACTGATCCTTGTAGGACCCCACTTCCCACCTTCTGCCACTCTGAATAGCTGCTCTTTACCCCTTCTCTCTGTTTTCTGTCTTGCAGCCAGCTAGCTATCCATTCTACCAATTGTCCCGACTCCACATACTCTGACCTTATTCATTAGTCTATTATATGCTCCTTATCGAAGGCCTTTTAGAAATCTAGATATATTACATCTACTGCATTACCCTTGTCTAGTCTCTCTGTTACCTCTTCAAAGAATTCAATGAGGTACATCTATATATATATATATATATATATAAAATGCAGAAAATGCTGGAATTACTCACCAAATTAAGCAGCATCTGTGGAGAGAGAAACAGAATTAATGTTTCAGATGGATGACATTTTGTCAGAACTGTTTTTTATGTTTTGCAGGGGTAAAAGTCACAAGTAACTTATTTTTAAACTGTGAAAAATAAGCCAATTATTCAGTATTGCATATCTAATGTATAAATATATATCTGGGCAGCTAAAGGATAATGATATCCTCTAACATCAGAGCTTATATAACATTTGTTACCTAATCTGACAGCATTTCTACTGCTTTTGTAGGCTATGCGAACACTGCTCGCACACTCATTATAAATTCATTAAATAGCAATTGATGTGAGCATGTTTCACTATTCATGAACAAAAGAGTTTTTCAGTCTGTTGAGTGCTTAATGAACACTGCAACCAAAATAGGGTTTTCTGCTTCAAAAGATGGTTGCAGAATATTACAATCATGGAAACAAAGCTGATATTCTAATATACATAACCTTATTCCAGCTTTTTCAGTTCCTTTATAAAGAACTTTGGACCAACTGCTTTCATTGGTGTAAATTCATTCTTCTGTGTTTTAACTCACTAAATAAATTGCTGGACATTATTTCCATAAAGAAAAAAAATGTTATTGTAAAAATTTAGCAAACCAGTTTGTATTTTGAACCGTGCGTTACCATTCACCATCTGGCTGGGTATCTTCCTACAGTCACTGTTAAAATATTTTTGTGCCATCTGATCTGAGGAACATTTTGTGAAAATGGACAGATTGTCAAAATAATCTGGAGAAGTGATGTTTAATGCCACTGTGATTTATGTGTAATGGATTATTGCTCCACATCATCAGCTCTTAAAATGAGCAAGTAAAATCCTTGATCACTGGGCTATGAGTTAAATTAGGCTGATAAGTCATACATGTTTAAATAAATACAAATTATAGAAACTGAAATCATTACCACAAAACGTGCAAACTCTCTGTTACTGAGAAAGCATTGCTTTGTCATTTACTGTGAAAAGCCAAATCTACAGCTTTGTTAATTAACTGTAACTTGGCAACCAAAACATATCCCCTTTTGTGGATACTGGTGCTCAGGAAATAAGGAAATGATTAAACTTGACTTCTTTGCCAATGATGAAAGTTCATCAGAAACCTTAATAACCTCAATAATCAATTGCTCCACATCATGAGTCACAGAAGTGTGTAGGAAAAAACACTTTTATTTTTGCAGAAAATAGCATGTCCTTCAAAATTTCAAAGGAGATTTGGCATTTTCAGTGATGGTGTGTGAAAACTGTGTTTTCTGAAGCAGTAGGTGCAATATTGTTGGCCAGGGCACCCCAATTTTTGCCTACTGCAGTGGAGGTGCCAGGAAGGAGATCCTGTTTCCCTCAAATTCAACAGTGACTCCACTTCAAAAGTACTTCATTGGCTGTAAAGTGCTTTGAGACGTCCGGTGGTCGTGAAAGGCGCTATAGAAATGCAAGTCTTTCTTTTCTTTTTCTTTTCAAATGGCAGATGTGTGCCATGACAAATAAGAGGTAGCTGAGCAGGTCATTGCCGGCAGCATCATTCTCAGGACCTGGTTGCAGTGGAGGAAATAAATTAACATCCTTACCACGACTGCGAAGGTAAGACTCCTCATCACACCTCTCTTATTCTGATACAGCTGTGCAATACCATACATTTCCTGCAGCACAACCAATCCTTCCATCCCCCGACTTCACAAGCCTTTCCTCTGATCATAACAGGATACTTCACAACACCTCCTTCTGCATTTATTCACACATTCAACACCTGCCACTGCCCTCAAAATTGGCACAAACAACATTCTCATTTTATTGTGTTTGGGCTTGGGTTAATTTTCACATTATGTTAAGTTCCTTGATACTTTCCTACATTACAACAATAAGCACACTTCAAAAGTACTTAATTGGGTGTAAAGCATTTGAGACATCATGAGGTCATGAATGGTGCTATATAAATGCAAATTCTGGCTGCTTTTCACACTGTATACACTTTCTTTAATCCAACAACTTCCCCCTTTTTGAACATACTTGCAGCTTCTTCCTTTTACCAAGCACACTATGCTAAGCTGCTTTAGACTTCTTCACAATCCTTTCACAGGCCGCTCACAAACCCACTTCCAGGAAAACCGGCACACAACAGAAGGGAGGCTGGAAGGACTGGGGAGGTGTAGACACATTGCAAACGCTCACTCCAGTGGAGACATTATTGCCAGAGGGAGGGCACACAGTGTTGGAGATTGCAAGGCTGGAGGCCATGTACAGCAAGTGTTTGGCCATTTTCCTTACTTTACTGTTTCCACTTAAACTCTCAATTTCTCTCTCTCACACACACACTCACACACACACACAGCGTGACACCCTGGGGCTGCATTGCACTGCCACACATCTGCTACAGCTTACCCTTGTCATTATATTCTAATCCTTGTTCCTCTCCCCTTTTTCGAGGTCATTCCAAAGCATGATGTGCTGCTGCATGGAGGAGTGGCACTGCTCTCCTAAAAATGCAGTCTTCCAAGCACCAGCACAGAGTTCGGCACCCTGAGTAGCACAAATAGTGAGTTAGAGGGGTTTGCATAGGGTGATTTGCTCAGCATAAGTGAGCACATGTAGGTGCAAGTGGAAAGGACAGCCCAGGAAAGGGCTCGCCGGTGGGTAAACTCGGGTCCTAGCTCTGCTGAAGAGGACAAGATACAGACTTTAAGGCAGACTATGCACCAGCAATTGCTCAATGCATTGGGCAGCCCACTAGGATGTTATTGGCACATGTCGGAGATGGTGGAGAAATCACTACCAACTTGTGGTTCTGGCTCACGGCACCAGTCAACCTTGGAGCATGTGGGTACCTCAATCTACGCTATAGCTAGTCCCTCTGTACAGGCGGCTGTGGCACTGGTAGTAGCATTTCTCAGGGATACTCGTACTGGCGCCATTCAGCCTCTGAGCTCAACCAGTTTCCCTACTTTGGATAGCCTGAGAGACCAAATGGATAAGGATTTCAGTCACATCACAGATATCCTACAGTCTACTCTCCTGCAGATCTTTAGGAGTGGGGATCCACAGCCCCAAAGCAGGGGCAGTCATGCTATGGAAGTGGAACCTGTTTCCCTCTCTCAGGATGACAGTATGTCTGCACCCTCGAAACCCCCTCAACCAATACCCATCCTGGTGGCTAGAATGCCAGCTGGGCCAAACTGTCCCAGCAGCTGCTGAGATGCTGCTATTATTCAGCTGGGCCCACTCAGGCCTAGGTTCCAACAGTTGCCAACTACGACAATCTCAAAAGCCCTTATCTAAGCCACGGCAGTCTTCTACCTCTCATGCTGAAGCTACTGGGGGAGCAGCTTGTAGGAGTAGTAGAATAGGTAAGAGATCACTTAAGACAGGCATTACAGGCTCACATCTGGGTGTCAACTAATTTGTAGGCATATTTGTTAGCTGAAAAAAGAAAAACCATTTTGCAATCTTTGTGTTCCTGTGGCAGCTGGTGACCCTGCAGTGCAAGGTGACATGTAAATGAATGTTGATCTTTAGGCGGAAGCAGTTTATTGGAGGGTGAAAGGACTGGGACCGAGGCTGAAAATGGTTGTTAATTCAGGACAGGGGGCAAGGATTGTTCAGCAGAAATACTGTTCAGCAAGCTGCTGCCGCCAACACCATCCTAGATGTCATCTGTGTCATTTTCGTCAACTGGTTGAAGGCCTTCCTGCAATGGTGGCTCCATTTGCAGAGCAAAGTTGTGCAACATGTAACAAATTACAACGATACAGGACACTCTCACTGAGCTGTATTGGAGGAGGCCACCAGATCTATCCAGGTGGATGTATTGCTTAAGAACATAAGAGATGGGAGCAGGAGTAGGCCATACGGCCCCTCGAGCCTGCTCTGCCATTCAATAAGATCATGGCTAATCTTCGACCTCAATGCCACCCTCTCACCCGATCCCCATATCGCTTGATTCCCCTAGAGTCCAAAAATCTATCTATCTCAGCCTTGAATATACTCACCGATTCAGCATCCACAACCTTTTGGGATAGAGAATTCCAAAGATTCACAACCTCTGAGTGAAGAAATTTCTCCTCACCTCAGTCCTAAATGGCCGACCCCTTATCCTGAGACTATGCCCTCTAGTTCTAGACATCTCCAGCCAGGGGAAACAACCTCTCAGCATCTACCCTGTCACTCCCCTCAGAATCTTGTTTGTTTCAATGAGATCACCTCTCGTTATTCTAAACTCCAGAGAATATAAGCTTAGTTTACTCAATCTCTCCTCATAGGGCAGTCCTCTCATCCCAGGAATCAATCTAATGAACTGGGAGTGAACCTTTGGCGCAGTGGTAGCATTCCCGCCAGATGGTGCAGGGTTCAAACCCCACTCCAGGCAGTCCCAGCGAGTGGAGTTGGAGCTCCGGCTTTGAATTCTGGGTTGACATCCAGCGGGATACTCTCGTCCGGTGGGTGTGGGTGGCCCCCCTCATCATATGGGTTGTGGGAGCCCATAAAAGCCTCCCGTCGTATAGGACTAACCACCCTATCGGCTGGGATAAAGATGGTTACGGCCATGGAAGGAGCGTTAACGTCGTGGCCTGTCAGACTGTTAATCAGCCTATGAATCCTTCCACTACTTCACACTTTGGGGAACAGCGAGATGACACAAAAATGATGATGCTCTAGTGAACATTCATAAGGCAAGTATCTCCTTCCTTAGGTACAGAGACCAAAACTCTACACAGTAATCCAGGTGTGGTCTCACCAAAGCCCTATATAATTGTAGCAAGACTTCCTTACACTTATACTCCAACCCCTTGCAATAAAGGCCAACATACCATTTACCTTCCTAATTGCTTGCTGTACCAGCATGCTAGCTTTCTGTGTTTCCTGTACAAGAACACCCACATCCCTCTAAACACCAACATTTAATAGTTTCTCACCATTTAAAAAAATATTGTTTTTCTATTCTTCCTACCAAAATGAATAACCTCACATTTCCCCACGTTATACTCCATCTGCCACCTTTTTGCCCACTCACTTAACCTGTCTATATCCCTTTGCAGACTCTTAGGGTGGAATCTTACCTTCCAGGCCAGTTCGAAGCGGGACTGCTGGTTTTCGGGTTCTAGTCCCGCCCCCAGCGATGTCTGGCGAACAGACGCTATTTTGCCCTGATTGGTCTTGTTAAGCCCGCCCTGCAGGCTTGCCAGCCAGTTAAGGGAAAGCCGGTGTCAGATGACGTCAGTTGATGACACTTCATCTGCCGGTTTTCTTAAAGGCATATGCACCACGCTTGTTGGACAGATGATTTGACAGCATTGAGGTGCTGTCAAACACTGTCCAAAGGTGAGCCCTTGCACCCAAGCTCTCCAATTACTCTCTCCTTAGGATAAAACAGATGGCAGCTGCAGCTGAGATTGCACAAGTCATCTGTCACTTCTCCCGATGAGATGAAGCTACACAAACACTTCACAGCTTGTCACCTGCAGAAACATCTAGCCACATTAAAAATTACTTTCACAACATTTCCTTACCTCTGATACTAACCAGTGTCCCATTGCATCCTTCACACCACTTCTGCAGCTGTCATCCAAACACCAACATAACAACAGACCCACAGCACGCCTCACTTACCCTGGCGGGTTTCCCCAATGTCGGGAAGCCCGCAGCAGCAGTCTAAAAATTGGAAAAAGCCTCTTAACTGCTTGTTAACTACCTATTAACAGGCAGTTAATTGGCTATAATCCTCTTCCCGCCGCTAGGAGTCGGGTCCCTGCGCAAATCGGGGACCTGACTGCTGGGAAGATTGGTTGGAGGCGGGTTGGGACCTGCTCCCATTTTTGGGGATTTTCCCAGCAGTCCCGCCTCCTCAGGGCTGGTAAAATCCAGCCCTTTGTGTCCTCCTCACAGCTTACTTTCCCATCTAGCTTTTTAAGCACTCCAACGGTCTGCTCAATCAGGGCTTTAGTCGAGCATGGATCTGGGTGTAGTGCAATATAGCCAGTGAGCATGGGTTTGCGAGACATGTTCTGCGTCAAGTGTGCAGGAGATAACCCTCTCCCAAAGCAGCCAGCCTCTCGCTTGCTTTGTAGTGACAGAAAGTGGAGGGATGGAGGACTGGCCCAAGATAAAAAATGTCCTAGTAGCTGCCAGGAAAGTGGGCACAGACCTGCGCTGCTGGTCATCCCACACCAGTTAATGGCATGCAATTCATGAAGGCAGCAGACTCACCGGCAGGAGCCGAGAAGGCGATGAGTGTGCACTTAATGACGTGCTGGACTTGGATGAAGTCTGCAATCTGTGCAAACTTCAGAGCCTTATCCCACTGTTGGTGGGGAATATGATGAAAGTGTTTGCTTTAGCAGGCTGGCTGCTGTTGCTGATATCCCTTGTTATAGCCTGGAAGGAGCCAGAGGCAAAGAAGCTGAGGGCTGCAATAAGCCTGACTACAAAAGGCAATGTGGTGTCAGCTGCGACAGTGGCTGGCAGGTCTGCGTGCAGCAGGCGACACATATCTGTCAGGCCTCCCTGGAGAAATGCAATATCCTTCTGCACTGCTCCTCCAAGAACTACAGCGACGTAACTCTGGGCCTACACACGCTGTTGGGAGGACCAGGATTTCTTCAAGCTCTCCTTCTCGATTGTCACCCTGAAGCTAAGTACCACCTACGGTTTGTGGGCGGGATTAGGAAGCAGCGGTTGCAGTGCCGAGTCTGACAAAAATGTCATCCGGGTCCTATTCGTGTCACAGGGCCTTCACTTCAATACAGTTATTAGATTCCTGCCTGTTTCCAGGGGCAGCGGTGGTCACCTAAATCAAGACGCGCTTGAAAATCGCAATGGGCAGGCCTCCGGCGGTAAGTCAATGACTGTTGTCGATTTTTGTGCTGCTACCGGCCTGTTCACTTTTCCACCTCGAAAGAGGGTGTTGATTGTATAGGTGATCTTGTGGGGGTTATATAATATAGTAAATGGCATGAAAAAGGTTAATTCAGAATACTACTTTAGAATAAACAATGGGGGATGGATAAGGGGACACGGGTTCAAACTAGTAAAAGGTAACTAGGACAAGATCAGATGTTTTTCACGCAGAGAGTGACTATCACTTGAAATGGACTTCTGGGCCAAGTGATGAAAGCAAAGAATCTAGAATGATCTAAGAAACAATTAGAAGCAGCAATGGGTGGAATGTAGGGTTGTTCGTGATGGATGAGTTCAGATGGGCCGAATGTATTTATTTTCACAAGCCGCTTTAGACAATTGAAAATCCGTTTGTATGTTCTGTGTTACAGGCACCTTTTAGCATCTTTGCTGAAGGGTCTTGCAAGAGGAGAGGACTTTGCTGCCTGAAAGTGAAAGATGAACAGGGCAAGGGAGGCGGCAGCCACATTGTGGGTGGGGTGTTCTTGGGAATTACTTAGGCCTGGAATTTCCGGGTGATTTCCGCCCAGATAACAGCGGAGTCTGGGCAGATAAGAATGAAATAGCACTAAAGATCGTGGAATTTTAAGCGCAAGTGAGTTGCGCTCATAACCACATTATGCTAGAATATCCCTGATCTTTTACACTGATTCAATAGTCCGAAGCAGTCCCCGCCCACAAAATATTGCCATGTGCCTAGATTGGAGATTGCCGCCAATTGCATCCGTTTGGGGGACTCCATCACATTGTGCCCAGATTCTCGGGTGCACAGTCACCCATGGTCACATGAATCCAGCATTAATCACCTGATCTACAGTGATCAGCAGTCAATTAAAGCCTGACCCAGGTCGGGTTCTCCTGCGTCTGCTGCCGCAATTACTTAAATTACTATGAATGCTAAAATTACAGTCAATTGATCTGCTATTGGTACATAAGACCTGTGGCAAATGGTTAGTAGAAGCTGCACAGGTGTGTCCTGCTCTGCTGCAGTAATTAGTGAATTGAAGACAGCAGCGACCAGCAGTCAATTGAAGCCAATTAAAAAGTAAGACCAAGAGCATCAAATCAGTCCGTTTAAGAATGGTTAATTTCCTGGCAATCCCACTCCTCTTTGTGATGTTGCAGAGTGTCCTGTTCCAGTCACGAATCGATTACCTTCGATTATGCTGCTTGATTGCACTGATTCACGGGAGATTTTACGTTCGGGCGTATGCTAATGAGTTTGCGAGGAAACTTCAGTGTAACTTCTCTGCGGCAAAACAGACGTGCTGTCCAGCACATTCAGGCCGCATTTTGCCAATTTCGTCCCAGCTGAAACGCCACTCCTTCGAGTTTAATTAACTAAAATTCTCATTTGTTCACTCTCATGCTGCATGTTCTATGTAATCTCTTCCAAAATAATATGAATGACTGAAAAGTGCAGTGATTTAGTCAGAGTAAACTCAAAAATGTAAAAAAATAAGTTAAATCCCTTTGGTCACATGCACTATTTTGCTGTTCAGACTAGTTTAGCAGCTTGCTAAATTTCTCACTGAGCCTTGAAGTTAAGCAGTAAGCTTCTGACCATCAAAACTGATTGATCTCTGGAAATCTGAAGTGTGTGAGTGAGCAGTGTTATAATCCCAACTAAAAATAACTGAAGAAACTTCTTCAAACTTACATTTATTAACATGAAATACATTTCTAACAAATGCAGAATCCAGCAAATCATTTGGAATATAAAATGGATAGGTTCTTTATTCAACAGAGAGCAGCAGATGGATAAAATCTATATCTCACGACAAGCGGGAATTGAAAATCGAGTGGATTCAGCGTCTGGACTTAAGCACTATGAGTTACGTGAGTTCATGGCTTCTTCTCATGTAATCTTTATTCTTCTGTTCGTGATTTGAAGTGATGTTTATATTATGATCATACCAGAGAATTTGAGAAGGCTTCAGCTATCTTCCGAGTCCTTGCTGTATTATACCAATCCTCCCAATGTTGATTCAGTTCAGAATGTAGGCGTGTGTCTTAAAGCCAATGCTTGTCCTTGTTCTGCACCATTAGTTGTGGGGATCTCACAATCGTGAGGGGAGTGACTGGGAGAGGGAGCTTACTGAGAGGGGGGGTGAGAGGTGGGGCGCGGCAGTCAAACTCACGATGGGATGGGGGGTGGTGTGTGAGTGGTGGCTGGCAGTGGCTCCCTGCTCCTCCCAGCTCCATGTTTAAATACACTTACCTTTTTTGAGGTGGCCTGCTGCGGTCCATGTAAGGACAACTGGTTAGGCTATGTGTGGACCTGTTTTTCTCGAATGGCAACCCAATTTTGCACGGGGGGCCTCCAACAGGTATTAGACCCATTGCATATGCAAATAAGGGGCCTGGCGCATGTTTATCATAGAAATTTACAGCACGGAAGGAGGCCATTCGGCCCATCGTGTCTGTGCCAGCCGAAAAAGAGCTATTCAGCCTAATCCCACTTTCCAGCTCTTGGTCCGTAGCCTTGCAGGTTACGGCACTTCAATGCATATCCAAGTATTTTTTTAAATGTGATGAGCGTTTCTGCCTCTACAACCCTTTCAGGCAATGAGTTCCAGACCCCCACCACCCTCTGGGTGAAAAAATGTCTCCTCAACTCCCCTCTAATCCTTCTACCAATTACTTTAAATCTATGTCCCCTGGATATTGACCCCTCTGCTAAGGGAAATAGGTGCTTCCTCTCCACTCTATCTAGGCCCCTCATAATTTAATACACCTTGATTAAGTCTCCCCTCAGCCTCTTCTGTTCCAAAGCAAACAACCCCAGTCTATCCAATCTTTCCTCATAGCTAAAATTCTCCTGTCCTGGCAACATCCTCATAAATCTCCTCTGCACCCTCTCTAGTGCAATCACATCTTTCCTGTAATGTGGTGACCAAAACTGTAAGCAGGATTCTAGCTGTGGCCTAACTAGTGTTTTATACAGTTCTAGCATAACCTCCCTGCTCTTATATTCTATGCCTCAGCTAATAAAGGAAAGTATTCCGTATGCCTTCTTAACCACCTTATCTACCTGTCTTGCTACCTTCAGGGATCTGTGGACATGCACTCCAAGGCCCATCTGTTCCTCCACACTTTTCAGTGTCCTACCATTTATTGTGTATTCACTTGCCTTGTCAGCCCTCCCCAAATGCATTGCCTCACACTTTTCCGGATTGACTTCCATTTGCCACTTATCTGCCCACCTGACCAGTCCATTGATATCTTCCTGCAGTCTACAGCTTTCTTCCTCACTATCAAACACCCGGCCAATTTTTGTATCATCTGCAAACTTCTTAATCATGACCCCAACATTGAAGTCTTGATCTTTACCACAAAAAGCAGGGGACCTAGTACTGAGCCCTGCGGAACCCCACTGGAAACAGCCTTCCAGTCACAAAAACGCCTGTCGACCATTACTCTTTGCTTCCTGCCGCTGAGCCAGTATTAGATCCAACTTGCCACATTCCCTTGGATCCCACGGGCTTTTACTTTTCTGACCAGTCTGCCATTTGGGACCTTGACAAAAGCCTTGCTAAAATCTACCTAGACTACATCAAACACGCTGCCCTCCTCGTTACCTCCTCAAAAAATTCAATCAAGTTAGTCTGGCATGGGCCCTGGATTCTTATTTTCTTGTCTATACCAATATGAGCACTTTCCACTCAGAATGAGCCTGCCCAATTGAGCCAGCCCTATTGGAGGCTTAAGTGCCCATTTACTGCTTGAAAAACGGGGGGCGGTACCATCAAATTTCTAGGCTGTGAATTGTATGAATTGTACTTGAAGTAAGCGCACCTACATAATCTTTATCTGGCAGCTACTGCACAGGATGTTGGTTACAGTTGTGTTACTATTCTAGTAAGATTTCAAACAATAATAGTGGCTTACATTTAAATTTGTCATATTTCTATATAATACCAGGTGAAAAGTGTTTATTTAGTGTCTGCTACTTTCTGGATCACTGTAGTTATATTTTGTCATTTGTTTAGCATTTCTGTTCAAATAATTTGATGTAAAAGAATTTCTTTTCAAATGGATCACCAACAAAAATTGAACCAATGAACAAAACATGGAAATTCTGAGAATGAAGGAACCTGTTTAAAACCTATTGATCAATATGCAGCTTCCCCCCGAGTACTGTCGGGGCCCCCAGGCATGTGTCAAGAGCACACTACAGTTGGCTGCAAATATGAATTCAGTGTAGCAAGAAAGCTTAGGAAAAACAGCAGTGGTTATCCAATCGTGCTGTAGAATTGCACAAGATTCATTCCAGATAAAACAATAGAGAGACAATTGGGTAGGACAGGTTTTAGTTGCACTTTTCATATCCCACTAAAAATGATTTACTGCAGTAAATGATCACTATCTGGGCACTCAGCGAGCTGCATTCCAAAATAGCCTTGACAAATTGTCCAAATCTCTGACTGTTGTTGTTTTGCCATGCTGGTTGGTGATGTTATGGATTCAAAAATTGAGGCTTCAATGAAGTGTCACTGGTGTAAATGACAGAGATTGTAGGAGTAATGGGATAGATTTTCCTGCTCTTGTGCCTGGGCTCATTTGATGCCCTGGGTTCAGCCAATAGAGAATGACATGCCTGTAAGGGAGCCCACCAAATTCTCCTCTATTCTCCAACATGCCCAGACAGGACAATTTGCCCCACGATTATGTTAATGATGGAAGAAATGGTAAGACCAGGAGTCTAAATGCTTTCTCTGTGCTTTTGTTTTCTATATATCACCCCATTGTATTTCTGCAGTATTGAGGGAGTGCTACACTGTCGGAGGTGCCCTCTTTTGGATGAGACGTTAAACTGAGGCCCCGTCTGATCTCTCAGATGGACATAAAAGATCCCACAGCACTATTTCGAAGGAGAGCAGGGGAGTTCTCCCTGGTGTCCTGGCCAATATTTATCCCTCAACCAACATCATTAAAACAAATTAACTGGTCATTTATCTCATTGCTGTTTGTGGGAACTTGCTATGTGGAAATGGCTGCTGCATTCCCTACATTACAACAGTGACGACACTTCAAAAGTACTTCATTGGCTGGAAAGCACTTGAAAGACGCGATATGAATACAAGTCCTTTTTTCATTGAAAATTATCTTTTATTGCTTATTTATGAGCCTTGCTACAGAGTCAACTTTACCTTTTAATATCTTAGCACCTCAAACTCCTCTCAAATTCCATTAGACTTTGTAATTTCTTTCTTTCTTTGTAAAAGAATCCTTTTGAGAATCGTCATTATAATTCACTTTCAACCATTAGTAACTACCTGTTTTAGTAAGCGGTTATACTTAAATACCACAAATGAACACTCATTTTGAATTTTTAAAAGTACCTAACAGTAACTGGAAGCCAAGACAAATCCACTGATACGGACCATATTGCTGATATGGTGGAAGATTGCAGTTATATAAGTGCTATTTTTTGAGCAGCAATGTATCATTTTTGGCCAAAATGACGTTTATTCTTTAAGTGCAGCATTTCCTGCCATATTAAATGTTGCTCTGTGTGACATATGGCATCCTTACTCTAAAGAAGATGAATTCCCCTGAGACAGCGATTTCTATCATTGGGAACAAAGGCACTTTGGACAATTATGTGAGATTAACTGAGCATGTGTAATGCTAAGTCAGTAAAGTGAAACAGTCTGATCCACTGCTGTTTGACTTGCACCTGACAATGAATGGATGTTAGCTGAAATGATTCAAAGTCAGGCGGTTACACTCCCATCATTCACCAGTTGTTGAATTCAGAAAGAATTCTGAGAAATTTGTTTTGCTTTTTATAAACCTGTGCTGCTTGCAGTTGGTGCCTTTACTTGTGTTAAATACACTTAAATCGCTTCTCTTTCTATTTTACCATAGATGTCAAATTAACAGGCCTATAATTTACAAGATTATGCTTCTGACCTTTATTGAAAAATTGGAACAGCATCAGCTATTTTTCAATTTTCTAGCACTATCCCTGTATTTAATGAGCCGTGAAGAATTTGAGCCACAGTTCTCCACCACCCCCTGCTTCTATCTTCATTTCCGTAAATACTCTTGGATCCATTCCATGTGGCCCATTTTTCCTATGAATATTTGATCACTGCAGCTTTTAATGACTATTCCATGACTAATCTCTCTTTCTGCATGAACTCAAATGAATCACCTTTTTTTCAATCCCTGCTTTTAAAACACTTTTAAGCACCATTGTGAAAATTGTGCTATAGATATGGGCCCAACATTTGTGATCGGAGGCTTCCCGCGGGTGGATGCCTCCGACCTGTAAAATATCTACGCACTTACCTGGTGGCCCAGGAGGTATGGAGGCTTGCAATCTTGGGCCTTTCCGGGTAGGCGCGGGCAGAGGTCCAGGTATCCCAGGGGCGCATGCGGTTCGCAAGCGCCCCTGGGATCATGTGGGCCGGCCCAACCAATAAAAGAAGAGAATCCCCATTCATATTTATGGGAGTGCCGTACGTACGGAAACCCCATAAGTATGAATGGGGATCACTTAAAATATACACGAACACATGAAATATTTTTTTTTATATTACATATTTAAAATTAATTAAAATGCTATTTAATTAAATATTTTAAATGAAAATGTAATTTTTTGAAAAAATTTATAGGGAAAAATTCGCTCGCGCCCCCTTTGGGGCACTAACTTTGTCGGGGCGCTAAAAGTAGCGCCCCTGCGCTGTAAATTGAGTGGCAGCGCCCCAAGCAGGAGGCCCATGATTTAAAATTGTTGGCCTATTGTTTTCCACTTTTGATTATCATCTATCTTATTTTTAGTAACCATCTGTCTCATCTCAATAACTATTGCTGACTCCATTTTCTTTTCAGGTATGTCTTCACTCATAGCTCTCACGGAGCGATGGCTCAGTGGTATCACTCTTGCCTCTGAGTCAGAAGGTTGTAGGTTCAAGGCCTACTTGAGCACATAAAGCTAGGCTGACACTCCAGTGTAGTAGTGAGAGAGAGCTGCACTGTCGGAGGTGCTGTGTTTTGGGTGAGACGTTTTATGGAGGCCCCATCTTCTCTCTCAGGGGGACGTAAAAAGATCCCATGGCATTATTTTGAAGAATAATAGAAATTTACAGCACAGAAGGAGGCCATTCGGCCCATCTTGTCCGTGCCGGCCAACAAAGAGCTATCCAGCCTAATCCCACTTTCCAGCACTTGGTCCGTAGCCTTGTAGGTTACGGCATTTCAAGTGCATATCCAAGTACTTTTTAAATGTGATGATGGTTTCTGCCTCTACCACCCTTCGAGGCAGTGTGTTCCAGACCCCCACCACCCTCTGTGAAAAAAATTCTCCTCAAATCCCCTCTAAACTTCCTACCAATTACTGTAAATCTATGCCCCCTGGTTATTGACCCCTCTGCTAATGGAAATAGGTCCTTCCTATCCACTCTATCTAGGCCCCTCATAATTTCATACACATCAATTAGGTTTCCCTTCAGCCTCCTCTGTTCCAAAGAAAACAACCCCAGCCTATCCAATCTTTCCTCATAGCTAAAATTCCCCAGCCCAGGTAACATTCTCGTAAATCTCCTCTGCATCCTCTCTAGTGCAATCACATCCTTCCTGTAATGTGGTGACCAGAACTGCATGCAGTATTCTAGCTGTGGCCTAACTAGTGTTTTATACAGTTCAAGCATAACCTCCCTGCTCTTATATTCTATGCCTCAGCTAATAAAGGAAAGTATCCCATATGTCTTCTTAACCACCTCATCTACCTGTCCTGCTACCTTCAGGGATCTGTGGACATGCACTCCAAGGTCCCTCTGATCCTCTGTACTTCTCAGTGTCCTACCATTTATTGTGTATTCCCTTGCCTCGTTAGCCCTCCCCAAATGCATTACCTCACACTTCTCCAGATTGAATTCCATTTGCCACTGTTCTGCCCACCTGACAAGTCCATTGATATCTTCTTGCAATCTACAGCTTTCTTCTTCATTATAAACCACACGGCCAATTTTTGTATCATCTGCAAATTTCTTAATCATACTTCAAGTCTAAATCATTGATATTTATCACAAAAAGCAAAGGACCCAGTACTGAGCCCTGCGGAACCCCACTGGAAACAGCCTTCCAGTCACAAAAACATTCTTCGACCATTACCCTTTGTTTCCTGCCTCTGAGCCAATTTCGGATCCAACTTGCCACTTTGCCTTGGATCCCATGGGCTTTTACTTTCGTGACCAGTCTGCCATGCGGGACCTTATCAAAAGCCTTGCTAAAATCCATATAGACTACGTCAAATGCACTACCCTCATTCAATTTTTTGTGGAGGTAACAAGGAGGGTCAATCAAATTAGTCAGACACGACCTTCCCTTAACAAATCCATGCTGTCTCTGATTAATCCGTGTCTTTCTAAATGAAGATTCATCCCGTCCCTCAGAATTTTTTCCAATAATTTTCCCACCACTGAGGTTAGGCTGACTGGCCTGTAATTACTTGGTCTATCCCTTTCTCCCTTTTTAAATAACAGTACCACATTAGCAGTCCTCCAGTCCTCTGGCACCACACCTGTAGTCAGAGAGGATTGGAAAATGATGGTCAGAGCCTCTGCTATTTCCTCTCTTACTTCTCTTAACAGTCTGGGATACATTTCATCCGGGCCTGGGGGTTTATCCACTTTCAAACATTCTAAACCCCTTAATACTTCCTCTTTCACTATGCTTATTTCATTTAATATTTCACACTCCTCCTCCCTGATTGCAATTTCTGCATTGTCCCCCTCTTTTGTGAAAACAGACGCAAAGTATTCATTAAGAACCATACCCATGTCTTCTGCCTCCATGCACAGGTTACTTTTATGGTCCCTAATAGGTCCTACTCTTACTTTAGTTATCCTCTTGCTCTTAATGTATTTATAAAACATCTTTGGCTTTTCCTTGATTTTACTTGCCAATATTTTTTCATGCCCTCGCTTTGCTTTCCTGATTTCCTTTTTAATTTCACCCCTGCACTTTCTATACCCCTCTAGGATTTCTGCAGTATTGAGCCCTCGGTATCTGTCATAAGCTTCCCTTTTTTTCTTTATCCTTCCCTGTATGCCCCTTGACATCCAGGGAGCTCTAGATTTGTTAGTCCCACCCTTTTTCTTTAAGGGAACGTACTTGCTCTGAACCCTCACTATCACCTCCTTGAATGCCTCCC
Source organism: Squalus acanthias (assembly GCA_030390025.1). NCBI lineage: Eukaryota > Metazoa > Chordata > Chondrichthyes > Squaliformes > Squalidae > Squalus > Squalus acanthias. Next base: position 35,271,723 of record CM059425.1, on the reverse strand, counting down.
ACTGCTCCGACACTGATTTACCTTCAAGTTTCTGTCTCCAGTCCACTTTGGCTAAATCACATCTCAGCTTAGTAAAATTAGCTTTTCCCCAATTGAGAACTTTTATTCCTGGTCTGTCCTTGTCCAGGGAAGGTCAGGGAAGTTCTCCCTGGTGCCCTGGCCAATATTTATCCCTCAAACAACATCACTAAAATAAATTATCTGGTCATTTATGTCATTGCTGTTTGTGGGAACTTGCTGTTTGTAAATTGGCTGCCACGTTCCCTATATTACAACAGTCACTGCATTTCAAAAGTATTTAATTGGCTCTATAGCACTTTGGGACCTCCTGAGGTTATGTAAACTGCGATATGACTACAAGTCTTTTATTTCATTTTCATTGAAAATCATCCTTTATTGTTTATTTATGAGCTCTTCTACAGAGTCAACTTTAGTTTTTAATATCTTAGCACAACCTCAAACTGCTCCAAAATTCCATTAGACTTTGCTGCTACTGTACTCCATTCTTAACTGGCAAATCCTAGCATCTCCATCGATGTTGCTCTCCCATCAACCTCATTTAATAATTAAGTTATATGACAGGCCTGTACCCTCAATTTGGTGCACAGTGACTGGGTTCTACGTGCAGCATTGTGTATAACACAGGTCATATCTAACTGGGAGATTTCCAAATACAATAGTGGCGTAGTACAGGGGAAATGCAGTTGATCCTGTTGGATTTTTCAGAAACTTTTGAGAAAGGACTCATGGAATAAGAGGTAAACTGGCATCAGAAAGAAAATTGTCTTAAAAAGATGTAACAAAGATTAGCCGTAAATGGGAATTTTTCAGGCTGAACAGCGGAGGCCATAATTAAAATCTCTACAGTGGAGGCTGCAAGACCTCAGGTGCTACAGTTATACATTGAACGGGTATCAATATTCTTTCTTTGTATCATTGTCTGTCAGCGGCTTGCACAAATGATTGGCAGTAAACCGAACCTATCGGATCTGGGTGCTGGTGTGAGGTCTCGATGTAATAAATTGTCTTTGTGGGGCCAAATGAAACACTTCCAAAACCGTCATCGCCGTGCGCAGCACCCTGTTTTCGCCCCACCTGCAAAATTGGCCCTCGCCCCCTGAATCTGCACCGGGCGATGACAGCGACCGATTCGGGGGCGGGAACAGAGCGGCAGGAGGCTCGCGGAGCGGTAAGTAAAGGGGAAGTGGCGGGCGGGGGAAAAAAAATCGGCCGACTTACTTGTTGCGGCCCGTTGTGTCTTTCAACGCAGGGTCCGTGCGGCGATCTGGCAGCCCAGCACTCCTCTTGAGTGCCGGGCTGCTAGCACAGCTCCCCGCTCCCCGGTGATCCAGGTAGGGCCCCGCAGAGTTGTGGCCTTGGGCCCTCCCCTTTAATGAAGGGAAGAGCCCTTCCATGCGGCAGCGCTTCGTGGCCCAGAATGCACCACCCAGATATTTGGGGTTAGCGCTCTAAGAAGGAAGTGGAGCACTTGAATTAGCGCTCCACCTCCCTCCTTGGGGTGCTAAAACTGAATTTCGCGATCGCTGGTGCTATTTTTCGCCGGGTGCTAAATTTAGCGCCCAGGCGATGTTAGTGACCCAAAATGGTCGCCAACAAATTTTCCCCCCATAATTAAAAAAAAACTGAGGCATCATTATAAAAGCACTCGCTAAACTAGTACACCTGAAACACATTTATAGCTTAAAGAGGGTAATTTTACCAGTCCATGTTACCAGCAGGGAGTCTCCCCAGGGCAATGCCAATTGGAAATTCAGGTAAATACTGCCCAAGGGTATGATCTTGTGGCCATTACAGAAACATGGCTGCAGGGTGACAACGTCTGGGAATTAAATATGCCAGGGTATTTAACAATCAGGAAGGACAGGCAGGAAGGAAGGGGAGGGGGGGTGGCTATGTTAATAAAGGAAGGACTCACTGTAATACAGAGAAATGATATTGGGTCAAAAGATCAGGATAATGAAACAGTTTGGGTAGAGATAAGGAATAATAAGGGGAAAATAACACTGGTGGACGTAGCATATAGGCCTCCTAATAGTTGCAACTCTGTTGGAAGAAGTATTAATCAGGAAATAGTTGGGGCATGTAATAAGGGAACAGCTATAATTATGGGGGATTTTAACTATCATATTAACTGGACAAATCAAATTGGGCAGGGCAGCCTTGAGGAAGAGTTTATTGAGTGTCTTAGGGATGGATTTCTTGAGCAGTATGTAACTGATCCTACAAGGGGGCAAGCAACCTTGGACCTGGTACTGTGTAATGAGTCTGGATTAATTAATAATGTCCTAGTTAAGGATCCCCTTGGAATGAGTGACCATAACATGGTTGAATTCCATATCCAATTAGAGGGTGAGAAGGTTGGTTCTCAAACAAGCGTACTGAGCTTGAATAAAGGAGACTATGATGGCATGAGAGCAGAATTGATTAAAGTGGACTGGGAAAATAGATTAAAGGGTAAGACGGTACATGAGCAGTGGTGTTCATTCAAGGAGTTATTTTACAACTTTCAAAATAAATATATTCCACTGAGGAAAAAAGGGTGTAAAAGAAATGACAGCCATCCATGGCTAAGTAAAGATATTAAAGAAAGTATCCAACTAAAAACAAGGACATATAAGGTAGCCAAAGTTAGTGGGAGGATAGAAGATTGGGAAGTCTTCAAAAGACAACAAAAAATTACTAAAGGATTGATTAAGAAAGGGAAAATAGACTATGAAAATAAATTAGCAAAAAATATAAAAGCAGATAGCAAGAGTTTCTATAGTTATATTAAAAGAAAAAGGGTGGTGAAGGCAAACGTAGGTCCCTTAGAGGATGAGACCGGGAAATTAATGGTGGGAAACATGGAGATGGCAAAAATGCTGAACAAATATTTTGTTTCAGTCTTTACGGTAGAGGACACTAAGAATATCCCAACACTGGACAAACAGGGGGCTCTACTGGGGGAGGAGCTAAATACGATTAAAATCACTAAGGAATTGGTACTCAGTAAAATAATGGGACTCAAGGCAGATAAATCCCCTGGACCTGATGGCTTACATCCTAGGGTCTTGAGGGAAGTGGCAGTAGGAATTGTGGATGCTTTGGTAATAATTTTCCAAAACTCCCTGAACTCAGCAAAGGTCCCGGCAGATTGGAAAACTGCTAATGTAACACCCTTATTTAAAAAGGGTTGTAGGCAGAAGGCTGGAAATTATAGACCAGTTAGCCTAACATCTGTGGTGGGTAAAATTTTGGAGTCTATTATTAAGGAGACAGTAACGGAACATTTAGATAAACATAATTTAATAGGACAAAGTCAGCATGGCTTTATGAAGGGGAAGTCATGTCTGACAAATTTGCTCGAGTTCTTTGAGGACATAACGTACAGGGTGGATAAAGGGGAACCAGTGGATGTAGTGTATTTAGACTTCCAGAAGGCATTCGACAAGGTGCCACATAAAAGATTATTACTCAAGATAAAAAATCACTGGATTGGGGGTAATATTCTGGCATGGGTGGAGGATTGGTTATCTAACAGGAAGCAGAGAGTTGGGATAAATGGTTCATTCTCGGACTGGCAACCAGTAGCCAGTGGTGTTCCGCAGGGGTCGGTGCTGGGTCCCCAACTCTTTACAATCTATATTAACGATTTGGAGGAGGGGACCGAGTGTAACATATCAAAGTTTGCAGATGATACAAAGATGGGAGGGAAAGTAGAGAGTGAGGAGGACATAAAAAACCTACAAGGGGATATAGACAGGCTGGGTGAGTGGGCAGAGATTTGGCAGATGCAATACAATATTGGAAAATGTGAGGTTATGCACTTTGGCAGGAAAAATCAGAGAGCAAGTTATTATCTTAATGGCGAGAAACTGGAAAGTACTGCAGTACAAAGGGATCTGGGGGTCTTGGTGCAAGAAAATCAAAAAGTTAGTATGCAGGTGCAGCAGGTGATCAAGAAAGCCAATGGAATGTTGGCTTTTATTGCTAGGGGGATAGAATATAAAAACAGGGAGGTATTGCTGCAGTTGTATAGGGTATTGGTGAGACTGCACCTGGAGTACTGCATACAGTTTTGGTGTCCATACTTAAGAAAAGACATACTTGCTCTCGAGGCAGTACAAAGAAGGTTCACTCGGTTAATTCCGGGGATGAGGGGGTGGACATACGAGGAGAGGTTGAGTAGATTGGGACTCTACTCATTGGAGTTCAGAAGAATGAGAGGCGATCTTATGGAAACATATAAGATTGTGAAGGGGCTTGATCGGGTGGACGCGGTGAGGATGTTCCCAATGATGGGTGAAACTAGAACTAGGGGACATAATCTTAGAATAAGGGGCTGCTCTTTCAAAACTGAGATGAGGAGAAACTTTTTCACTCAGAGGGTAGTGGGTCTGTGGAATTTGCTACCCCAGGAAGCTGTGGAAGCTACTTCATTAAATAAATTTAAAACAGAAATAGACCGTTTCCTAGAAGTAAAGGGAATCAGGGGTTACGGGGAGCGGGCTGGAAATTGGACATGAATTTGAGTTCGGATCGGTCAAGGCCCTGTGGGTGGCGGAGTGGGCCCAGGGGCCGAGTGGCCTGGTCCTGCTCCTACTTGTGTTCTTTAGAGTTGAGGTTGGATCAGATCAGCCATGATCTCATTGAATGGCGGAGCAGGCTCGAGGGGCCGATTGGTCTACTCCTGCTCCTATTTCTTATGTTCTTATGTAAGGTATTCCAACCATTCATTTTAAAGATCTGACAGCAATGGGTAGAATGTATCCGAATTCCCAATTAGTCCAGCTGGTTAGTCTGGCTCACCACTGACGCACAGACTCGTAGAATTTCCTCCACGTTTTTCATCTTAACAGAAAGAAAGAAATGTATTTATATTGTCCCTTCTTAAGTTTGAAAACAATTCACAGACAATAGCCTACATTTTCCAAGTGGCATTAATTTAACACTGGCAAGAACCCAATGCGTTACTCATGCTGCTAAAACGATGCTAAGAACATAAGAATTAGGAGCAGGAGTAGGCCATGCGGCCCATCGAGCCTGCTCTGCCATTCAATAAGATCAGGGCTGATCTTTGACCTCAACGCCACTTTTCTGCCCGATCCCCATATCTCTTGATTCCCCTAGAGTCCAAATATCTATCTATCCCAGCCTTGAATATACTCAACGACTCAGCATCCACAGCCCTCTGGGGTAGAGAATTCCAAAGATTCACAACCCTCTGAGTGAAGAAATTCCTCCTCATCTCAGTCTTAAATGGCCAACCCCTTATCCTGAGACTATGCCCCCTAGTTCTAGACTCTCCAACCAGGGAAACAAATTGCAAAAGCTGATTGCAAAATCTAGGCTACTAAATTACTTCAAAGTTCAGTCATTGGATGCGCATAAATACAGCTGCCATTTGCCATACTGCAAGATCCTACAAACATCAATGAGATGAATGACCAGTTAATCTGTTTCTGGCAGTGTTGGCTGAGGGCCGAATGTTGTCCTGGTCACTGGGGGAACTCCCTGCTCTTCATAGAATAGAAATGAGAAGTCGCACAACACCAGGTTATAGTCCAACAGATTTATTTAAAATTACAAGCTTTCGGAGCTGTCGCCCCTTCGTCAGGCAAAGTTACTGTGAGAGAATCTATCAGAATTCACAGAATATAAAAACACAGAGAAAATGCATAGATTAAATCTTTCCCTACATCATAGACACACTAAGAGCACAGCCAAGACAATGAGATGTGTCCCAGGGGGTCCAACGCGTCAGAACACCTGCTGGCTGCATATCCTCTCCATTTTTTGTGTTTGTTTCTTGTGTTTGTTTGTTTTTTTTTAAAAACTGGAAAGACCGACAACGATGTCAAGTCACGTTCTATAGCGTGACATGAACCTGATATCCCTATTCAGGCCGTCCTCATGAGTGCGGAACTTGGCTATCAGTTTCTGCTCGATGATTTTGCGTTGTCGTGTATCACGAAGGCCACCTTGGAGAACGCTAACCCGCAGATCCGAGGCTGAATGCCCTTGACTGCTGAAGTGTTCCCCGACTGGGAGGCAACCATCCTGCTTGGCGATTGTTGCGCGGCGTCCGTTCATACGTTGTCTCAGTGTCTGCATGGTCTCGCCGATGTACCATGCTCTGGGGCATCCTTTACTGCAACGTATCAGGTAGACAACGTTGGCCGAGTCACATGAGTATGTACCATGTACCTGGTGGGTAGTGTCCTCACGTGTGATGACGGTATCTGTGTTCATGATCTGGCATGTCTTGCAGAGGTTGCCGTGGCAGGGTTGTGTGGTGTCGTGGTCGCTGTTCTCCTGACAGCTGGGTAATTTGCTGCGAACGATGGTACTTTTGAGGTTAGGCGGCTGCTTGAAGGCGAGTAGTGGAGGCGTGGGGATGGCCTTAGCAAGGTGTTTGTCGTCATCGATGACATGTTGAAGGCTGCGAAGAACATGGCGTAGTTTCTCCACTCCGGGGAAGTACTGGACGACGTAGGGTACTCTGTTGGTTGTGTCCCGTGTTCGTCTTCTGAGGAGGTCTGTGCGGTTTTTCGCTGTGGCCCGTCGGAACTGTCGATCGACGAGTCGAGCGTCATATCCCGTTCTTACGAGGGCGTCTTTCAGTGTCCGTAGGTGTCCATCGCGTTCCTCCTCGTCTGAGCAGATCCTGTGTATTCGCAGGGCTTGTCCATAGGGGATGGCTTCTTTAACGTGGTTAGGGTGGAAGCTGGAAAAGTGGAGCATCGTGAGGTTGTCCGTGGGCTTGCGGTAGAGTGAAGTGCTGAGGCGTCCATCTTTGATGGAGATTCGTGTGTCCAAGAATGAAACCGATTCTGAGGAGTAGTCCATGGTGAGTTTGATGGTGGGATGGAACCTGTTGATGCTATCGTGTAGTCCTTTCAGTGATCCTTCGCCGTGGGTCCAAAGGAAGAAGATGTCATCGATGTATCTGGTGTACAGCGTTGGTTGGAGGTCCTGTGCAGCGAAGAAGTCTTGCTCGAACTTGTGCATGAAGATGTTGGCGTATTGGGGTGCGAATTTGGTCCCCATGGCTGTTCCGTGTGTTTGGGTAAAAAACTGGTTGTCGAAGGTGAAGACATTGTGGTCAAGGATGAAGCGGATGAGTTGTAGGATGGCGTCTGGAGATTGGCTGTTGTTGGTGTTGAGTACTGAGGCTGTCGCAGCGATGCCGTCATCGTGGGGGATACTGGTGTAGAGTGCCGATACGTCCATCGTGGCAAGGAGTGTTCCTGGTTCAACTAGTCCATGGGTGCTGAGTTTCTGCAAGAAGTCTGTAGTGTCGCGACAGAAGCTGGGGGTTCCCTGTACGATGGGTTTCAGGATGCCCTCGATGTACCCAGAGAGGTTCTCACATAGGGTTCCGTTGCCTGATACGATAGGACGTCCGGGTGTGTTGGCTTTGTGTATCTTTGGGAGGCAGTAAAAGTCCCCTACGCGGGGAGTACGTGGGATGAGAGCGCGTAGGGTGTTTTGAAGGTCTGGATCGAAGGTCTTGATCAGTCTATTGAGTTGGCGGGTGTGTTCTTTGGTCGGATCTGCGGGTAGCTGTCTGTAGTGTTCCAGGTTGTCCAGTTGTCGGTATGCTTCTTTGCAATAGTCCATTCTGTTCTGTATGACGATGGCTCCTCCTTTGTCCGCTGGTTTGATGACGATGTTGCGGTTGGTCTTGAGAGCGTGGATGGCGTTGCGTTGTGCTCGGGTGACATTCTGGACTGTCTTGTGAGTGCGGCTGATGAATCTGGCGTTGATGCATTTCCTGACAGCTTGAGCATACATGTCAAGCTTAGGGCAGCGACCCTCCGGAGGGGTCCAGTTTGACTCTTTCTTCCTCGGTTGCAGCACTGCGGTTCCCTCTGTCTGCTGTTCCGGATGATTGATTGTCTCATTGGGTTTGTTGCTGACATCTTGGGATTTGTGGTAGTATTCCCGGATCCTCATTCTCCTGATGAATTCCTCTGTGTCTGCCGCGAGACCGATGGGGTCCATTTTGGTGGTGGGGCAGAACTTGAGCCCCAGGGCGAGAACTTCGATTTTGTCTGGTTGAAGGGTGTGGTCCGACAGGTTGACGATGGACTTCCCTGTGGTTGCAACCGTGGTACCGGGGGAGGCTTGGTTGTAGCTGGTGGTGATGCCGAGTTTCTCAAGCTTCCTGTTCTTGATGCGCATGTAGGAAGCGTAGTTCCGTTGCCTCGTCTGTTTGGTGGTGTCTCGTAGCTGGTCTGCTGTGCCCTGAGCACAGGCTGAGAGCTGCAGAGATGCAAGAAAGCAGACAAGATTCCGAAACGACTACAGATCACGAACCCACTCAAGTCGACATACAACACAGACTACGCTGAGAGACTTTGCCGTCGTACCTCTCGCACACTCCTCAACCATCTCGTACACCAGCTCTACAGCAGACGTCGCAACCTCGAAACCAAGATAAAGTCCATGCTCTCAGCCTGTGCTCAGGGCACAGCAGACCAGCTACGAGACACCGCCAAACAGACGAGGCAACGGAACTACGCTTCCTACATTCGCACCCCAATACGCCAACATCTTCATGCACAAGTTCGAGCAAGACTTCTTCGCTGCACAGGACCTCCAACCAACGCTGTACACCAGATACATCGACGACATCTTCTTCCTTTGGACCCACGGCGAAGGATCACTGAAAGGACTACACGATAGCATCAACAGGTTCCATCCCACCATCAAACTCACCATGGACTACTCCTCAGAATCGGTTTCATTCTTGGACACACGAATCTCCATCAAAGACGGACACCTCAGCACTTCACTCTACCGCAAGCCCACGGACAACCTCACGATGCTCCACTTCTCCAACTTCCACCCTAACCACGTTAAAGAAGCCATCCCCTATGGACAAGCCCTGCGAATACACAGGATCTGCTCAGACGAGGAGGAACGCGATGGACACCTACGGACACTGAAAGACGCCCTCGTAAGAACGGGATATGACGCTCGACTCGTTGATCGACAGTTCCGACGGGCCACAGCAAAAAACCGCACAGACCTCCTCAGAAGACGAACACGGGACACAACCAACAGAGTACCCTACGTCGTCCAGTACTTCCCCGGAGCGGAGAAACTACGCCATGTTCTTCGCAGCCTTCAACATGTCATCGATGACGACAAACACCTTGCTAAGGCCATCCCCACGCCTCCACTACTCGCCTTCAAGCAGCCTCCTAACCTCAAAAGTACCATCGTTCGCAGCAAATTACCCAGCTGTCAGGAGAACAGCGACCACGACACCACACAACCCTGCCACGGCAACCTCTGCAAGACATGCCAGATCATGAACACAGATACCGTCATCACACGTGAGGACACTACCCACCAGGTACATGGTACATACTCATGTGACTCGGCCAACGTTGTCTACCTGATACGTTGCAGTAAAGGATGCCCCAGAGCATGGTACATCGGCGAGACCATGCAAACACTGAGACAACGTATGAACGGACACCGCGCAACAATCGCCAAGCAGGATGGTTGCCTCCCAGTCGGGGAACACTTCAGCAGTCAAGGGCATTCAGCCTCGGATCTGCGGGTTAGCGTTCTCCAAGGTGGCCTTCGTGATACACGACAACGCAAAATCATCGAGCAGAAACTGATAGCCAAGTTCCGCACTCATGAGGACGGCCTCAATAGGGATATTGGGTTCATGTCACGCTATAGAACGTGACTTGACATCGTTGCCGGTCTTTCCAGTTTTAAAAAAAAAACAAACAAACACAAGAAACAAACACAAAAAATGGAGAGGATATGCAGCCAGCAGGTGTTCTGACGCGTTGGACCCCCTGGGACACATCTCATTGTCTTGGCTGTGCTCTTAGTGTGTCTTTGATGTAGGGAAAGATTTAATCTATGCATTTTCTCTGTGTTTTTATATTCTGTGAATTCTGATAGATTCTCTCACAGTAACTTTGCCTGACGAAGGGGCGACAGCTCCGAAAGCTTGTAATTTTAAATAAATCTGTTGGACTATAACCTGGTGTTGTGCGACTTCTCATTTTTGTCCACCCCAGTCCAACGCCGGCATCTCCGCATCATTCATAGAATAGTGCCATGGGGAGGCTGAAGATCTGCAGGGAATTCCATCTTGGCATAAGTGCCAAGATGCACCTGCCCCTGATCTTCACTGCTGAACTCGCCAATGTTTGCAGGGTCAAGAAGTGATCTCACATGGCTTCAGCAGGCTGGGTCCATATCTGGGATACCTCTCGCCCCTTGCCGAAGCGGCCAGAATGTGTGCTGGAAAACTCCTGGGTTAGAGGGGGCTAGTTCCCACCCGCGCCTCCCCACCCCCAACCCGCGGAAGAATACTTAAGCTGCTGCTGTGACCACCATACAAAGGGGGCCACCTTAGAAATTGGGAAAAGAAAATAGGGTGGGCGGAGCTCCACTGAGAGATTTTGATTCCATCTTACTTTTAAATAAATTTCACTAATACGTATAGCCTGAATGTAATGGTCAGATTGTCTTTCAGAGTAGACAATAGAACGTGGTGGACATCCCATGTAGTCTCCAGTGTGTTGTACTGTAATGAAGGGTATGCCCAAGGGGCAGATAAGGGCACAGATTTTCAGTTCAGAGGAGACTCAGTCTTCTCATGGAAACTGCCTTTTCGATGTGAACCATAGAAGGGTGCATCTAATAGCTGTGCATTAGAAGTGTCAGCTGTGGCTCAGTGGGTAGCAGCCTCACTTTTGAGTCAGAAGGTTGTGGGTTCAAGTCTCACTCCAGGGACTTGAGCACAAAAATCTAGGCTGACCCTCCAGTGCAGTACTGGGTGCTGCACTGTCGGAGTTGCTGTATTTTGGATGAGACGTTAAACCGAGGCCCCGTCTGCTCTCTCAGGTGGACGTAAAGGATCCCATGGCACTATTTCGAAGAAGAGCAGGGGAGTTCTCCCCGGTGTCCTGGCCAATATTTATCCCTCAATCAACATCAATAAAAAACAGATTATCTGGTCATTATCACATTGCTGTTTGTGGGAGCTTGCTGTGCGCAAATTGGCTGCCGCGTTTCCTACATTACAACAGTGACTACAATTCAAAAGTACTTCATTGGCTGTAAAGCGCTTTGGAACGTCCTGAGGTCGTGAAAGGCGCTATATAAATGCAAGTCTTTCTTTCATCATTACTCGGTGTTGGAGCCCTTCCTGCTGTTCGGTTCCTGTAGCAGTTTGCAAAGTAATGTGGGTGCCATCAAATGCACCCTAGAGCATGGGAGATTTTGCTGCTACCCCCTCCATCCTACTCAGTGACTAGTGTGCCGTTCCCTATGGACGCACCATTGTATGCCATTATCATAGAGGAGCAGCAGCACAGGATTGAGCAGAGAGTCAGGCAGCATTTAAGAATGATTGACCCCACCAGATATTACCCTCCCCCCCACCCATAGAATATACATACAGCACACCTCACATGGGGATCTTAACGAGAAGTATAAGAAGAGTGTAGTTTACCATAGAGGCAATAGGGCATCTCTGCTACATACTGCGTGAGGACCTGCAGCCACGGTCATCTGCCTGCACTGCTCTCTCAGACAATAAAGCTGATGACTGACTTTAACTTTTATCGCACAGGCTCATTTCAGGCAGCAATGGGGAATCCAAGTTATATTAGCCAGGATACTGACAGGCATAGTTTCATCAGAGGTCACCAGGACGAAATGTGATTCACTCTGCTGGCATTTAGCCATTTTCAGCAAGACAGGCTCACCCAATTGCTGTATTAACAAACGTTGACGTTTATGCTGATTAAGGGGCCAATTCGTTGCTTGAGAAACATTACAGGGATCATTACTGCAGGTGCATTGCAGTTGACTGCTATTCTTTTGTTCGCACTGTTCTGAGGAACCACACATCTGTTAAAACCACGCATTCCCATGATTTTGTTCGTGGTTCATTAATCTTAGCTAAAAACTAGCATTTCCTCCATTTTTTGAACAAATTAGAATGCCAATCCCTAACCTTTTTCAGGCATTGCCGTTCAATAAACAAACACTACCTTAAAGAGACCAAAGGGAACAATTGCTTTTCCAATGTTACTACTGGGGCGCAAGGCTATTTGAATTCCTTAGCTGTGCTGGGGACAGCCTCTGCCTAGCACATGGTCGGCCGGTAGCTGACTCGACTATTGATATGCTGTAAATCTATGAATGGAACGTTTTGAGGGTTATTTTAACTTAACTCGCCGGGCAGGATTCTCACGGGATCAGTTTTACACCCGCCCAGTATTACTGTTAACTTCAATGGAGAGTACAATCGGGCGAAGTGTAAAACCAGTGGCCTGCTCGATCCCGTCAGTTTCCCAACGAGCAGGTTAGGTTAAAATTGCCCCAAAATTGTATCTCTGGGTTTGAATTTGTTGGCAATGCTGGACTTAAATGCCAGTCAGGGAACAGCATTGAAAACAGACATTTCAAACTTCCAGTCTAGCCAAATCCTGCAGCATTGCAACAAAGTGGAAGTAGAAATGGAGCGGACTGCAGGAGGGTAAATTACTGGTGTGTGATCCTTGTGTGAGTTTACCACTGACATTGCGACTGTCCTCACATCTTCTTCTACATGTTAGTTCTGTAGGGTTTGTTTCGAATAGATGAGAAGAGATGGAGATTTATTTCAGCCTTGACCAAACCTAGTATAAAGCATTCACTTGTTCCTTAAGATCTGGCAGAGCTCACCCTAAAGGATACTTCCTCTAATCAATATTCATGAATCTTGGTGCTAGTGTTTATGTGAACTATTGCACCCTGTCCCACCTAATTCAGTTGTGGAGCACAAAGACTCTTGCACTTTCAACTCTCTGCCTCGGAGCGTTTCTTCACTAAAGTCTTGGAGGATTTGTAATTGTGTCTTTGGGGAAAATGTTGCACATCTGAGGTCCTTGATGAGCAAGATTTCTGAGAACTAAAGTGAGGATAAAGAAAGATCATGGCTTTGCAGCATGGGATGACATAAGGAAACAAAATCGTTTCTTCCAATATCTGAATCCCTGAAAATCTTTCGGAGCACTGTATATATGAATGTAATCGATTGCACTATATTGTATCACGTCTTATGCTTCTATGGACTGATATACTCGAGGTAGCATTCAAATCCAGTGTGATTATATTTGACAAAAGAACTCAAGAGACCTTTGTCTGACATATTTATGTCAACGAGAATAATTCATGCAGGGACATTTAAGTAATAGGATTCTGAGGCTATGATGTCAAACAATTACACTGGACTGTAATTCTTGCTCTATTTTAAACAAAATCAGTCAGGCTTAATTTCTAGACAGTGATGCAGTTGGATATATTACAATGTGCGATTACAGTAAAGACACTTGTAGCAAATGTGAAGAAAGCTTATTAGAAAGATTATTTCCTGGAGAAAGAAAGATTTGTGACCTTCCTCAGCAGTTTTGGTAGAGAGTGAGAGGGATGTGCACCATCTCTCAGGACTGGAAGGAGCTGCTGGTTATATCTGCTGTAATGTGCTGCCAAACATGCAGTACTTGTTTGGGATGAAACATCCTTTAGGGACAGTGCGCATTGTACAAGTGGAACCGTATCTCAACTAGGAGAGAGTCAAATATTTGGTCCTTCCCCGACCATGTGACTATTGCTCCTAATATCAGGTGGCTGTGGGGAAAATTGGCAGGTCCTTCTTGCTGCTGGTAACAGTGCAGTAGGTTGATGCCATTGGTGTTCTCACTAACCTACCTTTTGCTTCCTCTCAATATTTCCCATGGAATGTGGCCTTCAAGAACTTGCCAACAATGCATTCAGTGGAGGGGGGGGGAGGTGAGAGGGAAGAGAGGAGGTAAACGTTGTCAGCCAGTATTACGTTTACCCATGCCATCTGCCTCAGTTCTGTGCCCCCAGACTCCCTGTTTTCAAGTGCGCATTTGAATGACAATCCTCACCGCTATGACTTGTTGGCTCAGAATTTCCTGGACTGGCGTAATCAGCAATTTACGCTGATTATTACTTTGGTCTTCGCATCACGTACAAACCGGTGTAAAACCCCAATCAAGGAAGAGAAGGATGAGGACGAGACGGAGCAGAGGAGGAAGTAGAGTGCACAGAGGAGGACGAAGAGGAAGAGCAGCCGCAGAGGAAAGTGGAGAAACAGGGCCCGCGCTTTCTCATTCCCACACATGGCCGTGAGGGTTCTGCCATGGATGGAGCGAGAGAGATGGTCCTCTCTCCTTCTCTGGGACCACTATCTCATCCCCTCCACGCCAGGACTCAGCAGCAACATTACTCGACTGTCCTGTTGCAGGCACAAGCACAGACACCGGCACCTAGGGCCAGCCATTAAGATGAGGCCTGGTGAGCAGACCTGCTGACTCGGTCAGTTGGGGGGCAGCAGGGGGAATGGGATGACCATGTTTCTGATTCTCCCCAGAGGCAGAATAAAGGGTGGCCTAGGAGTTAGCAGGTTTGGGACATGGACTTCACGGGTCCACAGCACACCTCAAAAGACAGATGCCCTGGGAGCTTTGGAAATACATGCCACTTTGAGTTGTGCTAGCTTGCAGAAGTGGTCACGAAGGAGATTCCTGCAATTTGCGACGGGATTGGAGGACAGATTGGAGGGCCCATTAAATCGGGCCTTCCAGTCTTTACCTTGTAAAGTTTCGCAATTATCGCGATTCAAAATAACATAAGAGAAACAGATTCGTTTGATCAGTTTTATTAAACGAAATGCTGTCCTGATAGTAAAGGACACAGAAGCCTGTAAAATGGCCACCGCGCATCGTGGCAGAAGCTTCCAGAACTACAGTGGGCAGACAAGATGGCGTCGAATAAACATTCAATATAAAATTGGATCATACTCGGTAAACACTGATAAAGACAGGATGCAACCCGTTTGCATTTGGAACAATAGCAAAGATATAAGTGCTGGAATCATTTTCCATGCACAGTAAGGACCATTGTACTGGGCAATCGAAGGCCCATCCAGACACATCAATACACAAATACCCCCACGGCTCTACAATGAGAGAGACATCGACGGGTGATTAAACAAGCATTCGGGGGCCCCCAAAACCAGTCAGGGAGACGATTCATACGATCCCGGCTGGGCCAACAATGGGGAAAACATTAACGGGTAGTTGGCCAGTTTCAGGTGCTACCGAAACCCGTTAAAGAGAAGAATCGCCCCATGCTGGGAGTTTTGAGCGCCAATATTACACAAAGGACAAACATTAAGATTTGAGCGGGAGATAAGGGAACACAGCACTATAACTATAGTGAACAAATGTCCATCGGTCTCTTGACTCGGGCTGAACTCTTATTCTCTTATTCTGATCCTCGGGTATCGCTCTGCTGGACGGGCAGCCTTCTGTGTTTCTCTGGACTTTGTTGACTCTTGACTCTTAGCCGTACTGGTCGGTTATTCGAATGTTGGGTGGAGCTCAATCGGAACGAGCCGCCCCGACAAGGGCAAGTGACCGGGTGCACCATCCCGAGTGTCGGTAAACGGTGTCTGGACCTGGAGGCCCGAAGAGACGAGACGAGACGAGAAGAAGAGGAGAAGAATCCACGTGCCGCCACGGTCAGTAAACCCCGACCGCGCCCTGAAAATATAAATACAGAACTCATCTTTTGAATTCTACGGGTTACTGCACGATCCGGTTTGGGTCCATCGACTTCTTCATGACAACAGGGAGTCTGGCCTGCTTGTCGCAGCAGCGAAAATAAACAAGTGGGGTGCAGAAAACCCTTCCAAACACGTGACAGTCAGGCGCTGCAGCGAAACGAGCCGAGTGCCTCACTTTAAAATTCTCCGAAGTAACACGAGTGGTGAGCATGTTTCCCGATCCTACAAATCTAGACGAAGTGTAGGTATTGTTAAGGGAGGGTGGTTATTAAGGTTAAAGTATAATGTGTTCCCCTTTTTACGATGTGCCGTGCGTTCTTCATTTCCATAGACCAAGCTTTATGAATGTATGTATACTTGTACTCTCGTTAATTTGCGCCTATGACATGTACTTCATGATTTTGGACGCTATGCAATAAAGATTTCCATTTCGTACTATTCAACCGGGTCTATTTGAGTTTTCTCTGCATTACTGCTCCCTGCACCTAAGTCCAGTGTTAGAACCGTAAGGGCGAGTGGGTCGAACCACTCACAGGTGCTTATTGCAATAAGGCTGGCCGGCGACCAGAGCAAGCAATAGTATTAGGCAACGAAGGCCTAACCTCGCACCAGCACCGTCTCTGAGAGACAGGCACCAAACCCTTACAACCTCCAGTGGTCACTCAAGATCTGCAGGATGTGGGACTCATGGTCACGAACATTTAGTTGATGCCAGTGCCTGCCGATCCAGCGCCCATTAGGATGGCATCGGTCGCAGTCTAAGTGGCAGAAGCTGCTGACTCTCAGGATGGTAGAACTTCGCAGGGTTCCGATCTCCCCTCCCCAGGGAGCCATGCCGGTCTAAGGAGATGCTGCCCAGTCATGTGGCCAGCAGTACCTCCACTCCAGGAGCCAGCTGCCGGGAGTCGAAGTATATCTAATCCCCATGCCCCTTACATCCAGATTCAGCAGCAACACCACCCGCCCCGACCCCCCCGCCCCTGCCCCCGCTTCTCAACTCACTGATCCCAACCAGAATGTCAGGCGCAGTAGCAGCACAGTCGGTTGAAAGACTCGGCCTGGCATGACAAGAAAGCGCAGCACCTCGAAGGATTAGGGTGAGCGTCTGCGTGCTGTCTACCTCCTCCTGTTCCTTCTCACCCTCGGAGGTGGGGGGGCGGGGTGCTGCTTTACACGGTGCTGGAACTGATTGACCTGTTTCTTTTGACCACTAGTGTAAGAGTTTCCTTTTGCGCTTTGACTCTTGCACTGAATATGTTGCACTATGTTCCTGAAACCTGCAATTAATATGACTTGTTTGATAGTTGGTCTATTTTGAGTCATTGATCGGGGATGGGACATCCCAGGGATGAGGGATCGAACGTCTCACCCCCCCAGGATCGGACCTCCCCACCCTGCCACCGCACTCCCAGTAGCAGCAGCAGGCTCCCTACTTACTCCTGCAACCTGGTCCAGAGTCCTCCCCACTCGACTGGAAGCCAAGCCTGTCAATCAGGCTGACTTTCGGGCAGGGAACCTGTCGAGGAGAAAAGTCGCACGCTGTGGAGTTAAAGCTCCTCCCCCCACCCCCACCCCGAGTTTATAGAATCATAGAATCATAGAAGATAGGAGCAGGAGTAGGCCATTCGGCCCCTCTAGCCTGCTCCGCCATTCAATGCGATCATGGCTGATCATCCAAATTCAGTACCCTGTCCCTGCTTTCTCCCTATATCCCTTGATCCCTTTAGCCTTAAGAAATATATCCAACTCCTTCTTGAATCTATATAATGAATTGGCCTCTACTGCCTTCTGTGGCAGAGAATTCCACAGGTTCACCACTCTCTGGGTGAAGAAATTCCTCCTCATTTCTGTCCTAAATGGCTTACCCCTTATCCTTAGACTGTGACCCCTGGTTCTGGACTCCCCGACCATCGGGAACATCCTTCCTGCATCTAGTTTGTCCTGTCCTGTCAGAATTTTATAAGTTTCAATGAGATCCCCTCTCATTCTTCTAAACTCCAGCGAGTATAAGCCCAATCGACCCAATCTCTCTTCATACGTCATTCCTGCCATCCCAGGTATCAGCCTTGTGAATCTTCGCTGAACTCCTTTCATGGCAAGAACATCCTTCCTCAGATAAGGCGACCAAAACTGCACACAGTACTCAAGATGTGGTCTCACCAAGGCCCTGTACAACTGCAGCAAGACATCCTTGTTCCTGTACTCAAACCCTCTCGCTATGAAGGCCAACATACCATTTGCCTTTTTAACCGCCTGCTGCACCTGCATGCTTACCTTCAGCGACTGGTGCACAAGGACACCCAGGTCTCGTTGCACTTCCCCTTCTCCCAATCTATTGCCATTCAGATAATCTACATATAGATTGGGCTAACCAAATTAGTAACAATACTATGGAGGAGGAATTCCTGGAGTGTTTACAGGATGGTTTCCTGGACCAATATGTCGAGGAACCAACCAGAGATCAGGCCATCTTAGACTGGGTATTATGCAATGAGAAAGGATTAATTAGCAATCTTGTTGTGCGAGGCCCCTTGGGTCGGAGCGATCATAATATGATAGAATTCTTCATTAGGATGGAGAGTGAAGTAGTTGACTCAGAGACTAGGGTCCTGAATTTAAATAAAGGAAACTACGATGGTATGAGGTGCGAGTTGGGTAGGATTGATTGGGGAATGTCACTCAAAGGGTTGACGGTGGATAGGCAATGGCAAACATTTAAAGACCGCATGGACGAACTACAGA
This sequence comes from Squalus acanthias, assembly GCA_030390025.1. NCBI lineage: Eukaryota > Metazoa > Chordata > Chondrichthyes > Squaliformes > Squalidae > Squalus > Squalus acanthias. The sequence goes on along the minus strand of CM059425.1, from coordinate 35,253,353 downwards.
ATTTGTTCATCCCAGTTTGGCATAAGAATAAAACAAAAAGGGTGACTCAACCATGGCTAACAAGGGAAATTAGGGATAGCATAAGATCCAAGGAGAGGGCATATAAATTGGCCAGAAAAAGCAGTAACCCTGTGGATTGGGAGCAGTTTAAGATTCAACAAAGGAGGACAAAGGGATTAATTAAGAAGGGGAAAATAGAATACAAGAGTAAGCTTGCAGGGAACATAAAAACTGACTGTAAAAGCTTTTATAGATATGTGAAGAGAAAAAGATTAGTGAAATCAAGCATAGGTCCCTTGCAGTCAGAATCAGGGGAACTTATAACGGGGAACAAAGAAATGTCAGACCAATTAAATACATATTTTGGTTCTGTCTTCACAAAGGAGGACACAAATAACCTCCCAGAGATGTTGGGGAACATAGGGTCTGATGAAAGGGAGGAACTGAAAGAAATCAGTATTTGTAGGGAAATGGTGTTAGGGAAATTGAAGGGATTGAAGGCCGATAAATCCCCAGGGCCTGATAATCTACATCCTAGGGTACTTAAGGAAGTGGCCCTAGAAATAGTAGATGCATTGCTGATCATCTTCCAACATTCGATGGAATCTGGAACAGTACCCATGGATTGGAGGGTAGCTAATGTTACCCCACTATTCAAAAAGGGTGGTAGAGAGAAAACGGGGAATTACAGACCGGTAAGCCTGACATCGGTAGTGGGGAAAATGCTAGAGTCCATTATAAAAGATGTAATAGCTGAGCACTTGAAAAACAGTGACAGGGTCGGACAAAGGCAACATGGATTTACAAAAGGTAAATCATGCTTGACTAATCTACTGGAATTTTTTGAGGATGTAACTGGTAAAATAGATAAGGGAGAACCAGTGGATGTGGTGTATTTGGACTTCCAAAAGGCTGTTGATAAGGTCCCGCATAAGAGATTAGCGTGTAAAGTTAAGGCACGTGGGATTGGGGGCAAGGTATTGACTTGGAGAGAGAACTGGTTGGCAGACAGAAAGCAAAGAGTTGCAATAAACGGGTCTTTTTCCGAGTGGCAGGCAGTGACTAGTGGGGTACCGCAGGGATCGGTCCTTGGACCCCAGCTATTCACAATGTATATTAATGATCTAGACAAGAGAACTAGATGTAATATCTCCAAGTTTGCAGACGACACAAAACTGGGTGGGCGTGTGTGCTGCGAGGAGGATGCCGAGAAACTCCAGGATGATTTGGACAGGTTGGGTGATTGGGCAGAAGCGTGGCAGATGCAATATAACGTGGATAAATGCGAGGTTATCCACTTTGGTGTCAAAAACAGAAAGGCAGAACCCATAAAGATTCCACATCATCAGAGCTAATATCCTTCCTTTCAATTGTGTTAATCCCCTCTTTAACCAGCAATGCTACCCCACCTCCCTTTCCTTTTTGCCTATCTTTCCTAAATATTGAGTACCCCTGGATATTAAGTTCCCAGCCTTGGCCACCCTGGAGCCATGTTTCGGTAATCCCAATCAAATCATATTCGTTTACCTCTATTTGCGCAGCTAATTCGTCCACCTTGTTCCGAATGCTCCTTGCATTAAGACACAAAGCCTTCAGGCTTGTTTTTTTTAATGCTCTTAGACCTATTAGAATTAGTATTTACTGTGGCCATGTTTGATTTAAACCGTTGTTTTCTCTGACTATGTTGAGGAACAGCACCTCATCTTTCTATTAGGCACTTTACAGCCTTCTGGACTCAACATCGAGTACAACAATTTCAGACCATAACCTCTGCCCCTATTTTTTCAGGCAGCAGCTGTTGATGATTCTGCCATCCTCATTTGCAACATAGAGTCATAGAGTAATACAGCACAGAAAGAGGCCCTTCGGCCCATTGTGTCTGCGCTGGCCATCAAGCCCTATCTATTCTAATCCCATTTTCCAGCACTTGGTCCGTAGCCTTGTATGCTATGGTGTTTCCAGTGCTCATCTAAATGCTTCTTGAATGTTGTGAGGGTTCCTGCCTCTACCACCTTTTCAGGCAGTGAGTTCCAGATTCCAACCACCCTTTGGGTGAAAATGTTTTTCCTCAAATCCCCTCTAAACCTCCTGCCCCTTACCTTGAAACTATGCCCCCTGGTTATTGACCCCTCCACTAAGGGGAAAAGTTCCTTTCTATGTACCCTATCTATGCCCCTCATAATTTTGTACACCTCAATCAGGTCCCCCCTCAGCCTTCTCTGCTCTGAGGAAAACAACCCCAGCCTGTCCAGTCTCTCTTCATAGCTGAAACGCTCCAGCCCAGGTAACATCCTGGTGAATCTCCTCTGCACCCTCTCCAATGCAATCACATCCTTCCTAGAGTGTGACGACCAGAACTGCACACAGTATTCCAGCTGTGGCCTAACTAACATTTTGTACAGCTCCATCATAACCTCCCTGCTCTTATATTCTATGCCTCGGCTAATGAAGGCAAGTATCCCATATGCCTTCTTAACCACCTTATCTACCTGTCCTGCTTCCTTCAGGGATCTATGTACATGCACACCAAGGTCCCTCTGATCCTCTGTCCTTCCTCGGGTCCTACCATTCATTGTGTATTCCCTTGCTTTGTTAGTCCTCCCAAAATGCATCACCTCACACTTTTCAGGGTTAAATTCCATTTGCCACTGTTCTGCCCATCTGACCAACCTGTCTATATCATCCTGGAGCCTGAGGCTTCCCTACTTGCTATTTACCACTCCACCAATTTTCGTGTCATCTGCAAACTTACTGATCATACCTCCTACATTCATATCTAAATCATTAATGTACACTACAAACAGCAAGGGACCCAGCACCGATCCCTGCGGTACACCACTGGACAACCTTCGACCATCACCCTCTGCCTCCTGCCACTAAGCCAATTTTGGATCCAATGTGCCAAATTGCCCTGGATCCCATGGGCTCTTACCTTCTTGACCAGTCTCCCATGTGGGACTTTGTCAAAAGCCTTACTGAAGTCCATGTAGACTACATCAACTGCACTACCCTCATCCACACACCTAGTCACCCCCTCGAAAAATTCAATCAAATTGGTTAGACATGATCTCCCCCTGACAAAGCCATGCTGACTATCCTTGATTAATCCTTGCCTCTCCAAGTGGAGACTAATTCTGTCCCTCAGAATTTTTTCCAATAATTTCCCTACCACTGATGTTAGACTCACTGGCCTGTAATTCCCTGGTTTATCCCTACTACCATTCTTGAATAATGGTACCATTTTCGTTGTCCCCCAGTCCTCTGGCACCTCCCCTGTGGCCAGAGAGGTTCTGAAAATTTGTGTCAGAGCCCCTGCAATCTCCTCCCTTGCCTCACACAGCAGCCTGGGATACATCTCGTCTGGGCCTGGGGATTTATCCACTTTTATGCCTGCTAAAACCGCTAGTACCTCCTTCCCCTCAATGCTAATTTGTTGAAGTATATCACAATCCCCCTGCCTAATCTCTATGCCTACATCGTCCTTCTCCATCGTGAACACAGATGCAAAATATTCATTTAAAACCTCACCTACATCTTCCGGCTCTACACACAGATTGCCACTTTGGTCCCTAATGGGCCCTACTCTTTTCCTAGTTATCCTCTTGCCCTTAATATACTTATAAAACACCTTGGGATTTTCCTTTATTTTGCCCACCAGTGTTTGTTCATGCCCCCTCTTCGCTCTCCTAATTTCTTTTTTAAGTACCCCCCTGCACTTTCTATACTCCTCTAGGGCATCCACTGTTTTTAGTTCTTTGTATCTGCTAAAAGCCTCCCTTTTTTTTCTAATCCATTCTTGTATATCCCTTGACATCCAGGGTTCCCTGGACTTGTTGGTCCCACCCTTGACCTTTACGGGAACATGTTGGCGCTGTACTCTCTCTATTTCCTTTCTGAATAACTCCCACTGCTCTGATGTGGATTTTTCTACAAGCAGCTGATCCCAGTCCACTTTGGTCAGATCCTGCCTTATCATATTAAAATCGGCCTTCCCCCAATTTAGAACCTTTATTTCCGGTCCATCTTTGTCCTTTTCCATGACTACCTTAAATCTCACCGAATTATGGTCACTGTCACCAAAATGCTCTCCTACTGACACTTCTACCACTTGCCCGGCTACATTCCCTAGAATTAGGTCCAGTACCGTCCCCTCTCTTGTAGGACTTTCTACATGCTTGCTCAAAAAGCTCTCCTGGATGCACTTTAAGAATTCTGCACCCTCTAAGCCTTTCACACTCTGACTATCCCAGTTAATATTGTGAGAAGTCGCACAACACCAGGTTATAGTCCAACAGTTGTTGGACTATTAGCTGATGTTGTGCGACTTCTCACATTTGTCCACCCCAGTCCAACACCGGCATCTCCACATCATGGCCAGTTAATATTGGGGAAGTTGAAATCCCCTACTATTATTACCCTATTATTTCTACACTTCTCTGAGATTTGCCTACATATCTGTTCCTCTATCTCCCCCTGACTGTTTGGGGGCCTATAGTACACTCCCAGCAAAGTGCTTGCCCCCTTTTTGTTTTTAAGTTCTACCCATATGGCCTCATTAGAGGAACCTGCTAAGATATCATCCCTCCTTACAGCAGTAATTGACTCCTTGATTAATATTGCGACACCCCCTCCTCTTTTACACCCCCCTCTGTCTCGCCTGAAGATTCTATACCCCGGAATATTGAGCTGCCAGTCCTGCCCCTCCCTCAACCATGTCTCTGTGATAGCAACAATATCATACTCCCATGTGTTCATCAACACCTTCAATTCATCTGCCTTACTCGCAAGACTCCTTGCATTAAAATAAATGCCATCCAGCCTTGCCATACTCCCTTGTGCCGTTACATATTTGCTCTGCCTTCCAGACTGACTTCTTTTTTCCTCTATATTTGGCTGTGCATCACCCCCTACTATAGCTCCACTCCGTATCCCATCCCCCTGCCAAGTTAGTTTAAACCCCCCCCAACAGCATGAGCAAACCTCCCCGCAAGGATGTTGGTCCCGTTCCGGTTTAGGTGCAACCCGTCCAACTTGTACAGGTATCACCTTCCCCAGAAACAGACCCAGTGATCTAGGAAACTAAAGCCCTCCCACCTGTACCAACTCTTTAGCCACGCATTCATCTGCTCTATCCTCCTATTTCTATACTCACTAGTATGTGGCACCGGGAGTAATCCAGAGATTACAACCTTTGAGGTCCTGCTTTTTAATCTGCTACCTAGCTCCCTAAATTCTTGTTGCAGGACCTCATCCCTCTTTCTACCCATGTCGTTGGTACCAATGTGAACCACGACCTCTGACTGTTCGCCCTCCCCCTTCAGAATGCCCTGCAGCCGTTCAGTAACATCCTTGACCCTGGCACCAGGGAGGCAACATACCATCCTGGAGTCACGTCTGCGGCCGCAGAAATGCCTGTCTGCACCCCTCACTATTGAGTCTCCTACCACTATTGCCCTTCCACTCTTACTCCTCCCCCCTTGTGCAGCTGAGCCACCCACAGTGCCGTGAACTTGGCTCTGGCTGCACTCCCCAGAGGAACCGTCACTTTCACCGTTTTCCAACACAGAAAAACGGTTGTTGAGTGAGATGCACTCTGGGGCTTTCCTGACTACCTGCCTGCCCCCCTTCTTCTGACTGGTGGTCACCCATTCCCTCTCTGACTGCACTTTCTTAAGCTGCGGGGTGACCACATCTAAAAACGTGCTATTCACGTAACTCTCAGCCTTAACCACTCCCGCCTTCCATCCTATCACAGACCGTACCTTTTTTTCTTTCCTCCCCTCACCCCCTTTCTCTGCCTCTGTACTTGCTTAAAATCTGTTACATCTCTAACTTTTTCCAGTTCTGACGAAGGGTCACAGACCTGAAACTGTTTCTCTCTCCACGGATGCTGCCTGACCTGCTGAGTGTTTCCAGCATTTTCTGTTGTTATTTTTGATACTACACTACTCTCAGATTATGCCAGAGATGTGACGTTATTTTCGGTCATAGTACGAAAGTGGTTTCAGAAACAATCTGATAGAATATCTGTGGGAAGACTTGCAAATATGGAGAATGCAGGTGAAATCTTAGATTTGTGATGAATATATTTTATATTTTGAGTTCATATTTATTTTAATTTGCTTCAATAATAGTACATTAACTGTGGGATGGTTTGAGCCCATAATATTTTAATTGTGCGAATAAGTGTTGTGATTATCTGTTAAGCAGGCTGTTCTGTGGCTGTATTTTTTTCCTGTGGCAGTTCGGCTGAGCTGAGCAGTGAAAGATCGATGGAATGTGAATGTGAAAGGCCAGAAGAATATCGAGTTCCTTCTCAGCAGGAGTTCAGCCTTGAGATGCAGTTCGAGAGGAGGTTTTTTTCTCTATAATTAATAGCTGTGTCGAGCTTGATTCATGTGAGAGTTTGGTGCTACTGGGAACTCAGGCTAGCACCATCTAAAGTTAGACACAGAGGGGTGGTAGTGCAGGGAGCCCTCATGATGTGTGTGGACTGCGATATGTGGACCATCATGGATCCTTGGTGTATCCAGGGACGGCGCGGAGTGTAGGAGAATTGAATCTCTGGAGCAGAGGATCTCACTCTGCAACATCAGAGAGAATCAGATGTTTCTGGGTCGCACTCTTCAGAAGGGGGCCACCCAAGAGGCAGTGCTAGAAATTCAGCACACACACATTAGAGAAAGAGTCAAGTGGGTGACCATCCACGAGGCAGCAGAGGGAGACAAGACTCGCAGGTGCAGGGAACCCTGAGTTAACTGGAGCTGTCCAATAGAAACATAGGACTTGATATTAGCTCGGAGGGAGTGGGGGGTGTTGCGGGGGTGCTGTTTTGAGGTCAGGAAGCCGAAAGTTATGATCCAAATTGGAACTTATGATATGTATTCAAGCACATTTGAGATCTTGCAGAGGGAGTTTAAGACATTAGGTAGTAGATTGGAAAAACAACACTGTAAGAGTGGTGATCTCAGGATTTCTTCTTGTGCAATGTGCTCAACAGGTTAGGGAGAGAAAGATTAGGAAGGAAAAAGTCCACGTTCTTGGGGCATTAGAGCGAGTTTGGAAATAAGGGAAGGCTATGCCATATGTAATCTTGCAATGGACTTCATCATCCACTAGGTGTGTAGCTGTGTGAGAGAAAGGTGTTTTTTTAATTATTCATTCACGGGATGTGGGCATTGCTGGCAAGGCCGGCATTTATTGTCCATCCCTAATTGCCCTTGAGAAGGTGGTGGTGAACCACTGCAGTCCATTGTAGCAGTTTGGTACAACTGAATGGCTTGCTTATCAGAGGGCATTGCTGTAGCTCTGGAGTCAGATATAGGCCAGATTTCCTTCTCTAAAGTGAACCAGATGGGTTTTTACGACAATCTGATAGTTTCATGGTCACTATTACTGATACTAGCTTTTTATTCCAGATTTATTTAATTAACTGAATTTAAATTCCCCAGCTGCCGTGGTGGGATTTGAACTACATGGGGGAAAAATTCAGCTGCTTGCGCCTCCCGTTAGCGCCTTAAGAGGGCGCTAATGGGGCGTAAAGCAGCTAACGCCCGGGCGCAGCGCCGCCCACGCCTCCCAAAAAATTCAGCGGGAGGTTAGCGGCGGCGCCAGCCGGTAGCGCCCTGTGGCGCTGCGCCGCCGGCGATGACGTCATCGCCGTGCGCAGCGCCCCGCTCGCGCTCCAGCCGCGATCTTCAGTTGCGCCCCCTGATTTACCGCCAGACGCTATGTCCGACGGGTTCAGGGAGGCGTACGTGCGGCCGGGGCGGCGATATTTAAAGGGGAGGTGGCAGGCGGCCATTTTTGTTGCTGGCCGCCTGCCAGCACCTGCCCCCGTTGCTGTCCCCGGCCCCCGTGAAGCCCCCCCACCGTGAAGTGCCGGCTGCGCTCCAAGAGCCCGGCACTTCTCTTGAGTGCCGGGCTCTTTTGCCGGCACTCCCGATCCCTGGGGGCCCAGCTGGGCCCCGGTTCGCGCTGCGCAGGGTCCCTCCCCTTTAAGAAGGGGAGGAAGGCCTGCAATACCGCGGCACATAGCGCCAGGATATTCCCTCGCAGCGCCCCAAGAGGGATGCGGGGTGCTTCCAGTGGCACCCCGCTTCCCTCTTGGGGCGCAACCACTGAAGTTCCGGCGCGGGGCCGCTAATTTTTTCGGGGCGCTAAAAGTCGCGCCCCGGCGAGGTTAGCGCCCCAAATGGGGCGCGACTCAATTTTTACCCCCATGTCTCCAAATCATTAGTCTAGGTCTAGTCCAGTAACATAACCACTGTGCTATCATTCCTGGCATTTGGGCAGAGATGTGTAGATATTGCAGGTTGGACCAATATGGATCAGCTATCCTTTCATAGTTTTGGTTTGGAATATGGCCTGCTCCTGGTTCTGTGTTTAAAGGTCAAATATTACTGAAAAATAGTTTCTGCTTTTTAAAAAATATACATTTCTGAAATTAATGTAATTGTTAAAAATGCTTCTGATACTATGGTGGGTAGCTCCTAATTTTGACTCCTACCAAAAAGGGACACGAACTTTCAAGCTGGTGGTGCGTGGTTATAATCGTTAATTTCGGGCTAGATTGCAAAAATTGCACCTATTGGAGTTCCACAGTAGCAGATTTGTTCAGTCAACATAAATCAGTTCCCACATTAAAGCATATGTTGATTTTTTTTTCACTTGTTGTCTCACATTTATTTTCCCAGTATAGATTAAGATACAAACCATTTTAGAAGCTGCCAGCAATAAAGAGTGGTAGTGAAGTCTCCTTTTTAAAAAAAAAACAACTATGTACAGAGTAAAATTCCTCTTTTAATTCAAAAAAGTGAATATTTGTTACTTAGCAACCTGCTAATAAAATTATTGTTACAATTGGGACAATTTCTTTATTTGTACTTTCCGCAAAAGTCAGCATCCAGAGCCAACCCTTGTAGAATTCGCAATATAATCGTGATTTTATAAATAAGGAGGAAACACATAGTTTCGTACAAACAGCTTTATTTCAGCAGAATGCTGTCAGGTTTTCAAAGTGGACACAAGCAGCCTGTAAAATGGCCGCCACGCCTCGTGGCAGAACATTCTAGACTTTTCAATAAGCAGACAAGATGGCGTTCCAATAAACATTTGTGCGAGATCGATCAAGACTCAGCACATTTGAGATAATACACAAGACATTATGGGTTTGCAGTATACACATAAATACTGGAATCGGTCTCCCAGGTGCGAATAAGGGCTATTGTACCAAGCGATCAAGAACGCATCCAAAGACATTAATATGCAAAATCCCCACGACTCTACGATGAGAGAGCCGTTTGCGGGTAGTTACAGAAACATTTGGAAGCCCCAAAACCCCTCCAGGGAGAATACTGACCGGTTACACAATGGGAGAAATATTAACGGGTACTCAGGCAGTTACGAGTATCACCGAAACCCATTAAACGGAGATCACCCTATACAAGAATTTTGAGCGCCAAAACTCTGACAAAAGAAAAGACATTAAGATTGGGCGGGAAAAGAGGAATTTCAGCACTATAACTGTAAGCTCCAACCGTCCATCTTTCTCTTATCCTCTTGCCGCCTTGCTCTTGACTCTTGTATCTGCCTCTTGCTGCTCGACTTGCTAGAAGACTATTGAACTTTCTGATCCGCCAGGATCAACCTCGTGGCTTGCCGCGAAGATCTGTGTGGAACCGGGCTGTGAAGCCTTGAAACGGGCACACCATCCCGAGAAGTCGGTAAACGGTGTTGGAACCGAAGGCCCGAGATGAGATGAGATGAGATGAGAAGAGAAGAAAACAACCATACGTATCGCCATGGTCAGTAAGCCCCGACCGCGCCTGTAGGTCGAATAGACACTTTCCTTGCCCAGGAAGACTATCTTTTGAGTTTTACAGAACTGGCATCGGAAGACCATTCTTCGAGTTTTATCGCATCGGGGCGAGGGCACAGGAAGACTATTTTTCGAGTCGTGTCGGAACTCCGAGGACAACACAGATCTTCATGATAGCAGACGGTCCAGCCTGCTAGCCGGAGCAGAAACGAGTAAACAAGTGGGGTACAGAGACCCCTGATCAACACGTGGGTGATCAGGTGCTGCGGTAAAAACATCCGAGCAGAGTTTTCGGAATTCTCCGAGTTATCATGAGTGGTGAGCATGAGTCTCGATCCTACAAATCTAGTTTAGAGCAGGTATTGATAGGGGAGGGTTTAAGTTTTAAGGATAACTGTAATGTGTGCCCCCATTTACGATGTGTCGTTCGTTCCTCGTTTCCCTGAAATTAGTTACATAACTGCGTGTAAGATTGTACTGTCATTAATCTGTGCTTATGACATGTATTTCGTAATCTTGAATAATATGCAATAAAGATTTTCCATTTCGTACCATTCAACCGGGTCTACCTGAGTTTTCTCTCCATTATTGCTCTCGCATCTAAGTCCAGTGTCAGAACCGTAAGGGCGAGTGGGTCAAACCACTCACAGGTGTCTAGTGCTTCCAGACTGGCTGGAGACCAGAACAGGCAACAAGGCCTAACCTCGCACTAGCACCCAGGCTAAGCACAGAGCCACACGGGTCAAAACCCTTACACCCTGTGCTTCCTATGAACTGAATCATGACCTTGTGCATTAAATATCTGGGACAGAATTGACATTCTTTGACACTTGTCTGATAGGAATTTTAAAATGAAGCATCCATTGTTCTGCAAAGGATTCCTAATTTGATTAGCAGAGTTTAAAGGGCTACTAAGCATCAAACCAAATGATCCAATTTCACATCCTAAGGTATGGAAACAATAGTTGCTTCTCCTACTCCAATTCTGGCCTCTTGTGCATCCACGATTTCCATCGTTCCACCATTGGCAGCCGTGCCTAGGAATTAAGTTAGGAAATTCCCTCCCTACACCTCTTCTCCTCTCTACCTCTCTCTCTTCCTTTAAGTCGCTCCTTAAAACTTATCTCTTTAACCAAGCTTTTGGTCACCTGTCCTAATATCTCTTTATGTGGTTCGGTGTCCTGGGAATTGAAAATGAGTGACCTTGGCATGCTGAAGCATGTGAATGCATTATATGCATAAATGGAATTTCTGCCGCACTTCTGGTGAAGTTCAGGTGGTGGAGTGGGAACTGATCCAAGGAAATTCCGAGCCTATGCTTTCTCATTTGGCACAGACAGGATCTCTGTTACAGTTTGGGAATGTTTTTACAACACTTCTGTCTTGTGTTCACAGCAAAAAGGCAGTTTCCATAAGGAGAACTTCACTTATGAACCAAAACTTGCGCCATTTTATGTGCAATGTATGGGACAATGTGCTCAAGATTAACAACTATTTCTCATTGCAGTTTCGTATCTCGCACTGGAGATGACTGCAGATGTTCATCACATTCTCCTGACTCTCTCAAAAGGTAGCGAAAATCATGCAGTCAGACTGATGACTACAGGCTAAAAATATGGTCAGATTTACTTACAGGTTAAATAAAATAAAAGGAGTAAAGCACTGCAAGATGCTGAATCGTCACAACACACAAAAACACTACACGACTAGAATCAGTTCATAATGGGCCAAAATACCCTTTTGGAATATGTTTGTTACATCAGTAGATAAGTGGCAGAGGCTTTGCATGAAACATTTTTTCGTAAACTTTCACTATGTATCTACAGTTCGATGTATCTACAGTTCATCTACAGAGTTTTGGAGCAGCAGAATTCTCCTCCGTAATCCTGCCCAAAATCAGACGTGATTGCAGCGGAGAGTGTTGGAAAATTCAGAGTGTAAGACCCACTGCCAATTCATTGCCCCAATCAGGATTTCCCTCCCACACTCACCCCCCACTCCCCAGTTGGTCTCTTTCCTACCCACATGCAATTAGCAGTAAGGGGCAGGTTTTGGGTCCCCAGTGGATTTTCCTTATTTCTGCTCCAGTTGTTTTTGCTTCCCAGGATTAGCATGTGGACGGTGTTGGTAGACAATGGGAAGCATTATTAAAGGCCCCATAATTTTACCAATGCAAGGGAGAGGACCTTCAGTGCCCTCATTTCCCTCCAGTTGGCCCCTGGGACTTTACCTGCTGAATGTCTTGGTCTTGGCTGAGGCCTTCAGTGGCAGCATGAATCCAATCCTTGGGATGCTTCTACCCCTTTAAGGTCCCTCGCCACCATTTCTGGTGCTGCAGCACTGGCGGGCTCCATCTTAACAGCAGGAATCCTGTCGGGAGCCTTTGTGCATACATAATGAATCCCAGCCCAGTAAGATGGGTCTGAGCTGGGGCGGATAACGGGGGACGAGCTGACATCCTACCCTCTCTACAAAAAGGAAAATTTGGAGTGGTTCCAGATCTTTAACCAAAACTAAACCTATGAGAAAATTGCTCAGTACTTAACCAGTTCAAAGGCTACTGGAGTTATAACTGTCAATCATTCATAATTAAAAATGAAAATATGCAAACTATTGCTTAAAATGTTGCTGAGCCGGTGCTCATGCGCCATCTGGTTCCTGAGGCACTGTTAATGTATTGGCCATGTACAATTTAATTAGTGCTGAGAACCAAGGTCCCGTATCCTGACTCATTTCCATATCAATCAGCCTCATCAGGTCCAATAGAGAGTTTGTTTCTGATCTTTACATTGTATTTTGGTAAGGAAAGACAGCTTTCATCTTAAGTTAAAAGCACCAATCTTGCTCTTCTAGCAGGGAGCCATGCTACAAGGGAGAATCAGCACTGCAGTCGACCTATCTCCCCGCTGCAGGTCCCTCAAGAGCAGGATATGTGGATTTACCCCTCGAAATCTAGCTATTTCAGAACTATGTGAAAGAAAACATGGAAATCTTCCTACCTTGACCTTCCATATGAATATTGCAACATTATCAGAACCTGTTAGCAGGAGAAAAGAGTGCCGAATTGGACTGAACTTACCAGAAGCAGTTGCAGATTCACCAGGAAACGTAAGCAGCCAGCATGCAGATGGCACCATAGGCCTAGTTTCACGGAGCCCCACTGTGTGTTGTAGACCTAGGCCATACATCATGAGCATGTGTCGGGTAATCAGGTGCGAGGACACTCCCCATTCATAGTATAACGCATTTTACAACAAAGAAAAGTATCAGCCAAGGCACAGCCTCCTTTTAATATGTTAAATGAAATTAGTATCACTTAGTACTTAGTATCACTTCAAAAATTGCCAAACCATCAAGCAACAGGAGCATTCCATTCCAACAAGTAGATTTCTCTCAAACATATTAAGTAATACAATTACTATTGAGGCGAATAGTGTAGATACATTTAAGGGGAAAACTAGATAAGCATATGAGGGAGAAAGGAATAGAGGATTATGCTGATAGAGTTAGGCTCAAGTGGAGCATAAACGCTGGCATGGACTGGTTGGGCCGAATGGCCTGTTTCTGTGCTGTATAGTTCATGTAATTCTATGTATTGCAATGGCAGTACTATGAAGTATGTTGGTTATGGTTACTGCAATTTTGATGACATTATCTATTGAGAGGGAGCTACAAACTTAATAATTGGCAAACAAAAGTGAATGTTTCTTAAAATAGAAAGTAGAAAAGTCATAGATGGGTCGAGGAGGAGCAGTGATTGGCACAAAGAACATTGTTAGCTGATATATCATAAACCAGCTTTGTATTATAATTCATTGAAATTTAAGGAAGTGCAAGTTGACAACTGAAACCCACTGTCATTGACTCCAGAATTGGGGGTAATTTTAATCTAGCTCCACGGGTGGGAAACACACAGGATTGGGTGGAATGCCAGTTTTACACTCCCCCCACCCCAAGAGAGTAAAATCGGGCAGGGTGTACAACCAGAGTCAGATTCAGTCAGTTTCCTGGCAGGCGGATTAGGTTTAAATTGCCCCCCATAGAATGTGGCAGCACATGTTACCAAAGGGTATGAGTGAAAAAGAACTGAGGAGATACTGAATGCTGGCATTCTCATTTACACAATTAAGATAACAAGCTATTCCACTGTAATATCGCTTAACATCAATATAGGCTAGGTTTGAAAGAAAATGTCTCAGTGAGGGTTTACCTCCATTGATTCTAAATGAGATCTGAGTTAATGTATGCCCTCAGTTTGATGACATGTTGAAGTAAATATGCAGTCGATTAGAATGTTGTTCCTGGTGACCTTTTAGTATTCATCTTCAATGAAAGATAGATGAATATAGCTGATTAATAAGTTATGAGTTTTATTTCAGCTGATCAGTCATAACGTGTAATGGGCATATGTTTCACCCAAAGGAAAGCTACAGTGGTAAATTGTAATCATACTGCTATTTTAAGTAATACAAAGGTCAACAAATGGCAAGATAGTAATGAAGCCGTGGCTGTCCTAAGCTCTACTAGCTCTCTGGCTCCCTTTAGTGCTGAAAATATACATCAGAAATAATTGGGAAAAACATTCTGTATGTTGTGAGTACAGGAATCCCTCCCCAACCGTGGGGGATACGTCCCTGAAACCCCCCGTGGTTAGTAAAACCGCGGTTGGCAAATTCACTATAAACACATATAAATTGCATAAAAATCATGTTTTTTACCTTATTCCTAAATGAATAGCCACGGATACGCGAATTTCACAGCCGCGGTTGACAAAAATTGTCGCAGAGTGGAAACCGCGTATACGTGAAATCCGCATATGGCAAACCCGCGGTTGGGGAGGGATCCCTGTATTGACAAAATAAACGAGATCTCATGGGGGGAGAAATTCGGTATTGCCCCGTTTGGGGCGCAATTATCGGCCGGGCGCAAAGTTTAGCGCCTGGCGCTAATTATCGCCTCCGACTGCAAACTTGGCTTCTATCACACCTGGAGGTGATTGGAGGGCTAAATCAGGTGCTACACACCTGTCTTAAGGCGCTAACACTGAGGAGCGAGGCGTTACCTCAGATGTCAGTCAGCAATGGAACACAGACACACTGGCGCTGGCCAGTTCTTAAAGGGGAGGGTCGATCTTGCTCTCGTCCACACCCTGCTCATTGCAGCCTTGAATCTCGGCCTAGAGAGACCTGTACATCAATTCTGCTGGAAAGAACAATGGAGAGTACCAGGGAAAGAGCTCAGAGTGCAGCCCCCATAGTCTCTTCTAAATCAATGCAAGGAAGGTCAAATCAAAATGAACCAGCAAAGTGCTGCTCAGTACCCAAAACTCCTTCACAATGTTGAATCTCTCCAGAAGTCTCTCTCTCTCTCTCTCAGAATGCGTGGTGCAAAAATGTCGCTGACAAAAAAAATGTAGGAAGCGACCGCCTTTAAATAGCGCTCCCCCAGTCCCTTCCTGACTGCAAAACGTTCCCCTCTACCTGTCGTTGCTAGCGGCAGGCAGAAAGGCAGGGGGCGCCACTCAATATCCGGTCTGGGGCGCTACCGGGGCATTGCACGCTTGACTGACGTCACGATCTGCGGGCGCAGGAGATCATGGCGGTAGTGTTTAGCGCTGCCGCAAAATGTCGAGTTGCTTTGCGCCCCATTAGCGCCCTCTTAGGGCACTAACGGGAGGTGCAAACCAACCAAATTGTTCCCCCATGGAGTTTAATGAAGAATGTCAAAGACCTTGAGACTGTACTGTATGACTGTGGCAATAATAATTACATCTGTGCTGAGGATGGAGACCTGAAAAAGTAAATAAGAACATAAGGCCGAGATTTTGATTGAGGAGGCGGGTTGACGGCGGGCCCACTGGACCCGCTCCCGGTTGCCATCGCCCCGTTACGGCCGACGTGCGGGTCCCTCCAAGCAATTGCTTGCAGAGTGTCAGATTCTCGCCTCTGAATACGCGTTGTTTCAGTAAAGATTTAAAGGGGCCATGACCCCTTTGCAGAAGCATTAGCTTTTTTCTGTCAAAATTGCTGGCTGCTGCAGGAATGGCAGTGCAACAAACTAAGGCTGCAGCCAGGTTCAATGAGGGCTCCCTCCGTGCTCTTGTGGAGGGAGTTAGAGGACGTCAGGAGGTCCTCTTCCCTGGAAACGGAAGGAGGAGGTTTCCTCAGCAAACCAAGGCAGCTTGGCTGCAAATTGCTGAGGAAGGGAGTTCGAGGTCTGTGTGCAGACACACATGGGTTCAGTGTTGAAAAAGGTTTAATGCTCTGTTGAGATCACCTAAAGTGAGTATAACATCACACTTACCTTCAATCTGCCTTCCATCTCTTATCATCCCCATCAATCTGCATTGGGAACCTTCCCCTGCACATCCCAACTCACTGTAACATCCCTTGCACCCTCACCCAACCATCTCGTACTCTGTAAAATCCAGCAATGCTAGTTACAGTGCATCTATAGTGCCCAACACAGACTTGCAGAATAAAAACAGAATCTGCCCTCCAAATGACTCAATCACCAAGCTTAGAGATTTCTAAATGACTAGATTTAAGACTGCAGCTTTTACACTGCACTTGCAGCTCTGAAGTCTGCAGCTCGCTGGTGTTCACGCCACACTTACCTAGTGTGTTGTCCAGACGTCGTAAAACCCGACCCAGAAGCTGGAAAATCAAAAAAGACCCTGAAAATTGCTCACAAGTACCTGTTAATAGGCAGTTAATTGCCTTTAATCCATTTCCTGCCATTCGGAACCCGCCGTCAATCAAAATGACTTTAACCTCTGACCCACCTCCAAACCCACCCTCTGAGCACTGGCAAATTCATGGCCTTAGAATTAGGAGCAGGAGTAGGCCATACGGCCCCTCGTGCCTGCTCCGCCATTCAATAAGATCATTGCTGATCTTCGACCTCAACTCCACTTTCCTGCCCTATCACCATATCCCTTGATTCCTTTGGAGTCCAAAAGTCTATCTATCTCAGCCTTGAATATACTCAATGACTGAGCATCCACAGCACTTTGGGGTAGAGAATTCCAAAGATTCACAACACTCTGAGTGAAAAAATTCCTTCTCATCTCAGTTTTATCCTGAGACTATGCCCCCTAGTTCTAGACTCTCCAGCCGAGGAAACAATCTCTCAGCATTTATCCTGTCAATACCCCCTCAGAATGTTATATGTTTCAATGAGATCACCTCTCATTCTTCTAAACTCCAGAGAGTATCGGCCCAATCTACTCAATGGGCTGGATTTTGAATGACCCATGGAGTCGGGTTTGGAGGCGTGTGGGGGGTTAAATTTGCGGGGTCGGGGTTTCCGACTCCATCCCGCCTCCACGCAATTTTGACATAATCAGTCGCGGGGTTCCCGACTCCGTCCCGCCTTCAAGAGGCGGGAGAGGCCATTAAAGCCCTTAACAAGCTCTAAATTGGCTCTGCAATGCCATTTTGAAACGCTGTAGCTAGTTTAACCCTCTTCTGACGTGAAGCACGCCTGGTGTGAAACACTCCAGTGAAACCTGGCGGGAGCACAAGTGGATAGCTGACTATGCGCTGCAGGTCCACTATTACAACGGAGATGTGATGAAGGTAGTAGTAGTAGTATTAGGTCTGAACGCCGCCTCTGATGCTGCTGCATTGAATCTGTTCAGAGACTGCCTGGGAGGACTTGCTTGGCAAAAACATTCTCTCTCTCTCTCTCTCTCTCTCTCTCTCGCTCTCTCGCTCTCTCTCTCTCTCTCTCTCTCTCTCCTCCACCACCACCACCCCCCATTTTTGCATCCAGGTCCACCCACATCAAAAGCTAGGCAGGTCCTCTCTCACCAACAGTCTCTGAGACTAGCCAGTCAGCAATGATGATATCATCAGAGGCGGCTTTCAGACTGAAAACACTAATTAGTTCATGGGTTCCCACATGCTCCAACTCAATTGCCCAATTAAGTGAAAATTGCATCAGACATCCACATTAATCTGGAGTCGGGGGGGAAACACGAAATGCGGATTACACGACCCCAACCCGACCCCAAGACAAAATCCAGCCCAATATCTCTAAATGAAAAGCAATTCTTCACTGCTGAGATCCAAAAAACCAAAATGGTTACACCAGTAATTAAATTAAAGCAAAAGGTTTAACTAGGGAGAGAACAGAGCAGCTAAGGGACTACCAACCATCAGTAGTCTGGTTGACTTTTTAATGAGCAGAAATGGCCAGAATGGTAAAGGAATGTTGTGGCAGTTGTGGGAATAGCTCTTCTTACAAGACATTTTACTAAATCATAGAACCATAGAATGGTTACAGCACAGGAGGTCATTCAGCCCATCATGCTGGCTCTCTGCAAGAGCACTTCAGCTAGTCCCACTCCCCCACCCTTTCTCTGTAGCCCTGCAATATTTTTCCTTCAGGTACTTATTCAATTCCCTTTTGAAAGCTACGATTGAGTCTTCCTCCACCACCCTTTCAGGCAGCGCATTCCAGATCCTAACCACTCGCTGCGTAAAAAAGTTTTTCCTCATGTCGCCCTTGGTTCTTTTGCCAATCACCTGTGTCCTCTGGTTCTTGACCCTTCTGCCAATGGGAACAGTTGTGAAGGAATAAGCCATATAACCTATTCAGAAAAATACACCATTCTATGAAATAATTCTGGCCTTATTAAAACATGACAAACTGGGTTTGGAAATCTGGAAGCCTCAACAATCTAAAGCTGTTACAGCTTTCTGGCTATAGAGATAAGATAGTTGTTGACACTGAATCAATAACCTTATTGAAACAGAAGGTTAAAAGCTCCTAACAGTCTGAATCTTTTGGAACAAGACAAAGGTTCACCCTGTTAAGGTGTTCTAATTTACACTTCGTAAGAAGGCACAAACAGAAGGCCTTAGTAAAAATGACATCAAATGAAATGCACCTGCTGTTACACTGTTTTTTATGGTAAGCTTTGATCACCAAGAGGAGAGACACGAGTCTGTATTGCTACCAGCTGAGGTGACTGTAAGAATAGCAGGGGTCAGCAGAAAAATGACTAGAGATAATTAGCTTACATCAGCAGAAAACTTCAAAGGAAATACCACTGAAAAAGGGTATAAATATTGAACTTTCAAATGGGATAATAGATTCGCTGTAAAGGGGCAAAGCGATTCTCAGGCTTCAGAGACGGCTCTGTAAGTCTACAACTCTTAGTATCTCGGGGATCAAGGTACTGTATTTGATTTTGGCGGATATCCTGAATAAGACTAAGAACTGTAAAGCTATAGCAAAGTTAAGATTTGAGAATAAGGATCTCTGATAATAAGATTGTAAAAGCTTTCTCTTTTTGGAACTGTTAATGTTGCGATTGACTCACCAACTGTAATTACATGTCGGTTCTTTAATAAATCTATATATTTTTAGAATTATCTCACATGATACTTCTGTATCAAACTCGCAAACTCAATCTCTGTGCACTCTTTGGTGAGGAGTTGCAGAATTCTGGGGGAGTTTTCCGGACCCTCATAATATCCGGAACGTTACAGTCTAGCTAAACTTATTAAAAGTGCTATCTGGAGGACGGTAACATTTTCAGGTTGTTCCTTTCCTTTAGGGAGAGATAGTTCGGACCTTTAGATCCAATTAAGCGTCTTTAGGATTCGGCTACCTCAAACTTTAGTTGAAAGTGAACGTCTGAGGAATACGCCTGATCCGGGGACTAGTAATTATCCCTTCAAGTTTCTCTCTATCTACTCTGTCTAGACCCCTCATGATTTTGAATACCTCTATCAAATCTCCTCTCAACCTCCTCTGCTCTAAGGAGAACAGCGCCAGCTTCTCTAGTCTACCCACATAACTGAAGTCCCTCATTCCTGGAATCATTCTCGTAAATCTTTTGAGCTCCTTCTCTAAGGCCTTCACTTCCTTCCTAAAGTGCGGTGCCCAGAATTGGATGCAATACTCCAGTTGAGGCCGAACTAATGTTTTATAAAGGTTCATCAAAACTTCCTTGCTTTTGTACTCTATGCCTCTATTTATGAAGCCCAGTATCCCATACGCTTTTTAAACCGCTTTCTCAACCTGCCCTGCCACCTTCAACGATTTGTGCACATATACCCCCAGGTCTCTCTGTTCATGCACCCCCTGTAGGATTGTACCCTTTAGTTTATATTGCCTCTCCTCGTTCTTCCTACCAAAATGTATCACTTCACACTTTTCTGCGTTAAATTTCATCTGCCATGAGTCCGCCCATTTCACCAGCCTGTCTATGTCTTCTTGAAGTCTATCACTATCCTCCTCACTGTTCACTATAGTTTTGTGTCATCTGCAAATTTTGAAATTGTGCCCTGTACTCCCAAGCCCAAGTCATTAATATATATCAAGAAAAGCAGTGGTCCTAGTACTGACCCCTGGGGAACACCACTGTATACCTTCCTCCAGTCTGAAAAACAACCGTTCACCACTAATCTCTGTTTCCTATCACTTAGCCAATTCGTATCCATGCTGCCACTGTCCCTTTTATTCCATGAGCTTCAACTTTGCTGGCAAGCCTATTATGTGGTACTTTATCAAACGCCTTTTTGAAATCCATGTACACCACATCAACCGCATTGCCCTCATCAACCCTTTCTGTTACCTCATCAAAAAACTCGATCAAGTTAGTTAAACACGATTTGCCTTTAACAAATCCATGCTGGCTTTCCTTAATTAATCCACACTTGTCCAAGTGACTGTTAACTTTGTCCCTAATTATTGTTTCTAAAAGCTTCCCCACTACCGAGGTTAAACTGACTGGTCTGTAGTTGCTGGGTTGATCCTTATACCCTTTTTTGAACAAGGGTGCAACATTTGCAATTATCCAGTCCTCCGGCACCACCCCCGTATCTAAGGAGGATTGGAAGATTATGGCCAGTACCTCTGCGATTTCCTCCTTAACCTCCCTCAGAATCCTCGGATGCATCCCATCTGGTCCTAGTGACGTATCAACTTTAAGTACAGACAGCCTTTCTAGTACCTCCTCTTTATCAATTTTTATCCCATCCAGTATCTCAACTACCTCCTCTTTCACTATGACTTTGGCAGCATCTTATTCCTTGGTAAAGACAGATGCAAAGTACTCATTTAGTACCTCAGCCATGCCCTCTGCCTCCATATGTAGGTCTCCTTTTTGGTCCCTAATCGGCCCCACCCCTCCTCTTACTACCCTTTTACTATTTATATGCCTATAGAAGACTTTTGGATTCTCTTTTATGTTAGCTGCCAATCTATTCTCATACTCTCTCTTTGCCCCTCTTATTTTCTTTTTCACTTCCCCTCTGAACTTTCTATATTCAGCCTGATTCTCACTTATATTCCCAACCTGACATCTGTCAAATGCACGCTTTTTCTGCTTCATTTTACTCTCTATCTCTTTCGTCATCCAGGGAGCTCTGGCTTTTGTTGCCCGACCTTTCCCCCTCGTGGGAATATACCTTGACTGTACCCGAACCATCTCCTCTTTAAACGCAGCCCATTGTTTGATTACAGTTTTGCCTGTCAGTCTTTGATTCCAATTTACCCGGGCCAGATCCGTTCAGAACCCACTGAAATTGGCCTTCCTCCAATTAAGTATTTTTACTCTGGATTGCTCCCTGTCCTTTTCCATAGCTAATAAAAACCTTTTGATACTATGATCACTGTTCCCTAAATGTTCCCCTACTGACACTTGCTCCACCTCATTCCCCAGAACCAGAGCCAGCAATGCTTCTTTCCTCCTTGGGCCTGAAACGTACTGATTGAGAAAGTTTACACTTCAGAAATTCTTCCCCCTCTCTGCCCTTTACACTATTACTATCCCAGTCTATATTAGGATAATTGAAGTCCCCCATTATTACTACACTATCGTTCTTGCACCTCTCTATAATTTCTCTGCAAATTTGCTCCTCTATATCTTTCCCACTAGTTGGTGGCCTATAGAATACACCTAGTAGTGTAATGGCACCTCTATTATTTCTTAACTCTAACCAAATAGATTCTGTCCTTGACCCCTCCAGGACATCCTCTCTCTCCAGCACTGTAACATTCTCCTAAACCAATACTGCCACCCCACCTCCTTTCTTTCCTTCCCTATCTTTCCTGAACACCTTGGGGAAAAATTGAGTTGGTTGTGCCTCCCGTTAGCGCCTTAAGAGGGCGCTAATGGGGCGCAAAGCAGCTAGTGCCCGGGCGCGGCGATGTTTGCGCCGCTCGCGAAATTAACTGGACATTTTGCGGCGGCGCTAAACACTACCGCCACGATCTCCTGCGCCGGCAGATCGTGACGTCAGTCGAGTGTGCAACGCCCCGGTATTGCCCCGGAGCAGCTATTGAGTGGCGCCCCCTGCCTTACCGCCTGCTGCTAGCAACGACAGGTTGAGGGGAGCGTTTTGCAGTCAGGAAGGGACTGGGGGAGCGCTATTTAAAGGTGACTGCTTCCTGCCTTTTATTGTTGGTGACATTTTTGAACCACGCATTCTGAGAGAGAGAGAGAGAGACTTCTGGAGAGATTCAACGCTGTGTGAAGGAGTTTTGGGTACTGAGCAGCACTTTGCAGGTTCATTTTGATTTGCCCTTCCTTGTATCGATTTAGAAGAGACTGTGGGGGCTGCACTCTGAGCTCTTTCCCTGGTACTCTCCATTGTTCTTTCCAGCAGATTTGATGTACAGGTCTCTCCAGGCCGAGATTCAAGGCTGCAATGAGCAGGATGTGGATGGAAAGCAAGATCAACCCTCCCCTTTAAGAACTGGCCCGCGCCATTGTGTGTGTGTTCCATTGCTGACTGACATCACATGAGCTTCGCCAGCGCTCCGAGGTAGTGCCTCGCTCCTCGGCCTTTGCGCCTTAAGACAGGTGTGAAGCGCCTGATTTAGAGCTCCAATCACTTCCAGGGGCGATAAAAGTCAAGTTTGCAGTCGGAGGCGATAATTAGCACCAGGCGCTAATCTTTGCGCCCGGCCGATAATTGCGCCCCAAATGGGGCGATACTGAATTTCTCCCCCCCTTATATCCAGGAATATTTAGTACCCAATCCTGCCCTTTCTGAGCCAGGTCTCCGTTATCGCCACGACATCATATTCCCACGTGGCTATTTGCACCTGCAGCTCATCAACCTTGTTTACCACACTTCGTGCATTCGCACACATGCACTGTAAACCTATCTTAGATCTTCTTGTATTCTCTCCTAGTCTGGCCCCACATAATACCTTATTATTTCTTACTCTAGTGCTATCTGTTTCTCCCCATCCTTTGTGCACTTTGTTTCTCCTTTCTAATGCTACATCCTGGTGCCCATCCCCCTGCCAAATTAGTTTAACCCCGCCCCTCCCCACCCCCCGTGAGGATATTGGTTCCGGCTCTGTTGAGGTGCAATCCGTCCGCCTTGTACAGATCCCACCTCCCCTAAAACCGGCCCCAATGCACCAGGAATCTGAAGCCCTCCCTCCTGCACCATATTTCCAGCCACGCATTCATCTGCTCTATCCTTCTATTTCTATACTCACTCGCGCGTGGCACCAGGAGTAATCCAGAGATTACTACCTTTGAGGTCCTGCTTTTTAATCTCTTTCCTAGCTCCCTAAAGTCTGCCTGAAGGACCTCATCCCTCTTTCTACCTAAGTCGTTGGTACCGATATGGAGCACGACCTCTGGCTGTTCACCCTCCCCGCTCAGAATGTTCTACAGCCGTTCCGTGACATCCTTGACCCTGGCACCAGGGAGGCAACATATAATACTGGAATCATGTCTGCGGCCGCAGTAACGCCTGTCTGTTCCCCTAACTATCAAATCCCCGACAACTATTGCCTTCCCGATCTTCCTCCTCCCCCCTCTGTACAGCTGAGCCACCCGTGGTGCCATGGACTTGGCTCTGGCTGTACTCCCCAGAGGAACCATCGCCCTCACCACTGTTTGGAGAGGGAGGTGCACTCAGGGGACTCCTGCACTACCTGCCTGGTCCTCCTTGTCTGTCTGACGGTCACCCATTCCCTCTCTGCCTGCACACTCTTACACTGCGGGGTGACCACCTCCTGAAACGTGCTATCCACGTAGCTTTCAGCCTCACAGTTGCACAGCAGTGACGCCAGCTGCTGCTCAAGCTCCGAAACCTGTAGCTCGAGCTCCTCCAGCTGACAACACCTCCTGCACACGAGATTGTCCAGGAAGCGTCCTGGATTTCCCACATGGCACAAGATGTGCATTCCACAGGACTGAGGTGCCCTGCCATGCCTTGATTTAAACTTAAGGCTAAGAGTCTTAAAAGTCGGGCCTACCCTTATCTTCGGCCGCTTCTCTCGCTCTCTTAGTTAAAGTCTTTATTCACACGATTATTTATAGTTATATTAATTAGTTTATCTAGTTAAGTTAGACAGAATAAAATGCTAATACTCACCCACCAGCTGTCCTGTGACGTCACTCACAGAATCACAGAATCCCCACAGTGCAGATAGAGGCCATTTCGGCCCATCGAGCCTGCACCGACACATATCCCACCCTATCCCCGTAACCCCACGTATTTAATCCCCCCCTAACACTAAGGGTCAATTTATCATAGCCAAATCAACCTAACCCGCACATCTTTGGACTGTGGGAGGAAACCGGAGCACCCGGAGGAAACCCACACAGACACGGGGAGAATGTGCAAACTCCACACAGACAGTCACCCGGGGCCGGATTCGAACCCGGGTCCGGATTCGAACCCGGGTCCGGATTCGAACCCGGGTCCCTGGCGCTGTGAGGTAACAGTGCTAACCACTATGCCACCGTGTTGCCCAAATGAGCTGTATCGCTGGGACGGGCTGCACCTGAACCAGGCTGGGACCAAGGTCCTAGCGGAAAGGATAACAAGGGCTATAAATAAGACTTTAAACCAATAACATGGAGGGGGGTGAACTGCTAGAAATTACAGAAACCTAACAATATAAGAATCAGGTAAAGAGAGTACAGGACAAACTAAAGGAAGGAATAAGGATAACCCGAATGGCCAGATATCAGATGAAGTCATAGAGCATAAAGGTAAAACAACTATTAAAAACAAAGAGAGAAGAATAATATAAAAAATTTAAACTGTTTGTACTGCAATGTACGTAGTATTCAAAACAAAATGGATGAACTGGAGGCAATCAGTTGTAGCGAGGATCCGGATACAGTAGGGAAGTCTGAAACATGGCTACATAGAGAACAGGATTGGCAACTAAATATTGCAGGTTATAACACATTTAGGAAGGAAAGAGAAGGAAGGAGGGGAGGTGAAGTAGAAAAAAAAGATGTAAGTAGCAGTAAGATAGATACAGAATCTATATGGACTGAGTTAAAAAGAAAGACTTGCATTTATATAGCACCTTTCATGACCCCTTGATTCTTTTGGAATTCGCCAGATTTGTATCTGCCTCCCCCACTGTCGCTGCCGACTCCTCACAGGTAAATGTGGGTCAATGTTGATGATCTGTTCTGTTTCTTACTGACATTCACTGAAAATTATTTTCTGATGATCCAACTACCGCCCCATCAGTCTACTCTCAATCTTCAGCAAAGTGATGGAAGCTGTCGTCGACAGTGCTATCAAGCAGTACTTACTCACCAATAACCTGTTCACTAATACCCAGTTTGGGTTCTGCCAGGACCACATCGGCTGCCAACCTCATTACAGCCTTGGTCCAAACATGGACAAAGGAGCTGAATTCCAGTGGTGAGGTATGAGTGACTGCCCTTGACATCAAGGCAACATTTGACCGAGTGTGGCATCAAGGAGCCCTAGTAAAACTGAAGTCAATGGGAATCGGGGGGAAAACTCCACTGGCTGGAGTCATACCAAGTACAAAGGAAGATGGTTGTGGTGGTTGGAGGTCAATCATCACCGCCCCAGGACATCGCTACAGGAGTTTGTCAGGGCAGTGTCCTAGGCCCAACCATCTTCAGCTGCTTCATCAATGACCTTCCCTCCATCATATGGTCAGAAGTGGGGATGGTCTGCACAGTGTTCAGCTCCATTCACAACTACTCAGAGAATGAAGCTGTCCATACCCGCATGCAACAAGACCTGGACGACGTTCAGGCTTGAGCTGATAAGTGGCAGGTAACATTCGCGTCACACAAGTTCCAGGCAATGACTATCTCCAACAAGCGAGCGTCTAACCACCGCCCTTTGACATTCAACAGCATTACCATCACCGGATCCTCCAAAATCAATATCCTGGGGGGTCACCATTGACTAGAATCTTAACTGGACCAGCCACATAAATACTGTGGCAACAAGAGCAGGTCAGAGGCTGGGTATTCTGTAACGAGTGTCTCACCTCCTGTCTCCCCAAAGTCTTTCCACCATCTACAAGGCACAAGTCAGGAGTGTGATGGAATACTCTCCACTTGTCTGGATGACTGCAGCTCCAACGACACTCAAGAAGCTCGACGCCATCCAAGACAAAGCAGCCCACTTGATTGGCACCCCATCCACCACCTTAAACATTCACTCCCTCCACCACCAGCGCAATATAGCTGCAGTGTGTACCATCTATAAGATGCACTGCAGCAACTCGCCAAGGTTTCTTTAGCAATAGCTCCCAAACCCACTACCTCTTCCACCTAGAAGGACAAGGGCAGCAGGCGCACGGGAACACCACCACCTCCAAGTTCCCCTCCAAGTCACACACCATCCTGACTTGGAAGTATATCGCTGATCCTTCATCGACGCTGGGTTAAAATCCTGGAACTTCCTACCTAACAGCACTGTGGGAGTGCCTTCACCACATGGACTGCAGCGATTCAAGAAGGCGGCTCACCACCACCTTCTGAAGGGCAATTAGGGATGGGCAATAATAGCTGGCCTTGCCAGCGGCACCCACATCCCATGAACGAATAAATAAAAACTAGCAGGCCATATTGAAAACTAAACAAAGTTTGGATTTCAGTCCAATGGTATTGCAAATCTATTTTGCCTGAGGAAAAGATGCTGGGTACAGTGGAATCTGATTACAACCACTGACTTGGAGAGGCCCCCTAACCTAACCGTCACTAAATTAGAAGATGGCAATCCCGCAAAGCCCTGTGATGCTATCATCAACTCAACAGGCACTCTGAGCTGAACACTGCTCGGCTATTTAAAGGGCAGGTCAGCAACATTGTTTAATGGCTGAGCAGTGCTGAGAGCACGGACTCCAACAGAAAATTATTTTTATGAGCCCTATCATGCTATCAACATCCACAAGGTGACTCGGTCCATATTTGCCGCATTAAATATATTGGCCTTGAAATTCGCTGATGTTGAGCCTGGTTTACAGGCCCAAAATGGGCACCTAAGTGTCCAATACAGCGGGTGGCACCACGTGTACATTCTGGGCCGGAAGTGCATCACCCACCATATTGGTAAAAGCTCCAGGATAGGCATCCACAGCCCGCACCTGAAACAGGCATCAGGCCCTTTGCATATGCAAAAGGTGGGCCTAATTCCTATTTGAGGCCCCCTTCCTGAAATTAGCATGCGCTGAACACAGCTGAGCCTACTGGAGTCAGGATTGAAGGGATAATTACAAGTCCTAGCCCTTTTCAGGCTACCCCAGATCAGGCGTATTCTCCAGACGTTCACCTTCAACTAAAGTTAGCGGTAGCTGAATCCTAGAGATGCTTAATTGGGTCTAAAGGTTCAGACTATCTCTCCCTAAAGGAAAGGAATGGCCTGAAGATGTTACTGTCTTCCGGATAGCACTTTTAACAAGTTTAACTAGACTGTAACCTTCCGGATATTATGAGGGCCCGGAAACCCCCCCCCAGAATTCTGCAACTCCTCTCAAAGGAGTACACAGAAATTGAGTTCGCAAGATTGATACAGAAATTACTCTGTGAGACAATTTTTAAAATATATAGATTTATTAAAGAACCGACATTTAGTTAACAGCTGGTATGGCAATCGCAACTTTAACCGTTCAAAATACAAATAGCTTACATTTCTTATCAGAGATCCTTATTCTCAAAACTTAACTTCGTTACATTTCCACACTTCTACTTACTTCTTAATCCAGAATATCCACCAAAATCAAATACCTTGATTACCAGAGACTCAGAGTTGTAGGCCTACAGAGTGGTTCTGAAGGCGAGAATCGCTTGCCTTTCCAGCGACTTCTGACTTTTTATCTGAAAAGCTCTATTTTTATACCTTTTTTTAGTGGTATATTCTTTGAAGTTTTCTGCTGATGTAAGCTAATTATCTCCAGCCATTCTTTATTGAATTCTTTTCTATTCTTACTGTTATTTCAGCTGCCAACTTTTAGAATTCTGTCTCTACCTTTAGGTGTTTCAAAAACTTATCATTTTTATGGTTATTATCGATTTATCTCTTTGATGCCATTCTTATCAAAGTCTTTCTATTGAATTCTTAACTCCCTTTAGCTGCTTGCTAGCAGACGTCGTGTCGCCTAACTATTCCATTTTCAATACAAACACAATATGATTGCTTGGTGTCATCTATTGATATTATATCTTCAAAGTGTTCTGTTTGTACCTTTTACAACTTGTAAATCAAAAACACTTCATCTAGGGTGTTCTTTGCATTTCTTATTTACTTCAATTGGTTGTATTAAGAATCATGTCTCCTTGTTCTAAGTTTAACATAAAACTATTTTACGGCAGGTATTTCTTTTACTTGATGTCATTTTTTCAAAGGCACTTGTTTTTTTAATGTTCTGTGCACCTGTTCGACGTGTTAGTTTTTAACACTTTACTTGGGCATTGCTATTGTTTTGGTTCCAAACTCTAGACTTCTTGGGACCAACTCTTTGCTTCTTCAATAGGCCATTGTGTCAGTGTCAATAACCATTTCCCATTTCAAAAGCTTGTGGTGTTTACAACTTTTGTGTTAACACTTCATCTTATCTCAGAAGCCTGTATTTCTGTTTACGGCTTGTGTCGTTGAGGCTTTTAGATTTTTAAATCCAGTATGTCATGTATTAATAATATCAGAAATCTGTTCATAGGATGGTGTATCTTTCCGAAATATGGCTATTCCATTACAGGATAACCATGTCTACATCTGTTCTAAAAGACGGTTCTTAAAGAGATCAGGAGTGTTCCTTCTGGATCCACAAGTCCTGAAGACCGTTGCTGGCCCCCTCTCATCACACCCCTCCAATCGCCTCCTCCCAATTGCCTCCCTCCCAGGGAGGCAGCTGGTCCAACTTTATCCTTCTGAAACTGCCTCTTGACGCCCGATTGGCGTCCACAGCTTGCCAGAAATATGCTGAGGAGGCCCGAGGCCCAATTTTGGGTGAGCTCTCCGGCTTTCTATTCTGTATCTTGTTAAACAATTTTCAGATTTTGCAATTTTTGAGGATTGCAGCTAAGGCCGAAAACCCTTAAAAAGGGAAACTGGCCAAATGTTGATCCAAGTTGAAATGTCTTGATTCTAAAAGGATGCTAGAATTATGTACTGCAACTTCACTGTTCACTTTGAAAAACAAATCTCCTTAACCCCAGCTTCTAATATACTTAAATATAGTGAATTTAAATCAACCCCATCTTTTGAAGGCAAAATAGACTGCTTCAGTTTTTTTCTTTGTTGCTTTCTGGGACCAATATCCAAAGTATGGTTATCTACAGAATGTGACGTTCACTATTGCTTGTTGTTAACATAATGAAGAATAGTCTTCAATGAATAACATCAGTGAATAATAAAGATAGTTTGCGGACATCATCAAATGGAAGCTATATTCCATCCAAAATAACCTTAATTGTGCAACAGTGCTTCAGCTTTGGATATTAGAACAAAAGCAAAATTCTGCGAATGCTGAGATAAAAACTGAAATAAAGACAGAAAAATGCTGGAAACACTCAGCAGGTCAGGCAGCATCTGTGGAGCGAGAAACAGAGCTAACGTTTCAGGTCAATGACCTTTCATCAGAGCTCACCACAGATGCTGCCTGACCTGCTGAGTGTTTCCAGCAGTTTCTGTTCTTATTTTGGGTATTAGAAAATAGTTTCAGTCACTTCTGTAATCCTATTGTTATTAGCAGTCAGCTGCAAACGGGTTTTGGCTGAGCATTATTGATCAACAGTTTAATTAAATTGAAAATGCAGTTTCTACAATTGAACTTTGGGGTAATATCAGCTTAACTTGCAATATTTGCATGTGTCACATAGATTTAAATAGTGATACAAAGTATAATTGAAGGAATGCAATGTATTTTCTGCATCTTCGGTTCTGAGCCTGACTTTAAAACTGAGCACGTTCCAAAAAGGATTGTGATCCCGGGACTGACTGATTCACGTAGCTGAAATGGAATAAACACTTTTATAAATTACTTTATTGGTATGCTGGGGTAGAATTTCCATGGGGGTGCTCCCGACTATCTGGCGTAACTTTGGTGGAAGATCCCTACAAACCCCAGACAATCCGTGTAAACAGAGTTTACGCAATTTTTTCAGCCATTTCCGCAGATCTTAAACCGAAGTTACGGCGGACGATCAGGAGAACCCCCACGGATATTCAACCCCCACGCATTTTATAACTGTTGCCATTGAGATAAATGAACCGCACACATCCCCATGCTCCACAGAATAGTGCCTTGGAGCTTCTTGAAATTGGAGCCAGGGTGCCTCAGGAACATTATTTTAATTGGTGCATGCGACATGTCCAATGTCATGATTTTCAATTACACATCCTCAAAGTAATGATTACACCTCAGGAATCCATTTCAAACTCTATACATATTTTCTCTTGGATACAAGAGTGACTCGTT
Organism: Squalus acanthias; assembly: GCA_030390025.1. Lineage (NCBI taxonomy): Eukaryota > Metazoa > Chordata > Chondrichthyes > Squaliformes > Squalidae > Squalus > Squalus acanthias. The sequence goes on along the minus strand of CM059425.1, from coordinate 35,222,839 downwards.
ACCTTGCTTTATTGCGGAAGTGCTCTGTTTCAAAGGCTTTCTCAGCCATTATCATGCTCTCATCTTTACTACATACTCTATTTGTTACACTGACTATTTGGACAGAGACTACTGTCAGCTTTTCAGCTTAGCTCTTCACAGCATTCCTAGAATAATCATTCCTTATTTATAGTTTCAGTGATACTGCAAGGCAGCTCATTTGTCATTGCTGCCATATAGCTATGAACATGCACATTTTTCAGTAAATAGGTAGAAGATCCAAAGCGCACTACTATTCACTAGAAGTCAGGAAGAGAAATGAGGGTCACATAAATGTGTCTAACTGTTGCTGTACATGCTTTAAAATACAATATCTGCTTTTGCCTATTATTTGCATTAGAAAGAAAAATGCAATTCAATTCAAGTTCTGCGGTACTGTAAGTCATTTGATAATCTGACCTTCATTTCAGTTTTGAAATAGTATTGTAATTGCAAAGGGAACAGAAATGAAAGGAAGTGTGCTGGCTGCATTTAATAGCATCAACTGCACTTACTGAATCAATAAATGACCTTAAAGGGATAGCACCCCTTTGTCACTCTCCTGAGTTGGTTGTATTTAATAAATGTCAAAGATTTGCAATATTCATTTTCTGGCGCACAAAGTCCTTGGTAATTGTCAGAAATCCAATAGCGCAAACATCAATTGAATATGACGAGCAACAGTGATCTGCTGCCATTATTCCAAGCAATTTTTGCACAGCTTCTTAATGGCAACAAAATCCAATTTTGAAGTTGCTTGTTGATCTACAGCATTGTATTTGACACGTACTGAAACAAAAATCAGATTGGGCCTATTAACATGTCACCCCCATTGTTTTAATAAAAATCTTGTACTCATTGAAGATTATTATTTACTATGTTAATTAGCAAGCAATAGGGAAAATCATATTCTTTAGGTAACCATGTTTTGGGCATTAGTCCAAGGATATAGCAAAGAAATAACTGTGACAGTCTGAGTCTAGAGTGTACCACCATCATGGAAACATCATCACCTCAAACTTTCCCTCCAAGTCACTACGCATCATTACCTGGACATACATTGCCCTTCTTTCACTGTTGCTTGGTCAAAATCCTGGAAATGCCAACCTAACACCATTGTGGAACTCCGAATTCAGCCGGCTCAGACATTGAGCCATCCTGCAGGTAAGTCCAGGGAAGGAGGAGGTGGGTGAGGGTGGGTCAACTGTGGCTCTCAGTATTAATGTGGAGGCAGAAGCAGCATAGTTAAATAATACTTACCTGCTGGTTTCTTCGAAGGCTTCCAGCGGTGTGGTTAGGCTGCTGTAGTGCCTGATAAACTAGTCGGAGTTTGAGCAGTGCTCGGTCTGACTACTTTAAACAAATTTAGGATTCCAGGTCTGAAATGGGTGCAGGAGCCTCATTTCAATATCGAAAGCAGGCCTACGCTCATTTCAGGTGGTTGGCAGGGCCGCCTAACAAAAGTCCCCCACCAAATTAACAGTGGCCCGAAAGCTCACGCAAGTCGGACCCAGGCCTCTGCCCGGCTAAATTGTTTATTGTTGCACCTGTAAAACAGGCATAACAATGTTGAATTTAGGCTCCATAGAGTACAAGAGCAAATAAGTAAAGATAAATTTGTACAAAACATTGGTTAGTCCACAGTACAGTAATGTGGGCAATTTTGGGTGTTCCATTATAGAAACAACATTAAAGGCATGAAGAGATTCTCCAGGATAATGCCAGGGTTGGGAAACTATAGTTATGAGGAGAGACTTCAGATACTGTTTCCACTGGAGCAGAGAAAGCCAAGAGGAGAATTGATGGAGGTTTTTAACATGATAAAATGTTTTGACAGACTGAATAAGGAAAGACCATTTCCTCTGGTTGGGGAGTCGTCAATTTAAAATTGTCACTAAGAGATTGAGGAGAAAGCTTAGGAGAAATTTCTTTGCACAGAGGGTTGTTGGAGCATGGAATGCTTTGACACAAAGAGTAGTTGAGGCAGGGACCATTGCATCTTTTAATGGAAAAGTGGATAAATATTTGAAGCAGAGTAAAGCGCATGGCTATGAGGAGAGTGTGGAGCAGGGCGACTGCTTCTGTGCTGTAAGCTTCTATAGCTGTTTCTGATTGTTTCGCTAGCAGTAGCTGGATTACTGGCCAGAAGCAATTTTGAGGGGTTTTATTATTTTAAGCAGCCACAAATAAATCTTGTCATTCCTTTTCAATGTATCTAATGGGAATCTCTTTACTAGAAGAAGAGATCATTGTTTGTGCTGAATGAACAGTGTTCTGCATCATTGCTCCCATATCCTTCTATTCAGAAGTTTAAATGAAGGCCTCAATTATGTTGTGTGAAAGATCTGGACTTGTTCATTGGTGCCATGGCCTTTTTGTGCCCTCAGACACTGCCAGGATCAACCTTGTTAGACAGCTACCCTCGCTATAATTGCCTGTAGCTGTACCCTGTTTCTGTGTCAGCTAATGTTCAAGAAATCTACTGGAATTCCTTTGCGTTTCAGTTGGGGAAAAAACAAATCCAAGTTGAACATCAGAAGCTAATTTCTCCACTGGATTTTTGGCTCCGTACCCAACAGTGTTGGCCATTAAATCTGGTAGAGAACATCAAAAATAGTAACGGCAACTGCCACTGCAGGAAGAATTAGCATTTATTCTTCAGCTCCAAAGATTTTTTTTTGCTGATTTCATCATTGTTAAGGCCAATTAGGGCCTGTTTGTTGCATTACTCATCCCACTGCTGCTGCCCTTCACTGATTTCTGCCTAAATACTCTAGTCATTGGAGTCAAAATAACGGGAATGCTGCACAGTGTGCACAATGAGCAGCTCTGTCAATGTTATTTAGTGTATAGATATAGAGGTCAGAAGGCTGAAAGGGAGTTCAGACCACATAGAACCCTGGCAGCTCTTTCATCAGATGTCTACGGGCATGCGCAAGGGGCAACCACTGAATATGACTGCAGAGCAGTGCATGCAGTCTCTGCGATTATCCATCTCAGGACCAGTATCTATATATGACTGCCAAGCAGTGCATGACGTGGCTCAGTGGGCAGCACTCTTGCCTCTGAGTCACAAGGTTGTGGGTTCAATTCCCACTCCAGAGACTTGAGCAAAAAATCCAGGCTGACACTCCAGTGCAGTAATGAGTGAGAGCTGCACTGTCGCAGGTGCCGTCTTTTAGAAGTGACGTTAAACCGAGGCCCCGTCTGCCCGCTCAAGTGGACATAAAAGATCCCATGGCACTATTTTGAAGAAGAGCAGTCCTGGCCAATATTTATCCCTCATCACACAGATTATCTGATCATTATCACATTTCTGTGCAAATTAGCTGCTGCTGTGTTTCCTGCATTGTAATAGTGACTACACTTCAAAAGTACTTAATTAGCTGTAAAGCTCTTCGGGAAGTCCTGAGGCTGTGAAAGGCGCTATATAAATGCAAGTCTTTCTTTCTTTCATGTTACCTCCCTGTAACCCAGGGAGGTGGTTGCTGAGTTGTGCCATCTTGTGTTGCCCTAGTTGGAGGGGCAATCCACAGTGAGCACAGTCTGAGTGTGGTTCTTCAAGTGATCACAGTTATGAACTTCTAAGCCATATGGTGCTTCCAAGTAGTCATGGCAGTTTTGAAAGGAGTGAGTTATTCCTCAGTGTATTGATAAATGAAAAATGTAATCAGGCTTTGCTGAAGCACATCTATGTGCCCTTTGGAAGGAGTTAAGGCAGTGTTGACAAAGGTAGACTGTGTTAAATAGAAGAAAAGACTTCAGGGATGAGTCCCTGATGTCCCTTCCAGCAATCCCTGAGGAGTCTTCTGAATGCTGGTCATTCTGAAGGACTCCTCCATGTACCTCTGTATCTATAACAGCTATGGTATTTGGGAAGGCTCTTCAGACTAAACAACTAATGTAACATGGGATGCATAATTAAAGAAAAACTTGAGAAATATGTTAAACGGAACACCAGGACTCTTGAGTGTTACAGAGCTCCAAACTGACTAAGCTCTGAATCAAGTTTTGGGATTATTCTCGTATTGTGGCTGCTTCGATTTTCTGTTCTACTTTTCCATGGTCTTACAAAAGATGTACTCAATATAGACTGTAAATGTTTTTCTCTGATACTTCACAAAATTAATTTGGTAAAAACTTGTTTGATTGTGGTCTTTATTAACAAAGAAAGCCAATAATCTGTTATTGAATATTAATGTACAGATTTACTTAATTGTGCTAAATATGTATATTAGAAAATTATTAAATTCTCTTTGGAAAGCTTAACTTTAAAAAAAAAAATTGGGTCGATTGGGCTTATACTCGCTGGAGTATAGAAGAATGAGAGGGGATCTCATCGAAACATATATGATTCTGACAGGTCTGGACAAACTAGATGCAGGAAGAATGTTCCCGATGGTCGGAGAGTCCAGAACCAGGGGTCATAATCTACGGATAACGGGTAAACCATTTAGGACAGAAATGAGGAAGAATTTCTTCACCCAGAGAGTGGTGAACCTGCGGAATTCTCTACCACAGAAGGTAGTTGAGGCGAAGTCATTAAATATATTCAAGGATGAGTTAGATATATTTTTTAAAGCTAAAGGTATCAAGGGATATGGGGAGAAGGCAGGTACAGGGTACTGAGTTTAGATGATCAGCCATGATCTCATCGAATGGCGGAGCAGGCTTGAGGGGCCGAATGGCCTACTCCTGCTCCTATCTTCTATGTTTCTATGTTCACCTTCCCAGGAACGTCCATGTCCAGGCCTTTTTGAAGTTATGCAGGGCACTGCAGGCTACAATCATGTGGGACACACGAGCCGGAAAATATTGCAGAGCCCCTCCTAACCTATTATTGCCCCATTAAGTTCCTGATGTTCTCTCAATGGCCGCTTTGGTAGAGGCATTTGCCTTGCTGTAGTTCTCCTCTGCCTTTAATCGGGCCATTCTGTTGTTGTGATTTTCAGAGAGGGCTGAATTTCAAAGAATGAATGCATTGTGCCAGATTTCACCAAATCTCGCATTAACTTGCAGGATCCTTTGGATGCTGTCCACCACAATCTGTACATTCAGGGAGTGAAACCCCTTTTTGTTGAGGAAGTTCAGGGAGCTAACTGTAGGAGCTCACAAAACAACATGGTGCCATCTATTGCTCCCCGGGACTTGAGAAAGCTAGCAACCACATTAAAGTAGTCATTCACCTGACAAATGCGTGCCCATATGACACCCTGACTGATATGACAGTGATCCCCTGTAGCTGCCTGAAATGAGCCAGTGCCATAAAAGTTGAATGAGGTTGTCACCTTCATAGCCACAGACAGAGCGGTGTGAGTAGATGGCTGTGGCTCTTTTTCCTCATGCAGTTGGCGGAAGAGCTCCCCTACTTCCTCTGTGGTGAAGCGCAGTCTTCTTCTAAACATGTTCTGACTAACTTCCTCATAGGACCTGGGTCTCCTGTATATTCTTGCTGGCAGTGTAATAACTTGTCAGGTGCATCCCCCTTAAACACTGCCTCTCACTTCCTCAATCCTCCTCCTCTACTAATAATAGCATACGAAGGTAGAACTGAACTGGATACCATTTATTTTGTATATGCCCACAAATGTGCTTTCCAATCTTTTTGAAGGCGGACTGAAACATTTCCTGAGATGAGATCAGATATGAATTGTTCTGTTTTATTTCAAAGACAGCAAGTTAATGTACAGAGTAACAGTCAAAACAACTTCCATTTACTTAATTCAATCTCACTTCTCTGCTTGAAAAATTGGGGAAATAATAAACAGCATGCCCTTATGGACTGACTTATGTCTTTTTGGCATTACTTTTTTTAGATAATTTATAAGTGCAAAAATTGACTTCTTGAGGGTGAAATTGGATTGAAACCGAAAACGCGAAGCGCGATCAGCCCGCGCCCATTCAAAGTGGTGCAGGCAGCACGCAAAATTCGTGTTGCCTGCTCATTTACATGATTGGAGCTAAACGTGCTGCTGGTTGGCTCAGCACTCAACAGAGGGGCCAATATCAGGTGCAGTCTACTGGCCAATAACATTTTGCCTAGGCTCTCTGCACTTCTTAAAGGGAAGGTGCTTTTTTGCAGAAGCACCTCATCGTCACTCTGCATGCAGCCATGTCGTAACAGGGAAGAGAAAGGGCAAGGCGCTTCTCAGATGCAGCACTGGAGGCCCTGGTCCTACACAGAAGACAGGTCCACTACCCGCAGGGTGGCAGGAGGCCTTCCAGACAGAATGCCAGAAGGCAGTGGAAGGACACTGCCCAAGCCATCAATGCCACGTGTGTTGCCTCCAGGACCTGGATCCAGTGCCACAAGAAGTTTAATGACCTCACGCGAGTGGTCAAGGTGAGTGAATGCATCTTTAAATGCCATATCCCACCAACTGCCCCAGTAGCCTCACACACTGCTCAATGCACCACACCCCCATCACTCACCTACCAATAATCTCTAGCAATCACGACTCATACCTTATAATCATAGCTTCACCTCACCCTCACACACTTATCACTGTTGCAAGCTTCACACCCACATCTCACACCTTGCACACCATGTCAGCTATTCAAACATGACAGGGACATCACCCAAACGCATTGCACCACACTCGCTGATACACTTCCTTTTCTCTTGCAGGCCAAGGTGGCTCACAACCACCATGAGTAGCAGCAGACAGGCGGGGATGAAGCACGTCTGCAGAACCTTACTGCGCTAGAGGAGACGGTGCTGGAGATAACTGGAGGGCCATCACTGAGGCCGTGGTGAGCGGCAAGGTTAAAAGCATTGCTGATGATGGTATGCTCATTCAGAAAACTTCTTCTCACATCCCACTTCTCCCTCATCGCACAAACTCTTCTCAATTACAAGCTGCTGATGGTGTAAGCATGTACTTCTTGCTTTCCCCGCCTCCCCTCACCGCAACCCAACCCTTGTGCCTTTCTCCTTTCAGATACCTAAGTACTGCCAGCAGCCCAGCCAGTCCCTGACCATGATGCGGAGATGCCGGTGTTGGACTGGGGTGGACAAAAGTGAGAAGTCGCACAACACCAGGTTATAGTCCAACAGCTTTATTTGAAATCACAAGCTTTCGGAGCGGCTGCTCCTTCGTCAGGTGAAGGATTTATGTGCTTCACCTGACGAAGGAGCAGCCGCTCCGAAAGCTTGTGATTTCAAATAAAACTGTTGGACTATAACCTGGTGTTGTGCGACTTCTCACTTTAGTCCCTGACCAAGTAGAGGAGGAGAGTGAAGGAGAAGAGGCACTGTCACTCGATCTGACATTCCCAGACACCAGCTCAGAATATGGCACTGCACGAACTTTAGAGGGTAGTATAGAGACGGGATCTGCACGTGGAGAGTCACCAGGTATGAGTGGGCTGCAGCCAGACCAGGAGGAAATGGGTAGCTCAGGTGTCAGCTCCCCGGAGGGCGAGTTCGTGCATGAGTTCTGCTGCACAGGACTCAGATGAATGAAAGAAACACTTGCATTTATATAGAGCCTTTCACGACCACCGGACGTCTCGAAGCGCTTTACAGCCAATGAAGTACTTTTTGAAGTGGAGTCACTGTTGTAATGTGGGAAACGCGGCAGCCAATTTGCGCACAGCAGGCTCCCACAAACAGCAATGTGAAAATGAACAGATAATCTGTTTAGTGATGTTGGTTGAGGGATAAATATTGGCCAGGACACCGGGGATAACTCCCCTGCTTTTCTTCGAAATAGTGCCATGGGATCTTTTACATCCACCTGAGAGAGCAGACAGAGCCTCGGTTTAACGTCTCATCCGAAAGACGGCACCTCCGACAGTGCAGCACTCCCTCAGCACTGCACTGGAATGTCAGCCTGGATTTATGTGCTCAAGTCCCTGGAGTGGGACTTGAACCCACAACCTTCTGCCTCAGAGGCGAGTGTGCTACCAACTGAGCCACAGCTAACGAGGACTTCGATGGGGCAGTCTTCAGAAGAAAAGTGATGGGCATGCACACAGAAATGCTTGGTGCAATGGCAGGCCTGCCAGAGAGCCTCTTGTCAGTGTCAAAGAGCATTGAGGAGTCTGGCTCCAACATTGCACAGGGCTTTGCGCGGAGCTTGGAGCCAATAATTTCCAGGATGGAAGTGATGGGCAACTCCATTGGAGCACTTGTGGACCCAACCATCATGCTGGGTGTGATGGGTGATGTCACAGCTTCCATTGCAGCACAAGTGGATGCGACCCAACATCTGAGTGCTGCAGTGGAAGCTCAGAATGCTCTCATATAGGTTCAGTTTGCTGCCATTCAAGCTCAGGCTGATGACTCCCCTCCGCAACCCCACCATTCGTGGCCAGCAGTCATATAATGACAGACATGCTGCCACGAGCAACCTCAGCGAGCAGACCATCAGGGTGCTAAAGCAACGGTTCTGCTCCTTGACTAGTTGGGAGGAGCCCTCTGGTACACGCTGACTGACGTCACGATCTGCCTCATTAGCATTCTTCGGGTGAACGCAGGCAACAGCCACGCAACCGACCTGCCCAAAATAGCAGCCACCACGGCCCACACCGAAAAGTGGGCTGAAGCGAGGCGGCCGCCATTTATTACCGAAAACAGCCTTAACTGCCAGCGCTAAGGTGCCGAATTTTATGGCCCTTGTATTTTCGCTTCTGGCTCTGAGCCTCATGCCTAATCCTCACAGTATCTTGTTTTAAGATTTTCATGCTTATGTGTCCCATTGTCCTTTTTCTCGTGCGTGTTCCCAGTCGGGCCATGAAATGGACTTCCTCGTCATTATCGATTCATCAGTGGAGATGTTGATAAAACTGGTTATTTCTACCCCTCCCTACGCCCCCCCCCCCCCGGCCTTGGGTTTAAAGGGAACATATCCTACTTTTCTCAAAATGAATGGGGGCTGGGATAAGACAGCTTTTTTTGAGGTCAACGGCGAGCCCGTTCATTCTTCGCTGACCACAAAATCCGGGACTTCGAGATAGAAACTTAATCCAGTTTATACTCATAAAATAATCTATTGTGACAGATTATGTGGGGTGTGTGCATGCATATAATTGAATTGCTTCCATGGAGTTCATGACATAAACTTAGTCATATTCACTTATTTAAATTTTGTGATTTTTTTAATGGATAATTTACTATCTAAAGGGCATTTTGTTCTCATTAGGGAATTTATACTCCTCTTTTGGCCCAATTCTCAATTGCATTTGGGCAGTAGAGAGTATAAATGCAGTGCTGTATGAAGGTGATCAATGGTAATCAATGGAGCATTTGAACTATTTTGTAATGTGGAATTTGACGTTGGTCAATCTGTATCAGTGATAGAAAAGGATGGGAAAAAAATGTCTTGTCGTCAATGTTCTGTAACTTGCTTTGCCTAAAGCTCACATTTTTAACATGTAATGGATTGAAGTGAAAGAACAAAAGAGATAATCAATATAAAAGCAATGGAATCATTCCAAACAGTCCAGCAGTCTGATGCCAATATTTACTTTGCAGGTTATATACTGTTTTCGTACAGACAGGAATGTTAATGCTTTGATTTCAATCAAAGAATTCTTAAGATTAAAGCTTTACATATTGATTTTTATATAATGTAGCTCCAAGACTAGATTCGGTATTCTTATGATTGGGGCACAGTACTATAGCTGCTGTGGGCCGATATTCAGACTGGCAGGCATGGAGGCACTATAGATAGTTTTGTGGCAGTGACTGCACACCATTAGTGCCAAGATGTTGATACTGCATATTCCGATCCAGTGCAATTTCACTTACTGAGATGATGGTGAATTAAGAGGCTGTAATCAGTGTACAGCAGCAATAGTCATACTTGAGCAGCTAAACAGGAAGGTTCTTTGATCCTATTAATTCATGTCTGAGTTATTGCCTGTTGAGCGAATTGGAAAATAGTAATTGCATCAAAAGCAGAATGTGCAGAGAAGCTTCTGGGCTGAGTAGTGAACTGAAAGTATTTGGCACCTGCAAAACTATATAACTGGAGGGAAGCTTAGGAGGAAGCTGCACAGAAATCGAACCCAGCCTCCAGAAATAAATGAGCCTCTTAAGAAGTCAAAATATCCCTCAGTAATCCATAAAGAAAAAGATTGGTATACATCTTGACTTTATGCGATAGCGTGAAGCGGGTGGTAGTGTTTGAAGTCAATGGAAATAAAAATCGGGAGAGATGTAAAACAGACTATCGACTCACTATCACCCGTTTTACAATAGTGCACTAAGTCAAGATCTACCCCCCTGTCATTCTATGGCAAATTTTAATCCTGATCCCTACCTAAGATCCTGGAATTTGTGCACTTTAACCCAAGGAACCCAATAGGATTGCATACCCTATTTGTACTGAAATGGTTGAGCGGTAAGCCATGGGGCACCAGGAATTGAAGAAACTCATTGAAGGCAGTAAGAAATGTGGCAGGATTCTTTGGTTTTGATTGGGTGGAAAGGGTTTCAGAAGAGTATGCAGGAATCACCGGAACTATCTTTTGTTAGAATCCTCTAGTATATAATACCCTTGTGCAGTAATTGCACTGCTCTAATTGTGGGAAATATTATTACAAAAGCAAACCTATATTTGATACTGCAACTGTGAATAAATATAAGTGAGTTGAATTGCTGATGAGGTTATAATACATACTGTTGCTCTCCTTAGATGAACTTGGATAAGCAGCCCAAAATACTACACCAAATTAAAAATAAAGTTCAGCCAATACTTTAGGAAGTGCCAGCTCAGGGATTGAAGCCTTGCACCTACACATTTCAGTGCAACAGGACCATTCATCTGACGTGTTGGACACTGCACAATCAGCTGTAAAACAAATTGGAGAGGCCAGTCAGAGGTCACAGATACCTGTGGAGAAGTAGGTTGGTACAGAGATCAGGAGGTAAACTTTCAAAGCAGGAGCATGGAGTAGCAGGATCTGCTCACGCTATTGGCACAATACAGTGAACTGGAGGTCGGAGAGTATAGGAGGCCTCCCACTCTGGGATATACACCTTGGTGGACTGCAGAACAGTTGAACTCCAGTTTGTTTTAGGGAAATGACAAACAGCATTGTGGCTGTGATTGAATTATTAGTTTACTTGTGGATTAAGTGACATTGGAGATTGCGATTACATGCTATTGCAACTGTGTCTATACTTATCATGGATCAACTCAATGAACAACTCTGTAGGCAGGGCTGGTAAATCTTTGGGCAGAGATTGCAATCATCAAAAACTTATTACTGTTCCTCAGTCTTTCTGAAGCAAAATAGATGGTTACCTTCAGCAGCTCCAGCACTTTAGTACAAATCTGAGACAGCGTCATTATCTGAGGAGTTGCGAATGGAACTGAACACTGTGCAATCATCAGCGAACATCTCCATTTCTGACCTTATGATGGAGGGAAGGTCATTGATGAAGCAGCTGAAGATGGTTGGGCCTGGGACACTGCCCTGAGGAACTCCTGCAGCGATGTCCTGGGGCTGAGATGATTGGCCTCCAACAACCACAACTATCTTCCTTTTTGCTAGGTATGACTCCAGCCAACACTAGTTCATCATTCTCAAGTAGCATAAGCAACAACTTAAGAGGAACCAGGGAGCAACTACTCCCATAATAGTAATTTTGAAGGAACAATGCACATGGTGAACATGACTGTGTGGTTTGGTAGAGTTCAGGGAAAAGCTGTTTTGTGGGTACCTAGAGGGTATCTGTTATAGGTAAAGGGTAGATATTGGATTGGCTACAAAACAAGTCCAGTTGGAATCCATGCGCAGATACTAATTGGTCTCTGTGACCAAATGATGCCAAGGATCTAGTGAGAAACAGAAACCAGACACACAATTGCACCAATGGTGCCTTATAAATTTCTCACTCTTCAATATCTTTTAAGTGAACTTAGCACTGTACAGTTATTCTTGACTTCAAGGTGAACCTGGTTTGTTATTGCACACGTGGAAATACAAACAGATTAGGCACATGAGAATTGGTTCTTTTTAATTGATAGCATTCACCTGACCTTTTGGATCTTTATGCCCAATCAGACAATTAGAAAATTGCTGTCAGTCCACAAAATGTTATAAGTGCAAGAATCCAGAAACTGGCTGGATAAAAATATGCAGAACATAACAGGAGTAAATGCACATGTTTATGAAAGAGGCGTATGGCTACAAAACAGAAAACAGAGAGTAGGGGTTAAGGGTAGCTACTCAGACTGGCAAAAGGTGGGAAGTGGTGTTCCACAGGGATCGGTGCCGGGACCACCATTGTTCCCAATTTACATTAACGATTTGAACTTGGGAATTGGAAGTACAATTTCAAAATTTGCGGACGACACCAAATTAGAGGGTATAGTTAACACGAAGGAAGAATGCAACAAAAATACAAGAGGACATTAATAAACTTGCAGAATGGGGGTGTAATTGGCAAATTATTTTCAAAATAGATAAGTGTGAGGTGGTTCATTTTGGTAGGAAGAATAAAGAGGCCGCATACTGCTTGGATAATAAGAGTCTAAATGGGGTAAGGGAGCAAAGGGAGCTAGGGGCACACATTCATAAATCACTAAAAGTAGCTAAGCAGGTTAATAAGGCCAAAAGAAAGCAAGCCAAGCACTGGGGTTCATTTTTAGAGGGATAGAATTGAAAAGCAGAGAAGTTATGTTAAACTTGTATCGAACCTTGTTTAGACCACACTTGGAGTATTGTGCACAGTTCTGGTCTCCATATTCTAAAAAGGATATAGAGGCACTGGAAAAAGTGCAGAAAAGATTCACAAGGATGATACCAAAACTGAGAGGATATACTTATCAAGAAAGGCTGAACAGGCTGGGGCTCTTTTCTTTAGAAAAGTGAAACATAGAAACATTAAGAGCAGGAGTAGGCCATTCGGCCCCTCTAGCCTGCTCCGCCATTCAATGCGATCATGGCTGATCATCCAAATTCAGAACCCTGTCCCTGCTTTCTCCCCATATCCCTTGATCCCTTTAGCCTTAAGAAATATATCCAACTCCTTCTTGAATATATTTAATGAATTGGCCTCTACTGCCTTCTGTGGTAGAGAATTCCACAGGTTCACCACTCTCTGGGTGAAGAAATTCCTCCTCATTTCTGTCCTAAATGGCTTACCCCTTATCCTTAGACTGTGACCCCTGGTTCTGGACTCCCCGACCATCGGGAACATCCTTCCTGCATCCAGACTGTCCAGTCCTTTCAGAATTTTATAAGTTTCAATGAGATCCCCTCTCATTCTTCTAAACTCCAACGAGTATAAGCCCAATCGACCCAATCTCTCCTCATACGTCATTCCTGCCATCCCAGGTATCAGCCTGGTGAATCTTTGCTGAACTCCTTCCATGGCAAGAACCTCCTTCCTCAGATAAGGTGACCAAAACTGCACACAGTACTCAAGATGTGGTCTCACCAAGGCCCTGTACAACTGCAGCAAGACATCCTTGTTCCTGTACTCAAACCCTCTCGCTATGAAGGCCAATATACCATTTGCCTTCTTAACCGCCTGCTGCACCTGCATGCTTACCTTCAGCAACTGGTGCACAAGGACACCCAGGTCTCGTTGCACTTCCCCTTCTCCCAATCTATTGCCATTCAGATAATAATCTGCCTTCCTGTTTTTGACACCAAAGTGGATAACCTCGCATTTATCCACATTATATTGCATCTGCCATGCTTCTGCCCAGTCACCCAACCTGTCCAAATCATCCTGGAGTTTCTCGGCATCCTCCTCACAGCACACACGCCCACCCAGCTTTGTGTCATCTGCAAACTTGGAGATATTACATCTAGTTCCCTTGTCTAGATCATTAATATATATTGTGAATAGCTGGGGTCCAAGGACCGATCCCTGCGGTACCCCACTAGTCACTGCTTGCCACTTGATAAAGACCCGTTTATTCCAAATCTTTGCTTTCTGTCTGCCAACCAGTTCTCTATCCAAGTCAATACCTTGCCCCCAATCCCATGTGCCTTAACTTTACATGCTAATCTCTTATGCGGGACCTTATCGAAAGCCTTTTGAAAGTCCAAATACACCACATCCACTGGTTCTCCCTTATCTATTTTACCAGTTACATCCTCAAAAAATTCCAGTAGATTAGTCAAGCATGATTTACCTTTTGTAAATCCATGTTGACTTTGTCCGATCCGTCACTGTTTTCCAAGTGCTCTGCTATTACATCTTTTATAATGGACTCTAGCATTTTCCCCACTACCGATGTCAGGCTTACCGGTCTGCAATTCCCCGCTTTCTCTCTACCACCTTTTTTGAAAGTGGGGTAACATTAGCTACCCTCCAATCCATGGGTATTGTTCCAGATTCCATCGAATGTTGGAAGATAATCAGCAATGCATCTACTATTTCTAGGGCCACTTCCTTAAGTACCCTAGGATGTAGATTATCAGGCCCTGGGGATTTATCGGCCTTCAATCCCTTCAATTTCCCTAACACCATTTCCCTACAAATACTGATTTCTTTCAGTTCCTCCCTTTCATTAGACCCTATATTCCCTGACATCTCTGGGAGGTTATTTGTGTCCTCCTTTGTGAAGACAGAACTAAAATATGTATTTAATTGGTCTGCCATTTCTTTGTTCCCCATTATAAGTTCCCCTGATTCTGACTGCAAGGGACCTACGCTTGACTTCACCAATCTTTTTCTTTTCACATATCTCTAAAAGCTTTTACAGTCAGTTTTTATGTTCCCTGAAAGCTTCCTCTCATATTCTATTTTCCCCTTCTTAATTAATCCCTTTGTCCTCCTTTGTTGAATCCTAAACTGCTCCCAATCCTCAGGTTTACTGCTTTTTCAGGCCAATTTATATGTCCTCTCATTGGATCTTATGCTATCCCTAATTTCCCTTGTTAGCCATGGTTGAGTCACCTTTTTTATTTTATTCTTATGCCAAACTGGGATGAACAAATTCTGTAGTTCATCCATGCGGTCTTTGAATGTTTGCCATTGCCTATCCACCGTCAACCCTTTGAGTGACATTCCCCAATCAATCCTACCCAACACGCGCCTCAGAAAGCTGAGAGGTGATCCGATAGAGGTCTTTAAAATAATGAAAGGGTTTGATAGGGTAGACGTGGAGAAAATGTTTCCACTTGTGCAGGAGTCCAAAACTAGAGGTCATAAATATAAGATAGTCACTAATAAATCCAATAGGGTATTCAGGAGAAACTCCTTTACCCAAAGAGTGGTAAGACAGTGGAACATGGTACCAAAAGGAGCAGTTGAGAAAATAGCGTAGATGCATTTAAGGGTAAGCTAAATCATAGAATCATAGAATAGTACAGCACAGAAGGAGGCCATTCAGCTCATCGAGTCTGCACTGGCTCATTTGAAGAGCAACACGTTAGTCCCACTCCCCCACTCTTACCCCATATCCCTGCAATTTTTTCTTCTTCAAGCATTTATCCAAATACCTTTTGAAGGCTACTATTGAATCTGTTTCTACCCTATCGAGCAGTGCATTTCAAATCCTAACCACTCGTTGTGTAAAAAAGTTTTTCCTCATGTCGCCTCTTTTTCTTTTGCCAATCACCTTAAATCTGTGCTCTCTGGTTATCAACCCTTCAGCCATTGGAAACAGTTTCTCTTTATTTACTCTCTCTAAACCCTTCATGATTTTAAACACCTCTATCAAATCTCCTCCTAGCCTTCTCTCCAACCCCAGCTTCTCCAGTCTATCCACAACTGAAGTCCCTCTTCCCTGGAACCATTCTAGTAAACCTCTTCTGCACCCTCTCCAAAGCCTTCACGTCCTTCCTAAAGTGAGGTGCCCAAAATTACGAATGACGAAAGATCTTCAATCTGAAACGTTAACTCTGTTTCTCTCTCCACGGATGCTGCCTGGCCTGCTGAGTTTTTCCAGCGTTTTCTGTTGTTATTTCGGATTTCCAGCATCCGCAGTATTTTGCTATTGTAGCAATGTTTGAATGTTGACTCAAAAATCGGAACAACAGGAAAGAAAGTTTGTTGGGACAGAAAGCGCACGCCACATACAGGATATTCTGTGATATATAAATATCTGATGTACGCAATCAGATAAAGTTATCCATTTTATAAACCAAGCACTGTTGGAATTAGAGTAAAGACATTTCAGTTTCAAGCATTGCTGAAGTTGACCATATTTCTGTTGTGTAATAATCTCTTACAAGGAATGTTAAAACTGCACCCACTGTCCTTCATTTCTAGCTGGAAATGAGGGCTTAAAGAACATTATACAGGAACTGTAGTCATGATCAATATAAATATTACCTCTTTGCAAGCTGATACTCCAGCAAAACAGTTCCAGAAATAGGGGGAAAAATTCAGTGGTGCCCCCTTTGGGGCGCTAACTTCGCCAGGGCGCTACTTTTAGCACCCCAAAAAAGTGAGCACCCCTGCGCCGTAAATTCAGTGGTAGCACCCCAAGCAGCAGGCGGGGTGCTACTGGAAGCGCTCCCCCTCCTTCCTGGGTGCTACCAGTGAATATCGTGGCACTACGTGTAAGAGCGCCATGCGCGTTGGGATGTAGCGCCGTGCGGTATTGCGGGCCTCCCTCCCCTGATTAAAGGGGAGGGGCCTAGCGCTGCATGCACTGGGGCCCTGCTGGATCACCGGGGAGCGGGGTGCCGGGAAAGGAGTCCGGCACTCAATAGGAGTGCCGGGCTGAGCGATCGAGGTCAGCACCCCGAATAAAAGAGGGGAAGTGGGCAGGTGGCCAGAAAAAAAAATGGCCGCCTGACACCTGCCCCTCTAAATAGGGCCGCTGCGGCTGCAAAAATGCCACCCTGACCCTGTCGGCCCTATCGTCCAGTGGCAGGTCAGGGGGCGCAGCCGAAGTTTGCGGCCGGGGCGCGAGCGGGACACTGCGCACGGCAATGACGTCTTCCCCACAGGCGCAGCACTGCAGTGCGCTACCGGCTACTGCCGCCGCTAACCTCACGCTAAATTTCGTGTTAGCGACGCCGCGCCGAGGCACAAAGCAACCCAATTTTTCCCCCTAGGACTTTACACTTTCACTGAATTTATACACGTTACTTTGATTTGAGTTTATACCTACCAAGTTCCAGTACAGCTACAACACCGGCATCTATCCGACAATGTGGAAAACTGCCCAGGTATGTCCTGTCCACAAAAAGCAGGACAAATCCAATCTGGCCAATTACCACCCCATCAGTCTACTCTCAATCATCAGCAAAGTGATGGAAGGTGTCATCGACAGTGCTATCAAGCAGCACTTACTCACCAATAACCTGCTCACTGATGCCCAGTTTGGGTTCCGCCAAGACCACTCAGCTCCCGACCTCATTACAGCCTTGGTCCAAACATGGACAAAAGAGCTGAATTCCAGAGGTGAGGTGAGAGTGACTGCCCTTGACATCAAGGCAGCATATGACTGAGTGTGGCATGAAGGAGCCCTAGTAAAACTGAAGTCAATGAGAATCGGGGGGAAAACTCTCCACTGGCTGGAGTCATACCTAGCACAAAGGAAGCTAGTTGTGGTGGTTGAAGGTCAATCATCACAGCCCCAGGACATCGCTGCAGGAGTTCCTCAGGGCAGTGTGCTAGGCCCAACCATCTTCAGCTGCTTCATCAATGACCTTCCCTCCAACATAAGGTCAGAAATGGGGATGTTCGCTGATGACTGCAGTGTTCAGTGCCATTCACAACTCCTCAGATAATGAAGCAGTCCATGCCCGCATGCAACAAGACCTGGACGACGTTCAGGCTTGGGCTGAAAAGTAGCAGGTTTCATTCATGCCACAGAAGTGCCAGGCAATGACTATCTCCAACAAGCGAGAGTCTAACCACCTCCCCTTGACATTTAATGGCATTACCATTGCCAAATCCCCCACCATCAACATCCTGGAGGTCACCATTGACCAGAAACTTAACTGGACCAGCCACATAAATACTGTGGTAACAAGAGCAGGTCAGAGGCTAGGTACTCTGCGGCGAGTGTCTCACCTCCTGACTCCTCAAAGCCCTTCTACCATCTACAAGGCACATGTAAGGAGTGTGATGGAATACTCTCCACTTGCCTGAATGAGTGCAGCTCCTACAACACTCAAGAAGCTCGACACCATCCAGGACAAAGCAGCCCGCTTGCTTGGCACCCCATTTACCACCTTAAACATTTACTCCCTCCACCACCGGCGTACCGTGGCTGCAGTGTGTACCATCTACAAGATGCACTGCAGCAACTCGCCAAGGCTTCTTCGGCAACACCTCCCAAACTCGCAACCTTTTCCACCTAGAAGGACAAGGGCAGCAGGCGCATGGGAACACCACCACCTCCAAGTTCCCCTCCAATTCACACACCATCCTGACTTAGAAGTATATCACCGATCCTTCATCGTCGCTGGGTCAAAATCCTGGAACTCCCTACCTAACAGCACTGTGAGAGTACCTTCACCACACGGACTGCAGCGGTTCAAGAAGTCAGCTCACCACCACCTTCTCAAGGGCAATTAGGGATGGGAAATAAATGCTGGCCTTGCCAGCGACACCCAGATCCTATAACCGAATTTAAAAAAAGAATCCTGGGCTTTATTTAATGCCTCTTGTATGTGTGTGTAGAGTCTTTTTTGCTATGGCTTAATGTGCTCACTCTCATCTTTGTGGCTAAACTAGGCTTTTAAACTATAAGCAAAGACTATGCTGGACTGTGTGTTGAAGGTCATTGTGAAATCCCCTGGCATCAGAAGGATCTATCACTGCATTACTGCCGAACAGTGAGCACACAATATTTGTAAGACATTTGTATGTCCAATGGATATTGTAAATACACTGGATAGATTTAATGGAGAAGACGTTCACCCCACTGGACAGAGTTCTTGAAAGCTCTAAGGAACTATGCTTCATTACCTTAAACCTTCTGATGCTACTTCTGAAATATGTCTAGGGAGAGAAATTCCAATTCCAATTATGATGATTTCTTCATAGAGATTTGTTCTAGTTCACAGCAGTTCGTAGGATTGTTCAGATTCTTTCTGTGTACTGTTAATAGTTCAAAATAAAGAGAATATTTGAGGTATCTTTTTGCCTAGAGATGAAAAGAACAATTTTGTTTTATTGATTGAGGAGTTTTGTATAGTACTAGCAGATCCCCCATGGCAATGCTCAGAGGTAGTCTGGAATCTGGAGTATGGTTGAGGGGCTAATTTTTTGCCTTACTGTCACCCCATTTTTTGGTGGGGAAGGGGTAGTAGCAAGATAAAAATCACAAATAAAACTTTCTCCCAACTTCCCGCCATCTTTGCACTTGCTATCATTTGGAGGGGATTGGGGGGGGGGGGGGGGTGGTTCGAGGGTGCTTGAAATAGGCAGCCAAGGTTCCCAGCAGAAACAGGCATAGTTCTTTTACAAAATTATTCAAGTAAAGTTTATATTGATTTTGTTTTCAAACAGAGACATTTGGGTAATTTTTACTTTAGCCATGGGTAGACTATTGGCAATTGCAGCCAATCTGCAACTGCAGGTTTTCTGCCCGTAACCGAAGTAAAAATCGGCCCCACTTTGTGTGAGAGAGAGAAAATAGCAGTTTTATGATCTTTTTGCTTTGTGTTCTATAAACTTTAGAAAGTGTATTAAACTGAGAGGGCTTTTCCTTATGCTCTTTTAAAAAAAGTTGAATTTGAAAAACCAACTACAGGAAACTCTTGTTTAACCGGCACCTAAATATCCGGAATTCTCTCTTAACCGGCAAAAATCATACTCCGAAAACTGCTCTCAAATAACCGGCAATGTTGCCGAGTCCGAGTCCGAGTCTCCCGCGAACGCCGAGTACTTCGAAAACTCCTCTCAAATAACCGGCAATGTTGCCGAGTCCGAGTCTCCCGCGAACGCCGAGTTAGTCAGTGGGGGTAGTTCTCCAAAGTGCCACTACTCGGCCTCCTGGCGCTGTCGGAAGTCCGAACACCGCAATAACAGGAGTCTGATTCTCCCGCGCTGCCGGGAGTCTCACTTACTGTTAAGTAATTAAAGAGTTATGGATTACCCTCAACTGGCAGTACTGTACTTAATCAAGCATCTTCCACCATCCATTTAACACAACATTCTGTAGGTGAGTAACCTGTCGAAGTTTCGACTTCCGATTCAAGACTCTTGTAAACAATATCGTCAAAGAAGGCTTTTTATTATATTTTACTTGCAAGGAGACTGCAACCATAGCCCAATTAGCTATGATGACAGACTGCTGAATCACAGAAAATGGAGTATTCTTACACAGTATAATATCACATGACATGTTGTTTAAGGTAAGCTAAGTTAACAATTAGAAAAAACACATTAGAAATGCCTTACAATGAGACTAGCTAATCTCTATAAAATGGAGTCTATCTATTTTACTTCTCTCACCAAGGCCAAGGCGCCTGGTTTGTTTACTTTACTAGCCCTTGGTTATCTCAATATTAAGCCTGTTTTCTTTTGTGCAGGCAGACTTTTGCTGACAGCATAGTCTAGACTTTAAAGTTATTTTCAGAAAAGAACATAACAATGGATTTTTTCCCTTTTCCACACAAGTCAGAGTCGGCCATTTTATTAGTTTAAATTCAAGGAAACCATTTTGTCCGAGACAAAAACTGCACTTCCACATTCCCCCCTTTTTTGTCCTTCTAGGACAAAATAGCTCAATTTAACTTTTTCGGTCTTTCTTGTCGGTTCCTGTACCAAATTTGGATTTTGGCCAGGGATGCCAACTTCTTTTCTGTTTTAACCATCCTCGGGATTATACCTGTATTGATGGCTGACCTTATTTAAGATCGTCCTTCTTCTCTGTCTAGTCTCGGTGTTTGGGCGTATGTTCTTGTAGGGGTTTTAGTTGTGTTTTGGTGACTGTGGCGTACTTTTCTGTTTCATTAGTCTGCTGTTCTCTAACTTTTCCTGCAGCTTTTACTAGCCTGCAGTTCAGGTGTCGCTATACACCCTCTAAGGAGATAGGGTACAGCAGCTCATAGAGGAGTTCTAAGTCATGGCCCACACAGTTTATGCCTAACCTGTGGGGTTCTCCTAGGGAACTGCAGCTTATAGAGGAGGACTGATTCATGACCCACACAGTTTATGCCTAACCTGTGGGGTTCTCCTAAGCACAAGTGCTTCTACGTGAGCGTCCAGAGTGCGGACCAAGTGATATACAAGGTTGATGTCACCGGCAGTTGAAAGGAGTCCTCTCTCTTTCCCTAGCCTGCAGATCCCATTTGGGTGGAAGAATATGTTTACCGAAAATGGGGAGCATGCAAAAATGTATATATATCTATATGTATATTTTGTCTAGATTGTCTAATCCTCAAAATTGTATGTTATTCAATCGCCTCAGTTCCTCCCCGAAGGGACCATACTTTTCTTCTTCGTCATTTATTTCTTTCTGTATCATTATACTTACTTCAGGTATGACTACCTTGCCTAACCTATCAAATCTTTTAATCATCTTAAACACCTCGATCAGGGTTCACGTTGGTGCGGAAAACGGTAAAACCCATCTGATTGTCAGTATTCAATTGTTTAGTCCCATTCCATGGTCTGTTATTAGTCGAATTCATCAAACTGGTAGTATTGAACCACCAGCTTTCCATGGAACTTCCTGCCTTGTACGTAATAAACTTTTGTATGCAACGACTTTTCCCCATATTAACTCTGTTCCCTTTAGTCTGTCCTAGATCGCGTTCCCAGCATATATCCCCGATTGGTCGGCCCTTTCCCGATGTATTGGTAAGGGCTAGAAAAGGAGGTTCTTTCATATAATCATACGTCGGCTTGTACCATCCCTTAAAATTTTATAACAAATATCCTCCCCCCTTAAACTCGTTTCTTAGGCTAGACCACTTTTGGTCCCATTCTTTCCCGAAGGTGGATAGGGTGGTATCTTTCTGTTTCGTATGATTTTTATTAATTATCCATTCTGCCATATCTGTGAGGTTCAAGGGTATCGGTCGCAGAGGTATTCCTCTTTTCACATGGGTAGGAATATGGCTACATACCCAACAGGCGTTTATCCCACTTTTTTTTTTGGCATACTTATATGACATATACAAAAAGGTGTTCATATGTAATTCTCATTTCTTTCGGGGTTCTTTTCCTCTCCCTTGGCAGGCTATACATATCAGTCCGATTAGTAGGTAAAACGTAAATAACAGCTTCATTGTTTAAATCTTTTCAAATTCAAATTCAACTGTCCTTATCTGATACTTTCTTGCAATGGGAAGTGTGGATCCAAGTAGGTCTTTCCTTGACCTTTACAGCTGTATTTGTTGTCAAGAGTACTTGATATGGCCCTTCAAAGCGTGGCTGCAGACCGTTCTTCCTCTTAAAGACCTTTACGTAGACGTCATCTCCTGGTTCCAAGTTATGGCACTTTCCTTCGGCCGGTTCCGTTTGAGCTTCCTTTACCTGTTGGTGAAAGCTGGAAATACATCTAGTTAATGCAATGCAATAGTTTAGCATATTTTCATCCATTTTATGAATGTCCATTTGTTTAACCGTAAAGGGTGCTGAGAATGGCAGCCTTTGGGGTCGTCCCATAACAATCTCATGTGGCGACAGTCCAGTTGTCCTGTTAGTTGCTGCTCGCATTACCATCAATGCTAAGGGTAACAGTTCAACCCATTTTAGTCCAGTTTCATTGCAAAGTTTAGAAAGTTTATTCTTCAGCATTCCGTTATATCTTTCTACTAATCCCGCAGATTGCGGATGATAACTGCAGTGGAAATGCTGATTAATCTGCAAAGCCTTACATAGTTCCTTTATGATCATTCCAGTAAAATGTGATCCATTGTCGCATGAAAGTTGCATAGGTATTCCAAACCTTGGTATGATTTCTTTTAACAAACACTTTGCAACTGTTACAGAATCATTCTTTTTACATGGAAAAGCTTCAACCCATCTTGAAAACATATCTATGATTACCATTGTGTAAGTCCTTCAAAAGTTTAAAAAAAATTTTTTTTCTTTTTTCTCTGTTTATTACCCCCCCCACCCTGTGTTGTTTTGCAGTTTATTATTCTCTTATCACTTCTATTTGTCTTTTGATGCTTGATATTCGACCTTGCTGGCATTTCTGCTATCTATTCCTGGCTGCATGTTGTCAGTTTCTGTTCTAAGAATTAAAACCCATCTTTGAATCTAACAGCTATTTCTTACAATTCCCTTCTTTGAGAAGGAAATAACCCTTATTGACTTCTCACAATCGGCTCTTGACTAATCTAGCTAGTTCTTATTGCTCTCTCTCAACTTGGGCATTAGTTAGTAGTGAGTCTTGAAGATTTCTCCCTTCTAATAGTCCATTCCGGTGTTCCAATTCTGCCCCGCCTGGTTAGTTTTTTAAATATCCTCTGTTTCTTCTATCTTTCCTGATGTTACCCCGCCTGGGGTCTCCTCTACATTGCTTCGGATCTTCTCTTTCGGTGTGCTCAATTTGTTAGTGCTGGTTGGTCATGGGCATGAGTACCCAATTGACTTGTGTATCTTACTACATAGGTTACATATATCAAATACACTATCATTACAAGTTGGAGAACTACCAGAGCGTGTGAAATAATACAAATCTAAGTGTGTGCTGATATATTAAGCCCAATTATCCCACCAGTGTGAGTTGTCCTCTATGTTGTCAATTTCAATATCTATTCTCGAGTTGTCTTCTTCCAAAACATAAAAATGCTTTAGGGAGGAGTTCAGTCGCATCATGAGCTCACTGATAACTTTAGACAACAGGGGAATGTCGTATCCGAATTATGCCACATAATTGTGCAGCTCATACTTAAGTACCTCATTTACTGTCAGTTTCACTTGAGCATAGGTTTCGATATTATGTAAAATGTGTTGGTTAACGGGACAGGTCCTGTTAGACCCGTAAAGCATGGTAGTTGCGGTAGTAGTGACACAGGAGGCACTACCAAAACCACCTCATACTGGATTCGCACTGGTTTTTCCCACGCTCTGTTACCTACAAAACACAATTATTACAGTCACAGTTAAATTCAGTCTTACAATTTCAAGCAACATTACAGTTTAACATCTAATCAACAAATCATGGACTTAAAAGATTCTCCAGATCTCTCTTTTACTCGTATCCATCTTGTGGATAATTCTTGTTAAACATGATTTCTCCTTAGCCCTCAATTGTCCCAATCCAGATTCCATGTAACTCTCCACTTCAACTTCAATTTCAATCCTTCTAACAGGTACCAGTGTGTTTAACTCTATTCTGATTGTTTCATTAATTAGATAGTTTCTCGATGGAGTATGTGTCAATGCTTTAAAAGTTGTCTCGCTCTCCTGAGCCACATTAACCATTTCATGTCTTGCTGTTGTCAAGTAACTGAGCATGTCTGAGACCCGTTCTTCAGTGCAAATTCAACATACATTTCCAGATGGTAATCGCTTCATACGTAACAAATCACATTTGCACACTCATACCGGTATCTCAATATCATGCCACATGTGCCCCTCTCGGGCTCCCAGGCATCTTATCAAAAGATTGTCTTTGTTCATCTTCCTCTGCATGGTCCCGATATCTTGGATAGTGGCCAGGCTATCAAATTCAGTTTTCTTAAAAGTTCATTATAGGCAGGGACACAAATGTCTCCAAGAGAAAGCTATCAATTTACTATTCTTAGCTACACTTTCCTGACTTTCACTAACAAGTTTTTTTTTTAAATTTCCATTCAGCAGTGTAATTTCTCCTGTTTCTATCTTACACATCCCATTAATTACCATTCATATCTCATTCATGAGCCCTGGAGTAACTTTACTGTCCAGTATAATATTTAAGATTGAAAACATAGATCATACATTCTCACTAGGTCCAAGTTACTAACACTTTTTATTTATCATTATTTTAGAGGATCTTTTATTTTCCCAAAAGTAACCCAATATATATATAGTGCCTGAGTCCATTTTGTTATTACAAAATTATCCCAAAATCCAAACAGCAGTACTGTTGAACTGATAGGTTTTGTCAATGTTCAATTTCATTTCTATCAATTTATCTTATCAATTCCAATTTCAGAAACAAATGATTTTTAGGCTAGGTGGCTTATACAGTGTTTTAACATTAGAGACAGAAGTGCTGCAATTAGTTTACAAAGTGACTTCCATATAACAAAAGAAAGAAGAGAATCCATTGTGACTCTACTTAGAGCCCAAGGGGTTAATTTATCAAATCATAATTTTCCTTCTGTCACTGTGGGGACATATTAACTTAAAATTAAGAAACTTATATTTAATAATGTCCAATATCTTTAAATTTCATACTAAAGTTGTTGCTCGATGAACTTAATCAGCTGTCAGTGGAAAGGGTTAACTCTTTTGCAGGTTTTTTAAGAAGGTGGAGCAAAACATTATCAGGCGCACGCAATTGCGTCACTTCACGTAAATTTAAAAAAACTTTCCCGATCCAAAAAAGCAGTTGTGTTTTCACACTTTAACTAAACACGAACAGAACAGATAAAACAAAACAAAATAGCACATGCTTGCAGAACTAGTAAATTACATCATATTTCTTATTGTCCTTTCTTCAGATGTCTTTCCAAAATACTGTAAAAACATTGAATATAACTGGAGAAAAATTAGTTTTTCACATTTAAGCAAATCAAATCAAAGTGCTTTGGAAGATTTTACCATAGCAACCGCGACTCCAAGGTTAAATCTTAGACCGAAACTTAATCTTTTGTTAAACAAACTTTTTTTTGTTGTTCTTCTCAGTTTTTACACACCAGCTTAACTTAAATTGTAATTCAAATTAGTTTTTTTTTTCTAATTCTTGGGGCACAATGCTTTCTCTGCAAAGTCTGATATAAAATTCCTGTCTATCCCTGACAGTAAAGGCAAATTTCCTTGTGATTCCTCTGCCAATGGTATGGACCAGAACCCGTTCTGTATCCAAGACTGTAAATATTTCAAAATCTGGTTTCAGACCATTAAATATCTTATTCAATGCGGTCTACACAAATTTACACCAACCAGAATTTCACCGTGCACAATGAAAGTCTGGTTTTTAATAGGTTAATTAACCTCAATAATTCCAATTCAATCCAGATCAATTTTTTTTAAAACTAACCAGTGTCAGTTGGAAAAGAAACCATAGTCACATTTAACAAAGAAACAATTACCATGCCTTGTAAACATTCAAATTAATTTTCTTTCCAGGCACATTGGCAACTGTGACTTCAAGGCTGAAGCTTACACCTCTTTTGTAAAACAATTAACAAACTTAAAACAACACACTTGAGTATCATTCAAGACAAGTCTTCAAAGAGTTAAAAACAGCTTTTAGCTCTCTGTACAAAAGAGTGGGTGGAGCTAAAACATAAACAAAATGACTAACACCCTTTTTTTTTGCAGATTTTTTTTTCTCAGGGTCTCGGACAAAAATAATACTGTAACTTTCACACTTTTCATACACACTTTCACACAACTGAAATTCCAGTATTCCTTTTAAGATTCCTTTCACTCAACAAATCTTGTATATTAGCTTTTATCTCGGCACAGACATTAATAACTTCCATGCCGGTAAAACTTTTCTCAGCAGCTTTTCCTGGCTTTCCAAAACCCTTCTTATTTTTTTTGCTTTGAGTTTCAGATTTCAATTCTGGTCCGTCGGTGTTGCGGAAGCTGCTTGCTCCATTAAGAGGGAAACTTTATTCTTTTGGTCCCTATTTGTCTAACTTCATTCTGTTTAGCCAATTTACTCACGGGGTCCTTTCTCTTATTTTTAATGTCAGATCTACTGGCTTGTATACTACGGTCCTTACGCCTTTCTGCTTCCTTTTTTCCAGTCTGAAAAGGCTGACCAATTTATTGACTTTTTACCTCTTCTTTGTGGGTCTCTATTTGCGAGACAGTCCTCTAGACATGTAATTCTTCTATTCTTAGTAAAGTTTTAATTATACTAGGCACTCTTCTTCTTCTAAATCGCAAGTTTTACCCTTTACCCCCTTACGATTATTTCTGACCATCCAATTCTATTACAAGACGATAACAAGAACTAACAACAATCAAGACAATTATAAGTAATGCAAAAAAGCCCAATAGGCAAACAAATCAAATAATTAAACATTTAACCTTATACTTTAAACTAAACAAATAGTCAATTCTCAGTTTTGCATTGTTCTTCATTACAAACTGAGTCCTTAACATTTAACTTATACTCTATACTCTGCCGTGAGATTCTCAATAGTCAATTCTCAGTTATCTTTTCACGGCTCAAGGGCCCCACCCTTGATACTGCAGTTTTATTTCCTGGTACCTTTTATACTGCAGCTTTCGCTGCTCAAGGGCAAGGGACCCACCCTTGAGACTGCAGTTTTAATCCGGGATACAACCCTGTCGACTTTTTCCCTTGCCTTCTTTGCCCGATAGTTTTTTTTTTAAATTTCCTTCCCTTTTTTTTTCCAATTTGTCTAAATCAAAAGCTACAAGATTCAACTCAAATCTAAACAAAAGTCTTAACAATCGCAGTGTACCTGTCAGAAGAAACAGACATACACCATTCAGGATCTAATGAGAAATCCCTTTTTTTTGTGATAAAAAATCACTGTGGCCATAGGATTTGTCACTAGAAATTCATGATGCCTTGTCCGTGACTTACCGAAAGGTAGCAAGCGATCTCAGCGAGACCTCCAAGAAACTGTCGAAGTTTCGACTTCCGATTCAAGACTCTTGTAAACAACATCGTCAAAGAAGGCTTTTCATTATATTTTACTTGCAAGGAGACTGCAACCATAGCCCAATTAGCTATGATGACAGACTGCTGAATCACAGAAAATGGAGTATTCTTATACAGTATAATATCACATGACATGTTGTTTAAGGTAAGCTAAGTTAACAATTAGAAAAAACACATTAGAAATGCCTTACAATGAGACTAGCTAATCTCTATAAAATGGAGTCTATCTATTTTACTTCTCTCACCAAGGCCAAGGCGCCTGGTTTGTTTACTTTACTAGCCCTTGGTTATCTCAATATTAAGCCTGTTTTCTTTTGTGCAGGCAGACTTTTGCTGACAGCATAGTCTAAGACTTTAAAGTTATTTTCAGAAAAGAACATAACAATGGATTTTTTCCTTTTCCACACAAGTCAGAGTCGGCCATTTTATTAGTTTAAATTCAAGGAAACCATTTTGTCCGAGACAAAAACTGCACTTCCACAAACCAAATACTGTATACTGCACATTTCTTGATTTTTTTATGTTAAAAATAGCCTCGGTAGATATAACTCTCCGTTATCCAGAACTTTCGATCAACCGGCACCACGCCGGTCCCGTCGATGCCGGATACCAAAGAGTTTCCTGTAATTAACTCACTTGTGTTTTATTGACAGTTAAAAGGATAAATGTCCTAATTCCTAACACCTGTGAACCAGACAGAGTGACAGACAATAAACCTCTTTGAATGACATACTCTATCCCTGTACCCTTTCCTCCCCTTGCTCCAGTCACTCACCTCAAACTTAACTCTCCCTTCTACTTGCTCCCCCCATGGGTGGGTGCTGAGATGTCAGAAGCCAACTCACCCTAAACCATCATACATCCAAACACAAACAAAAAAAACAGATGCAGACAAACAAATGAGCAGCACACATATATACACACACGCATACATGCACACATACACACACACGCACATATACACACATGCACACATACACACACGCACATATACACACATGCACACATACACACACGCACACATACACACGCACACACGCACACATACACACATGCACACATACACACACGCACACATACACACACACACACACACTTACATACACACACACGCACACATGCACACACACACAGACACACACACAATTACATACACACGCACACATACACACACACAGACACACACACCATTACATACACACATACACACGCATACACACACAAACACACACATATACACACTCGCACATGCACACATACACACACACACGTGCACAAACACACATACACACACATACATACACACACACACACACTTGCGCAACATCTCTAAAAAAAAAAATTTCAACATATATTTTAGTAATATATATATCAAAGCAAAACTTTTGAAATATGTCCTCTTGTTTTCAAAATGATTTGAAGAAAAGCTACATGTGTTAGGAGGTATTTCAGCCGTACAGCTATCTGAATGCTACTGATGCATCCTAGGAAATCCTCGGTACACTGCACATGCTCAGATTGAATAATCCAAATTAAGATCAAGTCATAGGTATCGGGTAAAAATATTGAACCTTTTAGCAGAGGCTGAGGCCTGAAATAAAGGAAGTAAAAAACTTCAAAGTTAATTTAATAAATAACTTTAATCGTGTTTTTGTTAAATATGGGGGCAAATTCCCACCTTCACTGCATGGAACATAGGAAAAAGAGTAGGCCATTCAGCACCTCAAGCCTGTTCCACCATTCAATGAGATCAGGGCAGATCTGTATCTTAACTCCATCTATCCGACTTGGCGACAGAGAATCCACCTGATTTTTAACCCATTGTGTGAGTGTTCTGCTCCGTTAGTTTACTACAATTTATGGGAACCTGTTGGGCAGATTGTGCAATCAGACCCACAGCAATGTGGTTGACTCTTAATTGACCTCTGAAATGGCCTAGCAAGCCACTCAGTTGTAACAAACCGCTACGAAACAAAATAATAAAAATGAAACCGGACAGACCACCCGGCATCGACCTTGGCACCGGCTACGGACACGGCTACGGCACACCCAGCCCAGTCAACCCTGCAAAGTCCTCCTCACCAACATCTGGGGACTTGTGCCAAAATTGGGAGAGCTGTCCCACAGACTAGTCAAGCAACAGCCTGGCATAGTCGTACTCACAGAATCATACCTCTCAGGCAATGTCTCAAACTCCTCCATCACCATCCCTGAGTATGTCCTGTACCACCAGCAGGACAGACCCACCAAGGGTGGCGGCACAGTGGTATACAGTCGGGAAGGAGTGGCCCTGGGAGTCCTCAACATTGACTCCGGACCCCATGAAGTCTCATGGCTTCAGGTCAAGCATAGGCAAGGAAACCTCCTGCTGATTACCACCTACTGCCCTCCCTCAGCTGATGAATCAGTACTCCTCCATGTTGAACACCACTTGGAAGAAGTACTGAGAGTAGCAAGGGCACAGAATGTATTCTGGGTGGGGGACTTCAATATCTATCACCAAGAGTGGCTCAGTAGCACCACTTCTGACCGAGCTGGCTGAGTCCTGAAGGACATAGCTGCCAGTCTGGGCCTGCGACAGGTGATGAGAGAACCAACAAGGGAAAAACCTACTTGACCTCGTCCTCACCAATCTACCTGTCGCAGATGCATCTGTCCATGACAGTATTGGAAGGAGTGACCACCGCACTGTCATTGTGGAGACGAAGTCCAGTCTTCACACTGAGGACACCCTCCATCGTGTTGTGTGGCACTTATCATGCTAAATGGGAAACATTCAGAACAGATCTTGCAGCTCAAAACTGGGCATCCATGAGGCGCTGTGGGCCATCAACAGCAGCAGAATTGTATTCCACCACAATCTGTAACCTCATGGCCCGGCATATCCCTCACTCTACCATTACCATCAAGCCAGGGGACCAACCTTGGTTCAATAAGGAGTGTAGAAGAGCATGCTGGAGCAGCACCAGGCGTACCAAAAAATGAGGTGCCAACCTGGGGAAGCTGCAACACAGGACTACATGCATGCTAAAAAGCAGAAGCAGCATGCTACAGACAGGACTAAGCGATCCCACAATCAACGGATCAGATCAAAGCTCTGCAGTCCTGCCACATCCAGTTGTGAATGGTGGTGGACCATTAAACAACTAACGGGAGGAGGAGGCTCCATGAATATCCCCATCCTCAATGATGGTGGAGCCCAGCACGTGAGTGCAAAAGACAAGGCTGAAGCATTTGCAACCATCTTCAGCCAGAAGTGCCGAGTGGATGATCCATATTGGCCTCCTCTTGAGGTCCCCACCATCACAGAAGCCAGTCTTCAGCAAATTCGATTCACTGCACATGATACCAAGAAACGGCTGAGCGCACTGGATACAGCAAAGGCTACGGAGCCCGGCTATCGTGCTGAGGACTTGTGCTCCAGAACTAGCCGCGCCTCTAGCCAAGCTGTTCCAGTGGCATCTATCCGACAATGTGGAAAACTGCCAGGTATGTCCTGTCCACAAAAAGCAGGACAAATCCAATCTGGCCAATTACCGCCCCATCAGTCTACTCTCAATCATCAGCAAAGTGATGGAAGGTGTCATCGACAGTTCTATCAAGCGGCACTTACTCACCAATAACCTGCTCAGTTTGGGTTCCGCCAAGACCACATCGGCTGCCAACCTCATTACAGCCTTGGTCCAAACATGGACAAAGGAGCTGAATTCCAGTGGTGAGGTATGAGTGACTGCCCTTGACATCAAGGCAACATTTGACCGAGTGTGGCATCAAGGAGCCCTAGTAAAACTGAAGTCAATGGGAATCGGGGTGGAAACTCTCCACTGGCTGGTGTCATACCTAGCACAAAGGAAGATGGTTGTGGTGATTGAAGGTCAATCATCACAGCCCCAGGACATCGCTGCAGGAGTTCCTCAGGGCAGTGTCCTAGGCCCAACCATCTTCAGCTGCTTCATCAATGACCTTCCCTCTAACATAAGGTCAGAAATGGGGATGTTCGCTGGTGACTGCACAGTGTTCAGTGCCATTCACAATTCCTCAGATAATGAAGCAGTCCATGCACGCATGCAACAAGACCTGGATGACGTTCAGATTTGGGCTGAAAAGTGGCAGGTAACATTCGCGCCACAGAAGTGCCAGGCAATGACTATCTCTAAGAAGCGAGAGTCTAAACACCACCCCTTGACATTCAATGGCATTACCATCGCTGAATCCCCTGCCATCAACATCCTGGGGGTCACCATTGACCAGAAACTTAACTGGACCAGCCACATAAATACTGTGGCAACAAGAGCAGGTCAGAGGCTGGGTATTCTGCGGCGAGTGTCTCACCTCCTGACTCCCCAAAGCCTTTCTATCATCTACAAGGCATAAGTAAGGAGTGTGATGGAATACTCTCCACTTGCCTGGATGAGTTCAGCTCCAACAATACTCAAGAAGCTCGACACTATCCAGGACAAAGCAGCCCGCTTGATTGGCACCCCCTCTACCACCTCCCAAACCCGCGACCTCTTCCACCTAGAAGGACAAGGGCAGCAGACTCATGGGAACACCACCACCTCCAGGTTCCCCTCCAAGTCACACATCATCCTGACTTAGAAATACATCACCGATCCTTCATCGTCGCTGGGTCAAAATCCTGGAACTCCCTCCCTAACAGCACTGTGGGAGTACCTTCACCACACGGACTGCAGCGATTCAAGAAGGCGGCTCGCCACCACCTTCTCAAGGGCAATTAGGGATGGGCAATAAATGCTGGCCTTGTCAGCGCGCCCACATCCCATAAAAACGAATTAAAAAAAATTGTACTAATAAAATCTCATTATAAAATAGCAGCTATTGTTTGTCACACAGTGTGACACATTTAACATTGATAAGGTCCATCAAAGTATAACATATAGGAGTAACAGGTACTTCAGGTATTTATAATGAGTTTTCAATTAAATGCACCCCCACCTAATACATTTAATAAATAACTAGTTGATCTCCAAGACATTTCACACCGGGAGTAAAGTTCCATTGCATTTTTCAGGCCAAGCAGGGTTAGAGGGCAGGGTGGAGTTTTAATCAAGGTGACGGAGTAGAGAGATGGGAGAGGAGGGGAGGAAAGGGAGAGCGGAGGGGAGGGCAGAGGGAGACTGGGAAAAGATGAGGAAGGGAGAAGAGATTGGAAGGAAGAGAGGAGGAAAGTTGAGTGAAGAAGAAAGGAGGAGGGCAGGAAGAGGGAAGATGAGAAGAGAGGAAGGGAGTGGAGGAGGAGGGCTGAGGGAGAGATGATGGGAGAGGGTGAGGAGGAGGAAGGGAACTGAGGATGGGGTGAGGGGAAGACAATAGTGGAGGAGAGGACAGATGGAGGAAAGGAGAAGTGGAGAGGACAGAGGAAGGAAAGGAGAAGTGGAGAGGACAGAGGGAGGAGAGAGGGAAGAGAAGGGGAGGTGGAGGAGAAGAAAAGGAAAGAGGAGAGCAGCAGGGAGGAGAAGAATGGCTGCAGTCAGGGACAATGAGGAAGAAGGGAGGGGAAAGAGGGAGGGGAGTGGAGAATAAAGGGGAGAGAAAGTGGATGGGAGAGGAGGACAAGGGGGAAGGGAGAGGAGAGGTTGAGGAGGGGACAGGTAAGGAAGAAGTGGGATGGGAGGGAGGGGAGAGAGAAGGGAGGAAATAGAGGGTGGAGAGAGGGAAGGGAAAAGGAAGGAAGATAGAGAGATGGGGAGAGAGCGAGAGGGAGGAGGAGGAAGGGGATAATGATGGGGAAAAGAAAGAAGCGGGAGATGGAGAGAGAAAGCATTTGCCTCAACATGGGGGTCGGAATGTGAATGCAGCATCAGTGGTGGGAACTTGGTGGGCATTTCTTCATTAAGTGGAGGTGAGAAAGCTGGTGTGTGACCTGATCTCAGGAGAGGGAAATGGGAAAGGCAATCTTTACGTCAGCAGGGGGAGGGGGGATGTCGGCGTGTGAGTTGTCGGAGGGGGATCTTTGCCTCGGCTGGGGAGGTGTGGCGGTGGGGGAATGGATTTGTGCCTCAGTGTGGGTGAGGTGTGTCGGGGAGCTGGTGGGGCGGGGGGAATTTAACTGCGTCCTTATGTTTCTTCAGTCTGAGTCAGGCAGTTTTCGCAGCTTTGGCACTGGTTTGATTTATAGGAGTGTAATGATTCAACGTGCAGTTTCTTGCTTTCCTCTTATCGGTTGGGCAGCTACAGATTTAAGTTCTTGGAACAGCCAGGAATAAACCACTCCCGAAATGATGCTGAAAGTCTGTTGTGTTGTGATCCAGGGCCGAATTCTACTGCAACAGATGCTTTCACCAATTTCTGTTATGTTTTTATTATCTCTTAGTTATGGCTGCAAGTTGAGCAGTCACAGTCATGTCATCAATCACATCCTGCTGGTAAACTCTCTTTATAAATTCTTAAAATATTTTGCTTGTATCTGTACCAGATAACTGTAACTCTTTAATACTACGTATGAATCATAGCCCTAATTTACACAGAATGGTATGACTTCATTTTGCAATCATAACCATGTGAATATGAAACAATAATCCATGAAATATGTTGGGAATTGCTGATGTAATATTGAGAGACTTCATTTCACAAATTTAATGTAGTAGGCCACAAATGCTCAATGTGTTCCTATTATATCAAAATAACAGATGAGAGCAGACAGATAATACAAATGATACTGACAATGTGTAATTCCAATGACAATTAAGATATAAGCTTTGGTGGATAGAATAAACACTATAATGGCCTTGTTCCAAAATTATCCAGTACCCCCACCAAACCCTAGCCTTTGCCCTGCACTGTTGCTTTCTTAAGCTAAAGGGTTTTACTCTATTAAAATATTCTTCTCTCCTGTTCCGAAGGCATTGATTCTTCCTGTGGTACCATTCAGTGGGCATCAGCAGCCATCTGGCACCTTGCTCAGGTGGCCAATGGTTATATGTGAGCCTAGACAGTGACTGTTAGAGGGTTATTTAACCACCAGACGAGCCTGATTCTGTACTCCTCCAGCCTCTGCGCATGTCTCCCAGTAGGGGTTGTTAGATAGCACGAGCTGCCTTTTCCTAAGCTACCTCAGGAACGTTGAGGCCGATTGGTACACCTCTACTGTTGTCCATCCTGAAATAGCTAATTCAACACAGATTAAAAATCAAACTTGACACCTTCCTTGTGTGACTGACTTATTACTACACTGGGCACCGTAACTACTCACTGATCCAGCAGAGCAATCACTCTGGTATGCCTTAATTACAGTACTTAAAACACAGCAGCATCCATCTGTAATTTTCTGATCATTTTTTGTTTAGTATTTATGTTTCTACAATGATAGCAGAAAGATCAAATGATGAAATATTTTATTTAATCAGGTCAGTCAGTCTAAATAGATTAATATTTTGAATTAGACCATTTATATAACAAAATGAATATCAGCATGGAGGAAGAATAATGTTGAAAAGAGGGTAAGATTTCAGTGATCCCGGAGGGTGGGGGGTCTTGGGGGAGGCGGAATGTATGTTGACGATCCTGGAGTGGGGGGAAGCAGGTTAGCTTGTGGGGCCGGGGCTGGGGGCGGGGAGATGTGTGGAGGTGGGGGAAGCACTCCTGGAAAAAAGTGCTGGAAAAGCAGTTACCTGTTCCATGCAGCATTCCTCACTTCCCTTTAGCTGCCGGGCCCAGGAAACCCGGCCGGCCAGGTTTAAAGCTGGAAAACAGATAAAATGTGAGGCACGCAGCCTCATTATAATATTTAAATGACCAACTCACCTCCTGGGAGTGGGTTGGTTGCCCATCCCCATCTCGTCTACGTTAAAACCGAAAGTGGGCGGGTTGGGGTCAGGTTTGAGATTTTTTAAATTT
Organism: Squalus acanthias; assembly: GCA_030390025.1. Lineage (NCBI taxonomy): Eukaryota > Metazoa > Chordata > Chondrichthyes > Squaliformes > Squalidae > Squalus > Squalus acanthias. The sequence goes on along the minus strand of CM059425.1, from coordinate 35,187,326 downwards.
TCACATCCCACCCGACCCAAACCCACCTGTTTTTGGGGGTTAAAATTCACCTCCATGGCTTTGGATCATGTCGCCAAGAGACAACCTGTAGAGGATGAAGAGGAGGGGCCAAGGATGGATCCTTGGGGGACTCCAGAGATGATGGAAAGAAAAGCAATTGCAAGAGATGTTCTAGCTACGATTAGATAAGTAAGAATGGAATCGAGTAATGGCAGTCCCACCAGGCTGTACAATGGAGGAGAGGGGGTAGAAATTGATTATGGCGAACTGCCAATAAATAACGTGAAAAGCGCTGGAAGCTGCCAATCTTACTCAAATGATAAGGAGAATCAGTTTCCACTGGCAGAAGGGTCAGTAACCAGAGGACACAGATTTAAAATAATTGCCAAAAAAATTCGAGGGGTGAAATGAGAAGAAATATTTTTACACAGCGTGCTGTTATAATCTGAATGCACTGCCCGAAATAATATCTTCAAAAGAGAATTAGATGTATACTTGAAAAGGAAAAAATTGCAGGACTATGGAGAAATAGCAGGGGAATGCGACTAATTGGATGGCTCTTTCAAAGAGCCGGCACAGACACAATGAGATGAATCGTCTCCTTCCGTGCTGTATGATTCTATAGATGGGTAGAGATAAACAGTAGACTGAACGCAGTCCCGGAAATATTACTTTCAGCTTGATGAGACTAATATTTTACTTAACAAGTTTGTCTGAAGTAAATTTGTATTTGTAAACCTCTTACTGAGGTAAGAAATAAAAGCAAACTTATCTGTATGTGATATTCTAGATTTTAAACCACAAAGAGCTGTCCCACAGAATTGGGATACTTGCAGCCGAGTGCTGGGCTGATTTTTAGAGTACTATTCAAATTTGACACACAATGACCGGAGTGCTATACACTCAGTCTATTCTCCCTGCCTCGTCACTGAGCTTTCATTATCATGGTACACTGCCCTCCTAATGGACTATTCTTTTACACTTTTCAGGAAAGGAATGACAATTCATTTATTTCTTTAGACACCAGAATACTGCATAAGCAGTCCAGCCTTCTTGATTTCTCTCATTCTAAGTATTTCTTAATCATTTGTTTCACATTCTCTCTGCACAATCAGGTAAACTAATAAGTCTTGTTTTGCTTAAAATATGAAATGGGGCTGAAATCCTACTCTATACACAGAATATGATAATATATAATGATTTTAGAAAAAATAAACTAACTCAAAGTTTTTAATAAATAACAAAAAGTGTAAACATTTTCTGATTTGATCAATATAATTCCCTTATATTCAGTGGATTATAAAGACAAAGATTATCCAAGCAGACTTAATGCCACACAGACACTAATTTCCACATAGCAGTTGCGTCCTTAAGCATTTCCATTAAGTGGTTTGTCATGCATTGCGTTTTAAAAGAGCCGCTTGTGCCTGAAGTAAATGTAAATCACCTTGTGTTAATCCTTCAAATTGCTATCTTTTGTAGGAGTGTGTCTCCAAGTGGATATGGAAAAATGCAGTTTTCAGTCAATAAATATTTCCCTTACGGACCAGAACAAACACCCAAGGACATTCACATGAATGCACTCTGGTAATTCCAGCCAACTGTCTAGGTTAACATCATTTAATGGTGATAACAAATGCAAGTTTTCTGATGAGGACTTTTAAACATTTTGTAAATGAGTAATAAGCAGAACCTTTAGGAACCGTTAATGGCCCGGATTTTGCGGTCAAAATAACAGTGAGGCTATCATTGTTATTAAAGAGTGAATCGGACAGCAACTTCCAGCGACCGCACACGCACAGTGGAAATCAAGAAATTACTATCCGTGTTGCCCTGCTCCTCCAGAGGCTTTGCTACACCGGTACCCCGCGGAGAGAATCGGCATTGAAATAGATGGAAGGGCGTGAAGTTGTGGTACTTACCCACTAAACTTGCCAGAAAAAGTTAGGGCTTGTCCATTCTAGTGTAAGTGTTTTTTTTTAACAGCATGATAAGTCTTAATTACCACCAAACAACCTCTCTGGCACTGAAAATTAACTTTTACAAGTGTGGAGTCTCATTCCTTCAGATTTTAATTATTGTTGGAGATTTAAAAAAATAAAGTTTAATTTTTTTTAATGTTTTCTTCCTGTCTCTTTTATCTCCCTCTCTCAATCCCATCTTTCTTTCCCTCTCCTTATTTTGCTTTCTGTAGATCATTTTACACTGAATTAAATATTCTAACTTACACTTCCTGGTTTAGACTCTGCGTTGCTTATTAAGAATTCTTCAATCTGATTGGTTAAGGAGATACACAGTTGCTTGCCCTGTTCACACTGGTCCCAGATCCCCTGTAGAGGATGCCTCGCTGAAATGGATTTCTAATTACTGCAGTTTCCGGTGCAAAATCCATAGAAAGTTAGTGGGCACGTGTAAGTGTAATGAACGGCTGTTTACCACTGACCGCAAAATCCAGGCCATAATGTCAGAGTTAGAGCAGGTGAATCCTGTAGCCTTAAGCAAAGGCATCTGCAGCTCATAATGTCACACTAGAGACAAAGGGGGAGAAATTCAGTATCGCCCTATCTGGGGCGCAATTATCGGCCGGGCGCAAAGATTAGCGCCTGGCGCTAATTATCGCCTCCGACTGCAAACTTGACTTTTATCGCCCCTGGAGGTGAGTGGAGCGCTAAATCAGGCGCTTCACACCTGTCTTAAGGCGCAAAGGCCGAGGAGCGAGGCGCTACCTCAGAGCGCTGGCGAAGCTCATGTGATGTCAGTCAGCAATGGAACACAGACACACTGGCGCCAGCCAGTTCTTAAAGGGGAGGGTCGATCTTGCTTTCCATCCACATCCTGCTCATTGAAGTCTTGAATCTCGGCCTGGAGAGACCTGTACATCAAATCTGCTGGAAAGAACAATGGAGAGACCCAGGGAAAGAGCTCAGAGTGCAGCCCCCACAGTCTGTTCTAAATCGATACAAGGAAGGGCAAATCAAAATGAACCTGCAAAGTGCTGCTCAGTACCCGAAACTCCTTCACACAACGTTGAATCTCTTCAGAAGTCTCTCTCTCTCTCTCAGAATGCGTGGCTCAAAAATGTCACCAACAATAAAAGGCAGGAAGCAGTCGCCTTTAAATAGCGCTCCCCCAGTCCCTTCCTGACTGCAAAACGCTCCCCTCAACCTGTCGTTGCTAGCAGCAGACGGTAAGGCAGGGGGCGCAACTCAATATCCGCTCCGGGGTGCTACCAGGGCGTTGCGCACTCGACTAACGTCACGATCTGCTGGCGCAGGAGATCATGGCGGTAGTGTTTAGCGCCACCGCAAAATGTCTAGTTAATTTCACGAGCGGCGCAAACATCGCTGCGCCCGGGCACTAGTTGCTTTGCGCCCCATTAGCGCCCTCTTAAGGCGCTAACGGGAGGTGCAACCAACTGAATTTTTCCCCCAAACTGTCCTATTACTACAATAGACAGCATAGTCATAGTAAGCTGAGTGGAAATTTCATTTGCAGTATATTTGCAAACAATCATATCATTCTGAATATTACATATACATATTCTAGTATCACATATAGTTCATAAGCAGTTGGGGGTCCTTATTATATTTGGATAATGAACTTGCTTAGCTCCATCCCAAACTCTAATGCTTTGAAATAACAAGGAACATTAAGAAAACAGGAAACTCCATTGTAAGTTACAAACTTGTCATTTATTAGTATTAGCAATTGTGTTACTTTTTGATGAGAATATAACATTGGCACTGTCAATTTTTACATCCAAATGATACTGAGAAATATAGAGGAACAGAGGGACTTTGGACTGCATGTCCACAGATCCCTGAAGGTAGCAGGACAGGTAGATAAGATGGCTAAGAAGGCATACAACAACAACAACAACTTGTATTTATATAGTGCCTTTAATGTAGTAAAACGTCCCAAGGAGCTTCTCATAGGAGTATTATAACACAAAAAAATTTGACACCGAGCCACATAAGGAGTACTTAGGGCAGATGACCAAAAGTTTGGTCAAAGAGGCAGGTTTTAAGGAGTGTCTTAAAGGAGGAAAGAGAGGTGGAGAGGTTTAGGGAGGGAATTTTTGAGCTTAGGGCCTAGGCAACAGAAGGCACGGCCACCAATGGTTGAGCGATTATAATCAGGGATGCTCTAGAGGGCAGAATTAGAGGAGCGCAGATATCTCTGGGTGTTGTGGGGCTGAAGGAGATTACAGAGATAGGGAGGGGCGAGGCCATGGAGGGATTTGCAAACAAGGATGAGAATTTTGAAATTTAGGCATTGCTTAACCGGGAGCCAATGTAGGCCAGCAAGCACAGGGGTGATGGATGAATGGGATTTGGTGCGAGTTAGGACATGAGCAGCCGAGTTTTGGATGACCTCAAGTTTATGTATACGGGATACTTTCCTTTATTAGCAGAGGCATAGAATACAAGAGCAGAGAGATTATGCTAGAACTGTATAAAACACTAGTTAGGCCACAGCTAGAGTGCTGCATACAGTTTTGGTCCCCACACTACAGGAAAGATGTGATTTCACTAGAGAGGGTACAGAGGAGATTTACGAGGATGTTGCCAGGACTGGAGAATTTTAGCTATGAGGAAAGATTGGATGGGCTGGGGTTGTTTCCTTTGGAACAGAGGAGGCTGAGGGGAGACTTGATTGAGGTGTATAAAATTATGAGGGGCTGAGATAGAGTGGATAGGAAGGACCTATTTCCCTTAGCAGAGAGGTCAATAACCAAGGGGCATAGATTTCAAGTAATTGATAGAAGGATTAGAGGGGAGTTGAGGAGAAGTTTTTTCACCCAGCGGGCGGTGTGGGTCTGAAACTCACTGCCTGAAAGGGTGGTAGAGGCAGAAACCCTCATCACATTTAAAAAGTACTTGGATATGCATTGAAGTGCCGTAACCTACAAGGCTATGGACCAAGAGCTGGAAAGTGGGATTAGGTTGGATAGCTCTCTTTTGACCGGCGCTGACACAATGGGCCGAATGGCCTCCTTCTGTGCTGTAAATTTCTATGATTCTATGAAATGTTTATTAATGAATAAAAACTTAAAAATTAAGGTATGATAAAAGGAAATATTTCTTTCTTTCCCCACACTCTAAGTAGATTTTCCAGTGGGGAATAATGCAGAGCGTACCTGTTAGTGTAATTGTAAACAGGCAGCATTTTCTAAATCATTTAATAATGTAATAGGTTCTTCATTAGGGAAGAACTAATCTCCCTATCTGTGTGACCTCTCCCAGCCCCACAACCCTCCAAAAACTCTGCATTCCTCCAATTCTGGCCTCTTGTGCATCGCCGACTTCCTTTGTCCCACAATTGGTGGTCGTACCTTCAGCTTTCTAGGTCCCACGTCTGGAATTCCCTCCCTAAACCTCTCTGCCTCTCCACCTCTCTGTCCTCCTTTAAGACGCTCCTTAAAACATTTCTCTTTGACCAAGCTTTTGGGCACCTTTCCTCATGTCTCCTTCTTTGGCTCGGTGTCAATTTTTTTGTCTGATTACACTCCTGTGAAGCGCCTTGGGATGTTTTACCACATTAAAGGCAATATATAAATGCAAGTTGTTGTTGATCAAAGATTAATTTTTTTTTACAGCTGCTACACGATTGTAATCATGTTATACTATTGTTAAAAGCTGCTCAATAAACCTTGCAGTTATTAGGATCATGGGGAAGACAAAAGTTGATTATGGTGCACACTCCTAATGATGCTGGTAGGCTTCAATTTAAATTTCTGCTGTTCTCCTACATCTTTCTCAATTCAGTCTCCATGGAGACTAAACAAGCTACTTGATGATGGCCGTGGGTGGGATGAGGAGTATTTTGCAAACAATCAAATGAAGGGTAGTTCAGTTAGGAAAGCAGTGAAAAAAACTAACAAAGAAATAGATCTTTGAGATACTATTAAAATTGAGTATCCTTTCACTCAAGGGAGACTCTGTACCATCATAGGAACATAGGAATGGAAGTAGGCCATTCAGCCTTTTTAGCCTGTTCTGCCATTCAATTCGATTATGGCTGATCTGTACCTCAACTCCATTTACCTGTCTTTGATCCATATCCCTTGATACTCTTACCTAATAAAAATCTGTCGATTGCAGTCTTGAAAATTTCAATTGACCTGGCAACCATAGCCATTTGGGGGGGGGGGGCAAGTTCCAGATTTCCACTACCCTTTGTGTGAAAAAGTACTTCCTGATTTCACTCCTAAATTGCGTAGATCTAATTTTAAAATTATGCCCCCTTTGTCTGGATTCCCCCACCAGAGGAAATAGTTTCTCTGAATCTACATTATCGAATCCTTTTATCATTTTAAACACCTCAGTTAGATCACCTTCTAAACTCAAGGGAATACAAGCCAAGCTAATGCCATGTGTCATCACAACTTAACCCTTTAAGGCCCGGTATCATTCTGGTCAATCTGCGCTGTACCCCCGCCAAGACTAATATATCTGTCTTGTGATTCGGTGTCCAAAACTGAAAGTACTACTCCAGATGGGGTCTGAACAAGGGTCTGTCTGTGAAACTGAAGCATAATTTCCTCACCACAGCTTTTTATTTCCTCTGCTCTGATTTGGAAGGTTTGAGACTAACCTAATCAGACTGTTAGCTTCTAAATAGAAGAAGAAAGGAAATGGCCATGAGTCATTCTGGCAATGAAAATGAATCATTTCCTAACGTTATTCAATGCTGCCAGGCTAATGATGGAATCTTTTAAAACTACAAACAAGATTGTTACACCTGCTTTTCTATTTCAAATATTTCCAATATTTTGCTTGTGTTTAATTTTAAAATTCACTCTCTATTGCAAACAAGCACACCGTACTTGTGAATGCTTCCAAGCATCACTAAGAAAGGTAAAAAAAAACAAATTAGATAATAGATCAAAAGAAGAGAATTAACAAAGAAATGAAAGCACTGTTCTCTCATTTCAGGTGATGATACAGAAGCACCATCTTAATCATACCTTCTAGCACCTCCAATTGTGGAATAATTATAACCAATAAACTTATAAACTACTTTCCCATCAATACAGGAAATTAGTGGTGTTCCTGGAAGTAATCTCTGAATAGTCCCGTAAAATGACTCTGAAACTGCAACCTCACACTGATCTCATTCTATTGTAAGATAAGGCACTAAGAATACTCATCGCTCAGAGGTAGTATGGTGTGTGTGTAAGGATATTAAAGCAGACTGCTCTAATAATGAAGGTGAAAACATACAGAAGCTTTCAATATGTTTTATCTCCCCCACTTTCTAATCTTAGTCCAGATCCATGACTTGAGGACTTGCTGAGCATGTCATTGTGAAACCATTACGTTGATGCGAGTGCTACAGAACTATAATAATATAATAAAATGGGCCCTTACTATTGGCTATTCCTGTTCCTAAAAAACACCAACTATTGGCCAGTTCACGGAAAACACCAAAGGCAAAGTTTAAAAAATGAACATCTTAGAAGAATTAATAAAGAACCTTAGTAAAACATGTTTTATGAAAGGTCTCCTTTTAAGACAACCTGTATCTTTAAAGTGGCATTTGGATATCAGAAGTGGAGACCCAGAATACATTGGGGTGGAAATTGGTCATGGCCTGTTGTCAGGCTCATAAACAATGGCGTGCGAACAGTGCGCGTCCCACCCGGAAGCCCTAAGGCTTGCCCGAAATTCGGTGTTGTACCTCATTTCAATAATTTGAGCAAGCTGCCTCTGGAGAGGGGACAGGCCTGCAGATGCAGTTTGCTCATTGCCTAATGATCAATTTTGGGCCGCTTGCCTCGCCAACAGCAGCCCTCAGGTAAGTCCTGAGGGAGGGAGCGGAAGGAAAATGGGAAGGGGGTCAGCACTCAGGAGCGCTGTGAAGCCAAGAGAATCACTCCTGCTCATCCTGGCTTCATTCAAAGTTACATAAAACTGAACTTGCCTTTCTAGGCCGCATTCACGCCTGGAAAACCTGAGCAAAGCAGGCCTGACGCCTGCTCCACTTAGAGCATCCCAATTTCTCAGAGGGGTCCTAAAACAGGTGTTAGGTGCCTCATTAGCATATGGAAGGGGCCAGACACCTGTTTTCGGTGGCTGCCCCGGATGGCTGACAATGGTCTGAGACCAATATGGCATAGCCCTGCGGAATTGGGTAAGATTTACCCCCATTTTTCATCTGGACCAACAATGAGGACCAATTTATAACCCAATACATCTTGCAGCTCCTCAACTGACTAATCTATGGATTGCTGTTAGGGAGGGGTTGATGTGTTTCATCATTTTTAGTTGTGGCCTAGACTGGTAATATACTGCAGTGTATTTATCCAGAGGGTAAACAAGGAGTTTATTGCTTTGTAGCAGATAATTACAGCTACCACCAGGAAAGCAAGTGTTGCACAACCCACTGCAATTAAAATGACCATGTCCGCCCACCAGGGTTTTAACGGGGGATAATCTGTTGGCTTTACAGTTATAACAAAAAGAAAAAAACATATTGGAGTTCTTTTTTGCATACTGTGAATTCACACTTATGTGATAAGCAGTGTTCCACTCAGCCTGGTGGAAAATGTTGGGATAAAAATAACAAGTGTAGAGTTTCGCAATTATCGCGATTCTAATAATGTGAGAGAAGCAGGTTCAATTGTACATTTTTATTGAACGAAAGGCTGCTTTTAATAAAAGGGTACAGCAGCCTGTAAAATGGCCGCCGAGCATCATGACAGACGTTTCCAGAACATAGTGAGCAGACAAGATGGCGCTGAATATACATTCATAATGAAACCATGCACGGTACAGATTGGGAAGGCAGGATGCAACCCATTTGCGTTTTGGACAAAAAAACAATGATATCAGTGTTTGAATCGTTTCAAATGCACGGTGAGAATCATTGTACTGGACAATCGGGGGCCCATCCAGACACATCAATACACAAATACCACCCAGCTCAACAATGAGAGAGACATTGACGGGTGATTGGGCCAGTTTCAGGTGATCCCAAAACCAGTTGAGGAGACAATTATACACATCCTACCTAGCTCAACAATGAAGAAGACATTAACGGGTAGTTGGCCAGTTTCGGGTGATCCCGAAACCAGTTGAAAAGACAATTACCCCATACCAAGAACTTTGGGCGCCAAAATTAAACAAAAGACAGCATCTTGATTTGAGCGGGAGATAAGGCCCGTCCAAACAGTATAACTATAGAGGACGAATGTCCATCAGAAGTCTTGGTCTTGCAGTCTTGTGCGTGTCCTGCCCGCGGTGCTGTGCTGGTCCGGTGTTCGAGTGTTGGGTGGAGTTCGAGTTCGTTGTTCGTGGTCCGTGTCGGCCAGAAACGGAACCTCAGAACGAGCCACCTCGACACGGCAGGCAGTAGGGTACACCATCCCGATCGTCGGTAAACGGTGTCCATCAGGGCAACGCAGCGGTGTGTTCCCGAACGACCAGCCGCCGGTAGCGAAGAAGACAAGAATCTCGGCCGAGCGAGGCCCGAGTGACGAGAAGAAATCCCACGTGGGAGACGCCACGGTCAGTAAAACCCCGACCGCGCCCGAAGATAAACGACGAAGTAGGTTCAAATCCACCTTTTTTGAATCCTACCGAAGATCCAGGAAGACAGGCTTATCTTCTGGTTATTTGAGCGGGTAGCCTGGGCCATCCGCGATGAACGTTCATCAGGGCTGATCCAAGTGGGTCCATCGCGGCAGCGAGTGTAAACAAGTCGAGCTCAGAAGCCCTTACAGCCACGTGACAGCCAGGCGCTGCAGCGAAAGGCTGCGAGCCTCATTTTAAATTCCGAAGTAACCCGAGTGGTGAGCATGTTTCCCGATCCTACAAATCTAGACGTAGTTTAGGTATTGTAAGGGAGGGTGGTTCCTAAGGTTAATGTGTAATGTGTTACCCCCTTTACGATGTGCCGTGTGTTCCCCATTTGTATAGACCAAGTTTGAAAGACGTGTGTATACTTGTAATTTCTTTGATCTGCGCATATGACATGTATTTCATTATTTTGGACACCGTACAATAAAGGCATTTATTTCGTGTTATTCAACCAGGTCTATTTGAGTCTTTCTCTGCATTACTGCTCCTTTGCATCTAAGTCCAGGTGTCAGAACCGTAAGGGCGAGTGGGTCGAACCACTCACAGGTGATTATTGCAAAAAGTCTGGCCGGAGACCAGAGCAAGCAATAGCAAAGAATCACAGGCAACGAAAGCCTCACCACCCCCCCCCCCCCCACCCCCCCTTACACAAGAGCATCACATCTCTCCCAACTCACAACATTTGAGAGCAATGAATATACAATTTCCCAAGATGGCCACAGATCTGCCAGGCTCAGCAGACTTTATTAATACTGCCATTTTGCCACAATTTGAATGACACTGTTGTACAGTCCAACTATGAAGCAATCATTAGTAGATTTTTTTTGTAAAGGCTTTTTCCCACCCCCCTCCCCCACCGGACTTTTTCTTTTGATTTTGGTTGCAATTTCACTGTGTAATATTGTTTATGCAAGGACTAATGTCTTTGCATGGAATTCTTTTAATAAAGTTGTTTACCTGTTTAATTATTTTAAATGGGTTAATGACTTCATTGAGTAGATTGGGCCTATAGTCTCTGGAGTTTAGAAGAATGAGAGGTGATCCCATTGAAACATATAAGATTCTTAGGGGGATTGACAGGGTAGATGCTGAGAGATTGTTTCCCCTGGCTGGAGAGTCTAGAACCAGGGGTCACAGTCTCAGGATAAGGGGTCAGCCATTTAAGACTGAGATGAGGAGGAATTTCTTCACTCAGAGGGTTGTGAATCTTTGGAATTCTCTACCCCAAAGGGCTATGGATGCTGAGTCGTTGAGTATATTCAAGGCTGAGATATAGATTTTTGGACTCATGGGGAATCAAGGGATATGGAGATCGGGCGGGAAAGTGGAGTTGAGGTCGAAGATCAGCCATGATCTTATTGAATGGCGGAGCAGGCTCGAGGGGCCGAATGGCCTATTCCTGCTCCTAATTCTTATGTTTTTATGAGTCTGTTGTTGGAACAATGGGCATGCGGTGATTGTATCACTTGTAACAGTCAAGGACTTATCCTGAAAAAAATTATCAATGTTTATAAAGACAGACGGATAATTTGACAATGAAAATAGTTTAAGAATAGTAATTAGGGCTTTATGAATAATTTAGGCTGAACTAAATATGAGTTCAGGAGAAATGAATATGATTCATAAATTCCTGTAAGTTACACGTGCAGACCTGTGTATGTCTGGAATGAGCTAGATTTACAGGCCCTCACCTTCCGTTAGAGTTCTCATGATCTGCCATAACTTCAACAGAAGATCAGTAGAACTCTCGTACAGCTGCATTAAATGGCTGAAAATGGCCGTTTAGGCTGTTTCTCTGAGGTTCTACCGATCTCCACTGAGGTTACTCCCTCGGAAATTCTGGGCCATGGTATTTCCAGATCACAAGCCATCCTCTAGAATTCAGCATTGGTTGCTGAAAGTCCAGTTTTGTGACATGATTGTTAACTATTTAATAATTCTGCTGACTACGTCATAGCACTCAGACCTGGATGCTGTCACAAGTCATTATATGAAGAGAGGTAGTCATTAATTTTATAGCTAAACATTCTGCACTCAAAGCGATCGGTCTAGCTGATATCAAGCAAGCTACACAGAAGGAATCATGTGTTTACACATGAATCAATAGCACAAGTTGAAAGCAGACTACTGGCAGCTATAGCTGGTTTGCTGTCACTGAGGAGGATATTCTACACAGTGAACATTTAGTCATCCCCGAGCTACAGGATTGACTAATATCTCTCACCCACATTGGCCATCAAGGGATAGTCAAAAGCAAAGATCGTCTCAGAAGCAATGTGCAGTTGACAAACAGAAGAAGCTATTAAAAGATGTTTCAGCTGTTGGGTGACAGCCGTCAGGTGACAACTGTTGAACTCAAGGCAGCATTAATCACCGTGTCAGGTCCACCCGATTATCCATGACAGAGAGTTAGCTGTGACTTTTGCCATCAGAAAGCTATCTCTTAGTTGTGATTGGTAATATTTCGAGATTTCTAGCAGTAGAAATAAGGGCCATGGAATTTTCAGCCCTGTATTGTCAGTCTATCTTAAAGGAAAGGAGGGGAGTGGTGTATTCATCCAGACACTACAGAAGAACCAGGAGTTTGTTCTTGGAATAAATGGCATTTGGTAATATTACCACTTATAACAACCTTAAGTTTTCCTGCAAACAAGTAATGAGTAACTAAATATGAGTTCAGGAGATATGAATATGATTCATAAATTCCTGTAAGTTACATGTGCAGACCTGTGTATGTCTGGAATGAGCTAGATTTACAGGCCCTCACCTTCCGTCAGAGTTCTCATGATCTGCCATAACTTCAACAGTTCAACAGTTGTCACCTGACGGCTGTCACTCAACAGCTGAAACACCTTTTAATAGCTTCTTCTGTTTGTCAACTGCACATTGCTTCTGAGACGATCTTTGCTTTTGACTATCCCTTGATGGCCAATGTGGGTGAGAGATATTAGTCAAATGCAACACTTACCAAGTGAACACAAGTTTAAAGATTAGGAGATGAAGCGTAAAAAACAAAGTCAAGTGGAACATTTTTACCTCAAAGTCTAATAGATTTGTGAAGTAAGTTACAGTGTAGGTGGTTAAAGCACAGAACAAAACAATTAGATGTTGTTTTGGAGATAGATTGATTGTAGTTATATGGAGAGGTTGAAGAGCCTGGGATTGTTTCCTCTGGAGAAGAGAGGGCTCAGGGGAAATAGTCAAACATTCAAGACTCTTAAGGGAATAGAAAAATTGAACCTTAATAATATATTTGAGATTATTAAAACTCTAGAACCAGGGACACAGCCTCAAGCTTAGAACAGGTTTAGATTTAACTACTGCATACAGAGGGTGTTGAATGAACAGAATAGACTGCACAGGCAAGCAAATAGTGTGGAAAACATTTAAGGAAAAGTTGAATAAATAGTTGAGGGAGTAAGTGACTGAGAAGTATAGATCTTTGGGATCGGTCACGTGGTCTGCAGAGTCTTTCCCACTTCTCTACTTTCCTATATTCCTATGAAGGATATGGTGAAAATGGGATGCTACAACAAAAAGAGATGTGCTTGTTGAGTCTAAAGGGCCTTTTCGACTCTTAGGTTCTTATGTAGCTTGATTTTCTCTCTCTCTTTAATGCTGAATAGGCAAACCAAATGTATAACTGTTAATTAAAAAGTAATGTACCACTGCAATTTGAAATGTTTCCTTGGTGCACAAGACCTTCTTTGGTACTTTCCCAGGTATTGTTATATTCATTTCCTTCTCTCAGTTTTTAGATGGTAGGCCAAAGGTTTTACTTATTTCTAAACACTTTACTTCAACTCCCTTGATTTATCTCAATGTACATTGATCGTACTTTAATTGCAATAATAAAAAAGTGAAGAAGCATATTGTTATGCCTTGCTCCTCCTTGCAAATATATTGCCTGTGACTCATATGTTCACTTACTCCTTTTTAACGTGCTACAGCTAAAAAGTCTCTTGATCTTCCTTACTAAATGTACTTTTGAAGTAGGTCAAATAACAGCTGCTAACATTGATACTGATACCACTGGCAGTTATCTGCAGTAGTCTTCAGCTTTTGTAGTCTCCACTGAAACCTTATTGGCTGCTGGTTGCTATGGGTGGCTGGAAGCAAGGCACTTCAACATTCAGCCAGGTTCTTCAAATACAGCATATTTGATATGAGATCAGTTCTGTGGAGAGGATTTATTTTGCTAACAGCACTTCTCTCCATACCGCAAATCCCTTCAAAGTTGTACATTGATCGAAAAGAACTCTCTAATTAACATGTTGAAAAATGTTGCTTTCAGAATTGAAGCAGAATATGAAGGTGGCAACGTTCATGTCATTGTTATTGCTACCTACTTATCTGTAATACCAGAGACCCCTTGTATGAAGAATGCTGAGGGAAGGAAGTGAGGCAGAAATAACTTTAAAAGAGCGATGAATTAATTTACTGTTCAGAGTGCGTACTGTCTTCTGGAAAAGACAGAGATATAATCAATAATAGAGGTGCATTAAGAAATATATTAAACACAAAACTGGTAAATTAATTAAAAAATAATGATAGAATTTGACTAGGGATTCCCACTGTGCAATATCAGTCAATGGCTCTGGTTTGATCAAATACTGTGCATTCATATCTCCTGATAAAATTCGCACGTTAATTAATACCAACCATACATAGCTGGTGTTCTTGCAGCACATAAATGACAAGGATTTTTGGTGCTTAGTTTTTCAGTCCATGCATGCTACTTCTAAAAGTACCGAAGCTACTAAAATAAAAGTGGAGCTAATTTTGAACCCTGATTTCCTATTTGTTTGTAACATGATCTCATTGAATGGCGGAGCAGGCTCGAGGGGCCGATTGGTCTACTCCTGCTCCTATTTCTTATGTTCTTATACCCAGTCATTATTCATATAATAAATTAAATGCTGAAGCTCTTACTGCATTTTTGAGAGTCTCTCCTCCCAGCGTCATCTTGTTATTCCACTGTGCACCTCTCCAATGCATCGCTGCCCTTTTGAAAGCAGCAGGCCACAAACTGTACCGAATATTCCAAATGTGGCCTCATCAGTGAGCTATTCAAGGTTAGAATGACTTATTTCAAACTGGTAGTTAAGTGCCCTGGGGATGTATTCTTGATAACAGATTCGCATTGATTGGAAATTGCCGTTGAATGATTAATAATCAGAGCCAAATCCTGTTCCTTCATTTTCGTTCCTGCAATGTATTCTGGGTACGATGACAGAATTATGTTTCTGTGTAATAACACATTGGCAGAATTTTTCCTCAGATGAAATGGACAGTACACTTGCTGCATTAAAGTATGCAATTAGCTTGAATTGCTCATGAGGCTGGGATTCGGACTGTAATATCTGATTAGTGGTAGAGATGGATGGCAACAATTAATAACATTTGCATACTTCAGTGGAAATAAGCTCACATTTATTAATTCCATGACCAGAGCTACAGGGCACAATCTTGCCAAAATTATGATGATACGTAGGATGTTGAATTGTGTAGAAAGGTCACGTATTATTGAACGGTTTAAGCAAACCTGTTTGCAAGTTCTGATTCCTTACATTTCCGATGCATTGTAATCTTTCCAGCTACATACAAGGATATAAAAAATATCCCCCGTTAAAAATGGACTCATTCCCAATAGTCAAA
Organism: Squalus acanthias; assembly: GCA_030390025.1. Classification (NCBI taxonomy): domain Eukaryota; kingdom Metazoa; phylum Chordata; class Chondrichthyes; order Squaliformes; family Squalidae; genus Squalus; species Squalus acanthias. The sequence goes on along the minus strand of CM059425.1, from coordinate 35,172,084 downwards.
GCCTTCTGGAATAAAATTTTATGAATGACCAAGCCAAATCATATCATTAGAGCTATTTATGATACTTTTTTTACTCTAAAATGAGTCCAAAATAGACCTCTGGGGCAGTTTTTTAGAAAGAGGACTACAATAAGTAATTATTGATTATTTGACCAAGAATAATTTACACTACGTGATTAACTGTGTATAATAAAGTAGTGAAAATAATTAACCCCAAATCTGCATTGCATTGAAAACCAACAGTAAATAGGTTAAATCAAACAATTAATTTACCAATTATTTACTGTAACTGATTGGGGTATCATAGTTAATCACTCATAGCAGCCAGTAAAGCTGCTGTTCTGATATAGAAGGTTGTTTCAATCAAATGCTGAATTAATCAGCACAGATTTGCTTGGATAAACTCTTTCAAGAACCGTTGGTAATTTGATGGTGTGATTTATTTCAAAACTACAGGCAGTGTGTACAACAGCTTATTCATCAATCAGTTGGATATCAGCAACTGCTTCATCAATTAAAAGTCATTGATTAATCACATCTTTATATTTGGCTCACTTCCTTTGCAATTTTCTCCTGTTTTAAAGGATGTTACCAAGGTAAGAAGAAAAAAAGTAAAACCTTGCATTTATAGCATTTTGAGAACCTCTGGAGTCCCTCCCCACTCCCCACCACCCGGCCAGATTCACTACCTGCCCAGCAGGCAGGAACGGGAATTTGGCAGCAGGAGGCCATGGGTAGGGTCCCCGGCAGTCAGTGGAAGGGTCTAGAGGCGATTATTGGGGGTTGGGGTTCCAGCACAATCGGAGCTGGGGGGTTCTAAGGGGGTTCAAGTGAGATCGGGGAAAGGCCAAGGCTGGGGGTTCCAGTGAGATCAGAGGCCAGGCCTGGGGATTCCAGCAAGATCGGAGGTAGGCCGAGGCTGGGGGTTCCAGTGAGACCGGGGGAAGGTCGGGGGTAGGGGTTCAAGTGAGATTGGGGGAAGGCCAAGGCTGGGATGGCCCAAGGACTCTTTGAGGGACCTGGATGGAGCACTCTTGCGCCTCCTGGCCCACAGAAGCAAATATTTTAGACTTTCCTTGGCCTCTTCTGGCCAGTCAGCGACTCCTGCCACGGTTCTGTTGCCAGGCTGTCAACCAGGTGGGACACCCCATGACGTGAAGTTAAAATTACATTGCGACGCTGATGACGTCATCGATCATGGCTTTAGAATGTTAAGTGGGCCCTAACCTGCCTTCAGTGGGAGCCTCGTCAATGGCATGATTCACTGTCATAAAAGTTAGGGTGACTGGGAACAGGGTTGGAGCCAGGGGCTAGATTTTAACTCCTCGCATACACCATTCTCACTGGGCAAGGGGGGTCAAAATCCCTGCCTTAGGAATAGGAGTAGGCCATTCAGCCCCTCAAGTCTGTTCTGCATCTATAGCCTTTGGGGGAGACAGCTCCAAATTTCCACTACCATTTCTGTGAGAAAGTGCTTTCCAATTTCACGCCTAAATGTTCTAGTTCTAATTGTAACCCTGTGACCCCTTGTCCTGAATTCTCCCACATTAGAATATAGTATCTACACTATCGAATCCCTTTATCATTTTAAACACCTCAATTAGTTCACCCCTCAACCTTCTAAACTCGAGGGAATACAACCTGCCTTCATAATTTAAAGCATTAAGCCCTGGTGAATCTGCGCTGTCAAGGCCAATATATCTTTCCTGCGGTTTGGTGCCCAAAACTGAACTCAGTACTCCAGATAGTGCCTGACCAAGGCTCTGTACAACTGAAGCATCAATTCCTCACATGAATTACAGCCCTCTTGAGATAAAGGCCAACATTCTATTAGCCTTTTTGATTACATTTTTTAGCTGTGCACTGGCTTTCAGTGATTTGTGTACATGGACACCTAAATCCTTTAGTTCCACCACAGCTCCTAGACTTTCACCATTAAGAAAACATTCCGATTTGCCTTTCTCAGCGGACAATCTCTAACTTCTCCCACATTAAACTCCATCTGCCACCAGTTTTGTCCACTCACCTTGTCTTTCTATGTCACTTTGTAACTTCCTGCTCCCATCCACAAAACTTACTGTGCCTCCTAACTTAGTGCCAGCTGCAAACTTGGATAGACAACTCTCTATTGCTTCATCTAAGTTATTAATATATATGGTGAAAAGCTGAGGCCCCAGTACAGATCCCTGGGGAGCTCCACTTGTCATACCTCGCCAATTAGAGAAGAAACCCTTTCAGCTAAAACTTAAGGGGCTTAATGCCACCCGTTACTGGCAAAAAATGGTGAAAGAGCGGCGGCCAGTAAGTATTAGCGCCCTGCAAAAAAAAAGGCGGAATGGTGACATCAGTCAGCATGCAATGCCGACTTAACGTCACCATGGCCAACTTCGACCCTAGCACTGAGTTATAACCACACCAGGGAAACCCAGCATGCAAACAGACTCACAGAGGTGCTTCAGGTAAGTTTGCATTTAAAATTTTGGACTGGGTTTTTTTGATTTTATTGAAGTAGTGCTTGCTGTAATATATGTTAAAAGTTTTTTAAGTGTGTAGGGGGCACTGCTGGATGCTTGCAAGGCCTCTGATGGTAAAGGAAGGCCTCTGAGAAAAAAGAAACTGCTGCAAATACTCAGGCAATATCCATGGAGAAAAAAAGAGTTCATATCGAAGGTCAAGATTCTGCCTGACCTGCTAAGTTTTTCCAGCATTTTATGCTGTCATTTCAGATTTCCAACATCTGCTCGCAGAGGACGAGGTAGACGCAGAAGAGGAGGAAACAGAAGAGGAGGAAGCAGAAGGAAGGATGCAGCCCAGACAGCCCCTTTCTGGCCGGGATATCCGGGATGGAATCATCCGCCTGCAGTATCAGTGACCACAACCTCAATCCCCCTTTCGACATTTGTCCCACACCTTACCTTCCATCTGTTACTGACCATCACAGCATCCCCTTGGCCACAATACTGAAATAAAAGCCACCACAAAGCATACTTTCCAATCCAATTTTATACATCTATCCATCCAATATGACATCAAGAAATCAACTCATCACACTTATGCATTCTTTTAGTGACTGTCTTGTGTGTGCCTTTGCCTATCCTACTGATGTTATGCAGTGCTACCCCAGTGGCTGCAGCATAGCTGGTGGAAGGCTGCTGACTTTCAGTGGGGGACACTGCAAATGGCCTTGCTGGTCGACCTTGAGGAGCTGGTGGCTGGGAGAGTCAAATAAATCTTCTACTTCTTCTTCACTCTCCTATCCCTCTTCTTGGTCAACCACTGGCTGGGCAGACTGCATTTCTTGGGTGTGTGAAATGAGGAAGGCACAAGGGTGGAGTTGTGGTGATGGGAGGGCGGGAAAACAAGAGGTGCTTGCTAGAAGGAGGTTAATGTATGAGGATACCAGCATCTTGCATCCTTTCAGCCCCACCGCTGGCCAAGGGCTCAGCCATGTCCCTGCCAAGAATGGCCAGCACCGTCTCTTCGAAGGGGGTGAGGTGAAGCTAGGAATGGGAGATGTGCCTCGTGATTGATACAGATTGTTGGTAGGTGAGTGATTGGGGCGGAGTGGGGGGAGTCATGCATTGAGCAGTGTGCAAGGCTAGTGGTGCAGTTGGTAGAAGACGGCTTTTGAAGATGCATTCACTGACCTTGACCAGTGGTCTGAGGTCATGAAGCTTCTTCGGGCACGGAGCCAGGTAGTGGGGGCGGCACTGCTGGCATTGACGGCCTCGGTGATGTGATGCCACGTCGTTCTTTCTGGAGGGCCTCCTGGCCCCTGTGGGTGGAGGGCCTATCTTGCAGTGTTGACTCCCTGCACAAAGCTGGAATGCTGCGTCCGAGACCCTGGGTACCCCTTCCCTGGCTTGTTGAACCATTTGTGTTAGTGCTGAAGCACTTTTCCCATTTTTTGAGGTTCAGAAGGGAATTCAGCTTTAAGTGGTGAAGACTCCCATTTGGGACTTCTTTTTAATGGTAAATTTTTTATTGAAAGGCAGTAAGGGCTGAAAACTGCATTTTTTACTGCATTTTAATTTGTATTAGTTCTGAATGCATTGCCCCTTTAATTCATAGCCGCTTTAATTGCCCACAATGCCTTGTGAACTCCACAGTATCGCTCCCAGAGGCTGCAACGCCGACTGTGGATGGAACTTCCAGTCGGAGGCCCCCATTAATTCCACCAGGAGGGCGGTTTTTTTAAATTATTCGTTCCAGGATGTGGGTGCCGCTGGCAAGGCCAGCATTTATTGGCCATCCCTAATTGCCCTTGAGAAGGTGGCGGTCAGCCGCCTTCTTGAACCGCTGCAGTCCGTGTGGTGAAGGTACTCCCACAGTGCTGTTAGGGAGGGAGTTCCCAGATTTTGACCCAGCAACGATGAAGGAACCGCGATATATTTCCAGGTCAGGATGGTGTGTAACTTGGAGGGGAACTTGGAGGTGGTGGTGTTCCCATGCGCCTACTGCCCTTGTCCTTCTAGGTGGTAGAGGTCACGGGTTTGGGAGGTGCTGCCGAAGAAGCCTTGGCGAGTTGCTGCAATGCATCCTGTAGTGGGTACACACTGCAGCCATGTTGCACGGTAAGTTAGTGCTGCACTACACATCGCCAACCCCCAGTGCAAATTTTTGACCGGTAGTGCTGCGGCCATTTTCAGTGGCTGTTAACTCGAGATGTCGGTGTCACTGGCAATTCTCCTGGCGTACAAATATTTTTCCCCCTACATCCCTATTCTCTGTCTCCTCCATGAACATGAACTCTCCATTTGGTCTTGGTCCAACATGAAATGGATAAGATGAGAAGAAGCCTACTGTGCTAGAATATTGCTGTGAAATGACAATGCAGCTTTACATAATTGAATACTAAATTAGGGGGAATGACGAAACAAGGAAGAATGCAAGAGACTGCAAGGACATAGACAGGCTAGAAAAATGGACAGATATGTGGCAAAAGAATTCAACATAGATAACTGTGAATCAGTACATTTTGGAAGAATAGAGAATGGAAATATACTCTAAATATTAAAACTCTCATATAGTAAAGGAACAGAGGTGTTCAGATCTTGGATTGGAGGCTAAAAATTCTGTACAAGAGATTGGTTAGGCCATAGGTGAAGTACTCTGATCTCTACTTGACCTGCCATCTATTCCATCAGCATGGGTGCCATTTATACTGTGGCACCTTGGTCCTCAGAATCGGCCGATGAGCCCCAACACCAGCAGCTGCAGCCACACCAGCAGCACCAACACCACCACCAATCTTCTCCTCAACCACCTGATGCTGCACAGGACAGAGGGCATCAATGGAGGGCTGCACCACGCCGGAGGCGATACCCCCAACACAGGATATACAGGCAGAGGATGAGCTTCCTCAACATGACTGAGCAGCAGTGCCAAAGGAGGCTTAGGCTATTGCGCCAGGTCGTTACAGCCATTTGCACATTGCTCGAGCAAGATCTGCAGCCCAGAGGAGCGGGTGGACACGCCTTACCAGTGGCTGTCAAAGTCACCAGCGGCCTCAACTTCTTCGCCTCAGGCTCCTTCCAGGGATCTGCAGCAGACATTTGGGGCATCTCGCAGATGGCCACCCACAGATGCATCACACAGGTCACTGACGCCCTCTTTGACAAGTCAGCCAATTATATCAACTTTGCCACTGATGATGCCAGTGTTACTGAGCGGGCGCTCGGCTTTGCCGCTCTGGCTGACTTCCCACAGATGGGGATGTGATAATGTAGATAGAGAGAGGGGAATGGGTGGACGTGCAAGGTATGTTGGTGTGAGTAAGGATGTGCAGGGGTAGGGTTGGGAAGGCAGAGTGATGGGGATGCAGTTGAGTGTGGTTTTGTACTCACCTTTCTTGATCTAATGAGATCATTGAAACTTTTTCAGCACTGCACCCAGGTCCTCCTGAACACATCCCTGCTGTTCACCTCCTCTGCAATTTGGAGCCAGGCTCTTTTTGTCTCTTGAGGAGGTCTCTTCCACCCATTGGAAGGGAAGAGGGCCTCCCTGCGTGCTGTCACTCCCTCCACAAGCATATAGAGGGAGTCATCGGAGAACCTGGTTGCAGCCCTCTGCCTCTGTGCAGTCATCTCTCCAACTGTTTGGCGCAATGAAAACCTCCAGTGCAGTGACTGCACATTCCTGTGGCCATGGCTTCTTTAAATCACAGAATCCCCACAATGCAGATAAAGGCCATTTCGGCCCATCGAGCCTGCACCGACACATATCCCACCCTATCCCCGTAACACTAAGGGTCAATTTATCATAGCCAAATCAACCTAACCTGCACATCTTTGGACTGTGGGAGGAAACCGGAGCACCCGGAGGAAACCCACACAGACACGGGGAGAATGTGCAAACTCCACACAGACAGTCACCCGCGGCCGGATTCGAACCCGGGTCCCTGGCGCTGTGAGGTAACAGTGCTAACCACTATGCCACCGTGTCGCCCTGGCTGAATATCCCGGCTGAAAACACGTCATGGATAACGTCATCAGACCTGCACCATTTAATAGGGCCAGGTAACGCGCAGGGTGGGCTTAACAGGCCCCATTATCGCAAAGTCGATTTCTGCAGTGGGATGGAAACAACAACGGGGTCGCGACCCGACCGCCCGCATCCGACCCGCCCAGGTACAGAAAATTCCAGCCATAGGGTGGCGAGCCATACCATTTTTGGTATATAATCCAGCAGTATGAAGGTAAATTGTTTATCCTGCCCCACACTATCCCATAATCTTCATGCATAAGCTTAAGTTTCAGTTCATAGGAAGTGCAGGCTTGACTATTAGAAGCTGCCTTTTACATTGAGTATAATTGAAGAGTATTGGGAAGAAGCCTGGAATGTAAAGGGAGAACAATAGATCAAAGTCCAGACACGAGGATGCTGAGTCCTGTCACAAAGAAGCACTTAATTCGTTGAATAGCTTCAAAAAGCTGAAAAATTGCCTGATGATATACAAAGATCATCTCAATCAAGAAGTGAAAAGATATTAAAAAGGGTAAGAAACTAGTTTATTAAGGCAGTGAAAGGCAGGAGAAGGGAAAAGGAGCCCCAAAATAAAGGGAAATAAAGTGGAAGGAGAATGGGAGAAACAGACAAGAAAATGGGGGATACTAGCTCTAAAGTTGCTAAAGTCGGTGTTCTGACCGGAGGGCTGCAGAATGCCAAGGATAAAGATTAGATAGTGTTCCTGATGTTAGCATTGACCTAGAACAGCATAAGGGGGAAAGACAGAGAGATTCGAGTGTAAATGAGAGGGGAATTTGAACTGGTGAGCCACAAGGAGATCAGGGTCACACGTATGGACTGAATGGAGATGTTCAACAAAGCATACAGCCATTTGCATTTGGTCTCCCCACTGTAGAATCAACTATACCATAAACAGTAGATTTTAGATGGGTGGAAATACACGTAAATTGGTGTCTCACGTGGAAGGAGTGCTCGGCCCCTTGGTCAATGGTGTGGGAAGTGGCAAATAGACAATTGCTACATCTGTTGTGGTTGCACAGGAAAGTGCCAGAAGAAGGGAGGTTGAAGCGTTGGAAGAGTAAGAAAGAGTTGGGAGAGAAGCAGAGATGGGAGCTGAGGGGAAGATATGCTTAGCAGCAGTATCAGGCTGTAGATGACATCTCCTCTGCCCTGCTTTTACAGACAATGAAAGCAATTAACTGCCTCAATGTAATAGGAGTCCGCAATCCTGCATGTTGACATTTACTTGTCGTTCTCTCCCGCCCTGTTTTGTTCAGTCCTATAAGGGGGTGTGCATAGTCTGCCACTTACCAATTCAAGGATCAACACCCAACATGTTAACCTATCTCTTCTCTTTTCAGATGCTGATGGACGTGTTGTATATTTCCAGCATCGCCTGTTTTTATTTTGTATTATTGCCATGGTTAACAGATTATGCATTTCTGATTCTTCTAAATCATATTTATAACTGGGGTCAGAAATACCAGGATACTAGCTGGTTGTATGAGAACCAATACAGTAAGTTGCACTCTGTCATTGAATGCATTGTGTTAAAGCATAAAATTGCATTAAATGTTTGATGCATTGTGTGTGTAGGCCCAGTAAATATATGATGCGGAGATATATGCCATACAGTATTGAAAGTGACATTTAGTAGATATAAAATTCGCCAAAAATAGTTTGCTGATGCCATTTTTTTGAATGTTGTTTTTGAAAGCTGGGTGTTATGTTCAGTTACTAATTGGATAAATAGACCAGAGTTTTCTTGCATGTTTACACTTTTAATGCAATGAAGCCTGCAGAATATCGTTGAGGTTCTTTCATTCTGACCCCTGACACTGTCACTTCCAATGTCCATAAATAACCTGTGAGTGTCAAAAAGGATAATGTCATCAGGGAAACTGCAGAAGAGCAAACTGACAGCTCTGGAAAAACATCTTTTAGCTGAAAGGCAGAAGAGCAAAAAGCTTTATGCTGCAAGACAGCACAGAGGTTAGCCAGTTCAAAGCATTAATTACTCAAATGTTTTTCTATCTCTGAATCCCATACGTCAGAATGCATTTAATTCAAATTAATATCTTGTGGTTTGCAACTAATCAGAATGAATAATTCTTCTTTCTAAAGGCAGGCTTACCTCAGGTTTACATTGGTTTGGGGAACAGAAAACTATATTCAATCCGAATCTGAGGTTGGAGTGTAAGATTTGCAAATTTATAGCAAACAGTATACACACTGTCTTAGGTATCTGGGTGAAGCATTGATCATTCCTAACATTCAAATTGGGTGGCCAACAGTCACTGATTCTTCACAGACCCATTTAATTATAAGAAGAAATTTGAAATTCTTCAAGTACTTCGTTGTGTCGTACATGGGTTAGCTTTAATTAACCCCTATAAATCTTTCAAAGCAACATTGGCCTGGAGCCATGGGCAGGCCATCATTTCATAAGAGTACATGTTCTCAGATCATATCAGGCTTGGATGCTCTTAGTGACCATCTTTGCACAGCAGAGTGGAGATTGGTGCAGGTTCCAATCCGGGAGCTGGCCCTTAAAGCAGTACTGCTCGACTATTCCAGTTGGCCAGCAGTCAAGAAAGAAAAAAAAAAACTGACGCTACTGCTTCAGGAGTTTAATCACCGCCCTCAAGTCAGCTTCCAGAATGCAAATTGTGCCAATCTCCTTCTGCCTGGTGGGCACACTCGCTAAAGAGTCCCATGACATCAACTGAATATGTGTTCTCTTGGAGCATGGCAGTGTTCTCAGGGTCGTGGAGATTTAAAAGTTGAGATACAGGAGGAAAGCGCTTACTGAAATGACATCCCTTCCCCAAGGAGCGCAATATGAAAATGAGATTCTGAGAAACTCAAAAGTCTTAGTTATCAACAGAAAAAAAAGACAGAACATAAAAGTTTCCCCAAAGTAAATGTGACTATTACGTAGAATATACATAATAGAAACAGGCCATTCGGCTCAACCAGTTCATGCCGGCGTTTATGCTCCACTTGAGCCTCCTTCTGTCTTTCCTCAACTAACTCTAACAGCATAACCCTCTACTCCCTTCTCCCTCATATGCATATCTAGCTTCCCTTAAATGTATCTATACTATTCGCCTCAACCACTCCCTGTGGTAGCAAGTTCCACATTATCACCACTCTCTGGGTAAAGAAGTTCCTTCTGAATTCCCTATTGGATTGCTTGGTGACTATTTTATATTGATGGCCTCTAGTTTTACTCTTCCCCATAAGTGGAAACATTCTCTGTATCCACTCTATCAAAACCTTTCAGAATTTTAAAGACCTCTATTAGGTCACCCCTCAGCCTTCTATTTTCAAGAGAAAAGAGACCCAGCCCACTCATCCTTTCCTGATCGGTTTCACCTCGCATTTCTGCTATCATCCTTGGAAATCTTTTTTGCACCCTCTCCGTGCCTCTATATCCTTTTTATAATTTGGCGACCAGAATTGTACGCAGTACTCCAAATGTGGTCTAACCAAGGTTCGATACAAGTTTAGCATAACTTCCCTACTTTTCAAGTCAGACTATCTACTAGTGGCAGTAACATTTTGAACCTTCAGTAGGGAGCTGAAGTAAATTGTGATTGCCTTGCTTCATTGAGCACTTAGGCGCTTTGTTGCTTATTGGGTCATATGCTGTAGCCTTGACTTTTTGCATTCTTTGTAGTTAATTAGCCATATTACTTATCACAGTGCCCCATGCCTTGGAGTGCAAATTAACGAAGTATAACTGAAATATGCTAAATATACATTTGCGCCTTTCATCTGATTGTGTCCACAATACTGCAATAGCAATTTACATAGAAATATGCAAGTTCCAACACAGAAAAAGACCATTTGGCCTAACCAGTCTGTGTCAGCATTTATTGTCCACGCAAGCAAATAGTCTAAATCCATTTACCCACTCTGTTTCCATAGCCCTTTGTCACCATTTCCTTTATCCACATACCTAATCTAATCTTGAATGTTGACATAGTTTCTGCCTCAACCACTAACTCTTGAAGTGAATTCCACATCCTCACAACTCCCCGAGTAAAGATGTTCCTCCTGCCCTTGCATTCTAAATTCCTTACATTTAATCTGTAGCACCTCATTCTTGACCCCTCAACTGCTGGAAACAGTCTGCTTCCATCTACTTGGTCCCATCCTTTCATAATTGCAAACAGTTCGATCACATTACCCTATAATTGGCATATTTCTAATGAAAAAGACTCCATTTTTCTAGTCTTTCTTCGTATTTGCATTTCCTCATACCAGGCAACATCTGAGTAATTCTACCCTCTTTAAAACCTTAATATCCTTGCTATAATGTGGAGCCCCGTACTGCACATAGTGCTCTGAAGTCTTTTTAAGGTTTTATATAGGCTCATCGTTATCTCTTGGCTTTTATATTCTATACCTCCTGTGATAAAAGCTAGGATTCCATTCATTTTTTACCGCTTTATCAATCTGAGGTTCTGCCTTTAATGTCCTATGAACCTGTATCCCCAAATCCCTCTGCTCTTCTACATGAACCATACAATAGTACCTGCCCTGGAGTGCTACATTTGCTTTATCTTGTTTTTGGAACTTAAAAGACCAATTCCCACTTTTACTGAGTACATCTGACATGTTGCTTTAACTTTATTCTTTTTTTCCCTCTTTATGCCTCTGTAAAGTGCCTTCGGATGTTTATCTATGTTAAAGTTGCCATATAAATGCAAGTTGCTGTGAGTTGAATTACAACCTAGGTGCAGACAGCTATAGATAGAAATAGTGATGCATTATTCTGCAACATTTTCTCCTTGCATGTTATTTGAGACTCCCACCTTAACTTCAACAGGAGAACCCGAAGGAACAGCATAAAAGGCCATTTATACCATTTCTGCAGCATTCCCGACGATCTCCCACTGACTTAACAGTGGGAGATCAGGAAAACTCCAAGGAAATTCTACCTCTGTGCATTTAAAACTACTCTGAGTGATTAGAATTATTTTCAAGGATGTTAGGAAAACAAATTGTTGTAAGTTTAACCTGACATGCTTGCCTAGCTGAAGCTGAGGGTATCTGAACTACGACCCATGGATCACATGTGATCCATGATCCCTGGCCTGTGAAACTCCAGAAACCCAAGGTCCAATTTTAACATCCTAACATCTGCGGGAAGCCAGCAGTACTCCCATGCTGGCGTCTTTGTCAGAGGCCCGGCAGATATTAACTCTTGGGCCTCGTTTGAATGCCACCGGTCAGCTGCTCGACCGTTTCTGGCAGAAAGCAGCAGCTGGCCAGCTGGGGTGGGGGAGTGGGAAACTAACATTGGGCAGCCCACAGGCACCAAGAAAAGGTTGCCGGCAACAAGTGAAATCCAGGGGTTGGGTAATTGCAAGGTTTTCAGGTCTGAGGGGCCTTCTGCCTGCTGTCCAAAAAACAGCTGCCAGAAAACCTCGAAACAATCCTGGCCGAATGTCCCTGTACAAAGAAGGTCTTGCCTTAGAAATTTTGCAGTTTCTGGCAGCCCCGCTCTAACTGTCCCATTGGAGAGGGGCAAGGTATGTTATCTAAGACCCATTTCTTCTGGGTTCTTCCCAAAATGAGTGCCCCACTGGTGACACTAGAAGAAAATGAGGCTGAAGAGCTGTTCTCAATACGACCCCTGCCTCATTCACATGGTAATCCTTTGCCTGTGCCTATTGCAGGCATTGATTTACACTTTGCTCCTCGTGCATCCTTGGAAATCCTGGAGTGATGTAAAAGTGGTGGAGACCCAAAGTCATAGGTCACCTACCTTTTTTTCCTGTGCTCTGTGTCTCAGAAATAAGAATTCCCTGGGCACAAGTCACAGGAAAATCAGCCCTTTTAAAATTTATCCTGGTAGTTTTCTACACAAGTAAAAGATAAATCTCTGAAAAATGATTGAGTAGCAATAACGGATTTTGTGTGTACACTACTGCCTTGCTAAAGTGAAGGTAGGCCAGAATATCAAAAGGACTTGATCTCTGTTCTTGTCTGTCAGTTCTCCATTCTATGCCTAGTTTGTTATGCCTGTAGACATGTATGGGTCAATTATTGCTTACACTGTGAGCAGGGTCCTGTAGCTCAGTGACTAAAAGAATGACCTCCCTTTGGTCACAGATTGAAGTTTGAAGAAAGCCTCACACTCAAATCTGCCAACTATGTACCTAATGGGTTTTGTCAGTTCTTCAACAAGCTATTGGTGGGATAACCTTCTCAGAAGAAAAAAAAATTTCTAACACACACCTTCCACTCGGGAGGGAAATGTAAGTTTTAGAATGGTAATAGACTAAATAACCGAAGAACAGTTAACAACATAGAGGGCTAGAAATACGGTACCTTCGTGCCTCCTGTTAGCGCCCGGGCGTGGTGATTCCAATGCTGCCCGCGAAATTCAGTCGGCATTTAGCGCCGCGCTAACACTTAGCGCCTGGCCCTCTAGCGCCGCTCAGACTGTGACGTTAATGAATGTGCAACGTCCCGTTAGCGATCCGGATGCGAAATTCAATCACTTTCCCTGACTTAACGCCTGGCGCTGAGAACGACAGAAATAGCAGGTGTTGATACCTGGGATTGCCGCTCCCGGGGCGCTATTTAAAGGGATCACGGTTTATTGGGCGGCCTGATTCACTGCTGGCTTGTCAGATAGTGTTTTGGCTGCGTTCACAGTTTCTCCATGTTTGCTTTGTTGCTGCTCTAACAGTTTCTTCACTTGTATTGCTCTGAACATTTCTACGTCCTCTTTTCTCTCATTTATGAGGGCTGTACTGGCACTCCACCTTCCCCCCGGCAACTACGTCAGAGGCAACGGATGCAGAGACAGAGATTGCCAAATGTGGCCAGAGGTAGGAGGAGGGCAGACAGACCTCACAACAGGAGGCCTTACCCCCACAGGGTTTCCCGGGAGCACTTCTCCTAAATTCATCTCTCGGAGGAGCAGTGTCTTAGAAGGCACCGCTTCAGCAAGGAGGTGGTCACAGAGCTCTGCCACCTCCTGCAGCCAGACCTCCAGCCTCAGCTCAGGACCAGGATGTCTATCTCAGTGGCACAGTCGCTCTCAATTTCTACGCCAGCGGCTCCTTCCAGGCTTCAGCAGGAGATATTGCAAAGACTTCGCAGTTCGCCATCCATTGCTGCATCCGGGAGGTAACAGACGCTCTCTACAGAAGGAGAAGGGAGTACATCTCATTCCCCATCACCAGAGAGAAGCAGGACGAGCTCATGTGGCTTTGCAAGGATAGCGGGCTTCCCCATGATTCAGGGCGTCATTGACTGCACCCACGTGGCATTGCGGGCACCTCATCACAATGCAAAGGTGTTCCGTAACCGCAAAGGCTACCACTCGCTGAATGTTCAGTTGGTGAGTGACCACAGACAGCGCATCCTCGCCGTCAATGCCCGCTATCCTGGCAGCAGCCACGATGCATTCACCCTGCGACAGACTGGTGTCCAGCAATGTTCCACTCACCACATGAAGTTCGCGGCTGGTTGCTTGGAACAAGGGTTATCCACTCGTCACCTGGCTGATGACACCCCTCCGCAACCCCAACAATCCTGCTCAACACGCCTACAGTGACAGCCATAGCACCACCAGGAACCTGATCAAACACACTATCGGGGTGCTAAAGCAACGGTTCCATTGCCTTGACCGCTCTGGAGGAGCCCTGCAGTACTCCCCTGATCGAGTCTCCCTTTTCATCATTGTGTGCTGCATGCTGCACAACCTGGCCACTCTGAGGGCCCAGCCATTGCCACCAGGGATTGCAGGTCCACCTCAGGAGGAGGAAGAGGGACAGGAGGAGGAGGAAGAAGAGGAGGAGGAGGATGAAGAGGAGGAGGAGCAGCAGCAATGGAGGAGGGAGGCACTCAATCTTGCTTCTGCAAGGGCCGTGTGTGAGCGCCTCATTACACAGCGCTTCCAATCAATGATATAGCACATGGCGTTTGCGCAGCACAACCACATCATTACATCCAGCTCGCAGCCCCTATCACCGGGCAAAGGTCAAATGAGAAACATCACAAAATGTGCAATGTCAAATTAACAATTTATTATCGAACACAACTCTCTCTTATGAAATACAACTATCCATACAGAAACATAACCATTTATCAACAAACACAACTCTTTCTTATCAAACTGAACTATGTTACTAAACACAAATATTTATTTACAAGCATAATTATTTGTTCACAAACACAACAATATATTTACAAACACTTCAATTTATTAACACACACTACCCCCATTTGCTACTAAAGTATTCTTTACTTCCCCTCCTTCAATGATTTCCCTCCCCCTTTTGAGTTCCCCCCTCCCAACCCTACTGCTCCTCCGTAATGTGGCCCCAGTGGCTGCAGCAAGGCTGCTGAGTCTGGGAGCCAGAGACTGCAGATGGCCTTGCAGGACGCCCTCGACCAGCTCTGGGCCTGGAAGGCCCGGCTGCAGACTGCACCACCTCAGCATGGGCGGCAGCAGTCTGGGATGGCTGGGTTACAGGCTGCGACAAGTGCAATGGTGCTGTGGCAGTGGTGGCAGCAGGAATGCTGTCATCCTGAGAGAGGTCAGCACCTTCCTGCTCGACCGACACACTGCCACTCCCCCGGGGCAGAACCTCAGCATCTGGAGCAATTCGCTCGAGCACAGATTGCTGGCATGCTGCGGCACCATGAGATCCCCGGTGGACTGTGTGCGAACCAGTGACGATGGCAGCAGTCAGCGCTTCTGTGGCATCCATCTGAGACTGCATCAGAGCAGTCTGAGACTGGATGCCACCAACCACTGACTTAATTAAAACACTAAGCTGCTGCGTTGCTTCGGCCTGTGCTGCAATTCCTGCTGCCACCTCACCCATGACACGCGGCATGAGGTCTGGGTCCCCATGGTCTCTGTGCAAGTCAACCATCTTTTGCAAACTGCCAAGGATGGGCTTGATTGTGTGAGCAGAGCTGAGTGCAGTGTTAGAGGTGGACTCCTCCATGCTCCTAGCCAGTGCATCCCTGGTCTCGGGCACCCTTGCCATTGCACCCATGAGCTCGGTGTGCATGCCCATCGCTCGTCTGGTCAACTCTCCACATCGAGGTCCTCATCTGAGTCCTGTGCAGCAGAACTCGCGCGCGCACTCACCCTCCGGGGAGATGGCCCCCAAGCTTCCTTTTCCCCGTGGCATTGCTGCAGCCCGCTGGGTCCCGGAGCTTCACCCACATCAGAGCCATTTAGTAGGCTCCCCTCCAGCGACCGCGTGGCCCCATTATTGGACCTAGCGCCTTCGGGAGACACAGGCAGTGAGGCTCTGGCTTGTTCTTCCTCCTCCTCTCCCGCGTCGCTGCCACTGGGAGGCTGAGGGACAGGCTGGTCAGCTGGTGGCTGATTATCTGAAAGCATAAAGGCACAAGAGAGGGGTTAAGGTCAGGGGAGGGGGGCAGGAAGGGAGCAAGGAATGAAGACAGTATACTTCGATGGAAAGTGGGAAAGGCTTGTGGTGTGAGGGGGAAGTGGTATGAGAGAAGAGGGAGAGGTGATGAACATACAGTTGTTGTCCTCAAGGGGGTCGAAGTCTCTGACAGCCACAGCGCCCACGACCTGTGCCCCAATGATGCGCCCCACTCGCTCCTCCAGGTCTGTAAGGGTGGGTGCAGGTCTGCCACACCTCCTCCCGTTCGTAGCTGCTCCCTCCTGTTGTGAGCAAGCTTGGCCTCCAAGAAAAAGGAAAGCGTGTGAGTGAGTGTGCAGCTATGTGTTTGGCAGATGTGCCTACCATAGTTGAATAGCTGTTAATGTATGCAAGGTGTGAGATGTGGCTATTACTTTTAGTAGATGGGCATAGTTGGTGGGTGAGTGTTGGGGATGTGGCGGTTTATACAGTGTGTGAACAGAGTGAGGTTGAGATGGTGGGATGTCGAGGTTTTTGAAGCATGTACTCACCCTGACCACCCGAGTGAGGTCGTTGAATTTCTTCCGGCACTGGGTGAGAGTTCTGTGGACCACACTCCTGGCCGACACGTCGTTGGCGACCTCCCTCCACATCCTCCTAAAGGCCTGTGGCAATGGCCTCCTGCCAGTGTCCGGGAAGAGCATTGCCCGTCGGCGTTCCACGGCCGCGACCAGAGCCTCCAAAGCGTGGTCGCTGAACCAGGCGAGCTCGCTCTCTGGGCCTCTGATCAGCCATGACTTCTTTGAGTGAAGGCTTGCAGCTCCTTGCAGGCCCAGTTCACAAGCAGCAATGATCAGAGTGAGGCTGTGCAGCATGATTGAACCTCCCCTTTCAGAACTGGAAGGCGCCAGTCTGTCTAATGACTTTCTAATTGACAGCGCCTGAACTTGAGTGGAGCTCTGAAGGTAGAGCCCCGCTCTCCGCGTTAGCGCCCTAAGAGAAGTGTGTAGCGCTTGATTTAGCGCTCCACTTCCCTCTTGGGGCGCTAAAACGCAATTTTGTGGTCGCCGGCGCTAATTAGCACCCAGGCGATGTTAGCGCCCCAAAATGGTCGATACCGAATTTTTCCCCCATAAGGATTAAAAAGATGGCTGAGAATTTTCAGGTACAATCTGTACTTTTAGGAAGCAAAGGTGTCTCTATTACTATTGTAACACAGTATAATGTACCATTATAATGAATATATTCGCTTGAGGAAGCAGGGTCTGGTTGGTCTATCAAAAACACAAATGTTACTTTCCATTCCTTTCTTTTTTAGAATTAAAATCTATCAATTGTGCAATATAAAATTGTTTAAAATTAACCAACGTGTGCTATTTATAACATCAACATTTTGCACAGGAGTATTCCCCTGGACCCTAATAGTTGGCACTATTGGGGATGGGAGAACAACATTTGGAAGGAGTGCGTACAATTCTAAATTCTAAGAATCTGTTACTGAGATGCAAATCGGAGCTACGAACCAGGTCTTTTTAACAATTGCAGTCAAGGCTATTGAGATATTCTACCCAACAAAATTCTATACATCCTGCAACCTTGCAAATGGAGTGAGAAAGCTCTTGAGAAAAGGTTACCTGGCATGCAGTTTTTGATTAGTATATCTGTGAAATCAGAAGCTCGCTCTCTCTTTCCGCTCTTTGGTTTCTTGGCCCTGTCCCCTTCTTGACTCGGTAGGGATCATTTTCAACTTTCTGAAAAATGGGTGGTCGGCAGTCGAAAATCGGTGGGGGTAGGGGGGGTGGTGGGGCAGTGCTGAGGGCACTTCAGTTGCCCCATTGATGTCCAAAGCCCACCTGATGCAATTTTCAGGCAGGGCTGTAGATGGGCAAGCAGCCTGCCTGCCAGAAACCGGCGTAAGGCCACCTCAGGATGGAAATCGGGGTCCTGCATCTGTTGGAGGTCCCCGGTTACAAATTTCGAGTACAAATGTGCGGAGCATGCACTGCGCACACTCCACCTACTTGTACAGACGACGACGGCCTGAGGGACCTGCTGGAGGCCGCTCACAAACAGTCCGTGAAATGTTTCATCTTAATTTCTGTGAGTACAGGAGGAGCGGTAATTGCATAGATTGGTAACTGGTAAGCGCACCTCAGGTAGGGGGCGGGGGAGAGCAAGCGTGCAGCAGGGCACGGCCGCAGCTTTAGTGCGCCAGGTTTTTAAAAAACCTATCTGTTCCTGAGATGTGTGCGACGCTGGCAAGGCCGCATTTGCCATCCTAGTTGACCTGAGGCCATTAAGAATCGACCATGTAGTGTGGGACTGCAGTAGAGCAGGTTCCCTTCCTGAAAGACGTTAATGAACCAGTTGAGTCTTTAAGGCAATTTGGCAGCTTTCGTGGTTATTTTATCTGGTGCCAGCTCACAAATCACCAGATTTCCCATTTTGCCATGGTGGGATTTGAACTCACAACTTCTGGATTGCTAGCCCAGTACCAAAACAACTAGGTTGCTGTACCCTCGGTGAAGATATTTAAAGTAAAACATTTGGGATAGGCCGGTTTCCATACTGAAGTTGATTGCTCTGAGATCACTTGCAGTCGGGAAACTGGCCTTTTCAAATTCATCTGGCCTAGCAACGCTGCATGTCGGAATCCATTCCCACATTGCATGCACTTCCCATTTGTGCATGGGTGATTTATGCAATGGCCCACAAATGGGCCCGAAATTCTGATGGCTGGGGACAAGCAGGAGAAAAGATGTGCCTCGGCCCATCTATAACACATTTTAATGCTCAAAGGATTGCAGAAGTTCAGCCCCCTCTTTCCTTCTCCACTAAGTTAATACTGCACACTCTTCCCCCTTCCCCAGCCCTTTTTCTTCTCCCTCCTTCCACTGTTCATTCTGCCAGTGTCCTTTCCCACTTCTTCACTCAGTTCATACTGGCAATGTCCTCATAGAATCATAGAAATTTACAGCACAGAAGGAGGCCATTCGGCCCATCTTGTCCGTGCCGGCCGACAAAGAGCTATCCACCCTAATCCCACTTTCCAGCACTTGGTCCGTAGCCTTGTAGGTTAAGGCACTTCAAGTGCATATCCAAGTAGTTTTTAAATGTGATGAGGGTCCCTGCCTCTACCACCCTTTCAGGCAGTGATTTCCAGACCCACATCGCCCTCTGGGTGAAAACATTTCTCCTCAAATCCCCTCTAAACCTCCGACCAATTATTTTAAATCTATGCCCCCTGGTTATTGACCCTTCTGCTAAGGGAAATAGGTCCTTCCTATCCACTCTATCTAGGCCCCTCATAACTTTATACACCTCAATTAGGTCTCCCCTCAGCCTCCTCTGTTCCAAAGAAAACAAACCCAGCCTATCCAATCTTTCCTCATAGCTAAAATTCCCCAGCCCAGGCAACATCCTCGTAAATCACCTCTGTACCCTCTCTAGTGCAATCACATCCTTCCTGTAATGTGGTGACCAGAACTGCACGCAGTATTCTAGCTGCGGCCGAACTAGTGTTTTATACAGTTCACGCATAACCTCCCTGCTCTTATATTCTATGCCTCGGCTAATAAAGGAACGTAACACATATGCCTTCTTAACAACCTTATCTACCTGTCCTGCCACCTTCAGGGATCTGTGGACATGCACTCCAAGGTCCCTCTAATCTTCTGCACTTCTCAGTGTCGTACCATTTATTGTGTATTCCCTTCCCTTGTTAGTCCTCCCCAAATGCATTACCTCACACTTCTCCAGATTGAATTCCATTTGCCACTGTTCTGCCCACCTGACAAGTCCATTGATATTTTCCTGCAGTCTGCAGCTTTCTTCTTCATAATCAACCACAAGGCCAATTTTTGTATCATCTGCAAACCTCTTAATCATACTTCCTACATTCAAGTCCAAATCATTGATATATACCACAAAAAGCAAAGGACCCAGTACTGAGCCCTGTGGAACCCCACTGGAAACTGCCTTCCAGTCACAAAAACACCCTTTAAGAAGGGGAGGAAGGCCTGCAATACTGTGGCGCGACGTGCCGCAGCTCCCCAAGAGGGAGGCGGGGTGCTTCCAGTAGCACCCCGCTTCCCTCTTGGGGTGCTACCACTCAATTTCGGTCGCGGGGGTGCTAATTTTTCCGGGGCACTAAAAGTAGCGCCCCGGTGAAGTTAGCGCCCCAAAGGGGGCGCAACTCAATTTTTCGCCCAAAATGTTGCAAATAGGGATTGCAGAATCATACAGCCTAAAAAATGGGGGATGGGGTTATAGTCTGAAATTGTTGAACTCAATGTTGAGTCTAGAAGGCTGTAAAGTGCCTAATCGAAAGATGAGATGCTGTTCCTCGAGCTTACGTTGAGCTTCATTGGAACAGTGTAAGAGGCCGAGGACAGAGAGATCAGAGTGGGAGTGGAGCGGAGAATTAAAGTGACAGGCGACCGGAAACTCAGGATCACCCTTACGGACTGAATGGAGGTGTTCTGCAAAGCGGTCGCCCGATCTGCGTTTGGTCTCCCCAATATAGAGGAGACCGCATTGTGAGCAGCGAATACAGTATACTAAATTGAAAGAAGTACAAGTAAATCGCTGTTTCACCAGGAAGGGGTGTTTGGGGCCCTGGACAGTGGGAAGGGAGGAAGTAAAGGGGCAGGTTTGCATCTCCTGCGCTTGCACGGGAAGGTGCCGGGCGAAGGGGAAGGGGTGTTGGGGATGATAGAGGGATGGACCAGGGTGTCGCGGAGCTAGCGGTCCCTTCGAAATGCTGAAAGGGGAGGTGAGGGGAAGATGTGTTTGGTGGTGGGATCACGCTGGAGGTGGCAGAAATGGCGGAAGATGATCCGTTGAATGTGGAGCCTGGTGGGGTGAAAGGTGAGGACAAGGGGAACCCTATCGTGGTTGTGGGAGGGAGGGGAAGGGGTGAGAGCAGAAGTGCGGAAAATGGAACGGACACGGTCAAGGGCCGTGTCAACCACAGTAGAGGGGAATCCTCGGTTGAGGAAAAAGGAAGACATATCGGAAGCACTGGTATGGAAGGTGACATCGTCAGAACAGATGTGGCAGAGACGGAGAAACTGGGAGAATGGAATAGAGTCCTTACAGGAAGCGGGGTGGGAGGAAGTGTAGTCCAGGTATCTGTGGGAGTCAGTGGGCTTGTAGTGGATGTTTGTTAATAGCCTATCCCCAGAAATGGAGACAGAGAAGTCAAGGAAGGGAAGAGAAGAGTTGGAGATGGACCATGTGAAGGTGAGGGAAGGGTGGAAATTGGAAGTAAAGTGAATGAACTTTTCTAGTTCAGGGCGAGAGCAGGAAACGGCACCAATACAGTCATCAGTGTACCGGAAAAAGAGGTGAGGGAGGGGACCTGAGTAGGACTGGAACAAAGAATGTTCCACATATCCCATGAAAAGGCAGGCATAGCTAGGGCCCATGCGGGTTCCCATAGCAACACCTTTAATTTGGAGGAAGTGAGTGGAGTCAAAGGAGAAGTTGTTCAATGTGAGAACAAGTTCAGCCAGGCGGAGGAGAGTGGTGGTGGATGGGGACTGGTTGGGCCTCTGTTCAAGGAAGAAGCAGAGCGCCCTCAGGCTGTCCTGGTGGAGGGATTGAGGTGTAGAGGGATTGGATGTCCATAATGAAGAGGAGACGGTTGGGCCTGGAAACTGTTAAAGTGGCGGAGGGCATTGGAAGAGTTGCAAATGTAGGACTGGAAAATGATGGTCAGAGCCTCTGCAATTTCCTCTCTTACCAGTCTGGGATACATTTCATCAGGCCTAGGGATTTATCCACTTTCTAAGATGCTAAACCCCTTAATACATCCTCTTTCACGATGTTTTTTTCATCTAATATTTCACACTCCTCCTCCCTGATTGCAATGTCTGCATCGTCCCTCTCTTTTGTGAAAACAGATGCAAAGTATTCATTAAGAACCATATCCATGTCCTCTGCTTCCACACACAGGTTACCTTTATGGTCCCTAATAGGCCCTACTCTTACTTTAGTTATCGTCTTGCTCTTAATGTATTTATAAAACATCTTTGGCTTTTCCTTGCCAATATTTTTTCATGCCCTCTCTTTGCTTTCCTAATTTCCTTTTTGATTTCACCCCTGCACTTTCTATACTCCTCCAGGCTTTCTGCAGTATTGAGCCCTCAGTATCTGTCATAAGCTTCCCTTTTTTTCTTTATCCTACCCTGTATGCCCCTTGACATCCAGGGAGCTCTAGATTTGATAGTCCCACCCTTTTTCTTTAAGGGAACATACTTGCTCTGAACCCTCACTATCACCTCCTTGAATGCCTCCCCCTGCTCTGACACTGATTTACCTTCAAGTTTCTGTCTCCAGTCCACTTTGGCTAAATCACCTCTCAGCTTAGTAAAATTAGCTTTTCCCCAATTGAGAACTTTTATTCCTGGTCTGTCCTTGTCCTTTTCCATAACTACCCTAAATCTAACTGAATTATGATCACTGCCACCAATATGGTCTCCCACTGATGCCCTTTCCACCTGCCCAGCTTCATTCCCTAAAACTAGGTCCAGAACTGCCCCCTCTCTTGTTGAGTTTGCTACGTACTGGCTAAAAAAGTTTTCCTGAATGCATTTTAAGAATTCTGCTCCCTCTATACCTTTCACACTAATTTTATCCCGGTTAATATTAGGGAAGTTGAAATCCCCTACTATTACTGCCCTATTTTTGCACGTCTCAGAAATTTGCCTAAATATTTGCTCTTCTATCTCCCTTTGACTGTTCGGAGGTCTATAGTCCACTCCCAGTAGTGTGATTGCACCTTTTTTTGTTTTTCAGTTCTACCCATAAGGCCTCATTTGATGATCCTTCTAAGATATCCTCCCTCTTCACAGCTGTAATTACCACCTACCGCCCTCCCTCAGCTGTTGAATCAGTACTCCTCCATGTTGAACATCACTTGGAAGAAGCACTGAGAATAGCAATTGCACAGAATGTACTCTGGGTGGGGGACTTCAATGTCCATCACCAAGAGTGGCTCAGTAGCACCACTACTGACCGAGCTGGCCGAGTCCTGAAGGACATAGCTGCCAGTCTGGACCTGCGACAGGTGGTGAGTGAACCAACACGAGGGGAAAACCTACTTCACCTCGTTCTCATCAATCTACCTGTCGCAGATGCATCTGTCCATGACAGTATTGGTAGCAGTGACCACCGCACAGTCATTGTGGAGACAAAGTCCCGTCTTTACACTGAGGACACCCTCCATCGTGTTGTGTGGCACTACCACCGTGCTAAATGGGATAGATTCAGAACAGATCTAGCAGCTCAAAACTGGGCATCCATGAGGCGCTGTGGGCCATCAGCAGCAGCAGAATTGTATTCCACCACAATGTGTAACCTCAGAGTGAGGGATATGCCGGGCCCTACCAGTACCATCAAGCCAGGGGACCAACCCTGGTTCAATAAGGAGTGTAGAAGAGCATGCCAGGAGCAGCACCAGGCATACCTAAAATTGAGGTGCCAACCTGGGGAAGCTGCAACACAGGACTACATGCATGCTAAAAAGTGGAAGCAGCATGCTATAGACAGGGCTAAGTGATCCCACAATCAACGGATCTGATCAAAGCTCTGCAGTCCTGCCACATCCAGTCGTGAATGGTGGTGGACCATTAAACAACTAACAGGAGGAGGAGGCACCATGAATATCCCCATCCTCAATGATGGTGGAGCCCAGCACGTGAGTGCAAAAGACAAGGCTGAAGCGTTTGCAACCATCTTCAGCCAGAAGTGCCGAGTGGATGATCCATATCGGCCTACTCCTCAGGTCCCCACCATCACAGAAGCCAGTCTTCAGCCAATTCGATTCACTCCACGTGATATCAAGAAAAGGCTGAGCACACTGGATACAGCAAAGGCTATGGGCCCTGACAACATCCCAGCTATCGTGCTGAAGACTTGTGCTCCAGAACTAGCCGCGCCTCTAGCCAAGCTGTTCCAGTACAGCTACAACACTGGCATCTATCTGACAATGTGGAAAACGGCCCAGGTATGCCCTGTCCACGAAAAGCAGGACAAATCCAATCCGGCCAATTACCGCCCCATCAGTCTACTCTCAATCATCAGCAAAGTGATGGAAGGTGTCACCGACAGTGCTATCAAGCGGCATTTACTCACCAATAACCTGCTCACTGATGCCCAGTTTGGGTTCCGCCAGAACCACTCGGCTCCCGAACTCATTACAGCCTTAGTCCAAACATGGACAAAGGAGCTGAATTCTGTGTACCATCTACAAGATGCACTGCAGCAACTCGCCAAGGCTTCTTCGGCAGCACTTCCCAAACTCGCGACTCTTCCAGCTAGAAGGACAAGGGCAGCAGGCGCATGGGAACACCACCTCCAAGTTCCCCTCCAAGTCACACACCATCCTGACTTAGAAGTATATCACCAATTATTCATCGTCGCTGGGTCAAAATCCTGGAACACCCTACCTAACAGCACTGTGGGAGTACCTTCACCACACTGACTGCAGCGGTTCAAGAAGGCGGCTCACCACCACCTTCTCAAGGGCAATTAGGGATGGGCAATAAATGTTGGCCTTGCCAGCGACATCCCATAAGCGAATTTTAAAAAATTGATTATTTAATCAATATTCCGACCCCCCTCCTTTTTTTATCTCCATCTCTATCTCGTTTGAAAACCCTGTAACCAGGAATGTTGAGCTGCCATTCCTGCCCTTCTTTCAGCCATGTCTCAGTAATAGCTATAATATCATACTCCCTCGTGTCTATCTGTGCCCTCAGCTCATCTGCTTTCCTCCCTAGACTCCTTGCGTTGAAGCATATACCATTTAGCACTGCCAAACTCCCTTGTTGTCTATTTTCTAGCCTTTGTTTCCTCTGCCTTCCAAACTCGCTTACTAATTTTCTGCCTTCCATTTCCAGCTTTGCTTCTCTCCCTTCTGAATCCACTCTCAGGTTCCCATCCCCCTGCCAAGCAAGTTTAAACCCTCCCCAACAGCACTAGCAAACCCTGCCGCGAGGATACTGGTTCCGGTCCTGTTGAGGTGCAACCCGTCCGGCTTGTACAGATCCCAACTCCCCCAGAAACAGTCCCAATGCCTCAGGAATCTAAAGCCCTCCCTCTTGCACCATCTCTCCAGCAACGCATTCATCTGTTCTATCCTCCTATTTCTACACTCACTAGCACCGGGAGTAGTCCAAAGATTACTACCTTTGAGATCCTGCTTTTTAACCTCTTTCCTAGCTCCCTAAAATCTGCCTGCAGGACCTCATCCCTCTTTCTGCCTATGTCATTGGTTCCAATGTGGACCACGACCTCTGGCTGTTCACCCTCCCCCCTCAGAATGTCCTGCAGCCATTCAGTGAGATCCTTGACCTTGGCATCAGGGAGGCAACATACCATCCTGGAGTTACGTCTGCGGCTGCAGAAATGCCTGTCTATTCCCCATACTATCGAATCCCCTACCACTAATGCTCTTCCACTCTTCTTCCTCCCCGCCTGTGGTGCCGTGGACTTGGCTCTGGCTGCACTCCCCACAGGAACCATCATCCTCACCAGTATCCAGAACTGAATACTGGTTAGTGAGTGAGATGCACTCAGGGACTCCTGCACTACCTGCCTGGTCCTCCTCTTCTGCCTGGTGGTCACCCATTCCCTCTCTGCCTGCACACTCTTAAGCTGTGGGGTGACCACCTCCAGAAACGTGCTATCCACGTAACTCTCAGCCTCGTGGGTACACTGCAGTGACTCCAGCCGCCGCTCAAGCTCCGAAACCCGGAGCTCGAGCTGCTGTGGACGGCGACACTTCCCACACACGTGGTTGTCCAGGCCACGAGAAGCGTCCAGGACTTCCCACATGGCACAAGATGTGCATTCCATGGGACTGAGCTGCCCTGCCACTTCCTCCCTCAGTTCATACAGGCAATGTCCTTTCCCACTTTTTCCCTCAGTTCATACTGACAGTGTCCTTTCCCTTCTCTTCTCTCAGTCAACGTTGGCACTTTCTTTTTCCCCACCCCACTAAGCATCGTTCCCAGTTTCTCCCCTCTCAGTCCTGCCCCGGGACTCCTATCTCATTCCGACTATTGTAAGCTGAAACAATTGAACATGGTTCCACGCTGTGGACGGGAATTCCCGATCTTGTGAGAATTCCTGCCCACAGAATGCAGCTGATTGCTGTGACTTACAGCAGCAGCAAGAAGAAGAATCTGGTAGGAGCACTGGCGTGGCACTGAGTGGTGGAGTGAGGGGGTATTGTTATTGCCACACACCAGACCAGCCCATTAAACACTAATTGTCCACCTCAGACTCAGATGTTTTTGATGAACGGGTGTTGCTGTAAAACATTAGTTGTACTGAGTGAGTCCTCCTCTTTTGCTGTAGGCATCATAGAGTTATTGTGTAAAAAAAACCTTCCATTTATGTAGTGCCTTATTACAGCTCTCAGAAACCTCTCAACGTGCTTCACCGAAAATGAATGAGTTTTTCAAGCTGTAGCAGCACTCATTTTGTGCACAACGACAATGAGATGAATGACCAGTAATCTGTTTTTGGCTGAGAGAAATGTTGAGCAGGATACCAGCAGAACCCTTGAATAATGCCAAGGGTTCTCTAACATCCACCACAGGCAAGATGTCTTGGTTTCACATGTCGTCTGATGGACAGCATCTCTGACAATGCAGCACTTCATCAATACTGGACTAGAGTGTCAGCTTAGATTGTGTGGGGAAGTCCTGAAGTCGGGTTTGAACCCATAACCTTCTGACTCTGAGGTAAGAGTGCTATTAACTGAGTCAAGTTGTCAGTTTGGTGACCTGGTGACTTTAATACATTTATTTTCTCTCATCATACCACATTTATTTTCTCTCATCATACCATATTCAATACTCTATACGAATATGAATCTGAGTAAAATGACGTTCATGAATGTCTTCTGAAAGGTAGAAATGCAGGGCGATGAGGCATGGACCTCCCACTGGATAATTGTAACACCCTAGAAAGAACAATGGGGGTGAAATTAATTTAGGGCGGCAGCGTAAATCAGGCGATAGCGCATCGGCAGCCCGTTTTACACCCCACCTGATTTTCCATTGACTTCAAAAAAGGTCCTGAGTGGGGAAACCCCCCGACTTTTCGACCAGGTGAAAGCAGGCTGGCAGCTGTTGGGAAAGATGAAAAAGCCCAGAAGGTAAGACAGAAACTTTCCTTTCTGGGACCAGGAGGAGCAGAAGTTCTCCTCTGGGCCCCACAAGGAGAGTCACGGCCACCCCTGCCCCAGATTCCCCTCCTTCCCTCCCGCAAGACTGTCCCAAAATCCCCTCCCCGCTGCTTACCTAGAAGGCAGCATGCGGCCAAAGCCCACCCGATCATTGCCCATTGTGGCAAGGGCACGGACTGGCCTCAGGCAAATAAGGTGACCTCCCTTTGACCCTGTAAACTCCGGTGGCGCCAGTGTTGGAGGGCACGATCCGAACATTGCTGCCAGGATTGCGTCCCAAGAATTTTCAGGCTCAGCTTCTGCAAATAACAATTCCCTGCCGTCTCTGCTTCCCAGAGAGAAATCAAACAAAACACCAGATACTATCCATCACCCATTATACATAATGTAATTTCGTGCAACAAATTCAGGGCTAGAAATTGGGTACCTTAGCGCCTCCCGTTAGCGCCTCCGGGGGTGCTAACGGGGCGCGAATGACGTTTTGCCCGGGCGCGGCGCCGCCAACGACTCCTGCTAAATTCAGCGCGAGTTTAGTGGCGGCGGTAACCGGTAGTGCTCTGCTCAGTTGTGCAGGCGATGACAGCGTCATCACCGTGCGCAGCTCCCCGTTTTCGCCCTGCCTGCAAAATTGGCCCGCACCCCCTGAATCTGCGGCAGGCGATGACAGCGACCGATTCGGTGGCGGGAACAGAGCGGCAGGAGGCTCGCGGGGCGCTAACTAAAAGGGAGGTGGCGGGCGGGGGAAAAAATTAAAATCGATTGCCACCTCCCCTTCTACCGATCGCCAGCAAGGCAACGTTAGCGCCCCAAAATGGTCGATACCGAATTTTTCCCTCAGTGTTTAATGAGTCGAAGTCTGGTTAAAGTGAAATCCCTATGTATACTCATAAACACTGAGATAGACATATGTTTGGTGCAGTTTCCATCTGTCCTCATTAGGAAGAAGCAGCGTCTGATAAGATTCAGTCCATTGTCATGTTTACTGATTTTATGATGAAATGTTTCTTGTTCAGCTGACCAATTAATATATTAAATGCATACAAGTTGTCTGTATACTACATCCCTTCAATGCAGCAGATTTTCTTGGATTATGTTTATAAAAAATGCTTTTTTGCTTTAGGGGCTTAGTGCAGGCACAATTTATGCATCTAAAAGTTATTTATGATGTTAAAATATAGCAAGTGTGTTGGCAAAAGCATGTTAACTTTTTGAACATCAGACCTTGTAACTATCACCATTTTCACTCTATAACAGCTGAGTGCACCCAATCCCTTAATCCCACAGCTAGTACAGGGGATTGCTATGTAATACCTATATCTGGAGCACAGTAGCATTCACTTTACTAGTTTTTGTAGCTAATTGGCTCCGACTTTCCTTTTAAAGGGTTTTGCCCTAAATCCTCCCTCTCAAATGCAAAGATCAGTCTGAAAAGTTTTCTTACAAATAACTGTTTTAGTGACGGGCTTTCCTGAAATAATCTTTGAGAAGTTGAGGCAGCTTGTGGTTTGAAATCACAAGATATCTCTGCAATACAATATGTTGTACTGGTCAAAACGTTGCTGTCTTAAACTATTTCAATACACTATGGGGGTAGACTTACACTGGTGTCACTACGGGAAACAGGGTGATCAGGGCCGTAAAATGGTGGGGAAAAGCTTGCCGCCCAAGCAGCTCCTCACCATCCAGCTACCAACTTCGAAAGGGCTGGAGGGCTGCAGCACCCGCCCGGGTCACACACCCCCGGCAGCCATGTAAACTCCTGGGAGAGGCAAACAAAGAGTAAAAAAATAACCCAGGGCCAATGAGGAAAGAAATGTTCTGGAAAATTCCTCTCCAACCCCCTCAGGTACTCGGAACCAGTCCAGTAGATCGTATGGACCAACTTGAGCACATAAATCTAGGCTGACACTCCAGTGCAGTGCTGAAGGAGTGCTGCACTGTTGGAGGTGCTGTCTTTCAGATGAGACATTAAACTGAGGCCCCGTCTGCTCTCTCAGACGGACGTAAAAGATCCCATGGCACTATTTTGAAGAAGAGCAGGGGAGTTGGTCCTGGCCAATATGTATCCCTCAATCAACATCATTAAAAACATTATCTGGTCATTATCACATTGCTGTTTGTGGAAGCTTGCTGTGTGCAAATTGGCTACTGCGTTTCCCACATTACAACAGTGACTACACTCCAAAAGTACTTCATTGGCTGCAAAGCGTTTTGAGACGTCTGGTGGTCATGAAAGGCACTATATAAATGTAAGTCTTTCTTTCTCTCCTCTCCTTCCTCTTCCTCTCCTCTCCCACTTCTTGGTCAACCACTGGCTGGGCAGGCTGCATTTCTTGGGTGTGTGAAATGAGGAAGGCACAAGGATGGTGTTGTGATGAGGGGAAGGCGGGAAAGCAACAGGTGCATGCGAGAAGGAGGATGACATATGAGGATATCAGCATCTTGTATCTTTTCAGCCCCACTGCTGGCCAAGGGTTCAGCCATGCCCCTTCCAAGCTTGGCCAGCACTGGCTCCTCCAAGGGGGTGAGGTGAAGCTAGGAATGGGAGATGTGCCTCATGATTGGTACAGATTGTTGGTATGTGAGTGATTTGGGGGGGGGTGGTGTGGGGATGTTGTACATTGAGCAGTATGTGAGGCTAGTAGTGCAGTTGATAGGAAACCACTCTTGAAGATGCATTCACTGAGCTTGACCACTGGTCTCGGGTCATGAAGCTTCTTTGGGTATTGGAGCCAGGTCATGGTGATGACATTGCTGGCAGTGACGGCCTCGGTGATCTAGTCCCGCATCTTTCTTTCTGGAGGGCCTCCTGGCCCCTATGGGTAGAGGACCTCTTTTTTCAGTGTTGACAGCCTGCACAAAGCTGGAGTGCTGCGAGACCCTAGGTGCCCCTTCCTTGGCTTGCTGAGCCATTTGTGTTAGTGCTGAAGCACTTTTCCTATTTTGTTAGGTGCAGAAGGGAATTCATTTTAAGGGCTGAAGACTCCCATTTGGGAATTATTTTTAATTTTTTTTCAGAAGGCAGTTGAGCTGTAAGGGCTAAAAACTGCCTATTTTTACATGATTTTTATTTTTTTCATTTCAGAAGGCAGTTCCCCTTTAAGAGACCGAACTGCTTTCTAAAATGACAGGCTTGCTTTCAGAGCTGGCTGTTCTTGCTGCAATGCGCAATGGCCACGCTACATTGGGGCCTCTTGCCGGGACGAATGCCACCAGGATGGCCGTGCACAGTGAGTTTAGCGCTGGGCTAATGTTAATTAGTCCCCAGTGCCAATTTACCAGTCCTGCCAGCGCCACCATTTTTGGCAGCTGTTAACACCAGCTCGCGGTAGTACCAGTAGGTCTTTAACATTGCTGAATTTTTAGACTATTGTGTTGTATTGGGACATATTGTATTGCTTTGGGTTTTGAAATGTATTGTATTGCTTTGGGATGTATTGTATTGCTTTGGGACGGATTGTACTGCTTTGGGACGGATTGTACTGCTTTGGGACGGATTGTATTGCTTTGGGACGGATTGTACTGCTTTGGGACGGATTGTACTGCTTTGGGACGGATTGTATTGCTTTGGGATGTATTGTATTGCTTTGGGATGTATTGTATTGCTTTGGGACGGATTGTATTGCTTTGGGAGAGATTGTATTGCTTTGGGATGTATTGTATTGCTTTGGGATGTATTGTATTGCTTTGGGACGGATTGTATTGCTTTGGGACGGATTGTATTGCTTTGGGACGGATTGTATTGCTTTGGGGCGTATTGTATTGCTTTGGGAGAGATTGTATTGCTTTGGGACGGATTGTATTGCTTTGGGACGGATTGTATTGCTTTGGGACGGATTGTATTGCTTTGGGACGGATTGTATTGCTTTGGGACGGATTGTATTGCTTTGGGACGGATTGTATTGCTTTGGGACGGATTGTATTGTTTTGGGAGAGATTGTATTGCTTTGGGACGGATTGTATTGCTTTGGGACGGATTGTATTGCTTTGGGACGGATTGTATTGCTTTGGGACGGATTGTATTGCTTTGGGACGGATTGTATTGCTTTGGGACGGATTGTATTGCTTTGGAACGGATTGTATTGCTTTGGGACGGATTGTATTGCTTTGGGACGGATTGTATTGCTTTGGGACGGATTGTATTGCTTTGGGACGGATTGTATTGCTTTGGGGCGGATTGTATTGCTTTGGGGCGTATTGTATTGCTTTGGGACGGATTGTACTGCTTTGGGACGGATTGTACTGCTTTGGGACGGATTGTATTGCTTTGGGGCGTATTGTATTGCTTTGGGACGGATTGTATTGCTTTGGGACGGATTGTATTGCTTTGGGACGGATTGTATTGCTTTGGGACGGATTGTATTGCTTTGGGGCGTATTGTATTGCTTTGGGGCGTATTGTATTGCTTTGGGACGGATTGTATTGCTTTGGGACGGATTGTATTGCTTTGGGGCGGATTGTATTGCTTTGGGACGGATTGTATTGCTTTGGGACGGATTGTACTGCTTTGGGGCGGATTGTATTGCTTTGGGACGGATTGTATTGCTTTGGGACGGATTGTATTGCTTTGGGACGGATTGTACTGCTTTGGGGCGGATTGTATTGCTTTGGGACGGATTGTATTGCTTTGGGACGGATTGTATTGCTTTGGGACGGATTGTATTGCTTTGGGACGGATTGTACTGCTTTGGGGCGGATTGTATTGCTTTGGGACGGATTGTATTGCTTTGGGACGGATTGTATTGCTTTGGGGCGGATTGTATTGCTTTGGGACGGATTGTACTGCTTTGGGACGGATTGTATTGCTTTGGGACGGATTGTATTGCTTTGGGACGGATTGTACTGCTTTGGGACGGATTGTATTGCTTTGGGACGGATTGTATTGCTTTGGGACGGATTGTACTGCTTTGGGACGGATTGTATTGCTTTGGGGCGGATTGTATTGCTTTGGGACGGATTGTATTGCTTTGGGGCGGATTGTACTGCTTTGGGACGGATTGTATTGCTTTGGGACGGATTGTATTGCTTTGGGACGGATTGTATTGCTTTGGGGCGGATTGTATTGCTTTGGGACGGATTGTACTGCTTTGGGACGGATTGTATTGCTTTGGGACGGATTGTATTGCTTTGGGACGGATTGTACTGCTTTGGGGCGGATTGTATTGCTTTGGGACGGATTGTATTGCTTTGGGACGGATTGTATTGCTTTGGGGCGGATTGTATTGCTTTGGGACGGATTGTATTGCTTTGGGACGGATTGTATTGCTTTGGGGCGGATTGTATTGCTTTGGGACGGATTGTACTGCTTTGGGGCGGATTGTATTGCT
Organism: Squalus acanthias; assembly: GCA_030390025.1. Lineage (NCBI taxonomy): Eukaryota > Metazoa > Chordata > Chondrichthyes > Squaliformes > Squalidae > Squalus > Squalus acanthias. The sequence continues at coordinate 35,139,709 of CM059425.1, read as the reverse complement.
TTGGGACGGATTGTATTGCTTTGGGACGGATTGTATTGCTTTGGGGCGGATTGTATTGCTTTGGGACGGATTGTATTGCTTTGGGACGGATTGTATTGCTTTGGGGCGGATTGTATTGCTTTGGGATGTATTGTATTGCTTTGGGACGGATTGTACTGCTTTGGGGCGTATTGTATTGCTTTGGGGCGGATTGTATTGCTTTGGGGCGGATTGTATTGCTTTGGGACGGATTGTATTGCTTTGGGACGGATTGTATTGCTTTGGGGCGGATTGTATTGCTTTGGGGCGTATTGTATTGCTTTGGGACGGATTGTATTGCTTTGGGACGGATTGTATTGCTTTGGGGCGTATTGTATTGCTTTGGGCGTATTGTATTGCTTTGGGGCGGATTGTATTGCTTTGGGACGGATTGTATTGCTTTGGGACGGATTGTATTGCTTTGGGGCGTATTGTATTGCTTTGGGGCGTATTGTATTGCTTTGGGGCGGATTGTATTGCTTTGGGACGGATTGTATTGCTTTGGGACGGATTGTATTGCTTTGGGACGGATTGTATTGCTTTGGGGCGGATTGTATTGCTTTGGGGCGGATTGTATTGCTTTGGGACGGATTGTATTGCTTTGGGACGGATTGTATTGCTTTGGGATGTATTGTATTGCTTTGGGACGGATTGTACTGCTTTGGGACGGATTGTACTGCTTTGGGACGGATTGTATTGCTTTGGGACGGATTGTACTGCTTTGGGACGGATTGTACTGCTTTGGGACGGATTGTATTGCTTTGGGACGGATTGTATTGCTTTGGGACGGATTGTATTGCTTTGGGACGGATTGTACTGCTTTGGGACAGATTGTACTGCTTTGGGGCGGATTGTATTGCTTTGGGACGGATTGTATTGCTTTGGGACGGATTGTACTGCTTTGGGACGGATTGTACTGCTTTGGGGCGGATTGTATTGCTTTGGGACGGATTGTATTGCTTTGGGACGGATTGTATTGCTTTGGGACGGATTGTACTGCTTTGGGGCGGATTGTATTGCTTTGGGACGGATTGTATTGCTTTGGGGCGGATTGTATTGCTTTGGGACGGATTGTATTGCTTTGGGACGGATTGTATTGCTTTGGGACGGTTTGTATTGCTTTGGGAGAGATTGTATTGCTTTGGGACGGATTGTATTGCTTTGGGGCGGATTGTATTGCTTTGGGAGAGATTGTATTGCTTTGGGAGAGATTGTATTGCTTTGGGACGGATTGTATTGCTTTGGGAGAGATTGTATTGCTTTGGGAGAGATTGTATTGCTTTGGGACGGATTGTATTGCTTTGGGAGAGATTGTATTGCTTTGGGACGGATTGTATTGCTTTGGGAGAGATTGTATTGCTTTGGGAGAGATTGTATTGCTTTGGGACGGATTGTATTGCTTTGGGAGAGATTGTATTGCTTTGGGAGAGATTGTATTGCTTTGGGACGGATTGTATTGCTTTGGGACGGATTGAATTGCTTTGGGACGGATTGTATTGCTTTGGGACGGATTGTATTGCTTTGGGGCGGATTGTATTGTTTTGGGACGGATTGTATTGCTTTGGGGCGGATTGTACTGCTTTGGGACGGATTGTATTGTTTTGGGACATATTGTATTGCTTTGGGGCGGATTGTATTGTTTTGGGACATATTGTACTGCTTTGGGACGGATTGTACTGCTTTGGGGCGGATTGTATTGCTTTGGGACGGATTGTATTGCTTTGGGACGGATTGTATTGTTTTGGGACATATTGTATTGCTTTGGGACGGATTGTACTGCTTTGGGGCGGATTGTATTTTGGGATGTATTTTATTGTTTTCTTAACTTATTCTGACTCTATCATGGAATTTAATAATGTAATAACTTTATGATCAAAATTTTCAACATTTGCAGAAATGGGTAGGGACCTTGAATTTGACAGGTTGCTGTTGGAAAAGGAAACTACACTGTAACAAATTCCTGCTCATGCTCCCAGTGACAAAAAATGGAAGTAGGAGAGAACAAAAAAATTCCTGTGCGTTCCTATAAGCAATGAAAGTACAAATAAAGGCCCTTTGTTTCTTTGCCTTACAGGCAAATCCGATGCACTCTTTTTTTTTTAATATATAAAGTACTGTCATTAAAATTTGTAAAATAGTATGCCGTGTTAAAAAAAAACTAAATGCAATATAAAAATATTGATACACTCTGTTGTGCTTCTCCGCAAAGGGCAGATCATAAAATGACAGAGCACAATCTATCCTAAATTTACAATCTGCCCTCAGGCTCAAAACACTTTACACTTCAGTAATCTGTTATCATGGCATAGAACTGACAAGGAATAAACTGTGTATGTGCCCAGCAAGACCCTAGATTTTAAATAAGGCCATAGTACACAAGAGGCTACAATTTCTGTTAAGACAAAACACTGACAAGCGCACAAAAGATTGGTCAGTTTTGCCATTTGTATTCTATTAGAAAATTTTGAACCACAAATGGATTTCAAATCAATAAACATAAGAATTTGTTGAGCTGAATGCCTTATTTTTCTACTGTACCACACACGTATTCCTTTATTTGCAGTGGTTATTTTTGAAACCGCAACCATTCTGCGCCCAACTTTCCTCAGTGGTTACAAAAGCAAAATACTGCAGATACTGGAAATCTGAAATAAAAACAGAAAATGCTGGCAATACTCAGCAGGTCAGGCAGCATCTGTAGAGAGAGAAACAGAGTTAACGTTTCAGGTCTGTGACCCTTCGTCAGAACTGGAAAAGGTTGGAGATGTAAAAGGTTTTTAAGCAATTGTAGAAGCAGGGAGAGGGAGGAGGAGAGGAAAGAACAAAAGGGAATGTCTGTGATATAGGATGGAAGGCAGAAGAGATTAAGAGACAAATGGGATGATGGTGCAAGGCAAAAGGAGGTGGTAATGGGACAAGTTAAGGAACAAAAGATGAGTCTAGATGAAGTGTAAATGGCAATGGTAGAATCATCAACAGCTGCCATGTGGAAAAAAGATAGGGGCAGAGGTTATGGTCTGAAATTATTGAACTCGATGTTGAGTCCAGAAGGCTGTAAAGTGCCTAATTGAAAGATGAGGTGCTGTTCCTCGAGCTTACGTTGAGCTTCTTTGGAACAGTGTAAGAGGCCGAGGATTGAGAAGTCAGAGTGGGAGTGGAGCGGAGAATTAAAGTGACAGGCGACTGGAAGCTCGGGGTCTCCCTTATGGACTGAATGAAGGTCTTCCGCAAAGCGGTCACCCAATCTGTATTTGGTCTCCCCAATGTAGAGGAGACCACATTGTGAGCAGCGAATACAGTATACTAAATTGCAAGTACAAGTAAATTGCTGTTTCACTTATCTCTTCATATTTCAACTCTTTTTTCTCCCCTTGTCCAGTCTCTTCCCACCTACATCCGCGACTCTTCCGACGTCCTCTGCCACTTTAACAGTTTCCAGTTTCCTAGCCCCAACTGTCTCCTTTTCACTATGGATGTCCAATCCCTCTACACCTCAATCCCCCACCAGGATGGCCTGAGGGTGCTCCGCTTCTTCCTTGAACAGAGGCCCTACCAGTCCCCATCCACCACCACCCTCCTCTGCCTGACTGAACTTGTTCTCACATTGAACAACAACTCCTTTGACTCCACTCACGTCCTCCAAATTAAAGGTGTTGCTAAGGGAACCCACATGGGGCCGAGCTATGCCTGCCTTTTCGTGGGATATGAGGTCCCTTCCCTCACCTCTTTTTCCGATACATTGATGACTGTATCGGTGCTGTTTCCTGCTCTCGCCCTGAACTAGAAAATTTCATTCACTTTGCTTCCAATTTCCACCTTTCCCTCACCTTCACATGCTTCATCTCCGACTCTTTCCTTCCCTTCCTCGACTTCTCTGTCTCCATCTCTGGGGATAGGCCATTGACAAACATTCACTATAAGCCCACAGCTACCTGGAATACACTTCCTCCCACCCCACTTCCTGTAAGAACTCTATTCCATTCTCCCAGTTTCTCTGTCCCCGCCGCATCTGCTCTGACGATGCCACCTTCCATACTAGTGCTTCCGACATGTCTTCCTTTTTCCTCAACCGAGGATTCCCCTCTACCGTGGTTGACACGGCCCTTGACGATGTCCGTTCTATTTCCCGCACTTCTGCTCTCGGCCCTTCCTCTCCCTCCCAGAACCACGATAGGGTTCCCCTTGTCCTCACCTTTCACCCCACCAGCCTCCACATTCAACGGATCATCCTCTGCCATTTCCACCATCTCCAGCGTGATCCCACCACCAAACGCATCTTCCCCTCCCCTCCCCTTTCAGCATTTCGAAGGGACTGCTCCCTCCACGACACCCTGGTCTATTCCTCTATCACCCCCAACACACCTTCCCCTTCGCCCGGCACCTTCCCGTGCAAGCGCAGGAGATGCAACACCTGCCCTTTTACCTCCTCCCTTCCCACCGTCCAGGGCCCCAAACACTCCTTCCAGGTGAAACAGCGATTTACTTGTACTTCTTGCAATTTAGTATATTCGCTGCTCACGATGCGGTCTCCTCTACATTGGAGAGACCAAATGCAGATTGGGTGACCGCTTTGCAGAACACCTCCGTTCAGTCCGTAAGGGTGACCCCGAGCTTCCGGTCACCTGTCACTTTAATTCTCCACTCCACTCCCACTCTGACGTCTCCGTCCTCAGCCTCTTACACTGTTGCAATGAAGCTCAACATAAGCTCGAGGAACAGCACCTCATCTTTCAATTCGGCACTTTATAGCCTTCTGGACTCAACATCGAGTTCAACAATTTCAGACCATAACCTCTGCTATTTTTTTTCACATGGCAGCTGTTGATGATTCTACCATTGCCATTTACACTTCATCTAGACTCATCTTTTGTTTCTTAACTTGTCCCATTACCATCTCTGTAAGGGTAACCGGGAGAGCTTCTTCTCCCCGAGACGGACCCTCTGATATAAAGGGTCGACGTCCACCTTATTCCCAATCAATCACTCGGAGTCCGGAGGTTCGTTCAGTAAATCAACTTTATTACAAGTCGACAGGGGAGACATTCATCCTGGGACGAATGCTCTCCGATCGCTAGAATCCCTTGCCTTATATACAGTTTTTTGTTCTAAGTCGTGGCTTACATCATACAGTTGATTTCGGGTGCAAATTCTTGTGATCCGTGTGCACATTTTGACCATTTACATTAGTCCTGTGACTCTATAAGTTATCTTTAATACATTCCTCAAATAGTAACTGACGGTTTGTGCACATTATTCAATTAGTACCTGATGGTTTGACCACATTCCGCCACACTTCCCTTTGGGACATGTACATAACAACTCCTTATATGGTTGGATATATGCTCGGTTCCTCAATTCCCTCATTTTAGCCCCTTTTAACCCTTTCAGTCCCCCCTTTTGGTCCTGATTAATCCCTTTTAATCATTGACCAACCCGATTATTTCTCCTATTATGGTGTCCTGCCAGGGTGGTGATCAAATCCAACCCATTGGGTCACCTTGTTTATATAATCATATTATCCTGATTTCTATGCCCCCTACATCTTTTCCATCGACATATTATCCACCCAGTTACATAGGTTATAATCATTAATACTGTTAGTACCATACATCCGTTAAGCAAGTCTTTCTCCCAAGCCTTCTCTTGTTCGTAGTAATATTCCGTCTGCTCGATGGGAATCTGCCCAGGAGATTTCTGCAACAATTACCACCGAACAGCATGCATTACTACTTTATCAATGTCATGTACATTTCTTCCATTTCCCTCTTTCTCTTTTGTTTTCTACGTTTTTTTACAGGCGGCGCATGCTGCTATCCCCAGTCCTGTTACCAAAACCAACTGTACTATAACTAGTATGTGAGAGATGATGCGGATCCATGGGTGTATGTTAACATTCATCCCCCAATCCCACAGCTTCTCATACCATGAGGTTTCCTGTAGTTCTACTTCTATGTCCCTTTCTAGTTCCCCAAGGTTCTTTCGCAACACTATGTATTGTTTCACCATTCTACTTAAACCCTCTTTCATTTCTTGCAGATCCTCTTGCAGGTGGGGTATTGGGGCCCCTACCGGATCTTCATAATTGCTCAACTCATCTCTTAAATTATCTGGCACATTTAGTTTTATCTCCTCCATTGAATGTATATACACCAATCTGGTGTATCCAATTGTCACAGGGATCTTTGGCGTAAAGCAGAAGTTAGGCATTGTTATTACACATACAAGGTTACTATATTGGTACTCAGTCTCTGTGGTGGCTATACAATACTCCCCGTCACCTCTATATCCTGAGCGGGTGTGATGGTGATCAACATGTGATAATTCAGTCTTATTATAGCCGCACTCATCATTAGGGCCTTCTCCTACCGGATGTGGGCATATAAGCGTACCTTTCTCATGACATCTGTTTAGGGAGACTCCTCTCATAGTGCCATTCTTTCTGATGGCATAGGTATCAATTCGGTAGTAGTGGAGGTATGTATCACCCCTCACTATGTCTGTTTGTTAGCTTGTACTGCGGGTATGGAGCCGTGTCTAGTCCCACCACCGGTATCAGGAGTACCATGCCTATCATTGCTGTCACTTCTGCTTTACATTTTTGTATCACTGGATACACTCTGGTCATCCCCTTGAGGGTACAAGCACTCAGAGCGCCTGGATTCTGGCTCAGGCCATAGAGCTGTGTGCTGTTAATCCAGTCTGGTACCTCACCTCGCTGTATCTGTGCCAGATTGTGTTTTAACTGTCCGGTGATCCATTGGCCATAGGCATGGCACAAGCCTCTCCCTACCCCGTCCTTTGCCTGTTCCTCATCTCTATAGTTTAGTTTGTTAACAATGCTAGCATGGTCCTCTATAACCTTAATTCCCTTGAGTAATTTCCTTATCGTATGTTCTCCCAACTCCGACCCTTGTTGAACTAAACCCGTTTCCTTCTCTAAAATCTGTTGTATTGCCCTTTGTAGACGTTCCACACTACTCTGAACTCCTTGTATATCTAAGGCATTCATGAACGACGTCCCCGTATTTATCCCCGTGAGTACATCGTTTCCTATGCCCCTCTTAATTCTTTGGTGGAATGCAGCATGTCCCCTGAAACTAGTAGCCCCTGTTGCATCAGCAGCTTGGTTAATTACATTCTTTATCATATATACATACAATTCTCTAGTTTTAGTAAACCTTTCACAATATCCTGGCCATTGTAACATGGTTAAGTTCATTAGTACCGGTACAATTTCGTGTCTCACGTTATCATACAATTGTTCGCCCTCGGTAAATAATACTAGTCCATTCATGGGCCCAGGTATCATAACCGGGCATTGTAACATCGTTGGTTTGCTTGTTCCTTCTTTCTGTGTGTTGGGAGTTGAGGTAGCGGGTTGAGCCGGTGAGGGTGTAGGTGTCGGTTTAGGCGGTCCTCCCCATCTGACCTTTAATAAGGTTTCTATACATGCAACCGTTGGCATGTTATAGTTGGAGTATTTCCCGGTTATTGTCTTGGCACATCTATATTTAGTCATTACATCTCCTTTCAGGATCACGCATCATTTTCTGTCCTTCGTACCTTCACTCAACACCCAAGTTCCAGGCTCCGTCAACCAGACTGTGCCATTTCTTGATGCCTCCACACTCAGGAGGATTGGGTATGAGGCTGGACACGTGATACACACCTGCTCATCTGAGAATGCATTGATCGTATTTAGTGTTACGACCTTATCACATACTACCCACTTCGTGTATGGGGACTCTTGATCGGGCACCGGGAATTGGCCATAGTAGATGTTTCCTTCTATAAGCCGGATGCTATTGGTTATGTAATTCCCTTCTACAATCTTACCAGGTTTGGATTTAGTGTGCCCTTTGTTTATCACATCCCTTCTCGGCCTAGCCTGGGGTCTGTTCCCCATTTATGTATTTTCTTGATCCATCCACGTATAGATTCTCGAGGGGGTTCTCTTTTACCCCACTACTTACATCTTCCTCTATTTTTACTTGGCAACTATGCTCATCCCCTTCTGTTAATATTCCGGATGCTGGGTTTATTCCAGTATGTTTTTGTATTAATACTGATCCATCTCTTGGTAAGAGGATTGTTTCCCACTTTGCTTTCCGGCTATCTGATATAGTTCTGTTTAAGAGCCCAAGGGGTTAATTTATCAAATCTTAATTTTCTTTCCGTCACTGTGGGGAAATATTAACTTAAAATTAAGACACTTAAATTTAATAATGTCCAATATCTTTAAATTTCATTCAGTAATACTAAAGTTGTTGCTTACAACTGGAGAAAAATTAGTTTTTCACATTTAAACAAATTGCTTTGGAGGATTTCACCATAGCAACCGCGACTCCAAGGTTAAATCTTAGACTGAAACTTAATCTTTTGTTAAACAAACTTTTTGTTTTTCTAGTCAGTTTTTACACACCAGCTTAACTTAAATCGTAGTTTGAAGTTTTGTTTCAATTCTGGGTGCACAATCTTATTCGATGCGGTCTACACAAATTTACACCAACCAGCATTTCACCGTGGCCACAATAAAAGTCTGGTTTTAATAGGTTAATTAACCTCAATAACTCCAATTCAATCCAGATCATTTTTTTTTAAACTAACCAGTATCACTTGGAAAAGAAAGAAACCATATTAACAAAGAAACAATTACCCATGCTTTGTAAACATTCAAATTCATTTTCTTCTAGGTACATTGGCAACTGTGACTTCAAGGCTGAAGCTTATCTTTTGTAAAACAATTAACAAACTTAAAACAACACACACGTTGTCCATCATTCAAGACAAGTCTTCAAAGGGTTAAACAGCTTTTAGCTCTCTGTACAAAAGAGTGGGTGGAGCTAAAACAAAAATGACAGACACTTTTTTAAAGACAGACTTTCAGACAAAAGTAATACTGTAACTTCTTAAACATTCACAGTTAGACAAACTTTCACTCTTTACATACACTTTCACTCAAACTGAAATTCCAGCATTTTTTGAAAGGTTCCTTTCACTCAGCAAATCTTGTGTTTTATTTGTCTCAGCACAGACATTAATAACTTCCATGTCGGTAAAACTTTAAATTTCTCTTTTTTTTTCTTTTTACATCGGTGTCTCAGCAGCTGTTCCTGGCTTTCCAAATCCCTGTTTTTTTTTCCTTCCTTTGCTGAGTTTTCAGATTGGTTCTTTATCTCTCCCTCTCTCTCTCTCTCCTGCACTTTATGCTTAACCACATGGCTATGTTTCTCTCTTAACCCGTTGTGGGTTTTTTTTGCGACAGACTTTCCGGAATAAAGTTTATCACTTTTTCAAAGGGGACTCGGTCTCCTTTGATTAAACGTTCTGTCTGTAGCAACGCTACTTTTTCCTTTAACAACTTTATCTCTTCTTTCCCTTGCTTACACCTCGTTTTCCATTTACCTTTCTTCTCGCAATACGTCTGTCCTGTTTCTACACAAACCACTACTGCCTCTTCCTCCTTACTCCCTTTCTGTTGCATCCACCAATTGTTTTTCCACGTAATTCTCTGTTTCTGATCATATCCTTTTTTACCATCTTTTTCTTAACTTTCTCATTCTTATCGCGTACAAATTCATACGGCAAGTTACCTTATGCCGTCCTGTTTGTCCGTCGATACTTAATCCTATCGCGTACAAATTCATACGGCAAGTTACCTTATGCCGTCCTGTTTGTCCATCGATACTTAATCAAAGCTTTGTCTCTTACAACGGCATTTTCATATTTGTCTCGTACGGGAGTTTAGATCTTTTGGCGTCCTCTTTGTTCGCCATTCTTTTAGGGTGGATTTGTTAGTTCCCCCCTCATTTGCTACCTCCAGGACTCCCCCGGACCTGTTATCTCCGGGACTCCCCCGGACCTTCAGGGACTTTTCCCTGCTTACGCGGTTTTAACTCCGCCTTGATTGGATTTTCTTATATCCAATCCTATATAACCCAAGCTCCTCAACTTATTCAGACATTTTAATTTTTACAATGTCCTTACGCGCACCTAAGTTGTTTTACTCACGTATCCGGTTTCCGCCTCAGATTCGTTGGATCTCCGGCCTTGGGCTTCGATGCGAGGAGACAATGTCTCTACTCAGCCCGTCCGGTAGATCCTGCCGACTACGCCAAGTTGTAAGGGTAACCGGGAGAGCTTCTTCTCCCTGAGATGGACCCTCTGATAATAAAGGGTCTACGTCCGCCTTATTCCCAATCAATCACTCGGAGTCCGGAGGTTCGTTCAGTAAATCAACTTTATTACAAGTCGACAGGGGAGACATTCATCCTGGGACGAATGCTCTCCGATCGCTAGAATCCCTTGCCTTATATACAGTTTTTTGTTCTAAGTCATGGCTTACATCATACAGTTGATTTCGGGTGCAAATTCTTGTGATCCGTGTGCACATTTTGACCGTTTACATTAGTCCTGTGACTCCATAAGTTATCTTTAATACATTCCTCAAATAGTAACTGACAGTTTGTGCACATTATTCAATTAGTACCTGACGGTTTGACCACATTCCGCCATACTTCCCTTTGGGACATGTACATAACAACTCCTTATATGGTTGGATATATGCTCGGTTCCTCAATTCCCTCATTTTAGCCCCTTTTAACCCTTTCAATCTCCATTTCCCTTGCACCATCATCCCTTTTGTCTCTTAATCTCTCCTACTTTCGATCCCATCACAGACCTTCCCTTTTGTTCTTTCCTCTCCTGCCCCCGCTCCCTGCCCCGATAGTTGCTTAAAAACCTTTTACATCTCCAACTTTTTCCAGTTCTGACGAAGGGTCATCGACCTGAAACATTAACTCTGTTTCTCTCTCCACAGATGCTGCCTGACCTGCTGAGTATTTCCAGCATTTTCTGTTTTTATTCCTCAGTGGTTTATTGTGACTATGAAGTCACTTTGTGTATTCTCTTTTCATGAGGACAGCAAGACTCACTAATTAAACCTTGAGCTAAGTGCCCCATCCACCCAATGCATGGACTGTCCTCACCACATGTGCACAATATATTAGACAAATGCATCCTGACCAACATTGACCTCTGCACTAACTTAAGTAACTTACCCTGTGATTTGCATATACCGCTGAAAAGTGGGCAGATGCAGGAAGCGCCCACTCCTACTTTCAATAGAAATTCTTTCAGGTGCAAAATGGAACAAAGACCCAGTAACAATAGATCCCGCCCCCAAATCCCCTGGATCTTGCAGCTGCCCAAGCAAGAAAATTCAGGGCCTTCATTTACTACTACAGAATAGCAAGGAGTGAATTCTAATTGTAGCAATAACAGTCTCACGTGGTAAACTGCAGATTATCAACTTTGGCTACAGAACTTGGGCTGCAACCTTTGCTCATGCTCGGCAAGTTGATCTTCTCGATGTCCCGTGACTCTGGTGTTGTCTTGAACCACGTGGTTTAATCAATCCATTGCAGACGACTGAGATAATTTTGCGTGCTTTTTTACAGAGACCGGTGTCGGGAGCAACAGGAGAGAACCGTGAGTATTTAAACTCACGTTCGCGGGCTTTTTTACAGAGGCTTACCAATCTCACAGACCGGCGGCGGCGTTCCAGAGCCACATCACGATTCAAAAAGTGACATGGGCAAGAGGAAGCAGCTGATTGGGTGAGTACGGCCAGGTGAGTATTTATAATACTGTGTAGTTTGACAGTTAAGGTTAATAGTTCATAAAGTTTAGAAGGTCATAATTTTTGTGGTTATAGTTTCTAAGGTCTCTGTTGTGTAGCGGGGAGTGCTAGTAAACAAGGGCCCTTGAGCATATCATTTAATTGTAGTGTAATTAGTGGTATTGATTTGATTTAATTTAATTTAAATAATTAAAGGGTAAGTCATGGCAGCACAGCTCGGCCCCATGGCATGCTCCTCCTGCACTATGTGGGAAATCAGGGACACTTCCTGTGTCCCTGATGACCATGTGTGCGGGAAGTGTATCCAGCTGCAGCTACTGGCAGACTGCATTGCGGCGCTGGAGCTGCGAATGCATACATACTGGAGCATTCGCGATGCTGAGGACATCGTGGATAGCACGTTTAATGAGTTGGTCACACCGCAGGTAAAGGCTGCACAGGCAGTAAGGGAATGGGTGACCGCCAGGCAGAGTAGTAGGCGCAGGCAGGTAGTGCAGGGGTCCCCTGTGGCTACCCCCCTCTCAAACAGATATACCCCTTTGGATATTGTTGAGGAGATGGCTTATCGGGGGAAGGCAGCAGCAGCCAACTTCCTGGCACCATGGGTGCTTCTGCTGCACAGGATGGGAGGAAAAAGAGCGGGAGAGCAATAGTGATAAGGGATTCTATTGTAAGGGGAATAGATAGGCGTTTCTGCGGCCGCAAACGAGACTCTAGGATGGTGTGTTGCCTCCCTGGTGCAAGGGTCAAGGATGTCTCAGGGCAGCTGCAGGGCATTCTGGAGGGGGAGGGTGAACAGCCAGTTGTCGTGGTGCATATAGGTACCAACGATATAGGTAAAAAACGGGATGAGGTCTTAAAAGCTGAATATAGGGAGTTAGGAGGTAAATTAAAAAATAGGACCTCAAAGGTAGTAATCTCAGGATTGCTACCAGTGCCACGTGCTAGTCAGAGTAGAAATAGAAGGATATTTCAGATGAATACGTGGCTAGAGGAATGGTGCAAGGGGGAGTGATTCAAATTCCTGGGACATTGGAACTGGTTCTGGGGGAGGTGGGACCAGTACAAACTGGACGGTTTGCACCTGGGCGGGACTGGGACTGATGTCCTAGGGGGAGTGTTTGCTAGTGCTGTTGGGGAGGGTTTAAACTAAAATGGCAGGGGGTTGGGAACCTGTGCAGGGAGACAGAGGAAAGGGAAGCAAGGATAGAAACAAAAGACAGGAAGGAGAAAAGCAAAAGTGGAAGGCAGAGAAATCAAGGGTGTAAATCAAACAGGGCCACAGTAAATAATAATTCTAAAAGGACTAAGAGTGTTAAAAAAACAAGCCTGAAGGCTTTGTGTCTTAATGCGAGGACCATTCGTAATAAGGTGGATGAATTAGCTGCACAAATAGATGTAAACGGATATGATATAATTGGGATTACGGAGACATGGCTCCAGGGTGACCAAGGCTGGGAATTCAACATCCAGGGGTATTCAATATTCAGGAAGGACAGGCATAAAGGAAAAGGAGTTGGGGTAGCATTGCTGGTTAAAGAGGAGATTAACACAATAGTAAGGAAGGACATTAGCTCTGATGATGTGGAATCTGTATGGGTAGAGCTGAGAAATACCAAGGGGCAGAAAACGTTAGTGGGAGTTGTATACAGACCCCCAAACAGTAATGCTGAGGTTGGGGATGGCATTAAACGGGAAATTAGAGACGCGTGCAATAAGGGCACAGCAGTTATCATGGGTGACTTTAATCTACATATAGATTGGGCTAACCAAATAAGTAACAATACTGTGGAGGAGGAATTCCTAGAGTGTATACGGAATGGTTTCCTGGACCAATATTTCGAGGAACCAACTAGAGATCAGGCCATCTTAGACTGGGTATTATGTAATGAGAAATGATTAATTAGCAATCTTGTTGTGCGAGGCCCCTTGGGGAGGAGCGATCATAATATGATAGAATTCTTCATTAAGATGGAGAGTGAAGTAGTTGACTCAGAGACTAGGGTCCTGAATTTAAATAAAGGAAACTACGATAGTATGAGGCGCGAGTTGGCTAGGGTGGATTGGGGAGCGTTACTTAAAGGGTTGACGGTGGATAGGCAATGGCAAACATTTAAAGATCGCATGGATGAACTACAGAATTTGTTCATCCCTGTTTGGCATAAAAATAAAACAAAAAAGGTGACTCAACCGTGGCTAACAAGGGAAATTAGGGATAGCATAAGATCCAAGGAGAGGACATATAAATTGGCCAGAAAAAGCAGCAAACCTGAGGATTGGGAGCAGTTTAGGATTCAGCAAAGGAGGACAAAGGGATTAATTAAGAGGGGGAGAATAGAATATGAGAGTAAGCTTGCAGGGAACATAAAAACTGACTGTAAAAGCTTCTATAGATATGTGAAGAGAAAAAGATTGGTGAAGTCAAGCGTAGGTCCCTTGCAGTCAGAATCAGGGGAATTTATAATGGGGAACAAAGAAATGGCAGACCAATTAAATACATACTTTGGTTCTGTCTTCACAAAGGAGGACACAAATAACTCCCAGAGATGTCGGGGAACATAGGGTCTAAGGAGAGGGAGGAATTGAATGAAATCAGTATTTGTAGGGAAATGGTGTTAGGGAAATTGACGGGATTGAAGGCCGATAAATCCCCAGGGCCTGATAATCTACATCCTAGGGTACTTAAGGAAGTGGCCCTAGAAATAGTAGATGCATTGCTGGTCATCTTCCAAAATTCTATAGACTCTGGACCAGTTCCCATGGATTGGAGGGTAACTAATGTAACCCCACTATTTAAAAAAGGTGGTAGAGAGAAAATGGGGAATTATAGATCGGTAAGCCTGACATCGGTAGTGGGGAAAATGCTAGACTATATTACAAAGATGCAGTAGCAGACCTCTTGGAAAACAGTGACAGGAGCGAACAAAGTCAACATGGATTTACAAAAGGTAAATCATGCGTGATTAATCTACTGGAATTTTTTGAGGATGTAACTGGTAGAATAGATAAGGGAGAACCAGTGGATGTGGTGTATTTGGACTTTCAGAAGGCTTTCGATAAGGTCCCGCATAAAAGATTAGCGTGCAAAGTTAAAGCACATGGGATTGGGGATAAGGTACTGACTTGGATTGAGAACTGGTTGGAAGACAGGAAACAAAGAGTTGGAATAAATGGGTCTTTTTCCGAGTGGCAGGCAGTGACTAGTGGGGTACCGCAGGGATTGGTGCTAGGACCCCAGCTATTCACAATATATATTAATGATCTAGACGAGGGAACTAGATGTAATATTTCCAAGTTTGCAGACGACACAAAGCTGGGTGGGTGTGTGTGCTGTGAGGAGGATGCAGAGAAACTACAGTATGATTTGGATAGGTTAGGTGATTGGGCAGATGCATGGCAAATGCAGTATAATGTGGATAAATGCGAGGTTATGCACTTTGGTGGCAAAAACAGGAAGACAGATTATTATCTGAACGGCAATAGATTGGGAAAAGGGGAAGTACAACGAGACCTGGGTGTCCTTCTGCACCAGTCGCTGAAGGTAAGCATGCAGATGCAGCAGGCGGTTAAGAAGGCAAATGGTATGTTGGCCTTCATAGCGAGAGGATTCGAGTACAGGAGCAAGGATGTCTTGCTGCAGTTGTACAGGGCCTTGGTGAGACCACACCTTGAGTATTGTGTGCAGTTTTGGTTGCCTTATCTGAGGAAGGATGTTCTTGCCATGGAGGGAGTGCAGCGAAGATTCACCAGACTGATACCTGGGATGGCAGGAATGACGTATGAAGAGAGATTGGGTCGATTAGGCTTATATTCGCTAGAGTTTAGAAGAATGAGAGGGGATCTCATTGAAACTTATAAAATTCTAACAGGACTAGACAGCCTAGATGCAGGAAGGATGTTCCCGATGGCGGGGAGTCCAGAACCAGGGGTCACAGTCTAAGGATAAGGGGTAAGCCATTTAGGACTGAGATGAGGAGGAATTTCTTCACCCAGAGAGTGGTGAACCTGTGGAATTCTCTACCACAGAAGGCAGTTGAGGCCAATTCATTAAATATATTCAAGAAGGAGTTAGATATATTTCTTAAGGCTTAAGGGATCAAGGGATATGGGGAGAAAGCAGGGACAGGGTACTGAATTTGGATGATCAGCCATGATCTCATTAAATGGCAGAACAGGCTCGAGGGGCCGAATGGCCTGCTCCTGCTCCTATCTTCTATGTTTCTATAATCTAAATTATTTTAAAAGGTGAAGGATTTAAACTCCACAAAACATTGAGAACCATTTTACATTGACTCCTTTCTAAATAGCGATGGTGATAGAGCAAGAATGGCTCGGAGGCAGTAGCCATAATGAGAAGCTGTCGAGGAGCAGCCATTACATGCCAGTTTGAATTTAAGGGCAACCCAGTCCAGATGCAGACTGTGATGTGCTGTTGGAGGAGCTGTTTGCAGTAGTAGTTTCAAATCCCCCAAAGCATCACAGTTCCCTATTATGACATTATTGCTCTTATAATTAGTTTCTATCTATAATGCTTATGCCATATCCCCTTCTGTTCTGTTTTTTGAAGCGGTTATGTCATCCCTTATTCATAACGTAATCCTTCTGCTCAGTTTAATAGTTCCTTCTTTTCAAAAAATTTCATATCCTCTCAGCTCCACCTACAGCTCTGACTTAGATTTCTTTGATACCAGTAATATCAATATTATTAATAACTGTATTTATTTCTAATTCTGGTAGTTTATTCCTAATGCTTCTTACATTAATATAAAAGCAATGACATTTATTTTTGAACCCTTTGTTTAGCCAGATGTGAACCTTTAATTATATTCGCACTCCACCTTCTTGAACAACAGCTTCTCCACTTCTATATCAGTAAACATGTGTTTGCCAATTTTCAGTGCCAAACCCCACCCCTGGGGCAAAAACTAGTTCAAATGAAGTTGGGATGTTTGGAGTAGGTGTGAAAAGTTTGAAAGATCAGCTGGAGAGAAATAGACACACTGAAGGATTACGTGTGCTAGGACTGGCGAAATGATTCTCTGTTATAAAGATTGCATGTGCTAGGAGGGGGAAATGATCCTTAGTTGTTTTAAGGATTGTGTGTGTTATAAGGAGAGGGTTGCTCGCCGCCCTTATCAGGACTATATGTTATGAGGAGGGAGATGTTTCTCCGCTGTGATGAGGATTGAATACGTATCTAGTTCTATGCTCTGATGTTATGGGTGACAGATTGTGGGGGTGGGGTTGTGTCCATTAAACTTGAGAATAAAATACATACATAAGAACATAAGAAACAGGAGCAGGAGTAGGCCATTTGGCCCTTCGAGCCTGCTCCGCCATTCAATAAGATCATGGCTGATCTTCTACCTCAACTCCACTTTCCTGAACTATCCCCATATCCCTTGATTCCCTTAATATTCAAAAATCTACCGATCTCGGTCTTGAATATACTCAACGACTGAGCCTCCACAGCCCTCTGGGGTAGAGAATTTCAAAGATTCACAACCCTTTGAGTGAAAAAAATGTCTCCTCATCTCAGTCCTAAATGGCTGACCCTTATTCTGACACTGTGACCCCTGGTTCTAGACTCCCCAGCCAGGGGAAACATCCTCCCTGCATCTACCCTGTCAAGCCCTGTAAGAATTTTGTATGTTTCAATGAGATCACCTCTCATTCTTCTAAATTCTAGAGAATTTAGGCCTAGTCTACTCAATCTCTCCTCGTAGGACAATCCCCCCATCCCAGGAACCAGTCTGGTGAACCTTCGTTGCACTCCCTCTCTGGCAAGTATATCCTTCCTTAGGTAAGGAGACCAAAACTGTACACAATGCTCCAGGTGTGGTCTCACCAGGACCCTATATAATTGCAGTAAGACATCTTTACTCTTGAACTCAAATCTTCTTGTAATAAAGGCCAACATACCATTTGCTTTCCTAATTGCTTGCTGTACCTGCATGTTAACTTTCAGTGATTTGTGTACAAGGGCACCCAGGTCCCTCTGAACACCAACATTTCCCAATCTCTCACCATTTAAAAAATACTCTGCTTTTCTATTTTTCCTACCAAAGTGGATAACTTCACATTTCTCCACATTATATTCCATTTGCCATGTTCTTGCCCACTCACTTAGCCTGACTATATCCCCTTGAAGCCTCCTTGCATCCTCTTCAGAACTTACATTCCCACCCAGCTTTGTATCCTCAGCAAACTTGGATATATTACATTTGGTCCCCTCATCATATGGTCAAACACTATTGTTTAATCAGATCAGTGTAAATATCCATCCACAGTTCAATTTGCAAAGCAAGGTCTTTGTGGGAATCACTTTCCCAACACATGCTTGCTTATTAAAAGCACAAATGAGCGACTTCTGAGTACATGCAGCGTTTAGCCATTCCTGCTGAGTTACAGCCATGCATAAATCCTCCTGAGCAGTAGAAAAACAAAATCTCCAATTCCATCAAATTTTGCATTTATAAAGAGCACAGAGATGCATGCTGCCTTGTTTTGTTTGCTTGTAGTTAATTTGCCATATGGTGAAGCTCATTAACAAAGAATGAATTGCTTCTGAAATGTTAGCCAGAGCTCTAATTAATGTGTTCAGTCTTCTATCTAAATAGAGTATGAAATTGGAAAATTAAATAAATTTTAAAATCTCAGGTAGGTTGCACTTTTAAATTCTTCTGTCATTTTAAATGGCTGTTAATTAGATTAATAACCATATATATTACAAAATGCAAATTAAGGTTAATTTTTAAGAATTCTCCTTTACATTGCATTTAACACTCTTTATTACTATTCAGAATATTTAATGACATACTATAATTAAGAAAAAAAATCTATTAAAGTATCCGAATATCCCTGCAGGAAATAGCTCATACTGTACTGGCTTAGCACATCTCAAAATACAGACTATAACGGCTGTAATTTTATTTCTGTCGAATGTACTGTCATCAGGTTCCAAATGTGATGTTATCCCTGTGGATCTCCTCCTCCTCCCTCCCCACTTTATCTCCATACAAATGAAAAACCTGTTATATATACACTGTGTGGTATTATTGTACAGATACGTAATCCTTGCTCTAAATGGATTATAACAGCAGACTGAGGAATTTGATACAAACTTGTTAGGCATTTGAACAATAATGTTACACACGTATTTTCCAGGCTGTCACACCTAAAATATCTGTGTAGGTGAAGGGTAATCAGTGCTGATCACCACAGATTGGGACTGGAGCTGCTCCTGATGGTCACTGTCCATGCTGATCAAATGTGTTGTCATCACAATGATAACAGCACATCACTATTGTTGTGCAATAATTGGTTGAGACACTGCAATTACTAAGACTTGTTAATCAATAATCATAATTAATAATTGATTAATGAACCTGATTAATCAAAACATATTGCTGTTTGGATGAACTCTGTCATGTTTGCATCACTAAATCATTAACCTTTGAGCATGTTTACAAATCACGTTAAATGTGCAGCACCATGATTTCCAATTGTCATTTCCCCCATTTTACTGTTCTCACACAAAAAGTATGGTTTCTACCTCTTTAATCTATTGAATTTCCCTATGGAATTGGACTGCTTATTCAGAGCACTCTCTTCTATATAGCCCACCGGTCAGGTCCCAGAGCTCTTTAGTATCATTCATTGCTCATTCTGTGGCTGAACTCACTAACGTGGAAACTAGAATGACTAATCCTAAAAACTGTAGTATCACCTTTATATTCCTGCACCCAAGTTACAGCTTCCCCTCCCGTATGCTGTTGATAGCTTCCCTGAATGCCAGCCTCACATCCTTGGCTATGCTGAAGACACTGACATGTGAATCCCCAGTTTTGTTAACAATGTCCTGGAGGGTTGCATATAAATATTCCATTGAACCATAAAAGTTTACAGCACAGAAGGAGGCACAGAAGAACAAGGGAACATAGGTGAATTCCTAATATTGGCAAACCCACCATAAGTGTGACTGTGAAATTTGGGCAGAGAGGCTAGTGCCAGCAGCTTATGGCAAATCCCTTGCTGTGTTTCTTGTCTGGACACAGTAGATAGCATCGACTATGAAATTAGAAAATGTGCAGTTCTCACTGCTTATGACTTGACACCTTAAGCATTCGAGGAAAAATTTGAAAAGTTACTAAAAGCTCAGAAGAGTACTTGCTGAGAACTGGCAATAGAGATGGACACTATCTGGAAATTGTGGTTGGAAGACAAAAATGTGACAGGTCATGTAAAATTAAATCAATCTGTGTTCAGAGGTCATTTTATAGAATGGTTCCAAAAGATTGAAGGATATGGTTTGCTTAACCAGGAGTGCACAGCTCTGAGACAACTGGTCCAGTGGAGCTGGTTATTTTGTGATCCCATGAGTGCAGAGAAACTGACGAGCTAGTGGGAACACAGATGCTGCACGCCAACCAACCAGTGGACAGCTCTCTGAAGCTGCTGTAAACCTGCACTCTGCAGGCTTGTGCCAGTCCAGCCAAGCAGATCAGAGAGGGGCAATGCAAGGGAAATTTACTGTTACCAACGCAGTAAAGTGTGACACAAAGAGTAAGTTGCTGGTCTGAAAGAGACGCCATGGCCTAATTAGGGAGGCTGATTGCAACTGTGAGATACGAGACTGCTGGGTGGTGCAGTGACCTGCCAGCATTCTTACACCTGGTCACAGTGAACAAGTGGCAAACAGAAGGTTTGCGTGATACAGGTGTAGTCTGACACTAGTATGTTAATATGTCTCATATGTTGATAGAGTGAGATGAAGTAAGGTGGGAGAGGGCTCATGTGGAGCATAAACACTGGCATTGACCTGTTGGGCCGAATAGCCTGTTTCTGTGCTGTAAAATTGTATGTAATTCTGTTCTGTGTAGTACAACTGTATCTAGTGTGGAGAAAGCAGTTTACAGAGGTCACGATTACTCACATTCATAGTTTTTGGAGAAAGTAAACCTGCCCTCGGCCAAAGTATGTCTATAAATCCAATGCTACAAATAGGAGTCTCAGCATTTGTGTCAGCTAAGGTTTTGCTAAGGAAAGATTTGGATGACGGCCAACTTGCTGAATAGGGAGAAGGTGAGGCTGGAATAAAGAATATGTCCTACATAAAACCCATTCACTGAGCTGTGGTGACTGCTGATGGTGTCTTGCATAGGCAGAGGCTTCACTGTCTGAACACAATCAGGTGGTCCATCTGTACACACATATGGGACCCGCTATTCTAACTTCAAGCACAGTAAAGGCATGTGGAGTGCCAGCACGTCACCTGTAAGTGTTAATCAGTATATGGTTGTTCAGAGGAGCCTGAGCAGTGTGAGTGAGCCACACAGGGCAGGAGGAGGTTCAGCTTGCTGATCCTACATGGAGGACTCCATGGAGTTGGAAGGACACTTGCAGTACGGTCAGAGCTTACAAAATCATTTTAACCCCCCCAATAATGCAATCAGTTCATTAAGGGCACCCAGAGCAGTCCAATGGCAATCCAGTGCTACATGTCATCCATGACAGTAGCATCATTTGTCTTGCCTGCTTAAGCGAAGAATTCTGAAGGAGTAGAGCTCATATAGTGAGCACATTAGCTGACAGCAGCGCAAGCTTCACATGGGGGCATGGTTACATCAGGTAGGTTGCGGTCATATGTATGGGGACTGCCAGTAATGAAGCCCATGCAGTGCATTCAGCCAGTGTTGCCAGACAGAGCTGGGCAGCATAAGGCCATTTGTTTCAAGGTTAAACATGGGTACGATGATGTCAGCCAGCCAGGCAATGCCCACCACCGTGTCACAGTGTGTGAGGCCATGAACAATGTAATATATAAGAGCTGTTGGATATTCATTCAGCTAGTTTCTCAGGCAGGATTCCATGGGGTAAAAATTCAGTTGGTTGCGCCTCCCGTTAGCGCCTTAAGAGGGCGCTAATGGGGCGCAAAGCCGCTAACGCCCGGGCGCAGCGATGTTTGCGCCGCTCGGGAACTTAACTAGAGATTGTGCGGCGGCGCTAAAACTTACCGCTGCGACCACCTGCGCGCGCAGATTGTGACGTCATTCCATGGTGCAACGCCCTTGTGGCGCCCCGGAGCGGAAATTGAGTGGCGCCCCCTGCCTTACCGCCTGGCGCATCCAACGACCAGAAGACTGGAACGCTATCAATCGCTGTGGGGCTGGGGGGGGGCACTATTTAAAGGGGGCCTCTTCCTGTCTTTTATTGTTGGTGGCATTTTTGAACTACGCATTCTGAGAGAGAGAGGGAGAGACTTCTGGAGAGATTCAACGTTGTGTGAAGGAGTTTTGGGTACTGAGCAGCACTTTGCAGGTTCATTTTGATTTGCCATTCCTTGTATCGATTTAGCAGAGACTGTGGGAGCTGCACTCTGAGCTCTTTGCCTGGTACTCTCCATTGTTCTTTCCAGCACATTTGATGTGCAAGTCTCTCCAGGCCGAGATTCAAGGCTGCAATGAGCAGGATGTGGATGGAAAGCAAGATTAACCATCCCCTTTAAGAACTGGCCCGTGCCATTGTGTGTGTGTTCCATTGCTGACTGACATTACATGAGCTTCGCCAGCGCTCTGAGTTAGCGCCTCACTCCTTGGCCTTTGCGCCTTAAGACAGGTGTGCAGCGCCTGATTTAGCGCTCCACTCACCTCCCGGGGTGGTAAAAGTGAAGTTTCCAGTCAGTGCCGATAATTAGCGCCAGGCGCTAATATTTGCGTCCAGACGATATTTGCGCCCCAAATGGGGCGCGACCTAATTTTTACCCCATGTGTCCTGTGGTGTCTGGGAACTTGGGCACTTTAGCCTGAGCAAGATGCTGTGAATATGGATCTCACCAGTTCCACAGTAATAGTATTGGCAAGTATCATCTTCACTGGGACGGGAGAGGGGGTGGGACAGGAGTCATGTGATGGATTGGAGGTCTGTCCAGTTTCATTTCATAAGAGATTCCAGTGCACTTTGCTTGATCTAATTTGTGCCTGCCCATAATTGCAAGTTCACTTCATTAGCCTAGGCCCAATGCACCCTAGATGCAGGCTTGCCCTTTCTGTAGGCCTGAGTGGCCTGCAGCAGTGGTAATGGGTATCGGTTTCAAGACCACCTGATTGCTGCCCAGAAACAGCAGCAATATAGCCAGCACCTCTAATCCCACTGTCCTGAAATAAAAAGAGATTTACATTTTTGGTCCTCAGGTCTTTGCTGCCTATCACACGGAGAGGGGCTGGGCACAGGTGACTAAGGCCCACTTTTTCTGGCAGCCTCTCAAAGGTCACTCTTCCAGCACTGAGGGAGGAAAAGTGAGGCAGGAGGGCTGGTTATGCCACCTCCACCTCATTAACATGTCTGCCCTTTGCTTGCCCCCTCTTAGAAACATAGAAACATAGAAGATAGGAGCAGGAGTAGGCCATTCGGCCCCTCGAGCCTGTTCTGCCATTTAATGAGATCATGGCTGATCATCCAAATTCAGTACCCTGTCCCTGCCTTCTCCCCATATCCCTTGATCCATTTAGCCTTACGAAATATATCTAACTCCTTCTTGAATATATTTAATGAGTTGGCCTCAACTACCTTCTGTGGTAGAGAATTCCACAGGTTCACTACTCTCTGGGTGAAGAAATTCCTCCTCATCTCAGTCCTAAATGGCTTACCCCTTATCCTTAGACTGTGACCCCTGGTTCTGGACTCCCTCGCCATCGGGAACATCCTTCCTGCATCTAGTCTGTCTAGTCCTGTTAGAATTTTATAAGTTTCAATGAGATCCCCTCTCATTCTTCGAAACTCTAGCGAATATAAGCCTAATCGACCCAATCTCTCTTCATACGTCATTCCTGCCATCCCAGGTATCAGTCTGGTGAATCTTCGCTGCACTCCCTCCATGGCAAGAACATCCTTCCTCAGATAAGGCGACCAAAACTGCACACAATACTCAAGGTGTGGTCTCACCAAGGCCCTGTACAACTGCAGCAAGACATCCTTGCTCCTGTACTCGAATCCTCTCGCTATGAAGGCCAACATACCATTTGCCTTCTTAACCGCCTGCTGCACCTGCATGCTTACCTTCAGCGACTGGTGCACAAGGACACCCAGGTCTCGTTGCACTTCCCCTTTTCCCAATCTATTGCCGTTCAGATAATAATCTGTCTTCCTGTTTTTGCCACCAAAGTGCATAACCTCGCATTTATCCACATTATACTGCATCTGCCCGTTCACCCAACCTGTCCAAATCATACTGGAGTTTCTCTGCATCCTCCTCACAGCACATATGCCCACCCAGCTTTCTGTCGTCTGCAAATTTGGAGATATTACATCTAGTTCCCTCGTCTAGATCATTAATATATATTGTGAATAGCTGGGGTCCTAGCACCAGACATCCCTGTGCAATGTAAAAGGGGGCAGCTACTCAGCATTATGTTTTTCTGCCTCATTTCCTCTCCTTTATATCTGGGGACTGAGTGCTAATCAGGTGCATTGGACAGGAAAATCAGCTTTATGGGAATTTTGTGGTCACTGCTTTCTGAGAGCAGCCTGCCTTTGTAGAGGGGGTGGACAAATCCATATTCTTAGCTAGTGTGTAATGTTACTTCAAAGTGACTTGTCTGACTCTCTTTGCAGATTGCTTTACAAGTACCAGGATTGGTCATCCCATCGAGGGGAGACTCACACCCATTGCGGGAGTGTTGCTTTGTTCTACAGCTATTGGAAATTGAATTAATAAAACTGTCGGGCAGCCCTTGTGCATTTAAATCCCACTTTGCCTTGTAATGCAATGTTTCAATAAATTTGCTGTCTTACAGGGATGTGTGAAGGTGTACCGCAGGGATCGGTGCTGGGTCCTTTGCTGTTTGTAGTGTACATTAATGATTTAGATATGAATGTAGGAGGTATGATCAGTAAGTTTGCAGATGACACGAAAATTGGTGGGGTGGTAAATAGCAAGGAGGGAAGCCTCAGGCTACAGGATGATATAGACGGGTTGGTCAGATGGGCAGAACAGTGGCAAATGAAATTTAACCCTGAAAAGTGTGAGGTGATGCATTTTGGGAGGACTAACAAGGCAAAGGAATACACAATGAATGGTAGGACCCTAGGAAGGACAGAGGATCAGAGGGACCTTGGCGTGCATGTACATAGATCCCTGAAGGCAGCAGGACAGGTAGATAAGGTGGTTAAAAAGGCATATGGGATACTTGCCTTCATTAGCCGAGGCATAGAATATAAGAGCAGGGAGGTTATGATGGAGCTGTACAAAACACTAGTTAGGCCACAGCTGGAATACGGTGTGCAGTTCTAGTCGCCACACTATAGGAAGGATGTGATTGCATTGGAGAGGGTGCAGAGGAGATTCACCAGGATGTTACCTGGGCTGCAGCGCTTCAGCTATGAAGAGAGACTGGACAGGCTGGGGTTGTTTTCCTTAGAGCAGAGAAGGCTGAGGGGGGACCTGATTGAGGTGTACAAAATTATGAGGGGCATAGATAGGGTAGATAGAAAGGAACTTTTCCCCTTAATAGAGGGGTCAATAACCAGGGGGCATAGTTTCAAGGTAAGGGGCAGGAGGTTTAGAGGGGATTTGAGGAAAAAAAAATTCTCCCAGAGGGTGCTTGGAATCTGGAACTCACTGCCTGAAAGGGTGGTAGAGGCAGGAACCCTCACAACATTCAAGAAGCATTTAGATGAGCACTTGAAACGCCATAGCATACAAGGCTACGGACCAAGTGCTGTAAAATGGGATTAAAATAGACAGAGCTTGATGGCCGGCGTGGACACGATGGGCCGAAGGGCCTTTTTCTGTGCTGTATAACTCTATGACTGTTATATTTAGGATTCAGTGTGACTGTGGTAAACATCAGAAACTGGACTCCAGTTTTCGGCCTACCCCTGGACAACACCATGGGAGATCTACTTGTTTACTGGATACATTCTTTGGATTATTCGATTAAGATACACTTGAATAATAATTTCAGAAATAATCTATTCAATTACTTTATTTGCAGTTTTATTAGGGTGAAGAAGAATAAAGCGAAGGAATTAACTATTGCTTCACTATATTTTACTTGTATTTTTAATAAATTTTACGTAGAAAAGAAGTTGTAATGCTAGAGACACCAGATTTATGTTCTTATGTTCTTATTTAATTTGACTTTGTAAAATAATGCTTTGAACAACAGATTTAATTTTCACACAGCCCTGAACAGTGCAGTATTTTTAATTCTATCAAATGCCCCATTGGAACAGGTGGTAGAGCATCTGCCTCCTATCCAGATGGTTGAAGACTCAAGTCCCACTAGACCATCACTTGTGCTCACCTGGTAAGTTTAGTCACGGTTCCACTGGGGCTCTAGTTAGACTGCCATGACATGAAGAGTATGCTCAATCCTGGAGACCAGACAAGCTACAGTTGTTGGCTTCTCCCACTGCGAGTGCATTGCTTGTCAGCTAACTGTAGAGCTGTATTGATGGGGCTGTGGAGAATCAATATCCCAGATTGTCTTGTCTTCCTAGCTGAGGAATGGAATGTTTTTTTTCTTTACACTCAATGTCGCAGTTGGCCATGTTCCCATTAGTTATAGCATAGGTTGCAATTCCACAGCTAGTGCACCAAGAATGCCCAGATCGTATGGCCGAAGCGGTTGTGCATGCTGTTTTAGTCTTAAACTCCTTTTTCCCTCAGGGTGGTGGACCAATCTTCTCATCTTGTGCTCATTTTAAAATGATGTAAAAAACATGGATGAGGCTCAGCATGGACAGGAATACAGTTCCTTTATTTCTATTATAATGAACGAGCAAGGGGTTACAGATAATGATAACTTTGCTCTGAGTAGTACACAGTGAGGGCACTTCTACCCTTAAATTGCATCATTTAGGACCAGTCTCCTCCTGCAAGCTCCCATGGGAGCTTTCCACCACCAGCACTTGAGGAGCAGAGGACATCACAAGTGCAGCTGTAGCAACATTTTTATTTTACTGTGTGTGGGAAAAATAAAGTTCTGCAAATAGAAATACCACGTAAAAATCCTATCTGCCATGTAAAAATCTTTAGCTACTATTTCTTAAAGGGATGTCTACAGGGAGTACTTCAAGTACAAAGTATTACCCCAAGGGTATACAGGTATATGTATATTATTTTTTTTAAATTTAGAAAGTATTTCCTTATCGTGGAATTTCCCACCAATTCCATGCAAATGAATTTAAAGTAGTAAAATGTCCCAAGGCAGTACACAGGAGCGTAATCAGACAAAAATTGACCAAATTAATTTTTTTTTAAATTCGCTTATGGGATCTGGGCATCGCAGGCAAGGCCAGCATTTATTGCCCATCCCTAGTTGCCCTTCAGAAGGTGGTGGTGAGCCGCCTTCTTGAACCGCTGCAGTCCGTGTGGTGAAGGTACTCCCACAGTGCTGTTAGGGCGGGAGTTCCAGGATTTTGACCCAGCGACGATGAAGGATCGGCGATGTACTTCTAAGTCAGGATGGTGTGTAACTTGGAGGGGAACTTGAAGGTGGTGGTGTTCCCATGTGCCTGCTGCCCTTCTCCTGCTAGGTGGAAGAGGTCGCGGGTTTGGGAGGTGCTGCCGAAGAAGCCTTGGCGAGTTGCTGCAGTGCATCTTGTAGATGGTACACACTGCAGCCACGATACGCCGGTGGTGGAGGGAGTGAATGTAATTTAAGGTGGTGGATGGGGGTGCCAATCAAACGGGCTGCTTTGTCCTGGATGGTGTCGAGCTTCTTGAGTGTTGTTGGAGCTGCACACATCCAGGCAGTGGAGAGTATTCCATCACACTCCTTACTTGTGCCTTGTAGGTGGTGGAAAAGCTTTGGGGAGTCAGGAGGTGAGACACTCGCCGCAGAATACCCAGCCTCTGACCTGCTCTTGTTGCCACAGTATTTATGTGGCTGGTTCAGTTAAGTTTCTGGTCAATGGTGACCCCCAGGATGTTGATGGTGGGGATTCGGCGATGGTAATGCCGTTGAATGTCAAGGGGAGGTGGTTCGACTCTCGCTTGTTGGAGATAGTCATTGTCTGGCACTTCTGTGGTGCGAATGTTACCTGCCACTTATCAGCCCAAGCCTGGGAAGGTCTGGGTATAATCCGAGACCTGAAACCATGCAGTGGGAATTGGCTATAGCCCGTGTTTTGGTCCATAATCACGGGACAACATCCCAGCTATCGTGCTGAAGACTTGTGCTCCAGAACTAGCCGCGCCTCTAGCCAAGCTGTTCCAGTACAGCTACAACACTGGCATCTATCCGACAATATGGAAAACTGCCCATGTATGTCCTGTCCACAAAAAGCAGGACAAATCCATCCCAGCCAATTACCGCCCCATCAGTCTACTCTCAATCACCAGCAAAGTGATGGAAGGAGTCATCGACAGTGCTATCAAGCGGCACTTACCAATAACTTGCTCACTGATGCGCAGTTTGGGTTCCGCCAAGTCCACTTGGCTCCCGACCTCATGACAACCTTGGTCCAAACATGGACAAAGGAGCTAAATTCCAGAGGTGAGGTGAGGTGAGAGTGACTGCCCTTGACATCAAGGCAGCATTTGACCGAGTCTGGCATCAAGGAGCCATAGTAAAACTGAAGTCAATGGGAATTGGGGGGGAAACGCTCCACTGGCTGGAGTCATACCTAGCACAAAGGAAGATGGTTGTGGTGGTTGAAGGTCAATCATCACAGTCACAGGACATCGCTGCAGGAGTTCCTCAGGGCAGGGTCCTAGGCCCAACCATCTTCAGCTGCTTCATCAATGACCTTTCCTCCAACATAAGGTCAGAAATGGGGATGTTCGCTGATGACTTCACAGTGTTCAGCGCCATTCACAACTCCTCAGATAATGAAGCAGTCCATGTCCGCATGCAACAAGACCTGGACGACGTTCAGGCTTGGGCTGATAAGTGGCAGGAAACATTCGCGCCACAGAAGTGCCAGGCAATGACTATCTCCAACAAGCGAGAGTCGAACCACCTCCCCTTGACATTCAATGGCATTACCATCGTTGAATCCCCCACTATCAACATTCTGGGGGTCACCATTAATCAGAAACTTAACTGGACCAGTCACATAAATACTGTGGCAACAGGAGCAGGTCAGAGGCTAGGTATTCTGCAGCGAGTGTCTCACCTCCTGATTCCCCAAAGCCTTTCCACCATCTACAAGGCACAAGTAAAGAGTGTGATGGAATACTCTCCACTTGCCTGGATGAGTGCAGCTCCAACAACACTCAAGAAGCTCGACACCCTCCAGGACAAAGCAGCCCGTTTGATTGGCACCTCCTCTACCACCTTAAACATTCACTCCCTCCACCACCGGCGTATCGTGGCTGCAGTGTGTACCATCTACAAGATGCGCAGCAGCAACTCGCCAAGGCTTCTTCGGCGGCACCTCCCAAACCCACGACCTCTTCCACCTAGAAGGACAAGGGCAGCAGGCGCATGGGAACACCACCACCTCCAAGATCCCCTCCAAGTCACAGCCATCCTGACTTAGAAGTATATCGCTGTTCCTTAATCGCTGGGTCAGAATCCTGGAACTCCCTACCTAACAGCACTGTGGGAATACTTTCACCACACGGACTGCAGCGGTTCAAGAAAGCGGCTCACCACCACCTTCTGAAGGGCAACTAGGGGTGGGCAATAAATGCTGGCCTCACCAGTGATGCTCACATCCCATAAACGAATAAAAAAAAAAATCGAATGCGTGCACAGAGCACGTGCCCCAACCAAGGTTTGCCCAAAATTGAGCCTCGGGCATTACTTCAATAATTTAGGCGAGTTGTCAGCGCCTATTTGAAGCAGATAAATTTCAGGCTGCTTGCCTCGCTGACAGCTGCCCTCAGGTAAGTCCTGTAGGGTGGGGGAAAGGACAACAGGAGTATGGAGCTGATCGCTGGTCAGCAGCTGCCTTCAGCTGTGCTGTGGAGCTGGGAGGAGAAAACCTGCTCCTCGTGACTCAACATCAACTTGCCTTTTTGGTGGCAGTCATTTGCTAGGCCACATCCATGCCCAGAAAACCTGAGCAGAGCAGTCCCTACGCATGATCTGCCCAGAGCAGCCCAATATCTCGGAGCGGATCTAAAACAGGCATTTGGCCCTTCATTAACATAGCTCTTCCTCCCTCCTCTCCCCTCCCTCTCTTGCTCACACCCTTCCTTCTCTCCCTCTCCACCACCTCTTCCTGCCCTCCATCCTACTCTGACCCTTCCTCTTTCCCCCTCCTCTCTCCTTCCCTTGCTCTCTCCCACATCCTTGCACCTCTTAACAGCTGCACCCTCTCCTCCCTGCCACTCCTCCTTCTCCTTCTGCCTCATCTCTTTCTTGCCCCTCCTCCTGCCCTTCCTCCACCATCCCATCGGCTTCCTTCCCCTCTCCCTTCTTGATCCAATTTAATTATCCCTCTCCCTAAACTCTGCTTGACCTGAATTCTGCACTTGATCTTGACTACTCGTGAGCAATTCCACTGGACATCAAGTAGTAGTTTTTAAAATGCTCAAACCTCTTAATGGACATGCTCACAGCATGAATCAGCCTTTCCCAGTGAGGGTGTGGGTACAGTCATGGGAACCCAGAGCAGGGCTCAGGCCAGGGGGGGGTGTTGGAGGGCAGTTGGGGATCCAAACCTATGGGGGCCTGAGTGGCAGCAGGTGGAAATCAACAGTTAGTAGAAACTTGGGGTCAGCGGAGGGCTAGCTGTAATGTTTCTCAAAACTGTATGTGGAAGATTTAAAAGGAATCCTACTCCTACATACACAAATTCTGGACTCATGTTGTCAGGGAGAACTACACGCCATAACATCTCTGCTTTTTTAAACACAACACTCAATTTACATTTTACTTCAGTAAGGCTTTGAAATGTATCCTTTAGTTTTACAAAATGAATTAAAGAAAAGCTAAATGGGTAGAAAGTGCGAGGAAATAAAGAAAAATATCTCATCTGTACAGTTAATTAAATAGCATTGATGCATCCTGGGAAATTTGCTATGCTGCACATATTTAGACGGCACAATCCATACTCGGCTCAGAGTCACAACTCTGGGCAAAAAAATCAAACCTCGCCCAGGCTTTTGAGAGAGACTGAGGTCTTCAAATGAAAACTTCAATGAAGGTATTGAAAAACACAAAAGACAATTCAATGGATAATCATGTCGGTGTGAAATAAATATAATCATGTCATTTTGAACTATGTCATTTTTTGAACTTTTTATTTTGCTTAAATCCTTATTTTGGATCAGCTAAAGTGCCAGTCCTGGCTCAGTGTGAGCACTATCTCTTCTGAGTCAGAAAGTTGTGGGTTCAAACCCCACTCCAGTGACTTGAGCAGAAAATCTCGGCTGACACTTCAGTGTAGTGCTGAAGGTGTGCTGCACTGTGGGAGGCGGCGTCTTTTGGATGGAACATTAAATCGAGGTCACGTCTGCCTCAGGTGGATGTATAAGATCCTATGGCACTATTCCAAAAAGTGCAAGGGTGTTCCCCCGGTGTCCTGGTCAATGTTTATCCCTCAACCAACACTATTAAAACAGTTTAATTGGTCAATGCTGTTTGTGGGACCTTACTGTGCGAAAGTTGGCCTCCAGGTTTCTCTACATTACAACAATAACGATACTTCAAAAGTAATTCATTGGCTGTGAAGTGCTCTGGGATGTCCTGAGATCATGAAAGGTACTATATAAATGCCAATTCTTTCTTCTTTCTATTAGAAATTTCAGTTTCTGAGGGAAAGAATGGCGGATGAATAACATTTTCAGAAAGCATTTTGAATGATTTATGGGAAACCAGTGGCCAGATTGTGAAATCTGAGGAAAGGATCTTTTTGATAGCAATGTTTTTGACAGTGATGAGTAACAGGCTGAATTGGTATCTTTGCTGATCATGAAAGGTTTATAACATTTTGGGACGTTTACAGAGGAAATTTGAGCTATGTGCCCTTACTGCAGGATATGTTTTGCAATGATTACGTTGATCCATTGTCTTCAGAATATATTGTTGTGTACATTGCAGCATTACAGTAACCAGCTCCTTGTGTTTGTACTACAAATGGGAAAAAATACACAGAGTAATTCTAACATACCCAGAAAAAAATGACAGCTGAAAATGTCAGTGCTTTAAGTGATTTTATCTGCTGTATTGGAGCTGTCAAAAACCTGCTGATGACATTTCAGGAAGACTAAGTTGGGTTCAGTCAAGAATTTTATAATACAGTTTGAATAGTTTCAAAATGGTCTTTGTAGGACATTGGACAGAATGTTTCAACTTGAATGGTTTGAAATATGATTTAAATGAGTGGCTAAAAGAATATTGTCCCAGATAATCCTCTCAGATGTAGAGTAATATTTTTGGCATCAGAATAAATTGCTAGATTGCAGATTTATTACTTTGTTCATGAGTGCTGTGAATTATAATGTTTTGTGGCTTTAACTCCTGTACTAAATAACTGACTGCAGATATGTAGTTTTTTGCATCTGTATTAGAAAACTATAAAAAGACATTAGATACTGAAGTAGTAAATTAATGATACAATATCACATGATTCATCTCAGCCCATTTTTATCACTGGAGGTATTATTGTCTGATATGAATTCTACTTTCTCAGCTGATTACACATTCTTTCTATTTTAAGACCTACCTGTGGAATTACTTTTCTTCCAATGAAAGGAGTATGCGATGCTGTGTATGTCTGAGGCATACTGATGTACTGGTATGTTTGAGCTGATTAAATGGATTGCTTAGTGAAGCTTCCTGTCAACTCTTGCAATCTCCTCAGCTTTTATCCAAAGATGTGCAAGCTTCTACACAAATTTTAAGCTGAAATGACATTGCAAGAAGATAGCAGCTTTGGTTGATATCCCATGGCTCAGGGCTATTTTCCATAAGCATCACAACAGTGGATGTGATGCTTGTAGTGGTATTTGAACTAAAACGGTATGTGTGTAACAGAGCAGCTGTAAATTTTAAGCTGGAGAATCATCCGTTTGCCTTAATTCTCATCTCACTCTTTCTCATTCTTCACTGCTTTATCTTCAGTCTGTATTGAGCCTTTTTAAGGCATTATCACTTCAATGAATACAAAGTGAGCTTTTAGAACAGAAATGCTTTGGGTTTAATTATAACTGATTCAACTCAGCAGTTCAGCAGGTTAATCCAAATGTATTAATCCACGTTTGGTTATCTGCTTTCATTTTTTTCATTTGTCCAGAGATATAGGCCAGTGTTATTTAAATGTTCAGAGTGAGGCACTTGAGCAAGAATGCAGACTACGCGGGGCAAAAAAGAGAGCGCAGCCAACCTAGTGTGGCAATGCTGTGGCTGTGACTGTGCAGATGTCATGATTGAGAGATTGACTAAGCATAGTGGTAAGGGCTCCAGTCATGGAGCCCTTGCCATGGGATCCACGATGGGCATTCCCATATATAGCCTTATAATTGAAGCAGAACTAGAGCAGGAGGAACAGGATATGAAAGATGCACACAGGAGAAGAAGACCAACTAGAAAGTACCCTTCCACCAGAGTCTGCAGACTACAGCACGTTACAAAAATGTCTCAGAGGAGATCTTCTTAATGGTTCAGGAACTTTGATATATATTAATGGCCTTGGGTAATGACTGGACATGGGTATACAGGGCATCATTTCAAAGTTTGCAGATGAAACAAAACTTGGAAATGTAGTAAACAGTGAGGAGCATAGTAACAGACTTCATGAGGACATAGGTGAAATGGGCAGACACATGGCAGATTAAATTTAATGCAGAGAAGTGTAATTTTGGTAGGAAGGATGGGGAGAGCCAATATATACTAAATGATACAATTTTAAATAGGGTGCAGGAACAGAGAAACCTGGGGCTGTATGTACACAAGTCTTTGATGGTGGCAGGACAAGTTGAGAAGACTGTTAAAAAGGCATATGGGATCCTTGACTTAATATTCAGGCCTGTGCCTCTATTTATAAACAGGGGTTGGTTACGAAGGCGGGGGGATGGGGTTTTAACTCCACAGCATGCGCCTTTTGTACTTGGCAGGTTCCCCGCCCGGAAGTCAATCTGATTGTTAGGCTTGGCTTCCAGTCGGGCAGGGAGGACTCTGGAACAGGCCGCAGGAGTAGGTAGGTCCGATCCCCGACCTCAGAGAGGGAGAGGTTCCGATCCTCGGGAAGGGAGATCCGATCCCTGACCCCGGGGGGGGGTGTCCAATCCCAGGGGTCATTGTATGGGGGGGCGGGGTTTGGGTGAAAGCACTCCTGCTCCTTCTGGCCCACAAGCAGTGCCAGACAAAATCATGCAAAGAACATACATACCTCAGAATACTGGACTTCATATCGCCAGATGTGCAGATACATATCCACAATGCGTCTCTATCCCTACCCCAGTGCCTCTCCATTCTGTTCTTAAACTTATCCTGGTGATGCACTGAGATGCTACCTGAGGTCTCAGGGCTTCTGAATCATGAAGGTTCAAAATCATGAATGGTTTTGATAGAGTAAATAAGGAGAAATTGTTTCCAGTGGCAGAAGGGTCAGTAACTAGGGGACACAGATTTAAGATAATTGGCACAGGAACCTGAGGCGAAATGAGGTAAACATTTTTTACGCAGTGAGTTGTCATGATCTGGAATGCATTGCCTGAAAGTGTGTTAGAAGCGGGTTCAATAATAACTTTTAAAAGGGAATTGGATAAATACTTGAAAGGGAAAAATCTGTAGGACAGGGGAGTGAGACTATTGTGATAGCTCGTTCAAAGAGCTGGCACCGGCACAATGGCCTCCTTCTGTGCTATATCATTATATGATTCTATGTGTGTCCCATTGCAAACTGACCTTCAAACATCCTCTCAAACAAAAAAAAATCATGCAAAGAACATATATACCTCAGAATACTGGACTTCATATCGCCAGATGTACAGATATATATTTACAATGTGTCTCTATCCCTACCCCAGTGCCTCTATTCTATTCTTAAACCTATCCTGGTGCTGCACTGAGATGCTACCTGAGGTCTCAGGGCTTCTGAGCCCTGGGAGGACTCTTCAGCTGGCTGTATCGTTACTGCAGGTACTTGGGCAGCCTGGACCTGTATTCTGACATGAGCAGGCATCTGAGAGGCTGGGTGGAAGTGTCATATGAGCTGTTATTAGTAGAGAGGATGGCTTAAGGAAGGCAGATTGCTGGAAATCTGAAATAAAAACAGAAAATGCTGGAAATACTCAGCAGGCCAGGCAGCATCTGTGGAGAGAGAAACAGAGTTAGCATCCGGAATTTTCCCATTGCAGAGTGTGCGGGTTTGGGGGTGGGTCGGCAGTTAAAAGCACGGAATTGACAGCGCAGCGGGACCCCGCCATCATCCAGCTGACTTCCGCATTTAACTCGGGTGCGTTTCGAGACGCGCCATGGAGAGGCGGGCAACCTCATTGAGATACTTAACTGCACATGTACAGCCCTTTAACTGCCTTTTTAACCTCAGATTTTGGCTTTAACTTGTTGCGCACGGGATTCACGCACCTCCGGAACCTCGCCTGTGAAGGGGAGGCGGAAGCTCAGTGGCCATTGTGCGAGTCCATTAAGTGACAGCTGGAAAAACACATAAATACTCACACATTACACCTGCTTCCTTGCCTAATGGAAAGGCTCTTGCTGACATCATTTTGTGCAGTGATTTAGCTTTCAGGAGTTTGCAGGTCATTTCTGCAAACTTTGAAGCCAGTCTCACCACATTGCTAGTCACTATTACAACATTGAGGGATTGGGCCTCTGATCTCCACTTTACCTGCCATCTATTAGATCAAAATTGAGAGGTCGCACAACACCAGGTTATAGTCCAACAGTTTTATTTGAAATCACAAGCTTTCGGAGCTATCGATTGCTCCTTCCTCAGGTGAAGTAAATTAGATACAGAATCGCCAAAGCCAAAGATCTATTAGATCAGCATGGGTGCAGCTTATGCTGTTTCAACTTGGACCTCAGAATTGGACCAAGATGAGCCCCAGCACCAACAATATCAGCAACACCAGCCATACCACCAGCAGCAGCCTTCTCCTCAATGACCTGATGCTCCACAGGGGACAGGGTGTCAGCACAGGGCTGCACTGCGCCAGAGTCAATACCCCCATTACAGGCAGAGGATGAGCTTCCTGGACATGACTAAACAGCAGTGTTTAGGTGGCTCAGGTTATTGCGCCAGGTCGTCGCAGACATTTGTAGCTTGCTGGAACAAGAACTGCTGCCCAGAGGTCCTGGTGGGCATGCCTTATCAGTGGCTGTCAAAGTCACCACCGCCCTCAACTTCTATGACTCAGGCTCCTTCCAGGGATCTGCAGCAGACATTTGTAGGATCTCGCAGTCGGCCACCCATAGATGCATCACCCAGGTGACCGATGCCATGTTTGACAAGTCAGCCAATTATGTAAACTTTGCCACTGATGAAGCCAGTGTTACTGAGCGGGCGCTCAGCTTTGCGGCTCTGGCTGGCTTCCCACAGGTGCAGGAAATCATTGACTGCACACACGTGGCCATCAGGGCGCCCAATCATCACCCAGGAATGTTTGTGAACCTCAAGGGCTTCCACCCACTCAATGTGCAGCTCGTCTGCAACCATAATAAGATCATTATGCATATGTGCACCAGATTCCCTGGCAGCTTTCATGACGCTTTTGTGCTGCGCCATTCCACCATCCCTCAGCTCTTTGCACCTCCAAACAGACTTACCGGCTGGCTGCTTGGAGACAAGGGCTATCCACTGAAGGCATGGCTGATGACACCCTTGAGGAGGCCAAGCAATGAGGCCGAGGAGCGTTATAATGACAGCCACATGTCCACCAGATGTGTCATATAGCAAGCAATCGGCGTGATGAAGATACACTTCAGATGCCTTGACAGATCTAGAGGAGCCCTTCAGTATGCCAGGGTCTCCAGAAGCATCGCCCTATGCTGCGCGCTGCACAGCATAGTGCAGCAGCAAGGATTGGACCTGCAGGAGGAGCAAGGCGCAGAGCGCACAGCCTCTTTGTTGGAGGAGGAGGAGGAGGAACAGGTGGTACACGAGGAGGAGGAACCTGAGGTGAAGATGGCACCAGCAGCAGTGCACATTGCTTCCCGGGAGGCCTGGGATGGCCTCATAATGGGCAGATTTACATAACATGCACCCATATGGCTGCCACATGCTGTACTAACTTTCCCCTGCCCAACAACACCACAAAGCAGTCCAACAAAGACCAAGCCATTCCTGTCTGCCAAACCTCCATTGCTCGAGGTTAAGTCATGGGCCAAAAATTCGGCCCTTCCCGGGTGAGTACACAGTGCGTACTCACCCGTAAGGCGTCCCGAAGTGCCGGTTTCCTGCATGCACTGCGCATGTGCGGGAAACCGGAACTTCCGGTCTGGTGAAGGGGGCGGTTCATAGGTGAACCGCGTGCGCGGTAGAGGCTGCGCGCACGCAGCAAACTTAGGTTTTTTTTCAGGTTTCTACGGGAGGGTAAGTATTGAAGAACCTGCACATTTAAAAAGGAGGCGCAGGACCCGTTTTCAACAAGGTAAGTAGTTAATTAAGTATAATTAAAAAAAAATTTCAATAGGTTTATCTTTTTTAGATACTTTAAAGAAAGGTAAGTTTATTTTTATCACTGTTAAAAAGTATTTTAATTTTTTCAAAAATTTTAATTTTTGTTTAAAGTGGTTAATTTATTTAACTATAGTTATTTTATAAATGTGATGGGTTTTAAAAAAAATTTATTTTAAGTTTAGCTGTTCTTTTGAGGCCGATTTCAATTCATACATTTGACAGGTCTTCCTGTCAAATCTATGAATGAAAGATGGTCTGCTGCCATTGGCTCTCCATGGCCCACATGATCCCAGGGGACGCATCGCACTAACTGCGCCCCTGGGACACGCAAGCACTGCGCGCCGGCACTTGGAGCAGGCCCAGGAGCTGAAGTTCCCGTGGGCCCAAAACACAACGGCAGGCGCGGTAGGTAAGTGCGCGCGCGATTCTTACCCCCCGCGGCAAGCCGGAGAGGCGAATTTCAGGGCCAATGTCTCACCATTCACTTCAAGTGACAAAGCCACTTCCCAGGTAGCAGGCAAAAATGAATAAGATGGGAAAGTTGTGCAAAGAAATAAATTTATGTGCATAATAAATATTACTGAAACTTAACATTATATTTTTTCATACACCCATGTGCATACCCTTGTGCATCGAGGATTGTGTCTTTTTTAGTTTCTACGAGGTGCAACCCCTCTGGCTTCAGCTGAAGTAGAGGCAGGCTGCTCATTTCCCTGCTGTGACTGCTTTGACACTTTTGGCGGACGTCCTCTGGGTTTTGGAGCCTGTGAGGGCCCTGCCAAAGACTGCTCCTCCTGCAACTGTGCATGGGCAGACTCTGCCATCGGGATCTGAGGAAGCATGTGGGGCTCTGACTGAGGGGGAAGAAACAGGGGAGAAGTGGGAGTGCTTTGAGCAGAGCCCCCACTTCCATGTCCCCTCTCACCATCATCTCTCTCATGGGCCACCCGCACTTCCCTGGGGCGATGAAGGCCCAAGTTTACGTTCGTATTCCTCCTCGAGATGAGGTCTGCAATCTGTTGTTCACAGCAAGCATATTCTCGGTGGACTGGCACATTTGTTGCTCCATGCAGGTGGCCATCCTTTTCATGGAACAGCACATCATCGCCATCGCTTGCGTGATGGTGGTGCTCATGATGGAGATGGACTCCTCCATTCTCTATGCAGTCACACACATCGCAGCTGGAAAAGCTGCCAGAACCTCACGCATTTGTTGTTGCTCCTCCAAGATCACCCTCTGTCTCGATGGCCCGCGAGGTTCACCAGACTGATTCCTGGGATGGGGGGATTGTCCTATGAGGAGAGATTGAGTAGACTAGGCCTATATTCTCTAGAGTTTCGAAGAATGAGAGGTGATCTCATTGAAACATATAACATTCTTACAGGGCTTGACAGGGTAGATGTAGGGAGGATGTTTCCCATGACTGGGGAGTCTAGAACCAGGGGTCACAGTCTCAGAATAAAGGGTCGGCCATTTAGGACTGAGCTGAGGAGAGATTTCTTCACTCAGAGGGTGGTGAATCTTTAGAATTCTCTACCCCAGAGGGCTGTGGAGGCTCAGTCGTTGAATATATTCAAGGCAGAGATCGATTGATATTTGGATATTAAGGGAATCAAGGGATATAGGGATAGTGCAGGAAAGTGGAGTTGAGGTAGAAGATCAGCCATGATCTTATTGAATGGTGGAGCAGGCTCGAAGGCCCGAATGGCCTACTCCTGCTCCTATTTCTTATGTATGTTGTTATCTGCATGCAGCTCAGCAGAGCTGGGAGCATTCTGCGCCCTCTGGTGAGGACTGTCCACTGCTGTCCCTGTCTCCACCATCTGCTCTTGCTCAATTGTGATGTGTGAAACACTTGATGACAACACTATTCTATCTCTCACAGGACCCACTGAGGTGTGCGTATCTGTGCTGGTGCTGGGTGCGCTTGGGTCTGCTGACGGTGCACCCTCAGAGAGTGGAGCTTCCTCTGAGGAGTCATCTTCCTCCTCCGGCTGGACAGTGGCGGGGGTTGGGGGGGGGGCACATGATGGATCTGTGGGAAAGTAAAGAGATGAATTAGAAGACTTATGATAAGAATGTGGAACGTTACCATTATGCACATGATGACATTTCATTGGCTGCTGACATCAGTCACCATGAGTGACTGCTGTATGCCATGTGGCTATATGAGATGCAATTCAGTCACCAGGTTGCTGGGAGGCCCCCCTCTCTCCACCTCCCACCACCAGCTGCACTGCAACTTCAGAGATTTCTAATGCCTGCTCCACTGCTGGAGTCAAATTTGTGAATATTGGAGGTCCAACTCCGGTTCGCTGCCTCTCCCTGTTGTTGTGGGCTCTCTTCTCCGGGAAGGAGGGAAAGAAGAGAACTTTGAATGAGTGATGGAATGAGTGTAAGGAATGGATGGGCTACATCTGTAGAGGGTGACTATGCGGGAGTGGTGTGACATTGCCAAATGGCCTCCTTCTGTGGTGTTACTTGCTATGATTGCATTAGGATGAGGGTGAGTGTCAGTGGTGGTTAGTCAGATGGGGATGTGAC
Source organism: Squalus acanthias (assembly GCA_030390025.1). Lineage (NCBI taxonomy): Eukaryota > Metazoa > Chordata > Chondrichthyes > Squaliformes > Squalidae > Squalus > Squalus acanthias. Next base: position 35,099,960 of record CM059425.1, on the reverse strand, counting down.
TAGGTGCATAGACAGTGAGGGATGGGTGCACCTGCAAGGTAGGTTGGTGTGAGGAGTGGTGTGCAGGAGTAGGCTTGGGAAAGCAGAGTGATGGGGTTGGGGTCACAAGCATATCAGGATGTAGGTGAATGTGGCATTGCACTCACCTTTCCTGACCTCATGAGATCATTGAATCTTTTGCGGCACTGGATCCACATCCGCCTCACCACATCCCTGCTGCTGACCTCCTCTGTGATCTCTAGTTATGCCCTCTTAGTATCTTTGGCTGGTCTTTTGCGGCCATCCTGTAGGGTGTTTTTGCATGCCCCATGTTTCTATGACTCTCCCTTGAGTCAACCTGTGCCACAAAAACTCCCCGGTTTGGGTTGTTTCCCTTGGACGGCAGGAGCTTATGCCAATAGTCCCTGCCCAGCCCATCGATTAGCGGGTAATCCCACACACAGAGAGAGACCAAGGCCAGATAGGTCTTCTCCTATGCTCGGTGTGCAGTGTCCCCAGCGGGATTACTATGTAACCCGGTCGTGACCGGATGCCACCCGGTTGGTCTTCCGAATTATACCGCGAACCACAACCCCCAAGTTCGGACCCAAGGAGTTACTATGGATAGATTATAAATGATTCAGACAAAACGAAACGGTTCAGGTTGGTCAAAGATTGATTCCTTTTATTACACTCACAAAAACGACAATCCCTACTCCTCTCGCCTACAGCAGAATGAATAGGTGACCGTGGACACTAGCTTATAACTTTAGACTAAAATACCCACCCTGTTGGTTACGCCGAACCAACCCCTTCCTAGAATCTAAGCCTAGATAAGGAAAAACCCTTCTAACTAAACCCCTCTCCTGGTTTGGTCAGAACCCACACTTGGAAGCCTCCTCACACACACACCCGTGTTAGCCTGTGTCTTGGACACTTGCAGTTCCTCAGCAGCAAAACACGCGGGCGGTCCTGGGGATTTCTAGAGGTGTATGCTGGATATAATTACCGGCCCTTGTCGTTGATTCATGCGGTCCCGGCTCCGTTCGACTCCAGAGACAAAACCGTGCCTAACCTAAGCATGTGATGAGGCCTAGAGAGTTACGTTCAGGCGGTACAGCGAGGCACTCACTTCGGGCGTTCCTGGAAAGTTGGTGGACGCGTAGTTACGCGGAGAACCCCCGTTACAGATGGTAGAGAAAAGCAGGCAAGCAACAGCCAAAAAGCGAGCCCTGCATCCCCAAATTCAGCATGGTTATACCCCGTGCAATACACAAAACTAGCTGGGCGGTTCCTGGTTACCATAGTCGCAGAGATGCTAGTTGGTTTACCTGGTGATGTCTCTTGTCCTGGATTGGTCATCTTGAAGAAAACAATGCTAGGCCATTATTGTAGATGAGCAGTACTCGAATTGCTAACTGTTAAGTTCTTGACTGCTCCTTCATTGAAAGAGCCCAGAGGTGTTACTTTTGGCCTCCAAACCTCATTGTCCATCCAGACATCCCGGCTCCATGGACAAAGGGTGGTTTTCCCCAAATCTCACAAGTTTGAAAATGAAAAGGCTCCTGCCTTTTATGACGTCAGCGTTGAGACAGGTCCCATGGCAACCCAAAAGACAGACAGTTCATCTTCACAGAAACCAACAGGCAGTCCCTTTTAAAGTCCAAAAGTCCAAACTCCATTTTTAAAACGCAGCCCTGTAAGGGGTTCGCGTGGCTCTGTGCTTAGCCTGGGTGCTAGTGCGGGGTTAGGCCTTGTTGCCTGTTCTGGTCTCCAGCCAGCCTGGTAGCACTAGACACCTGTGAGTGGTTCGACCCACTCGCCCTTACGGTTCTGACACTGGACTTAGGTGCGAGAGCAGTAAATGCAGAGAAAAACTCAGGTAGACCCGGTTGAATAGTACGAAATGGAAAATCTTTATTGCATATTGTTCAAGATTACGAAATACATGTCATAAGCACAGGTTAATGACAGTACAAGCTTACATACATTTATGCAACTAGGTTTAGGGAAACGAGGAGCGCACGACACATCGTAAAAGGGGACACACATTATAATTATCCTTAAAACAAAAACCCTCCCCTATCAATATCTGTCCTAATCTAGATCTGTAGGATCGAGAACCATGCTCACCACTCGTGATAACTCGGAGAATTCTAAAACGATGCTCGGATGGTTTCGCCACAGCACCTGACTATTCACGTGTTGATCAGGGGTCTCTGTACCCCACTTGTTTACTCGCTTTGCTCCGGCTAGCAGGCTGGACCGTCTGCTGTCATGAAGATCTGTGTTGACCTCGGAACTCTGATAAAACTCAAAGAAGAGCCTTCCTGTGCCCGACACCAGTTAGCCGGTAGAATTCAAAGAAGAGTCTTTCTGCGTCAGTTCGTGCAGTAACATATAGAGTTCAAAAATGGTCTATATATTTTCGGGCGCGGTCGGGGTTTACTGACTGTGGCGGCACGTGGATTCTTTTTCTCTTCTCATCTCGTTTTGTCTCGTCGGGCCTTCGGGTCCCTACACCGTCTACCGACCCTCGGGATGGTGTACCCGCTTAGCGGCCTTCGCAGCCCAGCTCTTCACAGATCTTCGCGGCAAGCCACGAGGTTGACTCCCGGAAGATCAGCGGACCAAGAGCTCGGTGGGCCGCAAATGAGAGCCAGGGGTCGAATCAAGAGAAAGATGGACGTTTGTTTACTACAGTTATAGTACTGTAATTCTTTATCTCCCGCCCAATCTTAATGTTCATCTTTTGTCATGTTTTGGCGCTCAAACTTCTTGTATGGGGTGGTTCTTGTCGTTAATGGGTTTCGGTGATACTTGTAACTGTCTAAGTACCCGTTAATGTTTCTCCCATTGTGGAACCGGCTAGGAGTCTCCCTGGAGGGGTTTTGGGGCCCTCCGAATTCTTGCTGTGAGTACCCGCGAACGGCTCTCTCATCGTAGAGCCGTGGGGAATTTGCGTATCAATGTCTTTGGATGGGCCCTTAATTGCCCAGTACAATAGCCCTCGTTTGTGCATGGAAAACCGATTCCAGCACTTATGTTCTCTTAGGTGTACAAAATGCAAAACGATCGCGTCTTGTCTTATTTCATTATGCTGAGTACTGTCCGATCTTGCTGAAATGTTTATTGAAACGCCATCTTGTCTGCCTACTGAAAAGTCTAGAAACTTCTGCCACGAGGCGCGGCGGCCATTTTACAGGCTGCTTGTGTCCGTTTTTGAACCTGACAGCATTTTGCTGAAATAAAGCTGTTTTTACGAAACTGTATGTCTCTATCTCGTTATTTCGAAATCGCGATAATTTGCTAATTCTGCTCCCACATGCGTCTCCATTTTAAAAGTGAACATATCCATCTTAAAAGTCCACAAATCCTTGAGGCACATGCACCCACTGGTGTTGGCAACGGCCAAACCCTACAATCCGCAGGGAAGAGGACCTCCCTGTGTGCTCTGACTCCCTGGACCAGCACTTCCAGGGAAGCATCTGGGAATCTTGTCGCAGCCTTCTGTCTGTGTGACTCCATGATCCACAGAAATCTCAAAAATATGCAGAAATTTGTAGCTGTTCCAAACACCTTGATCTCTCCCACAGTCGCTGCCACAGTCAACCCCCTTCACAGGGTGCATACCACATGCTTGACAGGTCTCCAGCCTTGAGTCCAAACAGCCTATCCTTCCTGCTTCCTACCTTCTTTAGAAAGACATCCAAGTCCAGCTCCCTGCGGTTTGCCACTTACTTCTTCAATCTGGCTGCCAGCCTTGTCGCCCAGATTGCCTGCTACTTCCAGTGCTGCCATAGCTCCTTTAAGCATCAACGGGTTTGACATCCTGCTGCTGCACCAGTTTCCTGCCTCTACTCTATCTATTGTCAACCCCTCAGCCATCCTCCAGTTATTCAGGGCCCATTCAAAGCCCAGCTCCCATCTCCTGCCCAGTTGTCCACCTCTGCTGGCAATCCAAAGCTAGATTTACATAGCCTGCACACTTCTGTAGATTTACATTAGCTAACACCGCAACCTACAGCAGGGTCAGCACTACAACCACATGACAGGCGAAAATCCTGCCCTGTCTCACTTCCAGTGGCACAGTGACATGTCAGAATTTCAGGCCCTGACCTATGACCCACCTATTTAACAGCTTTGTAATATCTTAGTATATTTACCTGTAGTTTAAATGGTAGCAGCTTTTGGGTATTTCATTGGGAATACCTGAATGGGTTTGTGGAGGACCTACTGGGAATGTTAATGATAATTAAAAATGTCCTAGTAAAGGATCCTCTTGGAATGAGTGACCATAACATGGTTGAATTCCATATTCAATTAGAGGGTGAGAAGGTTGGATCTCAAACAAGCGTGCTAAGCTTGAATAAAGGAGACTATGAAGGTATGCAAGCGGAATTGAGTAGAGTGGATTGGGAAAATAGATTAAAGGGTAAGACGATACATGATCAGTGGTGTACATTTAAGGAGTTCTTTTACAACTTCCAAAAAAAATATATTCCACTGAGAAGAAAAGGGTGTAAAAGAAAAGGCAGTCATCCGTGGCTAAGTAAAGAAATTAAGGATAGTATTCAACTAAAAACAAAGGGGTAAAAATTCAGTTGGTTGCGCCTCCCGTTAGCGCCTTAAATGGGCGCTAATGGGGCATTAAGGCGCTAACGCCCGGGCGCAGCGCTGTTTGCGCCGCTCGAGAACTTAACTTGAGATTGTGCGGCGGCGCTAAAACTTACCGCTGCGACCACCTGCGCGCGCAGATTGTGACGTCATTCCGTGGTGCAACGCCCTTGGGGCGCCCCGGAGCGGAAATTGAGTGGCGCCCCCTGCCTTACCGCCTGGCGCTTCCAACGACCGGAAGACTGGAACGTTATCAATCGGTGTGGGGCTGGGGGGGGCGCTATTTAAAGGGGGCCTCTTCCTGTCTTTTTCTGTGGTCGACATTTATGCACCACTCGTTCTGAGAGAGAGAGAGAGATTCGGAGAGAGAGAGAGAGAGACTTCTACATTGACTCAACGCTTTGTGAGGTAGTTTTGCCTAGTTCATCCTAACTTTGCTGCTACTTTCGTTGCTGTACCTCATTACTTTTCTGGCAAAGAGAATATGGGGGCTGCAATGATTGGAGGCGTCGTCCTGCTCCAGCTCAATCGGAGGAGAGTGAGACGCAGACAGAGAGTGGCAATGATGGCCAGACGGAGGAGGGCCATCAGGCGCATGTACAGGAGAGCTTACCCTCCCAGGGTATATCGTGAACAGCTCTCCTACATCCACATGTCCGAGGAGCTGTGTTTGCGAAGGCTGCGATTCAGCAAGGAGGTGGTCACTGAGCTCTGCCACCTGCTGCAGCCAGATCTGCAGCCTCAGCTGAGGTCCAGGACGTCTCTGTCGGTGGCAGTGAAGGTCACAGTGGCCTTGAACTTCTACGCCACTGGCTCATTCCAAGCTGCTGTTGGGGACCTCGCCAATATCTCCCAGTTTGCGGTGCATCGCTGCATCCGGCAGGTCAAAATGCCCTCTTCACAAGGAGACGAGACTTCATCTCCTTCCCTATGACCCCAGACAAGCAGCATGACTGTGCTATGGGCTTTGCGAGGGTAGCGGGCTTCCCCATGGTGCAGGGCGCCATTGACTGCACGCATGTGGCTTTGCGTGCTCCGCGAGAGAATGCAGAGGAGTTCCGGAACAGAAAGGGGTTCCATTCCTTGAATGTGCAGTTGGTCTGTGACCACAGACAGGTGATTCTCGCTGTCAATGCCCACTATCTGGGCAGCTGCCACGATGCTTTCATCCTGCGCCAGAGTACTGTGGCAGAAATTTTCGAGGCACCGCATCAGCCAGTTGGTTGGCTTCTGGGGGACAAGGGGTACGCATTGAGCACCTGGCTGATGACACCGCTCCGTGCGCCAAACACCCCTGCTGAGCTGCGGTACCAGGAAAGCCAACAAGCAACCAGGAACATTATTGAGCGCACAATCGGCGTGCTCAAACAACGATTCCGCTGTCTGGACCATTCCGGAGGAGCCCTGCAGTACTCGCCTGAGCAAGTTTCCAAATTCGTAGTGGTGTGCTGCATGTTGCACAACATGGCAATCCTCAGGACGCAGCCAATGCCACCAGGCCTTGCAGCACCACAAGAGGAGGAGGAGGAAGAGGAGGAACAGGCCGAGGACGATGATCAGCAGCAGCACCAAGGCAGGAGGGCGGCCCACAATGGTCAAACTGCAAGGGCCGTCCGTCAACGACTAATAGCAAGCCGCTTCTAGGGCCCCTGCCAGTGCTACAAACACGAATCAACCCAGCACGCAACCCCTAAGCCGGCCAAGGCACCAATAATTCCAACCACCAGCCATGTATATTTTGAATACAGAAACTTATTTATTGTACAAACTCTGTGTGTGTCAATTCCTCATGACAAACTCATAGAAATAAACACAAAAAAACAGTCAATAACATAACTGGTTCTCACAACCTGGAGATAATGTCCAAAACACTAAACAAAAGTTGGGCCATGAACCTCGGCCTTTAATAAAAAAATGACCAGCATTTTGGCACACCTCCTACTTTTTGCCCTTCGAGGGTGATCTCCTTCCCTTGCGCACTTCCCCCCTTCTAACCCTACTGCTCCTCCGTAATGGGACCTCAGTGGCTGCAGCAAGGCTGGTGGAAGGCTGCTGCTCGTCAGACCCTGACACTGCAGATGCCCCTGAAGGACGGCCTCGACCACTTCTGGGCCTGGAGGGCCCGGCTGCAGACTGCACCAACTCTGCATGGGCGGCAGCAGTCTGTCCTACAGGCGGTGGCAAGTGCAGTGGAGAAGTGACAGTGTTGGCAGCAGGAATGCTGTCATCGTGAGAGAGGACAGCAACTCCCTGCTCGCCCGACACACTGGCACTCCCACGGGGCAGCACTTCAGCATCCGGAGCAATTTGCCGGAGAACAGATTGCTGGCCTGCTGCGGCGCGGTGACAGCCCCGGGGACATGTGCACGAACCATCGAGGATGGCAGCAGTCAGTGCTCGCGTGGCCTCAATCTGAGTCTGCATGAGAGCAGTCTCAGATGGGTTCCTGGCAGCCAGTGACTGAATTGCAGCACTAAGCTTTAGTGTGGCATCCGCCTGTGCTACAGCGAAGTGCTCCACACTCCTTGCCAGTGCCTCAATGCATTCGGGCACCCTTCCCACTGCACCCATGAGCTCAGTGTGCATGCCCACCGCCTGGCTGTTCATTTCTGCAATCAGCCGCTCCTCCTCTGCGTCCATTGCATTAGGAGTGTCTGGCATACTCTCCCTCTGGGGAGAAGGCTCCCGTTCTTCCCTCCCCCCCCCATGGCGTGGCTGCAGCCCGCTGGGTCCTGGAGCTTCACCATCATCAGCCCCTTCCCCCCTGCTCCCCCGTTCTTCCCTACCCCCCCAATGGCGTTGCTGCAGCCCGCTGGGTCCTGGAACTTCACCATCATCAGCCCCTTCCCCCCTGCTCCCCTCCGGGGAAGGCGTGTTCCCAGTGTGGCCATGGGCTTCCTCGGGAGAGGGTGGCACTGATGCTCCGGCTTCCTCTTCCTCCTCAGCTGCAGCATCACTCCCAGTGGCAGCTTCAGGGACCATCTCCTCAGCTGGTGAATCACCATCTGAAAGCAGGGAGGTACAAGAGTGGCTTTAGCGTGAGGACAGGGTGGCAGTAAGGGAGGAATAAGTGCAGCGAGTTAGCAAGTTGGATTGAAAGTGTCAAAGGCTGGTATTGTGAGGGACAAGTGGAAGGATAGAGGACAAAAAGGTGATGACCTTACCATTGCTGTCCACAACGGGGTCGGCGTCTCCAGTGGCGACGGGACCGATCACCCGGCTTGCCACAATCCTGTGGACGCGCTCCTCCAGATCGCTGAGGGGTTGCAGCTGAAGCCGTCCTCCACCCGTCCGTTGCTGCTGTCTCCGATTATGAGCCAGCTTAGCCTGCAAGAAAAAGGACAGCATCTGAGTCAATATACAGCCATGGTCTTGCCTGATGTGCCTCCCATAGGTGAATAGCCCTTACAATATGCAGCCATGGTCTTGCCTGATGTGCCTCCCATAGGTGAATAGCCCTTACAATATGCAGCCATGGTCTTGCCTGATGTGCCTCCCATAGGTGAATAGCCCTTACAATATGCAGCCATGGTCTTGCCTGATGTGCCTCCCATAGGTGAATAGCCCTTACTGTATGCAAAGTGTGGAATGTGTGTGTGTGTTTGATGAAAGGGCCATAGGTGTTGCATGAGTGTTGTGCATTGGGGTTTTAAGACCCTCTGGCCATAGAGTGAGGTTGAGATGGAGGGATGGAGAGGTATTGAGAAAAAGCCACTCACCCTGACGACCCGAGTGAGGTCGTTGAACTTTTTGCGGCACTGGACATGGGTCCTGGGCACCATGCTCCTGGAGGAGACGCTCTGAGCCACCTCCCTCCACACTCTTCTGAACTCGCGTGGCAAAGGCCTCCTGCCACTCTCCGGGAACAGCATGCATCGTCTGCGCTCCACTGCGTCAACCAGAGCATCCAAGGCCCGCTCGGTGAAGCGATGAGCGCGTTCTCTCACCCTCTCCATGCTTGGCAGCAAAATGGATTACAGGTCTCTCCAGGCTGAGATTCAAGGCTGCAATGAGCAGGGTGTGGCTGGGGAGCAAGTGGCCCCCCCCCGCTTTAAGAAGTGTCCGGCGCCAGTGTGTCTGTGTTCCCTCGCTAACTGGCAGCAGCTGCGCTGCGCTCGTGCGCTGAGGTAGCGCCTCACTCCTAGGCCTTTGCGCCTTAAGAGAGGTGTGCAGCGCCTAATTTAGCGCTCCACTCACCTCCCGGGGCGGTAAAAGTGAAGTTTCCTGTCAGTGCCGATAATTAGCGCCAGGCGCTAATATTTGCGCGCGGACGATATTTGCGCCCCAAATGGGGCGCGACCTAATTTCTACCCCAAAGTCTTTTAAGGTAGCCAAATCTAGTGGGAGGATAAAAGATTGGGAAAACTTTAAAAGACAGCAAAAAATTAGAAAAAGATTGATTAAGAAAGGGAAGATAGATTATGCAAGTAAATTAGCAAAAAATATAAAAACAGATAGTAAGAGTTTTTATAGTTATATAAAAAGAAAAAGGGTGGCTGAAGTAAATGTTGGTCCCTTAGAGGATGAGACCGGGAAATTAATGGTGGGAAATATGGAGATGGCAAAAACACTGAATGAATATTTTGTATCAGTCTTTACAGTAGAGGACACTAAGAATATCCCAACACTGGACAAACAGGGGGCTATAGGGGGGGAGGAGCTAAACACGATCAAAATCACTAAGGAAGTGGTACTCGGTAAAATAATGGGACTCAAGGTGGATAAATCACCTGGACCTGATGGCTTACATCCTAGGGTCTTGAGGAAAGTGGCGGTAGGGATTGTGGATGCATTGGTAATAATTTTCCAAAACTCCCTGGACTCAGCAAAGATCCCGGCAGACTGGAAAACTGCTAATGTAACACCCTTATTTAAAAAGGGCAGTAGACAGAAGGCTGGAAACTATAGACTGGTTAGCCTAACATCTGTGGTAGGTAAAATTTTGGAGTCCATTATTAAGGAGACAGTAACGGGACATTTGGATAATCATAATTTAATAGGACAAAGTCAGCATGGTTTTATGAAGGGGAAATCATGTTTGACAAATTTGCTGGAGTTCTTTGAGGAAGTAACATACAGGGTGGATAAAGGGGAACCAGTGGATGTGGTGTATTTAGACTTCCAAAAGGCATTTGACAAGGTGCCACACAAAAGATTCTTGCTTAAGATAAAAAATCACGGGATTGGGGGTAATATTCTGGGATGGATAGAGGATTGGCTATCTAACAGAAGGCAGAGAGTTGGGATAAATGGTTCATTCTCAGACTGGCAATCAGTAACTAGTGGTGTTCCGCAGGGGTCAGTGCTGGGTCCCCAACTCTTTACAATCTATATTAACGATTTGGAGGAGGGGACCGAGTGTAACATATCAAAGTTTGCAGATGGGAGGGAAAGTAGTGAGTGAGGAGGACATAAAAAATCTGCAAGGGGACTTAGACAGGCTAAGTAAGTGGGCAGAGATTTGGCAGATGGAATACAATACTGGAAAGTGTGAGGTTATGCACTTTGGCAGGAAAAATAGTAGAGCAAGTTATTATCTAAATGGCAGGAAACTGGAAGGTACTGAAGTACAAAGGGATTTGGGGGTCCTGGTGCACGAAACTCAAAAGGTTAGTATGTAGGTGCAGCAAGTGATTAAGAAGGCCAATGGAATGTTGGCTTTCATTGCTAGGGGGATAGAATATAAAAATAGGGAGGTATTGCTTCAGTTGTACAAGGTATTGGTGAGACCGCACCTGGAATACTGCATACAGTTTTGGTGTCCATACTTAAGAAAAGACATACTTGCTCTCGAGTCAGTACAAAGAAGGTTCACTCGGTTAATCCCGGGGATGAGGGGATGGACATATGAGGAGAGGTTGGGTAGATTGGGACTCTACTCATTGGAGTTCAGAAGAATGAGAGGTGATCTTATTGAAACATATAAGATTGTGAAGGGGTTAGATCGGGTGGATGCGGGGAGGATGTTCCCGATGATGGGTGAAACTAGAACTAGGGGGCATAGTCTTAGAATAAGGGGCTGCTCTTTCAAAACTGAGATGAGGAGGAACTACTTCACTCAGAGGGTGGTAGGTCCATGGAATATGCTGCCCCAAAAAGCTGTAGAAGCTACATCATTACATAAATTTAAAACAGAAATAGACAGTTTCCTAGAAGTAAAGGGAATTAAGGGTTACGGGGAGCGGGCAGGAATTTGGACATGAGTCTAGGTTCGGATCGGTCATGGCCCTGTGGGTAGCGGAGCGGGTCCAGGGGCCGTGTAGCCTGATCCTGCTCCTATTTCGTGTGTCCAATTCTGTTAGATTCAGGAGATGGTTCTGTGATAGTAGATTGGCGGTTAGGATCAGATTAGCCATGATCTTATTGAATGGCGGAGCAGGCTCGAGGGGCCAATTGGCCTACTCCTGCTCCTATTTCTTATGTTCTTATGTTCTAACACTGTTAATGATAGTGATGATTCTGTTACTACTACAAGATATCTGAAGATTTTGAACCCTACAGCAAGTTACAATGGACTGAAGTTACACCCTTCTAACATGGTGATTGATTTCTGAATTAAATGTGAAGGGAGATGTGCAGCTTTTGGAAACAGCACATACATAACTACAAGAAACAGTAATCACATAAAGATCCATTTGAAATACATATCCAGTTACAGGCCTCCAGTACAATTATTGTTGGCCATTAAGGGCAGTCAATGCAAAGAGAATTGCAGTAAACTTGAACAAGACAAAAGCAGCCACTGTAGATAATTTAAAAAAAAATCAAGAAACCTAATTGAATTGAGTAACTTAAATTGGTATTCAGACTCAATTAGGTTGATAAATTAAACCATTTTTCTGTAACAATTGCAACATTGATGCCCTAGAGAATGGAGGATACCAGAAACATTTACCATGCAACACTATAGGCCTGTACACCAAGGCTACTCTGTACTTAATAGTAAGTGCCAATGGCTCTTTTGCCTCATTGTACCTGATTTTCAGTAGTTCAATTATGTCATGGTAAATGGTACCATGACCTTAGCTGTCAGTCCAAGAGTGAAACCATTCCAACATAGTGTTTTCCAAAAAGATTTTGGCTTGTCAAACTGTATTTGAGGGAGAGACCATTGCATCTTTTAAGGTAATAGTGGATAAATATTTGGAGCAAACAAAGATACGAGGCGACAGGGAGAGAGCAGAGAGCAGTGGGATTAGTTTTGGATTGCCCTAGAAAAGAGTCGACGCAAACATGATGGGTCAAAAGGCCTCCGCTCTGTACTATAATCTTCTATTGCTCCATGATTCTATAGCTCCTGAATAATATTCAGAAATACAATACCTCAAAATCCACCGTAAGCTATGACATCACGATGCAAATCAATGCTTTCACATTATGCTCACCACCACAAGTCTAGTTAGCAAGTTGAATTAGTTTTAACAGGCCATGCTAATGGGATCAATCAATCTGTTTGCTCATGTCTTCATGCCATTCAGCATGTACGCTCCCGTACAGTGATTCTCCAAGTTTCACTAAAAGGATGAATGCTTAATACTTACAGCCCATGACCTGATACGGTCTATCTTCCATCAAAACTGGTTGGCAGGACTTGAGTTCAATAAAGGATGGTTATTAAGGCATTGTATTACTGTATTACAATAAGATCTGCAAACTTGGCTCTTCTCAGCTGGTGGGGACGCAGCCTTGCCGTGTGATTCACCCTGCTGTGTCTGCCACAGTCCTGCTCAATTCGGGATGAGACATCAGAGGAAAATCCAGACCCTCAACAACTTGGTTTCTTACTGAGCTGACCAGTAATTTTTGATTTTTGGTTTTCTAAAGTTGACATTTTGTGAATGTATTAATTTAAAATCTATGAGTAGCTAAAAATGAAAAGTATTATTGTGTTAAAGTTTTTTTTTTAATGCAGTTTAGTTGAGTCTGACATGGAAAGTGAATTTTTACTTTAAAACTGTAAGGGATAGTTGAGCTTGTCTGGCCTCTGGCGCATCCCCGATTTTAATCGCTCCACCATTGGCGGCCGTGCCTTCAGCTGCCAAGGACCTAAGCTCTGGAATTCCCTGCCTAAACCTCTCCTCCTCTCTACCTCTCTTTCCTCTTTTAAGATGCTCCTTAAAACCTACCTCTTTGACGAAGCTTTTGGTCATCTACCCTAATATCTCCTTATGTGGCTCAGTGTCAAATTTTGTTTGATAACTCTCCTGTGAAGTGCCTTGGGGTGTTTTACTTTGTTAAAGGCACTATATAAATGCAGGTTGTTGTTGTTGGTGTAGGTGGCTCAGTTGTTAAATGCACTATCCAGTGTGGAACTCACCAACAAGACCAGGAAAGTCCAAGGCTCAATCCCTGATCTGAGCTGAGTTAGTTGACCTCAGCTGTAGGGGTTCAGCGCTCCCGAGCTAAGGAGAGGACTGGACTGTGTTTGGCTGTGAGCCCCCCAGTGAAGTGTCTAGGCTCACATCTGAAGAGCTCTTACTAAGGTGAGGTACTGGAGCACTACTGCCACCATGGAGCCCCTCTGTAGCCAGTGCCAGTGCCCTCAGAGGAAAAAGAGAGGACATTGGAAGAAGAAATGAATAATAGCACGGGATAATTATTGAGTGTGTTAAATTTGGTAACAAAATGCGAAACCTGTGTACAATGAAACAATGCCTTGGAAAGCTATTGCTTTGTTCTTGGCTGGATTTCCCACTGATTTTGTATTACAGTACTTCTGTCATACAGAGAACAGTAATTGAAATACTCAAAGATTGTTTCCTCTGCTCCAGGCTGTGTGCCAGCCACAGCATGCTTGCGAAGACCGTGACAGTAAGGTGCAGATGAAGTGAAAATGAGTGAAGATGAAACTAGTGCACTGTTGGGTTCTTGTAATTAGCACTCTATTCTTGATCATTCTCAGAGTCTGCCGCAGGACAATGGCTCATTGCAACGTGGAATTTGATGGTGACCAAAAGAGAAACAATGGGGCTGATTTTCAAGTCTGTTTTTAGGTGGGAATGGGGGAAGAGTAAAGGGAAAGGGAAAGGGCAGTGCACTACTTATCGCCCTATTCCTGCTGTCGATCCACTTGTCACAATTTCTATCTGGTCCTGGGGCCCTTGCCTACTTCAACCAAAACAGAGTCCTATGCTATACATAGGTCCACGATGCAATTTTCAGGTACCACCATGCTCCGCCCATTGGTATTTGGCATAGAGTAGCCTAAACCAGCAGTCCTTAAAGGGCCGCTCAAAAAACAGGGAGTAAAAGATTTTTAAATGATTTATACCCAGCTCTCTCAGCACTCTTTATTCAAATTCTTTCAATTTATTTAGCTTCCATCCCACCCACAACACTGAGACTGCCCTGGTCAAAGGCATCAACAAAATGATGCGTTGCTCTAACTGTGGTGCATTCTCTCTTCTCATCCTCCTCTACAGCCTTTGACAAGGTCCACCAGGCCATTCTCCTCCACTGCTTCTGTCAGCCGTGGCTCAGTAGTAGCACTCTCACGACCTCAGGACATCCCAAAACGCTTTACAGCCAATGATGTACTTTTGAAGTGTAGGAAATGCAGCAGCCAATTTTGCACACAGCAAGCTCCCACAAACAGCAATGAGATAATAACTAGATAATCTGTTTTATTTAAGTAGTGTTGGTTGAGGGATAAATATTGGGAGAACTCCCCTGTTCTTCTTCAAAATAGTGCCATGGGATTTTTTACATCCACCTGAGAGGGCAGAGAGGGCCTCGGTTTAATGTCTCATCTGAAAAATGGCACCTCCGACAGTGCAGCACTCCCTCAGTACTGCACTGAAGTGTCAGCCTAGATTATGTGTTCAAGTCTTTAATTAGTTAATTGTATAGCATTCATGACTATTCAACAAAAAATGGGTAAAATATCAGTATTTCAGCATGTGTAAGGCCAGCTATACTACACTATTATTTGTTTAAATTGTTTGCATTTTTAAGCAAGTGGACAATTATATCCAATATACAGCAACAAAAGTGATTGTGAATTTTTCATGTCAAGATTCTAATTGGAAGGGTAGCACAGAATGTAATGAGATCAGCAGTTGTCAGTAGCATCTGACGATATATTCATTAGATGGGTCCATGAGGAGAGTTTGTGTGCCAATGTGGTCGGTTGAGTGGTTAACTAAGATTGCTAACTCTTTCATCTCACCAGGCAGCTATTCTATTCACTTCAGGTTTGAGGGAAAAGTGAGAAAGGAGAGAACAATTGTCACCAATCCAACATTGTAACTGCCAAATGGAATCCAGTAGAGTATTGGCCACCGCCCAGGAAAGATAGTCGCACTCCGCTAAACAGTTACAACAGTAGCTGTGAAATAGAGTAACTTTCTGAAAATCTCTGATTTCAGAATATGTGCATGTTTTTCATTATGTATCATCTGTCTATATCTTTTATAGAGGTATTTATTCTTGGGATGTGGGCAAAATATTTATTGCCCATCCCTAATTACCGAGAAAGTGATGTGCATTAAGAGTCACTTACATAGTGTGGGACTATAGTTATATGTAGGCCAGGCTAGGTAGGGGTGGCAGGATCCTTTCCCTGAAGGACATTAGTGAACATTACAACATTCTAGCAGTTTTCATGATCATTTTCCCCTGCAGCCAACCCATAAATTGCCACATTTATTGAATTCAATTTCACAACTTGCCATTGTGGGAGTTGAACTCATTACTTCTGGCTTGTTAGTCCAATACTATAACTGCTGCACAACAGTACCCAGGGAATTAGGAGATGGAGAGTTGATTAAAGCACGGGGAGAGTTTATTCACAGAATATTTCCTTTGATACATAACACCATGTTATTTCCATTTCTTACTGCAAGATATAATTACTACACATTAGTAAACTGAACACTTATTGATTGTGATAACTTATGACGGTTCATATATTAAAGGCACCATTCTATCTTGGGGCACTAGTATAGCGTGGACGGGATGAGGCAAGTGACAAGCTGGTGTGACCTCACCACCATGAGGCCCAGGCCATTTTAACCTATTTCAGTGTCAGGCTCTTTCCCAATCGTATCATAAGTGAAGCAGCCTGACCACCTACCGCGCACAATTTCCGGCGTCATGACCTGGCCCTATTTAAAACAGGGAATGCACCTCTTAAAGTGAGGGTGCATCTCCTGCTTGGATTTATGTCTGTCCCACTAGAAAGGATTCGTTTCTGGCAGTTATGAGCTCCCCGCTTCTCAGATGCCTCCGTGGAGGTATTATAAGAGGAAGTTAAGGCAAAGAAGGAGGTCTTCTTCCCCACAGGCCGAAGGAGCATTCCCAGGGCCACAGTTGTGCGAGAGTAGACTGAGATGGCTGAGCGGGTCAGTGCCATCAGCATCAACCCCTAGGCATAGCTTTAATGTAGAAAGATGTTCAATGACCTCACAAGAGCTGCACGTATGAATGCACTTCAATGACTGAAAGTGAGGAGGAGTCCACTTCCAGCCTGTGTGGTGTCATCTCACATGGCATCAGCACTCTGCAGTCTACCCTGGAGAGTGTGGTCACCTACCAGGATGCTGCAGCCTGGGCCCTCACAAAGAGAATCACTGTCAGCAGCCTTTGCAGTCTTGGTGGAAACGCTAATGGCTGCCATGCAGGCTCTGGGCTCCACCTTGGAGAGATTGATGGACAGAATAGAAAGGGGCTTTGAAGGAGTCGCTCGCCTTCTGCAGTCTGCTCTCCGGCAGCAGAGTGGAAGTGCTGAATGCCATCCCCACGGGAGCGACAATGGCGCAATGGCAGAGGCGCGCGTTGGTCTCTCTCAGGAGTTCAGCACAGCTTCTCTGTCGCCACTCCCTCAGCTAGTACCCACCACAGTGCCAGCAAGTCAGCCGGGCCTTATTCCCCCGGCAACAGCAGCAGCAGCCGAGGTGTAGCAGTCTGCAGCTGGCACTCGCAGGCTTGAGCGTCCAGATGTCACCGGCCAAGAACATCTCTGGAGTTCCCACATGTGGAACCGTACCCTTCCACCAGCTTTGCTGAGGCCACGAGAGAGAGCACCTCATAGGAGTAGCCAAGTTAGTAAACCTTTTTTTTAAGACAAGTGCTGTGGGTTGATCATTTGGGTGTAGAATGAATGGAAGCAATTGTTATGTATGCCATGAAATTAATCATTTTTATCAGATTTGGCACTTTGGTCTACAGTGTTGTTTGGTAGTAGCTTATTTTAGTCTCCATTGTAAGTATGTAAGTGATCAGAATAGTTGGAATTCTCTTTAATGCAGGATGAAAGGTGTAGTGAAGGATGTAATGAGGACTAGAGGGATTGTTCTCCTTAGAGCATCGAAGGTTAAGGGAAGATTTAATAGAGGTGTTCAAAATTATGATGGGTTTTGATAGAGTAAATAAGGAGAAACTGTTTCCACTGGCAGAAGGGTTGGTAGCCAGAGGACACATCACGTCGCTTGCTGCAAGGTGCTGAGATGGCCCTCCTTCATTCGGTGAATCCTTATAATTCCCATGGTTTTTACTCATTTGATGAGGACTTCTGCTGTTGTTGTGCTTCCTCCAAATACAGACCCCTCTTTACTGATAGGTTGTGCAGTAAGCAGCACAATAGGACAATGCAGGAGACTCTTTGTGGGGCACCTTGAAGGAACCCCCCAGACCTGTCCAGATCTCTGAAACTCTGATTCATCATCTCTGACATCAGCAGTATGGGAAATGCTAGGATCTATTATTAGGGACGTGGTAACAGGGCACTTAGAAAATAATAATAGGATTGGGCAGAGTCAACACGGATTTATGAAAAGGGAATCATGTTTGACGAATCTGTTAGAGTTTTTTGAGGTTGTAACTAGCAGGGTAGATAAGAGGGAACCAGTGGATGTAGTTTATTTGGATTTTCAAAAAGCAATCGATAAGGTGCCCCACAAGAGTTTATTACATTACATTACACTACAGCATTAGGGCTCATGGGATTGGGGGTAATATATTAGCATGGATTGAGGATTGGTTAAAGGACAGAAAACAGAGAGTAGGAATTTCGGGTTGGCAGGCTGTAACTAGTGGGGTACCACAAGGATCAGTGCTTGGGCCTCAGCTATTTACAATCTATATCAATGACTTAGATGAAGGGACTGAGTGAAATGTATCCAAGTTTACTGACAATACAGAGCTAGGTGGGAAAATAAGTTGTGAGGAGGATGCAAAGAGGCTTCAAGGGGATATAAACAGGTTAAGTGAGTGGGCAAGAACATAGCAGATGGAATATAATGTGGAGAAATGTGAAGTTATCCACTTTGGTAGGAAAAATAGAAAAGCAGAATATTTTTTTAATGGTGAGAGATTGGGAAATGTTGGTGCTCAGAGGGACCTGGGTGGGACACGGTGGCATAGTGGTTAGCACTGGTGCCTCACAGCGCCAGAGACCCGGGTTCGAATCTGACCTCGGGTGACTGTCTGTGTGGAGTTTGCACATTCTCCCCGTGTCTGCGTGGGTTTCCTCCGGGTGCTCCGGTTTCCTCCCACAGTCCAAAAATGTGTGGGTTAGGTTGATTTGGCTATGATAAATTGACCCTTAGTGTTAGGGGGGATTAAATATGTGGGGTTATGGGGATAGGATGGGATATGTTAGGGGGAATTAAATACGTGGGGTTACGGGGGTAGGGTGGGATATGTGTACTGTGGGGATTAAAGCAGGGACAAGGTACTGGATTTGGATGATCAGCCATGATCGTATTGAATGGCGGAGCAGGCTCGACGGGCCGAATGGCCTACTCCTGCTCTTAGATTCTATGTTTCTATGTTTCTATGTCCTTATACACGAATCACTGAAAGTTAACATGCAGGTACAGCAAGAAATTAGGAAATAAATGGTATGTTAGCCTTTATTACAAAAGGATTGGAGTATAAGAGTAAAGAAGTCTTACTGCAATTATATAGGGCTTTGGTGAGACCACACCTGGAGTATTGTGTACAGTTTTGGTCTCCTTACCTAAGGAAGGTTTTTCTTGCCTGAGAGGGAGTGCACCGAAGGTTCTCCAGACTGATTTCTGTCATGGGGGGATTGTCCTACGAGGAGAGATTGAGTAGACTAGGCCTATATTCCCTAGAATTTAGAAGAATGAGAGGTGATCTCATTGAAGTGTATAAAATTCTTCAGGAGTTTGACAGGGTAGCTGCTGGGAGAATGTTTCCCCTGGCTGGGGAGTCTAGAACCAGGGGTCATAGTCTCAGGATAAGGGGTCGGCCATTTAGGACTGAGATAAGGAGAAATTTCTTCACTCAAAGGGTTGTGATTCTTTGGAATTCTCTACCCCAGAAGGCTGTGGATGCTCAGTCGTTGAGTATATTCAAGACAGAGATCGATAGATATTTGGATACTAAGGGAACCAAGGGATATGGGGATAGTGCAGGAAAGTGAAGTTGAGGTAGAAGATCAGCCATGATCTTATTGAATGGCGGAGCAGGCTCAAAGGGCCGAATGGCCTACTCCTGCTCCTATTTCTTATGTTATTATGGTGTGAACCAATAATTATCCTGGTGATCCCCTGGCCTTAATTAGACCTGTGTTCCACAGCCATGGTGGGGTTACAGAGGAGTGTCATGAGCCGCATCTGTGGAGGTATCCCTTATCCCCCATCAGCAATCATGCAAGTTTCTTGGGAGGGTCTAATATTAGGGGATGGGACAGTCTCGAAGGATAAATACCCTCCAGAAGCCTGAATGTAATGTATGACAATGTAAAGAACCCAATATAAGTAACCCAGTGAATGTCCTGCAGAATGAATGATAACCAGTTTTAAATAGTTTTATGGTAGAAAGTATTTTGTTCATTCATTTTTCAATTTCTTTCTTCCTCTGAAAGGTTCATCTGCCCTATTAGACAGCTGTAAAGTTTCTCTCCTAAAAGGTACCACCTTTAAACTGTCAAGGCAAAGCCCTTTAAGATTCAATCAATGTGACAGTGCACACAGTAACTAGATGCTAATCAAAAAGTTCTTTATGTTCTTCATGCAGCTTTTCTTATTCTGCTAATTTCCAAACCCATGATTTGGCACACTGAATTGCCTGCCCCCTCCATCACATTGTATCAAGTGCGTCCTGAAACTGCAGCTACAGTTAAATCAAACCCTCTTCTAATGGACTGCACTTGTCCTGACAACGGAACCCCAATTTATGATCAAGCAATATTGCTGCCAGTGGCTGTTTGACTGATTGCAGGCACTCAGCTGTGTGGACAAAGCAGAAGACACAGCAATGGGGTTCAATGGAGATCATTTAACTTAAAGTGTGAAATACACAATATTTACTGAAAGAAGCTGAATGGCGCCACGCCCGAATACCTCCAGGGATCACTGGCGTCGCTGGCCCTCACCGCGACTCATCCGACCCCAAGATAAAATCATGCTGGGGCCCAAATGACATAATCGGAGCCAACTTTTGAATATTGATGAGGCTCTTGCCTGCCTGAGACGAACGCCCCTGAGGCCTCTCGAAAGCAGTGAGTTAAAATGCGGCGCGCAGGAGGTAAGGACGCTGTTGCAATTTTAACCCTGTACACGCCACATTCTCATTGGGCGCTGGGCGTTAAAATCGGGGTTTGAGTGTCCTACACTGCATCATCTGACTGTTTGTAATTGAAGTCAATGGAAAAGACAATCGGGCGGGGTGTAAATTGGGCTGCTGATTCACTATCGCCTGTTTAGCAATGCCGCCAAAGACCAATTTCACCCCCATTGCACCTCTCTAGGTTCCATATGACGGATGTTGTGGATTTTTGACTCCCTATTACAATGTTTCAAACATGGTACGTTTCAACTCCGTATGAGGTGTATGAATGATGCAGAGGGTTAGGATACAACCTGTTCACTTCCGGGGAACACCGTGTTTCCACTTGCGAGGATACAGATGCATCACAAACTCATCGGCTCAATCTCTTCTCTCTGTCTACAAGTTTATTTCCTGTCTCAGCTCAGGGTTTCTAACCATAGTGCGAACCTCATGCTAACTGGTACTAGACTCACAGTCCCAGTCAGACAGGCCATGAAGACGGCTTATGTGGAGAATGAAAAATTTGCATTTGTGCATTCGGGAACATTCTTTAGAGGCAGGAGTTACGGTATATTGCTGGGGTTCTACAGAGGAATGTATAGCCTGTCTTTAACTTGTATTGCATCTGACATGAGAGTGCTTTATGTTAGCACTGCAGCTCCAAAATCCCACTTATGTACATACCTTTGTGAAATAATTTTTTTGTATTTTTCAGAACTGTGAAATAATGTACTCATTTTTTTCTTAATTCTCATACTCCTTTAAAGTAGTGCAGTTCTAAGTAGACAATTGCAAGCAGCTAATGTTAGCCATTTAATCCCCCGAAAAAGCCTATAACAGACTAATGAAGCAATATAAATAGTTAAATTACAAAGGAGGCCTTATTGCAGTTGTAGTAATAGTAGAAGAAAGGAAAAGGCCCAGAAAAGCCAGATTTAAGGATGATACCCTGCAGGTACTTATTAACTTGGATACAAAAATGCAGAACTCTGAATTTTAGCTAAAATGGTATAACTGTGATAAAATGATTTGTTTACACCATCCCTTTACAGTACAGGTTTGCTTACAGTATACTGCATATCATTGCTGAATATGTTGCAAACTAAACCGTATCATCATCTTTCTAGGCTTTGGTTCAATCGTAGCCCTAACATGAAAGTTGCCCTTTTATCTTCACGACCATGTGCCCTCTAAACTCCTCAGCTGCTGGGGCAGTGGTTTCCCTGTGGCACCACCCAGATTTTCCTGGTGGGCACTGGCCTGTTGCTGGGCAGAGTTCCCGCTGCGAGCCACCCTGCAGTGTTAACGACCCCCGACCTAAGCAACCGGGCCAGGGTCATGGTGGGTTCGAGTCTGTGAATGGAAGTCCAACCTCAACCCTTCTGGGTTGGATTCAGGAAATTCCAGCTTCAGATAAGGAATTTAAAACCAGCTGCAGTTTTAAAAGAAAAAATCAGAGGCCCAGCCAAATTCGAAACTTTTGTTCAAACTGGGTTTTCGAACTGGGAAATCTGCTGCAAGGAGGCTAAAGTTGCACAGAGAAATTCAGCAGCAAGCTTGCATCTGCTATAATGGGAAAGGGATTGGCAGTGCACTGTGCCATTGACTCCATGACGCTCTCAATGTAACATGCCATGACTCACAACAGTTCAGTAGCGGAAAGGCTCTAACATTAGCATTGATGCTGTCACGACTTTACAGGCTGCAATTTCCAAGGCTACAGCAGTCAGCTTTTGCTCCCTTGGTGAAATGCATCCAAGCATCTTGAGATCAGGTTTCACAGAACCTGTGGAATCACAGAATCATAGAATTGTTACAGCACGGAAGAAGGCCATTCGGCCAGTCGAGCCCGTGCCAGCTCTCTGCAAGAGCACTTCAGCTAGTCCCACTCCCCCACCCTTTCCCCGTAGCCGTGCAATTTTTTTTTCCTTCAGGTACTTATCCAGCTCCCTTTTGAAAGCCGTGATTGAGTCTGCCTCCACCACCCTTTCAGTCAGTGCATTCCAGATCCTAACCACTCGCTGAGTAAAAACGTTTTTCCTCATGTCGCCTTTGGTTCTTCTGCCAATCACCTTGAATCTGTGTCCTCTGGTTCTCGACCCTTCTGCCAGTGGGAACAGTTTCTCTCTATCTACTCTGTCTAGCCCTCTCATGATTTTGAACACCTCTATCAAATCTCCTCTCAATCTTCTCTGCTCTAAGGAGAACAACGCCGGCTTCTTCAATCTGTCCACGTAACAGAAGTCCCTCATCCCTGGAATCATTCTCATGAATCTTTTCTGCACCCTCTCTAAAGCCCTCACATCCTTCCTAAAGTGCGGTGCCCAGAATTGGACACAATACTCCAGTTGAGGCCGAACCAGTGTTTTATACAGGTTCATCTTAATTTCCACGCTTTTGTAATCTATACCTCTATCCATGAAGCCCAGAATCCCGTAAGCTTTTTTAACTGCTATCTCAACCTGCCCTGCCACCTTCAACGATTTGTGAACATATACCCTCAGGTCTCTTTGTTCATGCACCCCTTTAGGATTGTACCCTTTAGTTTATATTTCCTCTCTTCATTCTTTCTACCAAAATGTATCACTTTGCACTTTTCTGCGTTATCCTCTTGAAGTCTATCACTATCCTTCTCACTGTTCGCTATACTTCCACGTTTTGTGTCATCTGCAAATTTTGAAATTGTGCCCTGTACATCCACATCCATGTCATTAATATATATATCAAGAAAGGCAGTGGTCCTAGAACCGATCTCTGGGGAACACCACCGTATACCTTCCTCCAGTTCGAAAAACAACCGTTCATCACTACTCCCAGTTTCTGTCACTTAGCCAATTTCGTATCCATGCTGCCACTGTCCCTTTTATTCCATCAGCTTCAACTTTGCTGGCAAGCCTATTATGTGGCACTTTGTTGAATGCCTTTTGGAAATCTATGTACACTACATCAACCGTATTGCCCTCATCAACCCTCTCTGTTACCTCATCAAAAAACTCGATCAAGTCGGTTAAACACGATTCACCTTTAACAAATCCATACTGGCTTTCCTTAATTAATCCACACTTGTCCAAGTGACTGTTAATTTTGTCCCTGATTATTGTTTCTAAAAGCTTCCCCACTACTGAGGTTAAACTGACTGGCCTGTAGATGCTGGATTTATCTTT
Source organism: Squalus acanthias (assembly GCA_030390025.1). Lineage (NCBI taxonomy): Eukaryota > Metazoa > Chordata > Chondrichthyes > Squaliformes > Squalidae > Squalus > Squalus acanthias. The sequence goes on along the minus strand of CM059425.1, from coordinate 35,076,681 downwards.
ACACCATTTTTTGAACAAGGGTGTAACATTTTCAATTCTCCAGTCCTCTGGCACCACCCCCGTTTCTAAGGATTGGAAGATTATGGCCAGTACCTCCGCAATTTCTTCCTTCACTTCCCTCAGCGTCCTAGGATGCATCCCATCTGGTCCTGGTGACTTATCTACTTTCAGTGCAGCCAGCCTTTCTAGTACCTCCTCTTTATCAATTTTTATCCCATCCAGTGTCTCCTCTACCTCATCCTTCACTATGTCTATGGCAGCATCTTCTTCCTTGGTGAAGACAGATGCAAAGTACTCATTTAGCACCTTAGCCATACCTGCTACCTCAATGCGTAGGTCTCCTTTTTGGTCCCTAATCGGCTCCACCCCTCCTCTTACTACCCGTTTACTATTTATATGCCTTATGATGACTTTTGGATTACCTTTTATGTTAGCTGCCATTCTATTCTCATGCCCTCTCTTTGCCCCTCTTATTTTCCTTTTCACTTCTCCTCTGAACTTTCTATATTTAGCCTGATTCCCAGATGTATTCTCGCCCTGACATCTGTCATATGCGCTCTTTTTCTGCTTCATCTTACTCTCTATCTCTTTCGTCATCCAGGGAGCTCTAACTTTGGTTGCCCTACCTTTCCCCCTAGTGGGAATATACCTCGACTGTACCCGAACTATTTCCTCTTTAAAGGCAGCCCTTTGTTCCATTACAGTTTTGCCTGCCAAGCTTGGGACGCGATTTTCCCATTGGAGGTGGGTTGGAGGCGGGTTTCAGTTTGGGTGGGTTCCAAACCCGCCTCCACTGAGAGGTGGGAAAAATTTGCGATTTTCCCCTAATTGGCCAGTTGATTTCAGAGGTGTGGGTTCCCCTGGGCCAATTAGTGTTTTGGGACTGAAACTCACCTCTGCTGACGTCACTTATCCAGCTTCATTTAAGGGCTGCTTGCTGCCTTGGCTCATTCCACCGGTTTTTGGTCGATGGTGCACCACCTCAAAACTTTTATCTCCTTGAAGAATGGCCAGCTCCAAGGCAAGGGCCTCCCCGAGGTTCTCGGATGAGGCGCTGGGTACGCTGGTTGAGGGGGCGAGAGCTCGCAGGGAGGTGCTCTTCCCCTCATCTGGAAGGAAGAGGCCTGCCAAAGAAACCAAGGCTGTGTGGGTCCAGCTGGCAAGGGATATAACCTCCAGATCTGTGTGCAGATTGGGTGATTGTTTCTGTTTATTGATGAAATGCCATCCCTGTGTGAATGTAATAAAATTAGGTGATGGCAAACTGTTGGCGTGATGGCATCTGTTATTTCGGCTTAGGCAGCTCCACATTGCGGGCCCCGCGACACTTGCGTGGTCAGGTTGGTGGTCAGAGTGAAAGGAGGCCAGAGAGTCATGTCCATTGTCTATCATGTGTTAAGAAGGAGCCATGCACATGTGCCACAATGGGCAACCTATGCAAATCTGGCCAGGATGAGTGCATCCCTTACATCATGGGCAGCCATGTGCTCGCACGCTGCCGCTGCTGCTGGTAGATACGCTGCTGCTCGGTCCTCCTCCTCTTCCTCCTCATCTGAGGAGGCTATGAACTGAGCCACTTGCTCATCAGGAAGCTGCAAGCCATGATGCTGTGCCATGTTGAGCAGTGCACAGCAGACCACGACCATTCTGGAGACCCTGGCTGCTGAATACTGCAGGGCTCCACTTGATCTGTCAAGGCATCGGAATCGCATCTTCAGCAAGCCAATGGTTTGCTCGATGATGGACCTGGTCGAAATGTGGCTGGCGTTGTAGCACTCCTCAGCCTTGTTAGCTGGCCTCCTGATCGGCGTCATTAGCCACTTCTTCAGGGGGTAGCCCTTGTCACCAAGGAGCCATCCGTTAAGTTGGTTTGGCAGATTGAAGAGCGCAGGAACACTAGAGTTCCACAGGATGAACGAGTCATGGCAACTACCACAGAACTTGGCGCAAACATGCAAAGTCTCCTTCTTGTGGTTACACACCAGCTGTACGTTCAGGGAGTGGAAGCCCTTGCGGTTGACAAAGATAGCTGGGTTTTGATGGGGTGTCCTAAAGGCCACACGTGTGCAGTCTATGACGCCCTGCACCATTGGCAAGCCTGCCATATTTGCAAAGCCAACTGAACGCGCAGTTACACTTGCTTGATCCCTTGAGAAGTGGATGTAATTGTGTGCCTTTGCGAAAAGGGCATCGGTAACCTGCGTGATGCAACTGTGGGCGGCCGACTGGGAGTTGCTGCTGATGTCTGCTGATGATCCCTGGAAGGAGCCTGAGGCAAAAAAGTTAAGTGCGGTGTAAAGGGTTTTTGTCTCGGGCTTATTTGTAGGTCAGCCAGTTATGTTTTCCTGAGCTGTCCTGCCCACTGTGCGGTTGCGAATCGCTATCCCCTTCCTAGTTCTGAGCCCAGGACTTATCGAGCGGCGATAAGGACAAACGAACAGACCCGTGGATTGGTGCGAGGAAAACCAATGTTTATTTACAGAAGTAAAACTACAGAGAAACAGTATCGTATGAAGACGGTTTTACACTTAACATGGGAGGAGAACGGACACATCGAGGGAAAATCCTAAAATTACAATTTTAGCAATATCCCCATTAATTCCCACCCTTGTGCCTAACTAAAATTGTCTTGCGACAGCCAGAAGAAGCTAATGCTCACCGGTGAAATGGATGGAAAAACCTGGCCCTGTGCTCTGTTTCTGCCGTCGACATGTGGCTGCGAAGTTTCTGGTCGTCTTCTTTCTGGGCTGCTAGCAGGCAGACAGAGCGAACCGGGGTCCAGGCCGAGAGAGAGAGAGAATGGCTGGGTCTTCCCAGTTATACCCCTCCCAGTCGTCCTAATCTCCCTTCAGATCAGCTCATTTCTATTGTCTGATCTGGGCATGATGGATTTTAACAAAAGGTACTGATCTTGGCCCATCATGTCAGATGGCCGGTAATTGTATCATGCCAGTTCTCCAACTGCTCCCTATTGTCCGACAGGTCTGTTGATGGGGGCCAACCCAGTCTCAATGTCCCCGCTGATTATTTGAGCAAACACCTTGAAAGCCTTATGCGTAGACCTGATTGTAATGCATAAGGAAAGGTCCTGTCTGGTTTCGTGAACTTCCTGCTGCAGACATCGGAATACACAAGCTGATACCTTGCCAGAGTCTGAAATGAAACTGCCAGGCTCTCGGTCACGAGGTCCGACCGCAGCCATGCCCTGGATTTTAAAACTCAGTCTGACCAGGGTTCCTTATTAATAAGTCCAACAAAAATCTTCGGGGGGGGGACACATGAAATTTTGCGAATCCTTTCAGTCCCCCCTGTGGAGACTTAAACTTGCTTGAAGTGTCCATACGAGGTGAACAAAATTTCTGACTGTCGCAAACAACCTTCCCCTTTATTTACCTATCCCAATTCCCCCAACACGTACATTCCCCCACTTGGAGAATAACCGCAGTGTACAGCAGGCATTTTTGATAGGAAACAAATTCTTTTCCAGTAATCCCAGCATGGAGGGGGTCCAACATACCCCTGCACCACTTGGGATAAAACAGTTTTTTTAATCAAAAAAAAACAACAAACGGAGGGGACCATCTTTATTAAAAATAATAAAATTAGGCCGCCATCACTCGTAAGTGGTGCGACACGGAATTCACGCGAGTGTCTCGTCTACCCGAGCATACTGGTCCCTCCAAACCCTTTGGGTTCTTGCTGCTGCCTCGGGACCCCTTTTCCTACACTGGACGCAAACCAGGTAGAGGACGATCCCGAGCTGACAAATTACGAGCACGTGTGATGCCAGACGAATCCAGGAGGGGACCTCGATATTCTCAAAGATGTCCCACCAGGGTGGGGTCGTAATATCCAGAATATCGGCCCCTATCTGGATAGTCTTCTGTTCCAGTGTATAAAAATGCTTTTGCGACACTACTACGGCTCTTAATAGTTTAATGAGGTGTTCTGGGAGAGGGGGAATCTGGTAGCCGAAGTGAGCCACATACTTTTGGAGGTTGGTGAAATTCTCTCTTACAGTTAGTTGAACCGTGGATGGTTCAGGTATGGGGACAATTCGTTCCTGGGCCACTTGAACTTCTGCCTTGGGTTTAAAGCAGAAGCTGCTGTCACTCACCGCGCACCAGCTGTGCTGTCCGTGCTGGTAGTGAGACGCTCCTGTGGTGACGCAATATGTCCCACCTCCTATATATGCTACCTGTGGGGGAACATGGCCTTGTGCCATGGCTTCCATGGTACAATTTATAGGTTTCGCGTCAGCAGCTCTGAACCCGCATTGTGGTTTCGAATAGGCATTCAAGTGCTGGGGACACAGGATGATGTGTGCTCCCCGGCTACGGCACCCCGAGAGGTCAGTACCCGTCATAGCGTGATCCCACTTTATGACATAGGGCAGGACCGCTGTTAAACGAACGTGTACACCCCCCTGAATGACACCAATGTTCTCCACCCTGTATACCGGCGCGGGTCGGGCCGTCCCGCCCATGACCGGCATCCTTACTATTATCCCCATGATAGTGTGGTTGGAACGTCCACAGTCCGCTGGGACTGGGTAGGCCTCAGAAGCTGGTCGGAGCTGGCACGGGCTTAATGCATTCTCAAAAGGGTGGAGGGCTGCGAGGTGCTTGTTGCTGATCCAGGAGGGGACCAAACCCTGTTTTAAGTCCTCCAGATTTCTGCGGCCCTCGCCCAGCAACCATGCCCCGTACAGTACGCACACCTCGTTTTGCGCAGCCTAGTCAGACGTATTCCGATCCTCCCTAATGAGCGCATTCACCGTCTTTGCATGTATCTCCAGCTCCGCTATGATCTCCTTTAGATGGAGAGTCATGGCCTGGTCTTCATGCAGTTCCGAACCCACTACCTTATTCTCATCAGTTAAGACCTTCTTTAATTGGGTCTTCAGACCGTTGATCTGCGTCTGCAGTTCAATGTCGTCTAAACTATTAATAACTGAAGACCCCGCATTAAAACCCGTTAAAACATCATTAACAATACCCCTTCTCTGTCTCCCCACCCCGTCCCAAGCCTCGTGGCTATGTGTATACAATTTGGTCTTATCGATCTCCGCAAAATCGAATTCGTAAAACTTTTGAAATGTTTCCCTTAAGAGGGCTTGATATAGTTTAGCGGTCTCTGCAGGGCACCACGCGGGCAAGTGCACCTCAGTAAGATTTAAGATCACCGAGGCCACTGCGTAATGCACCCCTTGTTAGAGCACCTGGTCTGTGGGTACCAGCACCAGGCCGTTCCCTGGTCCCTTGGTGGTGGCGGGGCATCCCTCTGCTACAGTCCGTGACGTCGGGGTCGTGGGCAGGGGCTGTCGGGGACGGGTCACTAATTCAGTGGCATTAACCGAGATTGGGGAGTATGGGATCGCGCATGCATCCAGGCGCGACCCCCAGTCCATCCCCCTCCCGTTATCCTGCCACTGGCTGTGGAAAATGATGGAAATGCCCGTGGGGCAGACTCTCTCTGAACCCCACATACAGACATAGATCCCCTGATCCGGTTCCCACCATTTGTCCCAGCACACACTTAACCCTTCCTGGGTCCCCGTGATGGTCCTGTGGGTGTCATTCCCTAACCTTTCCCATTCTACCCTGGGGTTCCCCATGTCTTTGCTTAATTTTCTGAGCCACCACCACCTATCCAGGGGAACGTTGCCCTTACATGATAAACAAATCCTTTTGCCCACGGTGACGCTGATCCTTGGGGTGACGATCCTTATCCTCGGGCACTGGAGGGAGGCCTCCCCATATGTAAAACCGGTCTGGCTCGAGTACTGGGTCGAGTTTGACCCCAGCCATCCAGGCCAGCTCCCCTCGTGAGTATACGAGGCAATTTCATCCGCCTCGCGTAGGCCACTTCCATCGTGGGCTAGGAGCGCCGTCCTTCCGGAGCATCCGAAGATGCGGTGGTCCTCGGTGTCGCCCCTTCTTGCGAGGCTCAGCCCAGACAGGGCGAGCAAGATCAGGCCTCCGAACATTTCCCTTTTAATTGCCTGAAAAAAAAATAAAGAACATCTAGCCAGGCTCCCTATAGGCTCCTTGGCTGGGGTGAAGTGTGAGCGGGTCCCTCGACCTCAGCTCACATGGACAAACACACATACACTGGAACGGTTCCATCTTAAAACTGCTATACGGTTCCGCACCTTAAAATCAAACTCAACAATCTAACTTAAAACTACAAACTTCTCAGACCAAGTTCTGTACATTTGCCGCCCGTCTCCGAGCGGCTAGCTTAAACTCTGTCAGGACTGCGGCTGGCTGCTCCCTGCAGCGTGGCTGTACGGACCCTTACTTCTGGTCCCTCACAGCCTGCGACTGTTGGCTGGGGACCTTTGTCTTTTAACTTAACTTTTGCTCGGGAGGTCGCCCCTTTAAACTGGAGAGTCGGCGACCATGCCTTCCTAGGTTGGGGTGTCCGAGGGGACCTCCTAGGAAGTGCTATAGGTGGGGCTACCCTGGCGAGCGGACCCTTGCCGTGGGTCGCAGTCCTCGCTGGCTGGGGGCTTTTCCCCCGTGGCTCCTCCCCTCCCAAGTCTGAGCTGGGGACAGGCAATCCCTCGCTGCCTGCTGCTGTTGGCTGAGAGTCCTCGCCTCCAGAACCTTCAAAACCTGGGTCGGGGGCGGGGCTATCTGGTTCGGGCTCCTCCTCCTTCCCACCTGAGTCCCAGAAGAGAGGGGGGGTGGTTTGAACAGGGGCCTGGGTGACTCCTCCCTCAACGCACGCAACTGTACCTGAGCGTGTTGCCTGTGAGCTGAGACCTGCTGGGAGCTGAGGACTTCTAACCTCGGGTTGGGTCCCAGCTGCCTGCTTCTTCGCCTCCGGCTTATACAGCTTGCACTGGTTTATGTGAAACCATTTCGTGCGCCGGGGCAATTTTATTGCGTAAACCATGGGGCTGGCTTTATCCACTACGCTATAGGGTCCCATGTACAGTGGCTCAAAACTCCCCATGCGAGCGTAGTTCCTTACCATTACCAGGTCCCCTATCTCCCATTGATGTGTTTTATTAGGTTCGAGCAGCAGTCGGTTATTCCGATGCTGCTTCCCCATGCTACCTGCGGCCTGTTCATAAATCTGTTTCAGGCGCTCAAGGAGCGTTTGGGCGAATTGGTCCCGGTTTACCTCCCGAAGCTGCCCTTCCGTAAGAACTGGGGCTAGGACGTGGGTGGGGGTCCTCATGACCCTGCCGGTCATGAGCTCGTGCGGGGAATACCCCGTACTCTTTGACTGACTGGCTCGGATCCCCATGAGGACTAGGGGCAGGACCTCCGCCCATTTTTGGGGCGAGTCCATGGTCTCCTTCCTCAACTTTTCCTTGATGGTGCGGTTCATACGTTCCACAATCCCGGAGGACTGTGGATTGTGGGCCACGTGCCACTTCCCCCGAATACCGAGCAGCATAAGGGTATTCTGCATGACTTGGCCGGTGAAGTGGCTTCCCTGGTCGGACTCCACAAACTGGGGTAGTCCCCACCACGAGAACACCTCCCGTACCAAGATCCTTGCAGTGCCCAGTGCTGAGGCTGTTCTACAGGGGAAGGCTTCTACCCACTTGGAGAACACGTCCACCAGGACGAGGCAGTATTTGTAGCCTCCCTGGGCGGTGGGCAGAGGCCCGATGTAGTCGATCTGGATCAACTGCCATGGTCCCTCCACCCTCCTGACGTGTCCCATGGGCACCTTCCTTCTGTGGTGGTCGGGGTTGTTTGCAGCGCACACAAGACAGCTAGCACAGAACTCGCGGACATCTTCCCGGAGTCCCGGCCACCATCCCGCCTGTTCCACCCGTTGCCAGGTGGCCTCAGGCCCGGGGTGTCCCGCTCCCGGACCCTCAGGGGCCAGTTGAAGGAACTCCCTCCGGTGCTGCTGGGGCACTACCCACTGTCCTTCTTTAAACAGCATGGCTTCACTTATGGAGAGGGCTGCTGCGCTGTAAGGGCCTTCTATCCTCCTACCCTCGCTCACTGCGCTTGTGACGGTTTTCAGGACAGGGTCCTGGGCTTGGACCATTTTAAGATCCAGGGCCAACGCTACCCCTAAGCTCCTCTGTGTCCCATCCCTGCCTCTAACTGCCGCCACGGGCCCGGACCCATAGGGGTCCCAGAAAATGCCAGCGCGGGCACCCTCCTTGGCCAGCGCGTCAGCTTGCTGGTTACCCTGGCCGCGGGGTTCTGTGGAGGAGTGAGCCTTCACCTTGTGGATGAAGACCTCGCCTTCCTCCCCCACGGCCGCCAGGATTTTCTCCAGCAGCGGTTTTTCTGTTAAGGGCCTCCCGTCGGCGGAGGTATATCCGCGACGGGACCAGATTGCCAGGTATTCCGTGCACGAGTTGCAGGTGAACATACTGTCCGAGCAAATCGTGTATGGGGTGGGGAAGATTTCGGGGTGGGTAACCACGTACACCACCGCGGACAGCTCCGCCTGCTGGGCGCTCATGGTACTGGGGAGCTTGATCGCCAAGGCAATGTTTGCCGTTGGGTCATAAACTCCACACCCCGTGAGACGTTCGCCAGCGGATACCATGCTGGAACCGTCTACATAGATCTCGCGGCCTGTGGGATGTATCCCGGCCCGCAGACCAATGTTCACCTCCCATACCCCTTCTATGGAACACCGATGGGCTGTTCCAGGATATACCATATTGGCTGCGAGCTTGGGCTCGCAAAGGCCCCTCACCCTCAGATCCATCTGGAAATGAGGAGGGTCCAGCGCGCAATGCGTGCACTGCTGACTGTCCCATCTTTAATCCTCCCGTCCAGAAGCATCTGGGTGGGCGTGTGGTGTGTGAGGAGGGTGATGGGAGAGGTGCCTGTGAAGATCGATGATCTTTTCACAGCCCAGTACGTGGCCAAGAGGTGCCGCTCACAAATTGAGTAGCTCCTCTCCACGTCAGTGAGTACTCTGGAGGAGTAGACCACGGGCCTCAGCCTGCCATGTCGCTCCTGGAGCAACACGGCACTGAGGCTGTCCCTGCTGGCCGCTACCTCCAGAAAGAACTCCCTCCCTCCATCTATCGCTCCCAGGGCTGGTGCGGTCTGCAGGTCCCTCTTTAGCTGGACAAATGCTGCCTGGCACCCCCCATCCCAAGACCACTCCACTCCCTTATGTAGGAGTCGGAGCAGAGGGGCTGCCGTGGCTGCATAATCCTCGATAAAGTCTCTGCAGTACCCCGTTAGCCCTAAGAACGACCTCACACCCCTCACAGTACTGGGGACCGGTAGCTCTTGGACCGCTTCCCTCCTTGCCTTATCTATGGTTCTCTCCCCTGCGCGGACGGTCAGGCCCAGGAATTTAACTTCCCGCTGGCCGATCTGCGCCTTCTTCGGATTGACCTTAAACCCTATACTCTGCAGCAGCTCCAGCAATTCGGCCAGTAGCGGGCCATGCTCCCCGACTGAGTCGCTAAACAAGAGCAGGTCGTCGACATACTGCACCAACTTGGTGGGCTGACTAAATTCCTTTAAACTATTCTCCATGCACTGGTGGAAGATGCTGGGGCTGTTATGAAAGCCTTGCAGCAAGCAGTTCCACGTATACTGTTGCCCCTTAAAAGTAAAGGCGAACTTATACTGGTCTTCCCTCCTTAAGGGGATCGACCAAAACCCATTCGAAATATCCAGCACCGTGAACGTAGTCGCGGATGCTGGAATGCTTCCGATAAGGTCGGCAAATGCTGCCACCGTGGGGGCACATGCGGGGATATTGCTGTTGAGCACCCGATAATCCACCGTGGCTCTCCATGAATTGTCCGGTTTCCTGACCGGCCAAAGCGGAGAATTAACATGAGTGGCTATGGGCCTCAACACTCCCTGCTGTACCAGCGAGGATATGGCTATCTCCATATCAGGCTCTGCTTCCCTGGGGAAGTTATACTGCTTCTGGGGCCGGGCCATGGGGTCCCCGTCTACCCTGACCTCGAACCCAGTGACCCTCCCGCAGTCATGTTTGTGCGTGGCGAACGCAGCTAGGTGAGCCTGCACGAATGCTTTAAATTCCTCCGGGACACCCTCCACCATGAGCCCGAGGTCGTAACCTTCTTTCGGCTTCACAGTACACAGGGTTCCCTTCCCCTCCTTTCCTGGGATTACTACCACGCCGTTCTCCTTACCCGTATCAGCCCCCCAAAGGCAATGATTTCGGAGATCCACGAGGATCCCGTGGCCCACGATGAAGTCGGCCCCTAGGATCCCCTTTCCTCCCTCCGCTTCCCACCTCGCCAGGACACATGTCCACTTGGTCTGGAGTGGACCCAGGTGGACTGAGAGCGGTTTGGAGAATGCTCCCGCCTGTTCCTTGCCGGTGAACCCCGATAGAACGTATGGAACCCCGCTAGACAGAGGTGAGGTGGTGGGATTAGCTGCGTGGATTACAGTGCATGATGCCCCCGTAGCCAGCAGATAAGTCCCTTTAACCTTCTCTACCTCCATCTGCACGAGCGGTCTCTTCCATCCATCATACCGGAGAGCACACAGGTAGACAGGCTGCGCGGCCTCCAGTCATTGCGGGGCGTCGTCAGAGGGGGCTGAGGGAACTGCCACACCGGTAGTGGCTGCTATCTTCCCCTGACTGGCCAGGAGAACCCGCAGTGATTCTAGAACGCTCTCTACTGTGGGGGTCCCAGTGTCTACCTTTGGGCCTGGAGCTGTGGAGCTCTTTCCCTTGGTGTCCTTCCAGGGGCTTTTGCAATCTTTGCGCCAGTGGCCGTCCTTCCCGCAGCCATAGCAGTTTAACTTATTCTGGGAGGGACGGTTTCCCTCCTGGTGCCACTCTTTCTTATTCTGGCCCCCAGGTTTAACCTCGTGGACTTTCCCTTTGGACTGGGGCATCTCAATTCCCCTCCCGTTATTTCTAAATGCTACTGTGAGCTGGCGGATCACCATTTCTTCGGTGGTCTGGGGGTTTCGGGGGTCAAACCAGGCCGCAGCCTGGGCTCGGATTTGGGGCAGGCAGTTTGTCATGAGACAACGGAGCCAGTGGGCCAATTGGTCTCTGTTGAGGAACGTCCGCACTGGCGTTCCCGGGCACGTGCTCTGGTAGACTGGCCACAGCCTGTCTGCGAATGCCTGCGGGGACTCCCCAGGGAGCTGTACCGTTTTTTCCACTCGGGCGAATGGACTCCCATCATTTAGTCCCATGGCCTCCAATATCTCATCCCTTAACTCCTCGTAATCTTTCTGTCCCTTCTTACACTCATCCGATAGGGTTTGGAGGAGATCACTACCCAGAGAGAACAGCAGCATTTTTGCTTGTTCTGCCTCATCGCAGTCATTAACGCATGCTGCCTGTTCTATCTCCCGGAAATGTAGAGAGGGGTCCCCCCTCACTGTGAGCTTAGGGATGTGTCCAACCATGGCTCTGAGCTGTTGGGTACCATGCGGCACTACAAACTGGTTCTGGATGGCCCCTAGCTCCTCGCCATCGGCTGGCGGGCCGTACCTCCATTGTTTGAGGGGGTACACTGGTCCCGGACCCGGTTTATCCCCTAGGGCCTGCTGGGTCTCCCCTAATGCTCCATCCTCCACCCCCTCTTGCTGCCAGGCCTCCTGAAAACTCGGGGCTATGGGTGGCGGTCGTGAAACCTCTGATTCCCTAACCAGTGCCTTTCTGGGAGCTGCCTGTGGGACTTCCCTGCTTGGATTGCCGGTAAAATCCAACTGGCCCGTCTTCGGGCTAATGAGGCATACCATGCCCTTCGCCCTTACTAAGGCCATGCCCAAGCTTTCTATTTCTTGCCTGCAGGGGCCGTGGTCGGCGTCTTCAAACCCCTGGGCACAAGCCAGCTTATATGCTGCTTTTACTTCGCCTACTTTCTCCTCCTGCTCTTTCAACTCTTGCGTGAGGCTGGAAATCTTGTTCATTAACCTAACCTCACTACCTCTCGCCTCTCTGACCTGGTATTCCAGGTGTTCCATCCTGTGCCTAGCGCTACCTTTGAGCTCAGCGATCCGGTCTTCCAGGCGCTCTGACTTTGCCTGGTGTTCCCTTTGAGCTTCAACGGCCCGGGTCCTCATACGCTCTAACTCAGCCTGATGGTCCCGTGCCGTCTGTGCCCTCTCTTGGCTTACTGCCTGGAGGGCCACTACTACTTTCTCCTCCGCTGCAGTCATTTCCTGCAGCTCTCGGGTCAACTGTTTGATCTTGGCTGCTCGTGTTGCAACAGCACGGTCTAACACTAAAACCTGCTTTTTCAAACACATGAGCCAGACCGCTTTTTCAATACCTCTCCTGTACTCTTTACTTGCTGTCCACTGGGCAGCTGCATCTAGGGGGCGCTCGGCTTTTAACATATCGCACACCCATTTTTTTGCGATATTAACTTTGCCGCACACATAGGTCGATAACCTTCGCTCCATTGCGGATTCCTCCTCCGCAACACGGTCTGCCTTATCACACGCTTTCGCCTGGGCTCCTACCTGGCTCGCCATTTCTGTAAGGGGTTTTTGTCTCAGGCTTATTTGTAGGTCAGCCAGTTATGTTTTCCTGAGCTGCTCTGCCCGCTGTGCGGTTGCGAATCACTATCCCCTTCCTAGTTCTGAGCCCAGGACTTATCGAGCGGCGATAAGGACAAACGAACAGACCCGTGGATTGGTGCGAGGAAAACCAATGTTTATTTACAGAAGTAAAACTACAGAGAAACAGTATCGTATGAAGACGGTTTTACACTTAACATGGGAGGAGAACGGACACATCGAGGGAAAATCCTAAAATTACAATTTTAGCAATATCCCCATTAATTCCCACCCTTGTGCCTAACTAAAATTGTCTTGCGACAGCCAGAAGAAGAAAATGCTCACCGGTGAAATGGATGGAAAAACCTGGCCCTGTGCTCTGTTTCTGCCGTCGACATGTGGCTGCGAAGTTTCTGGTCGTCTTCTTTCTGGGCTGCTGGCAGACAGACAGAGCGAACCGGGGTCCAGGCCGAGAGAGAGAGAGAATGGCTGGGTCTTCCCAGTTATACCCTCCCGGTCATCCTAATCTCCCTTCAGATCAGCTCATTTCTATTGTCTGATCTGGGCATGATGGATTTTAACAAAAGGTACTGATCTTGGCCCATCATGTTAGATGGCCGGTAATTGTATCATGCCAGTTCTCCAACTGCTCCCTATTGTCCGACAGGTCCGTTGATGGGGGCCAACCCAGTCTCAATGTCCCCGCTGATTATTTGAGCAAACACCTTGAAAGCCTTATGCGTAGACCTGATTGTAATGCATAAGGAAAGGTCCTGTCTGGTTTCGTGAACTTCCTGCTGCAGTCATCGGAATACACAAGCTGATACCTTGCCAGAGTCTGAAATGAAACTGCCAGGCTCTCGGTCACGAGGTCCGACCGCAGCCATGCCCTGGATTTTAAAACTCAGTCTGACCAGGGTTCCTTATTAATAAGTCCAACAAAAATCTTCGGGGGGGCACACATGTAATTTTGCGAATCCTTTCAGCGGTGATGACTGCACACATGTGGCCCTTAAGGCACTCCATCACAATCCAGGTATTTTTGTCAACCGCAAGGGCTTCCACTCCCTCAATGTGCAGCTGGTGTGTGACCACAAGAAGGAAATTTTGCATGTTTGTGCCAAATACCCTGGCAGTTGCCATGACTCCTTCATCCTGCACCAGTCTAGTGTGCCTCCGCTCTTCAGTCCGCCACACCAACTTTTCGGATGGCTACTTGGAGACAAGGGCTACCCCCTGAAGATGTGGCTAATGACAGCCATTGAGGAGCCCATCCAACGAAGCTGAGGAGCGCTGCAACTCCAGCCACATTTCCACCAGATCCATAATCGAGCAAACCATTGGCTTGCTGAAGATGCGCTTCAGATGCCTTGATAGATCAGGTGGAGCCCTACAGTACTCAGCAGCCAGGATCTCCAGAATCATCATGGTCTGCTGTGCACTTCACAATATGGCACAGCATCGTGGCTTGCAGATGCCTGAGGAACAAGTGGCTCATCGCATAGCCTCCTCAGATGAGGAGGAGGAGGAGGAGAGTGACAATGAACAGCTTGCGGAGGCGCATCAACCAGCGGCAGCAGCACGCGAGCACATTGCTGCCCAGGATGCAAGGGACGCACGCAACTTGGCCAGATTTGTTTAGACTAGCCAATCAAACACTTCTGCCTCGCACCTTCTTACCACACCATCGACAATGGCTAAGAACCTGCGGATTCCTATCACACTGACCACCACACTGACAATTGCAAGTCGCCCTAAGCCCTCAATGTAGAAGTCCCATTTGTGAAATGACACAGGCCACAACTTCAACAGTTTGCCATCAGAATTTTTTATCACAAGCAACTGATGGCATTTCAAAAATAAACACAACATAACACCCAAGTGACTACCCTTGTGACTACTTGTGCATTATCTTCCTCTTGCGCGTGCTCCTACGTGGTGCTTCCCCTGTGGCTTCAGCAGATGTGGAGGTCCCTTGCTCACTTTCTTGCTGCTCCTGCCTCGACACCTTTGGCGGGCGTCCCCTGGGGTTGCGAGCCTGTGAGGGCTCGGCAACAGCCTGCTACTCCTGTGGCTGTGCAGGGGCTGAGACGCTGATCTCAGTTGGGTGAGGACACTGGCGGGGCTCTGACCGAGGGCTCTGCAGTGGCATGGTTGTGTGAGCGCTTGGAGAGGAGCCCCCACTTCCTTGTTTTCTGCCACCAACATCCCTCTCATGGGTCAGCCCCACTTCAGAGCTAGCAAGTGGCTTGACAGCACCTTGCTGCACTTCAGGGGGGCCATGAGGACCCGTTTCTGCACTGGAAGTCCTACTCCAGAGGACTTCCATGAAGGTTTGGTTTCTCTGCTCAATAGCTGACCATCGCTCCTCAAGAGATGTCAGTCTATTCTGAACAATGACCATGTTTTCCATACCCTGGCGACTAAGCTCCTCCATGGCCGTAGCCATCCTCTCCTCTACCATAGCGATCCTCTTCTCTACGGTAGCCAGCTTTACCACGGAAGTAGCCATCCTTTCCACAGAGGTTGCCATCCTTTCCGTGGTGATGCGTTCATACACCAACGCCTCCACAAAGGCTCTGCTCATGTTAGCGATGGACTCCTCCATTCACGCCACACTCACAGCAACCCTGGGGACAAAACCTGCCAGAGATTCCTGCACCTGTTGCTGGAGTTCCAGCACCGCTCTCCTTCTGGATGGACCCGGAGACACAGGGTCGACATGCAGCGAAGCCGAGCTGAGAGAGCCCTGCGCCCTCCGACGAGGACTCTCCACTGCTGTCCCTGTCTCCACCATCTGCTGATGCTCACTTGTGAGCTGTGATACAACAGGTGACAACACTACTCTATCTCGCGAAGGTCCCACCGAGGTGTTAGTGTCTGCGCTGGTGCTGGGTGCGCTGAATTCTGCTGACGCTGCGCCCTCAGATTTTGCAGCTTCCTCTGAGGGTCTGGGGGCTCAGGCTGTTCCTCCTGGACAGTGGGGGCGGGGGCTTTCGATGGTCCTGTGGGGGAGTAAAGGAAAGAGTTAGACATGTGAGATAAACGTTGCATGCACATTGAATTGTGCAGATGATCATAAGACAATCTGTTAGAGTATCAGAATCAATATCAGTCACTCATGCAATGTCAATGAGAGAGATGAAAAACTATTCTGTCACCAGCTTGCTCTGATGTATCCATCTGTCCGTCCACCACTTGCGCATCCTCCTCCACTCCCACGATCTCCAGTGGCCCTCCTCCTGTCCTCGCCCTCTCCCTCTTATTGTGAGCTCTCTTTTCCTGCAATGAGGGAGACAAGTGGAGTTTGAGTGAGAATGAAGGAGTAAGTGTAGAGAATCCATAGCATAGATGCTTAGAAGGACACAAAGATGGAGTGAGGTGGCAAGACCAAGGGCCCTCCCTGTGTGTTGTAAGTTTTTTTCATAGCATCACAGTGATAGGGAGTGTGAGGACTGCATAGTCAAATAGTTAAGTGAATATGAACATACAGAGAGAGGGAATGGGTAAGGGTGCAGGGATGCAAGGGTGAAGTGGGATGTGGAGGAGGAGGTTGACAAAGCAGAGTGCTGGTGATGAGAGGCGATGGGAATCAGATTGAGGGTCATGGGGATGGAATACTCACTTTTCCTGTGCAGATAAGGTCATGAAACCTCTTTCGGCACTGCAGCCGGGTTCTGCTGCACATTGAAATCGCATTCACCTCCTGTGCAACTTGAAGCCACACAGCTTTGGTCTGCTGTGGAGGCTTTTTCCTCCCTGAGGAAGGAAAGAGCACTTCCTTGTCAGCTGTTGCTCCCTCCACCAGAGCTTGGAGGGAGGCCTCATCAAATCTGGGTGCACACTTTGGTCTGGTGCTGGACATAGTAGCAGTAGGAATCCCTCAGAAGAATGGTCATAAAGTTGTAAGGCTGAAAAAGAACCAATACTTCTTGCAGGCCTTAAATCCAGCTGCATTGATGACGTCATCAGAGGCAAGTTTCAGTATCAAAAGCCTCATTGGACCAGGGGTTCCCACACGCTGGAAATCAATTGCCCAATTAGGGCAAAATCGCACTTTTGTCCCGCCTCACATCGGAGGCGGGGTCCTGACACGCCGACCACCTGACTCGCCCCCAGCCCGCCCCCAATAACAAAATCCAGTCCATAGAGTGATAACGGCACAGAAGGAGACCATTCGGCCCATCAAGTCCGTGCCGGCTCTCTGCAGAGCAATCCAGTCAGTCCCATTCCCCCGCTCTATCCCCGTAGCCCTGCAAGTTTACTTCCCTCAAGTGCCTATCCAGTCTCCCCTTGAAAACATTGAGTGTCTCCGCTTCCACCACTTCTGTCAGCAGCGAGTTCCAGGTCCTCACCACTCGCTGCGTAAAAATGTTTTTCCTCACATCCCCCCTGTATCTCTTGCCCAACACATTAAATCTGTGTCCCCTAGTCCTTGTACCATCAACTAGTGGGAACAGCCTTTCCCCGTCTAGCCTATCCAAACCCGTCATAATCTTGTACACCTCCATCTAATCACCCCTCAACCTCCTTTGCTATAATGAAAACAAATCCAGCTTCTCCAATCTGTCCTTGTAGCTAAGATCCCCCATCCCCGGAACCATTCTGATAAATCTCTGCAACCTCTCAAGGGCCTTCACATTCTTCCTAAAGTGTGGTGACCAGAACTGGTGACAGAACTACTCCAGTTGTGGCCTAACCAGCGCGTTATAAAGGTTCAGCATAACTTCTCTACTTTTGTACTCATTACCTCTATTTATGAAACCCAAGATCCCATATGCTTTGTTAACCACTCTCTCAATATGTCCTGCCATCTTCAGGGACCTATGCACATTAACTCCCAGGTCTCTCTGTCCCTGCACACTCTTTAAAACTGTGCCATTAAGTGTATATTGTCTCTCCCTGTTCCTTCTGCCAAAATGCATCACCTCACACTTCTCTGTATTAAATTCCATCTGCCACTTGTCTGCCCATTCTACTCGCCTTTCTATGTCCTGTTGCAGTCGATTGGTATCATCCTCACTGTTTGCCACACCCCCAAGTTTGGTGTCATCGTCAAATTTAGAAATTCTACTTTGTATTCCAATATCCAGGTCATTTATATATACATATATATCAAAAAAAGCAGTTGCCCCAGCACTGACCCTTGGGGAACACCACTAGGATTGGCTATCTAACAGAAAGCAAAGGGTTGGGATAAATGGTTCATTCTCAGACTGGCAATCAGTAACTAGTGGTGTTCCACAGGGGTCAGTGCTGGGTCCCCAACTCTTCACAATCTATATTAACGATTTGGAGGAAGGGACCAAGTGTAACATATCAAAATTTGCAGATGATACAAAGATGGGAGGGAAAGTAGTGAGTGAGGAGGACATAAAAAACCTGCAAGGGGACATAGACAGGCTAAGTAAGTGGGCAGAGATTTGGCAGATGGAATACAACACTGGAAAGTGTGAGGTGATGCACTTTGGCAGGAAAAATCCTAGAGCAATTTATTATCTTAATGGCAAGAACCTGGAGAGTACTGAAGTGCAAAGGGATCTGGGGGTCCTGGTGCACGAAACTCAAAAGGTTAGTATGCAGGTGCAGCAAGTGATTAAGAAGGCAAATGGAATGTTGGCTTTCATTGCTAGGGGGATAGAATATAAAAATAGGGAGGTATTGCTTCAGTTGTACAAGGTATTGGTGAGACCGCACCTGGAATACTGCATACAGTTTTGGTGTCCTTACTTAAGGAAAGACATCCTTGCTCTCGAGGCAGTGCAAAAAAGGTTCACTCGGTTAATCCCGGGGATGAGGGGGTGGTCATATGAGGAGAGGTTGGGTAGATTGGGACTCTACTCATTGGAGTTCAGAAGAATGAGAGGCGATCTTATTGAAACATATAAGATTGTGAAGGGGTTGGATCGGGTGGATGCGGGGAGGATGTTCCCGATGACGGGTGAGACGAGAACTAGGGGACATAGTCTTAGAATAAGGGGCTGCTCTTTCAAAACTGAGATGAGGAGGAACTACTTCACTCAGAGGGTGGTAGGTCCATGGAATATGCTGCCACAAAAAGCTGTAGAAGCTACAACATTAATTAAATTTAAAACAGAAATAGACAGTTTCCTAGAAGTAAAGGGCATTAAGGGTTACGGGGAGCGGGCAGGAATTTGGACATGAGTCTAGGTTCGGATCGGTCCTACCATCCTCCAGTCTGAAAAACAGCCATTTACCACAACTCGTTGTTTTCTGTCCTTAAGCCAATTCCTTATCCAAGCTGCCACTGACCCATCTATTCCATGAGCCTCAATTTTGTTAACCAGCCTTCTATGTGGTACTTTGTCAAACACCTTCCTAAAATCCATGTAGACA
The DNA here is from genome assembly GCA_030390025.1 of Squalus acanthias. Taxonomy (NCBI): domain Eukaryota; kingdom Metazoa; phylum Chordata; class Chondrichthyes; order Squaliformes; family Squalidae; genus Squalus; species Squalus acanthias. Next base: position 35,057,863 of record CM059425.1, on the reverse strand, counting down.
ACATCCATTTCATTCCCTTCATCAATCCTCCCTGTTACTTCATCAAAAAATTCAATTAGATTAGTCAAACATGATCTGCCTTTTACAAATCCGTGTTGGCTCTCCTTAATTAGCTTAAACCTCTCCAAGTGTCCTTTAATTTTTTCCTTGATTATTGTTTCTAAAACTTTACCCACCACTGATGTTAAACTGACCGGCCTGTAGTTACTAGGATTGTCCTTACACCCTTTCTTGAACAATGGTGTCACATTTGCCACTTTCCAATCCTCAGGCAACTCCCCGCAGCTAGGGAAGATTAGAAAATTATGGCAAGCCCTTCCGCTATCTCCTCCCCCAATTCCCTTAGCAATCTGGGATGCAAGCTATCTGGTCCAGGCAACTTATCCACTCTAAGCATACCCAGCCTTTCTAGTACATCCTCTCTATCAATTTCCACCCCTTCCATTGCTTCTACCTTTTCCACTGCTACCGATATTTTGTCAGCATTCACCTCCTTAGTAAACACCGATACAAAGTACTCATTGAGTATTCTAGCTTTGCCCTGCGCCTCTAAGCATATAACACCTTCTTTGTCGCTAATAGGCCCCACCCAGCCTCTTACTACCCGCTTACTGTTTACATGCCGGTAGAAGATTTTGGGGTTCCCTTTTATGTTAACTGCCATTCTACTCTCATATTCTCTCTTTGCCAATCTTATTTTCATCTTCACATCCCCTTGTTGTATTTGGTCTGGTTCACCCTTGAAAAATTCACCTGACATGCATCATACACCCTCTTTTTTGTTTCATCATCTTCTCTATCTCCCTCGTCATCCAAGGAGCCCTTGCTTTGGTTCCCTTACCCTTCCCTCTTGTTGGAATGTACCTAGCGTGTACTTGAAACATCTCCTCCTTAAAGATCACCCATTGTTCCGTTACAGTTTTTCCTGTCAGTCTTTGGTTCCATTTTACCCTGGCTAGATCCTTTCACATCCCATTGAAGTTAGCCCTATTCCAGTTTAGAAGTTCCATTCAAGATTGTTCCTTGCTCCTCTACATTGCTAATCTAAATCTTATGATATGATGATCACTCGTACCCAAGTGTTCTCCCACAGACACTTGGTCGACCTGGCCCACCTCATTCCTCAGCACCAGATCCAGCAATGCCTCCTTCCTAGTTGGGCCAAGAACATACTGGTCAAGGAAATTCTCCTGAACACATTTCAGAAATTCCTCACCCTCCTTTCTCTTTACCCTAGCATTATCCCAATCGATATTTGGGTAATTAAAGTCCCCCAATATCACCACTCTATAGCTCTTGCATATCTCTGTGATTTCCCTGCAGATTTGCTCCTCTACCTCCCTCTCACTATTTGGAGGCCTATAGAATACCCCCAGTAGCGTGACCATACCCTTTTTGTTCCTCAACTCTAACCAAATGGCTTCTGTCCTTGTTCCCTCAATAACATCCTCCCTTTCCAACACTACAATGTCTTTCTTAATTAGCACTGCAACCCCACCTCCTTTTTCTCCTTCCCTATCTTTTCTGAATACCTTTTCCCCATTAATATTATGTGCCCAGTCCTCACCGTTTTTAAGCCACGTTTCCATTATTGCCACAACATCATATTGCCACATGGCTATCTGTGCTTGTAGCTTACCAACCTTATTCACCACACTTTGTGTGTTTACGTACATGCATTCTAAACCCATTTTTGAATTTTTCGTAGTCTTTCTTAGTCTGCTCCTATCTAACATGGTACTACTTCCGCCTCTAGTACTACTTTCTTCTCTATTACTATCCAACACACTCACTCTTTTATGCACATTATTCCTCTTTGCTACTCCCATATGCTGGTGCCTATCCCCCTGCCAAGCTAGTTTAAACCCTCCCCAACAGCACTATCAAACCTCCCCACAAGAATATTGGTCCCAGCTCTGTTGAGGTGTAACCCATCCGGCTTGTACAGGTCCCACCTTCCAGGAATATTTAATACCCAATCCTGCCCTTTTTTGAGCCAGATCTCCGTTATTGCCACAACATCATATTCCCATGTGGCTATTTGCGCCTGCAGCTCACCAACCTTGTTTACTATGCTTTGTGCGTTCACATACATACACTGTAAACCTATCTTAGACCATCCTGTGATCTCTCTTAGTCTGACCCCACCTAATACCTTACTATTTCTTACTTTAGTGCTATCTGTCTCTCACAATCCTTTGTGCCCTTTGTTTCCCTTTCTAATGCTACATCCTGGTGCCCATCCCCCTGTCAACTTAGTTTAAACCCTCCCCAACAGCACTAGCAAACCTCCCCGCGAGGATATTGGTTCCGGCTCTGTTGAGGTGCAACCCGTCCGACCTGTACAGGTCCCACCTCCCGCAGAACCGGTCCCAATGCCCCAGGAATCTGAAGCCCTCCCTCCTGCACCATCTCTCCAGCCACGCATTCATCTGTTCTATCCTCCTATTTCTATTCCTATTCCAATTTGCGCGTGGCACTGGGAGTAATCCAGAGATTACTACTTTAGAGGTCCTGCTTTTTAATCTCTTTCCTAGCTCCCTGAAATCTGCCTGCAGGACCTCATCCCTCTTTCTACCTATGTCGTTGGTACCGATATGGACCACAACCTCTGGCTGTTCACCCTCCCCCCTCAGAATGTTCTGCAGCTGCTCAGTGACATCCTTGACCCTGGCACCAGGGAGCAACATACCATCCTGGAGTCACGTCTGCAGCTGCAGAAACGCCTGTCTGCTCTCCTAACTATCGAATCCCCGACCACTATTGCTTTCCCTATCTTCCTCCTCCCCGTCCCCCCTGTACAGCTGAGCCACCCGTGGTGCCTTGGACTTGGCTCTGGCTGTACTCCCCAGAGGAACCATTGCCCTCACCAGTACTCAGAACAGAATACTGGTTGGAGAGCGAGATGTACTCGGGGGACTCCAGCACTACCTGCCTGGTCCTCCTCTTCTGTCTGGTGTTCACCCATTCCCTCTCTGCCTGCATACTCCTTAGCTGCGGGGTGACCACCTCCTGAAACATGCTATCCATGAAGCTCTCAGCCTCGTGGATGAACCGCAGTGACGCCAGCTGCTGTCCAAGGTCCGAAACCCGGAGCTCGAGCTCCTCCAGCTGACGACACACACCTGCACACATGGTTGTCCAAGTGGGTCAATAACTAGAGGTCATGGATTCAAAATCATTGGCAAAAGATCCAGAGCGGAGAAGAGGAGAAAGTTTTTCACTCAGAGAGTTGTCGGGATCTGGAACGCTCTACCTGAAAAGGTGGTGGAAGCTGATTCCATAAATAATTTTAAAAGGGAATTGGACAGTTACATCAGGAGCAGGAACTTACAGGTTTACGGACAAAAAGCGGGGGTGTGGGACTAAGCACGACAGCTCTTTCACAGAGCCAGCGCAGGCACAACGGGCCAAATGGCCTCCTTCTGTGCTGTAAGTTTCTATGATTCTATCTGCTGCTGAAACCCTCATCCATGTCTTTGTTATCTCCAGACTCAACTATTCTAATGCTCTCCTGGCCGGTCTCCCACTTTCCACCCTCCGTAACCTTGAGTTCATCCAAAACTCTGCTGCTCATATCCTAACTCATACCAAGTCCCGTTCACCCATCACCCTTGTGCTCGCTGACCTACATTAGCTCCCAGTCCACCAACACCTCGATTTTGTAAATTCTCATCATTATTCATAGCGTTAGAGAATTTTACGGCACAGAAGGAGGCCATTCGGCCCACCGTGTCTCCGCCGGTCAAAAAAGAGCTAAAAAGTCTAATCCCACTTTCCAGCTCTTGGTCCGTAGCCTTGCAGGTTACGGAATTTCAAGTGCATTTCCAAGTATTTTTTAAATGTGATGAGTGTTTCTGCCTCTACCATCCTTTCAAGCAGTGCGCTCCAAACCCAAATCCCTTGTTTTCAAATCTCTCCAAGTCTTCGCCCCTCCCTATCTCTGTAACGTCCTCCATCTCTACAACCCTCCGAGATCTCTGCGCTCCTCCAATTCTGCCCTCTTGAGCATCCTCGATTTCCATCGCTTCACCATTGGTGGCCATGCCTTCAGCTGCCTAGGCCCTAAGCTCTGGAATTCCCTCCATCAACCTCTCTGCCTCCCTACCCCTCTCTCCTCCTTTAAGGCGTTCCTTAAAAACTACCTCACCTGTCCTAATATCTCTTTATGTGGCTCGGTGTCAAATTCTGTTTACTAACGCTCCTGTGAAGCACCTTGGAATATTTTACTACATTAAAGACGCTTTAGAAATATAAGTTATTGCTGTTGTCTCACACTGCACTAAATATGCAGATATAATGCTCCAGTATATCTTAAAGGTATAAACATCACTGGGAAAGCAAACGTGGCATCAGATATAGAATTCAACTGTTCACAATTATGAGAGGACAGCTGTAGCAAAGGAGAAGCATTTGGAGGGGTTTGAAAATTAATTTATAGTTACTTGTATAATATACTCTTGGGGTCTTTGCATGAAATTGGGAGTTCAGGCAAAATGTGAAATCCAGGTCAGATGTTAGGATGTTTAAGAATGCTTGACAGCCTTAGAAATTACAAATGGGGAAAGAATGTAGTATGTTACTATTAATAGCTGTTGTATTGTTGATTCTCAGTTGATGTACTGCACAGGGTATATCATGAACAAAGAAGCCATTGATCAAGGTTTGGTGCATTTGTCTACCTATCATCTCTAGCAGCTCGCTCACTTCATAATCTATCTCATCTGTGTCCATCTACAGCTGTGGTCCTTGACTAAGGGGAATGCCTCTCTCTTTTGCAATATTGTACAGCAGGCAGCAGATTACCACAATGTTTCACCAAGGGAATCTACAGATGATTTGTGACCTTCAGCAGTGGATCGTGCACATTTGTGATGGATTCCCTGGCAGTTCACACGGTGCCTTGCAGTTGTACCGATCCCGCGTACCCTTTCGCTTCAGTGGAGGTAACAGAATGCAAGGCTGACTACTGGGGCATGTAGGCTATGCTGTGCCAATGTGGCCTGTGTCTCAACTGAGGAACCTTTGCTCTGAGGCAGAAAATGGGTATAGTGAGGCACACGTCAGAGCAAGGACTGTCATGCAGCACTTTCGGGATCCTGAAGAAATATTTGCACTGCCTGGAACGGCTGGGCCTACTTGTGCCACCCGATGCTCTCCTGGCATGTTTTGGTGGGGGAGGGGGCAGAATTCGACTCGTCTCTGTGTACTGCAATGGTAATTGTATTCATTATGAAGGCATTTCATAGTTAACACAAACGCCAGGCAGTGACCATCTCCAACAAAGGAGAGTCTAACCACCTCTCCTTGACATTCAATGGCATTACCATCGCCAAAACAGACAGGAAACAGAGAGTAGGAATAAATGGGTCTTTTTCGGGGTGGCAGGCGGTGACTAGTGGGGTACCGCAGGGATCAGTGCTTGGGCCCCAGCTATTCACAATATATATCAATGATTTGGATGAGGGAACCAAATGTAATATTTCCAAGTTTGCTGACGACACGAAACTAGGTGGGATTGTGAGTTGTGAGGAGGATGCAAAGAGGCTTCAAGGCAATTTAGACAAGTTGAGTGAGTGGGCAAATACATGGCAGATGCAATATAACATGGATAAATGTGAAGTTATCCACTTCGGTAGGAAAAACAGAAAGGCAGAGTATTATTTAAATGGTGATAGATTGGGAAATGTTGATGTACAAAGGGACCTGGGTGTCCTTGTACACCTGTCACTAAAAGCAAACATGCAGGTGCAGCAAGCAGTTAGGAAGGCAAATGGTATGTTGGCCTTCATTGCAAGAGGATTTGAGTACAGGAGCAAGGATGTCTTACTACAGTTATACAGGGCCTTGGTGAGACCACACCTGGAGTACTGTGTGCAGTTTTGATCTCCTTACCTAAGAAAGGATATACTTGCCATAGAGGGAGTGCAGCGAAGGTTCACCAGACTGATTCCTGGGATGGCAGGACTGTCATATGAGGAGAGATTGGGTCGACTAGGCCTGTATTCACTAGAGTTTAGAAGAATGAGAGGGGATCTCATTGAAACGTATAAAATTCTGACAGAGCTAAACAGACTGGATGCAGGAAGGATGTTTCCTCTGGCTGGGGGGTCTAGAACGATGGGTCACAGTCTCAGGATACGGGGTAGGACATTTAGGACTGAGATGAGGAGAAATGTCTTCATTCAGAGGGTGGTGAACCTATGGAATTCTCTACCACAGAAGGCTGTGGAGGCCAAGTCACTGAATATATTTAAGAAGGAGATAGATAGATTTCTAGACACAAAAGGCATCAAGGGGTATGGGGAGAGAGCGGGAATATGGTATTGAGATAGCCATGGTCATATTGAATGGCAGAGCAGGCTCGAAGGGCCGAATGGCCTACTCCTGCTCCTATTTTTCTATGTTTTTCTTTCTATGTTTAATATGTAAGGTTGTGCATGGATTATTATAGTGTTAAAGGAGGAAAGAGGATTGTAGTGTTTCAAATCGAGCATTACAATGTAAATAATGAAATGCGATTATGGTACGAAGACATAATAATATGTTTATGCATTACTATTCCTTCTAATCATGCTTGCATTTTCAACCTAGATCTAGCTCTGCTCCATTCCATAGCTACAGTACTCACAGAGCCGCTGTATTAAAATGTATAATACAATAAATAACCAGTAATACACTACTTTACCCAGAGAGCGTTTAGAATGTGGAACTCGCTATCACATGGAGTGGTTGAGGCGAATAGCATAGATGCCTTTAAGGGGAAGCTGGAAAAGTAGATGAAGGAGAAAGGAATAGAAGGTTATGCTGATGGAATTAGATGAAGTAAGGTGGGAGGAGGCTTGTGTGGAGCAGAAACACCGCCATGGACCAGTTGGGCCGAATGTGCTGAATATTCTATGTAAATAGCAATGGCCCATAGAGCACTTTAGATGCTGTCCTAAACTATGAAAATTTCAAATAACAACAGAAAATGCTGAAAAAACTCAGCAGGCCAGGCAGCATCTGTGGAGAGAGAAACAGAGTTAACGTTTCAGGTCCGGGACCCTTCATCAGAACTGGAAAAAGCTGGAGATGTAACAGATATTAAGCAAAAGTGAGAAGTCGCACAACACCAGGTTATAGTCCAACAGTTTTATTTGAAATCACAAGCTTTCGGAGCTGCTGCCCCTTCGTCAGGTGAAGTGAAGGACTTCACCTGACGAAGGGGCAGCAGCTCCGAAAGCTTGTGATTTCAAATAAAACTGTTGGACTATAACCTGGTGTTGTGCGACTTCTCTCTTTTGTCCACCCCAGTCCAACACCAGCATCTCCGCATCACAGATATTAAGCAGGTGCAGAGACGGGGGTCGGGGGTGGGGGGAGTGGAAGAAGGAATTGAAGGAACATACTGTGCTTTTGTAAGAGACAGGAAAGATAAAATGTTGCAAATAGGAATGGCAAAATCATATAGCATGAAAAATGGGGGCAGGGGTTATGGTTTGAAATTGTTGAACTCAATGTTGAGTCCAGAAGGCTGTAAAGTGCCTAATCAAAAGATGAGGTGCTGTTCCTCGAGCTTACGTTGAGCTACATTGGAACAATGTAATAGGCCGAGGACAGAGCGATCAGAGTGGGAGTGAAGCGGTGAATTAAAGTGACAGGCGACCGAAAGCTCGGGGTCACCCTTACAGACTGAACGGAGGTGTTCTGCAAAGCGGTCACCCAATCTGCGCTTGGTCTCCCCAATGTAGAGGAGACCGCATCGTGAGCAGCGAATACACTATACTAAATTGTAAGAAGTACAAGTAAATCGCTGTTTCACCTGGAAGGGGTGTTTGGGGCCCTAGACAGTGGGAAGGGAGGAGGTAAAAGGGCATTGTTGCATCTCCTGCGCTTGCACGGGAAGGTGCCAGGCGAAGGGGAAGGGCTGTTAGGGGTGATTGAGGAGTGGACCAGGGTGTCGCGGAGGGAGCGGTCCCTTCAGAATGCTGAAAGGGGAAGTGAGGGGAAGATGCGTTTGGTGGTGGGATCACGTTGGAGGTGACGGTGGCGTGAAAATTTCAAAGCAGGTCCCTAAATATTTATGACTTTTTGTAATATACACATCATTTCTCTCTAGACACAAAGGGGGTCCATTTTTATCTTCACCCCAAGGACAGTAATCTGGCGGAGCAGATTGCTCGCCCATTGAAAATTTACCACAAAATTTGCGTTTGTGTGTGCGTCCGTGTGTCCATGTATGCATGTGCAATATAATCACCTTGACACTCTCAATGCTGAAATATATGGCTGATTACATTACACCATGTTCAATTTTTTTGTACATTTTGAAGGATTTAAGTTAATATGTGTATATCAAAAGCAACTGATTTGTGATTATTTTGATTAAGATTTATTGGGGGAAAAATTCGTACCCTTAGTGCCACCCATTAGGGTGCTAATGCAGAGTTGAGATCCTGTCGAATCCAGCACTGCATGCCAAATTGGAACCCCCCGTTCTGCTGCCGATAGCAGCGATCGCCGGGGACTTTAACACCAGGGAGATCATGACGTCAGTGAGTGTGCAATGCTCACTGATCGCCCGATCTGCCAAATTGCTTCTCGCCACTTACCTCACCGCTTGGAGTTAACAACAATAGGGAGAGCTGGCGTGCAGCACCAGGAAACCGGCTCCAGGGATGTTATTTAAAGGGATCAGCCCCAATCACTCGCACCTGACAGGTTAGTAAAGTTTCAGTGCCTGTGTGTTAGTTCCTGATACTGCAGCAGTTTTATTTAGTGATTTGAAGGTTCTTTGGTATCAGGAGTGTTGTGGCAAGTAGAATAGTGCAAGATTTATTCTTGGATGATTCAACCTACAACACTTGCAAAAAGTCATGGGGGCTGTACTGGCAGTCCACCTTGCCCTCCAGGATCTATGGCGGAGGGAGCAGAGGTAACGAGGAAGATGGGAACATGTGCACAGAGGGAGGAGGAAGAAGAGGAGGAACAGGAGGGAGCGAGGAGGCAGCTGGACAATCGGGCTTCCGGACAGGCAGTCCGTGACCGGCTCATCAGACTCCAATTTGACTGAATGAAACTCCAGATCTCCGTTGCTCACCACATCCCCATCATACCATCCCTGTGTCATGCCATATCACAGCGTCCTCCTGGGTGCAAAGGTGAAATGAGAGAGACCACAAAATATTCCAAACTCAATTAATAAATTTATGCATAAACATATCACACATATCACATGCATTCTAATAACTAATAACCCTTGTTCCTGCCATAGTTGAACAGCTGTCATTGTGTTCAAGGTGTGAGATGTGGGTGTGAGTGTTGGTAGGTAGAGATTGTTGGTGGGTGAGTGCTGGGGGTGTGGTGCATTGAACAGTGTGAAGCTTGTGGTACAGATGGTGGTATGAAGCCTTCACTCACCCTGCCCACCCGTGTGAGCTTGTTGAAGTTATTTGTACACTGGGTGTGGGTCTTGGGGACCACAGTGTTGTCCGTGATGTGGTGTGCCGCCTCCCTCCACATAGTACGGCAGACTTCTGGCGAGGACCTCCTGCCAGTTGGTGTGTACATGACCAGCTGCCTTCTCTCCACTGCTAAAACCAATGCCTCCAAAGCTTCATGGAAAAATCTGCAGGCTCTCTCCCTGGAGCGGCAATCTGCCGTAAATAAGATGAAAGGTCATCGACCTGAAACGTTAACTCTCTTTCTCTCTCCACGGATGCTGCCTGGCCTGCTGAGTTTTTCCACCGTTTTCTGTTGTTATTTTGCCGTAAATAAGTGCTCCTTGTCCTTCTTCTTATGGTTGTTGAGGCAGCTGCACAGCCAACAATGCTGAGAATGAGGTGCTGCAGCATCAATCAGCCTCCCCTTTAAGCAGTGAAAAAAGCTTGCGGCAATCATTACTTGCTTTTAGACTACACCTGATAGTGGTCCATCTTTTCAGTGTAACGCTAATGAGCTTGGATTTTTAGATAAGATTTATGGCTCCAATCATTTTAATGAGGAGTGAGGACGAATTTTGCGTGCAGTCTAGACGATTTTCACCTGCCACTAATTCACCATTTTTAGTCTAAACACTGCCCATTCCTTGGCTATAACGCATTTCTAGCCCATTATTTCTTATTTTTGTTCAGGAGATTTAGTGAAAAGAATTGTTTTTGATTATCAGCTATGTTTGGCCTTTGATTTCCTGAATAGTTGTACTTTGAAGAAAGGCATGAGGCTCAGCGCCAGCCTTTTCTGCCATGTGTTGAGTTTGTAATGGATTTGGTACGTCAAGAAACATTAAAAAAGATGCGACTTATAAAGGTGGCCATGGGCTTGACTTTCTGCAGGAGTTCTCCCGAGCATCTGCCATGACTTCGATGGAAGACCAGCAGAATCTCACCATCCCCCCACCCCGAAGAAAATTCTTCCTCCCCTGACTCCCCCAAGTCCATTATTTGGAGAGAAGAACTGAAGGAAGGAACAGAAGAAAGAAGAACAAAGGCTGAGAATGAGACTGAAACATAAGACTACACTGATTTGGGATGAGTATGTGGATAACAAAGAGATTGGCAGAAGCAGGTAGGCTTGTGGGAATACTTGGAGAAGTTTCCAATATTTCATAATGCATTCTTCTACCAATAATAAATATTGTGTTGTGGCAAAAATTATTTATTGATTTCATGTCCTTGTGATCTTGCTCCACTTTAGAGCCTTCAACAGTTTTGGTACATTGACTATTGAAAGATGATATAATCAGTTAAACCAGGTTCACCTATTATCAATTTTTGCTCAAAACTTCTTTCCCATTTTGTCATCATTTGCTTGTCGTACTAATCAGATAAAAGCACTGACAATTCCTTTTAACTGAACAAAATCGTCAAAATTCCAGTATCAGTCACTGTAACAAAAATGACTGAGTGCTTTCTATAAAACTGTCATAAGCCAGAGAAGAACGTATCTCTCTACTGTGTTTAGAAGCGATTTTAACCCTATCCGCACAGTAGTCGGCCAGCTGACTTACCCACCAATGTCCCGCTCCAATCCCGCTGCCTGGAATTTTAACAAGGTTGTCTGAGCAAGGGCACATGTCTGAAACCACATCGGGCCCTGACTGAGATTTTAACTGGCGCCCTGAATGGGCAAGCCGCTGTGGCTTTCCTACCCGGTGAAGATAGCCAGAAGAGGATCCACGGCCAGAAGAGGCTCAAAAAGGTAAGTTTTAAAAGAATGTTTTACTTTCCTTGTGGGGCCAGGAGGAGGAGGAGGAGGTGGAGGAGTACTCCACCAGCCCCACAAGGAAAGTTTAGGCCTTCGGTGTCCCAGGCTCCCTCTCTTCCTGAAAGCGAGAACCACACGGACAGCAGCGGTTCAAGAAGACGGCTCACCACTCTCTTCTCAAGCGCAATTAGGGATGGGCAATAAATGCTGGTCTTGCCACCGATGCCCACATTCCATGAGTGAATGTAAAAATCCCTCCTGAAACCCCTTCCCCACGACTTTCCTGAGGGCCAGCAAACTTTTTTCCTTCTGGCCGGTGGCCTCCTGCTGCCTTTCTGAATATTCCTCTCCCGCCCACTGGCCAACTGCCATTTCCGTGGAGGTGGGGGAAGATCAGGGGGCCTGAAAGTTGAGGCCAGGGGAGAAAGGGGGGAAGATCGTGGGGCCTGGAGATCGGTGCCGGGGGGAGGGAGATTGGGGCCTGGCAGTCAGGATATCCGAGGTCAAGGCCAAAGCCTGGAGGTCAGGGATCTCGGGACCGAGAGCGGCGGTGATTGGGATGGTGATTGTGGTTAAGTACTGATTTCTTTTTATGTAGGTGATGTTTAGGGTTGGTTTTCCCTGCAGCAGCCTGCGATGGCGCCATCTGCCTCAGGGCAAACCAATGTTGGAGTGGGGCCCCTTATTTGCATATGTAAGTGGACTAATGCCTGCTTCAGGCATGGGTAAAGGACACCTCTTGTTTGCCCTTAACAAATATGGCGGGCAGCGCATTTCCAGCCCTCCATTTTGGGACCTTAGGATGACCATGTAGCGCCTGAACAATGGGCGATGCGAGGCCAAATTTAACCCCCTTGGACCTGAGAATTGAAGACGCAATATCAAAATTTGCAGATGAACCAAAAATATGGAATGTGGTTAACTGAAGAAGACTGTTCGTAACTTCAGGAGGACACAGGTTAGTAGATTTGTCAGATAGATATCTATGCTGTATGGACTGCTTCTTCACTTGCTTCCAAACACATGCCTGCCCATTGCTTCCTTTGCCTTCCTCTTTACCTTTTTTTTTATTCGTTTATGGGATGTGGGCGTCGCTGCCAAGGCCAGCATTTATTCCCCATCCCTAATTGCCCTTAAGAAGGTGATGGTGAGCCGTCTTCTTGAACCGCTGCAGTCTGTGTGGTGAAGGTACTCCCACAGTGTTGTTAGGGAGGGAGTTCCAGGATTTTGACCCAGCGACGATGAAGGATCGGCGATATACTTCGAAGTCAGGATGGTGTGTGACTTGGAGGGGAACTTGGATGTGGTGGCGTTCCCATGCGCCTGCTGCCCTTGTCCTTCTAGGTGGAAGAGGTCGTGGGTTTGGGAGGTGCTGCCAAAGAAGCCTTGGCGAGTTGCTGCAGTGCATCTTGTAGATGGTACACACTGCAGGCACGGTACACCTGTGGTGGAGGGAGTGAATGTTTAAGGTGGTGGATGGGGTGCCAATCAAGCGGGCTGCTTTGTCCTGGATGGTGTCAAGCTTCTTGTGTGTTGTTGGAGCTGCACTCATCCAGGCAAGTGGAGAGTATTCCATCACACTCCTTACTTGTGCCTTGTAGATGATGGAAAGGCTTTGGGGAGTCAGGAGGTGAGACACTCGCCGCATTGTCGGGTAGATGCCAGTGTTGTAGCTGTACTGGAACAGCTTGGCTAGAGGCACGGCTAGTTCTGGAGCACAAGTCTTCAGCACGAGAGCTGGGATGTTGTCGGGGTCCATAGCCTTTGCTGTATCCAGTGCGCTCAGCCATTTCTTGATATCACATGGAGTGAATCGAATTGGCTGAAGACTGGCTTCTGTGATGGTGGGGACCTCAGGAGTACGCAGATATGGATCATCCACTCGGTACTTCTGGCTCAAGATGGTTGCAAACGCTTCAGCCTTGTCTTTTGCACTCATGTGCTGGGCTCCACCATCATTGAGGAGGGGGATATTTATGGAGCCTCCTCCTCCCGTTAGTTGTTTAATGGTCCACCACCTTTCACAACTGGATGTGGTGGGACTGCAGAGCTTTGATCTGATCCGTTGATTGTGGGATCACTTAGCCCTGTCTATAGCATGCTGCTTCCGCTTTTTAGCATGCATGTAGTCCTGTGTTGCAGCTTCCCCAGGTTGGCACCTAATTTTTAGGTACGCCTAGTGTTGCTCCTAGCATGCTCTTCTACACTCCTTATTGAACCAAGGTTGGTCCCCTGGCTTGATGGTAATGGTAGAGTGAGGGATATGCCGGGCCATGAGGTTACAGATTGTGGTGGAATACAATTCTGCTGCTGCTGATAGCCCACAGCGCCTCATGGATGCCCAGTTTTGAGCTGCTAGATCTGTTCTGAATCTATCCCATTTAGCACGGTGGTAGTGCCACACAACACGATGGAGGGTGTCCTCTTTGTGAAGACAGGGATTTCGTCTCCACAATGACTGTGTCGTGGTCACTGCTACCAATACTGTCAGGGACAGATGCATCTGCGACAGGTAGATGGGTGAGGATGAGGTCAAGTAGCTTTTTCCCTCTTGTTAGTTCTCTCACCACCTGTCGCAGGCCCAGACTGACAGCTATGTCCTTCAGGACTCAGCCAGCTCGGTCAGTAGTGGTGCTACTGAGCCACTCTTGGTGATGGACATTGAAGTCCCCCACCCAGAGTACATTCTGTGCCCTTGCCACTCTCAGTGCTTCTTCCAAGTGGTTTTCAACATGGAGGACTACTGATTCATCAGCTGAGGGAGGGCGGTAGGTGGTAATCAGCAGGAGGTTTCCTTGCCCATGCTTGACCTGAAGCCATGAGACTCCATGCGGTCTGGAATCAATGTTGAGGACTCCCAGAGCCACTCCTTCCCGACTGTATACCACTGTGCCGCCACCCCTGGTGGGTCTGTCCTGCCGGTGGGACAGGACATACCCAGGGTTGATGACGGGGGAGTTTGGGACATTGGCTGAATGGTATGATTCTGTGAATATGACTGTGTCAGGCTGTTGCTTGACTAGTCTGTGGGACAGCTCTCCCAATTTTGGCACAAGTCCCCAGATGTTGGTGAGGAGGACTTTGCAGGGTCGACTGGGCTGGGTGTGCCGTTGCCGTGTCCGTAGCCGGTGCCGAGGTCGATGCCGGGTGGTCCGTCCGGTTTCATTCTTATTATTGTGTTTCGTAGCGGTTTGTTACAACTGAGTGGCTTGCTAGACCTGTCACTTCTTCGTCCTCTCCCCCTAAAGCGTTGGCAACAGCTGCCAATGGATTTAGATGCCTTTTGAGCCTTTAAAAGGGCTGTTGGAATTGTGTCGCCTTATTCTGCCACTTTCCTTGAACTGTCAAAGTCTCTTTTAATTTCTCCTATATACAATTTTCTTATCCCATCAATCATGTGCTCCGTGCTCCAAATCTATGCAAATGAGCTGCCTCACAAAATTTGAAACCTATCGCCACATTACCAGTTTGGCAAGATTTGCACCATTTAGAATTGACACCAGTACATAAGAATCAGGGCCAACATGTGTATAATTGTGTCAAGGACATTCTGAACCATAAGCTCCCCAATTTTGTATCCGTTACGTCGGAAGGTAATGAGGCAATGATTCATCTTGAATTTTTTTATGAGAAAAACCTCAGCATTGTGATTTCAGCTGTACTGTCATTTGTTAGTGAACAGAATCATAACAGGAATCTGTTATATTGCAGTCTTTTCAATAAAGATTGTGTGATGCAACGAAAAGCAGGTGTCTCTTCAAACAAAATATTCAGTCGCGTTTGGCAATATTACAGAAGCAGACAGTGCCTGTTAAGTCTCCAGCTCTGAAGCTTGTACTGACATCCTTATCAGTAAAATCTACAGATATTCTCAGAACAAAAAGAATGAAATGGCTGACAAAAAGATAAAAGGAAGAGATGAACAAAAACAGGAATAAAGAGGAATAAAGTAAGAAAGGAATTGATGTTTAAATTATCATTTTATAAAACCCCTGATCCAGGAAGGACTCAAGTCTCAAGCCTAGCAATTGGTTTGCGATGGCCTGCTGGCATGAATGGGTTAGCCTAAGGCCCACTGGAAGGAGGGGGGAGGGGCGGCGGCGACTAGGAGAGGAGGCTACCGGGAGAGGGGGGGAGACCAGGAGAGGGGGGAGATCAGGAGGGGGGGTGGGGCGGAGACTGGGAGAGGGGGGGCGAACAGGAGAGGGGGGAGATCAGGAGAGGGGGGAGATCAGGAGAGGGGGGAGATCAGGAGAGGGGGGTTTGACCAGGAGAGGGGGGAGATCAGGAGAGGGGTGTTTGACCAGGAGGGCAGGGGAGATCGGGAGAGGGGGGAGATCGGGAGAGGGGGGAGATCAGGAGGGGGGGGGGGGTAGACTGGGAGAGGGGGGGTGAACAGGAGAGGGGGGAGATCAGGAGAGGGGGGAGATCAGGAGAGGGGGGTTTGACCAGGAGAGGGGGAGATCAGGAGAGGGGGGAGATCAGGAGAGGGGGGTTTGACCAGGAGAGGGGGGTGATCAGGAGAGGGGGGAGATCAGGAGAGGGGGGTTTGACCAGGAGGGCGGGGGGAGATCGGGAGAGGGGGGAGATCGGGAGAGGGGGGAGACTGGGAGAGGGAGGACGATCAAGAGGGGGTGGTTGAGGCAACGATCGGGACGGGGAGCAAGCCGTGGCCAGCAGCGACCCATGGTATTAATGTGGAGCTTTGAGGAGCAATCCTGCTCCTTCAGATAAGTATGTCTTAAAAGCATACCTTTTTAGTGGTGGCTTCCACAGTGCCTTTAAAGACCACTGGTTAGGCCACATGAAGTCTGGTTTTCCTGAAGGCAGCAGGCCCAGCACCGGCTGCATTCAAGGCAAACCCTAATTTGGTAAAGGGAGCATCAAAAGGACGTTGGGTTCCTTTATATGCATGTCCAAAGGGCCTAATACCTTTTTCAGGCATGGACCCTGGACACCTCTCTGGATCCCTATAATAATATGGCTGGTGGCGTACTTCTGGCGCAGAATGTGCCTGTGCATGTCAGAGAAAAACAGAAAAAGCATGCAATTTTTCACATATAATTTAACAGTAGACAACAATCACAACTTTTATAAACATTTGGGAGAGGAGAGTGAAGAAAATGAAGAAGAAACGCCGTCACTCGATTTCACACTCCCAGTCACCAGCGCCTCGAGGTCGTCCCACAGGGTCATCTCCAGTCTCCCCCACTGAAAGTCAGCAGCCTTCCACCAGCCATGCTGCAGCCACTGGGGTAGCACTGCATAGGAGCACTAGGATAGGCAAAGGCACATGCAAGACAGTCACGAAGGGAATGTACAAGGGGGATTGGTTGATATTTTGATGTAATGTTGGTTGCATATATGGATAAAGTTGGATTGGAAAGTTTATTTTGTGGTGGCTTTTATTTCAGCATTGTGGCCAAAAGGACGCTGTGATGGTCAGTAACCGAGGGAAGGTAAGGTGTGGGACAAATGTTGAAAGGGGAATTGGGGTTGTGGTCACTGGTACCACTAGTAGATGATTCGATCCTGGATATCCCGGCCAGAAAGGGGCTGTCTGGGTTGCCTCCCTCCTCCCACTTCCTCCTCTTCTGCTTTTTCCTCTTCTGCTTCTTCCTCTTCCTCTTTCTCCTCCCTCTGTGAGCAGCTTGTTCCCTTTACTGCCTCTGCTCCATCTCCATGTCATGCTGCAGCCCAAGGGGGACTGCAACTACAGCCCACAGGACTGGGAGCAAGTTGTGTTCTCAGAGGCCTTCCTTTAAGAGCCAACGCCCAGCAGCACTCCCTGCACACTTTAACAACTTCTTAAATCTATTACACCAAGCCACTACTCCAATAAAATGTAAAGAAACCAGTACAAATGCAAAAATCTAAACTTACCTGCAAGTTGTGTGTATCCTTTGAAGAAGCGCTGGTAGGGGTCCGTCATACTGCTGAATGCACTTTCTGCCATGCGTACTTTGGAGAGGGCATTAATCGGAGCGGCGACGTCCAAAATGTAAGATGTGAGGAGGATGCAAAGAGTCTGCAAAGGGATATAGACAGGTTTAGTGAGTGGGCAATAAGGTGGCAGATGGAGTATAATGTGGGGAAATGTGAGGTTATTCACTTTGGTGGGAAGAAAAGAAAAACAATATTTTTTAAATGGTGAGAAACTATTAAATGTTGGTGTTCAGAGATTTTTGGGTGTCTTAGTACAAGAAACACAGAGAGTTAGCATGCAGGTATGGCAAGCAATTAGGAAGGCAAATGGCATGTTGGCCTTTATTGCTAGAGGGTTGGAGTATAAGAGTAAGGAAGTCTTGCTACAGTTGTACAGGGCTCTGGTGATACCACACCTGGAGTACTGTGCACAGTTTTGGTCTCCTTATTTAAGGAAGAATATATGTGCCTTAGAGGCGGTGCAATGAAGGTTCACTAGATTGATTCTTGGGTTGAGAGGGTTGTCCTATGAGGAGAGATTGAGTAGATTGGGCCTATACTCTCTGGAGTTCAGAAGAATGAGAGGTGATCTCATTGAAACATATAAGATTGACCTGCCCAAAATGGCGGTCGCTGTGTTCCGCGCCGGAAGTGAGTGGAAGCGAGGCGGCCACCATTTCTTTTCCAAACTAGCCTTAACGACCGGTGCTAACAGGTCAAATTTCCCGGCCTTGGTGTATAGTTCCCTCAGTGGATATTTCACTGAGTATTTTTAACTTACTAGTGGATGTCCAATGGCATTGTTCTCGGTGAGTCAGTGGATATGTTTATAGAATCATAGTATTATACAGAACAGAAGAAGGACATTCGGCCCATTGTGCCTGTGCCAACTCTTTGAAAGAGCAATCCAATTAATTACACACCCTTGTTCTTTCTCCACAGCCCTGCAAATTCTTCTGCTTCAAATATTTATCCAATTTCCATTTGAAAGTTATTATTAAATCTGCTTCCACCACCATTTCAGGCACTGCATTCCAGATCACAACAACTCGCTGTGTAAAACAATGTCTCCTCATCTCACCTCTGGTTCTTTTGCCAATTATGTTAAATCTGTATCCTCTGGTTACCGACCCTTCCAACAATTTCTCCTTATTTACCCTATTGAAATCCTGCATGATTTTGAACACCCCTATCAAATCTCCTCTTAATCTTCTTTGCTCTAAGGAGAACAACCCCAGTTTCTCTAGTCTCTCTACATAAATAAATTCTTTTATCCCTGGTACACCCTCTCGAAGCCCTTGACATCGTTCCTAAAGTGTGGTGCCTAGAATTGTTAATAGGCAGTTACAAAGATTTAATCCCTTTCCCGCCTCCAGGAGACGGGACCCGAAGCAGCACATCTTCCCGCCTCCTGGCAAAAGGGCACGGAGGCGGGATGGGGGCGGGTTTGCCATCCGCCCCCACTTTCTGCTACTTTACCGGCAGTCTCGCCTCCATGCCCGCCTCCTCGGGGCTGAGAAAATCCAGCCCTATGCCTCTATTTAAAAAGCCTTCTCAACTTGTCCTGTCACCTTCAAAGATGTGTGTATGTACACCCCCAGGTCTTTAAACTTGTACCATTTTGTTTATATTGCCTCTCCTCGTTCTTCCAACCAAAATGAATCACTTCATACTTCTTTGCATTAAATTTAATCTGGCATGTGATTGCCCATTTCACCAGTCTGTCTATGTCCTTCTGAAGTTTGTTACTAGCCTCGTCACTGTTTAAGACATTTCAGAGTTAATTACAATAATGGCACCGTTATACCATGTCACACAGAATGGGGTAAACTTTTATCTTCAGTGCCTGGGCAGTAACCTGGCAGAGCGGATTGTCTGCCCATTGTAAAACACACCCAATTTTCATTGCATTGAAGCCAGGGTGAGGTCACATAATTTAAATTGATCCCACTGGGAGTGAGGAGGTGGGGGGAGAATGTGATGCTTACAAATCATCTGTGGTTGAAGACGGCAAGCCTGGCTTAAAATTGAATGACTCATTGCTAAAAGGGACAATTAAAAAAAAATACTACCTCAAAATCCTGGGGTCTGCAGGCTATGAACCCAGCCCGGAGAGTCTTGTGGCCCCCCAATGCCATCACTCTACTGACCTGGATGCTGGTATCTTGTCCACATCCAGGTCACCCAGGGCAAAGGAGGCAGGAACAGTGGGAATTCCAGAAGGTGATATCATCCCACAAGCTCCCCCCCCCCTACTTTCTGATGTCAGGCCATCAATGAAGTAGATGGTACTGCTGCATATCCACATCCCAGCGGGAATTCCCAGCTTGTCATCTTCAGGGCAGCGATAGGTCATCTCCGGGTCCCATTAATTTCCCACCCCCAAAGGTCCTCTCCTAACCCCTTTTACACTGGAGTTCTCTGAGGAAATTCATGGCCATTGTCTTCAAACAGGACTCCAGAATTATGTTAGATAATAACAGAATAAACATCTTCACAACGGTACTCATGGTTACCACTTGTCGTACACTGTGCATGTCTTGATTTCCTTTAGAATTTCTAAATTAATAACACAGCACCATCATGTAAACTCTGAACTAGGTCTTATGAAAAGAAGTATAAAGGAAAACTTCAGCTGGGATATTTAAAGAACAAGGGAACATTTCCATTCAGCAAGGTACACATAACGCTTTGTGAGTGCGTCAGTGTACCAGTATTGCTGGTCTTTAGAAAACTCTAGGGACCAGTTTTAATTGGTGCTGAGGAATGAATACAAATTAATAAATTAAAGGCATCCCTTCTCAAGTGGATTTTTGTGCCTCGAGTTGAAACTTTTTGCAAGTGGCAGCTACTGGCATACCGCATTGCGGTGCTGGAGCTGCGAATGGATACATACTGGAGCATTCGCGATGCTGAGAACGTCGTGGATAGCACGTTTGATCAGTTGGTCACACCGCAGGTAAAGGCTGCACAGGCAAGAAGGGAATGGGAGACCGCCAGGCAGAGTAGTAAGCGCAGGCAGGTAGTGCAGGGGTCCCCTGTGGCCATCCCCCTCTCAAACAGATATACCGCTTTGGATATTGTTGAGGGAGATGGCTTATTGGGGGAAGGCAGCAGCAGCCAACTTCCTGGCACCATGGGTGGTTCTGCTGCACAGGACGGGAGGAAAAAGAGCGGGAGAGCTATAGTGATAGGGGATTCTATTGTAAGGGGAATAGATAGGCGTTGCTGGGGCCGCAAACGAGACTCCAGGATGGTATGTTGCCTCCCTGGTGCAAGGGTCAAGGATGTCTCTGAGCGGCTGCAGGGCATTCTGGAGGGGGAGGGTGAACAGCCAGTTGTCGTGGTGCATATAGGTACCAACAGTATCGGTAAAAACCGGGATGAGGTCCGAAAAGCTGAATATAGGGAGTTGGGAGGTAAATTTAAAAAAAATAGGAGCTCAAAGGTAGTAATCTCAGGATTGCTACCAGTGCCACGTGCTAGTCAGAGTAGAAATAGAAGGGTATTTCAGATGATTACGTGGCTAGAGGAATGGTGCAAGGGGGAGGGATTCAAATTCCTGGGACATTGGAACCAGTTCTGGGGGAGGTGTGACCAGTACAAACTGGACGGTTTGCACCTGGGCAGGACCGGGACTGATGTCCTGGGGGAGTGTTTGCTAGTGCTGTTGGGGAGGGTTTAAACTAAAATGGCAGGGGGTTGGAAACCTGTGCAGGGAGACAGAGGAAAGGGAAGCAAGGATAGAAGCAAAACACAGGAAGGAGAAAAGCAAAGTTGGCAGTCAGAGAAATCAAGGGTGTAAATCAAACATGGCCACAGTAAATAATAATTCTAAAAGGACCAAGAGTGTTAAAAAAACAAGCCTGAAGGCTTTGTGTCTTAATGCGAGGAGCATCGTAATAAGGTGGATGAATTAGCTATGCAAATAGATGTAAACGGATATGATATAATTGGGATTACGGAGACATGGCTCCAGGGTGACCAAGGCTGGGAATTCAACATCCAGGGGTATTCAATATTCAGGAAAGACAAGCAAAAAGGAAAAGGAGGTGGGGTAGCATTGCTGGTGAAAGAGGAGATTAACACAATAGTAAGAAAGTATATTAGCTCTGATGATGTGGAATCTGTATGGGTAAAGCTGAGAAATACCGAGGGGCAGAAAACATTAGTGGGAGTTGTATACTGACCCCCAAACAGTAATGCTGAGGTTGGGGATGGCATTAAATGGGAAATTAGAGACGCGTGCAATAAGGGCACAGCAGTTATCATGGGTGACTTTAATCTACATATAGATTGGGCTAACCAAATTAGTAACAATACTGAGGAGGAGGAATTCCTAGAGTGTATACGGGATGGTTTCCTGGACAAATATGTCGAGGAACCAACTAGAGATCAGGCCATCTTAGACTGGGTATTATGTAATGAGAAATGATTAATTAGCAATCTTGTTGTGCGAGGCCCCTTGGGGAGGTGCAATCATAATATGATAGAATTCTTCATTAAGATGGAGAGTGAAGTAGTTGCCTCAGAGACTAGGGTCCTGATTTTAAATAAAGGAAACTATGATGGTATGAGGCGCGAGTTGGCTAGGGTGGATTGGGGAATGTTACTTAAAGGGATGACGGTGGATAGGCAATGGCAAACATTTAAAGATCGCATGGATGAACTACAGAATTTGTTCATCCCTCTTTGGCATAAAAATAAAACAAAAAAGGTGACTCAACCGTGGCTAACAAGGGAAATTAGGGATAGCATAAGATCCAAGGAGAGGACATATAAATTGGCCAGAAAAAGCAGCAAACCTGAGGATTGGGAGCAGTTTAGGATTCAGCAAAGGAGGACAAAGGGATTAATTAAGAGGGGGAAAATAGAATATGAGAGTAAGCTTGCAGGGAACATAAAAACTGATTGTAAAAGCTTCTATAGATATGTGAAGAGAAAAAGATTGGTGAAGTCAAGCATAGGTCCCTTGCAGTCAGAATCAGGGGAATTTATAATGGGGAACAAAGAAATGGCAGACCAATTAAATACATACTTTGGTTCTGTCTTCACAAAGGAGGACACAAATAACCTCCCAGAGATGTCGGGGAACATAGGATCTAATGAGAGGGAGGAACTGAATGAAATCAATATTTGTAGGGAAATGGTGTTAGGGAAATTGATGGGATTGAAGGCCGATAAATCCCCAGGGCCTGATAATCTACATCCTAGGGTACTTAAGGAAGTGGCCCGAGAAATAGTAGATGCATTGCTGGTCATCTTCCAAAATTCTATAGACTCTGGAACAGTTCCCATGGATTGGAGGGTAGCTAATGTAACCCCACTATTTAAAAAAGGTGGTAGAGAGAAAATGGGGAATTATAGATCGGTAAGCCTGACATCAGTAGTGGGGAAAATGCTAGAGTCTATTATAAAAGATGTAATAGCAGAGCACTTGGAAAACAGTGACAGGATTGGACAAAGTCAACATGGTTTTACAAAAGGTAAATCATGCTTGCCTAATCTGCTGGAATTTTTTGAGGATGTAACTGATAGAATAGATAAGGGAGAACCAGTGGATGTGGTGTATTTAGACTTTCAGAAGGCTTTTGATAAGGTCCCACATAAGAGATTAGCGTGCAAAGTTAAAGCACATGGAATTGGGGGTAAGGTACTGACTTGGATAGAGAACTGGTTGGCAGACAGGAAGCAAAGAGTTGGAATAAACGGGTCTTTTTCCGAGTGGCAGGCAGTGACTAGTGGGGTACCGCAGGGATCGGTGCTAGGACCCCAGCTATTCACAATATATATTAATGATCTAGACGAGGGAACTAGATGTAATATTTCCAAGTTTGCAGATGACACAAAGCTGGGTGGGCATGTGTGCTGTGAGGAGGATGCAGAGAAACTACAGTATGATTTGAACAGGTTGGGTGATTGGGCAGATGCATGGCAGATGCAGTATAATGTGATAAATGCGAGGTTATCCACTTTGGTGGCAAAAACAGGAAGGCAGATTATTATCTGAACGGTAATAGATTGGGAAAAGGGGAAGTGCAACGAGACCTGGGTGTCCTTCTGCACCAGTCGCTGAAGGCAAGCATGCAGGTGCAGCAGGCGGTTAAGAAGGCAAATGGTATGTTGGCCTTCATAGCGAGAGGATTCGAGTACAGGAGCAAGGATGTCTTGCTGCAGTTGTACAGGGCCTTGGTGAGACCACACCTTGAGTATTGTGTGCAGTTTTGGTCGCCTGTCTGTGGAAGGATGTTCTTGCCATGGAGGGAGTGCAGCGAAGATTCACCAGACTGATACCTGGGATGGCAGGAATGACGTATGAAGAGAGATTGGGTTGATTGGGCTTGTATTCGCTAGAGTTTAGAAGAATGAGAGGGGATTTCATTGATACTTATAAAATCTAACAGGACTAGATGCAGAAAGGATGTTCCTGATGGCGGGGGAGTCCAGAACCAGGGGTCACAGTCTAAGGATAAGGGGTAAGCCATTTAGGACTGAGATGAGGAGGAATTTCTTCACCCAGAGATTGGTGAACCTATGGAATTCTCTACCACGGAAGGCAGTTGAGGCCAATTCATTAAATATATTCAAGAAGGAGTTAGATATATTTCTTAAGGCTAAGGGGATCAAGGGATATGGGGAGAAAGCAGGGACAGGGTACTGAATTTGGATGATCAACCATGATCTCATTAAATGGTGGAACAGGCTCGAGGGGCTGAATGGCCTACTGCTGCTCCTACCTTCTATGCTTCTATGTTTCTAAGTGGAATGAATTGGCTGTAAATTGCGTAGGAGTCATTGGTGAAAATGAAGTACTTACTTATGCCATATAGCAGCATATTTCAAAGAATGTGATCCCGAAGGAATTACTAAATATGACCTTTTAAGTTAATTAATACACTGTAGTCAATGTAACCATCCTGTACTATGAGATAAAGTTATCATGGAGGGGGGAGGGAGGAAAGGAATATAAAGGACTTTGTCACTGTCAAAAACAGACTCAGCATTCATTTATTTTTAAGTCCTTAAAATCATGTGTGTTGCAAACACAATCACACATTTGAACACTAGCAATTAAGTTTGACAAAGCAGTTAACGTTGACCTTACGAGGTCGATTTCAATCTCCCCTGCCCCAGCGTAATAATACGGGATGGTGGTGGGGTGGCGCCACATTCACAAAGTAAGCTCAGGAGGGCCACCTGCCCCAGACAGACAGGGATCTACTTGTGGCCTGATATCATCGCAAAGTGGACAATTATATCCAATATACAGCAACAAAAGTGATTGTGAATTTTTCATGTCAAGATTCTAATTGGAAGGGTGGCTCAGAATGTAATGAGATCAGCAGTTGTCAGTAGCATCTGACGATATATTCATTAGATGGGTCAATGAGGCGAGTCCGTGTGCCAATGTGGTTGGTTGAGTGGTTAGAGGTGAGAGTGCTACCACTGAGCCATGGCTGCTATATTTATAATAACAAATGTACTTGATTAATAAATATCATGTAAGGTGGAGCTTGAATTTATACTAATCCATGAGCAAAATGCTAATGAAGTACGTCAATTATAGATCAATCGTCTCACTATTATCTGTATTTTGCTGGTGAGGGTTGGTAATTGAGTCCTAATTTGAAGCCTTTGCAAATCTATTTGGTTGTCTACGGTAACTTGTTGTGTTGGATAACTGTCAATCATTTTCCGGATGGTGACGAGAATGTAAACAGTTCACAAAGACTTGCATTTATGAAGCGCCTTTCACAACCACTGGATGTCCCAAAGTGCTTTACAGCCAATGAAGTACTTTCTTTTGAAGTGTAGTCACTGTTGTAATGTAGGAAACAAGAGCACAATTATGGTTGAGGGAAGCTTTTCGACCCATCTTGGTTAATCCATCCAGAAAGACCCGAAATTCCCCCCATTGAAGCATCCAATTGTTTCTTGGATGATTCCAGGTTTTTGCCTCCACTACTCTATCTAGATGTCCATTCCTTGTACTGATCAGTGTTTGTGTGAGGAACAACTTCCCGTGGTCAGTCCTTAATTTGCCTTTTACTTGCTTGAACCTTTATCCCTTTGTCCTACTCACATAATTTAAAGTAATTTTCCACATTTACCTTTTCCATGCCTTTGACTATCTTATATACCTCTGTACGATTATCTCTTAGATGTCTCCTTTCAAGACTGAAAAGCCTCGGTAAAATTAATTTTAATAAACCAGCAATAGCTGTGTGATGATTTTCTTGTATTATTTGCCTAAAGAACAGGAGTTGTTAGAAGGATAGAAAAAATAAGGTTGGAGGAATTTTATTGTAGTGCAAATGTCAAGCTTGAATTTTCAAATTGCCTCATGTATGCTGCAACAGTGTTGTTTCAACAAGGAAAGAAAGAAGAAACTTGCATTTATATGGTGCCTCTCATGACTTCAGGACATTCCAAAGCACTTCACAACCAATGAATTACTTTTGAAGTGTAGTCACTGTTGTCATGTAGGGAGACATAGCAACCAATTTGCTCACAGCAAGATCCCACAAACAGCAATGGGATAAATGACCAGATAATATTTTTTTTGTTGGTGGTGTTGCTTGAGGGATAAATGTCAGCCAGGACACTGTGAGAACTCTGCTACTCTTCCTCGAATTCTGCCATGAGACCTATTACATCCACCAGATTAGCTGAACATTTCTGGGGTTCCATCAGCCAGTGCAAGTGTGGCAGGGCAGAACCCCCATCTGCCTGTGCCTGAAGACACTGGCTCAGTCTTAAATTGTAGGTCTGGGGTCATTTAAATGATCAGGGTGGATGTATTGGGCCTACCCCGACTGCCGTGCTGTTGCAATGGCGGAAAGGAGGCTGGCAAAGATCCCCCCAGAAACTCCGCTTGTGTGATCTTCTGCTCTTAAAGGAAATGAATGAATCTAGCTGATGTGAGTTCCCCTGAAGCTTTATAAGGGCCGAATGGGTGGACTTTTCCAGGGACTGCCCCCAGACATATCCCCATGATGTATAGATGGCAGGCGCAAGATCCACCCGCACCACCACCACCGGAATTTAAACGGTCTGTGTAAACAGACGGAATACCATCATAATCCAAATCCCTGACTCCCCTCCCTCACTCCGCCCCCGCACCCCCCACAGCTGTCGATCTTCCTTTCTGCCCACCCAGAGCCCAGGAATTTCAGAACCGCAGACTTTTTAACATACAATTACATACATAATTGATTTTGAGACAATCAATTATTATTATGGTTTATAATATTACATAAGAACATAAGAACATAAGAAATAGGAGCAGGAGTAGGCCAATTAGCCCCTCGAGCCTGCTCCGCCATTCAATAAGATCATGGCTGATCTGATCCTAACCGCCAATCTACTATCACAGAACCATCTCCTGAACCTAACAGAATTGGACACACGAAATAGGAGCAGGATCAGGCTACACGGCCCCTGGGCCCGCTATGCTACCCACAGGGCCATGACCGATCCGAACCTAGACTCATGTCCAAATTCCTGCCCGCTCCCCGTAACCCTTAATTCCCTTTACTTCTAGGAAACTGTCTATTTCTGTTTTAAATTTATGTAATGATGTAGCTTCTACAGCTTTTTGGGGTAGCATATTCCATGGACCTACCACCCTCTGAGTGAAGTAGTTCCTTCTCATCTCAGTTTTGAAAGAGCAGCCCCTTATTCTAAGACTATGCCCCCTAGTTCTAGTTTCACCCATCATCGGGAACATCCTCCCCGCATCCACCCGATCCAACCCCTTCACAATCTTATATGTTTCAATAAGATCGCCTCTCATTCTTCTGAACTCCAATGAGTAGAGTCCCAATCTACCCAACCTCTCCTCATATGTCCATCCCCTCATCCCCGGGATTAACCGAGTGAACCTTCTTTGTACTGACTCGAGAGCAAGTATGTCTTTTCTTAAGTATGGACACCAAAACTGTATGCAGTATTCCAGGTGCGGTCTCACCAATACCTTGTACAACTGAAGCAATACCTCCCTATTTTTATATTCTATCCCCCTAGCAATGAAAGCCAACATTCCATTGGCCTTCTTAATCACTTGCTGCACCTGCATACTAACCTTTTGAGTTTCGTGCACCAGGACCCCCAGATCCCTTTGTACTTCAGTACTTCCCAGTTTCTTGCCATTTAGATAATAACTTGCTCTACTATTTTTCCTGCCAAAGTGCATAACCTCACACTTTCCAGTATTGTATTCCATCTGCCAAATCTCTGCCCACTTACTTAGCCTGTCTATGTCCCCTTGCAGGTTTTTTATGTCCTCCTCACTCACTACTTTCCCTCCCATCTTAGTATCATCTGCAAACTTTGATATGTTACACTCGGTCCCCTCCTCCAAATCGTTAATATAGTTTGTAAAGAGTTGGGGACCCAGCACTGACCCCTGCGGAACACCACTGGCTACTGGTTGCCAGTCTGAGAATGAACCATTTATCCCAACTCTCTGCCTTCTGTTAGATAGCCAATCCTCTATCCATGCCAGAATATTACCCCCAATCCCGTGATTTTTTATCTTATTCTCCAACACCCTTCCCAAAATTAAGAAAATAAATGTAAAGGCTTAATCAGTTCAGCAGACAGGCCCTCCCCCATCCACCTGTTTGGTGAGCTGCTAAGATATTAAGTGAAGTATTGGTCTACGAAGCAGCACCTCAGGCGATCCTGTTTGCCTACCTGCTCACCTGATTAAAATAAATTAATAAAGCCATTAGCTTTGAACTGGACACTAAGCCACCCAGTCTGGCTGCTCAACAAAACCTGGGAACTATAGAGCAGTCAGCTTAGCGCCAGTGATAGAAAAGATACTGGAATCCATACTAAAAGAAGTGATAGAAGAGCATCAAGAGGCAGAAAATATAATGGCCCGGATTTTGCGATGGTGACGGTGAAACTGTCAGCGTTCGCCGTCATTACTCCTCTGAAAGTGACAGCAACTTCTGGAGTCAGCACATGCGCAGATAAACACGAAAATCTAGAAGTTGCTCTCAGTCATTCCCTGCTCTGCCACAGGTTCCACTGTGGAACTCCCCCGAGCCAGCACTCAATTCAAATCACAGTTCCTGGTGAAAACTTCCCCTATTACGCTGGAATATCGCTGTTAAAACCCCCGCCAAAAAAGTTAAGGATTGTTGAAAGAGGCGTAACAGGGTTTTTAATGGCACATGACTGCTGAACAACTGTTCTGGCCCTGAAAAACTAATTTTGTATTTGTTGAAAGTCAAATTGTTCCACTAATATGATAAGAATTACATAGCTTTTAATATATATTTTTTTTAAGTTTGTTTGATATTTCAGCTTCTAGCTTCTACCATAATCCTATGTGTATGTCCCAATCTTTATTTTGCTGTCTGTAAAATGTATAAAAACTAAATTATTATCTGTGCATTTTACTTCCTGGTTTGCTGTCTATGAGAATTCTTCAATGTGATTGGCTGCTTAGCCTGCTTGCTGACATCACTTTTGCTGGACGCTGGAGAGTCACTTGATTTGGTGCCAGATTCAAACTAATGTCGGAAGAGCTGAAATTCACACCACAGAGATTGCTAGATTTTTGTGATCCGCTTTTTTCAAGGTCAGTGGCGAGCGCCGTCGCTTCGCCACTGACAGCAAATTCTGAGCCAATAAAAAATAGTCAGCATAGACTCTGAAAGGTTAAATAATGCTTAACTAACCTGATCGAATGCTTTGAAGAGGTAATGGAAAGAGTAGACAAGGGTAATGCAGTAGATGTCATATGCTTGGATATCCAAAAGGCCTTTGATAAGGTTCTAAATGGTAGGCTCATGACAAAGTTTAGGGCATGTGGAGTCAGCAGAAAAATAAGTGAGTGGATAGCAAATTGCCTATAAAATAGAAAGCAGAGAGTAGGGATAAAGGGTAGTTATTCAGATTGGAGGAAGGTAGAAAGCGGTGTTCCACAAGGAACAGTGCTGGGACCACTGTTATTCATAATTTAGATTCATGATTTGGACTTAGAAACAAGTAACTCAATATCAAAAGTTGCAGATGATTCCAAACTGGGGGTATAGCTAACACTGAGGAAGAATGCAACATAATTCAAGAAGACATTAGAAAACTTGCAGACTGAGCAGTTAAGTGGCAAACTTTAACATAGAGGAAAGCACTGGGGTTTATTTCTAGGGGTATAGAATTCAAAAGTAGTGAAGTTATGTTAAACTTGTATAGGATCCTGGTCAGGCTGAACTTAGAGTTCTGTGCATAGTTTGGCTCTCCATACTATAAAAGACATAGAAGTGCAGGAGAAAGTACAAAACAGCTTTACAAGGATGGTACCAGAACTGAGAGATTACAGCCATCAGGAAAGATTGAATAGGATGGGTCTTTTTTCCTTAGAAAAGAGAAAACTTAGAGGTGGCCTGATAGAATTATGAATGGGTAGGACAGGGTAGTTGTAGAGAGAATGTTTCCACTAGTCAAAAGAGTTACATCAAATCTACAGCACAGAAACAGGCCATTCGGCCCAACTGGTCTATGCCAACGTTTATGCTCCACTCGAGCCTCCTCCCACCCACTTCATCTAACCCTATCAGCATATCCTTCTATTCCATCATGTGCTTATCTAGTTTCTGCTTGAATGCATCAATGCTATTTGCCTCAACTACTCCTTGTGTTTTTTTTAAATTCGTTTATGGGATGTGGGCGTCGCTGGCAAGGCCAGCATTTATTGCTCATCCCTAATTGCCCTTGAGAAGGTGGTGGTGAGCCGCTTTCTTGAACTGCTGCAGTCCGTGTGATGAAGGTACTCCCACAGTGCTGTTAGGTAGGGAGTTCCAGGATTTTGACCCAGTGACAATGAAGGATCGGCGATATACTTCTAAATCAGGATGGTGTGTGACTTGGAGGTGGTGGTGTTCCCGTGCACCTGCTGCCCTTGTCCTTCTAGGTGGAAGAGGTCGCGGGTTTCGGATATGCTGCCGAAGAAGCCTTGGCGAGTTGCTGCAGTGCATCTTGTAGATGGTACACACTGCAGCTACGGTGGGCCGGTGGTGGAGGGAGTGAATGTTTTAAGGTGGTAGATGGGGTGCTAATCAAGCAGGCTGCTTTGCCCTGGATGGTGTCGAGCTTCTTGAGTGTTGTTGCAGCTGCACTCATCCAGGCAAGTGGAGAGTATTCCATCACACTCCTTACTTGTGCCTTGTAGATGGTGGAAAGGCTTTGGGAAGTCAGGAGGTGAGACACTCGCCGCAGAATACCTAGCCTCTGACCTGCTCTTATTGCCACAGTATTTATGTGGCTGGTCCAGTTAAGTTTCTAGTCAATGGTGACCCTCAGGATGTTGATGGTGGGGGATTCGGCGATGGTAATGCCGTTGAATGTCATGGGGAGGTGGTATCACGTTCCACATTCTTACCACTCTTTGGGTAAAGAAGTTAAAGAATGGAGGGAGATTAGGCTTCTACAAAGTCCCTTCCCTCCATTAGGACACCTCAAAGTAGTTACTATCACTTCATGGGCCTCACTGCCACTTTACCCATGGTGAACCCAGTAAGCAGCGGTAACATGAGCAGCAACAGTGACATTGATTGATGTGTTAATTCAGTAGATGTCCTTTACACATAATTAAATACAAATGGTGCCTGTAATACTGTTTCTCTATTGATAAGCACTTTCCATAGCTTTATTAGGTGACAAAGTATACATTTAGATAAACTGAATTGCATGTAGAATGAAAATGAAATTGGATTGCCTAATTAATTACATATTGCGAACGTAAGCGTATTACAAATCAATTTCAGGCCTCTTGAAATGGGCCCCACTGCCACTTTCCCCATGGTGGACCCAGTAAGCAGCAGTAACACAAGCACAAAGGAAGAGAGTTCACTGGGTCCTCGGACCCAACTCTCCCCAAGCCTCCCCACCCCCTCCTGCCACCCACCATTTGCACACAGCGGATGGGGAAGGAGTGGGCAGTTACAGTGGCAGTGCCAGCCGAAGGAAATCCCAGTCAAAGTGGCGTGATGGTCGGCCTCACCCACCCCATTTTCCTACCATTTCTGCCATATTCCAGCCGAGTTTTGGGCAGGATCGCAGAGAAAAAATATGTTTGTATTGTTCCGTATGGCCTAAGTCATGTCAACTCTTGGAGAAGAGGGAATTGGAGGAGCACTATTGAAACACATGAATCAATAGAGTGACCATTTTATATAAGGAATATAAAAGCTCCTGACTGTTTATTTTTATTCATTGACAAATATACTCTAGTCAGAAACTGGAAATTGCTGAATTATCATTATCACTTTGAATAATTTTGCAGAAGTTCATTATGTCAGGATTTGCATTTGAAGTTGCATTTCAAAGCTTCGTTCACAAATCCAAAGTAAAGCTCAGCTTCTGTGCCTGAAGGGTTTTAAAATGTTATTAGTAACAGCTGCCGCAATGCACTTTTGGGGGGGGATTCAGAGATTTAAGCACAATAATCATAAACTTGGAGTCTACCTGCAGAGTAGCCGTCGATATCTTTGCCAAAATATGCCTAACAATCACAGCAAATTCACCGTGGTGCAATGGTTCTTGTAACAGCAAAGGATTACCTCCAGTTCTTTGAAGCATAGGAACCCTTGGTAGTGATCTTTAGCTAGCATGAGCAGTCACAAATATAAATACTATCAATTATATTAAGATGAAAATACTTTTTTTATCACTTTCAAGAAAATAATCATAGATACAGATAATAAAGATCCTACTTAACCTGCAGATTGATTGCAGCCAGGTGTTCCTTGATAAGAAAGTTTCAGGTTCCAAGGATTAATTTATAAGATGTATTGATCACTTGTTGATGATATGTGAGCAATTTTTTTAGCTGACTTCAAATCCCTTCACATATATATATATATATATATATATATATATATATATCAGGGCATATTTTGCTTTCCCAGTGGGCAGTGGCACTCTCAGGGCATCATGGGAGATTGTAACATTGTTAAGATAGCACACACAAGAACTTGACATAAGCACATTAACCAGTGCATTAAAAATAGCGCATAGAAGCATTGCAGCTGATGTGACAATAACGCACCTTTCTTCTCCTTAGAGCAGAGAAGGCCAAGAGCAGATTTGATGGAGGTGTTTAAAACTATGAAGGGTTTATACAGTAAATAAAGAGAAATTGTTTCCAATGGCTGAAGGGTCAATAACCAGAGGGCACAGATTTAAGGTGATTGACAAAAGAACCAGAGATGACATGAGGAAAACCATTTTGACGCAATGAGTGGTTAGGATTTGGAATGCACTACCTGATAGGCGGTGGATATAGATTCAATAGTAGCTTTCAAAAGGGAATTGGATAAATACTTGAAGGAGAAAAAATTGCAGGGATATAGGGAAAGAGCGGGGGAGTGGGACTAACTGGACTGCTCTTTGAAAGAGCTGGCGCAGATTCCATGGGCCGACTGACCTCCTTCTGTGCTGTACTATTCTATGGCCAAAATTTTGTGGGGTGTCAGCGGGCACGATCAGTGGCTGGTCGGGTGGGAAAGTGGTTTTTTTTCACAGCGGGTTGGGACCCTGCTGTGAATCCGCCGCCACGCGCCTTTCTCAATGTCGGGTCTGTCAGCGCTGAGCAGACCCGACACGCAGCAGCGGGTTCACAGCGGGGGACCCAATTCAGGTAATTAATGGCTTGTTTAGAGCTACTTAAGAATGATTTTCAGCTCACCTTCTGCATTTGACAGCTTACCCATGGGGTCCATGCTGGTCATGGACAACGTCTGTCAAGCTGAGGCGGGAGTTCGGTGGCCATTGTTGAGTTGTTGAGTTGACAGCTTCAAATGTAAAGTAAAAGCTCCCACCTTACACAGATATCTTCCCTCAGCCACAAGCTCTTCTTCACTGCATTTCCACAACAGATTCACCATGCTGCAAGTCTTTACACAAATCTCCATCCAGTCTGACTTCATTACCTCTCTCACCATTGACAGATTGCTTCTGTCATCTCTACTTCACCTGCCATCTATTCCATCAGCATCGGTGCCCTTTATACTGTCTCACCTTGGTCCTCAGAATGCCGCCACGATCAGCCCCAACACCAGCAGCACCAGGCACACCAGCAGCACCAACAACAACACCAACCTTCTCCGCAATCACCTGATGCTATACAGGACAGAGGGCAGCAGCACCCGAGCACATTGCTGCCCGGGACGCCAGGGATGGCCTCACCATGGCCAGATTTACTTCACTTGACGCTGTACACCCTGGCTGCCACACGATGCGCCAGGTTGGCACCACCCCACACCAATGCCATGAAACATCCCTACAATGCCTGTAAGATATGTGAGTAGAACAAATAAAGGACAGAGACACGATGAGTTGCTAGTCCATGTGCTTAGGCCTGAGCGAACTGAGCATGCTCATACCAAACCATGTGACAAACCATGTGACAAACCATGTGATAATACATTACACTGCTTTCCCCCTTAAAAAAAAATGTATGTATTTCCCTCTCAAATACAACAAAACTATGGTCCCACCTTTCCCAGCATTACATGTACCACATAACAAAAACTTCTGCCTTTTTTTCTTTTAAATGAACTACAAATGCTACAAATGAACTACAAATCCAGTTTCATAACAGGTTTGCAGAGCCTTCCTGATCTTCTTAAAGAAGGTTTTGGTGTTGAACCAATTTTCAGGCTGTTTTGTTTTGGTTCTGATCTCAAAGATGATCCTATTTCTATCTCAGACTTGTTTGAACCTGGTACTTCAGTTTCTGAAGTCTGAATGGAGTCAAACTCATGTATGACTTCATGATCAAGTGGTTCAAGATCACACCTTGGTTCATTTCTAGCAGAGATCAGTTGATCCACATGAACACTTCGGATGTTGTCACCAATTTCAACCAAATATCCACCAACCTCTACTATGGTTCCTATATCCGACTTGCCAGGGGGACTGAGAACACGAACACACTCATTTTGTCTGAAACTCCGTTCTGTCTGATTGCTGTCATAATAACTTTTCTGACTCAATTGTTTCTGTCTGACCTCAATGAGGCCAAATTTGGTTGAACAAGACTCAATCATGTTCTCAATCGCCTCTTCATCAAGAGTTCTGCTGGGGTATATCCAGTTGTAGTGTGCGGAGTAATTCTGTACTTCAGAAAGAAATTTGCCAAACATTGCTTCAAGCTGAGTCCCGAACAACCCTGTAACACTTGCTTTTTGAGAGCTTCTTTTACTATTCTGACTGATCGTTCAGCTGCTCCATTTGAAGCTGGATGATATGGTAGAATGGAGTGTGTTTGATACCGTTCTGTTTCATGAACTCTTGGAATAGAACATAATGGAACTGAGGGCCATTGTCGGAAACAAGCTCTTCAGGTAAGCCATGACATGCGAAGATTGACCTCAACTCATCTATGGTATGTTCAGTTGTAGCATTTGAACCCATGTGTTTCACTTCAATCCACTTTGAGTGACTATCTACAAGTACCAGGAAATAATCATTTGCTTTCTCACAGAAGTCTACATGTACTCTCTGAAGATGGTCTACTTGGCCATGACCAGGGTTGTAGTGGAGTTTTGGATGGTTTGTTTCTGCAATTTTGGCAAACGCTGCATTTGCTGACAAGTGATTCAAGATCACTGTTCAATCCAGGCCAGTAAACAAAGCTTCTTGCAATTGATTTCATACTGACGATCCCTGGATGTTCAGTATGAAGTTTGGCCAGAATTCTATCTCTTAAAGAAGTAGGTACCACCACTCTGTTTCCCCACTTGATACAACCTTGCTCTCAAGACAATTCAGTACGACGGTTATGGAATGGTTTCAATTCTGTGTCTATACACGTATCAGTCCATCCATTCAAGGTGTTTTCATACATTCTTTTCAGTACTGAGTCCTTTTGAGTCTCATCTGCAATCTCAGTTGCATTCACGGGAAAGTCTTTGTCAACTCTACCTAGTGTAGAATTCGCAATATATCGCGATTTTATTAATAAGGAGAAAACACATAGTTTCGTTCAAACAGCTTTTATTTCAGCAGAATGCTGTCAGGTTTCAAAGTGGACACAAGCAGCTTGTAAAATGGCCGCCGCACCTCGTGGCGGAACATTCTAGACTTTTCAACAGGCAGACAAGATGGCGTTCCAATAAACATTTGTGCAAGATCGATTAAGATTCAGCACATTGAAGATAATACACGAGACATCTTGGGTTTGCAGTATACACATAAATACTGAAATCGGTCTCCCAGGTACGAATGAAGGCTATTGTACCCAGTAATCAAGAACCCATCCAAAGACATTAATATGTAAAATCCCAACGACTCTACGATGAGAGAGCCGTTAGCGGGTAGTTACAGAAAACACTTGGAGGCCCCAAAACCCCTCCAGGGAGACTACCGACCGATTAAACAATGGGAGAAATATTAACAGGTACTCAGGCATTTACGAGTCGCCCCGAAACCCATTAAAAACGGAAATCACCTATACAAGACATTTGAGCGCCAAACCCTAACAAAAGGAAAAGACATTAAGGTTGGGCGGGAAACGGAAGATTTTGTACTATAATTACAAGCTCCAACCGTCCATCTCTCTCTTATGCTCTTATCTTCTTATCTTGCTGGTGTTCATCCTGGTGGCTGCTCCTGTGTTCTTGACTCGCCGTCTTGTTCCTGCTTGCCTCGTGTCCCGTTTAAAAGACTGTTGAACTTTGTGATCCGCTCGGATCTACCTCGTGTCGTGTCACGAAGACCTGTGTTGGTAACCGGTATCGGAACCAAAGGCCCGAGAAGAGATGAGATGAGATGAGATGAGAAGAGACGAAGACCATACTTATCGCCACGGTCAGTAAGCCCCGACCGCGCCTGTAGGTCGAATTGACATTTTTCCTTGCCAGGAAGACTTCTTTGAACTTTAAAGAACGGACACCGGGAGATTCTTCTCTTAAGTGTTGACTGGTACGTGAAACCCACAAACACAGATCTTCATAACAGCAGACGTTCCAGCCTGCTAGCCGGAGCAGAAACGAGTAAACAAGTGGGGCCAGGAGACCCCCTGATCGACACGTGGGTGCTGCGGTGAAAACATCCGATCAGATATTCGGAATTTCTCCGAGTTATCACGAGTGGTGAGCATGAGTCTCGAATCCTACGAATCTAGTTTAGAATAGGTATTGATAGGGGAGGGTTTAAGTATTAAGGATAATTGTAATGTGTGCCCCCATTTACGGTGTGTCGTTCGTTCCTCGTTTCCCTGAAATCAGTTACATAACTGCGTGTAAGATTGTACTGTCATTAATCTGTGCTTATGACATGTATTTCGTAGTCTTAAGTATTATGCAATAAAGATTTTCCATTTCGTACCATTCAACCGAGTCTACCTGAGTTTCATCTCCATTACTGCTCTCGCATCTAAGTCCAGTGTCTAGAACCGTAAGGGCGAGTGATTCGAACCACTCACAGGTGTGTCTAGTGCTCCCAGACTGGCTGGAGACCAGAACAGGCAACAAGGCCTAAACCCGCACTGACATACAGGCTGCACAGAGCCACGCGAATCTCACAGGCTGAGAGACACGTCAAAACCCTTACACTAGCGTGAAAATAGCACCTTCGCTCCCAACACACGAGTCCTCAAATGGCAATCTGGACAAGGCATCTGCGATTGCATTTTGCTTTGAAGTGCGATATTCAATCGTGTAGTCATATTGTGACAACACACTGCCAATGTTGCATTCTTGATGCGGCCATTACAGGGATGGCAGATTTGGTCGCCAATATTGCTAGGAGTGGTTTGTGATCGGTTATCAGGGTAAACTTTCTGCCGATCAGGAACTGTGGGAATTTCTTGATCCCAAACACTACGGCGAGTTTTCAATTTGCGCGTAGTTTCTTTCGCTCTTTATGAGCTTCGCGATGCGAACGCGATTGGTTTCTCTTGGCCATAATCCATTACATGGCTTATGACACCTCCCACACTGTAGCTGGAAGCATCACATGCTAACTTAAGCTCACGCTCTGTGTCGTAGTGCACAAGTAGAGCATCGCTAGAGAGACTTCTCTTACAAGCGTCATAAGTTTCCTGTTGCGCTTTCGTCCACTTCCACTGGACATCCTTCTTGAGGAGCTCGTGCAATGGAGCTAACATGGTCACTAACTTAGATAAGAAACGTGCGTAGTACTGGACCATTCCAAGGAAAGATCTTAACTCAGACACGTTCTGTGGCTTTGGAGCATTGATGACAGCATCAACCTTTTCCTTCATTGGTTGCAAGCCATTTGCATCAACTTTCAGACCAAGGTACACAACCTCGGGCTGCACAAAAGCACATATGCTCCTTTTCAATTTGACATTGTGGGAATTCAACCTTTGAAGCACTAAATCTAACACTTCTAGATTTTCTTCCTTGCTGCTTGTTGCAATCAGCACATCATCTTGATTGCATAAGCAATTTGGAACTCCTTGCAAAATCTTATCCATCGTAGCCTGGAAGATTTTGGGGGAGGACTTTACACCATACAAGCAGCTTGGTTTATGAGTACAGTCCTTTGTGTGTATTGATGGTGAGATACTGTTGACTCTCTTTGTCAACATTCAGCTGAGCGTAAGCGTGCGACAGGTCAAGCTTGGAGAAAACCTTTGACCCAGAGAGTGCTGCATACAAATTTTGCGATGTAGGTAACGGGTACTGCTCATCGTCAACTGCTTGGTTGATAGTAACTTTGTAGTCACCGCACAAGCGTACAGTTTTGTTTGCTTTGGTTACTACCACAAGCCCATTCACTTTTATCAGTTGTTACTAGCACTCCGTGCTTTGCTAGCTCTTCCTCCACCTGACTTTTCAACGCATAGGAAACCGGCCTTGCCTTACAATAGACAGGCTTCGCATTGGACTTGATGCAGATATCCGCGTCATACCCAGTGATGCCCTCATAACTGTCTGAGAACATGCTTTCGTACTTGTTCAGCATTGTGTCGAGTCGCTTCTTTGAAGCATCTACACTGAAGATGTTTTTCCAGTCTAGTTTTAACTTTCTCAACCAGTCTTTGCCCATGAGAATCATAGAATCATAGAAAGTTACAGCGCGGAAGGAGGCCATTTCAGCCCATCATGTCCGCGCCGGCCAACAAAGAGCTATCCAGCCTAATCCCACTTCCCAGCTCTTGGTCCGTAGCCCTGCAGGTTAGAGCATCCCAAGTGCACATCCAAGTACTTCTTAAATGTGGTTAGGGTTCCTGCCTCTACCACCCTTTCAGGCAGTGAGTTCCAGACCCCCACAACCCTCTTGGTGAAGAAATTTCCCCTCAAATCCCCTCTAAACCTTCCCCCAATTACTTTAAATCTGTGCCCCCTGGTTTTTGACCACTCTGCTAAGGGAAATAGGTCCTTTCTATCCACTTTATCTCTGCCCCTCATAATTTTATACACCTTAATAAGGTCTCCCCTCAGCCTCCTCTGTTCCAAGGAAAACAGACCCAGCCTATCCAGTCTTTCCTCATAGCTAAGATTCTCTACTCCCAGCAACATCCTCGTAAATCTCCTCTGTACCCTCTCTAGTGCAATCACATCTTTCTTGTAATGTGGTGACCAGAACTGCACGCAGTACTCTAGCTGAGGCCTAACTAGTGTTTTATACAGTTGAAGCATAACCCCCCTGCTCTTGTATTCTATGCCACGGCTAATAAAGGCAAGCATTCCATATGCCGTCTTAACCACCTTATCGACTTGGCCTGCTACCTTCAGGGATCTGTGGACATGCACTCCAAGGTTCCTTTGTTCCTCTACACTACTCTGTGTCCTACCATTTAATGTGTATTTCCTTTCCTTGTTAGCCCTCCCCAAATGCATTACCTCACACTTCTCCAGATTGAATTCCATTTGCCACTGTTCTGCCCACCTGACCAATTTATTGACATCTTCCTGCAGTCTACAGCTTCCTTCTTCAGTATCAACCAGACAGTCGATTTTAGTATCATCTGCAAACTTCTTAATCGTACCCCCTATATTCAAGTCAAGATCATTGATATATACCACAAAAAGCAAGGGACCTAGTACTGAGCCCTGTGGAACCCCACTGGAAACAGCCTTCCAGTCACAAAAACACCCATCAAACATTACCCTCTGCTTCCTGTCTCCAAGCCAGTTTTGAATCTAATTTGACACTTTGCCCTGGATCCCATGGGCTTTTAACTTCGTGACCAGTCTGCCATGTGGAACCTTATCAAATACCTTGCTAAAGTCCATATACACTACATCAAACGCACTACCCTCATCTACCCTCCTTGTTACCTCCTCAAAAAAGTCAATCAAGTTTCTCAGACACGACCTTCCCTTAACAAATCCGTGCTGACTATCCTTGATTAATCCGTGTCTTTCTAAATGAAGATTTATCCTGTCCTTCAGAATTCTTTCCAATAATTTTCCCACCACCGAGGTGAGGCTGACTGGCCTGTAATTACTCGGTCTATCCTTTTCTCCCTTTTTAGCAGTCCTCCAGTCCTCCGGCACCACACCTGAAGCCAGAGAGGATTGAAAAATGATGGTCAGGTCCTCTGCTATTTCCTCTTTTGCTTCGCTTAACAGCCTGGGATACATTTCATCCGGGCCTGGGGATTTATCCACTTTTAAAGCTGCTAAACCCCTTAATACTTCCTCTCTCACTGTTTATTTCATCTAATATTTCACACTCCTCCCCCCCGATAGCAATGTCTGCTTTGCCCCTCTCCTTTGTGAAAACAGACGCAAAGTATTCATTAAGAACCCTACCGATGTCTCCCGCCTCCACACACAGATTACCCTCATGATCTCTAATAGGCCCTACCCTTTCTTTAGTTATCCTCTTACTCTTAATATATTTATAAAACATCTTTGGGTTTTCCTTGATTTTACTTGCCAAGAATTTTTCATGCTCTCTCTTTGCTTTCCTAATATCAGTTTTAATTACACCCCTGTACTTTCTGTACTCCTCTAAAGATTCTGGAGTATTTAGCCCTTGGTATCTGTCATACGCCTCCCTTTTTTTCTTTATCCTACCCTGTATGTCCCTAGACATCCAGGGGGCTCTAGATTTGTTAGTCCCACCTTTTTTCTTTAAGGGCACATATTTGGTCTGAACCCTCCGGATCTCCTCCTTGAATGCCTCCCACTGCTCTGACACTGATTTACCTTCAAGTAACTGTTTCCAGTCCACTATGGCTAAATCCCCTCTGAGCTTAGCAAAATTTGCTTTTCCCCAATTTAGAATTGTTATTCCTGGTCTATCCTTGTCCTTTTCCATAACTACCTTAAATCTAACAGAGTTATGGTCACTAGCACCAAAATGCTCCCCCACTGATACGCCTTCTACCTGCCCAACTTCCTTCCCTAAAACTAAGTCCGGAACCGCCCCCTCCCTTGTTGGGCTTGCTACATACTGGCTAAAAACGTTCTCCTGGATGCATTTTAGGAATTCCGCACCTTCTATACCCTTCACACTAATTTTATCCCAGTTAATATTGGGGTATTTGAAATCCCCTACTATTACTGCCCTATAGTTTTTGCACTTCTCAGAAATTTGTCTACATATTTGTTCTTCTATCTCCCTCTCACTGTTTGGGGGTCTGTAGTACACTCCCAACAGTGTGATCGCCCCTTTTTTGTTTTTCAATTCGACTCATATGACCTCGTTTGATGATTATATCCAACATATCATCCCTCCTCACAGCTGTAATAGTTTCTTTAATCAATACTGTGACCCCCCCCTCCCTTTTTACCTCCCTCTCTATCCCATCTGAAAATCCTGTAACCAGGAATGTTGAGCTGCCATACCTGCACCTCTTTCAGCCACGTCTCTGTACTAGCTATAATATCATTGTCCCAAGTATCTACCTGTGCCCTCAGCACATCTGCCTTGTTCGCTATACTCCTTACATTGAAGTATATACCATTTAGTACAGGCAAACCTCCTTGTTGACTACTATCTAGCCCTTGATTCCTCTGTCCTTCCAATTTACTTTCTACGTTTTTGTATTCCAATTCCAGTTTTTCTTCCCTCCCTATTGACTCTACACTTAGGCTCCCATCCCCCTGCCAAGCTAGTTTAAACCCTCCCCAACAGCACTAGCAAACCCTCCCGCAAGGATATTGGTCCCGTTCCCGTTGAGGTGCAACCCGTCTGGCTTGTAGAGGTCCCACCTCCCCCAGAAATGGTTCCAATTCCTCAGGAATCTAAAGCCCTCCCTCCTACACCATCTCTCCAGCCACGCATTCATCTGCTCTATCTTCCTATTTCTGAACTCACTAGCACGTGGCACTGGTAGTAATCCGGAGATTACTACCTTTGAGGTCCTGCTTTTTAACCTCTTTCCTAGCTCCCTAAACTTTGCCTGCAGGACCTCATCCCTCTCCCTACCTATGTCGTTGGTACCAATATGGACCACGACCTCTGGCTGTTCACCCTCCCCCCTCAGAATGCCCTGCAGCTGTTCAGTGACATCCTTGATCCTGGAACCAGGGAGGCAACATACCATCTTGGAGTCACGTCTGCGGCCGCAGAAACGCCTGTCTGCTCCCCTAACTATTGAATCCCCTGTCACTATTGCTCTCCCTCTCCTCTTCCCCCCCGCCTGTGCAGCTGAGCCTTCCATGGTGCTGTGGACTTGGCTCTGGCTGCACTCCCCAGAGGAACCATCGCCCTCACCAGTACTCAGCACCAAATACTGCTTGGTGAGCAAGATGGGCTCAGGGGACTCCTGCACTATCAGTCTGGTCCTCCTCTTCTGTCTGACAGTCACCCATTCCCTCTCTGCCTGCACACTCTTAAGCTGCGGGGTGACCACCTCCCGAAACGTGCTATCCACGTAGCTCTCAGCCTCGCGGATGCACAGCAGTGACTGCAGCCGCCGCTCAAGCTCCGTAACCCGATGCTCGAGCTGCTGTAGCTGGCAACACTTCCCGCACATGTGATCATCCAGACCACGGGAGGTGTTCAGGACTTCCCACATGTCACAGGATGTGCATTGCACGGGTGTGAGCTGCCCTGCCATACCTCTAATTAACCTCTCATTTACTAAACTAGCTGGAATAAACTTAAAAACTTTAAGAAAGCTAAGTAAAAACGTTTACCAGATACTCATCAATCAGCTCCCTCCCCTTGTGCCGACGTCACTTTTGAATTCTGACGTCACTCTTTGAAAATTCTGCCAGTGCTGAGTTGGTACCGCCACCGACTCGCCGCTCCTCCCAGTTCCGCACTGCCACCGCTGCTGCTGTGGGGCCTACCTGCGCCTCAGGCTCTCTTTATACCGCCGTCGCCGCCGCCTCGCCGCTCCTCCCAGGTCCGCTCTGCCGCCGCTGCTGCTGTTGAACAAGGGGTTGGCCTGTTGTTGTGGCTCGCTACAATAATAGGCAGCTTTACTGACTGGCCATTGTGTTGAACTGTACATTCCATTTGTCCACATGTCTCTAGGATTTCTCCGGAGTTGGTTTTTAACTCTACGATACTCTTTGTAAGTGGTATTTGATTAAACTTACTCTCATATGTGTCCTTACTCATGACAGAGTAGTCTGCCGCCGTGTCAATACGCACATCAATATATTGGTCATTGATCAAAAGTTTTGTGCAGAAGTCTTTCTCATAACTGCTAGCTTTGCCACTAGTGGCATAGATACTGTAGATGCCTAGTCCTTCAACATCAGGCATGTTAACTTAAATATTGTGAAATCCTCCCTTTTGTTGTCACTGCTTTGCATTGCCATTAGAATGGATATTACTTTCTGCTTTGAGTGGTGAGTGATTTCCATTGCAGCGATAACAATTCACTGAACTGCTCTCACTGACATGCTTTTGGCTTGGTCTCACAGCTTTAGGTTTGGCGGTGGCTTTGTGACTGTAGACCTCAGCTGCACTAGTCACTTGAGTTGGACGGAGCTCCCTAGCATTCTTCGATGACATCTCCATAGATAGGGCAATTTTGCATGCTATGTCAAATGTCAGTTTCAGAGTGTTCAGTAACTTGGACTGTGTGCGCTCATCCACCAGTTCACACACAAACTTATCTTGCAACGCACAATCCAAAAATGTGCCGAAGTTACAATGTTCTTAAGAGCTACAATGTACTCACTGATGGTTTCACATTGTTTTTGGTTTCTGGTACCAAACTTATAGCTCTCTACTATTTCTAATGGCTTTGGGTTGAAATAAGAAATAGGAGCAGGAGTAGGCCATTTGGCCCCTCGAGCCTGCTCCGCCATTCAATAAGATCATGGTTGATCTGGTTAGCACTGGTGCCTCACAGCGCCAGGGACCCGGGTTCGAATCTGACCTCGGGTGACTGTCTGTGTGGAGTTTGCATATTCTCCCCGTGTCTGCGTGGGTTTTCTCCGGGTGCTCCGGTTTCCTCCCACAGTCCATTCTACCTCATCTCCACTTTCCTGCATTATCTCCATCTCTCTTGATTCCCTTAAATATCCAAAAATCTATCGATCTCTGTCTTGAATATATGCAACGACTGAGCCTCCACAATCCTCTGGGGTAGAGAATTCCAAAGATTCACCACCCTCTGAGTGAAGAAATTTCTCTTCATCTCAGTCCTAAATGGCTGACCCCTTATTCTGAGACTGTGACCCTTGGTTCTAGACTTCCCAGCCAGGGGAAACATCCTCCCTGCATCTACCCTGTCAAGCCCTGTAAGAATTTTGTGTGTTTCAATGAGATCACCTCTCATTCTTCTAAACTCCAGAGAATATAGGCCTAGTCTACTCAATCTCTCCTCATAGGACAATCCCCCCATCCCAGGAATCAGTCTGGTGAACCTTCGTTGCACTCCCTCTATGGCAAGTATATCCTTACATCATTCTATGGCAAGTGTGGTAACACAATACAGCTTCCTGTGACTCGAACTTTATTGCATCACTTCCTGTGATTAGTCCAGGATAAATACTGGACTGATCAGTTGGATCCTGGAGAGGCATAGAGTAAGACCTCTTTTGTATGTAGCACCTTTTTAGTTGATTAAAGCTTACTTTAAGTTCACCACGCGTAAGGCTTATTCTTACGACAATTTAATCAACTTTGGAAAACTTTGCACTCAAACTTTTTGGACGAACTCGGAACTAAGGATCCAGGGAATCACCCATCATGGAAAACATCCTTAAACCATCGCGTCTTGACTTGGACCCAAACACCCCAGCAGCCGGTAAGGTGTGGAAACACTGGTATCGCACGTTTGACAATTTTCTTGAATATTGTAAGGCTGATGATAACTCAAAGTTGCGGATACTCATCAACTGTGTCACCCCGAATGTATTTCAGTATGTGGAGAAATGGGACAGTTACGAGGAGGCAATTCGGACGCTTAAGAGACTATATACTAAGACACCGAATGAGGTCTATGCCAGACATCTACTAGCTACAGCCCAACAAGGGCCGGAGGAATCCATTGATAAATTCCTCCAAGAGCTTCGCAGACTTAGTATGGACTGTAACTTTCGGGTGGCCTCAGCTGAGCTGTACCGTGAAGAAATGATCCGTGATGCTTTCATCTGCGGGCTTGCCTCCCCATTTATACGCCAGCGTCTACTGAAAAGTAAGACACTTGAGCTTCAGAAAGCTTATGACATGGCTTGCTCTCTAGATCTGGCAAAAAGAAATACAGACCTTTATACAGTGCCCAGACCTCGGTCTACTGCCTTAACTACAGTCAGGCAATTTAAGAGGCCACAGGTGAACTCTATTAGGGAGGTCTTTATCCCTGACGATCAATATGATGACTTCACTGATGAAGAGGATGATGACCCCACTGTGGCAGCCTCTTGGCAAGCTAAGAAATGCTTCTTTTGTGGTGATGAGTTCCACCCTCGGAAATTCTGCC
Organism: Squalus acanthias; assembly: GCA_030390025.1. NCBI lineage: Eukaryota > Metazoa > Chordata > Chondrichthyes > Squaliformes > Squalidae > Squalus > Squalus acanthias. Next base: position 35,012,919 of record CM059425.1, on the reverse strand, counting down.
CTGCTCGCAATGCGTTTTGCAGTCATTGCAACAAAAAGGGTCATTTTGCAAAGGTTTGCCTATCAAGAGCCTCTATGAGGGCTTATCAAGCTAAGTCCTACCGAACTGCCCCGGTAAGGGCCTATCAAGATGTTCCGGCTAAAATCTATCGTGCTTCCTCTCGAAGAAACACACCTAGAGTTTCAGCCACTCTTTGTGCAACGACACCAATTACAGCTGCTTGTCCTCAGAACCTATTCCATGCAGCTACAAAAGCATCAATTAATGGACATACTTTAGATGCCTTCATTGACTCAGGTAGCACTGATAGTTTCATTAGGGAACAGATTGTTGCAGAGTTAAAGCTACATGTTTTCCCATCGGACCAGGCAGTTGCGATGGCTCAGTCATCACTTAATACCAGAATTTCTGGCTTTTGTATGGTTGAAATAACACTTAATGGCCGCAGGTATCCCTCCACCCGGCTTTCGGTGCTCAAGGACTTATGTAGTGATCTTATCTTAGGGCTGGATCACTCGGACTCTGGTCCACAGCCCGCGGCGGGTAAACGGGCTAGGGGCCTTCTACCGCTACGAGAACCCAAACGGGTGCGGCTCTCCCTCGTCCAGCGGCTACGAAATGGAGGGAGAATGTGGTAACACAATGCAGCTTCCTGTGACTCGAACTTCATCCCGGCCTCCTAATCTTTTGGGGGGGGGAGAATGTGGTAACACAATACAGCTTCCTGTGACTCGAACTTTATTGCATCACTTCCTGTGATTAGTCCAGGATAAATACTGGACTGATCAGTTGGATCCTGGAGAGGCATAGAGTAAGACCTCTTTTGTATGTAGCACCTTTTTAGTTGATTAAAGCTTACTTTAAGTTCACCACGCGTAAGGCTCATTCTTACGACAGCAAGTATATCTTTCGTTAGGTAAGGAGACCAAAACTGTGCACAATACTCCAGGTATGGTCTCACCAGGGCCCCGCCTGCTCCCCATAACCCTTCACTCCCTTATCTTGCAAAAATTTGTCTATCTCCACCTTAAATGTACTTAATGACCCAGCCTCCACAGCTCTCTGGGGCAGAGAATTCCACAGATTTACGACCCTCTGAGAGAAGAAATTCCACCTCATCTCAGTTTTAAAAGGGCGACCCTTTATTCTAAAACTGTGCCTCCGCGTTCTAGATTTCCCAACGAGGGGAAACATCCGCTCTGCATTTACCTTTGGTGCCCCCTCAGTATCTTATATGTTTCAATAAGATCACCTCTCATTCTTCTAAATTCCAATGAGTATAGGCCCAGCCTGCTCAAACTTTCCTCATAAGTCAACCCCCTCATCTCTGGAATTAACCTAGTGAATCATCTCTGAACTGCCTCCAATGCAAGTATATCCTTCCTTAAATAAGGGGACCAAAACTGTACGCAGTACTCAAGGTGTGGTCTCACCAATGCCCTGTACAGTTGTAGCAGGACTTCCCTGCTTTTATATTCCAACCCCTTTGAAATAAAGGCCAACATTCCATTTGCCTTTTTGATTACTTGCTGTACTTGCATGCTAACTTTTTATGTTTCATGCACAAGGACCCCCAGGTCCTTCTGAACTGTAGCATTTTGTAATCTCTCTCCATTTAAATAATAATTTGCTTTTTTATTTTTCCTGCCAAAGTGGATAACCTCGCACTTTCCCACATTATACTCCATCTGCCAAATGTTTGCCCACTCACTTAACCTGTCTATATCCCTTTGCAGGTTCTTTGAGTCCTCTGCACAACTTGCTTTCCCACCCATCTTTGTATCATCCGCAAACTTGGCTACATTACACTCGGTCCCTTCATCCAAGTCATTAATGTAGATTGTAAATAGTTGAGGCCCCAGCACCAATCCCTGTGGCACCCCACTAGTTACCATTTGCCAACCGGAAAATGACCCATTTATCCCAACTCTCTGCTTTCTGTTAGTTAGCCAATTCTCTATCCATGCTAACATTAACTCCCAGGTCCCTCTGTCCCAGCACACTCTTTAAAACTGTGCCATTAAGTGTATATTGCCTCTCCCTGTTCCTTCTGCCAAAATGCATCACCTCACACTTCTCTGTATTAAATTCCATCTGCCACTTGTCTGCCCATTCTGCTAGCCTTTCTAAGTCCTGTTGCAGTCGATTGATGTCATCATCACTGTTTGCCACACCCCCAAGTTTGGTGTCATCGATAAATTTAGAAATTCTACTCTGTATTCCAATATCCAGGTCATTTATATATATCAAAAAAAGCAGTGGCCCCAGCTCTGACCCTTGGGGAACACCACTGTCTACCATCCTCCAGTCTGAAAAACAGCCATTTACCACAACTCGCTGTTTTCTGTCCTTAACCCAATTCCTTATCCAAGCTGTCACTGACCCACCTATTCCTGAGACCCACCTATTCCATGAGCCTCAATTTTGTTAACCAGCCTTCTATGTGGTACTTTGTCAAACGCCTTCCAAAAATCCATGTAGACAACATCCATTGCATTCACTTCATCAATCCTCTCTGTTACTTCATCAAAAAATTCAATTTCAATATTTGACACCACATTAACAGAAACTTGACATGAACAATGCATAAAACATCCAAGTGCCTACCCTTGTGTGTTGTTAGTTGGTATGATTGCACTTGGATGAGGGTGAGTGTGAGGGGTGGCTAGTGAGATCGGGATGTGATAATATAGATAGAGAGGGATGGGTGGATGTGCAAGGTAAGTTGGTGTGAGTAAGGATGTGCAGGAGTAGGGTAGGAAAGGCAGAGTGATGGGCATGTGATGAGAGGCACAGCAGGATGAGGTTGGGTGTGGCTTTGTACTAAAGTTTCGTCATCTACTGAGATCATTGAAATGTCTGCGGCACTGCAGCCAGGTTCTCCTGACCACATCCCTGCTTGTACCTTCCCCTGCAATGTGCAACCAGGCTATGTTGATCTCCTGATGATGTCTCTTCCACCCATTAGAAGGGAAGAGGACCTCCCTGCGTGCTGTGATTTTCTCCATAAGCATATGGAGGGAGTCATGGGAGAGCCTGGGTGCAGCCCTGTGCCTTTGTGCAGTGATTGTAAGTGTTTGCAGCACCTCAATGCTGCAGAACACTGATATCACAAATGTCAAAATAAATTTGGACATGGTCCCTTTAACTTAAGAACATAAGATGTAGGAGCAGGAGTAGGTCATTTGGCCCCTCGAGCCTGCTCCGCCATTCAATAAGATCATGGCTGATCTGATCTTGGCCTCAACTCCACTTCCCTGCCCGTTCCCATAACCCTTGACTCCCTTACCTTTCAAAAATCTGTCTATCTCCACCTTAAATATATTTAATAACCCAGCCTCCACAGCTCTCTGGGGAAGAGAATTCTAAAGATTCACGATCCTCTGTGAGAAGAAATTCCTCTTCATTTCCGATTTAAAAGGGTGCCCCCTTATTCTGAAATTATGCCCCCTAGTTCTAAATTCCCCCACGAGGGGAAACATCCTCTCTGCATCTACCCTGTCAAGCCCCTTCAGAATCTTATATGTTTCAATAAGATCCCCTCTCATTCTTCTAAACTGCAAGGAGTATAGGCCCAACCTGCTCAACCTTTCTTCATAAGACAACCCCTTCATCTCCGGAATTAACCTCGTGAACCTTCTCTGAACTGCCTCCAATGCAAGTATATCCTTCCTTAAATAAGGAGACCAAAACTGTACACAGTACTCTAGGTGTGGTCTCACCAATACCCTGTACAGTTGTAACTGGACTTCCTTATTTTTATACTCCATTCCCTTTGCAATAAAGGCCAACACTCCATTTGCCTTCCTAATTACTTGCTGTACCTGCATGCTAACTTTTTGTGATACATGTACAAGAACCCCCAGATCCCTCTGTACCTCAGCATTTTGTAATCTCTCCCCAATTAAATAATAATTTGCTTTTTTATTTTTCCTACCAAAGTGGATAACCTCGCATTTTCCCACATTAATCTCCATCTGCCAGATTTTTGCCCACTCACTTAGCCTATCTATATCCCTTTGGAGATTCTTTGTGACCTCCACCTATCTTTGTATCATCAGCAAATTTGGCTGCATTACACTCAGTCCCTTCATCCAAGTCATTAATATAGATTGTAAATAGTTGAGGCCCCAGCACTGATCCCTGCAGCACCCCACTAGTTACAGTTTGCCAACCTGAAAATGACCCATTTATCCCGACTCTCTTTTTTCTGTTAGTTAGCCAATCCCCTATCCATGCTAATATATTACCCCCAACCCTGTGAGCTCTTATCTTGTGTAGTAACCTTTTATGTGGCACCTTATCGAATGCCTTCTGGAAATCCAAATGCATGACATCTACTGGTTCCCCTTTATCCACCCTGCTTGTTACACCCTCAAAGAATTCCAGCAAATTTGTCAAATATGATTTCTCTTTCATAAAACCATGCTGACTCTGCTTGACTATATTATGATTTTCTAAATGTCCTGCTACCACTTCCTTAATGATGGACTCCAGCATTTTCCCAATGACAGATGTTAGGCTAACTGGTTGATAGTTGCCTGCTTTCTGTCTCCCTCCTTTCTTACATAGGGGCATTACATTTGCGGTTTTCCAGTCCGCTGGGACCTCTCCAGAAACCAGGGAATTTTGGTAGATTACAACCAATGCATCCACTATCTCTGCAGCCACCTCTTTTAAGACTCTAGGTTGCAGGCCATCGTGTCCAGGGGACTTGTCCACCTTTAGTCCAATTAGTTTGCCTAGCACTTTCTCTCTAGTGATAGTGATTGTTTTAAGTCCCCCCCCCCCCCCCCCCCCCGCCACCCCAATAGCCCCTTGATTATCCATTATTGGGATGTTTTTAGTGTCTTCTACTGTGAAGACCAATACAAAATATTTGTTCAAAGCCTCCGCCATTTCCCTGTTTTCCATTATTAATTCTGCAGACTCATCCTCTAGTGGACCAACGTTTAATTTAGGAAACCGGCTGATGACGCGTCATCAAATGATGTCACCAGACCCGCTTCCTCTAATTGGCCGGGAAACGCGCTGGGTGGGTTTAACCAGCCCTATCAAGGGAAATTCATTTCAGACAGCGGGATGGAGCCAGCAGTGGGGCTGTGACCCTCCACCAATGTCACCCGCCCCGGACCCGCCGAGGTCAGCAAAATCGCGGCCTATGATTCTATAATTGTATGACTATTGTCTGTATCTCAAGATGTGAGAGACAATTCAGATCTATTTTGCAGATCTACCTCTAAACTAAATAATTGGTCTCAAGCCCAGGCTTAGTACAGTTTTTCCTATTGTAAATGCACAACACTTCCGTTGTCAAAACTGTCTTAAATGATTTCAATTGAATTGATCTTGGGTTTCTATCAAGCCAGAAAGCAATTCTGAGTGACTGGAGCTAAATAGAAAACCGCGAAACAGTAAAAGACATATCTTTCCCTGACCACATTTTAACTGTCAGAAGTGTAAATAATTAGCACACTTGTTGGTAATAGGATCTAATGAGCACCATTGAAAATGTTATTATTATGGAGAGCTCTGTCATAACTGTGTAAGAGACATTGGCCACGATTTCGCCTACGGAGGCGGGTCCAGGGTGGGTGGCAGGGTGCGTCCCCGCTGCTGGCTCCAGCCCGCCCAGTGCGTTTTCCGGCCAATTGAAGGAAGCGGGTCTGATGACATCATTCGATGACGCGCCATCTGCCGGTTTCCTTAAAGGGACCACGTGCAAATTGATTTTGACATTTGTGCTGTCAGTGTTCTACAGCATTGAGGTGCTGCAAACACTGACAAGCACTGCACAGAGGTGCACGGCTACACCCAGGCTCTCCCATGACTCCATCCATATGCTTATGGAGGGAGTCACAGCATGCAGGGAGGTTCTCTTCCCTTCCAATGTGCGGAAGAGACTTCCCCAGGAGATCAACACAGCCTGGTTGCACATTGCACAGGAGGGCACAAGCAGGGACGTCATCAGGAGGACCTGGCTGCAGTGGCACAAACCTTTCAATGATCTCAGTAGATCACGAAACGTTACTGCAAAGTCACACTCAACCTCATCCTGCTGTGCCACTCATCACATCCCCATCACTCTGCCTTCCCTACCCTACTCCTGCACATCCTTACTCACACCAACTTACCTTGCACCTCCATCCATCCCTCTCTATCTACATTATCACTTCCCCATCTCACTAGCCACCCCTCACACTCACCCTCATCCTAGTGCAATCATACCAAATAACAACACACAAGGGTAGACACTTGGGTGTTTTATGCAATGTTCATGTGAAGTTTCTGTTAATGTGGCGTCAAACATTGAAATATTTATTTTCAACACTTTGTTCCAATGAGTTGACACTGGATAGAGAGTTTGCTCCAAACACTTGCAAGCTGAATAAAGCTCAATCTGTCTTCCAAATGCAGTAAGCAACAGCTTTTGAGCTTGGAAAGTGAACAGCTGTGAAATGGAAGCTTTTATAGTACATTTGCAGCTGTTAAGTACAGAAATCATTCCATGCTGACACAACACCCGACCTCCTTACCTGACGGGATCCCCGAGCAGCAGGGAAGCCATTGGCGAACTCTAAAAATCTAAAGGTGAGCTTAAAATACTATTTAATTGCCTCTTAACAATCTCTCTAATGATATAAATTGCCTCCCCCACCACTTGATGTCGGGTCTGTTCAGCGATGATAGACCCGACATCTGGGAGACTAGCGTGGAGGCGGGTTAACAATGGGTTCCCTACCCATTGTCAAAAAAAAAATTTCCCAACAGGGAAAAATAGTAAAAAGTTAAAATTAAAGGTGCTATATCTGAATGCATGAAGCATTCGTAACAAGATAGATGAATTAATGGCACAAATAGAGATAAATGGGTTTAATCTAGTAGCCATTACTGAGATGTGGTTATAAAGGGTGACCAAGGTTGGGAACTAAATATTCCAGGATACTTGACTTTTAGAAAATACAGGCAAAATGGAAAAGGAAGTGGGGTAGCCCTGATAATAAAGGATGAGATAAAGGCAGTGGGAGAAAGGATCTTAGCCCAGAAAATCAGGATGTAGAATCAGTATGAGTGGAGCTAAGAAATAATAAAGGGCAGAAAAAATTGGTGAGAGTAGTTTATAGGCCCCCTAACAGTAATCATAGTATTGGACAGAGTATAAATCAGGTAATTAGAGGAGCATGTAACAAGGGTAACAAGGAGCATGTAGACTGGACAAACCAAATTGGCAAAAGTAGCTTGGAGGATGAGTTCATGGAATGCATTCGAGACAATTTTCTAGAACAATATGTCGAGGAACCAACTAGGGAACAAGCTATTTTAGATCTAGTGTTGTGCAATGAGACAGGGTTAATTAGTAATCTTAAAGGATCCTCTGAGGAAGAATGATCATAATATGATAGAATTTCATATTAAGTTTGAGAGTGATGTGGTTAAGTCCGAATCTAGGGTCTTAAATTTAAACAAAGCCAATCACGGAGGTATGAGGGGCGAGTTGGCTGAAGTAGATTGGGAAATTAAGCTGTGAGGAGGACGCAAAGACACTGCAAAGGGATATAGACCGGTTAAGTGATTGGGCAAGAAGGTGGCAGATGGAGTATAATGTGGGGAAGTGTGAAATTATCCACTTTCTTTGGAAGAATGGAAAAGCAGAATATTTTTTAGAAGGTGAGAGACTAGTAAATGCTGGTATTCAGAGGAATTTGGGTGTTCTTGTACACAAATCACAGAAAGTTAACATGCAGGTACAGCAAGCAATTAGGAAGGCAAATGGTATGTTGGCCTTCATTGCAAGAGGATTTGTGTACAGGAGCAAGGATGTCTTACTACAGTTATACAGGGCCTTGGTGAGACCACATCTGGAGTACTGAGTGCAGTTTTGGTCTCCTTACCTAAGAAAGGTTATACTTGCCATAGAGGGAGTGCAGCGAAGGTTCACCAGACTGATTCCTGGGATGGCAGGACTGTCGTATGAGGAGAGATTGGGTCGACTAGGCCTGTATTCACTAGAGTTTAGAAGAATGAGAGGGGATCTCATTGAAACGTATAAAATTCTGACAGGGCTAGACAGACTGGATGCAGGGAAGATGTTTCCCCTGGCTGGGGGGTCTAGAACAAGGGGTTACAGTCTCAGGATACGGGGTAGGACATTTAGGACTGAGATGAGGAGAAATTTCTTCACTCAGAGGGTGGTGAACCTGTGGAATTCTCTACCACAGAAGGCTGTGGAGGCCAAGTCACTGAATATATTTAAGAAGGAGATAGATAGATTTCTAGATACAAGGGGCATCAAGGAGTATGGGGAGTGAGCGGGAATATGGTATTGAGATAGAGGATCAGCCATGATCATATTGCATGGCGGAGAAGGCTCGAAGGGCCAAATGGCCTACTCCTGCTCCTATTTTTGTATGTTTTCTATGTTTCGATGTTTCTACCCTGTCAAGCCCTGTAAGAATTTTGTATGTTTCAATCAGATCACCTCTCATTCTTCTAAACTCTAGAGAATATAGGCCTAGTCTACTCAATCTCTCCTCCCAGGAACCAGTCTGGTGAACCTTCGTTGCACTCCCTCTGTGGCAAGTATATCCTTCCTTCGGTTAGGAGACCAAAACTGTACACAGTGAGGTGCTGAGATCATAAACAGAGCTCTGTCTAGGCTGGCACTACTGCAAAAAGCAAAGAAAATGAAATGTGAGTGGTTTCCAGGTAACAGCAGGGCTGGCTGGTGGTTGTTCCTATAATGCAGTAGAAAATGGTTTAGACAGCATTTACTTCACTATAAGCCCAGTGCTCCTGGAGTGAGCCTTTGTCCTGGTGGTGACAGCAGAATTACATGCTTTGGCAGGATCTGCACTGAAGACTTACATTTATATCTATTTTATCCTGGAATAAAGTGTATACAAATAAGGTTATTATAATAACATAACAAAAGACTCAGAATAAGCGAGACTGTTCTTAAATATGGAGAAGAAACTGAAAATAGAAATACATATTTTTGGGAAATTGTAAATATTATTGAAGTTCTTAAAAGGAAAGTCTGTAAAATGATAGATTAATTTACAAAGAAGTATAGCCCTTTCCTTAAACTAAAATGTATTGTAGGCAACTATTGAACACTTCAGCAACCATAGTGAAGTGTATAGCTGTGTTTATAATAATGTAGGCAGCATAATATAAGCAGCTGGAACTTAATTGCCCGGATTTTGCAGTAACAATAACGGTGAGACTATCAGCGCTCACCGTTATTATGGAGTAAATCGGACAGCAACTTCTGGCGTCCGTACATGTGCTGTAAAACACGGAAATCAGGAAGTTGCTGTCCGAGTTGCTCTGCTCCTCCACAAGCTTCTCTACACCGGTACTTCTCCGATAGACTCAGCATTGAAATACATGGAAGGCCGTGAAGTTGTGGTACTTACCCACTAGTTACCCACTAAACACGCCACAAAAAGTTAGGGCTGATCCATTCAAGTATAAATGAATTTTTAATGGCATGATACGCCAAACAACCTCTCTGGAACTGAAAATTAACTTTTACAAGTGCGGAGTCTCATTCCTTCAGACTTTAATTATTGTTATAGATTTTTTCAAAATTAAAAATTATATTTTTTTAAAACTTTTTTTCTTGTCTCTTTTATCTCTCTCTCTCTCAATCTCATCTTTCTTTCCCTCTCCTTATTTTGCTTTCTGTACATGATTTTACATTGAATTAAATATTCTAACTAACACTTCCTGGTTTGGACTGCGTGGCTCAGTGAGGATTCTTCAATCTGATTGGTTGAGGAGACACGCTGTTGCTTGGCCTGTTCACACAGCTCCCAGATCCCCTGTAGAGGGCGCTGTGCTGTATCAGATGCCCGATGACAGTGGGGGGAATTTTTCAAGGTGTCAGCAGGTGTGTTCGATGGTGGGTCCAGTGGTAAAAAAAAAAATTTGACAGCGGTTCAGGGAACCCGCTGTCAACCCGCCACCACACGATGTCGGTCTGTTAATGCTGAACAGACCCGACACACAGCGGCGGGGGAGGCAATTTAGGTCATTATGACCTTGTTAAAAAGTATTTTGAGCTCACCGTTAAATTTTACGAGATCACCCATGGGTTCCATACTGCTCGGGGATCACATCAATAAAGGAGGTCGGGAGTTGTGTTACAATTAAATCATCTATTTACTTGAGAGCTGCAAATGTGGTATAAAAGCTCCCATCTCATAGCTGTTCACTTTCCAAGCTCAGAAGCTGTTGCTTACTGCATTTGGAAGACAGATTGAGCTTTATGCAGGTTGCAAGTGTTTGGAGTAAACTCTGTATCCAGTGTCACCTCATTGGAACAACCTCTCTCACCACTGACAGATCGCTTCTGTCATCCCTACTTCACCTGCCATCTATTACATTAGCATCGGTGCCCTTGAAACTATCTCACCTTGGTCCTCAGAATCCCACCACGATCAGCCCCAACACCAGCAGCACCAGGCACACCAGCAACACCAACAACAACACCAACCTTCTCCGCAATCAACTGATGCTGCACAGGACAGAGGGCATCAGCACCCAACAACATTGCTGCCCAAGCCATTCCTTTCACACTCATCACCATTGTGGGGGTTACCATTATGTCTCACCATTCACTGCAACTCACTAAGCCACTTCCACAGGTGCACACAAATCTGTCCAAGAACGCAAAGTGTTGAAAATAAAGGTTTCAATGTTTGACAGCACATTAACAGAAACTTCACATGAACATTGGCTAAAACATCCAAGTGCCTACCCTTGTGTGTTGTTAGTTGGTATGATTGCACTAGGATGAGGGTGAGTGTGAGGGGTGGCTAGTGAGATGGGGAAGTGATAAGGTAGATAGAGAGGGATGGGTGGAGGCGCAAGGTAAGTTGGTGTGAGTAAGGATGTGCAGGAGTAGGGTAGGGAAGGCAGAGTGATGGGGATCTGATGAGCGGCAAAGCAGGATGAGGTTGAGTGTGGCTTTGCAGTAACATTTTGTGATCTACTGAGATCATTGAAAGATTTGTGCCACTGCAGCCTGGTCCTCCTGATGACATCCCTGCTTGTGCCCTCCTGTGCAATGTGCAACCAGGCTGTGTTGGTCTCCTGGGGAGAAGGGAAGAGAATCTCCCTGTGTGCTGTGATTCCCTCCATAAGCATATGGAGGGATTCATGGGAGAGCCTGGGTGCAGCCGTGCACCTCTGTGCAGTTCTTGTCAGTATTTGCAGCACCTCAATGCTGTAGAACACTGACAACACAACTGTCAAAATAAATTTGGGCATGGTCCCTTTAAGGAAACCGGCTGATGACGTGTCATCAAATGACATCATCAGACCCGCTTCCTTCAATTGGCCGGCAAGCGCGCTGGGCGGGGTTAACAAGCCCAATCAAAGTAAAATCACTTTGGACAGTGGACTGGAACCAGCAGCGAGGCCAGGACCCGCCACTGACCCCGGCCACACCAGACCCACCGAGGTCGGGGAAATCGCAGCCAGTAAGTTGCTGATCAAAAGCCCACAAAATGTTTGTGAGCAGCTGTAAGCGTAATGAATGGCGAGCGCTGGTTGTTTGCCGCTGACCTCAAAATCCAGACAATAGCACCTGAAAAGTTGAAGGAATTATCATATTTCATGCTTCTATATATTATTTGTAATAGTGATTCCTGAATGGACTCTAAGAAGAATGTGTAATCAAACTTCAGTGCTCCACAATTTTCCCACCGATGTTCAATCTGTTGAAATAGTTAAAAATTTCAAGTGAATAAGAACTGATCTAATCAGACCCCAGTATTATACAAGGCTCATCACACAGTGTGGCTGAACTGTGTATTATTTTGATCCTAGAAGATGAAAGAAAGCGCTGCAGCCATTACATACACTCTTGCCTCAAACTGCAGCCTCAAGCAACATGACAGCAAAAAACAAATCCTCCCTCCAAGCAGCAGAAAAACAGTACCCTCCCCCATTAACATACAATTCACTAGTTTCAAAACTTACAGTATATTCTAATATCCTGACAAAAGGATGTATCAAACAGCAAAATGCATCCTCCTCCACAACACTCTTCAAACCTTGAAAAGCAAAACAAAGAGGCTCTGCTTTAATGTCCAAAAACAACGTTGCTGCACTTTTCACTCTTAAGATGTCTGACCTAGTTCCAGTTGCCATTGTGTATCCTTCCTCAGCACATTATCCAAAGGGCCCAGCACGATTCCACACAAACCAGAACCCTCGCTGAAACTAAAATACAACAAAAATCAACATCAAATAAACTGAAGAACGAATTGCCTGGTGAGAATGGGTGAAAGGGTGTGCTACCTATTGAGACAGTGAATACATCGCTATTGCCATCAAGTATCTTCTAATTAGTGACCTGACGGGAGTAAACTTAATAGAAATGGTCAAAATGATGGTAACTTAATGTGACCATTCTTATTAATGCTGTATTTTTTTTTAATGATTTATACCATCCTGAATTTGTCCAGAAACAAACATTATTTTTAATCGTAATGAATGATGCATGTGACAAGGTAATTCAACTCTGAATAATATTTCCATTGCAACATTTTTTTTAAAGATAAAGGGGTGGGGCGCAAAGACTGTGATGCGGCCACAACGCGTGCCCAAACTGAGATGTCCAAAGCCGACCTCAAAATTGGGCCCCGAGTGTGATCTAACTACCAGGATGGTAGCAGGCAAACTAAATGGACCTTGGTCTTTTCTCGTCTAGCAATTCCTATGTTCTTCCTGGCCTATCAAGGCAAAATGCCCATTTAAGATCGCAATGGTTTTCTCAATGACCAATCTGGTCGAGGCACCTTCCCCACTGTAGCACAGCTGGACTGCTGTCCTTGCAACACCTGGAGTAGTCATTATCCAATGGCAGCAAGGGGTCCACTTTGTCACTACATTGTCACCATCTGTTCACATGTTTATCTTCCTTGACAAGCCGAGGAAGGGAATAATTCTTAAGGATGAATGCATCATGGCAACTTCCAGCAAATCACGCCTATGCTCCTATGTATATGGAAGAATTCCCCAGCTCTCCTGGACAGTGCATCAGTCACCTGATAAATACGTGCCTGGTCGGCAGCCTGGCTGATATTGCAGAGATACCCTGTGGTTGCTTGCAATTACCAGGCGCCATAAAAGTTGAGTGTGGTCGTATGTAACTCCTTTATTCAAAAAGGGAGGGAGACAGAAAGCTGGAAACAACAGGCCAGTTAGCTTAACATCTGTCCTAGGGAAGATGTTAGAAGCTATTATTAAAGACGTTATAGCAGGGCACTTAGAAAAGTTCAAAGTAATCAGGCAGAGTCAACATGGTTTTGTGCAAGGGAAATCATGTTTAACCAATTTATTGGAGTTCTTTGAGGATAAAGGATAAAGGGGAATCGGTGGATGTACTGTACTTAGATTTCCAGAAGGCATTTGATAAGGTGCCACATCAAAGGTTATTGCAGAAAATAAAAGCTCATGGTGTAGGGGGTAACATATTCGCATGGATAGAAGATTGGCTAGCTAACAGGAAACAGAGAGTATGCATAAATGGGTCATTTTCTGATTGGCAAGATATAACGAGGGATCAGTGCTGGGGCCTCAACTTTTTACAATTTATATAAATGACTTGGATGAAGGGACCGAAGGTATGGTTGCTAAATTTGCTGATGACACAAAGATAGGTAGGAAAGTAAATTGTGAAGAGGACATAAGGAGGCTACAAAGGGATATAGATAGGTTAAGTGAGTGGGCAAAGATCTGGCAAATGGAGTATAATGTGGGAAAATGTGAAGTTGTCCATTTTGGCAGGAAGAATAAAAAAGAAGCATATGATCTAAATGGTGAGAGATTGCAGAGCTCTGAGATGCAGAGGGATCTGGGTGTCCTAGTGCATGAATCGCAAAAGGTTACTATGCAGGTACAGCAAGTAATTAGGAAAGCTAATAGAATGTTATCGTTTATTGCAAGGGGAATTGAATACAAAAGTAGGGAGGTTATGCTTCAGTTATACAGGGCATTGGTGAGAACACACCTGGAGTACTGTGTACAGTATTGGTCTCCTTATTTAAGAAAGGATGTAAATGCGTTGGAAGCAGTTCAGAGAAAGTTTACTAGACTAATACCTGGAATGGGCAGGTTGTCTTATGAGGAAAGGTTGGACAGGCTAGGCTTGTATCCGCTGGAGTTTAGAAGAGTAAGAGGTGACTTGATTGAAACATATAAGATCCTGAGGGGTCTGGACAGGGTGGATGTGGAGAGGATGTTTCCTCTTGTGGGAGAATCTAGAACCAGGGGTCACTGTTTAAAAATAAGAGGTCGCCCATTTAAGACAGAGATGAGGAGAAACTTTTTCTCATAGAGGGTCGTGAGTCTTTGGAACTCTCTTCCTCAGAGGGCGGTGGAAGCAGAGTCTTTGAATATTTTTAAGGCAGAGGTAGATAGATTCTTGGTAAGCAACGGGGTGAAAAGTTATCGGGGTGAGGCGGGAATGTGGAATAATCGGATTAGCCATGATCTTACTGAATGGCGGAGCAGACTCGAAGGGCCGAGTGGCCTACTCCTGCTCCTAATTTGTATGTTCGTATGTGACCTTCACAGCCACAGGCAGAACTGTGCGGGTAGGTGATCTTGGCTAATAAAACCAGAAAATGCTGGAAATACTCAGCAGGTCAGGCAGCATATGTGGAGAGAGAAACAGAGTTAACGTTTCAGGTTGATGACCCTTCGTCAGAACTGGAAAAAGTTGGAGTAGTAACGGGTTTTTAAGCAAGTGTAAGTGCAGGGAGAGGGGGGAGGGGAGGAAAGAACAAAAGGGAAGGTCTGTGATAGGATGGAAGGCAGGAGAGATTAAGAGACAAAAGGGATGATGGTGCAAGGCAAAAGGAGATGGTACTGGGGCAAGTTAAGAAACAAAAGATGACTCTAGATGAAGTGTAAATGGCAATGGCAGGATGATCAACAGCTGCCACGTGAGAGAAAATAAATGATAGGGGCAGAGGTTATGGTCTTGGCCACAGGTATTCTTGTAACAGCTGGCACAGCTGCCGTATTGCTTCTTTGGTGAAGCGCAGTCCGCTAACTCAGAGCTCTGCACTAAAGTCTTCATAGGATCTGTGTGGCCTGTAAACCTTAGGGGGTCATACCTTAAAGGGGGCATCTTCCTTAAATGATGCCTCACTCTCTTTTTCTCCAATACTTAAATTTAGTTTTGGTTGCTAGAGGAATGTGTCAATTATATTGTCAGGCATGAAAAGTTACAAATGTTCAATTGAACAGTGTCTTTTCAAGGCTGTAATTAATTTCTAATTTTCTAAGAAAGTGCAAGCTTTTTATTAACATTTTAAAAAATTACAGAAGTATTTATATTAAATCACAGAGGGTTTGCTATGCTTCCAACACACTGTGTGTCATCAACTGACAGTAAATTTACTGCTGTTCAGTAAACTAAACCGGCAGCTGTGAATTCCAGCTGTACGATTCCAAGAAACAAATGAGTACCCTTCATTATTTTGCTTTTAATAAGCTGGCAATACATTTTATGGTCAGTCTTGTGTTGTTTAGTTAGTCAGTAGAAAATAAATTGTCGTGGATTTTGATAATCGGGGGGCAGTACTGTGTGGTGGGGAAATCCACGACAAGGCCTTGAACAACGTGGACCACTTTCCATACCTCGGAAGCCTACTGTCAACAAGGGCAGACGTCGATGACGAAGTCCAACATCGCCTTCAGTGTGCCAGTGCAGCCTTCGGTCGCCTGAGGAAGAGAGTATTTGAAGACCAGGACCTCAAACCCAGCACTAAGCTCATGGTCTACAGAGCAGCAGTGATACCCGCCCTGCTGTATGCCTCACAGACATGGACCATGTACAGCAGGCACCTCAAAGCACTGGAGAGGTACCAACAACGCTGCCTCCGCAAGATCCTGCAAATCAATTGGCAGGATAGGTGCACCAACGTCAGTGTTCTCGCTCAGGCCAACATCCCCAGCATCGAAGCTTTGACCACGCTCGATCAGCTCCGATGGACGGGCCACATCGTCCGCATGCCTGATACGAGACTCCCAAAACAAGCGCTCTACTCGGAGCTCCGACACGGCAAGAGAGCTCCAGGTGGGCAGAGGAAACGCTTCAAGGACACCCTCAAAGCCTCCTTGAGAAAGTGTAATATCCCCACCAACACCTGGGAATCCCTGGCCCAAGACCGCACAAAGTGGAGGAGAAGCATCCGGGAAGGCGCCGAACACCTTGAGTCTCTTCGTCGGGAGCAAGCGGAAGCCAAGCGCAGGCAGCGCAAGGAGCACACGTCAACCCAAGCACCCCACCCACCCATCCCTTCAACCACCGTCTGCCCCACCTATGACAGAGACTGTAGGTCCCGCATTGGACTCATCAGTCACCTGAGAACTCATTTTTAATGTGGAAGCAAGTCATCCTCGGTTCCGAGGGACTGCCTAAGAAGAAGAAGAAGAGAAAAGATATATTGGTTTGTCAGTAAAAGGGCTCTCATCTGTTGACAACTGAGTCTGCTGTGCTTAACCTGAAGAAATGCTTCACAGCAAGCTCACCATGAATACCTTGCTGTACTTTACACCGAAATCAATAGAGATAAGTGAGTTATATTAGATTTGATCTGTGATACTCAGAGACTAGAGGGAGACTTGTTCCAAAGTATATATGTTTATTATAGTTACAAAAGAAGCTACAATACAAGAAGTAAAGAAATTAAAATACAAAGATTATACTTATAGCATAGTCAGTTAATGACAGATACAACCTGTTAATATCTACAAGGTTTTCAGGTGATCAATCTTGAATGGCCTTGCCTTGAGCATGTCCAATTTTGCTCCGAGAACATTCTAATATCTATGTTCTAAGTTCAGGCTTATATACTGTTAAAAGCACCCTTATTCCGAATGGTCCTTCTTCCCCGGGAGGCCTCCCATCAATCGTTTTCTTTGTCTCTCGCCAAACAGACTATTTCCTCAGCCAATATGAGGCATTTCTATTACCTCATCCGAGATCACACCCAGTCTCTGACTTCCCAAATCACCTGAAAATTATCCTTTTAAACATAAGGTAATAAGAATGCCTCATTTACTTGGAATGACAAAGTTTCAATCTTTAGTTGCTTAATTAAACTACAATATTTATATAAAAAGACTTATTCTAAAATGGAAACTTTATTCTAAAATTGAAGCCTGGAAAAGCATTTTTCTTACACCATGGCCACGATTTACCCTACCTTGGCGGGTCCGTGGTGGCAGGTCTCGGCCCCACTGCTGGCTCCATCCCAGTCTCCAAAATGACTTTCTGATGATTGGGCTTGTTAAGCTCGCCCAGTGCGTTACCCGGCCAATTGAAGGAAGTGGGTCTGATGACGTCATTCATGATGTGTCATCAGCCAGTTTCCTTAAAGGGACCATGCCCAAATTGATTTTGACAGTTGTGCTGTCAGTGTTCTACAGCATTAAGGTGCTGTAAACACTGACAAGCACTGCACAGAGGTGGCTCTCCCATGACTCCCTCCATATGCTTATGCAGGGAGTCACAGCACGCAGGGAGGTTCTCTTCCCTTCCCATGGGCGGAAGAGACCTCCCCAGGACACCAACGCAGTCTGGTTGCACATTGCACAGGAGGACACAAGCAGGGATGTGGTCAGGAGTCCCTGGCTGCAGTGGCACAAACCTTTCAATGATCTCAGCAGATCAGGAAACGTTACTGCAAAGCTACACTCAACCTCATCCTGCTGTGCCACTCATCACATCCCCATCACTCTGCCTTCCCTACCCTACTTTTGCACATCCTTACTCACACCAACTTACCTTGCACCTCCACCCATCCCTCTGTCTATATCTACATTATCACATTCCCATCTCACTAGCCACCCCTCACACTCACACTCATCCTAGTGCAATCATACCAACTAACAACACACAAGGGTAGGCACGTGGGTGTTTTAGCTAATGTTCATGTGAAGTTTCTGTTAATGTGCTGTCAAACATTGAAATCTTTATTTTCAACACTTTGCGTTCTTGGACAGATTTGTGTGCACCTTAGGAAGTGTTGCAGTGAATGGTGAGACATAATGGTACCATCCGCAATGGTGATGAGTGTGAAAGGAATGGCTTGGGCATTGTAGGGCTGCTTTATGGTGTTGGTCTGGGGTGGTGCCAACCTGGCGCATCATGTGGCAGCCAGGGTGTACAGCATCAAGTGAAGTAAATCTGGCCATGGTGAGGCCATCCCTGGCCTCCCGGGCAGCAATGTGGTTGGGCGCTGATGCCCTCTGTCCTGTACAGCGTCAGGTGATTGCGCAGAAGGTTGGTGTTGTTGTTGGTGCTGCTGGTGTACCTGGTGATGCTGGTGTTGGGGCTGATGGTGGTGGGATTCTGAGGACCAAGGTGAGAGAGTTTCAAGGGCACCTATGCTGATGGAATAGATGGCAGGTGAAGTAGAGATGACAGAAGTGATCTTTCAATTGTGGGAAAGATAATGAGGTCAGAGTGGATGGAGACTTGTGTAAAGACTTGCAGCATTCTGAATCTGTAGTGGAAATGCAGTTTAGAGAAGCTAGTGGTTAAGGGAACATTTCTCAATCAGCTGGAAGCTTTGACTTGATATTTGAAGCTGTCAACTCATCAGCTGATTCAATGGCAAGTGACCTCCCACCTCAGCTTCACAGACGAGGTCTAGACACAGAGGGAAACTGGTGGGCGACCTGTCAAATCCAAAAAGCTGGGAAAAAAACATTGATACGTGGCTATAAACAAGCCACTAATGATTTTAATTGCCTCCCCCGCCGCTGCCTGTCGGGTCTGCTCAGCGCTCGCAGACCCGACATCGGGAAAGTCCAGTGTGCGCGTTTTGACAGCAGGTTCCCGACCCGCTGTCAATCATTTTAAATTTAACAGCTGACCCACCACCCATCCCGTCCACTGAGCGCCGGCAAAATTCCAGCCCATGTGTTCAAACAGAACTTGAATGTTTGGCCCCCAACTTAAAGCAGCTGTAAAATATAGTTTATTCCATCCTATCACAGACCTTCCCTTTTGTTCTTTCCTCCCCTCCCCCCTCTCCCTGCCCCTGCACTTGCTTAAAAACCTGTTCCATCTCCAGCTTTTTCCAGTTCTGACGAAGGGTCATCGACCTGAAAGGTTAACTCTGTTTCTCTCTCCACAGATGCTGCCTGACCTGCTGAGTAGTTCCAGCATTTTCTGTTTTTATGTAAAATATAGTTGACTGTTTAAATTTATTTTGAAGAATTAAAATCCTACTGAAGCCTGACTGAGCTTAAGATTGTATTGAAGGCATTACGGCAACCATAGTGAAGCCTACTGGCAACAATTTCTGCTGAAAATAACCTGATCAAATAAATGTTTAATTATCTCCAAATATGATGTTGGCTTCATAAATGTTCATAAATATTTACAATGGATAAAAATGATGCATTTGAATTGTAATTTTTTTGTATGAAATTTATTCATAATTTATTATAAAACAATTTGGGGGAGAAATTCAGTACCTTAGCGCCTCCAGTTAGCGCCTGGTGGGGGCACTAATGTGGCGCTGAGGCAGTAGTGCCGCGGCAAGGCGAATCTAGCACCGCACGCCAAATTCGGCCCCCCCCACCCCTGTAGCGCAGCTGCTATGAGTTAGCGCCGGGGACTTCAGCGCCAGGCAAATCATGATGTCAGTGAGCGTGCAACACTCATTGGGTGCCCAATCTGCCAAATTGAGTAACGCCCCCTGCCTTAGCGCCTCGCCCCGACAGCGACAGGGAGAGGAGGCGTCAAGCAGGCGATGCCGGCTCCAGGGGTGCTACTTAAAGGGATCATGAGTAATGAGTCACAGCTCTCAGGTTGTGCTGTTTCCCTGCTTCCTTGTCAGTTTGACATTGTGCAACAGTTTAAATCAATCATTTAAAGGTTGTTTAGTCTCCGGAGTGTTGTGGCTACTAAAAATTAGTTACATTTATTCTCACAAAATATCAAAGTGCTGCATTTCCTTACATTAATGGGGGTTGTACTGACAGTCGACCTGGCCCTCCAGGATCTACTGCGGAGAGAGCGCAGGCAGCGAGAACGATTGGAACATGTGGCCAGAGGGAGGAGGAGGGCCACCAGGGCTCTCAACACGAGGCCTTACCCTCCGAGGGTCTTCCGACAGCAATTCTCCGACCTCCAATTAAGCCAAGAGCAGTGTCTTAGAAGGTTCCACTTCAGCAAGGAGGTGGTCACAGAACTCCGCCACCTCCTACAACCAGAACGCTAGCCTCAGATCAGGTCGACCATGGTTCTTTCGGTGGCAGTCAAGGTCACCGTCGCCCTCAATTTCTTCGCCAGCGGATCCTTCCAGTCTGCAACAGGAGATATAGCAAACATCTCACAGTTTGCCGTCCGTCGCTGAATCTGGGAGGTCACAGAGGCTCTCTACAGTAGGAGAAGAGTCTACATTTCCTTCCCCATCACCAGGGAGAAGCAGGACGAATGTGCATGTGGCTTTGCCAGGATAGTGGGATTCCCCATGGTGCAGGGAGCCATTGACTGCACCCATGTGGCTTTGCGGGCACCGCATAACAATCCTGAAATCTTCCGTAACTGCAAAGGCTACCACTCACTTAATGTCCAGTTAGTGTGCGAAAACGAATCCTCAATGTCAATGCCCACTATCTTGGCAGTAGCCACGATGCCTTCATCCTGTGGCAGCACTCTTCCAGCCACCACATCAAACTCGCAGCTGGCTGGTCGGAGACAAGGGCTATCCACTCTCCACCTGGCTCATTACTCCCCTCTGCAACCCCAGCACTCCTGCTCAGCACTCATATAATGAGAACCATGCTGCTACCAGGAACATCATTGAGCAGACCATCGGGGTGCTCAAGCAACGCTTCTGCTGCCTTGACCACTCTGGAGGAGACCTCCAGTACTCACCGGAGCGGGTGTCCCATTTCATCATGGTCTGCTGCATGCTCCACAACTTGGCCATCATGAGGGCCCAGTCCTTGCCAGCAGGGATTGCGGGACCACCTCAAGTGGAGGAAGAGGGAGAGGAGGAGGAGGAAGAGGAGGAAGAGGATGAGGAGGAGGAGGACAAGGAAGAGCAGGAGGAGGGGGAGGAGGAACAAGAGCGAGGGAGGAGGCAGCCACTCAATCGGCCTTCGAGTAAATTGAACCCCAGATCCCCGTTGCTCACCACATCCCCATCATTCCATCCCTGTCACAGGCCATATCACAGTGCACAGCTGAAATGAGATACACCACAAAATCATCCAAAGCCAATTAATAAATTTATCACTAATCAGTGAACACATATTTACAACAACAATATTTACTATTCACCCTTGTGCAAGCCCTTAGTGCCTCTTGTTACTGTGCCTTTGCCTACTCTAGTGCCCCTACAAAGTGTTGGCCCAGTGGCTGCAGCACGGCGGGTGGAAGGCTGCTGAGTGTCCGTGCGGGAGACTTCAGATGGCCTTGCAGGATGTCCTTGAACTAGCAGGCCCGGCTGTAGACTGCACCACCTCAGGCTGGGCGGCGGCAGTCTGAGCTGGCTGGATGACAGGCAGCAACAAGGGCAATGGTGGAGTGGCAGCGGTGGGAGCAGGAATGCTGTCATCCTGAGAGAGGACAGCAGCTTCCTGCTCCACTGACCCACTGCCACTCCCCCGGGGCAGCACCTCAGCATTCCTAGCAATCTGCTGGAACACAGATTGCTGGCCTGCTGTGACACTGTGAAAGCCCCGGTCGATGGTGGTAGACCCAGCCATGATGGCAGCAGTCAGAGCTTGCGTGACATCAAGCTGAGACTGCATGAGAGCAGACTGAGATTGAATGGCACCAAGCATAGACTGCATTACAGCACTAAGACGTTGCGTCGCTTCCGCCTGTGCTGCAATGGAAGCTGCCAGATCGCCCATCACACACGGAATCAGGTCTGGGTCGCCACGGTCTCTCTAGTTGTCGACCATCCTTTGCAGACTGGAAATGATGGGCTCCATCGTGTGCGCAGAGCCTTGTGCAATGTTGGAGGCGGACTCCTCCACGCTCCATACCATTGCCGATAGGCTCTCGGGTACCCTTGCCATTGCACCTATCAGCTGCGTGTGCATGCCCATCACCCTTCTTCTAAAGGCCTCCCCATCGACGTCCTCATCTGAGCCCTGTGCAGCAGAATTCATGTGCGAACTCGCCCTCTGGGGAGCTGGCCCTGAACTACCCTTGCCCCCTGGCCTTGCTGCAGCCCGCTCGTTGCCGGTGCATTATCCTGTGTAGATCCTGCTACTATACTAGCCTCTAAAGAACATGTAGTGCCAGTGTCTGAGCTGGAGCCTGTGGGTGAGACATGCAGTGACGCAATGTCTTCTTCCTCCTCCTCTTCTCCCACATCGCTCTCAACAGTGCCCTCAGGGACAGGCTGCTCCAGTGCTTGCTCATTATTTGAAAGCATAAAGGCACGAGAGACGGGTTAAGGTGAGGGGAGGGGGGCCGGAAGGGAGTAATGCAAGCATACAGCATGATTAGCTAGAAAGTGGGAAAGGCTTCTGGGGTGAGGGGGAAGTGGATGTGAGAAGATACCGTTGTTGTCCCCAAGAGGGTCAACGTCACCGGTGGCCACGGCGCCCACACCTGGTGCCCAATAATCTCCAGCACTGTATTCTCCAGCACAGACAGTGATTGGGTGTCGGCTTGTCCCCCGCCTGTGCGCTCCTGCTCCCTCCTGTTGTGAGCCACCTTGGCCTGCAAGAGAGAGGAAAGTGTGTGAGTGAGTGTGGAGCAATGTGTTTGGGAGATGTGCCTGCCATAGTTGAATAGCTGTCATTGTGTGCAAGGTGTGAGATGTGGGTGTGAGTGTTGGTAGCTAGAGATTGTTGGTGGGTGAGTGCTGGGGGTGTGGTGCTTTGGGCAGTGTGTGCAGACTGTGGTTCAGATGGTGGTATGTCGCATTTGTTGAAGCATTGACTCACCCTGACCACCCGAGTGAGGTCGTTAAATTTTTTTCTGCACTTTGTATGGGTCCTGAGGACCACACTGCTGCCCGAGACCTGCTGGGCAACTTCTCTCCACATGGTGCGGAAAACGTGCGGCGAGGGCCTCCTGCCACTTGCCAGATAGAGCATCGCACTCCATCTCACCATAGCGGGCACCAACTCCTCCAATGCTTCGTTTGAAAATCTGCGGGTTCCCTCCCTGGTGCGTGGATCTACCATCATGAAACCTGCTTGAGTCGTCCGGCTCGTTGGGCTTGTCCTTCTGCTGATTGCTGACACAGGTTCACAGCCAGCAATGCTGAGAATGAGGTTCTGCAGCATGAATGAACCTCCCTTTAAGAACTGGAAAGAGCCTGTGGCAACGATGACTAGCAATTAGACTGCACCTGAAATTGGTCAGCGCTTTGAGTCTAACGCCACTGAGCTTGGTCATTAGCGCTTGATTCAGCGCTCCCATCCTTTCTTTGAGCGATGACAATGAATTTAGCGTGCAGCAAGATTCATTAGCGCCTGGCACGAAATCTCAAACTTTTCAGAAGTTAGCGCCCATTCCTGGGTGATAACGAATTTCTCGTCAAATCAAGCGCTACACACTTCTCTTAGGGCGCTAACGCGGAGAGCGGGGCTCTACCTTCAGAGCACTAATCGAGTTCAGGCGCTGTCAATTAGAAAGTCGTTAGACAGACTGGCGCCTTCCAGTTCTGAAAGGGGAGGTTCAATCATGCTGCACAGCCTCACTCTGATTATTGCTGCTTGTGAACTGGGCCTGCAAGGAGCTGCAAGCCTTCACTCAAAGAAGTCATGGCTGATCAGAGGCCCAGAGAGCGAGCTCGCTGGTTCAGCGACCACGCTTTGGAGGCTCTGGTCGCGGCCGTGGAACGCCGACGGGCAATGCTCTTCCCGGACACTGGCAGGAGGCCATTGCCACAGGCCTTTAGGAGGATGTGGAGGGAGGTGGCCAAGGATGTGTCAGCCAGGAGTGTGGTCCACAGAACTCTCACCCAGTGCCGGAAGAAATTCAACGACCTCACTCGGGTGGTCAGGGTGAGTACATGCTTCAAAAACCTCGACATCCCACCATCTCAACCTCACTCTGTTCACACACTGTATAAACCGCCACATCCCCAACACTCACCCACCAACTATGACCATCTACGAAAAGTCATATCCACATCTCACGCATTGCATACATTAACAGCTATTCAACTATGGTAGGCACATCTGCCAAACACATAGCTGCACACTCACTCACACGCTTTCCTTTTTCTTGGAGGCCAAGCTTGCTCACAACAGGAGGGAGCAGCTATGAATGGGAGGAGGTGAGGCGGACCTGCACCCACCCTTACAGACCTGGAGGAGCGAGTGGGGCGCATCATTGGGGCACAGGTCGTGGGCGCTGTGGCTGTCAGAGACTTCGACCCCCTTGAGGACAACAACGGTATGTTCATCACCTCTCCCTCTTCTCTCATACCACTTCCCCCTCACACCACAAGCCTTTCCCACTTTCCATCGAAGTATACTGTCTTCATTCCTTGCTCCCTTCCTGCCCCCCTCCCCTGACCTTAACCCCTCTCTTGTGCCTTTATGCTGTCAGATAATCAGCCACCAGCTGACCAGCCTGTCCCTCAACCTCCCAGTGGCAGCGACGCGGGAGAGGAGGAGGAAGAACAAGCCGAACCCTCATTGCCTGTGTCTCCTGAGGCGCTGGGTCTGATAATGGGGCCACGCGGTCGCTGGAGGGGAGCAGTGGAAATGGCTCTGATGTGGGTGAAGCTCCGGGACCCAGCGGGCTGCAGCAACGCCACGGGGAAAAGGAAGCTTGGGGGCCATCTCCCCAGAGGGTGAGTGCGCGTGCGAGTTCTGCTGCACAGGACTCAGATGAGGACCTCGATGTGGAGGCGTTGACCAGACGGGCGATGGGCATGCACACCGAGCTCATGGGTGCCCGAGAGCAGGGATGTACTGGCAAGGAGTGTGGAGGAGTCCACCTCCAACACTGCACTCAGCTCTGCTCACACCATTGAGCCCATCCTTGACGGTTTGCAAAAGATGGTCGAGTCGCAGAGAGACCGTGGGCACCCAGACCTCATGCCGCGTGTCATGGGTAAGGTGGCAGCAGCAATTGCATCACATGCCGAAGCAACGCAACGGCTTAGTGCTGTAATGGAGTCAGTGGCTGGTGCCATCCAATGCCACACTGCTCTCATGCAGACTCAGATTGATGCCACGCAAGCGCTGACTGCTGCCTTCATCGCTGGGTCGCACACAGTCCACCGGGGATCTGACGGTGCCGCAGCAGGCCAGCAATCTGTGCTCGAGCAGATTGCTCCGGATGCTGAGGTTCTGCCCCGGGGGAGTGGCAGTGTGTCGGTCGAGCAGGAAGGTGCTGTCCTCTCTCAGGATGACAGCATTCCTGCTGCCACCACTGCCACTCTGCCATTGCACTTGTCGCAGCCTGTAACCCGGCCATCCCAGACAGCTGCTGCCCATGCTGAGTTGGTGCAGTCTGCAGCCGGGCCTTCCAGGCCCAGAGCTGGTCAAGGGCGTCCTGCAAGGCCACCTGCAGTCTCTGGCTCCCAGACTCAGCAGCCTTCCACCAGCCTTGCTGCAGCCACTGGGGCCACATTACGGAGGAGCAGTAGGGTTGGGAGGGGGAACTCAAAAGGGGAGGGAAATTATTGAAGAAGGGGAAGTAAAGAATACTTTAGTAGCAAATGGGGGGAGTGTGTGTTAATAAATTGATGTGTTTGTAAATATATTGGGGTAAAAATTCACTTGGTTGCGCCTCCCGTTAGCGCCTTAAGAGGGCGCTAATGGGGCGTTAAGCCGCTAACGCCCGGGCGCAGCGCTGTTTGCGCCGCTCGAGAACTTAACTTGAGATTGTGCGGCGGCGCTAAAACTTACCGCTGCGACCACCTGCACGCGCAGATTGTGACGTCATTCCATGGTGCAACGCCCTTGGGGCGCCCCGGAGCGGAAATTGAGTGGCGCCCCCTGCCTTACCGCCTGGCGCTTCCAACGACCGGAAGACTGGAACGTTATCAATCGGTGTGGGGCTGGGGGGGGCGCTATTTAAAGGGGGCCTCTTCCTGTCTTTTTCTGTGGTCGACATTTATGCACCACTCGTTCTGAGAGAGAGAGAGAGATTCGGAGCGAGAGAGAGAGAGACTTCTACATTGACTCAACGCTTTGTGAGGTAGTTTTGCCTATTCATCCTAACTTTGTTGCTACTTTAGTTGCTGTACCTCATTACTTTTCTGGCAAAGAGAATATGGGGGCTGCAATGATTGGGGGCGTCGTCCTGCTCCAGCTGAATCGGAGGATACAGAGACGCAGACAGAGAGTGGCAATGATGGCCAGACGGAGGAGGGCCATCAGGCGCATGTACAGGAGAGCTTACCCTCCCAGGGTATATCGTGAACAGCTCTCCTACATCCATATGTCCGAGGAGCTGTGTTTGCGAAGGCTGCGATTCAGCAAGGAGGTGGTCACTGAGCTCTGCCACCTGCTGCAGCCAGATCTGCAGCCTCAGCTGAGGTCCAGGACGTCTCTGTCGGTGGCAGTGAAGGTCACAGTGGCTTTGAACTTCTACGCCACTGGTTCATTCCAAGCTGCTGTTGGGGACCTCGCCAATATCTCCCAGTTTGCGGTGCATCGCTGCATCCGGCAGGTCACCAATGCCCTCTTCAGAAGGAGACGAGACTTCATCTCTTTCCCTATGACCCCAGACAAGCAGCGTGACCGTGCTCTGGGCTTTGCGAGGGTAGCGGGCTTCCCCATGGTGCAGGGCGCCATTGACTGCACGCATGTGGCTTTGCGTGCTCCGCGAGAGAATGCAGAGGAATTCAGGAACAGAAAGGGGTTCCATTCCTTGAATGTGCAGTTGGTCTGTGACCACAGACAGGTGATACTCGCTGTCAATGCCCACTATCCGGGCAGCTGCCACGATGCTTTCATCCTGCGCCAGACTACTGTGGCAGAAGTTTTCGAGGCACCGCATCAGCCAGTTGGTTGGCTTCTCGGGGACAAGGGGTACGCATTGAGCACCTGGCTGATGACACCGCTCCGTACGCCAAACACCCCTGCTGAGCTGCGGTACAATGAAAGCCATCAAGCAACCAGGAACATTATTGAGCGCACAATCGGCGTGCTGAAACAACGGTTCCGCTGTCTGGACCATTCCGGAGGAGCCCTGCAGTACTCGCCTGAGCAAGTTTCGAACTTCGTAGTCGTGTGCTGCATGTTGCACAACATGGCAATCCTCAGGACCCAGCCAATGCCACCAGGCCTTGTAGCACCACCAGAGGAGGAGGAGGAAGAGGAGGAAGAGGACGAGGACGATGATCATCAGCAGCACCAAGGCAGGAGGGCGGCCCACAATGGTCAAACTGCAAGGGCCGTCCGTCAACGACTAATAGCAAGCCGCTTCTAGGGCCCCTGCCATTGCTACAAACACTAATCAACCCAGCACGCAACCCCTAAGCCGGCCAAGGCACCAATGATTCCAAACACCAGCCATGTATTTTGAATACAGAAACTTATTTATTTTACAAACTCTGTGTGTGTCAATTCCTCATGACAAACTCATAGAAATAAACACAAAAAAACAGTCAATAACATAACTGGTTCTCACAACCTGGAGATAATGTCCAAAACACGAAACAAAAGTTGGACCATGAACCTCGGCCTTTAATAAAAAAATGACCAGCATTTTGGCACACCTCCTACTTTTTGCCCTTCGAGGGTGATCTCCTTCCCTTGCGCACTTCCCCCCTTCTAACCCTACTGCTCCTCCGTAATGGGACCTCAGTGGCTGCAGCAAGGCTGGTGGAAGGCTGCTGCTCGTCAGACCCTGACACTGCAGATGCCCCTGAAGGACGGCCTCGACCACTTCTGGGCCTGGAGGGCCCGGCTGCAGACTGCACCAACTCTGCATGGGCGGCAGCAGTCTGTCCTACAGGCGGTGGCAAGTGCAGTGGAGAAGTGACAGTGTTGGCAGCAAGAATGCTGTCATCGTGAGAGAGGACAGCAACTCCCTGCTCGCCCGACACACTGGCACTCCCACGGGGCAGCACTTCAGCATCCGGAGCAATCTGCCGGAGAACAGATTGCTGGCCTGCTGCGGCGCGGTGACAGCCCCGGGGACATGTGCACGAACCATCGAGGTTGGCAGCAGTCTGTGCTCGCGTGGCCTCCATCTGAGTCTGTATGAGAGCAGTCAGAGGTGGGATCACGGCAGCCAGTGACTGAATTGCAGCACTAAGCGTTAGTGTGGCATCCGCCTGTGCTACAGCGAAGTGCTCCACACTCCTTGCCAGTGACTCAATGCATTCGGGCACCCTTCCCACTGCACCCATGAGCTCAGTGTGCATGCCCACCGCCTGGGTGTTCATTTCTGCAATCAGCCGCTCCTCCTCTGCGTCCATTGCAGTAGGAGTGTCTGGCATACTCTCCCTCTGGGGAGAAGGCCCCCGTTCTTCCCTACCCCCCCCATGGCGTTGCTGCAGCCCGCTGGGTCCTGGAGCTTCACCATCATCAGCCCCTTTCCCCCTGCTCCCCTCCGGGGAAGGCGTGTTCCCAGTGTGGGCATGGGCTTCCTCGGGAGAGGGTGGCACTGATGCTCTGGCTTCCTCTTCCTCCTCAGCTGCAGCATCACTCCCAGTGGCAGCTTCAGGGCCCGTCTCCTCAGCTGGTGAATCACCATCTGAAAGCAGGGAGGTACAAGAGTGGCTTTAGCGTGAGGACAGGGTGGCAGTAAGGGAGGAATAAGTGCAGCGAGTTAGCAAGTTGGATTGAAAGTGTCAAAGGCTGGTATTGTGAGGGACAAGTGGAAGGACAGAGGACAAAAAGGTGATGACCTTACCATTGCTGTCCACAACGGGGTCGGCGTCTCCAGTGGCGACGGGACCGATCACCCGGCTTGCCACAATCCTGTGGACGCGCTCCTCCAGATCGCTGAGGGGTTGCAGCTGAAGCCGCCCTCCACCCGTCCGTTGCTGCTGTCTCCGATTATGAGCCAGCTTAGCCTGCAAGAAAAAGGACAGCATCTGAGTAAATATACAGCCATGGTCCTGCCTGATGTGCCTCCCATAGCTGAATAGCCCTTACAATATACAGCCATGGTCCTGCCTGATGTGCCTCCCATAGGTGAATAGCCCTTACAATATACAGCCATGGTCTTGCCTGATGTGCCTCCCATAGGTGAATAGCCCTTACAATATACAGCCATGGTCTTGCCTGATGTGCCTCCCATAGGTGAATAGCCCTTACTGTATGCAAAGTGTGGAATGTGTGTGTGTGTTTGATGAAAGGGCCATAGGTGTTGGATGAGTTTTGTGCATTGGGGTTTTAAGACCCTCTGGCCATAGAGTGAGGTTGAGATGGAGGGATGGAGAGGTATTGAGAAAAAGCCACTCACCCTGACGACCCGAGTGAGGTCGTTGAACTTTTTGCGGCATTGAGTATGGGTCCTGGGCACCATGCTCCTGGAGGAGACGCTCTGAGCCACCTCCCTCCACACTCTTCTGAACTCGCGTGGCAAAGGCCTCCTGCCACTCTCAGGGAAGAGTATACATCGTCTGTGCTCCACTGCGTCAACCAGAGCATCCAAGGCCCGCTCGGTGAAGCGATGAGCGCGTTCTCTCACCCTCTCCATGCTTGGCAGCAAAATGGATTACAGGTCTCTCCAGGCTGAGATTCAAGGCTGCAATGAGCAGGGTGTGGCTGGGGAGCAAGTGCCCCCCCCCCGCTTTAAGAAGTGGCCGGCGCCAGTGTGTCTGTGTTCCCTCGCTAACTGGCAGCAGCTGCGCTGCGCTCGTGCGCTGAGTTAGCGCCTCACTCCTTGGCCTTTGCGCCTTAAGAGAGGTGTGCAGCGCCTGCTTTAGCGCTCCACTCACCTCCCGGGGCGGTAAAAGTGAAGTTTCCTGTCAGTGCCGATAATTAGCGCCAGGCGCTAATATTTGCGTCCGGACGATATTTGCGCCCCAAATGGGGCGCGACCTAATTTCTACCCCATTGTGTTTGTGAACAAATAGTTATGCTTGTAAATAAATATGTGTTTGGTCACATAAAATAGTTCAGTTTGATAAGAAAGAGTTGTGTTTGTTGATAAATGGTTGTGTTTATTTATGAATAGTTGTATTTCATAAGAGAGAGTTGTGTTCGATAATAAATTGTTAATTTGATGTTGTACATTTTGTGATGTTTCTCATTTGACCTTTGCCCAGTGATAGAGGCTGCGAGCTGGATGTAATGATGTGGTTGTGCTGCGCAAATGCCATGTGCTACATCATTGATTGGAAGCGCTGTGTAATGAGGCGCTCACACACGGCCCTTGCAGAAGCAAGTTTGAGTGCCTCCCTCCTCCGTTGCTGCTGCTCCTCCTCCTCTTCATCCTCCTCCTCGCCTCCTCCTCCTCCCCTCCCTCTTCCTCCTCCTGAGGTGGACCTCCAATCCCTGGCAGCAATGGCTGGGCCCTCAGAATGGCCAGGTTGTGCAGCATGCAGCACACAACAATGAAAAGGGAGACTCGATCAGGGGAGTACTGCAGGGCTCCTCCAGAGCAATCAAGGCAGCGGAAATGTTGCTTTAGCACGCCGTTAGTCTGTTCAATCAAGTTCCTGGTGGCAGCATGGCTGTCATTGTAGGCGTGCTGAGCAGGAGTGTTGGGGTTGCGGAGGGTGTCATCAGCCAGGTGGTGAGTGGATAACCCTTGTCTCCGAGCAGCCAGCCGCGAGCTTCATGTGGTGGGTGGAACAGTGCTGGGACACCAGTCTTTCACAGGATGAATGCATCGTGACTGCTGCCAGGATAACGGGCATTGACGGCGAGGATGAGCTGTCTGCTGTCGCACACCAACTGAACATTCAGTGAGTGATAGCCTTTGCGGTTACGGAACACCTTTGCATTGTGATGAGGTGCCCGCAATGCCACGTGGGTGCTGTCAATGGCGCCCTGAACCATGGGGAGGCCCGCTATCCTTGCAAAGCCACGTGAGCGTTCAACCTGCTTCTCTCTGGTGATGAGGAATGAGATACATAAGAACATAAGACGTAGGAGCAGGAGTAGGTCATTTGGACCCTCGAGCCTGCTCCGCCATTCAATAAGATCATGGCTGATCTGATCTTGGCCTCAACTCCACTTCCCTGCCCGCCCCCCGTAACCCTTGACTCCTTATCATTCAAAAATCTGTCTATCTCCACCTTAAATATATTCAATGACCCAGCCTCCACAGCTCTCTAGGGAAGAGAATTCCAAAGATTCACAACCCTCTGAGAGAAGAAATTCCTCCTCATTTCTGATTTAAAAGGGTGCCCCCTTATTCTGAAATTATGCCCCCTAGTTCTAGATTCCCCCACGAGGGGAAACATCCTCTCTGCATCTACCCTGTTGTGGAGTATTTTAAACCAACACTCGACACAAGGTTTTCAGGTGTCGGCATCTCTGTGTCTGCCGCTGCTCTTGCTGCCTGATCAGCTAGCATATTTCCCTTTTGTTGCTCGCTCACTATCTTGCAGTGTGCCTTTATTTTAATCACTGCTACCTCTTCTGCTCCTTTTACTGCTTCTACTAGGTCTCTCACTACCTCCTCATGCCATATTTGTCCTCCTCCGGAGGTTACATATCCTCTCCTATTCCACGCTGTCATATAATCTTGCACTACCCCAAACGCATACCTACTGTCTGTGTATATATTTACTCTTTTTCTTTTTGCCAATTTCAATGCTTCCGTGAGAGCCACTAGTTCTGCTACCTGCGCTGAGGTTCCTCCTTCAAGCCCTCCCTTTGCGACTGTTTCTCCGTTCTCAGATACTACTGCCCAACTGGTGTGTGGCTCTCCATTTATATATCGGCGAGATCCATCTACATAAAAGGTGTTTTCGGGATTTTCAAGGGGCGATTCTGATACGGTTCCTCTGACCTCTTCTTCGATTACTTCTGACACTCGTGTGCCTCACCCTCTGATAGCATTCCCTCCGCGGGGTTGACTCTACGTTCCCTTATAATCTGAACTGATCTGTCCTTGGGTATCAATACTGATTCCCAAGCTGCCCTCCTTCTGTCTGATACAGCCTTCATTTTGCCTGTGTTTAGCAGGTCCACCACTGTGTGTTGTGTGTGTAGTATCAGCTGTCCTGACATAGTAACAGGCTCGTATAACCGTACCGCCCATGCGGCACAGTCGAGGGCAGCCACACATCTCGCCATTCCTTTAGCCACAGGGGTTTGTTGGGTGGAGTAATAATCACTTGGCCTCATATCTTCCCGTACTCTTGGGTGACTACGGTGTTATAGAAGTTCCTGTCTATACTATAGTATATATGGAATGGTTTGACTAGTTTTGGCAATCCTAGCGCGGGTGCGGACGTCAGGGCTGCTTTTAATATTGCGTAAGCCTCGTCCTGTTCTATTCTATTCCCATTCTATCTTGTCTGTGGCAGGTCTCCCCCCTTTAACTAATCGTTGAATCGGCTCTGCTTTCCCTGCAAAGTCTGATATAAAATTCCTGCAGTAGTTAAATAGTCCCAACACTTTCCTCACTCCCCGGACGGTCACTGGTCTTGGCATGTCTTTTATGGCTGCCTTTCGTTCCTGCGGGAGTGCCTTATACCCCTGGCTAATTTCGTGTCCTAGATACTTTACTTTGGACAGTCCGACCTGTGCCTTTTTGGGGTTCAGTTTAAAGCCAGCTTTCTTA
Organism: Squalus acanthias; assembly: GCA_030390025.1. Lineage (NCBI taxonomy): Eukaryota > Metazoa > Chordata > Chondrichthyes > Squaliformes > Squalidae > Squalus > Squalus acanthias. The sequence continues at coordinate 34,980,242 of CM059425.1, read as the reverse complement.
AGTGCCTGGAGGGTGGTTAGTAATGCTCCCATGTGTCCTTTGGCGTCCTCTGATGCAATCATTATGTCATCGACATATTGGAGTAGGGCGCTCTGGTACTTTGATAGGTCTAACTCATCTAAGGCTTGACTCAGTACGCGGTGGAATATGTTTGGACTATTGTGGAACCCCTGCGGGACCCTGGTCCATGTATATTGTCTATCCCCGACAGTAAAGGCGAATTTCCCTTGTGATTCCTCTGCCAATGGTATGGACCAGAACCCATTCACTATATCCAAGACTGTAAATATCTTAAAGTCTGGTTTCAGAACATTAAATATTGTAGAGGGACTTGCCACTATCGGATGTTCTCGCGGAGTTATCTTATTCAATGCGGTCCACACAAATTTACACCAACCACAATTTCACCGTGGCCACAATAAAAGTCTGGTTTTAATAGGTTAATTAACCTCATAACTCCAATTTAATCCAGATCAATTTCTTAAACTAACCAATATCACTTGAAAAGAAAGGAAGAAGCCATAGCCACATTAACAAAGAAACAATCAAGCATGCCTTGTAAACATTCAAATTTACTTTCTTCCAGGCACATTGGCAACTGTAACTTCAAGGCTGAAGCTTATCTTTTGTAAAACAATTAACAAACTTAAAAGAGCACAAGCTTGTCCATCATTCAAGACAAGTCTTCAAAGGGTTAAACAGCTTTTAGTTCTCTGTACAAAAGAGTGGGTGGGACTAAAACAAACACAACAGACACTTTCTTTCAAAGACAGAAAACTTCCACACTTCTAACACACACTTTCACACAAACTGAGATTCCAGCATTCCTTTTAAGATTCCTTTCACTCAGAAAATCCTGTATTTTACTTGTTTTGGACAGAAACTGATAGCATCTATGTCGATAAAACTTTTAAGTTTCCCTCTACCATTAGCCATTTTGGTTTTTGGTCCATATTCGAGTACGTCTACTCAACTCATAATATGAGCGAGCCACTAAAATGATGGCCTTTTCTTCCTTTAATTTTGTTTCCTTGGCCCACCATTCTCTTTGTTTGGCTGGTGGGTTGTTCGGTTGCCAATTGTTTTTAACCATTTTGTCAATTAATTGTCAGAGGTATGCTTAAACTTTCTGCACTACTTGCAACTCATACCACGCCTATTTTTGTTGTTCAGGTTATTTGTTGTCAGAAGTATGCTTATACTTTACACCAAAGTTAACGCACTACTTGCAACTCATACCACGCCTATACTTTCAGCGCGTTTCGCCCGAACCCTGAGACCACTTGACTTAGGGGGAGTGTTTGCTAGTGCTGTTGGGGAGGGTTTAAACTAAAGTGGCAGGGGGTTGGGCACCTGAGCAGGGAGACAGAGGAAAGCGTGTCAGGAAGGGACAGAAGGTATGGAGAAAAAGGTAAAGTGTTAAAAAAGGAAAAAGCAGGAACTAAGTGTCACAAAACATATTTGAAAGTTCTTTATCTGAATGCACGTAGCATTCGTAACAAAATGGACGAGTTAACGGCACAAATAACTACGTATGGGTATGATCTTGTGGCCATTACAGAAACATGGCTGCAGGGTGACAATGACTGGGAACTAAGTATGCCAGGGTATTTAACAATCAGGAAGGACAGGCAGGAAGCAAGGGGAGGTGGAGTGGCTATGTTAATAAAGGAAGGAATCACTGTAATACAGAGAAATGATATTGGGTCAAAGGATCAGGATAATGAAACAGTTTGGGTGGAGATAAGGAATAATAAGGGGAAAAAACACTAGTGGGAGTAGTATATAGGCCTCCTAATAGTTGCAACTCTGCTGGAAGAAGTATTAATCAGGAAATAGTTGGGGCATGTAATAAGGGAACAGCTATAATTATGGGGGATTTTAACTATCATATTAACTGGACAAATCAAATTGGGCATGGCAGCCTTGAGGAAGAGTTTATTGAGTGTATTAGGGATGGATTTCTTGAGCAGTATGTAACTGATCCTACAAGGGGGCAAGCAACCTTGGACCTGGTCCTGTGTAATGAGTCAGGATTAATTAATAATGTCCTAGTTAAGGATCCCCTTGGAATGAGTGACCATAACATGGTTGAATTCCATATCCAATTAGAGGGTGAGAAGGTTGGTTCTCAAACAAGCGTACTGAGCTTGAATAAAGGAGACTATGATGGTATGAGAGCGGAATTGATTAAAGTGGACTGGGAAAATAGATTAAAGGTAAGACGGTACATGAGCAGTGGTGTTCATTTAAGGAGTTATTTTACAACTTTCAAAAAATATATATTCCACTGAGGAAAAAAGGGTGTAAAATAAATGACAGCCATCCGTGGCTAAGTAAAGAAATTAAGGATAGTATCCGACTAAAAACAAGGACATATAAGGTAGCCAAACTTAGTGGGAGGATAGAAGATTGGGAAGTCTTCAAAAGACAGCAAAAAGTAACTAAAGGATTGATTAAGAAAGGGAAGATAGATTATGAAAATAAATTAGCAAAAAATATAAAAACAGATAGCAAGAGTTTCTATAGTTATATAAAAAGAAAAAGTGTGGCTAAGGCAAACGTAGGTCCCTTAGAGGATGAGACCGGGAAATTAATGGTGGGAAACATGAAGATGGCAAAAATGCTGAACAAATATTTTGTTTCAGTCTTTACCGTAGAGGACACTAAGAATATCCCAACACTGGACAAACAGGGGGCTCTAGGGGGGGGGGGGGGGGGGGGGGGGGGGGGGGGGAGGAGCTAAATACGATTAAAATCACTAAGGAATTGGTACTTGGTAAAATAATGGGACTCAAGGCGGATAAATCCCCTGGACCTGATGGCTTACATCCTAGGGTCTTGAGGGAAGTGGCAGTAGGGATTGTGGATGCTTTGGTAATAATTTTCCAAAATTCCCTGGACTCAGCAAAGGTCCCGGCAGATTGGAAAACTGCTAATGTAACACCCTTATTTAAAAAGGGTAGTAGGCAGAAGGCTGGAAATTATAGACCAGTTAGCCTAACATCTGTGGTGGGTAAAATTTTGGAGTCTATTATTAAGGAGACAGTAATGGAACATTTAGATAAACATAATTTAATAGGACAAAATCAGCATGGCTTTATGAAGGGGAAGTCATGTCTGACAAATTTGCTTGAGTTCTTTGAGGACATAACGTACAGGGTGGATAAAGGGGAACCAGTGGACGTAGTGTATTTAGACTTCCAGAAGGCATTCGACAAGGTGCCACATAAAAGATTATTGCTCAAGATAAAAAATCACTGGATTGGGGGTAATATTCTGGCATGGGTGGAGGATTGGTTATCTAACAGGAAGCAGAGAGTTGGGATAAATGGTTCATTCTCAGACTGGCAACCAGTAGCCAGTGGTGTTCCGCATGGGTCAGTGCTGGGTCCCCAACTCTTTACAATCTATATTAACGATTTGGAGGAGGAGACCGAGTGTAACATATCAAAGTTTGCAGATGATACAAAAATGGGAGAGAAAGTAGAAAGTGAGGAGGACATAAAAAACCTACAAGGGGATATAGACAGGCTGGGTGAGTGGGGGGAGATTTGGCATATGCAATACAATATTGGAAAATGTGAGGTTATGCACTTTGGCAGGAAAAATCAGAGAGCAAGTTATTATCTTAATGGCGAGAAACTGGAAAGTACTGCAGTGCAAAGGGATCTGGGGGTCTTGGTGCAAGAAAATCAAAAAGTTAGTATGCAGGTGCAGCAGGTGATCAAGAAGGCCAATGGAATGTTGGCTTTTATTGCTAGGGGGATAGATTATAAAAACAGGGAGGTATTGCTGCAGTTATATAAGGTATTGGTGAGACCGCACCTGGAATACTGCATACAGTTTTGGTGTCCATACTTAAGAAAAGACATACTTGCTCTTGAGGCAGTACAAAGAAGGTTCACTCGGTTAATCCCGGGGATGAGGGGGTGGACATATGAGGAGAGGTTGAGTAGATTGGGACTCTACTCATTGGAGTTCAGAAGAATGAGAGGCGATCTTATTGAAACATATAAGATTGTGAAGGGGCTTGATCGGGTGGATGAGGTAAGGATGTTCCCAAGGATGGGTGAAACTAGAACTAGGGGGCATAATCTTAGAATAAGGGGGCTGCTCTTTCAAAACTGAGATGAGAAGAAACTTTTTCACTCAGAGGGTAGTAGGTCTGTGGAATTTGCTGCCCCAGGAAGCTGTGGAAGCTACATCATTAAATAAATTTAAAACAGAAATAGACAGTTTCCTAGAAGTAAAGGGAATTAGGGGTTACGGTGAGCGGGCAGGAAATTGGACCTGAGGCTGAGTTCGGATCGGTCAAGGCCCTGTGGGTGGCAGAGCAGGCCCAGGGGCTGAGTGGCCGGGTCCTGCTCCTACTTCTTGTGTTCTTTAGATTTGAGGTTAGGATCAGATCAGCCATGATCTTATTGAATGGCGGAGCAGGCTCGAGGGGCCGATTGGCCTACTCCTGCTCCTATTTCTTATGTTCTTATGTAAACCTTTTAGTTCTTTGATTCTAAAGGGGGCGGTGGACACGAGAGGGCGTTGCCTTGCCCTAACTGTACGTGGTAATTTAAAAGTACTCACGTTTTTTGGCTTGGCTTCACTCGCCCGTGCCTCCCGTCCGTGTAGAATCCTGTTCGTGATGCCAATTGTTGTGGAGTATTTTAAACCAACAATCGACACAAGATTTTCAGATCGATAGTCAAGTTGTCTTTATTACACCGGTGGGGAGACAATCTGCTCTGTCTTTAGCCAGACTTCTCCAAATTGCTACAGCAAACACTACATTTTTATACATTCAAATAAGCATGGCATCCTCATGCACAATTCATTCCTGCAACCTAATTGGATCTTGGCCCGCATGCACCTTCACGGATTGGGTTACATGTCCTAAGGTAAACAGGTGTAAGCTGCATACTCAATTATTAGCCCAAACTGCTGAGCGCTGATTAAAAGATTGTGACCCAGATAATAAAACCCTCAGGGCTTGAAGCTGCCAGCGATGTTATTTAACTCTTTCCCCACTTCATACCTTGTCAAGCCCCCTCAGCATCTTATATGTTTCAATAAGATCCCCTCTCATTCTTCTAAACTCGATTGAGTACAGGCCCCACCTGCTCAACCTTTCTTCATAAAATAACCCCTTCATCTCCGGAATCAACCTTGTGAACCTTCTCTGAACTGCCTCCAATGCAAGTATATCCTTCCTTAAATAAGGAGACCAAAACTGTACGCAGTACTCCAGGTGTGGTCTCACCAACGCCCTGTACAGTTGTAACAGGATTTCCCTACTTTTATACTCCATTCCCTTTGCAATAAAGGCCAACACTCCATTTGCCTTCCTAATTACTTGCTGTACCTGCATGCTAACTTTTTGTGATTCATGTACAAGAACCCCCAGACCCTTCTGTACCTCAGCATTTTGTAATCTCTCCCCATTTAAATAATAATTTGCTTTTTTATTTTTCCTACCAAAGTGGATAACCTCGCATTTTCCCACATCAATCTCCATCTGCCAGATTTTTGCCCACTCACTTAGCCTATCTATATCCCTTTGGAGATTCTTTGCGTCCTCCACCTATCTTTGTAACATTAGCAAATTTGGCTACATTACACTCAGTCCCTTCATCCAAGTCATTAATATAGATTGTAAATAGTTGAGGCCCCAGCACTGATCCCTGCGGCACCCCACTAGTTACAGTTTGCCAACCTGAAAATGACCCATTTATCCCGACTCTCTGTTTTCTATTAGTTAGCCAATCCTCTATCGATGCTAATATATTACCCCCAACACCATGAGCTCTTATCTTGTGTAGTAACCTTTTATGTGGCACCTTATCGAATGCCTTCGGAAATCCAAATACACGACATCTACTGGTTCCCCTTTATCCACCCTGCTCGTTACATCCTCAAAGAACTCCAGCAAATTTGTCAAACATGATTTCCCTTTCATAAAACCATGCTGACTCTGCTTGACTATATTATGATTTTCTAAATGTCCTGCTATCACTTCCTTAATGATGGACTCCAGCATTTTCCCAATGACAGATGTTAGGCTAACTGGTCGATATTTGCCTGCTTTCTGTCTCCCTCCTTTCTTAAATAGGGGCGTTACATTTGCGGTTTTCCAGTCCGCTGGGACCTCTCCAGAATCCAGGGAATTTTGGTAGATTACAACCAATGCATCCACTATTTCTGCAGCCACCTCTTTTAAGCCTCTCGGATGCAGGCCATCGGGTCCAGGGGACTTGTCCACCTTTAGTCCCATTAGTTTGCCTAGTACTTTCTCTCTAGTGATAGTGATTGTTTTAAGTTGTCCCCCCCACCCCAATAGCCCCTTGATTATCCATTATTGGGATGTTTTTAGTGTCTCCGTGAAGACCGATACAAAATATTTGTTCAAGGTCTACAAGATGTACTCCCTTCTCCTTCTGTAGAGAGCGTCTGTTACCTCCCGGATGCAGCAATGGATGGCGAACTGCAAAATATTTGCAATATCCCTTGTTGAAGCCTGGAAAGAGCCGCTGGCATAGAAATTGAGAACGGCTTTGACCTTAACTGCCACTGTGATAGACATCCTGGTCCTGAGCTGAGGCTGGAGGTCTGGCTGCAGGGGGTGGCAGAGCTCTGTGAGCACCTCCTTGCTGAAGCGGAGCCAATAAGACACTGCTCCTCTGAGAGATGAATGCAGGAGAAGTGCTCCCGGAAAACCCTGGGTGGGGTAAGGCCTCCTGTTGCGAGGTCTGTCGGCCCTCCTCCTACCTCTGGCCACATTTGGCAATCTCTGTCTCTGCATCCGTTGCCTCCGACGTAGTTGCCGGGGGGAAGGTGGAGTGCCAGGACAGCCCCCATAAATGAGAGAAAAGAGGACGTAGAAATGTTCAGAGCAATACAAGTGAAGAAACTGTTAGAGCAGCAACAAAACAAAAATGGGGAAACTGTGAACGCAGCCAAAACACTATCTGACAAGCCAACAATTAATCTGACCACCCAATGAACCATGACCCCTTTAAATAGCGCCCGGGAGCGGCAATCCCAGGTATCAACACCTGCTATTTCTGTCGTTCTCAGCACCAGGCGGTAAGTCAGGGGAAGCGACTGAATTTCGCATCCGGGACGCTAACTCATTGACGCCACAGTCTGACCGGCGCTAGAGGGCCAGGCGCTAAGTGTTAGTGCCAGCGCTAAATGCCGACTGAATTTTGCAGGCGGCATTGGAATTGCCACGCCAGGGCAATAAGCCCTTAGCGCCCCGCCTGGGTGCTAACAGGAGGCACGAAGGTATCGAATTTCTAGCCCTTTGTCTGTGGTAAAATGATTCACCAACTGGAAGCATTTTTCTTTAATATTTTACACAAATAAAGCAATTACTTTTGTTTATTAAGGGGAGAAGTTCAACTTACGGGCACTCATTTTGGGTGTTCAGCCCTGAAATTGCTATCTGTCATGCCCAATCTGGACCGAAGTGCGCCGGACGCCAAATTGCCTCAGGTGCACTTTAGTCGTCCAGGGCACCCTCCTGAAACAGGTGTTAAGCTCCTTAAATATGCAAATTTGGGTCCTATGCCTGAATGCAAAATTCAAGGATAAATGGGTGGAGCATGTGCTCCGCTAGTTGTACCAAGTCTTAAGTAGCCGAAGCAGCGGTCCTTAAAGGGAACGCTGAAGGCCACTCCAAAGAATGGCCTGAGAAATATTCCGCTTTTGATTTTGTGGGTCCAGGAGAAGCTGGAGTGCTCCTCCTGGGTCCACAAGAAAACTCCGGCCCGCTGCTGCTCCGTTCACGGACCAGCAACCTACAAGAAGCTGAAGTCCTATTTGGTGATGTTGAACAGAGGCTACATTAACGCCACTTAGAAGCTTAGTTTGATCAATTTTGGTAAAGATTTTGCAATCTAGGTTAATGAGGGAAATTATTTGCTAATTACCACACTCTGAATCACCATAATCCATAGAAAAGTAGATATGGATTTTACAAAGCTAATTTATCCTCATAAACATGCAAAGCCCAATATCTAGGTAAAGGATAGTGAGACTGAGGAATTCTAACAGAGAACGCTTACTCTGTACACCAGCCACTGAAGTGTATCACACACCACTGTCTGAGCTCTCCAATTAAGGTGTAGGCTTTGAACCAACAAGTGGTTTTATTTACATAAGATCAGATGAATGAGCAGTAAAATGTATAACACCATGCAGTATATATTTCTCATACATCTGAAATACATAAAAACTAATAAAATGCAATTTTTTTCTCTCTAAGCATAAAAGCACGATATTTACTTGCTATAACCTCAGCCTAGCCCTACTTCCTTTGTTAGGCTGGTACTGAAACTTTTTTGAACACAGACAGGCTGTTGGCTCTGAGATTCACACACTGGCTGCCTGCTGCCTGTAAGCTGACTCTCAATCTATTTCTGTAAGAGGAAGACCCTGACTGCCAACCTTTAGCCACCAAGGACTCCAGCCAATCAATGATCCTGTTCACTTATAGAATCATAGAATGGTTACAGCACGGAAGGAGGCCATTCGGCCCGTCGAGCCCGTGCCGGCTCTCTGCAAGAGCACTTCAGCCAGTCCCACTCCCCCGCCCTTTCTCAAAATGTCTCAGAAACAGCTGTCAATCAAAGTCACCACTCCGTGTTTGGGACCTAACCTTTAAACTGTGTCCAGGTGGCTTACAGGCATCCTGACAAAAAAGCAGCAGGTGAGTGCATTGCTCATAATCACATCAGAACAAATACTATTCGCCAATAATGAATGTATGCAATCGTTGACAATGGCATAAGATGCTTGTCACTAAACGCAATAGCCCCGTCGAATTGACAGCTTGAACTTAATGTTGTCCTCAGCCTTACCAATTCACATTGGTGAAGAACCTCATAACCAGCTGAATTAGACCGAACTAATCTGTATTCCTTTGGGAAATCCTTGTGACACCTTGGGATGATATTCAACTTCGGCGGGGATGCAAAGCAGGTGGTATCACATCAGATTTGGAAAGGAAATTGGGCGTGGTGAATCACAGGCAATTTATCCGATACCACCCTGCTGAAGTTGAATCAAAACCAGTCCCCCACCGCACCCCCCCCCCCCCCACACCCAGGCTGTTACCCACTTGCATGTTGTTTTTAGAAATACAGTATACAAGTTTTTTTTAAATCAGCACAGACAAAAAAGTACATTTTTGTCACAGCACTAAAGGAATGGAGAGAGTTAGTGGCAGCCACCAAAGGTTTTGTTGAAAAATGAGGTTGTACAAAAAGCCAGAATAGCAGAATCAAAGGGAGCAAAAAGGGGTTTAAGGCTGGAGGAGGTAACAGAAGTAGTGAGGAGCAAGGCTGTGGAGATATTTAAACCAACCATTATTTAAAACACATCAAATTAGCCATAATTGATTATTGGACTTGGCAAATTGGGTTTAAGAATTGAGCATGAGCTCAGTCCCACATCGGTCCAGTGAGAAAGAAAGATTTTACAAGAAGGGAGCACCATCTATGGCTAACTAAGGAAGTAAAGGATGGTATCAAATTGAAAACGAAGGCATACAATGTTGCCAAGATTGGTGGGAGACCAGAGGATTGGGAAATTTTTAAAAACCAGCAAAGGATGACTAAAAAAATAATCGCCAGGCAGGATGGTTGTCTCCCAGTCGGGGAACACTTCAGCAGTCAAGGGCATTCAGCCTCGGATCTGCGGTTTGGCGTTCTCCAAGGCGGCCTTCGGGATACACGACAACGCAAAATCATCGAGCAGAAACTGATAGCCAAGTTCCGCACTCATGAGGACGGCCTCAATCGGGATATCGGGTTCATGTCACGCTACAGAACGTGACTTGACATCATTGCCGGTCTTTCCAGCTTTTTAAAAAAAAAACAAACACAAGAAACAAACACAAGAAACAAACCCAGATGGAGAGGATATGCAGCCAGCAGGTGTTTTGACATGTTGGACCCCCTGGGACACATCTCATTGTCCTGGCTGTGCTCTTAGTGTGTCTTTGATGTAGGGAAAAATTGAATCTCTGCATTTTCTCTGTGTTTATATTCTGTGAAATCTGATAGATTGTCTCACAGTAACTCTACCTGAAGAAGGGGCAGGATAGCTCCGAAAGCTTGTAATTTTAAATAAATCTGTTGGACTATAACCTGGTGTTGTGCGACTTCTCATTTTTGTCCACCCCAGTCCAACGCCGGCCTCTCCACATCATAAAAAAATAATAAAGAGAGAGAAGATGAATTATGAGAGTAAGCTAGCAAGAAACATTAAAACAGATAGTAAGAGCTTCTACAGGTATATAAAAAGGAAGAGGGTAGCTAAAGTAAACGTTGGTCCCTTAGAGGATGAGACTGGGGAATTAATAATGGGGAACGGGGAAATGGCTGAGACTCTGAACAAATTTTTTGCATCTGTCTTCACGGTAGAAGACACTAACAACATCCCAATAATGGATAATCAAGGGGCCACAGGGAGTGGGGAACTAAAGACAATCACTATCACTAAGGAAATAGTACCCTGTAAAATAATGGGACTAAAAAACGACAAGTCCCCTGGACCAGATGCCCTGCATCCCAGGGTCTTAAAAGAAGTGGCTGCAGAGATAGTGGATGCATTGGTTGCAATATACCAAAATTCCCTGGACTCTGGAGAGGATTGGAAAACCGCTAATGTAACACCCCTATTTAAGAAAGGAGGGAGACAGAAAGCAGGAAACTATAGACCAGTTAGCCTAACATCTGTCGTTGGGAAAATGCTGGAGTCCTTCATTAAGGAAGCAGTAGCAGGGCATTTAGAAAAACATACTGCAGTCAAACAGAGTCAGCATGGTTTTAGGAAAGGGAAAGCATGTTTAACAAATTTGCTGGAGTTCTTTGAGGATGTAACAAGCAGGGTGGACAAGGGTGAGCCAGTGCATGTGGTGTATTTGGATTTCCAGAAGGCATTCGATAAGGTGCCACATAAAAGGTTACTGCATAAGATAAGAGCTCACGGAGTTGGGGGTAATATATTAGCATGGATAGAGAATTGGCTAACTAACAGAAAGCAGAGAGTCGGGATAAATGGGTTATTTTCTGGTTGGCAAACGGTAACTAGTGGGGTGCCACAAGGATCGGTGCTGGGGACCCAACTATTTACAATCTACATTAATGACTTGGATGAAGGGATCGAGTTTAATGTAGCCAAGTATGCAGATGATACAAAGATGGGTGGGAAACTAAGTTGTGCAGTGGACTCAAAGAGTCTGTAAAGGGATATAGACAGACTAAGTGAGTGGGCAAACATTTGGCAGATGGAGTATAATGTGGGAAAGTGCGAGGTTATCCACTTTGGCAGGAAAAATAAAAAAGCAAACTATTATTTAAATGGAGAGAGATTACACAATGCTACAGTTCAGAGGGACCTGGGGGTCCTTGTGCATGAAACACAAAAAGTTAGCATGCAGGTACAGCAAGTAATCAAAAAGGCAAATGCAATGTTGGCCTTTATTGCAAGGGGGTTGGAATATAAAAGCAGGGAAGTTCTGCTACAACTGTACAAGGTATTGGTGAGACCACACCTTGAGTGCTACGTACAGTTTTGGTCTCCTTATTTAAGGAAGGATATACTTGCATTGGAGGCAGTTCAGAGACAATTCACTAGGTTAATTCCAGAGATGAGGGGGTTGACTTATGAGGAAAGGTTGAGCAGGCTGGGCCTATACTCATTGGAATTTAGAAGAATGAGAGGTGATCTTATCGAAACATATAAGATACTGAGGGGGCTCGACAAGGTAGATGCAGAGAGGATGTTTCCCCTTGTGGGGAAATCTAGAACTCAGGGTCATAGTCTCAGAATAAAGGGTCGCCCTTTTTGAACTGAGATGAGGAGGAACTTCTTCTCTCAGAGGGTCGTAAATTTGTGGAATTCTCTGCCCCAGAGAGCTGTGGAGGCTGGGTCATTAAATACATTTAAAGTGGAGATAGACAAATTTTTGCAAGATAAGGGAGTGAAGGGTTATGGGGGGCGGGCTGGGAAGTGGCTCTGAGCCCGAGATCAACCATGATCTTATTGAATGGCAGAGCAGGCTCGAGGGGTCAAGTGGCCTATTCCTGCTCCTATTTCTTATGTTCTTATGTTCTTATGGCCACATTTCCAGTATAACAGGGTGTTGTATTTTGCAGTCAATCCATTACTTCAATATTCAGTGACAATTCTGGTCTTGTGCACAAGACTACATCACGCATGACACTTTATAAAGATTATGGGGGAATTTTAACCTAAAAAAACAGGTGGGTTCAGTGCGTGGGGGTAGTTAAAGTGTTAAAAATCTGACCTGAACCCGCCTCCAACCTGCCCACTTCCGGTTTTAACAGAGGCGGGATGGAGGGCGGGCAGCCAATCCGCTGCTAGGAGGCGGGTCGTCTATTTAAATATTACAATGAGGATGGAAGCCTCTGCTTTAACCTCAATTTTGTATTTAACTTTAGCAGGTCTGGTTTCGCAGGCCTCGTGAAACCTGCCAGCTAATGCAAGGTGAGGTCTGATGAATCCAGGATGTAAGTGCATTTACACATACCTCCTGAATCCAGGGTCCCTGCCTAACCCAACCCCTGTGATCGGCAACCCTCCCATGAGGCCTCCGATCCCCGTCCCCCCCCCCGCCCGCCCCCCGAAGGCCACCACTCACCCCACTCCAGACTTCGCTTCCCACCGCAAGGCCTCCCGCCCCTCTTCCCTTCCGGTCGGCAATCTTTCCTGACACACCCCCCCCCACCTCCGCTCCTCCGCGTGCTCATCCTGCTGCCCGCCCCCCCGCCGCCCCCACGCTCCGCTGACCATTCTCTGGCCCCTGATCCTTGCGATCCCCCACCCCCCCTGCAACTCTGGACGCTCCCCGGCCCTCGATCCTCGGGATCCCCCCCACCCTCGCACCCAGCTCCTCTGGCTGCTCCCTGGCCCGCGATGGAATTGCCAACGCGCCAGTCCCATGCTCCTCCGGCCGCTCCCCAGCCCCCGTGCGATTCTTCCCTCCCTCCTCTGTGCAGCCTAGTGCTGCAGGCCTGCCTGCCCAGAGCCAGCCAGCGTCTCAATCTGGCTGGCTGCGGGTGGGAAAAAGCAAATCAGGCCCTGCCGTTAAATTCAGCAGGATCTGTGGGAAACCTGTTTTCCCGGGTTTCCCGACCGCTTCGGAGTTCCCCCGCTCCCACCCCACCTTCACCATTAAAATTCAGCCCTGTGGCGGATCGCCACCTAAACGGGCGCAATCCACTTTTCCGTCCGTGGACAATAAATCGGGCACCTTGCCTTTAAGGCGCATGCTGCCTTTTACTCAGGAAAAAAGGAGTGGGCGTCGCCCTCAGTGTGAACTTAAAAAGAGCAGGCGTCGCCCTCAACCAGGAGGGTTTTGCAGAGAGAAGTTGTAGCAGCCATTTTTGCCAGGAGTATGTAATAAAAAGCCATGTGCTCCACATATTGACTCGGCCTCAATTCGTGCTTCGCGGCAGCCACAACATTGGTGACCCCGACGCTCAGAACGTATTCCGAGCACTGCAATGGCGGACATGAACGCAGTTTCCGTGAAACTGCCGGAGTTTTGGGAAAACCAGTCCAAAGCCTGGTTCCTCCAAGCCGAGTCCCGATTCCGGCTGTGACACATCACCACCGATGGGACGAAGTACGACTACCTCGTCACATCACTCGGTAGCTCCACAGTTACGAAAGTCTGGACAGCGCTGCAGAACCCACCAGAGGAGGGCAAGTATGCACATCTTAAGGCCGCGCTCCTTAAAAAATTTACGGCCTAAACATACCAACGAAACTGCCACCTCCTCGACCTTCCAGGCCTCGGTGATGCCTCACCGTCAGACCTCCTCTCCCACATGCTCTCCCTCACCGACGAGAGCCCACCCGGATCCCTCTTCTGCACGCTATTCATCCGCCAGCTACCTCTCAGCATCCGCCCAGCGATCGTGGCATCCGGCCTCACGGACCTGGAAGCCCTGGCCGATGAGGCCGACAACCTGCTGTCCGCTCACTCCAGCCGCGACGTCACTCCGGACCTGGCAACCACTGCCTGGGCGCGCCCCTCACCGGCCACCACGCGGCCACAAGGCCCAGCCACCGGGCTCACGGGGCCTTCACGCCCCACTAACCCGGGCCACTGTTACTATCATGCACGGTTTGGCGCCAGGGCACAATGGTGCACACCTCCCTGCTCTTTCAAGTCTGCCCCCGTACCAGCCCCCGCGATGTCTGTGGGCCACGCGGGCTCCCTGCTGTATGTCACAGATGACAAAACCGGCCGCCGGTTCCTGTGCGACACTGGAGCTCAGCACAGCATCATCCCGGCCTGCTCCCTCGACATCCAAAAGGGCGAACGAGGACCGGTGCTGGCTGCTGCTAACGGCTCGGACATCCGGACGTACGGCACGCACACAGTCAGCCTCGACCTCGCTGGTCGCCGCTACCGATGGGAGTTCATCACTGCCAAGGTGCTCTCCCCTCTCATCGGCGCAGATTTCCTGTGCGCCCATGGCCTACTGGTAGACATCCCTCAACACCGCCTCGTGGACATGAACACCATGTCCCCCATCCTGGGCGCCATGGCCCCCCGTCAACCCGCCGACATAGCGTCACAGTGCCACGCCTGGGCCACGGATGACTACTCGGCACCCCTGGCCGAATTCCCGGCCCTTACCAATTCGACCTTCTCTGCGGAGGCCGCCAAACACGGAGTGGAACACTTCATCCCCACCACAGGCCCCCCAGTGTACGCCCACGCCCGCAGGCTGGACCCAGCCAAACTGGAGATCGCGCGGACCGAGTTTGCCACCATGGAACAGCTCGGCATCATCCGCCACTCCAACAGTCCCTGGGCCTCCCCACTCCACATCGCCCCAAACCAGGCGGGGGTTGGCGCCCCTGCGGGGATTACCACCACCTCAACGACGCCACCACCCCTGATCGGTACCCCGTGCCGCACATCCAGGACTTCTCGGCTAGACTGGCCGGCCGCTCAGTCTTTTCCAAGGTCGACCTGATGCGCGGCTACCACCAAGTCCCCATCCACCCCGCGGACGTCCCCAAGACGGCCGTAATCACCCCCTTCGGCCTTTTCGAGTTCCTGCGGATGCCCTTCGGCCTCAAAAACGCGGCCAAGGCATTCCAACGGCTCATGGACTCGGTCCTTCGGACCTGAAGTTCCTGTTCGTCTACCTGGACGACATCCTGGTAGCTAGTTCCTCCAAGCAGGAACACCTCGAACACCTTCACATCCTGTTCGGGCGCCTCAGCGACCACGGGCTCATCCTCAGCCCAGCCAAATGCCAGTTCGGCCTGGACAAGATCGACTTCCTCAGCCACCACATCACCCATGCTGGGGCCATTCGCCTGCCCACCAAGGTGCAGGCCGTCCAACAATTTCCCCGCACAACCACCATCAAAGGCCTCCAGGAGTTCCTCGGGATGGTGAATTTCTACAACCGCTTCATCCCCAAAGCGGCGTCCCTCATGAAGCCCCTGTATGAAGCCCTCCGGGGCAGGAGCGGCAAGATGGCGGTCGAATGGACGGCAGACGCATCAGCCGCCTTCGACTCCACGAAGACTGCGCTGGCCAACGCCACCCTGCTCGCGCACCCACGGCCCAATGCCAGGGTAGCGCTCACCACGGACGCCTCCGACCACGCGGTCGGCGCCGTGTATGAGCAGTGGGTCAACGGTGCCTGGCAACCACTTGCCTTCTTCAGCCGCCAACTACGCCCCCCGGAGGTCAAGTACAGCACCTTCGACCGCGAGCTCCTCGCGCTGTTCCTGGCGGTCCGCCATTTTCAGTTTTTGCTGGAGGGCCACCCCTTCACTGCGTTTGTCGACCACAAACCTCTGACATTCGCAATGGCAAAGACAACCGACCCCTGGTCTGCCAGGCAGCAGCGCCAGCTCGCGGCAGTGTCCGAGTTCACCACGGACATCCAACACGTCTCCGGCCGAGACAATGTGGTAGCCGACTGCCTCTCCCGCCCCGTCATCCATGCCGCACACCTGGCAGTCGACTACGCTCAACTCGCAGCAGACCAGATCACCGACCCTGATCTGCTCTCCGCACCTACCAACCTACCAGGGCTACGCCTGGCTGACGTCGCCTGTGGCCCGACCGCAGTCATGGTCAAGTGCGACATATCCCTATGTCAACCGCGACCCGTCGTCCCAGCGTCCTGGCGCCGCCGGGTATTCGAGATTCTCCACAACCTCTCCCACCCCGGCACCCGCGCATCCATCAAATTGGTAGCCAACCACTTTGCCACATTATATATTAATGATTTGGACGAAGGGATTAAATGTAATATCTCCAAATTTGCGGATGACACTAAATTGGGAGGCAGTGTGAACAATGAGGAGGATGCTAGGAGGCTACAGAGTGACTTGGACAGGTTGGGTGAATGGGCAAATGTATGGCAGATGAAGTACAATGTGGATAAATGTGAGGTTATCCACTTTGGTGGTAAAAATAGAGAGGCGGACTATTACCTGAATGGTGGCAGATTAGGGAAAGGGGAGGTGCAACGAGACCTGGGCATCATGGTACATCAGTCATTGAAGGTGGGAATGCAAGTGCAGCAGGCAGTCAAGAAAGCAAACGGAATGATGGCCTTCATAGTAAGGGGATTTGAGTACAGGAGTAGGGAGGTGATGCTGCAGTTGTACAGGGCCTTGGTGAGGCCACACCTGGAGTATTGTGCGCAGTTTTGGTCTCCTAACTTAAGGAAGGACATTCTTGCTATTGAGGGAGTGCAGCGAAGGTTCACTAGATTGATTCCTGGGATGGCCGGACTGACATATCAAGAAAGATTGGGTCAACTGAACTTGTATCCTCTGGAGTTCAGAAGAATGAGGGGGGATCTTATAGAGACATTTAAAATCCTGACTGGTTTAGACAAATTAGATGCGGGCAGAATGTTCCCAATGGTAGGGAAAACTAGAACCAGGGGTCACAGTCTAAGGATTAAGGGGAAGCCATTTAGGACTGAGCTGAGGAGGAACTTCTTCACCCAGAGAGTGGTGAATCTATGGAATTCTCTTCCACAGAAGGTTGTTGAGGCCAGTTCGCTAAATATATTCAAAAGGGAGTTAGATATAACACTCACAACTAGGGGGATCAAGGGGTATGGTGAGAAAGCAGGAATGGGGTACTGAGGTAGCATGTTCAGCCATGAACGCATTGAATGGCGGTGCAGGCTCGAAGGACCGAATGGTCTACTCCTGTACCTATTTTCTATGTTTCTATGTTTCTATGTCTGGCGCGGCCTTTGCAAGGATGTGCGTACTTGGGCCAACTCCTGCCTAGCCTGCCAACGGGCCAAGGTGCAGCAACACACGAAAGCACCCCTCGAGGAGTTTACCGTCCCTTCGCGTAGATTCGACCACATCCACGTGGACATCGTTGGGCCTCTGCCGCCGTCGCAAGGCCACACGCACTTGCTGACGATCGTTGACCGCACCACGCACTGGCCCAAGGCAATTCCACTGACCTCTACCACCACCGCCGACATCGCCAGAGCCTTCGTCAGCACCTGGGTCGCACGGTTCGGCGTCCCCTCCGACATGACGTCGGACAGAGGTCCGCAATTTACCTCTGAACTCTGGACCGCCATCGCATGCAATCTCGGGGTGACCATTCACCGCACCACAGCGTACCACCCCCAAGCCAACGGACTGTGTGAGCGGTTCCACAGATCCTTGAAGGCATCTCTTCGAGCCAGCCTCCAGGACAGCGCCTGGACTGACCGACACCCGTGGGTCCTCCTCAGCCTGCGCACCACGGTTAAAGAAGAGCTCCACGCCCGGCCGTTCCACGTCCACCGGCATCCTACAAGAGCCGCTCCGGCCGACCCATCAGACCGCCGCACCGTCTCGTCCACACCTCCTAAGCGGATTCTGGGGGGAGCTGTGTGGCGGATCGCCACCTAAATGGGCGCAATCCACTTTTCCGTCCGTGAACAATAAATCGGCCACCTTGCCTTTAAGGCGCATGTTGCCTTTAAGGCATGAAAAAAGGAGTGGGCGTCGCCCTCAGTGTGAACTTAAAAAGAGCGGGCGTCACCCTCAACCAGTAGGGTTTTGCAGAGAGAAGTTGTAGCAGCCATTTTTGCCAAGGAGTATGTAATTAAAAGCCATGTGCTCCACATATTGACTCGGCCTCAATTCGTGCTTCGCGGCAGCCACAACAGCCCTATATTTTTCAGCTGAGGTAAAGGCACTTGACTAAAAGAAGTTGTTCAGGACATTTTTAATCTGTAAATCCCATGTACAGGCAAAGCTAGTGAAAATCATTTCTGTAAAATCACTGCGCGACTCACATTTTAGATATCTCTCTGTATATTTTTACTGCAGAAAACCAAAGCCATTGTTTTCGGTCCCCGCCACAAACTCCATTCCCTAGCCACTGACTCCATCCCTCTCCCTAACATCTATCTGAGGCTGAACCACACTGTTCACAACCTTGGTGTTATATTTGACCCTGAAATGAGCTTCTGACCACATATCCGCAGCATAACTAAGACCGCCTACTTCCACCTCCGTAACATTGCCCGTCTCCGCCCTTGCCTCAGCTCATCCGCTGCTGAAACCCTCATCCATGCCTTTGTTACCTCTAGACTTGACTATTCCAACGCACTCCTGGCTGGTCTCCCACGTTCTACCCTACCTGATGTCATCCAAAAACTCGGCTACCCGTGTCCTAACTCTCACCAAGTCCCATTCGCCCATCACCCCTGTGTTCGCTGACCTACTTTGGCTTCCAGTTAAGCAACGCCTCGATTTCAAAATTCTCATCCTTGTTTTCAAATCCCTCCATGGCCTCGTTCCTCCCTATCTCTGTAATCTCCTTCAGCCCCACAAACCCCCTGAGATATCTGCGCTCCTCTAATTCTGCCCTCTTGAGCATTCCTGATTATAATCGCTTAACCATTGGTGGCCATGCCTTCTGTTGCCTGGGCCCTAAGCTCTGGAATTCCCTGCCTAAACCTCTCCGCCTCTCTTTCCTCCTTTAAGACTCTCCTTAAAACCTACCTCTTTGCCCTAATTTCTCCTTATGTGGCTCGGTGTCAAATTTTGTTTGATAATCGCTCCTGTGAAGCGCCTTGGGACGTTTTATTATGTTAAAGGTGCTATATAAATACAAGTTGTTGTTGTTGTTGCAGTATCATCCTATTAGTCTCAGAAGATCTGAATTACCTTTGTATGTCATTATATAACTATCATTCTTTTTGACGGTGAAGTTTTGAGATGAATTAATGATAAAACAGTGTTCACAATAAAAATAAATTTAAAATCCCATATTTTATTAAACCATATATGATGTATTTGTAGAGGGAGTCAGAGGATCACATTCTCCCTGTGCCTTAGTTTTATTCATTGGATTCAAATACAGTGATGCCAGTGTGACCCTGAGGTGACATTAACTTAGTTCAGCTTTCACAATACGTGAGCAATGATTGGTGAATTCAAACCATATTATTATCAAGCAAACATGAAATTCTGTCAACTATTGCACTTGCACATGGTGCAGTTCTGAAGGCTTATTTGAAAGCAGTTTGATTAAATATAGATTTGGTACGTGTGTGTTAGTTCTTTAGGTTATGGTTCCACTCTTATAATTTTTTTTATATAGTTGTCATCAATGGTTTATTATAGAGTTCAAACACTGTGCCGAGGGATATTTTGGTCTCCCATGAATAAATTATGCACTTGGCTACACTCCAGATTAGTTGTGTGGTTATTGAACAAAATGAAATAATCACTGACAGGTATGTGCCCACTGTATTCTTGTTTACAAAATGTAATGAACAATAACAGGAACAAGAAATGGCATAATATATTTAATAAAAGGACCGACTTTATAAGCAACCCACCATTGATAAAGCAATCGTGAGTTTGAAAACTGTTTTAAATTATTCAAAATCTTTCTGGGACACAGCGTACAATGTAATCAAATATCCATATGTTCAGTATCATGGAATAGGCCTAGTGCTGGACAGTTCCACTTGTCAGCTCACAGAGGTAAGCTCTTTTCCTGCATTGGTGAGCTAAAACAACTTGCCTATTTTAAACTGATGCTTCTCTCTCTGCTGCTTGACTGCATTCAGTCATTCATATTGGGCCAAAAATTCAGGTGTTTAACGCCATGAAATGATGAAAAAACGATGGCCAGCGCTCTTCCACCAGCTGGTCATGGGTCCTGCAGCAGCCGCCATTTTGCAAGGGCTAGTAGCGCTGCCGATAAACGCGATCGCTGAAGGAATTGAAATTAACCAGATCGTGACGTCAGTGAGTGTGCAATGCTCACTTGATGCCCGATCTGCATCATTGGATTTCGCCATTCAACTTACCGGCATGTCTAAACAACGACAGGGAGAGCAGGCATCCAACAGCAGGAAGGAGGCTGCAGCAATGATATTTAAAGGGATCATCAGCAATCAGTTGCACGTGACATGGTTATCCAGTTTGACTGTCTCAGAGCTACTTTCTGCAATTCCACCAGTTTTATTAACATCTGTCAAGTTTCTCAGGTAACAGGGAGGGTTGTTGCAAGTGCAGAATGCCTTCATTGGCCCGAAAATTAGACCTAATACGCGAGAGTACGCACTGTGTACTCTCGCGTTTTAGGTCTCCAATTGCCGGTTTCCTGCATGCACTGCGCATGCGCGGGAAACCGGCACTTCGTGAATTCAAAAGGGGGCGGTTCCTAAGTGAACCGCATGCGCGCTACAGGCTGCGCGCACGCAGTGCACTTAGTGCTTTGAACGCGCAGGTAAGCATGGAAGATTTTACACATAAAGAAAGGAGGCGTAAGACCCTCTTTAAACAAGGTAAGTAGTTAATTAAGTATTATTTTACATTTTTTTCAACAGGTTTATCTTTTTTAGAGACTTTAAAGAAAGGTAAGTTTATTTTTATAACTTTTAAAAAGATTTTAAATTTTTTCAAAAATTTATTTTTTTGTTTAAAGTGGTTAATTTATTTAACTATACTTATTTTATTAATGTGATGGCTTTTTTTTTAAATTTAATTGAGCTTTAGCTGTTCTTTTGGGGGTGTGTAGGATTCATAGCTTTGACAGCCCTTGCTGTTAAAACTATGAATGAAAGATGGTGTGCTGCCATTGGCTCTAACTGAATCACGTGATCCCAGAGCTCGCACGAACTAATTGCGTCTCTGGGTCACGCAAGCACTGCACAGCTGCATGTGGGACTGGCCTTGAAACTAAAGTTCGTGTGGGCCCGGAGGAAAAAGGTAGGCGCGGAGTGAGATATCGCGAGGAAGCCTTACCCCCACGTGAACACTCACTGTTTAATTTCTGGGCCATTATTTTTTAAAGGCTTCTGCTTACAACAGTTGCTCAAAGTCATGGGGGCTGTACTGGCAGTCGACCTCGCGCTCCAGGATCTTCGGCAGAGGGAGCGGAGACAGCGAGGAAGACGGGAACATGCAAGCAGAGGGAGGAGGAGAAGGGCCATGAAGGCTCTCAACAGGAGGTCTTACCCACCTAGGGCCTTCCGACAGCACTTCTCCTAACTGCACTTAAGTGAGGAGCAGTGTATTAGGAGGCCATGAATCACCAAGGAGGTGGTCACAGAACTCTGCCACCTCCTGCGGCCTGAGAGCAGGGCAAACACAGCCCTCCCAGTGGCAGTCAAGGTCACTGTGACCCTCAATTTCTTCGCCAGCGGATCCTTCCAGTCTGCAGCAGTAGACATAGCTAACATCTCACAGTTCGCCGTCCATCGATGCATCCGAGAGGTCACTGAGGCTCTCTACACCAAGAGAAGGGACTACAAAGTCATCTCTCTCAGCAGAGAGAAGCAAGACGAGTGCGCATGTGGCTTTGCCAGGATAGCGGGCTTCCCCATGGTGCAGGACGCCACCAACTGCACACACGTGGCTTTGTAGGCGCCGCATAACAATCCTGAGATCTTCCATAACCTCAAAGGCTACCACTCACTTAATGTGCAGGTGGTGTGTGACCACGAACAGCGATTCCTCAATATCAATGCCCGCTATCTGGGCAGCAGCCATGATGCCTTAATCCTGTGCCAACAATCTTCCAGCCATCACAGCAAACTCAAGGATGGCTGCTCGGAGACAAGGACTATCCTCTCTACACCTCGCTCATGACTCCCCTCCGCAACTCCAACACTCGTGCCCAGCACTCATATAATGAGAGCCATGCTGCCACCAGGAACATCATTGAGCAGACCATTGGGCTACTGAAGCAACAGTTCCATTGTCTTGACCACTCAGGAGGAGCCCTCCACTACTCTACGGAGCGGATGTCCCATTTTGTGGTGGTCTGCGGCATGCTTCACAACTTGGCCATCATGAGGTCACAGCCCTTGCCACCAGGGATTGCACCATCACCTCAGGCGGAGGGCGAGGGAGAGGAGGATGAGGAGGAGGAGGATGAGGAGGACAAGGCGGATGACAAGGATCAAGTGCAAGAGGAAGAGGAAGGAGGAGGCAGGCAGCCAATCATCCTTCCGGATGGGCTCTCCGTGAACAGCTCATCAGACTCCAATTCCAATGAATGAAACCCCAGATCCCCGTTGCTCACCACATCCCCATCACACCATCCCTGTCTCACAGAATATCATGGCATTCTCCTGGGCACAGGAGCTGAAATGGGAGACACCACAAAAGGTTCCAAACAAAATGAATAACTTTATCACAAATCAATTCATACACTTTTACATGAAAAATATTGGCCCAGAAATTGATCTCGCTCTGTTCCCGCGGGGGTAAGGAGCAGACGCGATCTCTCACTCCGCGTTGGCTTTTTCAGATCCAGCTCGCACGAACTTGATGTTCCAGACATCAGCTGGGCAGTGCTTGCGTATCCCACCGGCGTAGTGAATTCGTGCGAGCTGTGGGATCACGTGA
Source organism: Squalus acanthias (assembly GCA_030390025.1). NCBI lineage: Eukaryota > Metazoa > Chordata > Chondrichthyes > Squaliformes > Squalidae > Squalus > Squalus acanthias. Next base: position 34,957,331 of record CM059425.1, on the reverse strand, counting down.
CTCAGTTAGAGCCAATGGCAGCACACCATCTTCCATTCATAAGTTTCACATACGTGCTGTGAAAGCTATGAATCTTACACCCCCCAAAATAACAGCGAAACCTCAATTAAATTTTTTAAAAAAAACATCACATTAATAAAATAAGTATAGTTAAATAAATTAACCATTTTAAATAAAAAATTAAATTTTTGAAAATTTTTTAAATCTTTTAAAAAGTTATAAAAATAAACTTACCTGTCTTTAAAGTCTCTAAAAAAGATATACCTGTTAAAAAAAATTCAAAAACATACTTCATTCACTACTTACCTTGTTAAAAGTGGGTCTTACTCCTCCTTTTTCCATTTCTAAAATCTTCCGTACTTACCTGCGCGTCCAAAGCACTAAGTGCACAGCGTGCGCGCAGCCTGTAGCGCGCACGCGGTGCACCGAGGAACCGCCCCCTTTTCCAAAGACCAAGTGCCGGTTTTCAGCGCATGCGCAGGGCATGCAGAAAACCGGCAATTGGAGAGAGAATACGCGAGAGTACGCAGTGCGTACTCTCGCGCAGCAGGATGAATTTTTGGCCCATTAACTAATCACCCTTGTGCAATCCCTTAGTGCCTGTCTTTCTTGTGGCTTTTCCTATCTTGGTGCTTCTACGAAGTGCTCCCCCAGTGGCTGCAGCATGGCTGGTGGAAGGCTGCTGAGTATCCATGCGGGAGACTTCAGATGGCCATGCAGGACGACCTCGACCAGCCCTGGGCCTGGAAGGCCCGGCTGTAGACTGCACCACCTCGGCATGGGCGGCAGCAGTCTGGGCTGGCTGGTTGACAGGCAGTGACAAGGGCAATGGCGGAGTGGCAGAGGTAGGAACAGGAATACTGTCATCTGGAGAGAGGACAGCAGGGTCCTGCTGCACTGACCCACTGTCACTCCCCCGGGACGGTGCCTCAGCAATCCTAGCAATCTGTTGGAGCACAGGTTGCTGACCTGGTGTTACACCCTGAAAGCCCCAGTCGACAGTGGTAAACCCAGCCACGACGGCAGCAGTCAGAGCTTGGGTGGCTTCAACTGCGACTACATGACGGTGGTCTGAGCTTGGGTGGTATCACTCTGAGACTGCATGAGAGAAGTTTGAGCTTCTGCTGCAGCACTAAGACGTTGCGTCACTTCCGCCTGTGCTGCAATGGAAGCTGCGACATCGCCCATCACATGAGGCATGAGGTCTGGGTCGCCACGGTCTCTCTGGGAATGTACCATAATTTCCAGGCTGGAAACTCTGGGCTCCATGCTCCGCACAGAGTACCGTGCAATGTTGGAGACGGACTCCTCCGCACTCCTTGACATTGCCGAGATGCTCTCTGGCAGGCTTGCCATTGTGCCCATCAATTCGGTGTGCATGCCCATCACCCTTCTTCTGAAGGCCTCCCCATCGAGATCCTCATCTGAGTCCTGCAAACTCGCCCTCTGGGGAGCTGACCCCTGAGCTACCCTTTCCCCCTGGCCTTGCTGCAGCCTACTCGTGCCTGGTGCCTCACCCATTGCAGATCCCGCTTCTACACCAGCCTCTAAAGTTCACGTAGTGCTAGTTTCTGAGCTGGTGTCTGCGAGTGAGAGATGCAGTGACGTGGTGTCTTCTTCTCCCCCCTCGCTCTCTGTGGTGCCCTCGGGTACAGGCTGCTCGGGTGCTTGTTGATTACCTGAAAGCAGAAAGGCACAAGAGTCGGGTTATGGTGAGGGGAGGGGCGGGGAAAGCCAGAAATGCATGCATACAGCATGAGTAGCTTGAAAGTGAGAAAAAGATTGGGGGCTGAGGGGGAAGTGGGATGTGAGAAGGATTAGAAATGAGCATACCGTTGTTGTCCCCAAGGGGTTGAACCTTGCCGGTTGCCACGGCCTCTACCACGTGGCGCTACCATGTGCCACCCAGTTATCTGGAGTACTCGCTCCTCTAACTGGCTGAAGTCCTGCGTGTTCCCCAGTCCCCCACCTGTCTGCTGCTGCTCCTGGCAATTATGTGCCAGCTTGGCCTGCAAGAGAAAGAGAACTGTGTGAGTGAGTGTGGTGCAATGTGATTGGATGGTGTGCCTGACATAGTTGAATAGCTGTCAGTGTATGCAAGGTGTGAGATGTGGGTGTGAGTGTTGCAACAGTGGTAAAGTTGTGAGGGTGAAGTAAAGCTATGATTGTGAGGTGTGAGTGGTGAAAGGTAGAGATTGTTGGCAGGTGAGTGCTGGGGGTGTGGTGCATTGAGCAGCGTGTGAGGCTTGTGGTGCAGATGGTGGTATGTAGCATTTGCTGAAGCCTTCACTCACCTTGATCACCCGTGTGAAGTCACTAAACTTCTTCCTGTACTGGATGGCGGACCATGGCACCACAGTGCTGGCAGTCACATGGTCCGCTATCTCCTGCCACATGGTATGGGACGTATAGGGTGAGGGCTTTCTGCAATTTTGCGGGTAGAGGACAGCCCGCCTCCTCTCCACTACAAGTGCCTCCAGAGCTTCATTGAAGAACCTCCAGGCTCTCTCCCTGGTGTGATGATCAGCCATGTGTCCACAACTCTTGCTTGTCCTTGAGCTTCTCCTTCGGGTTGTTGAGGCAGCTGCAAACCCAACTGCCCTGACAATGAGGTGCTGCAGCATCAATGCACCTCCCCTTTAAGTAGTGGTAAAAGCCTGTACCAAACATGACTGTGAATTAGACTGGCCCTGATATTGGTTCACCTGTTGAGTGTTAAGCCAATGAGCAGCAGTTTTAGTGCTGAAAAATCATGGCTATAATCATGTTAATGAAGAGTGAGCACGAATTTTGCGTGCTACCTAGACCATGTTCAGGTGACGCAGCTTAACAAGGTTTGGCCTTAACACTGCCCATTTCGTGTCTATATCCAATTTCTTGGCCATTGTCTTTTAGTTCGGTTTTGCCATCTCTTAACTCTCTGTGTATCAATTGGCAATTCCTCATTTGAGATTAACTCATTGTATGTGTGTTTGATATTAAACGTGAAGGAACACAGTTAAGTGTCATGTAAGTTGAAGAAGGATGTGTTTCTTACCTGAGGCCAGGTTCATACATTGCTATTGTTCTTAATTATGTAATTTACCCCCCTCCCCCGCCATGATATTAGAATCTCATTGAAGAGGACACATTTGAAATATCGGGGGTTATTTAAACATGGAGGAGCATGGGTTTGGGTGTGGTTGGGGGCGGGGTGGGGGAGTTAAATCTGGTAAAAATGCGAGTGCGTCAGGAAGCCAGTCCAACCCGCTGACTTGCACGTTTAACTCGAGCGCATTAGGCTGGTTGTGCACAACCCCCTCAGGAGAGGCGGGTTGCCTATTAACATATGCTAATCGCTCAATTGAAGTGATATTGCAACACAGTTTTAAGTTTAACGTCGCATCCATGGGTTTCCCGGGCTTCCTTAAACTCGCCATTGTAAGCAAACTGAGAACACAACGGCTGATCAAAACTCATGGAAATACTGCACTAAATACTCAGTACTCACAGCTGCTTTCTTGCCTACTAGTAGGAAAGGATTTGTTCAGAGTACTTTTGCTGAGAGCTTACCTTCTACGCTTTGGAGGTTTTCTGAATCACATCAGGAGGGGTGGCACCTTGGCTGCCTAAGATTGGACCTCAGACGAGGAGCAATATGACCAGCAGCAGCCAGCTGTTGAGAGACCTGCAGCTGGACAGCTGTGAGGGGAGCAGCAGAGGGGCGAGCAGCAAAGAGGGGAGCAGCAGAAGGGTGCAGCTCGCAGGAGGCACTACCCGCGACATAGGGTGTACAGGCAGAGGCTGAGTTTCCTTGACATGTCTGAACAGCAGGGCTTCAGGAGGCTCACGTTGTCACATCAGGTGGTGGCAGACATCTGCAGCCTCCTAGAAGAAGACCTGTTCCCTGCTGGACTTGGTGGCCACACATTACCAGTGGCTGCCAAAGTGACCACCGCCCTCAATTTTTTCAGCCTCTGGATCCTTCTAACGCTCTGCCGAAGACATTTCCAGGAACTCCCAGTCGGCGGCCTATGAATGCATAAGACAGGGAACTGATGGGTTGGTTGCCAGGGCCGGCAATTATGTTAACTTCGCCTGCGACGACGCCAATCAGAATGAGCGGGTGCTTGAGTTTGCGTCTCTGACTGGCATCCCACAGGTGCAGGGCGTCGTCGATTGCACACAAGTGGCAATCCATGCTTCCCCAGATCAACCAGGAGTATTCATCAACCACAGAGGTTTCCACTCCATCAATGTCCAGCTGGTGTGCAACCACAAAAAGATATTTCTGCAGGTGTGCGCAAAATTCCCGGGGAGCTCCAGTGATGCTTTCATCCTGCGGCAGTCCAAGCTCCCCGGCTTCTTTGGACCTGCAAGCAGACTTAAACTGTGGCTTCTAGGAGGTAAGGGATACCCATTTCAAACTTGGCTGAAGACACCTGTCAGAAACCCGACCAATGAAGACCAACAGCACTACAATGAATGCCATATGACCACCAGATGTGTGATCAAACAAGCCATTGGCATGCTGAAGATGTGCTTCAGGAGCCTAGACAGATCTGGAGTTGCCCTTCAGTACGCATCAGTCAGGGTGTCCAGAATGGTCATGGTGTGCTGCCCTCTGTACAACATTGTGCAGCAGCGAGGTTTGGACCTGCAGGAGGAACAAGGCGTAGAGCGCAGAACGTCTATAGACAATTCTGAGGAGGAGGAGGAGGAAGGTGATGAGGGCAATGCACCCCAGCTGCTCACATTGCTACCCGGGATGCCAGGGATACCCTTATTGATGCAAGGATCACTTAGGTTGCACCAGTGGACCAATGTCAGAACCGTATGCAATGGCCACTCTTCCCACCCACCCTACCCAATGCCACTGACACAAAGTAGTCCTGCAAACCACCAACCACCCCTTGCACATCCCCCAATTGGTCCCCGTCAATTCATGTCTTCCCATTCATCATCAAGCAAGTTAAAAGGCGACTTGCCACCCAACAACCAAGAATGAGCGTCACAGGAAAGTGGTGTAAACTAATAAAATTTATATGATTCTACTAAAGAACGGTAAACTTTAGAACATAACATTTTCTCATGCACCTATGTGCATACCCTTGTGCAACTACATAGCTTCCTTTTCCTACTCCGCCTACGTGGTGCAACCCCTGTGACTTCAGCAGAGGTCGAGGCAGGCTGCTCAGGTCCCTGCTCTGACTGTTGAGATGCTCTTGGCCGACGACTTCTGGGTGTTGGAGCCCGTGAGGGTCCTGCCAGAGACTGCTCCACCTGCACCTGTGTAGGGGCAGACTCGGCCTTCGGGACACGAGGCAGCATGTTAGTTCTGATTGGGCCGGGGGGGGGCAACATGTGAGAAGTGGAAGTGCTTTGAGTGGAGTCCCCACTTCCATGTCCCCTTTCGCCATCATCCCTCTGATGGGCCAGCTGCACTTCACTGCTACCACTCTGCTGGGGAGCACTTTGATGCAGATCATTGGGGCGTTGAAAGGCCAATGCTAAGGTATCTGTCATCTTATTTAAGGCGGCAGACATGTTGGCATCCAGAGTGTGTACGACCATGGTCAAGGCCTGCATGGCCTCATTCCCGTGGTTGATGCTCCATGGAGTTGGTTATTGAATCCATGTCGCAATACCCTGCGACATCATCCCACTCATGCTTGAGGCAGACTGCTCCATTCTCTCTGCAATCATGGTCAGTGCGCTTGTAGGGCCTGTCAGTACATCGCACATTCTCTGCAGCTCCTCAATGATTATAAGATCGCAAGAAATAGGAGCAGGAATAAGCCACATGGCCGCTTGAGCCTGCTGCGCCATTGAATAAGATCATGGCTGATCTGCTACCTCAACTCTACTTTCCCAACCTATTCCCATATCCCTTGATTTCCTTATTATTGATTATCCTTCTCTTCAACGACCCCTGGGTCTGGGTCCAGCTGAGCAGAGCTGGGAGAGGGCTGCACCCTCTGACACGTATTCTCCACAGCTGTCCCTGCCACCACCATCTGCTTTTGCTCACTTGTGAGCTGTGAGTCACCAGGTGAAATCTGTCTAACTGGCCCCCCCGAAGTGTGAGTATCTGTGCTGGTGCATGGTAAGCACATGTCCCGTGATGGTGCACCCTCAGAAGGAATCAGCCCCTCTGAGGATTCGTCGTTCTCGAGGTCCATGGACTCCTGCTGCATGTGTGAAGGCCCTGGCGGTGAGAAAAGATATGAATTAATACTAGCAAGGTAAGTATTTTGCAACTTATCATTATGAAGGTGATTATATTTCACTCGCTGTTGATATCAAGTCAACATGACGTTGTATGACATGTGGGTGGCTGATATTTAATTGTGTCACCAGGTCACTGGGAGATCCCCACCTCCCCATCTCCGATGGCCAGGGACACTGAAACACCACCGATCTTCAGCACTTCCTCCTCTGCAGTTGTTAGTTGGGAAATCTGTGGAGGACCACCTCTGGTTCTCTCTCTCTCTCTCTCTCTCTAATGTTCTGTGTTCTCTTCTCCTGCAAAGGGGGAAAGAACGGGCCTATGAGTGACTGTAATGGCACGTGTTCACCCGATGGATGGAGTGCATTTGGTGAGGGTGACTATCTGGGAGAGGCATCAAATTGCATAAGGATGAGTGTGAGTGGCAGTGATGGAAGGATAGATGGGGATGTGAGGAAGTGCATAGAAAGAGAATGATGGGTGCACTTGCAACGTAAGTGGGTGTGAGGAGTGATGTGATGGAGTAGGTTTGACAAGGCAGAGTGAGGGGGTGGGGTGATATGCACAGCAGGATGTAGGTGAATGTGCAACTGTACTCACCTTTCCTGACCTGGTTAGGTCATTAAAGTACTTTGTGCACTGAATCCAGGAGCGTGGCACAATGCTGCTGCTGCTGACCTCCCGGTCCATCCCCAGCCACACCTTCATTGTGGCAGCAGCAGGTTTCTTCCTCCCATTGCTGGGGCAGAGTATCTCTCTCCAGCTCCTCATAGACCCAACAGTACATCAAGGGAGGCGTCATTGAAATGGGGCACAGTCTTTGAGCATCCTGAATCCATTGACACACCTTGTCTTCTCTTGCTTCTAATTCCAACTCCTCCAAATTCCATCTTTGGATTGGTCCTTTAAATACTGGAGTTGAGATCGCGTCATGTGGGTCTGCACCATGCCCGCTGCCACGCAATAGACGCCAATCCTGGAAGTAAAATGATAATGAGTCGGCTACGTTAAAATGCCACTGACACACGCGCTGAACTGACTTCCAGGTTTCCCACGCGATATCGGACAGCCCACTCCCAGCGCCTCCGAGTTTATATCAGGGTCAATATTGTGTGCACGTTTGTGTGCCCTACTTGGTAGGAAGAATGAGGAGAGACAATATCAACTAAATGGTACAATTTTAAAGGGGGTGCAGGAACAGAGAGAGATGTTTACACATCTTTGAAGGTAGCAGGTCAAGTTGAGAAAGTTGTTGAGAAAGCATATGGGATCCTTGGCTTTATTAATGGAGGAATAGAATACTAAAGCAAGGAAGTTATGCAAAATCTTTATAAAAAATACTGGTTAGGCCTCAGCTGGATTATTGTGTTCAATTCTGGGCAGCACACTTCAGAAAGAATGTCAAGGCCTTAGTGAGGGTGCAGAAGAGATTTACTAGAATGGTACCAGGGATGAGGGTCTTCAGTTATGTGGAGAGATTGGAGAAGCTGGAGTTGTTCTCCTTACAGCAGAGAAGGTTGAGAGGAAATTTGATAGAGGTGTTTAAAATCATGAATGGCTTTGATAGAGTAAATAAAGAGAAACTGTTTCCAATGGCTGAACGGTCAGTAACCAGAAGATACAGATTTAAGGTGATTGGAAAAAGAACCAGAGGTGACATGAGGAAACATTTTTTTTACACAGCGAGTTGTTGTGATCTGGAATGCGCTGCCTGAAAGGGCGGTGGAAGCAGATTCAATACACGCTTTCAAAAGGAAATTGGATAAAAACTTGAAGGGAAAAAATTGCTGGGCTATGGGGAAAGAGCAGGAGAGTGGGATTAATTGGATAGCTCTATCAAAGAGCCAGCACAGGCATTACGGACTGAATGACCTGCTTTTGTGCTGCATCATTCTATGAAAACAAGATTGATACATTAAAAAGAACAAGGACGATTCCATGAGATAGGACACTATGCAAGTGAGGCTTAAAGAAGTGAATTTGTTTTCAGAAAAGAAATGAACGTTCAAGACTACATTATCCTGCTTTTAAAATGATCAGATATTGAGGTCATTCTAACCCTCCAGGGCAGGTGGAAGGTCAAATTTTCAAAATTCTCAATCCCGACCCCAACCCACCTCCAAAGCTCCCATTCCCGGGTGTAACGGAGGCGCGATTGGGTGCGTGCGATTAACCTGCTCGCCGGAAGCGGGTCGCTCATTATTACATGTTAGTAAGGGTCAATTGAAGAGGTTTTAACAGGGATTTTAAATGAATGCCTCCAGATGGGTTTCCCGGGGCTCAGGAAACTCATTAATGAAACAGAGGCGAGAATGAGTGATACTTCATGGAGATGTTTAAACTTCTGATTCCCCAATAAGAATAAAGGCTCAATGTCTCAAGCTGCTTTCTCAGTTCCCTCTGGCAAATGTTTTGCTGAGAATTCTTGTGGTGACACACGTGTTGCAGAAGTTTGGAGGCTTTCAAACGGACAACATCAGGATGGGGGACGCCATGGATGCTTTCAATTGGAATTCGGACGAGAAAGACAATCACCATCCATGGCAGCAAGGTATCTGTCATCCTATTTAAGGCGGCAGACATCTCCTACATGGCCATGGTCATGGCCTGCATGGACTCATTTGAGAGCCTTGCTTGAAGCTCCATGGAGGCGGCAACTCTCTCCATGGCAGACATTCTTGCAATTACCTGTGACACCAATCCACTACTGTTGGAGTTGGACTCCTCCATCCTCCGCGCTATTGTGGAGCATGTGTGTGCCACGTCTGCCAGTCCCTCACAAAGTTGTTGCTGTACCTCTATCATTCTCCCTCTCAATGATGGCTCCCGGGGTTCAGCATATGTGTCCAGCTGAGCAGAGTTTGGAGAGGATCACACCCCGACACGGACTCTCCACAGCTGTCCCTGGCACTAGTGTCTGCTCCTGCTCACTTGTGAACTGTGAATCACCAGGTGAAAACCCAACTAACTGCCTAACTGGACCCACTGAAGTGTGAGTATTTGCGCTGGTACATGGCTGTACTGTGAAGGAATAAGCCATATAACCTATTCAGAAAAATACACCATTCTATGAAAGAATTCTGGCCTTATTAAAACATGACAAACTGGGTTTGGAAATCTGGAAGCCTCAACAATCTAAAGCTGTAACAGCATACAGGCTATTGAGATAAGATAGTTGTTGATACTGAATCAATAACCTTATTGAAACAGAAGGTTGGAGGCTCCTGACGGTTGGAATCTTTGGAAAGAAGACAATGGTGCATCCTGGTTAAGGTGTTCTAAATTACACTTCGTAATCAGGCACATAAAATTAAGAAACATATGCCTTCGTAAAAATGACATCAAGTAAAAGAAACACCTGCCGTCACACCATTTTTGTGTTAAGCTTAAGACACCTACACAGGAGACATAATTCTGTATTGCTGCCAGCTGAGGTGACTGTAAGAATAGCAGGGGTCAGCAGAAAAATGACTAGAGATAATTAACTTACATCAGCAGAAAACTTCAAAGGAAATACCACTGAGAAAGGGTATAAAAATTGGACTTTCAAATGGGATAATAGATTCGCTGCAAAGGGGCAAAGTGATTTTCAGGCTTCAGAGGTGGCTCTGTAAGTCTACAACTCTTTGTATCTCGGGGATCAAGGTACTGTATTTGATTTTGGTGGATATCCTGAATAAGACTAAGAACTGTAAAACTGTGGCGAAGTTAAGATTTGAGAATAAGGATCTCAGATAATAAGATTGTAAAAGCTTTCTCTTTTTGGAACTGTTAATGTTGCGATTGAAACACCTACTGTAATTACATGTCGGTTCTTTAATAAATCTATATATTTTTAGAATTATCTCACATAATACTTCTGTATCAAACTCGCAAACTCAATCTCTGTACGCTCTTTGGTGAGGAGTTGCAGAATTCTGGGGGAGTTTTCCGGACCCTCATAATATCCGGAAGGTTACAGTCTAGCTAAACTTATTAGAAGTGCTATCTGGAGGACGGTAACATTTTCAGGTTGTTCCTTTCCTTTAGGGAGAGATAGTCCGGACCTTTAGATCCAATTAAGCATCTTTAGGATTTGGCTACCTCAAACTTTAGTTGAAAGTAAACGTCTGAGGAATACGCCTGATCTGGGGTAGCCCTAAAGGGGCTAGGACTAGTAATTATCCCTTCAGTACCTCCTGTGATGGTGCACCCTCAGAACAAATGAGGTCCTCTGAGGAATAGTCAGGCATGTCCACAGCCAGTACAAACCATGTTGTAATTTCTGGTTTGTTGCCGGTGCCACGTGCTAGCGAGTTGAGGAATAGGGAGAGAGTGCAGATAAACACGTGGCTGCAGGGATGGTGTAGGGGGGAGGGTTTCAGTTATGTGGATAATTGGAGCACATTCTGGGGAAGGTGGGACCTGTACAAACAGGACGGTTTGCACCTGAACCAGAGGGGCACCAATATCCTGGGAGGGAAATTTGCTACGGCTCTTCGGGGGGGTTTAAACTAATTTGTCAGGGGATGGGAAAAAGGGCTGTAGTCCACGAGCCAGTGGTGAGTGTAGGGAGGTACTGAGGAGGGTATCAAGGTCGCAGGAATGTACCGGCAGACAGGAAGATGGCTTGAAGTGTGTCTACTTCAATGCAAGGAGCATCCGGAATAAGGTAGGAGAACTTGGAGCGTGGATTGGTACTTGGGACTACGATGTGGTGGCCATTACGGAGACATGGTTAGAACAGGGACAGGAATGGTTGTTGGAAGTTCCGGGGTATAGATGTTTCAGTAAGAGTAGGGAAGTTGGTAAGAAAGGTGGAGGAGTAGCATTGTTAATCAAGGATAGTTTAACAGCGGCAGAAAGGCAGTTCGAGGGGGATCTGCCGTCTGAGGTAATATGGGCTGAAGTTAGAAATAGGAAAGGAGCGGTCACGTTGTTAGGAGTTTTCTACAGGCCCCCAAATAGTAATAAAGATGTGGAGGAAGAAATTGCAAAGCAGATTATGAATAGGTGTGGAGGTCACAGAGTAGTTGTCATGGGTGACTTCAACTTTCCAAATATTGATTGGAACCTTTATAGGTCAAACAGTTCGGATGGGATAGTTTTTGCACAGTGTGTGCAGGAGGGTTTCCTGACACAATATGTGGATAGGCCGACAAGAGGTGGGGCCACGTTGGATTTGGTACTGGGTAATGAACCAGGCCAAGTGTTTGATTTGTATGTGGGAGAGCACTTTGGAGATAGTGACCACAATTCGGTAACTTTCACTATTGCAATGGAGAGGGATAGGGCCATACGGCAGGGCAGGGTTTATAATTGGGGGAGGGGTAATTATGATGCGATTAGGCAAGAATTAGGGAGTATAAGATGGGAACAGAAACTATCAGGGAAAGGCACAAACGAAAAGTGGAGCTTTTTCATGGAGCAATTACTGCGTGTCCTTGATAGGTATGTCCCTGTCAGGCAGGGAAGAAATGGCCGAGTGAGAGAACCATGGTTCACAAAAGAGGTTGAATGTCTAGTCAAGAGGAAAAAGGAAGCGTATGTAAGGATGAGAAAACAAGGTTCAGTTGGGTCGATTGAGGGGTACAAGGTAGCAAGGAATGAGCTAAAAAAAGAGCTTAGGAGAGCTAGGAGGGGGCATGAGAAGTCCTTGGCGGGTCGGATCAAGAAAAACCCCAAGGCTTTTTACTCTTATGTGAGAAATAAAAGAATGACCAGGGTGAGGGTAGGGCCGGTCAAGGACAGTAGTGGGAACTTGTGCATGGAGTCAGAAGAGATAGGAGAGGTGATGAATGAATACTTTTCGTCAGTGTTCACCGAGGAGAGGGGCCATGTTCTTGAGGATGAGAGTGTGATTAAGGTGGATAGGCTGGAGGTGGTAGATGTTCTGAGGGAAGATGTTTTAGCAATTTTGAAGAACCTGAGGGTCGATAAGTCCCCTGGGCCAGATGGGATATATCCTAGGATTCTTTGGGAGGCAAGGGAGGAGATTGCAGAGCCTCTGGCTTTGATCTTTGGGTCCTCACTGTCCACGGGGATGGTGCCAGAGGACTGGAGAGTGGCGAATGTTGTTCCTCTCTTCAAGAAAGGAAATAAGAATGACCCTGGTAATTATAGGCCGGTTAGTCTTACTTCGGTGGTTGGTAAGATAATGGAAAAGGTCCTGAGGGATAGGATTTATGACCATTTGGAAAGGGGCAACTTAATCAGGGATAGTCAACACGGATTCGTGAAGGGTAAGTCTTGCCTAACAAATTTGATTGAATTCTTTGAGGAGGTAACTAAGTGTGTAGATGAAGGTAGAGCGGTTGATGTCGTATACATGGATTTTAGTAAGGCGTTTGATAAGGTTCCCCATGGTCGTCTCATGAAGAAAGTAAGGAGTTGTGGGATAGAGGGAAATTTGGCCGATTGGATAAGTAACTGGCTATCTCATAGAAGGCAGAGGGTGGTGGTGGATGGAACATTTTCGGACTGGAGACCAGTTACCAGCGGTGTGCCACAGGGGTCGGTGCTGGGTCCTCTGCTGTTTGTGATTTTTATCAATGACTTGGAGGAGGGGACTGAAGGGTGGATCAGTAAATTTGCTGATGACACCAAGATTGGTGGAGTAGTGGATGAGGTGGAGGGCAGTTGTAGGCTGCAAAGAGACATTGATAGGATGCAGAGCTGGGCCGAAAAATGGCAGATGGAATTTAACCCTGATAAATGCGAGGTGATTCATTTTGGTAGGGCAAATTTGAATAAGGATTACAGGGTCAACGGCAGGGTTCTGAGGAACGTGGAGGAGCAGAGGGATCTGGGGGTTCATATCCACAGATCTCTGAAGGTTGCCACTCAAGTGGATAGAGCAGTAAAGAAGGCCTATGGTGTGTTGGCGTTTATTAACAGAGGGTTTGAGTTTAAGAACCGTGAGGTTATGCTGCAACTGTACAGGACCTTGGTGAGACCACATTTGGAATATTGTGTGCAGTTCTGGTCACCTCACTATAGGAAGGACGTGGAAGCATTGGAAAGAGTGCAAAGGAGATTTACCAGGATGCTGCCTGGTTTGGGGGGGAGGTCTTATGAGGAAAGATTGAGGGAGTTGGGGCTTTTCTCTTTAGAGCGGAGGAGGATGAGAGGCGACTTAATAGAGGTTTATAAGATGATGAGGGGGATAGATAGAGTGGATGTTCAGAGACTATTTCCTCGGGTAGAGGCAGCTGTTACAAGGGGGCATAACTATAAGGTGCATGGGGGGAGATATAGAAGGGATGTCCGAGGTAGATTCTTTACTCAGAGAGTGGTTGGGGTGTGGAATGGATTGCCTGCTGTGATAGTGGAGTCGGACACTTTAGGAACTTTCAAGCGGTTATTGGATAAGCACATGGAGCACACCAGAGTGATAGGGAGTGTGATAGCTTGATCTTGGTCTCGGACAATGCTCGGCACAACATCGAGGGCCGAAGGGCCTGTACTGTGCTGTACTGTTCTATGTTCTATGTTCTATGTTCTATGTTCTATGACTCTTGCTCTACATACGAAGGCCCTAGAAGACAAAAGAAAGGGATATGAATTCGTCGTGGCAAAGTAACAATCTTGACAATCACCATACTCAGGCTTCTCATAGTTCAGCCATTGATGAAATAAAGTCAACATGTGCGTCAAAGATATTTTTAATTCCAGGCATCTGCGAGTTCCCTGTCACTCCATCTCCGATTGAGAAGGACGCAGATGTGCCTTTTATCTCCATGGCCTCCTCCTCTGCATCTGTCAGCTTTACACTTTGTGGTGGGCCACCACCAGTCCTCTCCCTTGCATTTTGCGCTCTCTTCTCCTACAAGGGGTGAAAGAGCAGACCTGTGAGTGACTGAAGGTCAGGTATTCACCCGACGGATGCAGTGCATTCGATGAGGGTGACTATCAGACAGATGCAGCACATTGCATAAGGATTGGGATGAGTGGTTGCAGTGGCTGGATAAATGGGGACATGAGGAAGTGCATAAATAGCGAACCGTGTGTGTTAAGTGGGTGTGAGGAGTGATATGATGGAATCGCTTGGCAAGACAGAGTGGGGAGGGTGGTGGTTATACACCACAGGCTGTAGGTGAATCAGCAAATGGACTCATTTTTCCTGACCTGGTTAGGTCATTAAACCGCTTCTGGCACTATATCCAAGAATGGCGTACAATGCTCCTGCTGCTCACCTCCTCAGCCACTCCAACCATGCCTTCTTGGTGACAGCAACAGGTTTCCAACTCAAGTTGCTGGGGAAAATGATGTCCCTCCTGCTCCTGACTGCACCCATCAGTAACTCAAGGAAAGCATTGTTAAATCTCGGTGCTGGCCTTGCTCATCCTGAATCCATCTTGAATAACTCTCACTGTCTCCTTCCAAGACCTCCTGGGGTGGGGGGAACATGCACTTTATAAAAAAAGTCCAAACATAAGCTAGCAAGAAAAGAAAACTAAACAAAATGGGCAAAATTGTAGCATTACAGGAAAGTTATTCACTCAATCAATCTTCTCCTTTCGGGCATATCTTATATATTTATGATATAAAAGAAAGGTAAAGGGCTCTGAACATGATGTTTTACTGTGGTAGTATCTGTGCATTATCCTTGTGCTGGATATTGTCCACTGTACATTACCATGGTGATAGAAAGAAAACCTTCAACATTTGCTGATGACACCAAGATGGGGAGAATTTTAAAATTGAGGCACCAGGCGACAAGGAACCAATGTAGACCAGCAAGGACAGGGGTGATAGGTGAATGAGACTTAGTGTAGGGTAGGTTACAGGTAGCAAACTGCAATGAAAAAAAAGCAGATAGATAGACCAACAGCAAGAACTCATACAACTGTTATAATTAAATAAAAACAGAAAATGCTGGAAATACTCAGCAGGTCAGGCAGCATCTGTGGAGAGAGAAACAGAGTTAACATTTCAGGTCGATGACCCTTCGTCAGAATAATGAAATAGTTGCTCTGGGTCATATAACTTCCTCCAAGCGCGTTTGGCTTGTGTCAATAGGCATATCCATCCATCTCTAAAACATGTTCCACAAACTTAAGAAACTGCAAAGCCAGGAACTTTCAGTCCAACTTCAATTCATAATTACCCCTTCTCCACTCGCCAACCAGGCAAGCAGTCATGGCCATTCCTAAATAAGTGAACCCAATGATGCTGAACAGTAGTGTTATGCACCATGAAATAGTTATTCACTTTAGATGGAGATTAATTGCTTTTGACATGAGGGTCATAGGAGTAGATTTTTGTCTTTATTGTCTGATGTAAAGAATCACCTGGGTGCAGCAGAGAGAGAAAAATTAGCCAGTGATGGAGCCAGCCCAACTTTCCTTCCAGATGACTCCGTTATTGCCGTGCGATCTTCTCGGCTCTGTGTGCTTCACACTCAACTACCAAAGCTGAAAATCTAACCCAGAAATGGGCTTGCTGCAAAAATGGAGGGAAGATCAAAGTAGGCCATGTTGCAGTTTTAATCACTTGCCACAGTGAAGTCTAGCTCAGAGTTGGCACTAACTGGGAAAGCAGACGGAGAGCAACATGGCTTTTGCCTTCAGATGAAGAACAGAAGAAACGGGCACAGAGGCATAAGGGCTCTCAGGAGAGTATACAACATGCAAGTAGGATGTACAGGGCCAAAAATATCAAGCCTGGGACTAACAGAAGAGTGACGCTTCGGGGAATCGAGCTTCTGTAAGGAGTCAGCTATTGAACTGTGCCAAATTATAGCATATGACTCAAGATCCTCTGTGACTAGAACTGCTTTGCCTGTGGCTGTGAAGGCCACAGGTGCCTTATTTGTTTTTATCACTGTCCCATTCCAAGTGCCTGCAGGTGATTTATTGGGTTTGAGCCAGAGCACAATGCCCCCACCTGCATTCAAGACATGACTGATGCTCTGTTCCAGAGGGGAGTCACAAACTCATTCATTTCCACATAACTGCAGAGCAGCATTTAGAGAGGTGGCAACAATTCATAAACTTGTCCAGCTGCAACCAAGCACAGATATGGACCCATCATACCGGTCTTGTACCCAAAGAACACGTTTCAAAGCCTTGAAGCAAATAGGTGTCAGCCGTGGCTCAGTTGATCCCATCTCACTATTATGGAGAAGAGCAGGGGAGTTCTCCCCAGTGACCCGGCCAATATCTATCCCTCAACCAACATCACTAAAAATCAAATTATCTAGCCATTATTTCATTGCTGTTTGTGGGAGCGTGCTGTGCGCAAATTGGCTGCCGCGTTATCCTACATTACAACAATGATGACAACAACAACAACTTGTATTTATATAGCGCCTTTAACGTAGTAAAACATCCCAAGGCATTTAAAACAGTGACTACACTTTCATTGGTAGGCAAGCATTTTGGGACATCCTGAGGTGGTGAAAGGCGCTACATAAATGCAAGTCTTTCTTTCTAATAATCCCTGGGTGCAATAAAGCTTTTCTTTTTCCTTTTGTTTCACTAGCAGCCATTCCCACTACTTGCTATTGCTATATATCAAGTCAAACCTATGTGCAAAAGAGGAGACAAAGGCAAAGATGATACTTTAAATTAATTTCTTATTTGCTTTGCATGAGTAATTTTCTGTGTGTACATCATCTGTGTTGTGGATTTTACTTGTGGTCCTGAAGGCCTGCAGGTTGAAGGCTAATTTCTCTTTCATTTTTACTCCTGAAAATGTCTTCTGGCCTCCTGCTAAAGTTAGTAGATTGAATCTGTTGGTGATGTCCTTCCAGGATGATTTCATGAGACAAAAGCCAAATACTGCGGAGGCTGGAAATCTGAAATAAAAACAGAAAATGCTGGAAATACTCAGCAGGTCAGACAGCATCTCTGGAGAGAGAGAAACAGAGTTAACCTTTCAGGTCGATGACCTTTCGTCAGAACTGATTTTATAATACGTGGATTGGGGAGGGAGTACACACCTGTGCACATCTGTCCTGGTCGAGACATTTCCTGCAATGATTCAAGTACCAATAAAGTGGTCTTTTCTGGACTATTTCTGATCTATAGCTTTGGGCTTTCCAGTCAGCACATCTGGATTGGCCACAGGTTTGTTTGTTACAGAGTTAAGAAGCTTATTTCCTACTTGGCAAAATGCTGAACTTTGATTTGTGGGGCGCTGCAGTGACTGGTTTACTAAACTGCATTCAAAATAGGTACTGCAGGGCTCCTCCGAGCTAACTCTATAGTTCGCAAATGTTTGCAAATTGTCCGCCTATAATGAACAAATCCTCCTCAACGACCGAGTAATCACTTTTTCTGTCCTTTCAGTTGTTGCGTTTTTCAGATTGTATTATAAAGTTTTCTTTCTTTTTTTAAGCTTTCCAGCCTTTCTGTCCTTCTTTCAGTTGGTATCCTTCTTCTAATTTTTCTGTGCCTCTCTTCTTACCCTGTTCATGAAGGAGTCTTTCAAAATCATGAGGGGCTCTAGACGGAGTAGATTGAGAGAAACTGTTCCCATTGGCGGAAGGGTCGAGAACCACAGGACACAGATTTCAGGTGATTGGCAGAAGAACCAAAGGCGACATGAGGAAAAACTTTTTTACGCAGCGAGTGGTTAGGATCTGGAATGCACTGCCTGAGAGGATGGTGGAGGCAGATTCAATCATGGCTTTCAAAAGGGGAATTGGATAAGTACCTGAAGGAAAAAGATTTGCAGGGCTACAGGGAAAGGGCGGGGGGAGTGGGACTAGCTGAAGTCCTCTTGCAGAGAGCGGCATGGGCTCGACGGGCCGAATGGCCTCCTTCTGTGCTGTAACTATTCTATGATTCTATGCTTCTGTTCTAAAAACAACACTTGTGATACTCAAGACTTGCCTTTTCAGTCCTTTTCTTTCCTTTCACTTTTTATAAGTTTTAAATATTTATCTTATATTCAGTTATCTATGACATTCTAATATTGAGAGGTCGCACAACACCAGGTTATAGTCCAACAGTTTTATTTGAAATCACAAGCTTTCGGAACTATCGCTCCTTCCTCAGGTGAAGTAAATTGGATACAGAATCGTCAGAGCATATATAGATGGAAAAAAAAGCATGTGTACTTTACAATTGCAGACCAATAAATTAAATCATTCTAATATTGGGCATTGAAAATCAAGTGAATGAGCAGGAATGTGCACAAATCAGAGTGTTCAGTAAACCACACCACCAAATGAATGCACCATAATAATTAGCGAACTTATAGATGTCTCACTTCACGCGCTTTCCTTCCCTTTAGCTCTGTAGTTGCGATTTACAGATAGCAGGAAAGTTCCAGAAAGTGCTGAGGCTTGTTTGCTTTAGTGGCACTCGTCAGGGTATATTACATTATAATTAGGTGCATAATGATGAGGTACAGAAGAATGGAGCTATTACACAATTGCTAATCACCTAGACAGTCCTGAGGGAGTTAAACTTGCGTGCTATGTCAAGAATACGTACAATTTAACTTTTTAGAAAGGGTTTGTTATAAAGTATGTTAATTAGATAAATAGGATGCAATGTACAGATATACATGCAATACTTGAGAGATACATCAAAGTCTCTCATTGGCATCAGAAATCAACACCTCATCACACAGGCTTCCTATATTAAAGTACCAGACTATTAACTGGTAATTAAAACCTGACAGTTTAATTGGAACTCAGTAATGAGTGTGAAGAAGACTCAAAACATTGTCAAAATGTCCTGTAAGAATTCATAACATAACTGAAGCTATTGGCGGCTAGTTTGTATGATTATGGACTTTACAGGTTAAAATACCACCCAAGGTTGTTGTAATGTTTTAACTGATGAAGCTTTCTTAACAAATCACTGATTCAGTTAAGTTGCCTAAAAGTGTGTTTATTGGCTCCCTTTTTTTTGAAGCTGAACCCGTAGACATTTTGACATTTTCACCATTATACTTGTGAATTGGCAAATACACCCTAGCAGGTTCTACTTTCTGGCAGCAAAAAGATCAAGGCAGCTTCCCCGAATGTTGACTTTTTAAAATTCACTCTCTGGATATGGGCGTCACTGGAAAGGCCAGCTTTTATTGCCCATCCCTAACTGCCCTTGAGAAGGTGGTGGTGAGCCGCCTTCTTAAACTGCTGTAGTCTGTGTGGTGAAAGCACTCCCACAATACTGTTAGGGAGGGAGTCCCAGGATTTTGACACAGCGACGATGAAGGAACAGCGATCTGTGTCCAAGTCAGGATGGTGTGTGAGGGGAATTTGGAGATGGTGGTCTTCCCATGCACTATGCAGAGTGGATCTGATAAAATCCAAAGTTACAAAATTGGCTTTTTATTTAACCTGGGCTTCAATGTTATTTATAGATCTGAGTGAAGGAGCTATATTTAGATACCCAGAACAAAATAAAATAGACAATAAATAAATGTGGTTAGTCAATGTGGTTGGTTAAGTTGAAACCTGAGCCAAGTTGAAGTATGGTGTGTTGCTATTACCATCTTCTGGAGTAGATGGAAGAGAAGTAAAGTGCAGAAGTTACAGGTAAACTCAGATTGTATCAGTCCTAAAGGGAAATCTCTGAAATGGCAGCTTTATCGTACCTGAGGAATGCAAGGTCCACTTACAGGAAGTGCAGCGAGGCTGCTGAATGAGACAACGGCTGATTAAAGATACCCTAAAGTTTCATCACATTGCTGGCAGCAACTTGTGTGAGATACATATTCCAGCGCAAAGAACAGTGTTAAAGGGATAGGTTAAAATGAAGGAAAATAATTAGTTGAAAAAAGTAGTCTGCATCCGATAGCAATGGTGTTAATGATATACTGTGAAGGCATTTGAATTTTTGCACAATGAGTTCCTAAGAAACAAAAAAGATTGACTTGACTTATACATGCTTACTGCTATTATGTGGTAATGGTACATAATTTCACAACATTTTTGACAGTTTCTGCAGGGATAAAAGAAGCAAGTGAAATTAATCATTAGAAAAATCTTCTCTAAATGACCCACAGCTGCACTGCTGAAATATATTGCAGCTAGTCGCAGAAATACCGTTTGGAGATTCAACTGATTATTATATTGCCAACCATCAAAAGCATCTTCCTTTCATTGCACCTAGCCTTACGAGTTTACTGATTTATAACAAATTGTTATTTTGAATGTTTTGACTGTTGAATTAGTCACAGGTTTGATTTTTAAAACATTTGTGATGTTTCAAAACCATTTTAACTCACAATGATGAATGTGCGGAGATTTTATGGGGCAGGGGGATGGGGATGACAGAGAGCTTGTGACTTTTTATGGTCAGATATCGCTACGATTTATGACAAATATGTAATCTTAACCATCAGGAGTTTCACAATCCGGAGACATATTTATTGAATGGAGATATCTACCTGTATGTCCGAGAGGTTTTATAGGATGTCCCTGCTGTGATCAGGGGCTTAAACTAGTTATGCTGAAAGGAAGATGCTTTTAATTGTTTGTTGCATAATAATCATTTGAAACTCTAAAAGGCATTTCTGGGACTATCTATAGTGTACTTCAAAACTACAATTTCCGGTCTATTAGAAAAACCTTTGCCATCATTTAATTCCACATTGCTGTGTGCAGCACACTGATGCACAATCTAAAAATGCCAGAAATTCGGGTCTCCACAGGTGAGTACGCGCTGTGTACTCACCCGTAGACCCAACGAAAGTGTCGGTTTCGTGCATGCACTGTGCATGCGCTGGAAACCGGAACTTCTGTTCCCCTGAAGGAAGGGGTTCAGAGGTCGAACGTGTGCGCCGGAGCGGCAGTGCGCACGCAGCGAACTTCGTTTTTTTTTCAGGTTTCTCCGTGAGGGTAAGTACGGAGAAGCTGCGCAGAAAAAAAGGAGGCGCAAGGCCTGCTTTTAACAAGGTAAGTGGTGAATTAAGTACAATTTAAACATTTTTTCAACAGGTTTATCTTTTTTACATACTTTAAAGAAATGTAAGTTTATTTTTAGCATCGTTAAAAAGTGTATTTAATTTTTTCGAAAATTTAAATTTTTGTTTAAAGTAGTTAATTTATAGTTATTTTAAAAATGAGATTTTTAAAATTTATTTGAAGTTTTAGTGAGGTTTTGGGGCCGATCTCTATTCATAGATTTGACAGGTCTTCCTGTCAAAATCTATGAATGAAAATGCCCTGCTAGGATTGGCTCTCCATGGCCCACGTGATCCCAGGGGACGCTTCAAACTAACTGCGCCCCTGGAATACGCAAGCACTGCTTGCCAGCAGCTGCAGGAGGCCCAGGAGCCAAATTCCACGCGGGCCCGAAGCACAACGGCAGGTGCACTAGGTAAGTACGCGCATGATCCTTGCACCCGCGGGAAGCCGGAGAGCCGAATTTCTGGCCCATGATTTATACCGCGCCTGCCGTTGTGCTTCGGGCCCACGAGGAATTCGGGTCCTGGGCCTCCTGCAGCTGCCGGCGCGCAGTGCTTGCGTATCCCAGAGGCGCAGTTAGTTCGAAGCGTCCCCTGGGATCACGTGGGCCATGGAGAGCCAATCCTAGCAGGGAATTTTCATTCATAGATTTGACAGGAAGACCTATGAATAGAGATCGGCCCCAAAACCACACTAAAACTTCAAATAAATTTTTAAAAAACCATCACATTTTTAAAATAACTATAAATTACATAAATTAACTAATTTAAACAAAAATTAAAATTTTTGAAAAAATTAATTAAACTTTTTAATGGTGCTAAAAATAAACTTACCTTTCTTTAAAGTATGTAAAAAGATAAACCTGTTGAAAAAATGTTTAAATTGTAATTAATTAACCACTTACCTTGTTAAAAACAGGCCTTGCGCCTCCTTTTTAAATGTGCAGCAACTTACCCTCACGGAGAAAGCTGAAAAAAAACCGAAGTTCACTGCGTGCGCGCTGCCTCTCCCGCGCACGCGTTCTACTTCTGAACCCCTTCCTTCAGGGGAACGGAAATTCCAGTTTCCCGTGCATGTGCAGTGCATGCGTGAAACCAGCACTTCAGGTGGCCTTACGGGTGAGTACACAGCGCGTACTCACCCGACAAGAGCCGAATTTCTGGCCCATGTAACCAAAATCTCCATCTAATCTTTCTTTTGACTTTCTCGGATGACACCACTTCACTTGCAACATTTGAATAATTACCAGAGGAACTGCGGATGGAATCATAGGCCGCGAAGTTAATCGTGCTGAGGGGGTGGGTTTGGAGGCGGGTCCACTGTCAAAATAGCAAAGATTGACGGTGGGTAGGAAACCCGCCTCCACGCGAGTCTCCCAGGTGTCAGGTCTGTCAGCGCAGAACTGACCCGACACCAAGCGGCGGAGGATACAATTCACCTACTTAAATGGCTTGTTAAGAGCCAATTTAAGAGTATTTTGAGGCTTAATTCTAATTTAACTTCTCCCCACTGGTTACCCGCTGTTCGGGGAACACGCCAGCTCAACCTGGCGTGTTGTGAGTCTGCTCTGATGTTTGTGAAAAGATGACAGCTGCAAAGTGGTGTAAAGAATGCCATGTTGCAGATGGTCAGTTTCAGAGCACAGAAAATGTTGGTTACTGCATTTTTAATACATATAGAGATTTCTTTAGCTTACAAGTTTTTAGATCCAACTGTATGTCCAGTGACACCTCATTGGGAGAACCTCTCTCACCAGTGACAGATCGCTTCTGTCATCTCACCTGCAGCTGCCATCTATTCCAGCAACATCGGAGCCAATGAAACAATCAGACCTTGGTCCTCTGAATCCTTCCACAATCATCCCCAACATCAACATCACCAACCTCATCACCAACCTTCTCCGCCATCATCTGATGCTGCACTGGACACAGGGCATCAGCCCCTGACAAATTTGCTGGCTGGGAGGCCAACGATGGCATCACCATGGCCAGATTTTCTTCACTTGACGCTGTAAACCCTGGCTGCCACATGATGCGCCAGGTTGACACCATCCCACACCAGCACCGTGAAGCATCCTTCTAATGTCTAAGCCATTCCATGCACACTCATCACTATAGCGGGGCGGGGGTGGGGGTGGAGTTATGACTGAATATTCACTGGAACTCGGTAAGACACTTCTCAAGGTACGTTCAGATCTGTCCAATAAGGGGCAATGTTGGAAAAAGAGATTTCACTGTATGGCAACACATTACCAGAAACTTCACATGGACATTGGCTAAACCTCTCAAGTGTCTACCCTTGTGTGTTGTTAGTTGGCATGCTTGCAGTAGAATGAGGGTGAGTGTGAGGGGTGGCTAGTGAGATGGGGAAGTGATAAAGTAGATAGAGAGGGTTGGGTGGAAGTGCAAGGTAAGTTGGTGTCCTGGTGAGGTCTCTTCCACCCTTGGAAGGGAAGAGAACCTCCCTACCTACTGTGACTTCCTCCATAAGTATATGGTCCCTTTAAGGAAACGGCTGATGACACGTCATTAAATGACGTCATCAGACCCACTTCCTGTTAATTGGCCGGTAAACCCGCAGGGCGGGCTTAACAAGGCCAATCAAGGGAAAATCACGTATGCAGAACGGATGCATCTAGGGGCAGGGACCGGAACCCGGAAACCAGCTGTCACGCCCCCATCCTGCCTCCGCCATTAAATTCGTGGCCATAGAATTATAGAATGGTTACAGCACAGAAGGAAGCCATTCGACCCAGTCGAACCCGTGCTGGCTCTCTGCAAGAGCACTTCAGCTAGTCCACTCTCCCGCCTTTCCCCGTAGCCCTGCAAATTTTTTCCTTCAGGTACTTATCCAATTCCCTTTTGAAAGCCACAATTGTATCTGCCTCCTCCACCCTTTCAGGCAGTGCATTCAGATCCAAACCACTCACTGCGTTAAAAAGATTTTCCTCTTGTCGTCTTTGGTTTTTCTGCAAATCACCTTAAATCTGTGCCCTCTGGTTCTCAACCTTTCCGCCAATGGGAATAGTTTCTCTCTATTTACTCTGTCCAGACCCCTCATGATTTTGAACACCTCTATCAAATCTCCTCTCAACATTCTCTGCTCTAAGGAGAACAACCCCAGCTTCTCTAGTCTATCCACGTAACTGAAGTCCCTCATCCCTGGAACCATTCCTGTCAATCTTTACTGCACCCTCTCTAAGGCCTTCACATCCTTCCTAAAGTGCGGTGCCCAGAATTAGACACAATACACCAGTTGAGGTCGAACCAGTGTTTTATAAACGTTCATCATAACTTCCTTGCTTTTGTACTCTATGCCTCTATTTATGAAGCCCAGGATCCCGTATGCTTTTTTAACTGCTTTTTCAACCAGCCCTGCCACCTTCAACGATTTGTCCACATATACGCCCAGGTCTCTCTGTTTATGCACCCCCTTTAGAATTTGTACCCTTTAGTTTATATTGCCTCACCTTGTTCTTCCTACCAAAATGTATCACATCGCACTTTTCTGCGTTAAATTTCATCTGCCACGTGTCTGCCCATTCCACCAGCCTGTGTATGTCCTCTTGAAGTCCATCACTATCCTCCTCACTGTTCACGACACTTCCAAGTTTTGTGTCATCTGCAAATTTTTAAATTGTGCCCTGTACACCCACATCCAAGTCATTAATATATATCAAGAAAAGCAGTGGTCCTAGAACCTTCCTCCAGTCCGAAAAACAACCGTTCACCACTACTCTCTGTTTCCTGTCACTTAGCCAATTTTGTATCTGTGCTGCCACTGTCCCTTTTATTCCATGGGCTTCAACTTTGCTGGCAGTGCTATTATGTAGCACTTTATCAAACGCCTTTGGAAGTCCATATACACCACATCAACCACATTGCCCTCATGAACCCTCTCTGTTACCTCATCAAAAAATTCAATCAAGTTAGTTAAACACAATTTGCCTTTAACAAATCCGTGCTGGCTTTCCTTAATTAATCCATAATTGTCCAAGTGACTGTTAATTTCGTCCCGGATTATCATTTCTAAAAGCTTCCCCACTTAAACTGACTGGCCTGTAGTTGCTGGGTTTAGCCTTACAACCTTTTTTGAACAAGTGTGTAACATTTGCAATTCTCCAGTCCTCTGGCACCACCCCCGTATCCAAGGAGGATTGGAAGATTATGGCCAGTACCTCCGCAATTTCCACCTTTACTTCCCTTAGCATCCTAGGATGCACCCATCCGGTCCTGGTGACTAATCTACTTTAAGTACAGCCAGCCTTTCTAGTACCTCCTCCTTATCAATTTTTATCAAATCCAATATCTCAACTACCTCCTCTTTCACTATGACTTTGGCAGCATCTTCTTTCTTGGTAAAGACAGATGCAAAGTACTCATTTAGTACCTCAGCCATGCCCTCTGCCTCCATGCGTAGGTCTCCATTTTGGTCCCTAATCGGTCCCACCCCTCCTCTTACTATCCATTTACTATTTATATGCCTTTAAAAGACCTTTGGGGGGAAATTGGGTCGATTTGCGCCTCTCGTTAGTACCTCCGGGGGCGCAGCGCTAGGCCCCTCTCCTTTAATCAGGGGAGGAGCCTGCAATGACGTGGCGCTATGTGCCGCTGCGCATGGCGCTGTTGCATGTAGCGCCACGATCTTCAGTAGTAGCGCCCTAAGAAGGAAGTGGAACGCTTCCAGTAGCACCCCACCTCCTGCTTGGGACGCTCCTACTGAATTTCCGGCGGAGGAGAGCTAACTTTTTCGGGGTGCTACAATTAGCCCCAAATTTTCCCCCTTGGATTCCCTTTTATGTTAGCTGCCAATCTATTCTCATACTCTCTCATTGCCCCTCTTATTTCATTTTTCACTTCCCCTCTGAACTTTCTATATTCAGCCTGGTTCTCACTTGTATTCTCAACCTGACAGCTGTCATACGCTCCCTTTTTCTGCTTCATTTTACTCTCTATCCCTTTCGTCATTCAGGGAGCTCTGGCTTTAGTTGCCCTCGTGGGAATGTACCTCGACTGTACCCGAACCATCTCCTCTTTAAAGGCAGCCCATTGTTCGACTACAGTTTTGCCTGTCAATCTTTGATTCCAATTTATCTGGGCCAGATCAATTCTCAACCCACTGAACTTGGCTTTCCTCCAATTAAGAATTTTTACTCTAGATTGCTCCCTGTCCTTTTCCATAATTAGTCTAAACCTTATGATACGACAACAGAAAATGCTGGAAACACTCAGCAGGTCAGGCAACATCATGGAGAGAGAAACAGAGTTAACGGGCTCGATTTTAACAGCCCTGAGGAGGTGGGTTTGGAGGCGTGTCAGTTGCTAAAATTTGAAAAAATGGCTTCAGACACCCAACCCACCTCCATCTCGCCCCCACGCGATTTTCGTGGGTGTCTGTTCAGCTGCTCCCAAACTGACCCGACTCCAACCGGTGGGACAGGTACTTAAGGCAGTTAAGAGCCTGTTAACTGCCTTGATAATCCTATTTTGATAGCGGTTTCCCATTTTCGTGCCTCTGATTCCTGTTTCCTGACTTGTCAGAAACAGTCCTGCTGCAAGAAGACGAGTTGGTGGAGGACATGATCTGTAGTCATTATTGGTGCAGAACTTTAAAAGCGCTCCTGTAACATGGCTGGCATTCAAATACAACAACTTTGTTGTTGGAGGTTTGGGATAAGTTTTTTGCAAATCTACTGACCTTGTGACTGGTCAAGCTGACACCCATCTGCTGTGTGAAATGATTGGAATAATTGCAGGCCACTTTGAGTGTGCGCTTGCAAGCTTCTTGCCTCAACTTAAATCCATAACAACGGGATGGGAACCATTTACATCCTCTCATCCTGGTCGTCAGATTTGGAGGAAGAGCAGCACGGCTTAGTGCTGCCGGATGAACAAGTGGCTCAGCACACAGTCTCCTTGGAGGAAGATGAAGAGGACGAGGAGGAGGACGAGGAAGAGGACGAGGAGGAAGACAGGGAATGACGCATTGCGGAGCCAATCCAGCAGCAGGCGACCACATTGCTGGCCATCAGGCCAGGGATGCACTCAGCCATGCCAGATTCGCGTAAGCTTACGCATCAACCACAGGTGGCTGGCACATGGAGATGAATATATGTCTGACATTCTCAAAACCCCAGGCATCATCTGTCCAATAAACGGTGGTTTGCAGCTCAGTGTCACCGCCAACATTCTAAATGGAAATCACCCTGAGCCCTCACTCTTGAACTTCCATTTCCCAGAACACAGAGGCCACACTTTAGGTGATCTCAACAGAGCATTAAACCTTTTTCCACACTGAACCCATGTGCGTCTGCACACAGACCTCGAGCTCACCTCCTCAGCAATTTGCAGCCAAGCTGCCTTGGTTTGCTGAGGAGGCCTCCTCCTTCCGTTTCCAGGGAAGAGGAGCTCCTGACGTCCTCTAACTCCCTCAACAAGAGCATCGAGAGAGCTCTCGTTGAACCTGGCTGCAGCCTTAGTTATTGGGGCTGCCGTTCCTGCAGCAGCCAGCACCTTTAAGAGAAAAAAGCATTAATATCACTAGGCCAATGATTGGAACAAATCTGGCATCTTTTTCATTTCATAGTCAGATAATAAATTGATATATAAAAAAATCATAAATATCTTTCTGTAATAATATGACCAGCAATTTCATTCATAAAATTTTGTTCAGAACAGACGCTGTCAACTCCCCTTTCTATATAATACAGCACCAATCCATCCCATTGACATTTTTTCCAAAGGGGACATGGCCCCTTTAAATTTTCATTCAAATAACGTGTCATCAGACGCGAGAAACTGACAGCCTCCAAGCAATTGCCTGGAGGTCCCGCACGTCGGCCGTAACGAGGCCAATCAAGCCAAATAGTAACTGATGGGAGGCGGCAGCCGGGAGCGGGTCGGAAAGCCGCCGAGCAGCGAGCCCGCCCTCAACCCGCCTCCATTAGTAAAATCGAGCCCAACATTTCAGGTCGATGACCTTTCATCAGTACTGGAAGAAGTTGTAGAAGTAACAGATTTTTAAGCAAGTGTGGGGGCAGGGAAAGGGAGGAGGGGAGGAAAGAACAAAGGGAAGGTCTGTGATAGATGGAAAGCAGGAGAGATTAAAAGACAAAAGGGATGATGGTGCAAGGCAAAAGGAGATGGTAATGGGACAAGTTAAGAAACAAAAGATGACTCTAGATAAGGTTTAAATGGCACTGGCAGAAGCATCAACAACTGCCATGTGAGAGAAAAAAATAAAAATATAAATTTAAAAAAACTAGGGGCCGAGGTTATAGTCTGAAATTGTTGAACTCGATGTTGAGTCCAGAAGGCTGTAAAGTGCCTAATCGAAAGATGAGATGCTGTTCCTCAAGCTTACGTTGAGTTTTGTTGGAACAGTGTAAGAGGCCGAGGATGGAGAGATCAGAGTGGCAGTGGAGCGGAGCGGAGAATTAAAGTAACAGGTGACCGGAGGTTTGGGGTCACACTTACGAACTGAATGCGTATGGGCTAAACCTTATGGGCTGGATTTTGAATCTGGGGTCGGGTTGGGGTCGGGAATCACACATTCTGGCTTGTGAACCCGCCTCCATCGAGATGTGGCCAACCCACTGTATTTTCCCTTGATTGACCTTGTTGAGCCCGCCCAGTGGGCTCAGCAGGCCAATTAAGGGCCACCCGGCAACAGGTGACATCACAGACTGACATTTCATCTGTCAAGAGCTTTTGGCAGATGAAATATCAGCGTTTGACAGCTCTGTGAAGCTGTCAAACACTCACAATATGATTTCTAACTTCAGTCCTTCCTTTCAGGCTGAGTTAGAAATCATTCCAGCACAGAAAACAGAAGGCTGCCGTTTCTGACAGAACCACGGCTTTCCTGCTTTCTGTGCCAGTGAGATTTCTAACTCCCGAGAACTGAAGGGCTGACACCTGCAGGAGGAAGTTAAGGTGAGTAAAACTTTTTCCAACACTTAGCACTTACCTTACACACTTACCTCTGCACACATGCACCCATCACTCACCTGCCCACCGGACATATCGACCCCTCCAACCCCCGCAGACCCACGGCCCGCTCCGATAACTTGGCGTGGTTGCCACCTGTCGGGAAGCCCACACTTTTCTTTTTAAAATAGGGATTATGCAAAAAACTGCCTGTTAACTAACTGTTAACAGGCAGTTAATTGTCACTAATCCCTTCCCGCCTCGGGGAGTCGGGTCTCAGAACAGGTCGGGTACCCGCCGCCAGAGAAACTGGCATGGAGGCGGGTTGGAGGCGGAATGGGGTTGGGACCCTCGAATCTGCAACTTTAACCCCCCCCCCCCCCGCCGCCTCCAAACCCGACTCCACGGGTCATTGAAAATCCAGCCCTATGATACTGTGATCACTGTTCCCTAAATGTTCCCCTACTGACACTTGCTCTACTTGACCCACCTCATTCCCCAGAACCAGATCCAGCAATGCCTGCTTCCTCATTGGGCCGGAAACGTACTGATCAAGAAAGTTCTCCTGTACACATTTCAGAAATTCTTCCCCCTCTCTGCTCTTTACACTATTACTATCCCAGTCTATATTAGATAGTTGAAGTCCCCCATTATCACTACTCTATAGTTCTTGCACCTCTCTGTAATTTCCCTGAAAATTTGCTCCTCTATATCCTTCCCACTAGTTGGCAGGCCTATAGAATACACCTAGTAGTGTAATGGCACCTCTATTGTTTCTCAACTCCAGCCAAATAGATTCTGTCCTTGACCCCTCCAGGACATCCTTTCTCTCCAGCACTGTAATAGTCTCCTTAATCAATACTGCCACCCCACCTCCTTTCTTTCCTTCCCTATCTTTCCTGAACACCTTATATCCAGCAATATTTAGTACCCAATCCTGCCCTTTTTTGAGCCAGGTCTCCGTTATCGCCACAACATCATATTCCCATGTGTCTATTTGCACCTGCAGCTCATCAACCTTGTTTACCACACTTCGTGCATTCGCACACATGCACTGTAAACCTATCTGAGACCTTCTTGTATTCTCTCTTAGTCTGACCCCACCTAGTACCGTACTATTTCTTACTCTAGTGCTAGCCAGTCTCTCCCAATCCTTTGTGCACCTTGTTTCTCCTTTCTAATGCTACATCCTGGTGCCCATCCCCCTGCCAACTTAGTTTAAACCCTCCCCAACAGCACTAGCAAACCCCCCCCCACCCCCGGCGAGGACATTGGTCCCGGTCCTGTTGAGGTGCAACCCATCTGGCTTGTACAGGTCCCACCTCCCCCAGAACCGGTCCCAATGTCCCAGGAATCTAAAGTCCTCCCGCCTACACTATCTCTCCAGCCACGCATCTGCTCTATCCTCCTGTTTCTATACTCACTAGCGTGTGGCACTGGGAGTAATCCAGAGATTACTACCTTTGAGGTCCTGCTTTTTACTCTCTTTCCTAGCTCCCTAAAATCTGCCTGCAGGACCTCATCCCTCTTCCTACCAATATGGACCACGACCTTTGGCTGTTCACCCTCCCGCCTCAGAATGTCCTGCAGCCGCTCAGTGGCATCCTTGACCCTGGCTCTAAGGAGGCAACATACCATCCTAGAGTCACGTCTGCAGCCGCAGAAACGCCTGTCTGTTCCCCTCGGAGGTGCCGTCTTTCGGATGAGACGTTAAACCAAGGCCCCGTCTGCTCTCTCAGGTGGACGTAAAAGATCCCATGGCACTATTTTGAAGAAGAGCAGAGGAGTTATCTCCGGTTCCCTGGCCAATATTTATCCTCAACCAACATAACAAAAAAAACAGATGATCTGGTCATTATCACATTGCTGTTTGTGGGAGCTTGCTGTGCGCAAATTGGCTGCCGCATTTCCCACATTACAACAGTGACTCCACTTCAAAAGTATTTCATTGACTGTAAAGCACTTTGAGACGTCCGGAGGTCGTGAAAGGCTCTATATAAATGCAAGTCTTTTTTTTTAACTATCGAATCTCCTATCACTATTGCTTTCCCAATCTTCCTCCTCCCCCACCACCACCACCCCCCCCACCCCTCCCCCCCATACAGCTGAGCCACCTGTGGTGCCATGGACTTGGCTCTGACTGTACTCCCCAGAGGAACCATCGCCCTCTCCAGTATTCCAAAAAATGCTGAGCTTGAGCACAGAGCTTGGAGGCAGAGCTGGGAGATCACAAACGGAGTGAATCGCAAGCAGAGTGGAAGAATTTTGTGAGTGCAGGAATCGGTGGAGAGGAGGAAGGCGGTGGAGACGTCTGACTGAAAAGGAGGAGTGGAGCCACAAAAACCAAGGTCTCTAAGTTAATAGACACGAGAGCGGACCTGTGGAAGAGCGAGAGGAGCGGCCGCAGATAAAGGTGGACCCAAGAGCCGGGAGGGAGCGGGATTAGGCTGGATAGCTCTTTGTCAGCCGGCACGGACAAGATGGGCTGAAATGGCCTCCTTACGTGCTGCGAAGTTCTATGATTGTTAATAACCTTTTCTGTTACACAGTGACTGTCCCAAACATCAAAATGGCCACCATTATTGCTGGAGGAGATTAGCGCATTGCACAAAATTCACTAAATAGAAGTCAGGAGTATGTTAACAGACGAAATATCATTTACAAGATATCCGATTCCTGTGCTGAATGTGTGCCTTTGTAAAATAAAATATCTTGGTTTTACAGATGTGTATAAAAGTTACCCTGCTGATTTCACTAAGTAGCTCCACAGCTCTCTGCAGACCTTGGCCAAAAGTCTCTGCAAATTTCATTTGGCCGAGGTTTTACACATTCAATTTAAATGGCGTAACGTGTTGAATGTTAGTAACAGGATTTTATGAGCACATGGAAAGGTGTGGAATAGTTACAATCAACAGAGTCCAGCACCCCACAAAACAAGAGCAAACTATCTTTCCCAAAACTCATTGCAGTAAGTTATTGGAAAGCTTTAAATGGATTAATTGCTAAAATAACCTAAGCATCCATCTATGTCTCATCTAATTTAATAAAACACCCCACATCTAGTAAAGTGTTAGAATTATACTAAAATTGTACTTTTCATTTCAGAGACTTCAAGAGCAATAATATACTCACAGATTTCCATCGTTATCCTGCTAATTAAAGCATCCCTTGCCAGAACAGCGAAAGAAGATTCATTAGTCTGTGACCTCATTAGTTCAGTAAAATTAATGTCCTATTAAGGCAGCATCACTTTATTAACCTCTATGTAGACAATCTATAGTCTTATTTTGTTAAAAAAATTAAAACAGTAGGGCTGATTTTAGCTTTCAATGGTAGCGGGGAATGGGCGATGGCGGATTAGCCGTCCATTATGCACCTAACCCCTATTTTCCTTTCCATGGAATGGAAATTTTGGGGTGTATAATGGGCAGCGGATCCACTGACACCTGTTTTCTGCCACTGTATAAAGTGAACGTCAGCCCTGTGGAATGCCCGTGCTGAGCATGGCACTTGCAGCTGCTGTGTTGGGGGGTTGGGTCAGGCAAAAGGTGGCAACAAGAATGCTACTGTTATGCACCAAAGGAGTGTTGTAAAACAGCAGCAAGCAGCAAAAGTAAGTGCACTGATTATAATGCACAAGGTTCAGTTTGGCTAGTCAAAAACAACAGGAAAAATACAAGGCCCTGTAATTCTGCAGCAGTTTTGCAGGTCATACCAGCCAGACACAGTTTCCCTGGGGGTTGCTCCATTACGGCAACCTAGCTTCAAGCAGTGTGGTACTGGGAGCTCACAGTTTGCAGATCTGCCAGTACTCAGCAAATCAGGAGCTGGAATGCCAAAGACCAGGGGCAATTTGCTGTGGAATCTATTATTACCAATTTGTATATTTTTGCAGACACTTACGAGGCCAACATGCACTCCTGGTGCCACCTCCAAGGCTAGGAGAAGGTTTGCTCCTGGGGAGTCGAGAGTTGAGTGCTGAGGATGCCGAGGGCGACCCACTCAATTAGAGGGAGGCCTGAAGAATTGCAGGAAACAACCTGTTCCCCAACCACAAACACCGTGGAATTGGTGCTGCAGTTCCTCAGCAAATAACCATTGCCAAAACAAAGCGAGTATAGAATCGGCCTGTCTGTCGTCATCTTTTTGGGAGCTACAGGCACTTTTGGTGGTGTTACATAACATTTAGCGCCGTCGATCACAGGCGTTAAGCATTAGCACCCACGTTTAAAATCACTAATGGCTTGTCTTAAATGCACTTAGTCACAGAGAAGTATTTACTTACTTCATAGAGTTACAGTTTCTACTGTAAGGTTTATTTTTGTCTGTTTGGACAGCAACTGGTTTGCAACGGCAAAGAAATTATACAAAAGTGAGGCGGCTGTTGAAGATGCAACGTCACCCTTGTCAACAGCAAAGGAAAAATTATCCGGCTTTACCAGAGCAGCACTTTCTGAAGCAATTTAAATCTGTAGAGAATTTCTCACAGACAAAGTTGAAATCACTTTCTGTAATTGCATTTGTTTTACCTGTAGCTGTGAAAGTCACTGCTGATATCAATATCTATGCTACTCGCACTCTCGAAGCGCTAGGGATCAATTATGCAGAGATTCTTTCAGTCAACCATGTGCAATTAATTATATATAGAAATTCATTGCTGCATTGCAAAAGAAATTTTCTCAGCGCATATACTTTCCTAAAACATAGCAGTAAAAGTTCAATGCTCAGCTAATGTTCCTCAGCAAAGCTGGCTTTCCAAGGGGATTTGGTATTACTGCGTGTACATGCACCATTGTAATCAATACATTTTGTAAAATAAAGATTTGCACTTATATATAACCTCAGGATGTCCAAAGCACTTTACAGCCAATAAATTATTTTTTGAGGTGTAATCACTGTTGTAATGTAGGAAACGTGGCAGCCAATTTGCACACAGCAAGCTCCCACAAATAGCAATGAAATAAATGACCAGATAATCTGTTTTAGGTGTTGGTTGAGGGATAAAGGTTGGTCAGGATACCGAGAGAACTCCCCTGCTCTTCTTCAAATAGTTCCGTGGGATCTGTTACATCCACCTGAGAGAGCAGACGGGTCGTCAGCTTAACATCTCATCCGAAACACAACACGTCCAACAGTGCAGTCGTCCCTCAGCACTGCACTAGAGTGCCAGCCTGGATTATGTGCTCAAGTCTCTGGAGTGTGACTTGAACCCACAACCTTCTGACTCAGAGGCGAGAGTGCTACCAACTGAGCCACGGCTGACAAATAAACAAAAAATGATTCCCTTCCACGATCATATGGGCGATTTACAAAACTGAGAATGTCATTACTCATGCATGTGACAATTGCCCAGACTCAGTGCACGACTCTTTCATTTTGTCTCAGTCCATTATGCCCAAAATGCTTGAGAGCGCTAATAGCTCACATTGATTTCTAGTGGGACATAGTGGAGATGGAATTATGGCATGGTTGAATGCTATATACTCCTGCAAAACACAAATATAATGAGGCACAAAAAACCACACATTCAAATATTGTAGAAAATAATTAGGATGCTGAAAGTACAGTTCTATTACCAACACAGATCTGATCATACTTTTTAGTGTGACATGTAATGTATGCCACTTTATTGTTGTATGCTGTTTACTGCACAATGTGCCCATACAGCATAACTTCACCACAGGTATACCTGCAGAAGTCATAGACAGCTCAAGTTATAGAGGATGGTGTGCTATAATATCCTACTAATTTAATTGGAAAAACAAAGGGAAGCTGTATTCAGGCACATTTATCTAAAGAAGCATGGCCAAATCCAAATGAAGAATCAAAGCAGAAAATGCTGGAAACACTCAGCAGGTCAGGCAGCATTACTGGAGAGAGAAAAATGAGTTAACATTTCAGGTCAACGACCATTCGTCAGAACTGGAAAAAGTTAGAGATGTTACAGAGTTTTAAGCAAGTGCAGGGGCAGGGAAAGGGGGAAGGGAGGGGAGGGGAGGAAAGAACAAAAGGGAAGGTCTGTGATAGGATGGAAGGCAGGAGAGATTAAAAGACAAAAGGGGATGATGGTGCAAGGTAAAAGGAGATGCTAATGGGACAAGTTAAGAAACAAAATATGACTCTAGATGAGGTGTAAATGGCAATGGCAGAATTATCAACAGCGAGAAAAAAAAATTAAATTTAAATTTAAAAAAATAGGGGTTGAGGTTATGGTTTGAAATTGTTGAACTCGATGTTGAGTCCAGACGGCTGTAAAGTGCCTAATAGAAAGATGAGGTGCTGTTCCTCGAGCTTACATTGAGCCTCAGTGGAACAATGTAAGAGGCCGAGGACGGTGAGGTCTGAGTGGGAGAGGAGTGGAGAATTAAAGTGACAGGCGACCGGAAGCTCAGGGTCACACTTGTGAACTGAACGGAGGTGTTCCACAAAGCAGTCACCCAATCTGCATTTGGTCTCCCCAATGTAGAGGAGACCACATCGTGAGCAGCGAATACAGTATACTAAATTGCAAGAAGTACAAGTAAATCGCTGTTTCACCTGGAAGGGGTGTTTGGGGCCCTGGACAGTGGGAAGGGAGGAGGTAAAAGGGCAGGTGCTGTATCTCCTGCGCTTGCATGGGAAGGTGCCGTGGGAAGGGGAAGGGGTGTTGGGGGTGATAGAGGAGTGGACCAGAGTGTCGCGGAGGGAGCGGTCCCTTCAGAATGCTGAAAGGGGAGGGGGAGGGGAAGATGTGTTTAGTGGTGGGATCACGCTGGAGGTGGCGGAAATGGCGGAGGATGATCGTTGAATGTGGAGGCTGGGTGGGGTGAAAGTTGAGGACAAGGGGAACCCTTTTGTCTTTTAATCTCACCTGCCTTCCATCCTATCACAGACTTTCCCTTTTGTTCTTTCCACCCCTCCCCCCTTTCCCTGCCCCTGCACTTGCTTAAATATCTGTTACATCTCAAACTTTTTCCAGTTCTGACGAAGGGTCATCGACCTGAAACGTTAACTCTGTTTCTCTCTCCACGGATGCTGCCTGACCTGCTGAGTATTTCCACCATTTTCTGTTGTTATTTCAGATTTCCAGCATCCGCAGTATTTTGCTATTGTGAAGAATCAAAGCAGCAAGTGTCCTTCTTTTAAGAACTCACATTGGAGACGGGCTTGCCCCAATTCTCATCTAGAGAAAGTTCTGGCAGAATATATGAACGAAGTGTAATGAAAACAATACAAATTCACTGCAGCTCGCGCCCAAACCAAGAGGCCCGAGGATTGATGGACTTGGTCCTCAGGTCCGTCAGCATACACGGCAGGAGCTGCTGACACTGGTCGCACCTCCACGGGCAGATCGCCCCATCGAAGAGATCAATGTCAGGTCACCCGTCTCATCAGCAACGAGCCCACAGGTAAGTCCTGGGTGGGGGCGGGGTATTGGAGTGGGCTACAGTGGGCCAAGGCTGGTCACGACTCCTGTGTAGTCTTGGGAGCACTCCTGCTCCTCCTGGCTCCACCGGAACATTTGCTTTTTAAGAAAACATTTTTAACTTGTGTTTCGTCGGCGGCTGCGCGGGCCGCTTGAACAGGGCAGGTCCACGCCTACTTGCTCGTTGCCGACTAATTTCTGGATGGGTTTCTTCAACAGGCGTTAGGCCCCTAATTTACATATTTAAGGGGCCTAATGTCTGTTTTAAGCATCCCCTAGGGATGCCGAAATAAAGGGCCCACAAATTTAGCAGTTGGGACCAACACCTGCACAGATTGGGCGCAGGCTGTCCCATTGATAAATTGGTATGCTTTGCTTTTGTTTTACAACTGAAAAATGGGCACTACTAAGACCACTGCTGTTTCTGATATACCTTCATGACTTGGACTTGGGGGTACAGGGCACAATTTTGAAATTTGCAGGTGGCACAAAACTTGGAAGTGCAGTAAACAGTGAGGAAGATAGTAATAGGCATCAAGAGGACATAGACAGGCTGGTGGAATGGGTGGACACGTGGCAGATGAAATTCAGCACAGAAAAGTGTGAGGTGATACATTATGGTGAGAAGAATGAGGAGAGACAATGCAGCCTAAGTGGGTGGCGGATGGCAGGAACGGAGACACCTAGGGATGTTTGTGCACTGGTGTTTGAAGGTGGTGGACAGGCTATAAAAGCAGTTAAAAAAGCATATGGGATCCTAGGCTTTGTAAATAGAGGCATGGGGCTGGAATTTACTCACCGAGACGCGTTGGGGACGGGACTGCTGCCTTCCGGGTTCTAGTCCCGCCCTCAGCGACGTCTGACAAACAAACGTTACTTTGCCCTGATTGGCCTTGTTAAGCCTGCCCTGCAGGCTTGCCGGCCAATTAAAGGGAAAGCCGGTGTCAGATGACATCAGTTGATGACGCTTCATCTGCTGGTTTTCTCAAATGCATATGCACCACATTTGTTTGACAGATGATTTGACAGTGTTTGACAGCATTGAGGTGCTGTCAAACACTGAGGGCTGGATTTTGTCTTGGGGTCGGGTTGGGGTCGTGTAATCCGCATTTCGTGTTTCCCCCCCGACTCCAGATTAATGTGGATGCCTGATGCAATTTTAACTTAATTGGGCAATTGAGTTGGAGCATGTGGGAACTCATGAACTCATTAGTGTTTTCAGACTGAAAGTCGTCTCTGATGATGTCATTATTGCTGACTGCCTAGTCTTAGAGACTGTTGGTGAGAGAGGACCTGCCTGGCTTTTGATAGAGAGAGAGAGAGAGAGAGAGAGAGAGAGAATTTTTTTGCCAAGCAAGTCCTCCCAGGCAGTCTCTGAAGACATTCAATGCAGCAGCATCAGAGGCGACGTTCAGACTTAATACTACGACTACCTTCATCACATCTCCGTTGTAATAGTGGACCTGCAGCCGATAGTCAGCTATCCACTTGTGCTCCCGCCAGGTTTCACTGGAGTGTTTCACACCAGGCGTGCTTCACGTCAGAAGAGGGTTAAACTAGCTACAGCGTTTCAAAATGGCATTACAGAGCCAATTTAGAGCTTGTTAAGGGCTTTAATGGCCTCTCCCGCCTCTTGAAGGCGGGACGGAGTCGGGAACCCCGCGACTGATTATGTCAAAATTGCGTGGAGGCGGGATGGAGTCGGGATGGGGTCGGAAACCCCGACCCCGCAAATTTAACCCCCCACACGCCTCCAAACTCGACTCCATGGGTCATTCAAAATCCAGCCCTGACAATCACTGTCCAAAGGTGAGCCCTTGAACCCAGGCTCTCCAATTACTCTCTCCTTAGGATAAAGCAGATGGCAGCTGCAGCTGAGATTGCAGAAGCCATCTGTCACTTCTCCCAATGAGATGAGGCTACACAAGCACTTCACAGCTTGTCACTTGCAGAAACATCTAACCACATTAAAAATTACATTCTCAACATGTCCTTACCTCTGAAACTAACCAGTGTCCCATTGCATCCTTCACACCACTTCTGCAGCTGTCATCCAAACACCAACATAACAACAGACCCACAGCACGCCTCACTTACCCTGGCGGGGTTCCCCGATGTTGGGAAGCCCGCAGCAGCAGTCAAAAAATTGGAAAAAGCCTCTTAACTGCCTGTTAACTACCTGTTAACAGGCAGTTAAGTGGCTATAATCCTCTTCCCGCCGCTAAGTGTCGGGTCCCTGCGCAAATCGGGGACCCAACTCCCGGGAAGATTGGCTGGAGGTGGGTTGGGAGCGGGTTTAGGACCCACTCCCATTTTGGGGGATTTTCGCAGCAGTCCCACCTCCAAACCCGCCTCCTCAGGGCTGGTAAAATCCAGCCCATGGAGTACAAAAGCAAGGAATTTATGCTAAACCTTCATAGATCATCAGTGAGGCCTCAGCTGGAGTATTGTTGTCCAATTCTGGGCACCACACTTTAGGAGGGACGTGAAGGCTTTGGAGAGGGTGCAGAGAAGATTTGCTGGAGTGGTTCCAGGGATGAGGGAATTCAGCTACGTGGACAGACTGGAGAAGCTGGGGTTGTTCTCCTTAGAGCAGGGAAGGCTAAGAGGAGATTTGATAGAGGTGTTTAAAATTATGAAGGGTTTAGACAGAGTAGATAGAGAGAAACTGTTTCCAATGGCTGAAGGGTCGATAACCAGAGGGAACAGCTTTAAGGTTATTGGCAAAAGACCCAGAGGGAACATGAGCAAAAACTTTCTTATGCAACAATTGGTTAGGATTTGGAATGGTTTGGAAAACAGTTATTATCAAAGTGGACAATTATTCTGTCTCATGTCACACTGTTATCACTTATCAGCAGCACCTCCATACATCCTATCTTACCGTCTAAAAATATTGTGTCAATATTTGTTTCAATACCTAGCAGAAGTCAGACCTGAAATGTTAATTTCCTATGACTTTGAGCATTCTAGATTATTATTTTTACAAATATCCACTTTTCCAAAAACTAGGTACCAGGCTTTTACTTTGCTATTGAGTTGGAGGAGAAAATAGCAATTTTACCAGTTCAGACTAAACTCAAGTTCAATTTCAAGCCATTTGTTCATCCTGACTGGATCTATCTATTCTAGATCATTGTATTTCTATAGCAACCTAAGTGCACAGATACTCGTAGGCCGGCTGATTTTCAATTCATGAAACAAGAAACTGGTTTGTTACAAAAAGGACAAAAAGAGCTTTTAAATTCAACTTTTTTTTTTCCTTTTACAAGTGAATTGATTTTAACCCTTTCTGGGCCAAAAACGCAGATGTTCCATATGTTTCACAAGCACTTTAAGGGTAAAAATTTAGGGAAGAAAAGGAAAATTCAAGTTCACATTCATTATTTTAAGCTGAAATTATAGAGCACCATGAATTGCATAAAAAACAACTAGAACTAATGCAGAATTATCCTATAGGAATATAATATAATCGATGCAGTTCATGGGAACTGAAAGGAGAGAGAGAGAAAATGAACACAAAGTGCAAAAAAATTAACAAAACCCTCAGCAATGTTGATGATTTTTGTCAGATATTGTAGCTATCATTAGTGACCAAACCAACTAGAAGAGTACAGTGATCGCTAAAATATTAATTTAACTATCCATGTTTCACTTGAAATGTTACAAGCAAATTAAATTATATTAGTTGGCATGCGAGCACAGCTATAATGGCAGAAGATTAAGTTCTGTACATTGAAAGTGCTGCTATAAAATTCTGATAAATTACATGTCACTAAAATACCAGTTACGATTAATTTTTCTTCAAAATTCGGTTTTCAGATGCAAGCACATGAACCTCAACAAATTCACGTTCAGACTATGCAAGCTGCATACATGAAAATATGAAACTCTAATTTGTTGAGGCTGGACTATAAACAGTAATCTTGGTTAAAATAAAATAAGAATAGTTCCCAGTAAAAAGCAGTGCAGTTATTTTCATAGTAATGAATAAAAGCGTAAATTCAGTGAGGCTGTGTTTCCGGGCCAGAGTCTTGCTAAATAGAAGTGTTCATCAGAGAATCCGGGCTATAGAGTTATTGCCCTACTTCTGACTCGCACTCTTGTCTAACAAGTCTTCAGTCTGGGAACGTAGCCTATATTGTACAAGTATTTGAGGCTCCTACATGGCCTCACCTTTCCCTATCTCTTCTCCAGCACTAAACCACCCCCCATCCCAAACTCTCCATTCCTCTGACTCTGGTCTCTTGTGCATCCTCCCTCCTTCGCACAACTACCCACAGTGGTGGGGTTAAGCCCCGCGCTCTTGGATTCCTTTCTTAAATCACCTCTTTTGCTTTAAGACGCTCCTTCACCCCTCCTAATATCTCCTTTTTGGTTTGCCATCCATTTTTTTCATTATGCCTTTGTGTGGCACTTTGGGATCTTTTTGTACATTAAAGGCACTGTATAAATGTACATTGTTGTTGTTGGTGCTGGTGGTGGCTCAGGACTTGAGCATGTAATCTAGTCTGACCCTCTACTGAGGAAGCACTGCATTGTCAGAAGCGCCATACTTCTTAATACCTTAACTGCAGTGCTGAAATGGGAGGTGCATTCTGCCTGCAGCAGATCATTGAACTGGCTGAGGAAGACAACAGAAAAAATCAATTAATGATGGCACGACAGGGGAGAGAGCGTGCACCAAGGTTCTCTGATGCAGCACTGGAGGTCTTGGTGCAGGAGATCAATAGGAGGAGAGAGGTCCTCTTTCCACAGGGGGCCAGGAGGCTCTCCAGGCAACAGAGCAAAGTACAGATAGCCACTGTGGTCAATGCCAGCAGTGTAGCTCCGAGGACCTGGACGCAGTGCAGGAAGAAGTTTAATAACCTCACATGAGTGGTCAAGGTCAGTGAATTCATCTTCAAATGCCATATCCCACAAACTGCACCACTAGCAGCACACAACGCTCAATTCACCACACCCCCGTCACTCACCTACCAACAATCTCTATCAATCACACCCCATACCTCACATTCACGTGCTCTATCTCACCCTCACACACTTACCACTGCTGCAAGCCTCACACCCACATCTCACAGCTCACACTGTCAGCTATTCAACCATGACAGGCACATCACCCAAATACATTGCACCACACTCACTGACACACTTCCCTCTCTCTTGCAGGAAAAGGTGGCACATAATCGGCGCCAGCAGGACCTAACCGGCGGGGGACAGACTCGCCTGCATGACCTCACCCCCATGGAGGAGACAGTGCTGGCCATTCCTGGGAGGGGCATGGCTGAGCAGAGTACAAGATACCAGTATCCTCATGCGTTATTCTCCTTCTCACTTCCCACTTACCCCTCATCTCACAATCACTTCTGATTTACAAGCTGCACAAGGTGTAAGTATTCAACTCTTGCTTTGCCCCCCTCCCCTCACCACCCTACCCTTGTGTCTTTCTCATTTCAGAGACCCAAGAAATCCAGCCTACCCAGCCAGTGGTTGTAGAAGAAGAGGAAGGGGAGAGTGATGAAGAAGAAGAAACACCGTCAGTCAGTCTGACAGTCGCAGCCAGCAGCTCAGATACCGGTACTGCGTGGAGTTTAGAGGGTAGCTTAGAGGCAGGATCTGCACGTGGTGAGTCACCGGGCACGAGTGGGCTGCAGCCGGGGCAGGGGGAAAGGGTAGCGCAGGTGCCAGCTCCCTGGAGGGTGAGGTCGCACATGAGTACTGCTGCAGATGACTCAGATGAGGACTTCGATGGGGAGGCCTACAGAAGAACGGGTATGCACAACAAAATGCTTGGTGCATTGGCAGGCCTGCCAGAAAGCCTGAGTGCAGTGTCAAGGAGCATAGAGGAATCCAGCACCAACCTTGCACAGGGCTTTGCGCAGAGCTTGGAGCCCATCCTTTTGAGCATGGAAGGGCTGGGCAGATCCATTAGCACACTTGTGGATCCAACCATCATGCAGCGTCTGATGGCCGATGTCTCAGCTTCCAAAGCACAAGCCACCCTATGTCTGAGTGCTGAAGTGGAAGCTCAGACTGAAATCATGCAGGCTCAGCTTGCTGCCACGCAAGCTCAGATTGCTACCATCATGGCTGGGTTTACCAGTGTGGAAAGGGGCTGGCAGGGTCTCACAGCAGTCCAGCAATCTGTCCTCTAACAGATGACTAGGAGTGCTAAGGGAGTGGCAGTGGCTCCGTGGAGGACGACCCTGCTGTCCTCTCTCAGAATGACAGCATTCATCCTCCCACCACTGCCACTCCGTCAGTGCCTTTACTGTTGGCTGTCAGCCAGCCAGCCCGGACTGCTTCCGCCCATGCCGAAGTGGTGCAGTCTGAAGCCTGGCCTTCTAGGCCCAGAGCTGCTCAAGGCCATCCTGCTAGGCCATCTGCAGTCTCCCCCACTGAAAGTCAGCAGCTTTCCACCAGCCATGCTGCAGCCACTTGGCTAGTACTTTGTAGGAGCACTAAGATAGGCAAAGGCACACTGAAGACAAGCACTAAGGGAATGCACAAGGATGATTAGTTGACTTTGTTAGGTTGTATTGGATGGATTGAAGGATACAGTTGAATTCTTCCTCCTCCTCTTCTGCTTCCTCCTCCTCATCTGGTCACCGTATGCCTGGTGACAAGGGCTGTGGTGGTCAGTAACAGAGGGAAGGTAAGGTGTGGGACTATTGGTGAATGGAGAATTGGGGTTGTGTTCACTCGTACCGCAGTTAGATGAGTCAATCACAGACAGCCTGGGCAGAAAGGGGCTGTCCGGGTAGACTCCTCCTATCCACTTCCTCTTCTTCTGCTTCCTCCTCTTCGTCCTCTTCCTCCTCTTCCTCCTCCTCCTCAGCTGGTCACCATATGGCTGGTGGTAAGGGCTGTGTCCTCATGATGGTGAGGTTGTGGAGCATGCAGCAGACCTTGATGAATCTTGAGACGCGTTCTGGTGAGTACTGCAGGGCTCCTCCAGAGCGACCGGGCAGCGGAAGCGTTGTTTAAGGACACCAATGGTCTGCTCTATCACATTCTGTGTGGCAGCATGGCTCTCATTGTATGCATGCTGCCCATGTGTCATTG
Source organism: Squalus acanthias (assembly GCA_030390025.1). Lineage (NCBI taxonomy): Eukaryota > Metazoa > Chordata > Chondrichthyes > Squaliformes > Squalidae > Squalus > Squalus acanthias. The sequence goes on along the minus strand of CM059425.1, from coordinate 34,913,874 downwards.
GGTTGTGGAGCGGAGTCATGAGCCAGATGGTCAGCGGATAGCCCTTGTCACCCAGTAGCCACCCTCTGGTTTGTTTTGGTGGCTCAGAGACTGAGGGAACAGCAGACTGGCGCAGAATAAAAGTATCATGACTGCTGCCAGGATACCGGGCATTCACCATCATGATGTGCTGAGCATGGTCGCAAACTAATCATTCAGTGAGTGGTAACCTTTGCAGTTGCGGTAGATCTCAACATTTAGAAGCAGTGCCTGCAAAGGTATGTGCATGCAGTCGATGGCGCCCTACACCATGGGGAAGGCCGCTATCCTGGCAAAGCCACGTGCACAGCTCTGCCTGCTTCTCTCTGGTCAGAGAGAAGACAATGAAATCCCCTCTCCTGGCATAAAGAGCTTCTGTCACCTCTCTTATGCAACAGTGGACAGTGAACTGGGAGATGTTACAGATGTCACCTGCTCCAGCCTGGAAGGATTCCAATGCAAGAAATTCAGGGCCACGGTCACCTTCACCGCCATTGGCAACACTGTCCTTGCCCTGGAGTGAGGCTGCAGGTCTGGTTGCAAGAGGTGGCAGAGTTCTGTGAGCACCTCCTCTGTAAAATGCAGATGCCTCAGACACTGATCCTGACTCAGGTTAAGGTCAGAGAATTGCTCTCGGAAGATCCTAGGTGGGTAAGGCCTCCTGGTGAGAGCCCTTCTCCCCCTACTGCTCCTCCCTCTGCAAGCAGCTTGTCCTCTTCTTTGCTGCCTTTGCTCTCTCTCCCTGTCATGCAGGCCAAGGGAGATGACAACTAGAGCACCCATGACTGGGAGCAAGTGGTCTGAGCAGAAACCTTGAAGTCAGAAGCAAGGCCTTCTCCACTTGCAGCACCACTCCCCATCACCTCACCAACTTTAAATAACTGTAGAAAGCTCCAAACACTTCCACAAACTTCCACAGAGCCAGTGAAAATTAATCAGCAACTAACCTGAGAGTGGTTGCTGATCCCTTTAAATATCGCTGGTGGGGGGTCCTTGCTGCTGCTGAACGCATGTTCAGCTGTGCGAGGTTAACACAGGCCGTTAACGCTAACGTTGAGGATGAAAATGGCAGTGCTGGCGTCAAATCAGCGTTGTACGTCACGATCTGCCTACTCTACATACTTCTGGTGCACGCTCCCAGCACCAACGCTAACGCCCTCACCAAGATGGCGTCCAACACACCAGGCGTGTGTGCACGCAGCGTAGATGTAATTTTCATCACTAAACGGCACCCGTAGCGCCGAAAAATTGGGCGCTATGGAGCTGTATTTTTTGCCCCTGTTATTTCTTGGAATTTGGTGACAAAATTTATGCATCTCTCTACACGTGGAAATGGCACGCTTACTCTTCACTACTAGTCCAGGGCTTTTAACAGAATAATTCAACAAGGTTTAACAAAAACAATGGGAAAATTCATGAACAGACTTTAGCACATATAAACACAGCATCAAAATTTCACCAGGTCAAAGTAATAGAGATTTTGTGATCCCAGTGAAGTCGAGATGTGAGTGGCTATAACTGCTAGCACAAAACTAGCCAAAAACAAACTGAGCTGATCGCCTGCACTTTCATGGGGTCAGCTAATTTGAACAATTGGCATCAGCTTTCAGCACAGATTTGACCTTGTGTCAGGAGTTGGACTAATGGAGAAATGCAGAAAGATCTGGCTGGCAGCTCAAAATTAAAGGGATGTGGGAATGTAAAGGTCAGTGGCTACATATATGAGGAAAATATTGTTTCAGCCTTTATAAAAGCTCAGAATGGATTTGAAATATTTGTCAGACTTTGTTAGAGCTGTGGGGGAGGGGAAGGAAAGAAGTGTCTGGCGAAAATGAAATGAAAGGAAACTCAATGTGAAAACACAAAATAAAGTCTGTGACTAGTCATGGAATGGCACGTACGCAACCTCTGTATGATGGCTGGCAAAGGAAATAAGTAAATGTACTGCAATGAGGTGGATGCGAGGAGAGCAGCCCTTCTTAATACATCAGGGCACCCCCCTCAGAGGGCAGCAATGCACCACACCTGGAAGAAGGTGGTCCCATGTTCTGAACAGTACCTGCATGACCAGGCCTCAGAAGGGAGAAAAGACACCACACTTTAAGTAACATGGCCAGGAAAGGCTGCCAAGCAGTACCATTTAGCAAGCCAAAGGCCTCATATTGTGCCACAAAGTCAACTTCCTCTATATGTGCTGCACGCCACACGGTTACCTTAATATACAGACCATTGTGGAGAAACCAGCAACCAGATTCCATACAAATGGTTTCCTTATCAAACAATAATAGTTCTGCAAACTATGGAGGTCTCAAGGAATCCACTGTACTTTGCTGAAAGTTGATTGAGTGCCAATAAAATAGTGACATCGGAGACACCCTGGGGATATTTTCCTCCAGTCATTAATATAAGTGTAAAAGTATTAAATGGGTTTGACTGTGTTCTGCTAGCACAGACTTTTTCACTTACATTAAGGACCACGGAAAGTATATCCAAATACGGTGGGCCCTGCAAGTAAAAAAGAAAGCACACAACAGTGTAGTAAGGGGGTGCGATTAAAGTTTATTGTTGGGTCAGATCAGGGGGAACCAACGCTAGCCAATGCTAAACTTGATCTCCATGGGGAAAGATTTTCTTCGTGAGCCATGTGTAGTGAAATCATAAATGTGTTTCTAAAGAACGTGTTCATGATTTCACTACACATAGCTGACCGACAGAATCGTCACGCTATGTATTTGATGCTGACACAGGGTGCCAAAAGTGATAAAAACTTCCATTGCCCAGGATTAATATTCCTCACCTAATGAACAACATAAAATTTAAATAAGAGTGAATACACTTAAAGCTGTTCTGAGGGCGGACACCCCCCAACTTTAAATATAGCTATAGCCAATCGTAACATTTAGATCAATCTTCACACAATCTGATTGCTTTTGAAGCACCGTTACAGTATGCATGCAGTTGGGGGAGTTATGCAAATCATATGCAAAGCAAATTAATTTCTCATTTTAAGGACAATAATTTGTCATCCTCTGTTTAATGAATTGATATATTTGGAAATATATCTGCCAAAAATGTGTTGAGCCTGAATGGCTGCACAAACAAACTTGTTAACCAGCTGTAACTTCGAATTGTTTGTCTTAATCTCTGCTGCACCCATAAAATGCAGTTACATTTTTCAGCACCGGTAACGTCTTTGCTCTTTCATTAACCTTGAGAAATGCAGGAAAAGCTGAATAAAACAACGTTAATTTCAAATAGTTTGGCTGGTAATAGATTTGCAAAGTATGGCAGTAGATTTTTCCCCAAAACTAACAATGGAATTTTTGTCTTCAACCCGCAAGAACATAAGAACAGAAGAAATAGCAGAACGTCGCGCACTGGGAGCACATTTCAGGAATTTGGGAGTGGAGCTCTGCACTGGAGGTGCCGAAGGTGAAACGCGTCTAGATTTTAGCTTTTAAAATATAAGTCGGTGAAAACCACAATATCTCTCAATACAAAAAATACCAGCGTGGGGAAGGATAGATATCATAAAAATAGGAACAATCCCCAAAAGAAAGTATATGTGATATGTTCCCACTTCTTCAGTGAGCAAGTGGTTTGAGAAATTTAATGGCAGAGTAAATGAATTCCTATATATCAATAAAAAGTAAGAAGCAGTGAAATCAAATCACTATTGTACATATTAGGTAGTGCTCAAAATGTTGCTCTAATAGTACATGGAGGGCATTTTAACAGTACATGGAGTATTTCAGCACAATGCCTGGAGCTGTATTTGATCTCAGTCAGGGCAGATGAAGCCTTGCATGGAATAGTTATTGTAATGACAAGTCGTTACTGTTCAGGGCCCTGTAATAGGCAGTAGACTCTGTTTTTAAGCAATATTCTTTTGGGCAATGTAGTAACATCATTTTTCACAGGACTTCTTCCAACCTTTGCCCTATTTATTTTAAACCTGCAGGAATTAGAAGGTAAAAGGCAAAATGAATGTTAATATGTTCAATGGACACTGGCCTTGGTTTTAACTGAGGGCGAAGGGCGAGCATGGGGCCTGAGCCATTTTAACTCCCGGGCCTCATTTCAATAAGTTAGGCCCAACTCCCACCCGGACCAGCTGTCGGTGACGTGGTGATGGCAGGCAGCAGGAGGTTGGCGTTGGCAACCTGCCAGAACGTTCCTAACAAGTGTAAGTCGGGGGGTGGGGGGTATATGCCTCCAGATGTGATCGCACGTTGGGTGTGGGAGGGAAACCTGGTGCAGGAGAGGACCAAAGACTTCTTTTGGGACCCAGAGGAGCAGTGCAATGTTAAATGATCCTGGCTATAAGAGGTGACACCTATCTTGGAGGGAACAGTGTTGTCTTGTGCTGGGTGAGGTGGAATTTGCTAGAAAACTGTTAGAAAGACATAATAATAGGTGATCTCAAGCCAATTAAAGCACTGAGCTGTGATTCAGGCATTAATTAGTTTGCCTCTCCTTCCTCTATTCCAGCATAAACATGTCGGAGTGCTCATTTTTATCAAGGGAGTGGTGTGACTTTAGTGAACTGACCAACATAAGGTTTAAAGAATAAATTTGAGAAGTTAGATGTAAATAATAAAAAGTGACATTCAGAAAATAAGCCCAAAATGTGTCAACAAAAAAGAGAACAAGAAAACATTTACTAAAAGTATATAAAGAATTTGCTGTTAAACTGCCAAATTAATTGCCACCATTTTAACTCTCTCTCTTAGCTGAATTGTAGTTTTAAATGTATTGCATAACATCTCTTTGTAATTTATGGATGCAACTCAGCCTTAGGCTGCCAAGTCTGTAAAATAAACATATCTATCTACTCTTAATTAAGACTATTAATGCGATTTGATGTGCACAAACATTCTTTGGTTATGGTTCTGTACTAATCTTTCCTGAATCAAAGATCCATTAGAATGATCAAAAGATTTTTCTTTAAAAAAAAGACATTTCAAAAGCTATGGGTGAACCGAGACAAATATAAAAACAAGCTAAAAGGATGTTAAGGTAATGGTCGGGAGAGCTAAAGAAGAATATCAGGTTTGGATAGGAGGGAATATTAAAGAAATGTCAAGCATTTATATAAATATATTCACAGCAAGCTGGTAAAAAAAAAAAGAAACACTGGGGCCATTGAAAGATCCCAAAAGTGACACGGTAGCAAATGACCAAAGGATCGCAAATCTACGGAATTAACTTTTCTTTTCTATGTTCAACAACAACAAACTGCATTTATGTAGTGCATTTAATGTAGTAAAACATCCCAAGGCATTTCACAGGAGCATTATCAAACAATATTTGACACCAAGCCACATAAGGAGATATTAGGACAGGAGGTTTTAAGGAGCGTCTTAAAGGATGAAAGAGGTAGAGAGGTTTAGGGAGCGAATTCCAGAGATTTACGCATAGGCAGCTGAAGGCATCACTGCCAATGGTGGAGCAAAGAAAATTGGGGATGCACAAGAGGCCAGAATTGGCGGAGTGCAGAGATCTCAGAGGGTTGTGGGGCTGGAGATTACAGAGATAGGGAGGGGCGAGGTCATGGAGGGATTTGAAAACAAGGATGAAAATTTTAAAAGCGAGGCGTTGCCAGACCGGGAGCCAATGTAGCTCAGCAAGCAAAGGGGCGATGGGTGAATGGGACTTTAAGGAATTAACCATAAGCTGTCTCCACTGCACAGGAGTCCAATTTCTGGGGCAGAGGGGGGAGGATGCTGGGGTGGGTAGAGAAATACTAAAAGAAATAGAAACTTCCAATTACTGATATGCTGAAGAAGTGAAAGCAAAACAAGACAAGGCACCAGCCCCAGATGGACCATACAAGGATACTGAAAGAAATGGCTAGTGAAATTGGTCATGCTCTTGCTATTATCTTTAGAAACAGTAGTAGTAAGAACATAAGAAATAAGAGCAGGAGTAGGCCATTCGGCCCTTCGAGCCTGCTCTTCCATTCAATAAGATCATGGCTGATCTTCTAACTCCACTCACTTTTTGCACTATCCCCATATCCCTTGATCCCCATATCCCTTGATTCCCTTAATATCCAAAAATCTATCGATCTCTGTCTTGAATATACTCAATGACTGAGCATCCACAGCCCTCTGGGGAAGAGAATTCCAAAGATTCACAACACTTTGAGTGAAGAAATTGCTTCTCATCTCAGTCCTAAATGGTCCACCCTTATTCTGAGACTTTGGCCCCTGGTTCTAGACTCTCCAGCCAGGGGAAACATCATCCCAGCATCTACCCTGTCAAGCCCTTAAGAATTTTATTTCTTCGTTTATGTAATGTGGGCGTCGCTAGCAAGGCCAGCATTTATTACCCGTCCCTAATTGCCCTTGAGAAGGTGGTGGTGAGCTACCTTCTTGAACCGCTGCAGTCAGTGTGGTGAAGGTACTCCCACAGTGCTGTTAGGGAGGTAGTTCCAGGATTTTGACCCAGTGACGATGAAGGAACGGCGATATACTTCCAAGTCAGGATGGTGTGACTCGGGGAACTTGGAGGTGGTGGTGTTCCCATGCGCCTGCTGCCCTTGTCCTTCTAGGTGGTAGAGGTCGTGGGTTTGGGAGGTGCTGTTGAAGAAGCCTTGGCGAGTTGCTGCAGTGCATCTTGTAGATGGTACACATTGCAGCCCACAGTATGCCAGTGGTGGAGGGAGTGAATGGTTAAGGTGGTGGATGGGGTGCCAATCAAGTGGGCTGCTTTGTCCTGGATGGTGTCGAACTTCTTGAGTGTTTTTGGAGCTGCACTCATCCAGGCAAGTGGAGAGTATTCCATCACACTTCTGACTTGTGCCTTGCAGATGGTGGATAGGCTTTGGGGAGTCAGGAAGTGAGACACTTGCCGTGGAATACCAGCCTCTGACCTGCTCTTGTAGCCACAGTATTTATGTGGCTGGTCCAGTTAAGTTTCCTGTCAATGGTGAACCCCAGGATGTTGATGGTAGGGGATTCAGCGATGGTAATGTTGTTGAATGTCAAGGGGAGGTGGTTAGACTCACGTTTGTTGGAGATAGTCATTGCCTGGCACTTGTGTGGTGCAAATGTAACTTGCCACTTATCAGCCCAAGCCTGAATGTCGTCCAGGTCTTGCTGCATGAGGGCATGACTGCTTCATTACCTGAGGAGTTGCGAATGGAACTGAACAGTGAGCAATCATCAGCGAACATTCCCACTTCTGAAATTATGATAGAGAGGGAAGGTCATTGATGAAGCAGCTGAAGATGGTTGGGCCTAGGACACTGTCCTGAGGAACTCCTGCAGCAATGTCCTGGGGCTGAGATGATCGACCTCCAACAACCATCTTCCTTTGTGCTATGTATGACACCAGCCAGTGGAGAGTTTTCCCCCTGAATCCCATTGACTTCAATTTTACTAGGGCTCCTTGATGCCACACTCGGTCAAATGCTGCCTTGATGTCAAGGGCAGTCACTCTCAACTCACCTCTGGAATTCAGCTCTTTTGTCCATGTTTGGACAAAAGCTGCACTGAGGTATGGAGCCTCATTGAGAAGGTTATTGGTGAGTAAGTGCTGCTTGATAGCACTCTCAACGACATCTTCCATCACTTTGCTGATGATTGCGAGTAGACTGTTTGGGCGGTAATTAGATAGATTGAATTTGTCCTGCTTTTTGTGGACAGGACATACCTGGGCAGTTTTCCACAGTGTCGGGTAGATGCCAGTGTTGTAACTGTACTGGAACAGCTTGGCTAGAGGCGCAGCTAGTTCTGGAGCACAAGTCTGCAGCACGATAGCCGGGAAGTTGTCGGGGCCCATAGCCTTTGCTGTATCCAGTGCGCTCAGCCATTTCTTGATATCACGTGGAGTGAATCGAATTGGCTGAAGACTGGCTTCTGTGATGGTGGGGACCTCAGGAGGAGGCCAAGATGGATCATCCACTCGACACTTCTGGTTGAAGATGGTTACAAACGCTTCAACCTTGTCTTTTGCGCTCGCGTACTGGGCTTCACCACTATTGAGGATGAGGATAATCATGGAGCCTCCTCCTCCTGTTTGTTGTTTAACTGTCCACCACCATTCACGACTGGATGTGGCAGGACTGCAGAGCTTTGATCTGATCCATTGGTTGTGGGATTGCTTAGCTCTGTCGAGAGCACGCTGCTTCCATTGGTTGGCACCTCATTTTTAGGTACGCCTGGTGCTGCTCCTGGCATGCTCTTCTACACTCCTTATTGAAAAAGGGTTGATCCCCTGGCTTGATGGTAATGGTAGAGTGAGGGATATGCCGGGCCATGAGGTTACAGATTGTGGTGGAATACAATTCTGCTGCTGCTGATTGGCCTACAGCGCCTCATTGATGCCAGTTTTGAGCTGCTAGATCTGTTCTGAATCTATCCCATTTAGCACGGTGGTAGTGCCACACAACACGATGGAGGGTGTCCTTAGTGTGAAGATGGGACTTTGTCTCCACAAGGACTGTACGGTGGTCACTGCTATCAATGCTGTCATGGACAGATGCATCTGCGAGAGGTAGATTTGTGAGTACGAGGTCAAGTAGGTTTTTCCCTCGTGTTGGTTCTCTCACCACCTGCTGCAGGCCCAGTCTGGCAGCTATGTTCTTCAGGACTCGGCCAGCTCGGTCAGTAGTGGTGCTACTGAGCTACTCAGTGCTTCTTCCAAGTGGTGTTCAACATGGAGGAGTACGGATTCATCAGCTCAGGGAGGGCGGTAGGTGGTAATCAGCAGGAGGTTTCCTTGCCCATGCTTGACCTGAAGCCATGAGACTTCATGGGGTCCAGAGTCAATGTTGAGGACTCTCAGGGCTACTCCCTCCTGACTGTTAGAGCTGGATTTTGAATGACCCGTAGAGTCGGGTTTGGAGGCGTGTGGGGGGTTAAATTTGCGGGGTCGGGTGTCCCAACCCCATCCCGACTCCATTCCGCCTCCACGCAATTTTGACAAAATAAGTCGCGGGGTTCCTGACTCCGTCCCGCCTCCAAGAGGCGGGAGAGGCCATTAAAGCCCTTAACAAGTCCTAAATTGACTCAGTAATGCCATTTTGAAATGTTTTAGCTAGTTTAACCCTTTTCCGACGTGAAGCACGCCTGATGTGAAACACTCCAGTGAAACCTGGTGGGAGCACAAGTGGATTGCTGACTATCAGCTGCAGGTCAACTATTACAACGGAGATGTGATGAAGGTAGTAGTAGTATGAGGTCTGAAAGTCGCCTCTGATGCTGCTGCATTGAATGTCTTCAGAGATTGCCTGGCCTTTGCTGTGAGAGGACTTGGATGCAAAAAACTCTCTATCTCTCTCTCTCTCTCTCTCTCTATTTTGCATCCAGGTCCACTCACAGCAAAAGCCATGCAGGTCCTCTCTCACCAACATCCAGGCAGTCTCTGAGACCAGGCAACTGCAATGCAGCAGCAATGATGACATCATCAGAGGCGACTTTCAGACTGAAACCACGAATTAGTTCACGGGTTCCCACATGCTGGAACTCAATTGCCCAATTAAGTGAAAATTGCATCATTCATCCACATTAATCTGGAGTCGGGGGGGGGGGAACACGAAATGCGGATGACACGACCCCAACCCGACCCCAAGACAAAATCCAGCCCTATCCTCTGGTGGGTCTGTCCTGCCGTTGGGATAGGACATACCCAGGTCTGATGATGGAGGAGTCTGGGACATTGGCTGAAAGGTATGCTTCTGTGAGTATGACTATGTCAGGCTGTTGCTTGACTAGTCTGTGAGACAGCTCTCCCAATTTTGGCACAAGGTCCCAGCTGTTAGGAGGACTTTGCAGGGTTGATTGGGCTGGGTGTGCCGTTGTCATGTCTGAAGCCGGTGCCTAGGTCGATGCCGGGTGGTCCGTCCGGTTTTATTCTTATTATTGTTTTCCGTAGCGGTTTGGTACCACTGAGTGGCTTGCTAGGCCATTTCAGAGGGCAGTTAAGAGTCAACCACATTGTTGTGAGCCTGGAGTCACAAATAGGCCAGACCGGGTAAGGACGACAGATTTCCTTCCCTAAAGGACATTTTTATGACAATCTGATAGTTTCATGGTCACCATTACTGGTACTAGCTTTTAATTCCAGATTTAATTAATTAACAGAATTTAAATTCTCCAGCTGCCGTGGTGGGATTTGGACTAACGACTCTGGACCATTAGTCCAGGCCTCTGGGTTACTAGTCCAGTAACATAACCACTATGTTACCGTACCCATGTTTTATATGTTTTTATAAGAATTTTATACATTGCAATGAGATGACCTCTCATTCTTCTAAATTCTAGGGAGTACTACTTTTAGCGCCCCTGAAAAAATTAGCGCCCCAGCGGCCGAAATTCATCAGTAGCGCCCCATGAGGGAAGCGGGGCGCTACTGGAAGCGCCCCCCCTCCCTCTTGTGGCGCTGCGAGGGAATGTCGCGGCGCTATGTGCCGCAGCGCAGCTGGCACTCCGCGGGGGGGCTGAAGAGGAGGCCGGGGACGGCAACGGGGGCAGGTGCTGGCAGGCAGCCAGCAACAAAAATGGCCGCCCGGCACCTCGCCTTTAATTAACACCGCTCCGGCCGCAGGTAGGCCCCCCTGACCCCGTCGGACATAGCGTCCGGCGGTAAGTCATGGGGCGCTACCGAAGATCGCGGCCGGGGCACGAGCGGGGCGCTGCGCACGGCGATGACATCAGCGCCGCGGGGCACTAATGTTTACCGCCGCTGCTAACTTCCGCTGAATCTCTTAGGGCGCTAACGGGAGGCGCAAAGCAACCGAATTTTTCCCCCCTGATATCATGCCACAGAAGTGATTAGACCACTAGGTAAGAAAGCATGATATAGGAGGAAAACTTCCAAGGTGGTTGGAAATTGGCTAAACAAGAGAAAGCCAAAGGTTGCTGTGAATGGAGCTATGTCGACATGGTAAGGGTGCACTAGCAGGGTGCTACAGGGACCCATGCTGGCACTATTGCTGTTTGCGGTGCATAAATAAATGATTTGGAGATGGGTCAAAAACTAAGGTCTTAGTTTGCAGATGACGCTAAATTGCAGTGGGGAATTTAAACAATAAAGAAAAATTTGCAGCGCTGTGGGGAAAAAGCAGGGCAGTGGGACTAATTGGATAGCTCACTCAAAGAGCCAGCACAGGCACAATGTGCAGAATGGCTTCCTTCTCTGCTATATGGTTCTATGCTTCTATGATAAGAATCTGTACAGGAGACAGCAAAGAAGGAGCTGCTATTAGAAATGCAATTATATATTGATTCATAACAGAATGGCTTACTATAAATAAAATGGCACGTCTCAGACCTTATAATCAAATAGATAGATACTATAATCATCACCTAAAAGACAAACTAATAATTTAGCTTTCATTAAGGTGAAAACATCTCAACAATAGGTTTATTCTTCTTTCAAAAAAATAAAATAGGCAATTTTGGGATGTACAGCCAATGTAAAAACATGCTAAAAGTATACCACAATGAAAAGACATTGGATAGAAAACTGCTGTAAGTTTATTATATCTTTGTTATTTCAGACTTGGATAGTGAGTAACCTGCAAAGGGGAGGGAGAAAAATAACTGATTGTGATTAGTTTTCTAGGACTTATTAGACTAGTTCTCCGAACCAAATAATGATATTTATGTGGCGCAGATTCCAATATTTTGATCGGACAAGCAAAGTGTGGGAAAAATCTTAACGTACAACAATGAGGATGTTGGCAATAATTATCATTTTATGAAGTTGGTTGATGTTCGAGAATGACTTCTCTGAGCTGGAGTGGAACATTTATTCTGGAAGATTCGGATGTTAATGTTATTCCTTTAAGATCATCTCAGAATTTATAGTTTTGTGTAAACTGCTCCACTTGGACTTCAATGCGCTGTAATCCACATTCTCCTGGTGGGCATCTTTGCACTAGCAGATCATCTGTTGAATCTGGTATTCTAACGGGAGAATAACAGACAGATTTGTAGCAGGGAGGCATCTGTCTACTTCATGAAACAACTCAAAAATGATGGCTATATATGGGGTTTAACTATGCTCAAGAGCATGGCTAAGAACCATCACCATTTGAATAATCGTCTGCAGTTTTGCATTTGGACATCAGTTTTGGGTTTTGTTTCATGAATGTCAGCACTTTCCAACTGTGTTGGCAGTCTAAATCTGAATGCTGTTTTTAAAATGTTATTTTCTTACACTCTGGGATAGCTGTCAGTTTCACCATCAAAGCACAACAATGAGAATGCTGAACATTACAGTTAGATGTTAGTTTTGATAAGAATGTTGAGAAACTGTACAGAATTATCATTGGGGAAAAAGTGCAATTTGGCAGTATGATTTCTGAACAGTTTTGTATTTTGGTAGCAATACTGTCTAGGTTTCAAATTTCTCCCTCACTGAGTCCTGACAGTAAGGAACTACAGGTTGAGCGTCCAAAATCCGGAGTTCCGGAATCCGGACTCCGGGACGATTGGGAAGCTTACCGAAAACTAGAAATATCGCAACCTGGGCCCAGGCATTTCCGGACTCGGAACGTGTTTCTGATGTCCGAAGTCCGGAAATATCGCAACCTGGGCTCGGGCGTTTCCGGACTTCGGACATCAGAAACACGTTCCGAGTCTGGAAAAACACGAAAACCGGCTCGGCCTCGGTCCCGAGGTTGCCGGATTCGGGACGCTCAACCTGTATTAGCAAAAAGGAATTGATAGGGAAGTGGGAAGGGAATTTAACCACTGACGTGTCACCCAATTTTCTAATTGTCTTTTCCTATTACAGGAATAGAGATGCTGTAACCAACTGGAAGTTTGCCTTATTCCACAGGTATTTTTTTAAATAGGCTCTTTTCCTATTGGAGACAGCTGCAGTCCATTCAGCGGCACAGAACTCCAGTCATATGATCAAAAGCATTCATGTGTGCCACAACAAAGAAATGTAAAATGTTGTAATCTAGCCCTCACTTACTGGCCACAATGTAACATCAAACGAGTCAACCAGGCCGAGCAGATGGGATCATAGAACAGATGAACTGTGGAAGCAGAATACAAGTTAAAGTCTAATAAAACCATAGTAAGAACATAGTCATCATATATGAATTATATACAGTACAAAAGCGAGAGAAATTGGGACAAATGGATCTAGAAATGAAAATTAGATTCCTGGCCATTACAAGACATCAAGCAAAGCAACAAACTCCTCCTGTGCAGTTCTGTCACTTTGCAGCACCCTGGATATTAATAAAACCTTCAGTCAGAGAAAAGCTCTGATGTGAAGGTTAAGGTTAATGGCCGATATCCAGTGTGGGGGTTGTTTGATGTCAGACATTTAATACCAGTCAATGTTCCAAGACTGGAGAATGTAAGGGGGAGGTGACCAGTGCGACTATCAGCTACATTACTCCTGTCTGTTAGCTCGTGCGAGCTGCATCCCTCTTGCTGCTTAATTGGGAGAAGTCACACTTTTCACTCCATCTCTTCAGCCACTTAATCAGTATCAGTCGTGTCAGCTATTTACTGTGATCAGTTCCAGTTCCAACTGGGCTAGAAAAATAGGCAAAAACAGCCCTATTTATTTTTAAATTGCATTTATATAGCGCCTTTTACGACCACCGGATGTCCTAAAGCGCTTTACAGCCAATGAAGTATTTTTTTAAGTGCGGTCACTGTTGCAATGTGGGAAACGCGGCAGCCAATTTGCGCACAGCAAGCTCCCACAAACAGCAATGTGATAATGACCAGATAATCTTTTTTTTAGTGATGTTGGTTGAGGGATAAATATTGGCTATGACACCGGGGATAACTCCCCTGCTCTTCTTCGAAATAGTGTCATGGGATTTTTTCCGTCCACCTGAGAGAGCAGACTTGGTTTAACATCTCATCCGAAAGACGGCCCCTCCGACAGTGCAGCACTCCCTCAGCACTGCACTGGAGTGTCAGCCAAGATTGTTGGGGGGAAAAATTCAGTTGGTTGCGCCTCCCGTTAGCGCCTTAAGAGGGCGCTAATGGGGCGCAAAGTATCTAGCGCCCAGGCGCGGCAAAGTTTACGCCGCTCGCGAAATTAACTAGACATTTTGCGGCGGCGCTAAACACTACCACCACGATCTCCTGCGCCGGCAGATCGTGACATCAGTCGAGTGCGCAACGCCCCGGTATCGCCCCGGAGCGGATATTGAGTGGCGCCCCCTGCCTTACCGCCTGACGCAAGCAACGACAGGTTGAGGGGAGCGTTCTGCAGTCATGAAGGGAAAGGGGGAGCGCTATTTAAAGGTGACCGCTTCCTGCCTTTTATTGTTGGTGCCATTTTTAAACTACGCATTCTGAGAGAGAGAGGGAGAGACTTCTGGAGAGATTCAATGCTGTGTGAAGGAGTTTTGGGTACTGAGCAGCACTTTGCAGGTTCATTTTGATTTGCCATTCCTTGTATCGATTTAGAAGAGACTGTGGGGGCTGCACTCTGAGCTCTTTGCCTGGTACTCTCCATTGTTCTTTCCAGCAGATTTGATGTGCAGGTCTCTCCAGGCAGAGATTCAAGGCTGCAATGAGCAGGATGTGGATGGAAAGCAAGATTAACCATTCCCTTTAAGAACTGGCCCGAGCCATTGTGTGTGTGTTCCATTGCTGACTGACATTACATGAGCTTCGCCAGCGCTCTGAGGTAGCGCCTCGCTCCTCGGCTTTTGCACCTTAAGACAGGTGTGAAGCGCCTGATTTAGCGCTCCAATCACCTCCAGGGGCGATAAAAGTCAAGTTTGCAGTCGGTGGCGATAATTAGCGCCAGGCGCTAATCTTTGCGCCCGGCCGATAATTGCGCCCCAAATGGGGCGATACTGAATTTCTCCCCCTTGGTATTTTGTTTTGGGTCAACACTAACTGATTAGTGTAAAGGAAATAATTTTTAAGACAAATTGACAGGCAGGTCTTGTGAAAAAGGGCTCTGCTGTTGAAGTCAATGGAAAAAAAATCGGTCAGGTGTATGATTGTCAGCGGATCCGATCCCGCCAGTTTAATGCCCCCATCGAAGCTGAACATTCCGCCCAGTACTATTAAAACCAGCCTTTGGTAGGTGGTGGATGCTTTTTAATTTTAATCTGGTTGAAAGAGATTGTGAAAGTTGAACTAAATGTAATCCTTTGTATTTCTAAGCTTTTAGAACTTATGAATCCCAGTCTTTGTAATAATCCATCACAGTTAATATCTGTGCCCCTTCTTAAAAAGTGTGCACTGAATTATGCTCTGTAAAGTTTATTTACTTAGTTTTAGCAGCACTGGGGTAGAAATTTGTTTTGGATGGTAGCACAAAATGGGTGATAGCGAATCGGAAAATAAAATCGGGAGGAATTTAAACAGACGGCCAACTGGCTATTGCACATTTTGCGCTACCACCCAAGACAAATTTCTACCCCACTGTTTTTAAAATAATTATCTTGTCTTCTAATGCCAGGAGTCAATGTTGAAAACTCCCAGGGCCGCTCCTTCCCAACTGTATACCACTGTGCCGCCACCCCTGGTGGCTCTGTCCTGCCGGTGGGACGGACAGGACATACATTGGCTGAAAGGTCTGATTCTGTGAGTATGACTGTCAGGCTGTTGTTTGACCAGTCTGTGGGACAGCTCTCCCAATTTTGGTACAAGTCCCCAGATGTTGGTGAGGAGGTCTTTGCAGGGTCAACTGGACTGGGTGTGCCGTTGTCATGTCCATAGCCAATGCCGAGGTTGATGCCGGGTGTTCCATCTGGTTTTATTCTTATTATTTTTCGTAGCGTTTTTTTTACAGAGAAACATAACTAGGCATTTCATTTAGCTTGGTTTGTCTTCGACAATTTTTTACATATATATATATATATACACATTTGAATTCCCCCCCACCCCCTTTCTCCTCTCTCCTAAAAGCACTGACTCATGGTGGCACATGATTCCATAGTTGCCAGCAGCTCTCTGGTACTTTATGTCTGAACATTGACAGTGAGTATCAGCAAGCTATTCCAATATTGTCCTCACACAACAAAACAACAACAACTTGCATTTATATAGCGTATTTAACATAGTAAACCATCCCAAGGCACTTCGCAGGGGCGTTACCAAACAAAATTTGACACTGAGCCACATGTTAGGCCAGGTGACCAAAAGCTTGGTTAAAGAGGTTGGTTTGAGGGAGCATCTTAAAGGAGGAAAGAGAGGTAGAGAGGCGGAGAGGTTGAGGGAGGGAATTCCAGAGCTTAGGGCCTAGGCACGGCTGCCAATGTTGGAGAGATTAAAATCGGTGATGCACAAGAAGTCGAAATTGGAGGAGCGCACATGTATACTTTGCTAGAGGAATCATGGGATAGTGATCAAGAGTGGGGACGGAGAAAGATTTTTCTCCTCCTCTGGTTGCTGAGGCCAACTGCAGCATATCTACTGCCACACAGACTGAGATTATGAATAAACCTTCTAATCGATTACACTTTGAATCGATATTATTTCACGTTGATTTTGTATTTATGCACTTTAATTTGAATTATTTAAGACAATCATTGTTTAGTTACCATCAATAGATAAATGTTGTTTTACTGGGAGACACAGTTTGTGGGGATAAGAAGCCAGCTGAAGCTGTGCCAACAATAAATACATCAGTTCAACAGCTGTGATAAAGGAAATCCAAATAAGAGAATTCTGGTATTGATCCCCCCCCGCCCCTACCCCCTACATCTGTTGGATAAAGAAGGAATTTATTTTTTATATTTCAAATAAATACAGAGACAAAATCTAGTCATTAACCCAGTCAAGCCGATAGCATCTTAAATGCGGGAGTTGTCTAATTCCATCAAAGTGGTTGTTCTCAAAACTATGCACGCAAATGGAATGCAAAATGTAAACATTTCATGTTGATTTTGGATGTTAGTGGATGGTTTTGATCTGTGTACAAGTGACAGGATCACATGCTGCTCTCACAGAATACCAGAGAGCTTCCCAATAGCTTGTCAGCATGAACAAGCTACTTGGAAACATCAAAAGTGTAATCATACTTCAGTCTTACTTACTGTATGCAGCTTCTTGTTAGAACATTTTTTGCTGATAATTTTATAGCCTTAAGGAATAATTCCCTTTGATTTCCTTGTATCATAAACAAAGCTAGAAATGAGATTTAATCCCCTGGACCTGATGGCTTACATCCTAGGGTCTTGAGGGAAGTGGCAGTAGGAATTGTGGATGCTTTGGTAATAATTTTCCAAATCTCCCTGAACTCAGCAAAGGTCCCGGCAGATTGGAAAACTGTTAATGTAACACCCTTATTTAAAAAGGGTTGTAGGCAGAAGGCTGGAAATTATAGACCAGTTAGCCTAACATCTGTGGTGGGTAAAATTTTGGAGTCTATTATTAAGGAGACAGTAACGGAACATTTAGATAAACATAATTTAATAGGACAAAGTCAGCATGGCTTTATGAAGGGGAAGTCATATCTGACAAATTTGCTCGAGTTCTTTGAGGATATAACGTACAGGGTGGATAAAGGGGAACCAGTGGATGTAGTGTATTTAGACTTCCAGAAGGCATTCGACAAGGTGCCACATAAAAGATTATTACTTAAGATAAAAAATCACTGGATTGGGGGTAATATTCTGGCCTGGGTGGCGGATTGGTTATCTAACAGGAAGCAGAGAGTTGGGATAAATGGTTCATTCTCGGACTGGCAAACAGTAGCCAGTGGTGTTCCGCAGGGGTCGGTGCTGGGTCCCCAACTCTTTACAATCTATATTAACGATTTGGAGGAGGGGACTGAGTGTAACATATCAAAGTTTGCAGATGATACAAAGATGGGAGGGAAAGTAGAGAGTGAGGAGGACATAAAAAACCTACAAGGGGATATAGACAGGCTGGGTGAGTGGGCAGAGATTTGGCAGATGCAATACAATATTGGAAAATGTGAGGTTATGCACTTTGGCAGGAAAAATCAGAGAGCAAGTTATTATCTTAATGGCGAGAAACTGGAAAGTACTGCAGTACAAAGGGATCTGGGGGTCTTGGTGCAAGAAAATCAAAAAGTTAGTATGCAGGTGCAGCAGGTGATCAAGAAAGCCAATGGAATGTTGGCTTTTATTGCTAGGGGGATAGAATATAAAAACAGGGAGGTATTGCTGCAGTTGTATAGGGTATTGGTGAGACTGCACCTGGAGTACTGCATACAGTTTTGGTGTCCATACTTAAGAAAAGACATACTTGCTCTCGAGGCAGTACAAAGAAGGTTCACTCGGTTAATTCCGGGGATGAGGGGGTGGACATACGAGGAGAGGTTGAGTAGATTGGGACTCTACTCATTGGAGTTCAGAAGAATGAGAGGCGATCTTATTGAAACATATAAGATTGTGAAGGGGCTTGATCGGGTGGACGCGGTGAGGATGTTCCCAATGATGGGTGAAACTAGAACTAGGGGACATAATCTTAGAATAAGGGGCTCCTCTTTCAAAACTGAGATGAGGAGAAACTTTTTCACTCAGAGGGTAGTGGGTCTGTGGAATTTGCTACCCCAGGAAGCTGTGGAAGCTACTTCATTAAATAAATTTAAAACAGAAATAGACCGTTTCCTAGAAGTAAAGGGAATCAGGGGTTACGGGGAGCGGGCTGGAAATTGGACATGAGTTTGAGTTCGGATCGGTCAAGGCCCTGTGGGTGGCGGAGCGGGCCCAGGGGCTGAGTGGCCTGGTCCTGCTCCTACTTCTTGTGTTCTTTAGAGTTGAGGTTGGATCAGATCAGCCATGATCTCATTGAATGGCGGAGCAGGCTCGAGGGGCCGATTGGTCTACTCCTGCTCCTATTTCTTATGTTCTTATGTTCTTATGTCCACAACAGTTCAGTGAATAACTGAGACTGTTCCCATCTTCTGTACCCTAAAATGATATTTTAATACATTTTCCACAGTTTCCCTTTTGCTTTTTGAATACTTCATAATTCTCATGCTTGGAAGAATGAAAACATTTTGTGGGTAGACATAGGGTTGGAGATATTTATTAGTCCCCCCCAACCCTGCTCACAAGCACCCTGCTGAATGCTTATCTGTCTGGTCCGATGGTCAGCAAACTACCTCTCGACTCACTTAATCAGTGATTCATTGAGAATGCCTGGATCAACACAATATTCTCCCTGGTCTTGTATCCTTACCTTAGAGCCTGCAGTACTCCTGGAGCACAGAGCAGTACCCTGATACTAGAGGATTGTTGCATTGTTGAAGGCAATGAAAGCCATTCATTGACAGATAAACTGCTTATAGCTGTTTATCAGTTCTTGGAATTTGTGTGCTGAAAAGACGAATAAATGAGAGATTGTTTCCAATGGTAAGAGAAATATTTTGCTTCCCCCCAAAGTGTGAGTCAGGGCAAACTATTGAATGCTACACCACTCACCAATGTTCTTTAAGTAATAAATTGTAGAACTGAAAGAGTTTATGAAAAAAACTAAGTAACTAAGTTGGGATAAATGGTTCATTCTCGGACTGGCAACCAGTAGCCAGTGGTGTTCCGCAGGGGTCGGTGCTGGGTCCCCAACTCTTTACAATCTATATTAACGATTTGGAGGAGGGGACCGAATGTAACATATCAAAGTTTGCAGATGATACAAAGATGGGAGGGAAAGTAGAAAGTGAGGAGGACATAAAAAACCTACAAGGGGATATAGACAGGCTGGGTGAGTGGGCGGAGATTTGGCAGATGCAATACAATATTGGAAAATGTGAGGTTATGTACTTTGGCAGGAAAAATCAGAGAGCAAGTTATTATCTTAATGGCGAGAAACTGGAAAGTACTGCAGTACAAAGGGATCTGGGGGTCCTAGTGCAAGAAAAATCAAAAAGTTAGTATGCAGGTGCAGCAGGTGATCAAGAAGGCCAACGGAATGTTGGCTTTTATTGCTAGGGGGATAGATTGTAAAAACAGGGAGGTATTGCTGCAGTTATATAAGGTATTGGTGAGACCGCACCTGGAATACTGCATACAGTTTTGGTGTCCATACTTAAGAAAAGACATACTTGCTCTCGAGGCAGTACAAAGAAGGTTCACTCGGTTAATCCCCGGGATGAGGGGGTGGACATATGAGGAGAGGTTGAGTAGATTGGGCCTCTACTCATTGGAGTTCAGAAGAATGAGAGGCGATCTTATTGAAACATATAAGATTGTGAAGGGGCTTGATCGGGTGGATGCGGTAAGGATGTTCCCAAGGATGGGTGAAACTAGAACTAGGGGGCATAATCTTAGAAGAAGGGGCTGCTCTTTCAAAACTGAGATGAGGAGAAACTTCTTCACTCAGAGGGTAGTAGGTCTGTGGAATTTGCTGCCCCAGGAAGCTGTGGAAGCTACATCATTAAATAAATTTAAAACAGAAATAGATAGTTTCCTAGAGGTAAAGGGAATTAGGGGTTACGGTGAGCGGGCAGGAAATTGGACATGAGGCTGAGTTCGGATCGGTCAGGGCCCTGTGGGTGGCGGAGCGGGCCCAGGGGCTGAGTGGCCGGGTCCTGCTCCTACTTCTTCTGTTCTTTAGATTTGAGGTTAGGATCAGATCAGCCATGATCTTATTGAATGGCGGAGCAGGCTCGAGGGGCCGATTGGCCTACTCCTGCTCCTATTTCTTATGTTCTTATAACTGCATATAAAGCTGAGGTTTCTGCAACTCCATTTGAAGAAAATAACCTCAACATATTTATTTTAAGGGATTATTAATAATGCTGACACACTGGGGCTAGTTTCTATATATTTAATCCTACTTAGATCAATAAAGCCTCAAAGTTGAAAGTGCCACCTTACGATAGGATTGTCATCGTTAGAAATTATTAAAGTGAGTGAGCGTAATTGCTGACAGATTGGGGATCAGTAACAGCTGATGTAAACAAATGATCAGAGAAAATAGAAATTAGTGAACAGAACCAAGCAGTATGAAAATGTGGGTGATCCATGCATGATTCCTCCTGGAGTGAAATAATTAGGGCATCATTTTCCCAACTGCACAGGGATAACATAATTTAAGCACTAACAGCCTTAGTGTGGTTCTGTCTTTGCACCAAAGCACAATTCCATTATTTTCAACAGATTTGCATGTTTCCCTGTGCCACTGATATCAAATTGGTGGCAACACGTTAAATAAATACAATTTACGCATTGTCACCGTGTTAATCCTTAGCCTGCTGGGAGGTCGAGGGAAACGTTTTCCCATCTGGGCGGACCGGTTCTCTAAATCTTCAGCTCATGCACTGTGATGCGGGAAAAAATTACAGCAATAAAAAGATATGTAACGGAAGGCTGCAGAAGCTGGGAATATTGACAGTGGGGAAGAGAAGGCTCAGAATTGATCTTATTGAAGTATTCACAATGCTAAAGGGTATAGATAAGATAATAGTCAGTGGGGTCTAAATTCCACATCATTGTGCATATTTTTCAACGTGAAATGGGCACAACCATAATGAATTTAGCAGTGCACGGCATCCTGGAAGTAGTCATGCTGACTTCATCCTGAAGCGAGTGTAGGCTGGGTCCTCGAGGTCTTCATCTCCACCCTCTGCAGTAGGGCTAGGGTGTGAGGTCGTCCTTCGGCATCATGCTTCCTGGGCTGTCCGATCCACCTGTCCTTGCTCCTGTGCACTTGGGCTAGGTGAATTTCCCAGTGCAGACCTCTCTACCCTAGCCTCTAAACTACGTAGGGTGCCAATCTCTGGCTGGTGCTTGCTTGGGTAAAGTTGTGTGACACTGGATCTTCTGGAGGGATGTCCTCCTCTTCCTCCAGTCTCACTGTGCCCGCTAGATTTTCAGAATCTGAAAGGGACTAGAAGGACAAGGGATAGCAGTTAATAGCAAGGGTAAGCAGAGACAGATAAGTGACTGCTGAAAGCAACAGCACTTTGTTGTGCATAGTGAGTGAGGGTGAGATTTCAGTGAGAAGGGAATGAGGATGAGATGGCTAAAAATCCTGCAGGAGTTCTCCTCCAACTTGTCCAGAAGCCACGCTCTTGACGTGTCCCCAGCCCACATTGTCCATGACGATCGCTTCCAGAAGGGACAGGATGTGTATATGGATGTTTGGCCTGCTCCCTGTTATTCTGCACCAGCTTATCCTGCAAGAAAAAAGGGAGCGTGTTAATGGTAGCCTAGTGAGATGTTTTGAGGATGTGCATGTCAGGATAGAATAGTGTTGCTGGTGTGTGAAAAATGGCATAGGTGTAAGGAGGTGAGGGAAGTGATAATAGGAACAGAGTTAGGCCATTCAGCCCCTCAAGTCTGTTCCACCGTTCAATGAGATCATGGCTGACCTGTATCCTAACTCTATACACCCACCCTGGCTCCATATCCCTTAATGACTTGGCTAGCATTATTAATTGAGCTAACATCTATTGCTTTTTGTGGGAGAGAGTTCAACACTTCTACCCTCCTTTGCGTGAAGAAGAGTTTCCAAACTTCTCTCCTGAATAGCTTGGCTCTCATTTTAAGGTTATCTCCCCTTGTCCTAGACTCCCCCACCAGCGGAAAAAGTTTCTCTATGCACCCTATCAATTCCTTTCAAAATCCTAAAAATCTCGATCAAATCACCCCTTAACCTTCTATGTTCCAGGGAATACAAGCCTAGTTTATGTAATCTCTTCTCATAATCTAACCCTTGGAGCCCTGGTAACATTCTGGTGAATCTGTGCTGCACTCCTTCCAAGGCCAATATATCCTTTCTAAAGTGCGGTGCCCAGAACTCTACACCGTACTCCAGATATGGTCTAACCAGGGCTTTGTATAGCTGTAGCAAAACTTCCTCTCCTTTATATTCTAGCCCTCTAAATATAAAAGCTAACATTTCATTAGCCTTTTTGATAATTTTTTGTACCTGCCCACTATAATTTAGTGATCTGTGCACATTGACCCCTAAATCTCATTTTACCTCCACTGTTCCAAGCTTTTCACCATTTAAAAAATACTCGGATCTAACTTTAAGTCCAAAATGGATGACCGCACACTTACATAGAAACATAGAAACATAGAATCTAGGAGCAGGAGTAGGCCATTCGGCCCGTCGAGCCTGCTCCGCCATTCAATACGATCATGGCTGATCATCCAAATCCAGTACCCTGTCCCTGCTTTAATCCCCACAGTACACATATCCCACCCTACCCCCGTAACCCCACGTATTTAATTCCCCCTAACATATCCCATCCTATCCCCATAACCCCACATATTTAATCCCCCCTTACACTAAGGGTCAATTTATCATAGCCAAATCAACCTAACCCACACATTTTTGGACTGTGGGAGGAAACCGGAGCACCCGGAGGAAACCCACGCAGACACGGGGAGAATGTCCAAACTCCACACAGACAGTCACCCGAGGTCAGATTCGAACCCGGGTCTCTGGCGCTGTGAGGCACCAGTGCTAACCACTATGCCACCGTGTTGCCCTGCGTGAAATTTATCTGCCAGTTTTGCCCACTCACTTAATCTATCAATGTCTCTTTGTAATTGTACGCTCCCGTCTATACTACTTACTATGCCACCAATCTTTGTGTCATCAGCAAACTTGGATATATAGCTCTCTATTATCTTCTCTCAGACATTAAAAAATATAGTTGAGGCCGCAGCACAGATCCTTCTGGGACACCTTTAGACACTTCCTTCCAATTAGAGTACGTACACATTATCCCTACTCACGGTCTTCTACCACCTAACCAATCTCCTAACCAGGTCAATAATTTGCCTCCAAATCCATCAGCTTTAATTTTAGCTAACACAATGAGGAGATTGGCAGATGCAGAGTTCTTCAGTAGGAGCAGAAGGAGGTGGAGTGAAGTATGATGCAATAATTGGAGGAGAGTGTTGGGATGTGGGGAAGGAAGAGTGGTGAATGCTGAGACCACAGGTAATGCAGGGCTAAGCAAAGAGTAATGAGAGATATGAGTTAGGAGTCTTAACTTATTAGCCCTTGTTAGGTCATTGAACTTTTTTCTTCAGTTGCAACCAGGTCCTTGAACCATTGCTTCTGGTACTGACCTGCTCTGCCACCTCTGCCCATTGTTGCCGCAAAGCTAGCTGGGATACCTTCTTGCCGCTGGGTGGGAAAAGGAGGTCCCTCTTCCTGCGACTTCCTCCTCCAGCACCTCCAAAGCTGCATCCAGTAGCTCTTTTGCCTGCCATTTCAGTGATGTTCAGAATGAAGCTGATTACAGCCACAGTAAACTTCCCCTTTAAAAGGTGCCGGTTGCCTTTAATTGACACCAGAGACATCCGATTTCCCGCCCCCCTGTTGGGTGAGCTGCCACTGAAGATCGTAAATAGCCCTGGCAGCTGAATAATTTCATGCTAAGCAGGCACAATGACCAATTTAGTGCAGTCCCCGAGCCATCGTCAACAGGTGCGCTATTGAAGCATACAAACCATTTCACCCCCATTTTCGGCCAATTATGAATTTAAGCCCCAATATGTTTAGATTTATCTACTCCACACAGATGGTGGTGAATGTAAGGAATGGACTGCCAAGGGAGGCAGTAAGATGATTGTATCAGCAGATTCAATAGAGTTTGATAAATGCCAGGTGAAAAATGTGATAGAGGGGTATGAGGTGTATCTGGGGACATGATATTTCCTAGACAGTGGGACCAGATAAGCTGTCTTTTCTTTCTAAACTCATCTGCAGTGTGCTAAAGGGTTAAAGTAAATGGGGGGGGCTTTCTATTATTTTTAATTCTGATTGGATTTACATCCAGAGTAATTCTGCTAATGACAGCACTTAGCATTTGTTTCCCTCATCTCAGCAGTTCTCCTGCTTTTAAAGGCTGCGTTTAGTGTCACCACCCAGTGTAATTAACCAGATTTATGCCTGCGCATCATCGGACTGGCGGCAGTGTCAATATTCACTCTGGCTTTTATTGAATGTAAATACGGTGTAAACTTGCTTCTGGGGCTCACCTACCATCACAATGTTCTTGTTTGATTTTTGTTCTATTTAACATAAAGCAATGGAGTTAGACAAGTACAGCTCACTTTTTTTAAAGTGTTGTGTTACTAGGAGAAGCAAAATTACTTCCAAGTTGCTGGCACAGGTAACTATTTTCAATTGCAACACTTGGGGAAGGGGATGGGGGCTAACTATTGTTGGCATGTCCTACACGTGGATGATATTTTATTTACCATCACAGATGCAGGACTAGTTGGCTCCAAGCGGCTCCTATTTCATAGTTTCCCCCCCTCATCCCCACTATCTCCCCACACTTCCACCCACCTGCTCGCTCAATAAGGTGGGATAGCTCAACAGAGAACACCTCTTGAGACACCATTAGAGTTTTGTTTGGTCATTCTCTCATACAGTGCAGTTAAATGATGTGAGGTGGCACCACCTGCCCTCGACTGGATGATCTTACTGAGCCGAGCAAATGTGCTTCTAGAGTAACCTTTAGGAATATGATCAAATTCAATCCAACACTCAGGTGCTGTCGTTAATACCACCATCCCCAAACATTTAGATTTTGTTAAAAAATTTAGCCTCGCATATTATTCATCACTTACGAAAGAAAGCTGTTCAGAGGGATATTGAGCTGTGGATCTAACTACAACTTAGTTTATATATCAAATACATTAAATTTTCCAAGTAATTTAACAAAGGAGAAATAAATGGACAGCAAGCATCGGTAATGTAACTTAAGGACATGTCCACAGGCATAGTTAAAGTGTTAGGTTTTGCGGAGGCTTTTGAAAGTCAGGAATAAGATAACTTGGCAGAGGGGTTTAGGAAGAGAGTTCCAGATTGTGGAGCTAAGGTGGCTGAAGACTGTGGTACTGAAAGTGGGGCAGAGGGGTGCAAAGATATACAGGAGGGCAGAGTTAGAAGAGCAGAGGCAGGTAGAGCTGGAGAAGGTTGGATAGGTAGGGAGGGATGAGGCTGTGGAAGAAGTTGACAAAAAGGATGAGGATTCAATACATTGGCACTTGGCTAACCAATGGAGATTGTTGAGAACAGGCACGATAGAACAGGATTACATGTGGGGGGGGCGTGGAGTTACAAATTGGTGTTTATGTAGGGTGGAGCTCAGAAACTGACCCTGTGGCTAGGGTTAATGTTGCCAAGCGTTGCCAACCCTCCAGCTTTGCCCTGCATCTCTGGAAATTAAAGATAAATCTCCAGGACATTGCGACAAGCAACCCGGGAGAAAAATCATAGGGGCATCAAAAAAATTAGTGGTTTTTTTTTCCTTTTTTTTGAACACTTTCATTTATCAGTTATAAAAATATTGGAGATGAAGAAAAAGATTTTGACTGAAAGTCAAGCATCATCCAGTTTGGTAACAAGGAGTCTGTTCACTTTCCAATTGGTGTGGGAAGGCAATGTGCTGCGAGGATGGATGTGTCAAGCAACCAATGGTGGCAGCGAGGGGGCGGGGCTCTTAGAGGCGAGAGGTCCTGTGATAAAACCTCCAGGAATATGTCCAACCTGAGTTGGCAACTGTAATGTTGCCAGAAGCAGTAAGTTGACAAGGAATACGCCAGAGCCAAGGATGAACTGTTGGAGGTGACTGTGCAGGTCTGAAAGATGAAGCCATTTCAGGAGAAAACAAAAATATGATTCTATTTACATCCTGAGATTTGGAGCAAAAAGACTGTCTTTCTGAATAACTTTAGAAAGTAGGGAAACTAGTTGTATTTCACAGTACCTTAAAATTGCAATCACTACATTGATTTATGATGTTCTCCACATTAAGAGGTAGCAAACCTTCAGTAACGGCATTAATTACCACAGTAGACTGGTATTTGGAAATAGCAGTCTCTGAATATTTATTATTGATTTTTACCTGTCCAGACTCAAACATGATATGATAAATTCTCTCATTTGTAACTTAGGCTAAGGCTGAACACTTAATATTCCATCTTATGCATATAATTGTTGCAAATGTGATACTAAGAAAATCACTTCTGCATGGAAGATAAAGGTACAAAAAAAAAGATACAGCAAACGTTCTTATAAATATATTAAGAGAAAGAGGGGGAAAATAATTCAGTTGGTTAGCGACTCCCGTTAGCGCCAGCAGCTGGTGCTAATGGGGTGCTGATGCACTAGCGCCAGGGTGAGGCAAATGCTGCGTCGCATGGCAAATCCAGCGCCCCCCCATTGTGCCGCCAGTACGAGGTACTGACAGGGACTTCAACACCAGGCAGATCATGACGTCAGTGGGTGTGCAATGCTCACTGGCCACCCAATCTGCAAAATTGATTTTCACCACCTATCTTTGAGCCTTGACCAGACAGCGACAGGGAGAGCAGGTGCACAGCTGCAGAATGCCAGCTCCAGGGATGTTATTTAAAGGCATCCACATTAATCACTCGCAGCTGTCAGGGAAGGTTAGTTTCAGTGGTTTCTTGTCAGTTTCAGGTAGTGGATCACTTTGTATGAGTAATTTCAAGGTTCTTTTTACCAGCAGTGTTCTGGCAAGTGCAAAGTGCCTACATTTATTGTTCAAAAATTCAAACTGCCACACTTGGCAACATTAATGGGGGCTGTACTGGCATGCCACATTGCCCTCCAGGATCTATGCCGGAGGGAGTGTAGGCAGCCAGAAATACAGTAACATGTGTGCAGAGGGATGAGGAGGGACATCAGGGCTCTCACCAGGAGGCCTTACCCTCCGAGGGTATTCTGACATCACCTCTCCTACCTTCAATTAAGGAGCAGTGTATTAGACAGCTCCACATCACCAAGGTGGTGGTCACAGAACTCTGCCACCTCCTCCAAACAGACCTCCAGCCTCACACCAGGATGACTTAAACCCCAGATCCCTTTTGCTTACCACATGCCCATCACATCATCCCTGTATCATGCCATATCACAGCGTCCTCCTGGGCACCAAGGTGAAATGAGAGAAACCAAAAAATATTGCAAAATCCATTAATAAATTTATGCATAAACATATCACACATATCACATTCTTTCTAATAACTAATGACCCTTGTGCCTGCCATAGTTGAATAGCTGTTATTGTGTGCAACACATGAGATGTGGGTGTGAGTGTTGGTGGGTAGAGATTGTTGGTAGTTGAGTGCTGGGGGTCTGGTGCTTTGGTACAGATGGTGGTATATAGCATTTGTTGAAGCATTCAATCACCCTGACCACCTGAGGTGGATCCGCCATGAGCACACCTGCTTCAGTCCTCCACCACCTTGTTGTGCTTTGCCTTGCTGAGGTAGCTGCACAGCCAGCAATGCTGAGAATGAGGTGCTGCAGTATCAATGAACCTCCCCTTTAAGTACTGGGAGAAGCCTGTGGCAATGATGAGTTGAGATTAGACTGCACCCGATATTGGTCCACCCTTTGAGTGCAATGCCACAGAGCTAGGCCTTTAAGACTTGATTTAGCACCTGAATCATTTCTTTGAGCAGCAAGAATGAATTTTACATGCAGTCTAAAGCATTAGCGCCTGACACTAATTCTCAAACTTTTCTAAAGATACCGCCCATTCCTGGGCTATAATGAATTTCTAGCCCTCGAGTGGTAAAGGGGAATGTGGGTCCATTACAGACGGATGCAGGCGAGACTATAATGGATAATAAGGAAATGGCAGACTTATTAAATGAGTACTTTGTATCCATTTTCACAGTGGGGGAAGAGGACAAAATACCAACAGTACAAAGGAAACTAAAAATTAGTCAAGCATAGGAACGTGATGGGTTTAATATAAGTGAAAAAATGGTAATGGAGAAAATAATGGGACTTATGACACACAAATCTCCAGGACCTGATGGTTTCCATGCCAGGTTATTAAAAGAAATATGTGAGGAAATTGGAGATGTATTATTCATAATTTTCCAAATCTATCAGGAAGTGTGTCTTTGGATTGGAAAATTGCAAATGTCACTCCATTTTTTAAGAAGGGAGGGAAGGAGGAATCAGATAACTATAAACTTGTCAGTTTAACATCAATTGTGGGTAATTTACTGGAATCTATCATGAGACAGAGGGGCTCATTTTAACCCCCCAGAATGAGCGGGAGGGGAGGTGGGGGGTTGTTAAAATGTCAAAAATGGCAAACCTGCCTCCAACGCATCCACTTCCAGTTTTAATGGAGGAGGGTTGGGGGGCGGGAAACTAACCTGCTCTCTTGAAGGCGGATTCCTCATTTAAATATTTTAATGAGGCTGTGTGTCACCAATTTTACCTCTGTTTCAGATTTAATGCCTGCAGGCCAGGTTTCCCAGGCCTCACAAAATGGCAGCAGAAGGGAGGCAAGAGCGGCTGCATCCAACGGGTAAGTGCCTTTGCAGCACTGTTTGTGGGCCAGGAGTGCTCCCCCTCCCCACCCCAGCCCACCAAGCTAACCTGTTAACCAACCCGCGATTGCCCCCACCCCATGAGCAGACCCCCCCCAGCACCCCACCTCTCCAGACCCGACTGATCTCACCGGGTCCCCCCGATGTCCACCCCGACCCACGATCTCTCCAGCAACCCCCGCCCCCATGTCCCACCGAGCGGCTTCAAAACAACTAGACCTTCCGACTCAAGATCGAGGTCTGCAGCAAGACCTTCTGGACCCTCTCACTCAGGCTCCATTTCAAGTTCTAAACAGAAATAACGCTTTAACATTTGCAGTTTTAAAATTTCAGTAATTTCTGGAAAAACCCATGCTCTCTCCCTCCCTTCCTCCGCTCCGCTCCCTGGCTGCGGCCTGGTGCCAAGGCCTACCCACTCGACAACTAGCCAGCCTCTCAATCTAGCTGGCTTCAGCCAGGAAATGGAGTCCAAAAATGTTAATCAGGTAAATTTTGCAGGACCTCGAGAAACCCGTACTTCTGGGTTTCCCGGCTGTTAAAGCTCCCCACCACCCCCCGCCCTCCAGCCGCCGCCCCCCCCCCAGTTGCAAAGAAGAGGAAAATGAGGCCCATTGTGTTTAATCCTTTTCTGTAGCATATCACCAAAAACAAATCAATATATCCTAATATATTCTTTTTGGTAGCCCTAGTTAAGGCAGCGAGCTGAAGGGAAATCTATAACATCCCTTGACAACAAGAACTCTAATACAAAAGAGAATATGGAGGAACATTTTTAACAGACATTACTCAGATAAAAGAAGCAGTTGTGGCCAGGGGCAGGTCTGGAGTTGCTATGCAACCAGTGGAACCGACCAGCACAGTCTTGAGGTAAGACCCTCATTAATCTGCAACAAGTGGCATGCATGATGAAGTAACCCCACTAAACTTTGAACCAATCATAAACAAGGAGAAAAGCCATGCTTGAATGAGCCAATCATTAAGATGTACACGTGAGAGCCATGAGAGGAGTTTTGAACATATAAGAACTGACACAACACCTAGTTTTTCACTGCAGTCGGCCAGGATAAACGTATCCTGGTCTAACAAAGAGAAAAATGAGAAGTCGCACAACACCAGGTTATAGTCCAACAGATTTATTTAATTTTACAAGCTTTCAGAGCTGTCGCTCCACATCATATCTTTAAACAGGATAAGGCGGATTTGGGGCCCCCTCGCTCTCACCATGGAGCCATCCTGCTCTTCCCAGTCCGCAGCGCTCCCGAAGTACTCCTCGCTCATCCCCTTGCCCCGGAGCCCGGCACCGGCTCCAGCACCCACGCCGCTGCTCTCCCCTAGGCCGCTCATAGACCGAGACACAAACAAACCGCCGCTGACCGCAACCGGGCCCAGTTGCGGTCAGCGGCGGTTTGTTTGTGTCTCGGTCTATGAGCGGCCTAGGGGAGAGCAGCGGCCGGAGCGGCGTGGGTGCTGTAGCCGGCGCAAGGGGATGAGCGAGGAGTACTTCGGGAGCGCTGCGGACTGGGAAGAGCAGGATGGCTCCATGGTGAGAGCGAGGGGGCCTCAAATCTGCCTTATCCTGTTTAAAGATATGGGGGTAAAAATTCAGTTGGTTGCGCCTCCCGTTAGCGCCTTAAGAGGGCGCTAATGGGGCGCAAAGCCGCTAACGCCCGGGCGCAGCGATGTTTGCACCGCTCGGGAACTTAGAGATTGTGGCGGCGCTAAACTTTACCGCTGCGACCACCTGGGCGCGCAGATTGTGACGTCATTCCATGGTGCAACGCCCTTGTGGCGCCCCCTGCCTTACCGCCTGGCGCATCCAACGACCAGAAGACTGGAACGCTATCAATCGCTGTGGGGCTGGGGGGGGCGCTATTAAGGGGGCCTCTTCCTGTCTTTTATTGTTGGTGGCATTTTTGAACTACGCATTCTGAGAGAGAGAGAGAGAGAGAGAGAGGGAGACACTTCTGGAGAGATTCAATGTTGTGTGAAGGAGTTTTGGGTACTGAGCAGCACTTTGCAGGTTCATTTTGATTTGCCATTCCTTGTATCGATTTAGCAGAGACTGTGGGAGCTGCACTCTGAGCTCTTTGCCTGGTACTCTCCATTGTTCTTTCCAGCACATTTGATGTGCAAGTCTCTCCAGGCCGAGATTCAAGGCTGCAATGAACAGGATGTGGATGGAAAGCAAGATTAACCAGCCCCTTTAAGAACTGGCCTATGCCATTGTGTGTGTGTTCCATTGCTGACTGACATTACATGAGCTTCGCCAGCGCTCTGAGTTAGCGCCTCACTCCTTGGCCTTTGTGCCTTAAGACAGGTGTGCAGCGCCTGATTTAGCGCTCCACGCACCTCCCGGGGCGGTAAAAGTGAAGTTTCCAGTCAGTGCCGATAATTAGCGCCAGGCGCTAATATTTGCGTCCAGACGATATTTGCGCCCCAAATGGGGCGCGACCTAATTTTTACCCCACGATGTGGAGCGACAGCTCCGAAAGCTTGTAAAATTAAATAAATCTGTTGGACTATAACCTGGTGTTGTGCGACTTGTTCACCCCAGTCCAATGCCGGCATCTCCACATCATAACAAAGAGAAGACGTTTAAAGATTCTAACAGACTTCAAGTGAACGTCGGTTTGGCCACCGGGCACTTGAAGACTCCAGGACAGGGTAAGTTAGGTTCTTATTTAATGTGTGTTAGTGGCTGAATAAAAGCTCTCTGGGAGATAGTGTATCTGTGTGGTTTTATGTTAAAGAGGATTCAGGTCTATGAACCCTACTCTAACACCTAATGTAGGAGGTGTGAAAATCATAAATAATTCCTACAGAGGTCAGTTTGTAGAGCAGTAGCGAAGATTAGTCTTGAGCTGAAGAACATATGGACCACAGTTCAGCACTGGTGGTAGGGAGATAAGACCGAGGTGGGCAATGTTACAGAGTAGGAAGAAAGCAGCTTCAATAATGTAGTGGATGTCAGGGAGGAAACGGAGCTCAGGGGGGTCAATCAAGTTCAACACCTCCTGATACAATAGCAAAATACTGCGGATGCTGGAAAACTGAAACAACAGAAAGCGCTGGAAAAACTCAGGCGGCCAGGCAACATCCGTGGAGAGAGAAACAGAGTTAACGTTTCAGGTCAAAGACCCTTCGTCAGAACTGAGAAAAAAAGCAGGAAATGAAACAGATGAAAAAGCAAGTTTGGGGGCTGGGGAATGGGGAAGGGAATAAAAGAACAAAATGGAAGGTCTGAGAGAAGTAAAGAGACATTAAGAGATATTCAAGGCGAGACGAGATGGTAATAGGACAGGTTAAGAAACAAAAGATGACTCGAAATGAAGTGTGAAATGCGCTGGCAGAATGAAAGACAGCTGCCATGTGGGAGAGAGAAAAGAAAAGGCACAAACCAAAAGTGTGGGTAAAAAATATATAAATATGGTAGGAGCCGAGGTTATGATCTGAAATTGTTGAACTTGATTGAGTCCAGAAGGCTGTAAAGTGCCTAATCGGAAGATTACACATCGATTACAAATCGAGGAACAACACCTCATCTTCCGTTTAGGCACTTTACAGCCTTCTGGACTCAATATAGAGTTCAACAATTTCAGATCATAACCTCGGCCCCGACCATATTTATATATTTTTTATCCACACTCTTTTGGTTTGTGCCTTCTGTTCTCTCCCACATGGCAGCTGTCTTTCATTCTGCCAGCGCATTTCACACTTCATCTAGAGCCATCTTTTGTTTCTTAACCTGTCCCATTACCATCTCGTCTCGTCTTGAATATCTCTTAATGTCTCTTTACTTCTCACACACCTTCCCTTTTGTTCTTTTATTCCCCAGCCCCCAAACTTGCTTTTTCATTTGTTTCATTTCCTGCTTTTTTCTCAGTTCTGACGAAGGGTCTTCGACCTGAAACGTTAACTCGGTTTCTCTCTCCACAGATGTTGCCTGGCCGCCTGAGTTTTTCCAGCGCTTTCTGTTATTTCAACACCTCCTGATTCTGCTTTAGGTGATAGCTAGAGAAGATGTTGGAGGCACCTAGCTGTTGGCTGGAGCTGAAGAGGATTGCTTTTGTTTTACTGACATTAAGTTGGACGAAATCTTTGCTCATCCAAGTTTTGATGTCAGACAGGCAGTTGGTGAGTGTAGCTTCAGCCACATAGATTTGGGATGTTGAAAAAGAGAACAAATATATTATATCTCAAACTTCCATGGCCCTGAATTTAACTTTTAAAAAACGCAGTTTGATCACGGGCCATTTGGTTTCCTTACAAATATAAATTGATTATCATTCATTCCTCCTGTATAGTCAAGAAACCTAGATTTTTTGCTTCTCTGAATATAATCAGTTAATTTCTACTAAACTGTAGAGTAAATAATAGCTAGCAAGTATCCCTTCAGTGACCTTTGCACTACATTCAGTTGCTTATTCATCCAATACTGGTACAGAACGATGAGGTAAGCTGCCCTTCACACTAAATTGGTATTTTTCATAGGTGCTCATTCAGATGTCACATCACCTTAGTTGAATCACAACATTGTGATTTATTTGTCACTGAAGGGTTCTCAGTGAAATTAAGGAAATTTCCATTAACCATTTTCCCAGCCAGCTATGCCACAACATTAATATTGTGAATAAATCTAGTTAAGAGAATTCATCGAGGAGTTCTTTCTTGAACAATCCGCCACATTGCTTTCACATTAATATGATTTGAAAACTGTGAAAAATTAATGCTTTCTAGCTGCTCATTAAAAATGCAATTTACAAGTGCTATTTGAATAAATTCAACGGATTAAATCTGAAAAATTGTTCTCACCAGATAATATTTGCATTGTACGCATTGGCTGGCAAGTACTCTTGTATGGAGCTGCACCTAGTACTTTAAACTTTGATGGCTCCAGGATTGACCCAGTACTTAAGAGTAGTCATAAGACTCTCAATCCAGAGAGATAGGAATTTGGTTATTTTCTTTTAAACTTGTGACATTTGTTCATTGTTAACCAGTTAGCCAAATGCAATCTACACAACTGTTTCTAGTGCCCTGAAAAATTCTTAGACCAACATATTCTCTAGTGGCCAGAATGATATGTCAAAGCTCACATTAAGTAAGACATGTAGACAACACTACAAGAATAAGACTCATGCTATAAAAATCATGTCAAATTATCATTTTTTTACATTAACTTTTAACATAGATAAGTGTGAGGTAGTACAATTTGGTAGGAAGAATAAGGAGGTCACATACTCCTTGGAAAACTCCTAATCACGATCCACTCCTGATTTTATCATTCATGGCTTGTGTAATCTTACCACTTGTTGAAAGCCTTCTGTATTTGATGATAATAGGATAAGAGTTGAGTTAGCACATGCTGTGTGTATACGATTTAGTTTTCTAGATCAGTAAGTTTTTCAGTAGCACAATCTCTATTCAATAGCTCCTTCAATAATAAAATGGCCCAAACATAGATTCTGGAAGAAAATATTTTTATTAACAAAATGTAAATATATCAATTTAATGGAAAAAGTGCATAGTCAAAGCAATGTTTAATTCTGTCCCTATTAACATGATGCCTATGAACTGCAGTGCAATGTAATATACATATCATTGTAATTCACTCTTGTATAATCTAGTGCTAGTATTCATATGGTAAGCCATATAAACAGAACAGTTCCAGATTCTTGTATGAAAGTCCCAAAAGCTCCACTCAAGGCAATTGCATTTTGCAACATATCTTACTTTTATAAGAACATAAGAACATAAGAAATAGGAGCAGGAGTAGGCCAATTGGCCCCTCGAGCCTGCTCCGCCATTCAATAAGATCATGGCTGATCTGATCCGAACCGCCAATCTACTATCACAGAACCATCTCCTGAACCTCACAGAATTGGACACACGAAATAGGAGCAGGATCAGGCTACACGGCCCCTGGGCGCGCTACGCTACCCACAGGACCATGACCAATCCGAACCTAGACTCATGTCCAAATTCCTGCCCGCTCCCCATAACCCTTAATTCCCTTTAATTCTAGGAAACTGTCTATTTCTGTTTTAAATTTATGTAATGATGTAGCTTCTACAGCTTTTTGGGGCAGCATATTCCATGGACCTACCACCCTCTGAGTGAAGTAGTTCCTTCTCATCTCAGTTTTGAAAGAGCAGCCCCTTATTCTAAGACTATGCCCCCTAGTTCTAGTTTCACCCATCATCGGGAACATCCTCCCCGCATCCACCCGATCCAACCCCTTCACAATCTTATATGTTTCAATAAGATCGCCTTTCATTCTTCTGAACTTCAATGAGTAGAGTCCCAATCTACCCAACCTCTCCTCATATGTCCATCCCCTCATCCCCGGGATTAACCAAGTGAACCTTCTTTGTACTGACTCGAGAGCAAGTATGTCTTTTCTTAAGTATGGACACCAAAACTGTATGCAGTATTCCAGGTGCGGTCTCACCAATACCTTGTACAACTGAAGCAATACCTCCCTATTTTTATATTCTATCCCCCTAGCAATGAAAGCCAACATTCCATTGGCCTTCTTAATCACTTGCTGCACCTGCATACTAACCTTTTGAGTTTCGTGCACCAGGACCCCCAGATCCCTTTGTACTTCAGTACTTTCCAGTTTCTTGCCATTAAGATAATAACTTGCTCTACTATTTTTCCTGCCAAAGTGCATAACCTCACACTTTCCAGTATTGTATTCCAGCTGCCAAATCTTTGTCCACTTACTTAGCCTGTCTATGTCCCCTTGCAGATTTTTTTATGTCCTCCTCACACTACTTTCCCTCCCATTTAAGTATCATCTGCAAACTTTGATGTTACACTCGGTCCCCTCCTCCAAATCGTTAATATAGATTGTAAAGAGTTGGGGACCCAGCACTGACCCCTGCAAAACACCACTAGTTACTGATTGCCAGTCTGAGAATGAACCATTTATCCCAACTCTCTGCCTTGTGTTAGATAGCCAATCCTCTATCCATGCCAGAATATTACCCCAATCCCGTGATTTTTTATCTTAAGCAATAATCTTGTGTGGCACCTTGTCAAATGCCTTTTGGAAGTCTAAATACACCACATCCACTGGTTCCCCTTTATCCACCCTGTATGTTACTTCCTCAAAGAACTCCAGCAAATTTGTCAAACATGACTTCCCCTTCATAAAACCATGCTGAGTT
Organism: Squalus acanthias; assembly: GCA_030390025.1. Classification (NCBI taxonomy): domain Eukaryota; kingdom Metazoa; phylum Chordata; class Chondrichthyes; order Squaliformes; family Squalidae; genus Squalus; species Squalus acanthias. Next base: position 34,877,463 of record CM059425.1, on the reverse strand, counting down.
TGTCCTATTAAATTATGATTATCCAAATGTCCCGTTACTGTCTCCTTAATAATGGCCTCCAAAATTTTACCTACCACAGATGTTAGGCTAACTGGTCTATAGTTTCCAGCCTTCTGTCTACTGCCCTTTTTAAATAAGGGTGTTACATTAGCAGTTTTCCAGTCTGCCGGGATCTTTGCTGAGTCCAGGAAGTTTTGGAAAATTATTACCAATGCATCCACAATCCCTACCGCCACTTCCCTCAAGACCCTAGGATGTAAGCCATCAGGTCCAGGTGATTTATCCGCCTTGGGTCCCATTATTTTACCGAGTACCACTTCCTTAGTGATTTTGATCGTGTTTAGCTCCTCCCCCCCCTATAGCCCCCTGTTTGTCCAGTGTTGGGATATTCTTAGTGTCCTCTACTGTAAAGACTGATACAAAATATCCATTCAGTGTATTTGCCATCTCCATATTTCCCACCATTAATTTCCCGGTCTCATCCTCTAAGGGACCAACATTTACTTTAGCCACCCTTTTTCTTTTTATATAACTATAAAAACTCTTACTATCTGTTTTTATATTTTTTGCTAATTTACTTTCATAATCTATCTTCCCTTTCTTAATCAATCTTTGTTATTTTTTGCTGTCTTTTAAAGTTTTCCCAATCCTCTATCCTCCCACTAGATTTGGCTACCTTAAAAGCCCTTGTTTTTAGTCGAATACTATCCTTAATTTCTTTACTTAGCCACGGATGACTGTCTTTTCTTTTACACCCTTTTCTTCTCAGTGGAATATATATTTTTTGGAAGTTGTAAAATAACTCCTTAAATGTACACCACTGATCATGTATCGTCTTACCCTTTAATCTATTTTCCCAATCCACTCTACTCAATTCTGCTCGCATACCTTCATAGTCTCCTTCATTCAAGCTTAGCACGCTTGTTTGAGAACCAACCTTCTCACCCTCTAATTGAATATGGAATTCAACCATGTTATGGTCACTCATTCCAAGGGGATCCTTTACTAGGACATTTTTAATTAATCCTGTCTCGTTACACAGGACCAGATCTAAGGTTGCTTTACCCCTGGGTGGTTCAGTTACATACTGCGCAAGGAACACATCCCTAATACACTCAATGAGCTCATCCTCAAGGCAGCCCTGCCCAATTTGATTTGTCCAATTAATATGATAGTTAAAATCCCCTATAATTATAGATGTTCCCTTATTACAAGCCTCAACTATTTCCTGATTGATACTCCGTCCAACAGAGTTGCAACTGTTCGGAGGCCTATAGACTACGCCCACTAGTGTTTTTTTCCCCTTATTATTCCTTATCTCCACCCAAACTGTTTCATTATCCTGATCTTTTGACCCAATATCATTTCTCTGTATTACAGTGATTCCTTCCTTTATTAACATAGCCACCCCACCTCCCCTTCCTTCCTGCCTGTCCTTCCTGATCATTAAATAACCTGGTATGTTGAATTCCCAGGCATTGTCACCCTGCAGCCATGTTTCTGTAATGGCCACAAGATCATACCCATATGTAGTTATTTGTGCCATTAACTTGTCTATTTTGTTACGAATGCTACGTGCATTCAGATAGAGAACTTTCAAATATGTTTTGTGACACTTAGTTCCTGCTTTTGCCCTTTTTATTACTTTACCTTTTACTCCATACCTTCTGCCCCTTCCTGACACACTCTGGTTTTTAATTTCCCCACTGCTACCTAAGTCTATGACCTTCTCTGTTGTCATTTTTATTATTTGCTCTCTAGGAATCTCCCCCCCACTAGTTAGTTTAAAGCCCTCTCTACAGCCCTAGTTATATGATCCGCCAGGACTCTAGTCCCAGCACTGGCCAAGTGAAGCCCGTCCCAATGGAACAGCTCCCTCCTGCCCCAGTACTGGTGCCAGTGTCCCAGGAAGCAAAACCCATTTCTCCCACACCAGTCTTTGAGCTATTCATTTAACTCTAATTTTATTTGTCCTAGCCGAATTCACTCGTGGCTCAGGTAATAATCCAGAGATTATTACCCTTGAGGTTCTGTTTTTTAATTTGACCCCTAGCTGCTCATACTCCTTTAACAGAACCGGCTTCCTTGTCCTATCTACGTCATTTGTACCAACATGGACCACGACAACTGGATCCACCCCCTCCCACTGCAAGTTTCTCTCCAGCCCAGAGGAGATGTCCTTAACCCTGGCACCGGGCAGGCAACACAGCCTACGGGACTCTCACTCTCGGCTGCAGAGAACTCTATCTATCCCCCTAATAATACTATCCCCTACCACTACAACATTTCTATTTACTCCCCCCTCTTGAATGGCCCCCTGTTCCATGGTGCTGTGGCCAGGTTGCTCATCCTCCCTGCAGTCCCTGCTCCCGTCCCCACAAGGAGTAAGAACCTCGAACCTGTTGGACAAGAGCAAGGGCTGCGGCTCCTCCAACACTACCTCCTGGATCCCTGTACCTGCCTCACTCGTAGTCACACCGTCCTGTCCCTGACCATAGGCTACATCTGAATTAATTAGCTTCATAGGTGTGACCACCTCCTGAAACACAAAATCCAGGTACTTCTCCCCCACCCTGATGTGTCACAGTGTCTGAAGCTCAGACTCCAGCTCATCAATACAGAGCTGGAGTTCCTGTAGCAGCAGACACTTGTCACAGATGTAATCACCGTGAGCCTCAATGGAGTCCACCGGCTCCCACATCTCACAACAGTAACACATCACCTGCTCCATTCTATGTAATTAATTATTTTTTTTATTGTTAGTTATGGACACTCTGCCCAATTATAGATGCTAATATCCCCTCTAATTAATTGGATTTAAATTAAATCAATCCCTCTAAATTACACCAGTTAAATGGTTTACCAACAGTCACTCTGCACCAGAAAGGCCTTATTAACTACAACCCACAGAGTTTAAGTTTAAAAAGAGAGAAATACTCATCAACCAATTACTTACCTGCTTTCTGGTGACATCACACCTCAATTATTTTTACCTCTCTCCCTCCCTCCGAGTTCGGAGACTGGTCCCACCTTACCTGGTCTCTGGAGCCTTTTAAACCCTCTGCCGCCGCCTCGCCTCACGCAGGTCCGCCACCGCACCAGGAAGTTGACAAAGGTGGAAAAAAGGAAGGCTCACCAAACTCACAGCTTAGCACTCTGTTCCAAATCTGCACTCCCTGACAAACTGCACTCGAGTCTCCCTTATTTATACTGCTGAGATTTAATTAAGTGAGCTCTCTGGCAGTTACAGAACCAGATTAGACCAGTTAATTAATTAATTACTATCACCTGAGTACATTTATATTGAGTACATTGCAGACTTAAGTTCTTCAGGGGTTGGTAATCCAAATGTGCTAACACTGAATACCTAAGCAATGTTAAAGCTATTTAGTAGCATACCGACCATGTACGATATTGGAACCCCCACCCTGTTAGCAATGTTGTGGTAACTCCATTGTACGCTAGTAATGGGATACAAAGATAACGAAGAAATATCTCAACGTGCTGCAGGAAATGTCTGCGATATGATCATTGGGACAGTGTATAAGCCTCCTGCCCTGCTCAATGCTGCCACTTTAGAAGTGGATGCAATTAAAATAATGGAAGATGGTCACATTGAAATGAATAGGAACACAGCAGCCAATGTGTGGATTTGCTGTGCTTTCATGCTCACACTGTTGTCAGTGGAAGGCGCATTCTGCATAAATTACTACCGTGTAGAACAGTCTCAGACCAGTGGGATAGAGAATGCTAACTCATTGTATTGTTGGCTTTGCAAATGAGTGTTTGAGGGGAAAATGCCAAGCACCCAATGTACATGTAGTGATTTTACTATTCACTAATGTGCATCTGTTTAAAGAGTTGCATTGGAACAGAAGCCCTGAGGTCTTTCAAAGTCTCAAACTCCCATCCCTAATTACAGACAGGGTTTGATTATTTGCTGAGTTATGCTTCTCTCCTTATGTGTAATCTGAATCATTATGGAGTCAGGAATTTCAAACTTCTCATATGTTATTGAAAAAGATGCAGTGAAAGCAGTCCAGATTAATTCAATGTATAATGGGGAGTAATGCTTTATCGTGTTCACTCCCGAGAATAACAGAGTGAGAGTCACGAAGTATACAATAGGCTGCAGAGAGTTATCCATTCTGGTCTGCTATGGCATTTGTTTTTGTTGCATTAGCTCCGCCTTTAAATTATTTTTCAAGTTCTGTAGCTGTACAAGGTTCAGTAGCACAAAAATGTAGCAATATTTTAAGTTCCAAAAGAACATGCGAGGCCGAATTTCTTGGCCATGGTGTTTTATATGGACATGTACATTATAGCATATAACATGTGAAGGTAGAAATTCCAAACTGCAAACTTCATATGCAAATTCTTAATATGAACATCCTCATATGTAGCATAAACACATTGGCCTAAAAATGCAATGATCCATTTTCATACATTAAATGGGCACCTAAGGCTCCTACATGGCGGGTAGGAACCGTGTGCTCATTACGAGCTATGGGTGCGCTGCCCGCCATATTGATATAGGCAAAAAAATCTGTCCAGGGTCAGCAACTGAAACAGGCGTTAGCCTTCTTGTTTGCATATGCAAAGGATCTAACGCCAGTTTGAGGTCCCCTGTGTAAAATTGGGTTGACCTGAGGCAGCCAGCTGCATTCAGGAAAACCTGGTCTACATGTGGCCTAACCAGCGGTCTTTAAAGGGTGTGCTGCAGGCAACCATCAAGAAGATAAGTTTGTTAAAAATGTTTACCTCAGTGTGGAGCCAGGAGGTGCAGGAGTTCTCCTTCTGGCTCCGTATTAAAACCACGGACCACTGCCGGCCATCGCTCGCCCCCTTTCCAATCGCCACCTCGGCCACCGAACCGCTCGCCCCCTCTCCCGATCACTTCCTCCCCCCGATCACCACCTCCTCCCGATTTTGTTCCTTCTTGATCATCCCCTAACAGTCAGTGGTGGGGGGAGGGGTAGTACTACTGAGCAGTGGGCATTGAAGGCTCCACCCAGAGTATATTCTGTGCCCTTGCTTCCCTCAGTTTCCTCACAATGATGTAATAACCTGAAATAACTACAACTTGGTAATGAGAACTTGGCGGTGGGGGAGGAGGGGATAATGAAAAGTTTTGAATAGCATAATAGGGTAAAAATCAGCAGTTGCAATCAAGGTTGTTGCCACAGACATTACTTGGTAAAATTAATCATATGCAATCTTACCATGCTATGAGAACATGTTCTGTATGTGCTGTTTATTGTATATGGAAATAAATACATATGAGAACCATAAATAGAGTACCTGATAAATCCAGATCTAGTAGGACAAACAGCGTAAGCATGGAACTTTATAATTTGAGAAGCGTTTAAAGGTCTTGTTTTCCAATGTTCATAGGTGCTATATAAATATAGCTGTTCTTCCCTGCCTCCTGCAGTTTTAATCATTTTGTAGCAACTAATATTATGTTAGTCTGTCTGCACAGTAATGCACACAGTGTCCGTAATAAAACAGGGGAGCTGAGGCAATCATGTGTTGCGAGGAACCAGACATAGTAGGGATTACTGAGATGTGGCTACAGAAAAATCAGGACTGGTAATTAAACATTGCAGGGTATAACATACTTAGAAAAGATAGAGAGGGGAAAAGAGGAGGTGGAGTAGCTGTACTTATTAGAGATAACATAATGGCAGTAGAAAAAAGTGACGCAGCTATCAGCAAGACAAAAATAGAATCCATGTGGATAGAGATAAAAGATAATAAAGGATTAATCACACTAATAGGGGTAGTCGACAGACCACCTAATAGTGGAAGGGAGGTGGAGGAAGAAATATGCAAACAAATTAGGGAAATTAGTATAAAACATAGAATAATAATCATGGGGGATTTCAACTACCCAGATATTAATTGGATAGAAGAGGTAAGTAAAGGGGCTAAGAGTAACCCAGTATGTAAAAAGCCCAACAAGGGAAGATTCGCTATTGGATCTAGTAATAGGGAATGAACCAGAGCAGATAAGAGAAGTAAAAGTAGGGGAACATCTAGGCAATAGTGACCATAATATAATACGCTTTAAGATAATAATTGAGAAGGACATAGGTATGACAAAGATCAGGGTACTAGATTGGAGAAAAGCTGATTTTGAGGGGCTGAGAATAGCACTTGGGAAAATAAAATGGACAACAGTATTGGCAAACAATGATGTAGAACAGCAATGGGAAACATTTAAAATAGTGTTCAACAGAGTCCAGGAAAAATATATTCTGCTAATAAACAAGAACAAGCTAAATACTAATGAGACACCGTGGATGAATAAAGCCATGAAGGAAAAATTGAGGGTAATTTTTTGAAGAGGTAACAGAGAGAGTAGACAAGGGTAATGCAGTAGATATAATTTATCTAGATTTTCAAAAGGCCTTCGATAAGGTACCACATAATAGACAAATGAATAAGGTCAGGGAATGCGGAGTCAGGGGACAAGTAGCAGAATGAATAGTTAGCTGGCTTCAAGACAAAAAGCAGAGAGTAGGGGTAAAGGGTAGCTATTCAGAGTGACAGAAGGTGGAAAGTGGTATTCCAAAGGGATCAGTGCTGTGACCACAGTTGTTCACAATTTATATTAACGATTTAGACTTTGGAATCAAAAACACAATTTCTAAATTTGCGGATGACACCAGAACGGGGCACAAAGAGCTTATTGACCAGGAGGGGCGATAATAGCGCCTCCTGAGAAATTCGGAGGGACGCTGCTGAGGCGCTAGCCGATAGCGCCGCGCCTCGCCAGTAGCGCCCCAGGCTGCAGCGCCGCCAGCAATCATGTCATCGCCGAGCGACGCGACCCCTTAGCGTCCCTCGGCATAGATTCAGCTGCGCCCCACGAGGCTGCCATGGGCAGTCTCAGCACCAGCCTCGCGGGTCGTGAACTGGGCCGACCTCCGCTCGCGGGCCAGTATTTAAAGGGGAGGTGCGGCTACAACACATGCTGCATTTTTCTCCTTTTGGCCGACCTCCAGGTCGGCCCTTTGTGGCGGCCCTTGGCGTGGTCCGTAGCCACCATCGCGCAGCCTGGCACCGCGTCTCCGTGCTGGGTTGTGGCCACGACAACACGCTGCCCTGGTGGCCTAGTGTGGGCCATCGGAGACCCTGCAGAGCTCGCAGCATCTCTCCCCTTTAACGGAAGGGGGGCTCCACTTCCTCTCTGGGGTGTTATGCCGAATTTAGTGGCTGGGGTGATATTTCCGTGCTGGGCGCTAAATGTCCGGCGCTAATTCGGTTACCGCCCCCAAACAGGACGTAACCGAATTTCTCACCCAGAGTGTTTCCACTTGTGGGGAAGAGCAAAACTAGAGGCAATCAATACAGGATAGTCACCAAGAAATTAAATAGGGAATTCAGAAGAAACATCTTTACCCAGAGAGTGATGAGAATGTGGAACTCGCTGCCACAGGAAGTGGTTGAAGCGAATAGTATAGATGCATTTAAGGGCGGTTAGATAAGCATATGAGGGTGAAGGGAATGCTGATAGATTTAGATGAGGAAAGATGGGAGGAGGCTCGAGTGGAGCATAAACACTGGTATGGACTGGTTGGGCCGAATGGCCTGTTTCTGTGCCGTATATCCTATGTGATCCTATGTAAAACATTATGTTGATTATCAGTAAAAAAAAAACTCCACAGTCAGAGCAATCAGGGTTTTAGTGTTTCTTCCAATTAAACAAAGTGTTCTTTGGGATCATGGTGTGAGATTCATTTTCGCCTGCCATCAACCAAGAATCATAATGCTTAAATCATTCCATTGCCTGGCATTGATAATGTTAGTTTTAATAGATGCTAACCCTTTTGAGATGAACAATAACAGCTCTGCACTAAATCACAAACTATGTACAATCTTGTTTGGATTGTCTACGAGACGTTTTTACCTGTTAATGGATTCTAGCCGTGTGCTATTAATGAAGCCGGTAAGTATTGCAATTATAAGAGCAAAAGCCCAACGCACACATTTCTTTTCCTTTTTCCACTTTCTCTCTGACTCGTCTTGTTTATTCTGGAACAAGGTAAATTATATTCATCTCTTCTTCCTACATCAGAGTTCTCACATTTGTAATTTGTTTATTGCTAAATTGCTTCCACACTTCACAGCCCTCGGAAGAGCGATGGGGAACAGTAATAAAAGTTCATAGCTAGATTAGTTTTCAAGTATTACTGCTCAGAGACGAACCAGAAAAGTGGTAATTATTGATAAATCATTCATGGACCATACGTACAAGGCTAAAAAGGAGTCTAACTAGTGTAATGGTAGATTCATACTTTTAACTAATCTTTAACAATTGAACTAATCGCTGATTATTTGACAGCAACTTTAATCACAAGTAATAGTTGCATATCTGATCAGACAGTAACGTCATAGAAACCAGACTATCACTTCCCTTCTGCTGAAGTGTAGTAGTTGAAGCAGTGGCTCGGAATTCTGGAGTTTCGGTGAATAATCCCCACCCTGTCCAGAATTTTAAAGATACACTGGGGGAGGAGTTTGAGCGGTGCCGGAAACCGGCGCCAAATGGACGGCAAGTTGGACTGCGCTCCCGATTTGATTAAACTTGGCAACTGCCGGCGCTAGTCACACTGTTTATGGGCTGCTTGCTGACCGTGGGAAGTGGGGGATCGTGTGTCAGTGACACCATTTGAAGGCAGGCTGCAGCTCTCATTTTACCCTGATGGGCACATCCTCACAACCTTTCACCAAGCCACACACTAGCACTGAACTGAATTACAGGTAAACAGTGCAAATGACAGGCAGAGGCAGAGCAGACGGTGCTCTGGAGCTGTTGATGGAGGAGGGGAGCAGAAGTAAAGAGGTGCTCTTCCCTTCAGATGGCAGAAGGGTGCCCAGGCAAGTTGCCCAGGCACTAGTGGACAGAGGCAGCAGAGCAGGTGGAGGCCCAAAACATAGCACCCAGGACCTGGCTGCCATGCTGAAAAAAGTTTAATAATCTGACCTGAACTGCTACAGTAAAACTCTTACTTACACCTCTCTTACTCTCTGCTTAGCCCTGCACCACCTGTAGACCCAGCACTTACAAACCTTCCCTGCCCCACTTCCCCTCACTCTCCTATCACAGCAACACACTTTGCTCAACCTCCTTCTGTTGCAACTTGCACACTCTCAACCCACTACTATCCTTACAATTACTTTGCTCACTTTCTCAGACCTGTGCCTTCTTGCATGCACCAGCACACAACAGCAGGAACCAAGCACAGACAGGAGGAGGACCACTAAGCATCCACGTCCTGTCCTCATTAGAAGAGGCAGCCACAGAGATTGTGGGCAGGGAGTGTGTCAGGCGTATTGTGACTGGCGAGGCTGAAGGATACATTCCACAGGGGTTGGTAATTGGTTGGAAGGTAGCAGACAGAGAGTAGGCATCAAGGGAATGTACTCTGATTGGCCTAATGTGACAAGTGGTTTTCACCATATATATCAATGACTTGAATAAAGAAATAGAGTGTTGTCTATCCAAGCTTACAGTTGACATTAAGTTAGGAAGCAGAGCAAGTTGTATAAATGGGAGCAGGAAGTTACAAAGGGTAATAGACCCATTAAGCGAGTGGGAAAAACAGTGGCAGATGGAGTTCGATGTGGAGAAATGTGAGGTAATCCACTTTGGATCCAAGAAAGACAAATCAGAATATTTTCTTCATGGCGAAAGACTAAAAACTGTGGCGTATCGAGGGGATTTGGGTGTCCAGGTAGACAAATCACTAAAAGCTAGTGGCCAGGTACAAAAAGTAACAAAAATGCTAATGGAATGTTGGCCTTTAGCTCAAGGGGGCTGGAATACAAAGGGGAGGAAGTGATGCTTCAGTTGTACAGAGCCTTGGTCAGACCCCATCTGGAGCACTGAGTTCTGTTTGGGCACAGCACTTCAGGAAAGACCTATTGGTCTTGGAGGGCGTACAGCATAGATTCACCAGAAAGATACCAGGATTTAAATGGTTAAATTATGAGGGCAGGTTGCATAAACTTAGGTTGTATTCCCTAGAGTTTAGAAGGTTGAGGGGTGACTTAATTGAGGTGTTTAAAATGTTAAAAGGATTCAACAGAGTAGATACAAAGAAACTATTTCCTTTAGTGGGAAAATCCAGAATAAGGGGGCACAATCTCAAAATTAGAGTTAGGCCCTTTAGCAGTAAAATCAGGAAGCACATTTCCACGCAAAGGGTAATAGAAATCTGGAATTCCCCCCCCCCCCCAAAGGACTGTGGTGCTGGGCCAATTGAAATTTTTAAGACTGAGATCGACAGATTTTTATTAGGTAAGGGTTTCAAGGGATGTGGAGCGAAGGCAATTAGATAGAGTTGAGGTACAGATCAACCATGATCTAATTGAATGATGGAATAGGCTTGGGGGGCGAAATTACCTAATTATGTTCCTATCTTCATATGTTCCTATGTTCAACGCAGACCGGGGAATTAAAGTAGCACTTCTCCAATGCTGTACTGGGCAGTGTATTAACCTACTAACCACTGGGGAACTGTTACTGAAGAAATGTTGTAAGCTCCATTTTAACTACCTTTAATGCCAGGATATAACAACAACAACGTACATTTATATAGTGCCTTTAATGTAAAGAAAAGCCCCAAGGTGCCGCTCTCTATGTCTGTAACCCCTTCTAGTCCTACAACCCTTTGAAAACTCAGTGTTCCTCCAATTCTGGCCTCTTGTGCATTCCCCATTTCCTTCGCCCCACCATCTCTCTCTCTCCTCCTTTACGACGTTCCTTAAAACTTACCTCTTTGTCTTAATGTTCCCTTCTTTGGCTCGGTGTCAATTTTTGTCTGATTATGCCTTGGGGCGTTTTACTACGTTAAAGGTGCTATATAAATGCAAGTTGTTGTTGAATAAGGGAAATGTTAACAGTTCAGCATAGAATCTTACAGCACGGAAGGAGGCCATTCAGCCCACCATGCCTGTGTTGCCTCTTTGAAAGAGCGATCCACTTAGTCCCAATTTCTCACTTTTTCTCCTCAGCCCTGCAGTTGACTCATGAACCAATATTTTACTTATTAATTTGCAGTTAACTCAGGTTCTCATAATGAACCAGTGCTGTTATAATGAGCAGATGTACGACACATTAAATTACATTGAATTTAATTCGCAAAAAATAGTCAATGAATCTCAAGTGTTCCTAAATATTTGAGCACTCTTAACAGATGGTGAAATATCAGAATCAGCCTCTTAAAATATTGGGCATACCTTATATAGTTAATATTAAATGTAATAGGATATGAGGAAACAAAATATTTTGTTTAACACTGTTCATTGTTTAAAGCATTTATTTATAAGGTATACAGCTCAATAAGAATCATTATCGCTATGTTTCCTCCTGAACCTTATCAAGTAACCTGTCAGAGAGGTCTTTGTGTGACTTGTTTAATATCGATGAGTTTGGACTAAAGCTATTGATTACTCTTGGTGGATTACGCTGGATAAACAAATCAAGGCAAGGTGAGCAGTTGAACCATATGAGTTAACTGATCTGTAGTAGTGCTACAGTGACCTGTAACTCCTCGAGTTTAGGAAGAGCGGGGGCGGGGGCGGGGCGGGGGGTGGAGGTGGGGGGAATCAGTCATTTTGCCACTCCAGCTGTTACATGGACATCAGATGAGGACAGGATTGGGATTTCTGTTAATGCCACCTACAGACACCTGCTGTGATGGTATTCACATGAAGAATTCCCATTTGGGAGTAGTTCCGGAGTTACATGTGCAACCGTACCACAGCAACATCTAACCACCTTCAGGAGAGGAGAACAAAAGAAAAGGCAATGAGAAAAGGCCACTTGATCTATCAAAGATCATGATAGCATCCAGCTGCATTAGAACATTCCTAATGGTTTTGTCTCTTTCAAAATACCTTGCAGATTATCCCAAATATTTCAAGTGTTTTTTATTTGTTCTTGGGATATGGGGCACGTGGCAAGGCTGCATTCATTGTCCCAGTTGCCCTGAGAAGGTGGGCCTTCTTGGTTAATATCAATTATTTGTACAACTGAGTAGCTTGCTAGGTCACTTCAGATGGCTTTAAGAGTTAACTGCATAGTGTAGGTTCGAGTCACATGTAGGTCAGATTCTCTATACTGAAGGAACTAAGTGAACCAGTTAGGCTTTTACAACGACACAGCAGATTTTTGTGGTCATTTTCTGGTGCTAGCCACAAATGACCAGATTTATTGAATTCCATTTCACAACTTTCCATGGTAGGATTTAAAATTGCAAACGATGGGTTGCTAGTTCAACACCATAACAACGACACTACCATAACCTTAGATGAAGAAGGTCCTCCCAAAATAAAACAAAAACCAATTTACATTTACATCATCTGGTCCAACTTTCCTGGCTTAATATGAAGCATTCTTCTGGCCTTACCTTCGATACAGTTTAATATTTTATACACACCTTGATGATGTCCCTTTAGCTGCCTTTATTCCCATACTACAGAGCTTTATCTCCATTAGTCTGTCCCCTTGGCACATTCTCTTCACAACGGGGATTCAGGTGTGTTCTGTTACTCTGCACCCCTCCCCACGTATGTACATTTTTTGTAGCATGGAGACCAGAATTGAACACACTACTCCAAGTGTGGTTTGACTGGTGCGTTGCAGAGCTTTACATTATCCTCTGGAGAGTCATACGCAATTGTTTTGGCCCAACCTTCTATTTATTTTACATGCTGCACCAAATTGTCTAGACATTGAAGAGGTGAATTTCTGTGGGGCTACCCCAAATCGGCCGCCGTAACTTCAGCGGAAAAGCCACAGAACCCTCTGAAAAATGGTATAAAGTCCATTAAAGCCATTTCTTTGGTGTTGCCGTGGATCTTCCACTAAAGTTATGGCAGACAATCGTGAGAACACCCCGTGGAAATTCAACGCCTAAAAGTGGTAAGTCTGCTATTACTACAAGATCCTTTTACAAATCAGTTTGCCAGTTCAATTCCACTTGTTACATACAGGTGATGCATATTTTTCCAATCAGTGTGGAAAACATTTCATGCATGTTTTGAATTTTATTTGCCATTTTTCTACCCATTTGCAGAGCTGACTACATCCTCTGCAAAACTTTAGTAGCTACACATTTTATTTTAACATACGGAGGTAACTTTTTTGTCGTGAACCTGAAGTGTTCATTTTAGGTCAAGCCTGCTTTCTGGAATGAAGGTCAATGCAGCGGGAGGAGGGGAAGAAAGTTTTTATATATATAACCTATAAGGCTAGAGTTTCCGTTAGAAATCGACCTAACCTACGCAAAAGATCGTGGAATTTCAAGCGCAAATTATGTTCACTGCAAATCGAGTTTCTGTGATCTTTTGCGCCGGTTTAAAAGATATCGCGCTAGAAGCCGGCCCCGCCCACAAAACTGGCCATGCCCCCAGATCGAATTAATCACCATGGCAAGTTTCTGCTAATTGCGCCCATTTGCGGGTCTTCGAGGAGGCTCTTAAAATTAAGCTGGTTATTTTAGGCGTAAGGGCACTAATAAGCACCTTTTTAAAGCTTTTAAATATTAAAAAATATTTAATTTACTAAGAAACTGACTACTATACACCAATGAAACTAGTAAATGCTTCTGTATAGTTTTTTTTAAAGTCATTTTCAGTTATTTAAAATTGGGTTACTCACAGGAGGTGGACTAGATGCTCTTAGTAAAAATGCTTATTTTTGTGATAAACCCATTTTCGGCTGTATTAATAAAACTGCACCAGGTCACCACTCTTAAATATATCAAGGAATATTTTTTAATGCAAAAAAAACCCAATTACGTTCTAAAATGCTGCCCGATTGCGCTGATTCATGGAAGTTTCCTCGCCACAAGTTGCTTGACGTTTTACACATTAATAACAGCGAGCGCCATTAAACTTGCCATTATTTTGGCAGCAAAATGTGGGCCATTGTTTTATGAATTTTCCTAAGTACTGGAAAATGTATTTCAGATTTCATCCATGGAAGCCTCCAATTTACTCATACCAACTCTGGAAACAACAACCCATTCATTACACTAATCAATTGATTACATATTGATTATACCAGCAATTGCTCAAACTAATTGAAGCAGCCATTTTATAAACTTCAGGCTTCTGTAAGGAATGCAATTAATAGGTTAAAATCAAGAAGCCCTTCTTACAGTAATATATGCAAGATTTCTTTCGTATTTCCTCAGTATGAACTAGACATTGTACAAATTGCAAGCTTATGAAAATGATCATACTAACAGTGATTGCACTGACATATGATCAAAAAAATGACTTCTACTGTATTTTGTTATGAAGTAGAAATATTAATACTGACATGAAATATCCAGATTGCAATGAGTGGTGCTGATTTATAGGGGGCAAAACCATTCCTTCCCAAATAGTACTGTTTAATGGCATGCAATGCATCAAACGTACAATTCAGCAAGGCAAAGGATGCAATCTTGTATTATTTGACAATCAATCTCAGTATTTTGACAACATTGATATAGGTTTTCCTTTAAATGACAGCAAAGGGATCAGTTTGTTGCAAAGGGCAACACTCCTAAGGATCATTAAAACCAAGATTGTTGGTGTTGAACTAATTGAATTGCTAGCCTATTTGATAAGAGAGGTTGTAAGCAGGAAGAAAGCTAGGTCAAGAGACATTGTTATCTGCCCTCTGAGATTGATTAGTAATAGCAATCTGCAATGTGCAGTGTGGTGTGAAACAGCAACTGTAGCTGACGTCAGCATCACTCATTCATCTGTTCATGCAATGCCACAAAAAGATTTAATTTCAGGATAAATTTTACATTAATATTTTACTACATATTTCCAAAACCAGTACAAAAATGATGGGAAAAGTTTGATCTAAAATGATTTTATGGAGAATAAATAAATTATACAAGACCAACACTGTTGGGAATTGAGCCATTCACTGTGAAGAATTCCAGAGTTCCAGTTCTTGTAGCTTGATCTTCTTTGCTACTGGCTAGTTCTATTACTGTCTGATCTTTTCCACTATGCACTGATTCCATCTGTTACAGTTTCATCTCTTCCATCATGCAAGCTCTCTTGCAGTCTGATTTATTTCACTGTTCACTGGCTCTGCTTGGTACAATCTAAAGTTTTAATCAGTCTTGTTTCTTTTTATGAACTTTTGTGCTAATCAGTGTTGGCCTTGGCTCAGTGGGTAGTACTTTCACTTCTGAGCTCTAGAAGGTTGTGGGTTCAAGTCCCACTCCAGCAACTTGTCCTGAAAGGTGCTGTAGAAAAGCAAGGCTTTATTTTTTTGTCTTTTAATCAAGCTGGGAACTGGAACAATTTTTCCATTTTGGGAACCCATTTTCATCATCAAGTACTCCCAGGTCATGAATGGTTCCTTCTATTATGCCCCTAAAATGTGTCTTATCCTCAACTTAAGAAGGGTAGCCTCTGCTGGACAGTCTAAGGCCCGGAAATTCGGTATCCCCTGAAAATGGGCGATGCGATAACAACCCGTGCCCGTTCGGAGGACTGAAGGCAGCACGTAAAACTCATGCTGCCTCCTACTTTGCATGACTGTAGCATTCAGCCAAGCACTGAACATGCAAGGGGCCCAAGATCATGCAAGGCTAGCACCAATGAAAGCTAGCCTGCACTTCTTAAAGGAAGTTTGCACCTCTTAAAGGGGAGGTGCCTTCTGTCTGCAACATGTGATTGAACTGCTTGTGGAGGATACTGTCATAAACAGGAAGACTGAGTAATTGCTCAACAGGCCAGAGAAAGGGTTCCAAGGTTCTCGGATGCAGCACTGGAGGCGTTGGTACAGGAGGTCAACTCCAGGAGAGAGGTCCTCTTCCTACAGGGGGCCAGGAGGCCTTCCAGGCAACAGACAAGCCTGCAGTGGGAGCAGATAGCCAATGTGGTCAATCCCAGCAGTATAGCCGCAAGAGTCTGGACTCAGTGCAGGAAGAAGTTTAATGACCTCACACGAGTAGTCAAGGTCAGTGAATTCATCTTCAAATGCCATATCCCACCATCTGCACCACTAGCCTCACACACTGCTCAATGCACCACACCCCCATCACTCACCAACCAACAATCTCCATCAAACACAACTCATACCTCACATTTATTGCTTCACCTCACCCGCACACACTTACCACTGCTGGAAGCCTCACACCCACATCTCATAGCTTGAACACACTGTTAGTTATTCAACCATGACAGGCACATCACCTAAACACATTTAACCACACTCACTGATACATTTCCTTTCTCTTGAATGAAAAGGTGGCACATAGCAGATGCCAGCTAACCTTAACTGGCAGGGGACAGGCTCGCCTGCATCACCTCACCCCCTTGGAGGAGAAGGTGCTGGTTATTCTTGGCAGGGGCATAGCTGAGTCCGTGGCCAGAGGCGGGGCTGAAAGAATACAAGATGCTGGTATCCTCATACATTACCCTCCTTCTCAGATCCCATGTCGCCCGCATCCCACAATCTCTTCCGATTTATAATCCGCACATGGTATAAGCATGCATCTCTTGTTTTCCCCCCTCCCTCACCACAACCCTACCCTTGTGCCTTTCTCATTTCAGATACCCAAGAAATCCAGCCGGTGGCCAGTGGTTGAACAACAAGAGGGAGAGGAGAGTGAAGAAGAAGAACTACCGTCACTCGATTTCACACACCCAGCCACCAGCTCAGATACTGCCACTCTGCGTACTTTAGCGGATAGGTTAAATGCAAGATGTGCACGTGATGAGACACCGGGCATGAGTGGCCTGCAGCCAGGGCAGGGGGAAAGGGTAGCTCAGGTACTAGCTCCCCGGAAGGCGAGGTCGCACACGAGTTCTGCTACAGATGACTCAGATGAGGACTTTGATGGGTGGCCTACAGAAGAACGCTGATGGGTATGCACAACGAAATGCTTGGTGCATTGGCAGGCCTGCTCGAAAACCTGAATGCAAATGTCAAGGAGCATGGAACCAACCTTGCACAGGACTTTGGGCAGAGCTTGGAGTCCATCCTTTCCAGCGTGGAAGGGTTGGGCAGATCTATTAACGCACATGTGGACCCAACCATCATGCCACGTCTGATGATCGAAGTCTCAGCTTCCAATGCAGCACTAGCAGAAGCCACCCAACGTCCGAGTGCTGCAATGGAAGCTTAGACTAAAGTCATGCAAGCACAGACTGCTGCCATCATGGCTGGGTTTACCAGTGTTGAAAGGGGCTTGCAGGGTGTCACAGCAGTCCAGCAGTCTGTACTCCATCAGATTACTAGGATTGCTGAGGCACTGCCCCTGGGAAGTGTCAATGGATCCATGGAGACCGACCCTGCTGTCCTCTCTCAGGATAACAGCATTCATCCTCCCACAACTGCCACTCCGCCAGTGCCCATGATGTTGCCTGTCAGCCAGCCAGCCCAGACTGCTCCGCCCATGCCGAGGCGGTGTAAGCCTCGATGTCCTATTCTCAGGCTTGTAGTTCATTTTGACCCGCGAATTACAAGGGAAATAATTAATGAATCACCCAAAAGCTCTTAAGTTAAATAAGGTAGTTTATTAAAGGAAAAGAGAGAAAAGAAAACTAAAACACTTAGGGGGAAAAATTGAGTATTGCCCCATTTGGGGCGCTAACCTCGCCGGGGCGCTACGTTTAGCGCCCTGAAAAAATTAGCGCCCCCGCGCCGGAACTTGAGTGGTTGCGCCCCAAGAGGGAAGCGGGGCGCTACTGGAAGCACCCCGCATCCCTCTTGGGGTGCTGCGAGGGAATATCCATGCGCTACGTGCCGCAGCGCCAGGCGCTGCGGCACATCGCACCACGGTATTGCAGGCCTTCCTCCCCTTCTTAAAGGGGAGGGGCACTGCGCAGCGCGAACCGGGGCCCAGCTGGGCCCCCAGGGATCGGGAGTGCCGGCAAAAGAGCCCGGCACTCAAGAGAATTGTCGGGCTCTTGGAGCGCAGCCGGCACTTCACGGTGGGGGGGCTTCACGGGGGCCGGGGACAGCAACGGGGAAAGGTGCTGGCAGGCGGCCAGCAACAAAAGTGGCCGCCTGCCACCTCCCCTTTAAATATCGCCGCCCCGGTCGCACGTACGCCCCCTGAACCCGTCGGACATAGCGTCTGGCGGTAAGTCAGGGGGCGCTACCGAAGATCGCGGCTGGAGCGCGAGCGGGGCGCTGCGCACGTGATGACGTCATCGCCGGCGGCGCAGCACCACAGGCGCTACCGGCTGGTGCCGCCGCTAACCTCCCGCTGAATTTTGCGGGAGGCGTGGGCGGCGCTGCACCCGGGCGTTAGCTGCTTTGCGCCCCATTAGCGCCCTCTTAAGGCGCTAACGGGAGGTGCAAGCAGCTGAATTTTTAGCCCTTATAGTTTTAAATGGCAATACAATGTCCTTCTTACTCTATTCTTAGCAATAAAGATGCTCTAGCAATACAATGCCCAAATATGTTCTATGTAAATAGTCATACAATCACCCCGAAGTGGCCAGCTCCTGTTGATTGCAGCTCTCTCCTTCCGAACGATCGGTCGGGTTCCCTCCTTGTTGACTGCAACTCTCCTTCCAATCCCTCGACTGCAGTAACGAAGTTACCTTAACAGCTTCTTTTATATCTTTTCCTTTCAATGGTGGACAGGATGTTACATCGCCAAGGCCTCCATTCTCCCCCTCCTCCTCCCTCTGCGAGCAGCTTGTCCTCTTCTTTGCTGCCTCTGCTCCCTCTCCCTATCATGCTGCAGGCCAAGGGGGATGACAACTAGAGCCCCCATGACTGGGAGCAAGTGGTCTGAGCAGAAACCTTGAAGTCAGAAGCAAGGTCTTCTCCACTTGCAGCACCACTCCCCATCACCTCACCAACTTTAAACAACTCTAGAAAGCTCCAAACACTTCAAACTTACACTGAGCTAGTAGAAATCAAAAAGCAAGTTAACTGAAAGTTGGTGATGATCCCTTTGAATAGCACTGGTCGGGGGTCCTTCCTGTTGCTGAATGCATGTTGCACACTGATTGATGTCATAATCTGCCTACTTACAATACTTCTAGTACATGCTCCTAACGGCCGCCCTACGCCCTCACCA
The DNA here is from genome assembly GCA_030390025.1 of Squalus acanthias. NCBI lineage: Eukaryota > Metazoa > Chordata > Chondrichthyes > Squaliformes > Squalidae > Squalus > Squalus acanthias. The sequence goes on along the minus strand of CM059425.1, from coordinate 34,858,390 downwards.
AGATGGCGTCCGGTACAACCCGCAACAGAAGTGTGCGTATGCTGCTCGGACGCCATTTAGGTCCCAATTTGGCACCTGTAGCGCCCAAACAACGGACGCTATGCAACCGAATTTGCAATGTTTCCATTTGCCACAGCACCTTCTTTGTAATTGCTAAGGCAGTGTTAGTTGTGCTGGATTATGGACGATTTTATTCTAGGAACTGGGTCAAGCCTGCACAAATTTACTTTCCATGGAACTTCTAAAGTCAGGAGAAAGAAGAATTTCACCCATTAGTGTAGCTGGATTTGAACACTGGCCTAAGAGGTGAAAAGGCTATATTCTAGCACACGCTAGCAGTATTTGGGTTTGTAGCTAACTAAATTACTGGTGCATTGTTTAGGCATATGCTTCAATAAGACATAAATGTCGGTTTTGGTCAATGCAATAAATATAACTACTGAGGGCATATAATTAATTATCTGAGAAATGTAATGCAATACTACAGCAAGGATTAACACAATACAAATTAAAGTAATTAATCATCCATGCATTCACAAAATTAATAACACAAGAATGAATGCAACAAGATATGGAAATATTCAAGAGAAAAATTCAAAATAATGTATCTGAAAATTATCGATTTGCAAAATACCAATCCAGTAGAACATGGAACGGACTTGCATTTTTTCAGGCTTTTCCCTCTTATCAAGAACAGGACAACGATTAGTTAAAAAGGATCATTTAGATGCGTAACACTTTGTACTTAATTTGATCCAACTGAGGTAATAGCGAAACCCCACCAGAGAAATGGGAACATTTAACTAAGGAAAGACAAGGCTGAATACACTGCACAATGTGTTGAATAATGTAATTACTTCACACTCTACATTTAAAATGTGGGTTTCATAGTAGAAATTATATCATTAACTCACACTTATGACTAGCACTTAACTGTCCATGAGGAATATATCTTTTACATTGCCATCATGAGGTGGCTATATTCCTAAAGGAAACTCAGCACCTTGGTCACCAGAATCAAGGAGCCACTCATTCTACTTTTAAGTGACTGATATTTGTATTAAATATAAGTATCTAGGACTTGCACCATGATGCGCCAGCTATCTGTCTTAAACTGCCAATCTAACTGTCCCAAAGGTAATTATTTAATTGAGGGTTCAACATACAGGAACCATTTCTGATTGTTATGCCTTTAATTAAAATTGATTGTTGAATAAATTATGAAAATGACAACTTGTAGTGAAGTTTTATCATAAACGCTGCACACTTCATTTGTGTTGTGTGTATAATTCCCATCAGTCAGTAGGGGTGGATAGCATGGAAACAGAAACCATCTCATCCAGGCTTACTCTTCTGAGCCTAAACACTGAACGTAGCAGAGAAGGTAGTCAGCAGGTGGGTATGGACACGCTAAAATTCCACATGGGTTCTTCCTGTCTCCCAACATGAAATCCCCAGAGAAACCGCTCTGAGGGTTCCAATGGTCCCCCATGAAGCATTGCAGTGGACGACAAGTAGGAGCCCTATGGAGCATCTGAGTCAGTAACTCGGACACATGCCTGAACTGGAGACCAGGGAAAGGCAGGCACTGGGGGCCATCAAAGGAGACAAATCTATATGTGGCAACAGGGAAACAGAACATATTAGGATTATCAGAGGATGGGAATGAATATAATATTCACGGGTATACAGTGTTCAGAAAAGATAAAGGGAACCAAAAAGGAGGTGTGGTAGCCATTTATGCCAGACATCTGGGAGGTATAAGAAGCTGTTCCACTGGGAGGTAGAAATCTGTACAAGGACCTACTCTGGATGTAGTTTGTAATAAATATTAAACTTTCACGACCTCAGGGTATCGCAAAGCGCTTTACATCCAATGAAGTACTTTTAAAGTGTAGTCATTGCTGTAATGTAGGAAACCACTTCTAACATGAAAAAAATCCAAGCTAGCACTAGGGATATGCTATAGACCTCCGGGTCAGAATAGTAAGGAGGACAATTTGCTCCACGAAGAGATAGGAAGGGTATGTGAGAACAGGACAGTTATTTGAATTGGAGACTTCAATCAACCAATATAAACTGGGAAAATCCAAGTGACCTAGAGTCAGAGTTGGTAACTGATGCCTGATTGCTTCATGACTCCGTGCATCGAGGAAGCCACAAGAGGCAGTGCTCATTTTGACCTGGTATTTGTAAATGACCTAAACAACATAAACCAAATGGAAGTTGTAGCTCCCCTGGGGGACAGAAACCACGGAATGATCAAGTTCTACATGATCTGGGAGTTAGATACACTCAAGAAAGGAGCCAGATACATAACTTTAAAAAGGCTAATTTCAACGAAATGAAGGGACTTAAGCAGTTTGATTGGGTGAAGCTGTTCAACAACTATTCAGTAGAGAACAATTGCAACACCTTTAAAGGCACAGTGCTGAGTATGCAGGACCTGCATCTACCAAAAACCAGCAAGCTCAGACTAAATAGGCGTGACTAATTCAGGGGAGCTGATACTACAGTGTAGTACTGAGGGAGTGCTATCAAAGGTGCCGTCTTTCAGATGAGAGGTTAGAAATTGTGCCTGTTTTAATGGTGTAAAATGGGTGCAACAAGGACCAATTTCAGGGACCAACAACCTGCGCCCAAGGATGCCTGAAAAACATCCGACCCAAAATTGGGTCAGGCCATTTTTCAGACATCCCTGGTGGCTGCCTAAAGCAGGCGTTAGCTCCCTTACACAAGCAAATGAGCATCCTTCAGTGGCTACAGCGGCCCCCAACTAAAGGTGAGTTTTTTTAATTTGATAAACCTTCCGGTGGATCAAGGAGGAGCAGGAGTACTCCTCCCGGCTCACAGCACTGCTGACAGTCGCTGCTGGCCGCGATTGGCCTCCCCTTCCATGTTCTGCCACCCCCACCCAATGGCATTTACCTGAGGCCGCTGGCGAGTTAGATGGCCTGAAATGAGTTGCTGCAAAAGGTCGAGCTGCCTGTGGAGGGGTGACAGGTACCGAGAGCTCGCCCACATTCACATTGTTTAGATGAGGCCCAAAGCCCTATTTCGGGCTGACCTTTGGACCCCTGTGTTCAGGAGCGCATTGTTTGCGCAGCCTCAATTCTGGGATCGAAGACAAGCCCAGATGAATTTCTACCCCAAGATGTTCAGGTGGACATAAAAGATCTTATAACACTTGTTCAAAGAAAAGCGGGAAGTTCTGGCACTGCCCAACATTCATCCCTCAATATGGGGGGGAGGTTTCAAGAGAGCAAAAAATAAAAATGACAACAGAGAGGGTCATAGACATAGGTAGCAGTAGGGGAATCACAAATCAGAGTGTGGCAGGAAGGGACAGAGTGTGTGGAGTAAAAGGTAAAGTGGTAAAAAGTGAAAAAGCAGGAACTAAGTGCCACAAAGCATATTTGAAAGTTCTCTATCTGAATGCACGTAGCATTCGTAACAAAATAGACGAGTTAATGGCACAAATAACTACATATGGTTATGATATTGTGGCCATTACAGAAACATGGCTGCAGGGTGACAATGCCTGGGAATTAAACATACCAGGTTATTTAACGATCAGGAAGGACAGGCAGGAAGGAAGGGGAGGTGGGGTGGCTATGTTAATAAAGGAAGGAATCACTGTAATACAGAGTAATGATATTGGGTCAAAAAATCATGATAATGAAACAGTTTGGGTGGAGATAAGGAATAATAAGGGGAAAAAAACACTAGTGGGCGTAGTCTATAGGCCTCCGAACAGTTGCAACTCTGTTGGACGGAGTATCAATCAGGAAATAGTTGAGGCATGTAATAAGGGAACATCTATAATTATGGGGGATTTTAACTATCATATTAATTGGACAAATCAAATTGGGCAGGGCTGCCTTGAGGATGAGTTCATTGAGTGTATTAGGGATGGGTTTCTTGAGCAGTATGTAACTGAACCGACCAGGGGGCAAGCAACCTTAGATCTGGTCCTGTGTAACGAGACAGGATTAATTAAAAATGTCCTAGTAAAGGATCCCCTTGGAATGAGTGACCATAACATGGTTGAATTCCATATTCAATTAGAGGGTGAGATTGGGAAAATAGATTAAAGGGTAAGACGACACATGATCAGTGGTGTACATTCAAGGAGTTATTTTACAACTTCCAAAAAATATATATTCCACTGAAAAGAAAAGGGTGTAAAAGAAAGGACAGTCATCCGTGGCTAAGTAAAGAAATTAAGGATAGTATTCGACTAAAAACAAGGGCATATAAGGTAGCGAAATCTAGTGGGAGGACAGAGGATTGGGAAAACTTTAAAAGGCAGCAAAAAATAACAAAAAGATTGATTAAGAAAGGGAAGATAGATTATGAAAGTAAATTAGCAAAAAATATAAAAACAGATAGTAAGAGTTTTTATAGTTATATAAAAAGAAAAAGGGTGGCTAAAGTAAATGTTGGTCCCTTAGAGGATGAGTCCGGGAAATTAATGGTAGGAAATATGGAGATGGCAAAAACACTGAATGAATATTTTGTATCAGTCTTTACAGTAGAGGACACTAAGAATATCCCAACACTGGACAAACAGGGGGCTATAGGGGGAGAGGAGCTAAACACGATCAAAATCACTAAGGAAGTGGTACTCGGTAAAATAATGGGACTCAAGGCGGATAAATCACCTGGACCTGATGGCTTACATCCTAGAGTCTTGAAGGAAGTGGCGGTAGGGATTGTAGATGCATTGGTAATAATTTTTCAAAACTCCCTGGATTCCGCTAAGGTCCCGGCAGACTGGAAAACTGCTATTGTAACACCCTTATTTAAAAAGGGCAGTAGACAGAAGGCTGGTAACTATAGCCTAACATCTGTGGTAGGTAAAATTTTGGAGTCCATTATTAAGGAAACAGTAACAGGACATTTGGATAATCATAATTTAATAGGACAAAGTCAGCATGGTTTTACGAAGGGGAAGTCATGTTTGACAAATTTGCTGGAGTTCTTTGAGGAAGTAACATATAGAGTGGATAAAGGGGAACCAGTGGACGTAGTGTATTTAGACTTCCAAAAGGCATTTGACAAGGTGCCACACAAAAGATTATTGCTTAAGGTAAACAAACGCGGGATTGGGGGTAATATTCTGGCATGGATAGAGGATTGGCTATCTAACAGAAAGCAAAGAGTTGGGATAAATGGTTCATTCTCAGACTGGCAATCAGTAACTAGTCGTGTTCCACAGGGGTCAGTGCTGGGTCCCCAACTCTTTACAATCTATATTAACGATTTGGAGGAAGGGACCAAGTGTAACATATCAAAATTTGCAGATGATACAAAGATGGGAGGGAAAGTAGTGAGTGAGGAGGACATAAAAAACCTGCAAGGGGACATAGACAGGCTAAGTAAGTGGGCAGAGATTTGGCAGATGGAATACAACACTGGAAAGTGTGAGGTGATGCACTTTGGCAGGAAAAATCCTAGAGCAATTTATTATCTTAATGGCAAGAAACTGGAGAGTACTGAAGTGCAAAGGGATCTGGGGGTCCTGGTGCACGAAACTCAAAAGGTTAGTATGCAGGTGCAGCAAGTGATTAAGAAGGCAAATGGAATGTTGGCTTTCATTGCTAGGGGGATAGAATATAAAAATAGGGAGGTATTGCTTCAGTTGTACAAGGTATTGGTGAGACCGCACCTGGAATACTGCATACAGTTTTGGTGTCCTTACTTAAGGAAAGACATCCTTGCTCTCGAGGCAGTGCAAAAAAGGTTCACTCGGTTAATCCCGGGGATGACGGGGTGGTCATATGAGGAGAGGTTGGGTAGATTGGGACTCTACTCATTGGAGTTCAGAAGAATGAAAGGCGATCTTATTGAAACATATAAGATTGTGAAGGGGTTGGATCGGGTGGATGCGGGGAGGATGTTCCCGATGACGGGTGAGACTAGAACTAGGGGACATAGTCTTAGAATAAGGGGCTGCTCTTTCAAAACTGAGATGAGGAGGAACTACTTCACTCAGAGGGTGGTAGGTCCATGGAATATGCTGCCACAAAAAGCTGTAGAAGCTACATCATTAAATAAATTTAAAACAGAAATAGACAGTTTCCTAGAATTAAAGGGCATTAAGGGTTACGGGGAGCGGGCAGGAATTTGGACATGAGTCTAGGTTCAGATCGGTCATGGCCCTGTGGGTAGTGGAGCGGGCCCAGGACCGTGTAGCCTGATTCTGCTCCTATTTCGTGTGTGCAATTCTGTTAGATGCAGGAGATGGTTCTGTGATAGATAGTAGATTGGCGGTTAGGATCAGATCAGCCATGATCTTATTGAATGGCGGAGCAGGCTCGAGGGACCGATTGGCCTACTCCTGCTCCTATTTCTTATGTTCTTATGTTCTTAAACATTATCAGCTATCAGCTTTGGGTATCCTGAGGAGGGGACTGGTATTATATGTACGAAAGGCTGATATTTAGAGATATTTAGTAGACGAGAATCATATATGTGTAAATTCAAGTGTAGCCATTGACCAATGAATATTACCCATAATTACTCCTGGGTAACTAAAAAGCTAAGACTTGTTCAAAATGCAGCTGCAAAGACAGTCAAAAGCAGTTTTGACTAAGTTCCGATAACAAACAGCCACAGGCTGCGAGTGAAGGTTAAATTGCTAAATAACATATTATGATGCTAAGTAGAAATTAGAATTCACTTAACAAAACTAATTGCAAAGATATTTAAAACATAATTAGTATCAGGACATAAAATGAGAGAGATCATGGAGATAAGGTATTTATCTGGTAGATTAAAGTGAGATAGTCTGGATACCTCAAGACTAGTGAAACAGCGCTGATATGGGCCCTTGGTATAGAAAGGCTTTGTACCAGGGAGGCAGGAAATGAAAGGGATATGGTAAATTCCAATGGGGTGAAAAACTATAAACAAGATAACAAGACAGCAGAATAGGGTTGATGGAAAAGTATTGAAAAAGGAGTGGCCAAGATGCTACCCTTAGTCTGAGTGGCAATGGTATTTTGACCATTAGAACCAATTAAAAAAAGGTGATTTTGTTAAAGACCATATATGGACACTGGCCAAACGAACATTTGATAAGAAATGGGTTAAAACCTCGATACTCAAAGAACAACTTTACAAAGACTTACTGCGAGAACAAAGGAACAGACTTAAGACGACGTCATCTGTGTCCAAGAGGTTCCAGAGACCTAGGGCTGCGAGCTACTCGTTAAAACTATTGCCTTTTGCTAAGTATTGATTACGCTGTAAGCTTAATAAATCTTGCTCTATTGCTCATGCTGCCTATTGGTGTCTTGTCCAAGAACTCAGACATCATTAAGATCTTACATATATAAATGAAAGTTAAACTGGAACAACCATTGAAATTCAGGACTTTGGATTCCAATCATTTTTTTTCAAACCTTGCACAACTTAAAACATAATTCTCCCTACACAAATGCTTTAGATATGCGAGAACAAATCCTACAAAATGGCATGCCTGTAAGATCTATTTCAAGCACCTTTGTTTTTGGTAAGGACATGAAGGGCTGTCCATCCCAATTGCTCAGCATTAGCATTGCATTGGCAGCTCTGCAATATAAATAATTCTGTAGCTTGAGTGTACAACTTCAATTTCCAGCAGGACTTAAGCCTGAAATTGTAAAAGGCTTTCATTTGCAATTCCTATGAATATGAGTCAGTTTGAATAGTGCACACTCCTATTTTCTAATCTTTAGTACCATAAAGAGATGAGAAGATACTTTGCACCACTGAAAATCTGTGAATAGCCAGTTAAAAAGCAGATGCTGCTAACATAGGACAGACAAAACAAATTAACATCAAAAAATTCTGGTTAATTGAACACCTTATATGAACTTTTCTATTTATAATATCACTTCACTGTAAAACAAAAAGCCAACAACCCCAAATGCTGGAAATCTGAAACTAAAAACAAAAATGTTGGAAACATTCAGCAGGTCAGTCAGTATCTGTGGAGAGAGCAGTTACAGCAATGACTTGCATTTATATAGTGCCTTTAACATAGTAAAACGTCTCAAGGTGCTTAGTTATCCCTTCATAAGTAATGGAAAAAATTACAGATGAACAGCATTCCAAAATTTGATTGAGATGTATAAAATTATGAGGGGCCTAGACAGAGTGGATAGGAAGGACCTATTTCCCTTAGCAGAGAGGTCAATAACCACGGGGCGCAGATTTAATATAATTGGTAGAAGGATTAGAGGGGAGTTGAGGAGAACTCTTTTCACCCAGCGGGCGGCGGGGTTCTGGAACTCACCGCCTGAAAGGTTGGCAGAGGCAGAAACCCTCATCACATTTAAAAAGTACTTGGATATGCACTTGAAGTGCCAGAACCTACAAGGCTACGGACCAAGAGCTGGAAAGTGGAATTAGGCTGGATAGCTCATTTTTGGCCGGCACAGACACAATGGGCTAAATGGCCTCCTACTGTGCTGTAAATTTCTAGGATTCCATGATTCTATAAATGTGTCAGTGTTCCTCGGGAGGGAGGGGTTGGGTTGCTGCTTGGGAGGAGGACCCTCCATTGAAACAGTTTTTCTTCTCCTCAGGTTACAGGATCCTGGTCCACTTTGACGGTGTTTCCTTTTCATTTCAGACCTGCCTTGCCACCCTCACCCCATTCCCCTACTACCATCACCATCTCATTCTACTTCCTTTCTCATATGCATGTCTGTGCATGTTCTTTTCCTGCTCCTTTTCAAATGCATTTCATCTGTAAATTTTTTCCAGTTTTGATGAAGGGCAATACCTGAACTGTTAACTTGTCGGGATGTTTTCCTAGAACAGTATGTAATGGAACCAACCAGGGAGCAGGCTACCTTGGATCTGGTACTATGTAATGAGACATAATTAATAAATGATCTCATAGTAAAGGATCCTCTAGGAAAGAGTGATCATAGCATGGTTGAATTTCAAATTCAGTTGGAGGCTGAGAAAATTGTATCCCAAACCAGTGTCCTGATCTTAAACAAAGCCAATTATAATGGCATGAGGGCAGAACTGGCTAAAGTGGACTGGAAAAACAAATTAAAGGGTAAGAAAGTTGAAATGCAGTGGCGGACATTTAAGGAGATATTTCATAACTCTCAACAAAAATATATTCCAGTGAGAAAGAAAGATTTTAAGAGAAGGGAGCACCATCCGTGGCTAACTAAGGAAGTAAAGGATGGTATCAAATTGAAAACGAAGGCATACAATGTTGCCAAGATTGGTGGGAGACCAGAGGATTGGGAAATTTTTAAAAACCAGCAAAGGATGACTAAAAAAATAATAGAGATGAATTATGAGAGTCAGCTGGCAAGAAACATTAAAACAGATAGTAAGAGCTTCTACAGGTATATAAAAAGGAAGCGGGTAGCTAAAGTAAACGTTGGTCCCTTAGAGGATGAGACTGGGGAATTAATAATGGGGAATGGGGAAATGGCAGAGACTCTGAACAAATATTTTGCATCTGTTTTCACTTTAGAAGACACTAACAACATCCCAATAATGGATAATCAAGGGGCCACAGGGAGTGGGGAACTAAAGGCAATCACTATCACTAAGGAAATAGTACTCAGTAAAATAATGGGACTAAAAGACGACAAGTCCCCTGGACCAGATGGCCTGCATCCCAGGGTCATAAAAGAAGTGGCTGCAGAGATAGTGGATGCATTGGTTGCAATATACCAAAATTCCCTGGACTCTGGAGAGGTCCCAGCGGATTGGAAAACTGCTAATGTAGCACGCCTTTTTAAGAAAGGAGGGAGATAGAAAGCAGGAAACTATAGACCAGTTAGCCTAACATCTGTCATTGGGAAAATGCTGGAGTCCTTCATTAAGGAAGCAGTAGCAGGGCATTTAGAAAAATATATTGCAGTCAAACAGAGTCAGCATGGTTTTAGGAAAGTGAAATCATGTTTAACAAATTTGCTGGAGTTCTTTGAGGATGTAACAAGCAGGGTGGACAAGGGTGAACCAGTGGATGTGGTGTATTTGGATTTCCAGAAGGCATTCGATAAGGTGCCACATAAAAAGTTACTGCAAAAGATAAGAGCTCACGGAGTTGGGGGTAATATATTAGCATGGATAGAGAATTGGCTAACTAATAGAAAGCAGAGAGTCGGAATAAATGGGTTATTTTCTGGTTGGCAAACGGTAAGTAGTGGAGTGCCACAAGGATCGGTGCTCGGGCCCCAACTATTTACAATCTACATTAATGACTTGGATGAAGGGTTTGAGTGTAATGTAGCCAAGTTTGCGGATGATACAAAGATGAGTGGAAAAGCAAGTTGTGCAGAGGACTCAAAGAACCTGCAAAGGGATATAGACAGGCTAGGTGAGTGGGCAAACATTTGGCAGATGGAGTATAATGTGGGAAAGTGCGAGGTTATCCACTTTGGCAGGAAAAATAATAAAGCAAACTATTATTTAAATGGAGAGAGATTACAAAATGCTACAGTTCAGAGGGACCTGAGGGTCCTTGTGCATGAAACACAAAAAGTTAGCATGGAGGTACAGCAAGTAATCAAAAAGGCAAATGGAATGTTGGCCTTTATTTCAAGGGGGTTGGAGTATAAAAGCAGGGAAGTCCTGCTACAACTGTACAAGGTACTGGTGAGACCACACCTTGAGTACTGCGTACAGTTTTGGTCTCCTTATTTAAGGAAGGATATATTTGCATTGGAGGCAGTTCATAGACGATTCACTAGGTTAATTCCAGAGATGAGGGGTTTGCCTCATGAGGAAAGGTTGAGCAGGTTGGGCCTATACTCAATGGAATTTTGAAGAATGAGAAGTGATCTTATCGAAACATATAAGATACTGAGGAGGCTCGACAGGGTAGATGTACAGAGGATGTTTCCCCTCATGGGGAAAACTGGAATTCGGGGGCACAATCTCGGAATAAAGGGCTGCCCTTTTAGAACTGAGATGAGGTGGAATTTCTTCTCTCAGAGGGTCGTAAATTTGTGGAATTCTCTGCCCCAGAGAGCTGTGGAGGCTGGGTCACTAAATACATTTAAGGTGGAGATAGACAAATTTTTGCAAGATAAGGGAGTGAAGGGTTATGGGGAGCAGGCTGGGAAGTGACTTTGAGCCCTAGATCAGCCATGATCTTATTGAATGGCGGAGCAGGCTCAAGGGGCCAAGTGGCCTATTCCTGCTCCTATTTCTTATGTTCTTATGTCTGTTCTCTGCACAGATGCTGACTGACCTGCTGAGTGTTTCCAGTGTTTTCTGTTTTTGTTTCATCATTTCACTGCATCCCGTAGAAAGCTTGCACTATTATTCTACAATCCTTATTACCTTAGTTAGTCTATTTTATGTTTCTTTTTAAGTTGATATAAATAAAAATAAATGTCAGTTTGATATTCAGTCTTTATATTTTTTACAGCACGTACACCATGTACAGCAGGCAACTCAAAGCACTGGAGAGGTACCACAACGCTGCCTCCGCAAGATCCTGCAAATCCATTGGCAGGATAGGCGCACCAACATCAGTGTTCTCGCTCAGGCCAACATCCCCAGCATCGAAACTTTGACCACGCTCGATCAGCTCCGATGGATGGGCCACATCGTCCGCATGCCCGATACGAGACTCCAAAAGTAAGCACTCTACTCCGAGCTCCGACACGGCAAGAGAGCCCCAGGTGTTCAGAGGAAACGCTTCAAGGACACCCTCAAAGCCTCCTTCAAAAAGTGCAACATCCCCACCGACACCTGGGAATCCCTGGCCTAAGACCGCACAAAGTGGAAGAGAAGCAACCGGGAAGGCGCCGAACACCTCGAGTCTCTTTGTCGGGAGCAAGCGGAAGCCAAGCGCAAGGAGCGCACGTCAACCCAAGCACCCCACCCACCTGTCCCTTCAACCACCGTCTGCCCCACCTGTGACAGAGACTGTAGGTCCCGCATTGGACTCATCAGTCACCTGAGAACTCATTTTTAGTGTGGAAGCAAGTCATCCTCGGTTCCGAGGGACTGCCTAAAAAGAATATATTTTAGTGTAGCTGGATCCAAAGTATGAAATTGGTATTGTTGTGTAATAGACCATAGAAACATAGAAGATAGGAGCAGGAGTAGGCCATTCAGCCCCTCGAGCCTGCTCCGCCATTCAATGAGATCATGGCTGATCATCCAAATTCAGTACCCTGTCCCTGCCTTCTCCCCATATCCCTTGATCCCTTTAGCTTTAAGAAATATATCTAACTCCTTCTTGAATATATTTAATGAATTGGCCTCAACTGCCTTCTGTGGTAGAGAATTCCACAGGTTCACCACTCTCTGAGTGAAGAAATTCCTCCTCATCTCAGTCCTAAATGGCTTACCCCTTATCCTTAGACTGTGACCCCTGGTTCTGGACTCCCCGGCCATCGGGAACATCCTTCCTGCATCTAGTCTGTCTAGTCCTGTTAGAATTTTATAAGTTTCAATGAGATCCCCTCTCATTCTTCTAAACTCCAGCGAGTATAAGCCCAATCGACCCAATCTCTCCTCATACATCATTCCTGCCATCCCAGGTATCAGCCTGGTGAATCTTCGCTGCACTCCCTCCATGGCAAGAACATCCTTCCTCAGATAAGGCGACCAAAACTGCACACAATACTCAAGATGTGGTCTCACCAAGGCCCTGTACAACTGCAGCAAGACATCCTTGTTCCTGTACTCGAACCCTTTCGCTACGAAGGCCAACATACCATTTGCCTTCTTAACCGCCTATGCACCTGCATGCTTACCTTCAGCGACTGGTGCACAAGGACACCCAGGTCTCGTTGCACTTGCCCTTCTCCCAATCTATTGCCATTCAGATAATAATCTGCCTTCCTGTTTTTGACACCAAAGTGGATAACCTCACATTTATCCACATTATATTGCATCTGCCATGCTTCTGCCCAATCACCCAACCTGTCCAAATCATACTGGAGTTTCTCGGCATCCTGCTCACGGCACACACTCCCATCCAGCTTTGTGTCATCTGCAAACTTGGAGATATTACATCCAATTCCCTCGTCTAGATCATTAATATATATTGTGAATAGCTGGGGTCCTAGGACCGATCCCTGCGGTACCCCACTAGTCACTGCCTGCCACTCGGAAAAAGACCCATTTATTCCAACTCTTTGCTCTCTGTCTGCCAACCCGTACTCTATCCAAGTCAATACCTTGCCCCCAATCCCATGTGCCTTAACTTTACACGCTAATCTTTTATGCGGGACCTTATCGAAAGCCTTCTGAAAGTCCAAATACACCACATCCACTGGTTCTCCCTTATCTATTTTACCAGTTACATCCTCAAAAAATTCCAGTAGATTAGTCAAGCACGATTTACCTTTTGTAAATCCATGTTGACTTTGTCCGATCCTGTCACTGATTTCCAAGTGCTCTGCTATTACATCTTTTATAATGGACTCTAGCATTTTCCCCACTACCAATGTCAGGCTTACCGGTTTATAATTCCCCGTTTTCTCTCCACCACCTTTTTTAAATAGTGGGGTAACATTAGCTACCCTCCAATCCATGGAAACTGTTCCAGAGTCTATAGAATTTTGGAAGATAACCAGCAATGCATCTACTATTTCTAGGGCCACTTCCTTAAGTACCCTAGGATGTAGATTATCAGGCCCTGGGGATTTATCGGCCTTCAATCCCATCAATTTCCCTAACACCATTTCCCTACAAATACTGATTTCATTCCGTTCCTCCCTCTCATTAAACCCTATGTTCCCTGACATTTCTGGGAGGTTATTTGTGTCCTCCTTTGTGAAGACAGAACCAAAGTATGTATTTAATTGGTCTGCCATTTCTTTGTTCCCCATTATAGATTCCCCTGATTCTGACTGCAAGGAACCTACGCTTGACTTCACCACTCGTTTTCTCTTCACATATCTATAGAAGCTTTTACAGTCAGTTTTTATGTTCCCTACTAGCTTACTCTCATACTCTATCTGTAATTCCCCGTATTCTCTCTACCACCTTTTTTGAATAGTGGGGTAACATTAGCTACCCTCCAATCCATGGGTACTGTTCCAGAGTCTATAGGCTTTTCTGATGGCATAACTAAAGCAAAATTATGTCAGCACATCATGCATCAAACTTTTGAATATTTTACGCTTTAATTACACATTATATGTGTTGGGTTTATATATGAAAGCTCGTAATTTTAAATAAAACTGTTGGACTATAACCTGGTGTTGTGCGACTTCTCTGGTTTATATATGATATTGTCTTATATCCCCAATGCCTTTATGTGGAGGTATTATAGGATATTGTCAAGAGAACATAAGAACTAGGAGCAGGAGTAAGCCATTCAGCCCTTCGAGTCTGCTCTGTCATACATCCTTTACTTCTATTACAAGTTCGAGGGAAAAATACTGAAATATCGAGTTAATACTTCTTTATTAAATCAAGTCAATGAGATAATAAAACACAACCGCTTACATGCAGTGCATATGAGATATAGGTACTAATACTCACATACCAAGGACTCATTCAGGAGGTCACAAGCATGGCGTCTTGACTGCTTATGCTAGCCTCAGCAAGACTAGATTAAAGTTCTGCTGGCATGTATATGAGACCAGCCCAGGAAAACCAGAATCTCCTGAGCTGATGGCACTCAAACGGTTAATAACCCTTCAAGTATGTTGGTTTTTCCAATAGTTAAACACAATTACAGAGTGCAGTATTCAATTTTTATTAATTTCTCAGTGTAGGCAGATTGTATTGAAACTAAATTAAATTTAGATCTATTAAAGTGTTTTGATTTTAATGGAGCTTAAGTATCTGTTCTTTTTTGTAATAACGCACAATACCATCACCACAGACACATGACAGTCACCAGATTGATTACATGGTTGACAAACGTTACATTATTATGCCTGTACAATTTTTGAATTAATCTAATTTATTGTCATGCACCAGCTCATGTATTTAATCTTATATTTACTTTTTCTGAATAAATTAAGTACATAGAAAACATTGAAACTATTAAATAGTAAGAGATTAATACTTTCGCTCTTTTTTTCCCTTGCCAACAAATTGATCTAAAAGAGAAAAAACAATTTATTTCTACCCATAAATAAAATACTTTGGGGTAGAAATTAGGTCGCGCCCCATTTGGGGCGCAAATATCGTCTGGACGCAAATATTAGCGCCTGGCGCTAATTATCGGCACTGACTGGAAACTTCACTTTTACCGCCCCGGGAGGTGAGTGGAGCGCTAAAGCAGGCGCTGCACACCTGTCTTAAGGCGCAAAGGCCGAGCAGTGAGGTGCTAACTCAGAGCGCTGGCGAAGCTCATGTAATGTCAGTCAGCAATGGAACACACACACAATGGCACGGGCCAGTTCTTAAAGGGGATGGTTAATCTTGCTTTCCATCCACATCCTGTTCATTGCAGCCTTGAATCTCGGCCTGGAGAGACTTGCACATCAAATGTGCTGGAAAGAACAATGGAGAGTACCAGGCAAAGAGCTCAGAGTGCAGCTCCCACAGTCTCTGCTAAATCGATACAAGGAATGGCAAATCAAAGTGAACCTGCAAAGTGCTGCTCAGTACCCAAAACTCCTTCACACAACGTTGAATCTCTCCAGAAGTCTCTCCCTCTCTCTCTCAGAATGCGTAGTTCAAAAATACCACCAACAATAAAAGACAGGAAGAGGCCCCCTTTAAATAGCGCCCCCCCCAGCCCCACAGCGATTGATAGCGTTCCAGTCTTCTGGTCGTTGGAAGCGCCAGGCGGTAAGGCAGGGGGCGCCACTCAATTTCCGCTCCGGGGCGCCACAAGGGCGTTGCACCATGGAATGATGTCACAATCTGCGTGCGCAGGTGGTCGCAGCGGTAAGTTTTAGCGCCGCCGCACAATGTCAAGTTAAGTTCCCGAGCGGCGCAAACATCGCTGCGCCCGGGCGTTAGCGGCTTTGTGCCCCATTAGCGCCCTCTTAAGGCGCTAACGGGAGGCGCAACCAACTGAATTTTTCCCCCTTTACATTTTAAATAAAAAACTTTTTTGTAATTTTTCTTTTTTTAATGACCAAAAATCCATATTTGTAACCTTAAAATAATCAAGATACTTGCATGAGTCAAAGAGGGAAACTCTCTGTAAGTTGTCAATCTCAAGGAAGGGGTGGAGAGATAATCAACAGGCCAAGTAATCCTGGGCCATTCATGTACTTCTCCTAGTTGCTGGAGAGAAGGACAGGAAGTAGGTTTCAATCTGCCTTCTCTGTCGAAAAATGTTCCATAACTTGTGACAGCTGAAAGGATCAAGGGAAATAACAGGAAAATTAGGACAAGGAGGGAATATAAATTTGCGAAAGTCAGTAGGTTAGTATATAGATTAGTAAATCATTTTTCATCATAGCTAATTATTAGTTATGCCGGAGGCATTCCACACAGTAATGAAAACCTCAGCACTCTCTCAATATGAGGTACCATTCATCAATTTCAACAACACTAGTTATTGATAATAGAGCTCTAATGTTGTCCTGTGCTTCTCACTTGTATTTATAATAATTGGGCATTTACAATAATACAAGTATTGAACTGGCTACTTTGACGACTGAACAGTAAAGCTAGTGTCTAGCTACATAGCACTGAAATATTATAAATTAATATAAAATAATAAATTGGTGCTCAAATATATCCCAAAAAAACCTTTGGTTGGAAGGTCACAGAAGTGACTAAGGCTGTGTTATGATGCCTGAGATCCCTTTCATAAAGGAGAAAGAACTTGCATCTATATAGTGCCTTGCACATCCTCAAGGTGTCGCAAAGCACTTCACAGCCATTGAATTATGTTTTTTTCGAAGTGTAGTTACTGTTGTGTAGGCAAACAAAGTAGCCAGTTTGCACACAGTGAGGTCCCACAAACAGCAAGTGAGAGAAATAAGATTTTAAAAAACCTCTTTTTTAGTTGGTTGATTAAGGAATGAATGTTGGCCAGCACTTTGGTTTTCTTCAAATCATGCCATGGGAATATGACATATATACTGTTGCTCCTTGATGATTGTAGCCAGATCTATTGACCATTATTAAAAAGTATTTTATATCACGTGGCTATTTTTCAATATTGTCAATGAAGTATTATATATGAATCTGTCCTGTATGCGTGTAGATTGGACAGACTTTGCTTTCATAGCAACAAATCTATTCTATATCAAACATTAAAATCCTGGCATCTAAGGCTCTATGAATCTTCCAATTTCTTTGCCTCATGGACATCGAGAATCTCTGAAGGGCCCCCAAAAATTTCAAGACAGAGTATGCAAATTTCTACAGAATTCACAATGAATCACATTAGATCAATTTTCTCAATGCCTCAGCTTTAACTTTACCCTTCAGTTATTTAAAAAAAATCTTTGATTTGCATAAGCTGCCTTTTACTGATGTCTACTTTGTGCCGTAACTCGGGCTACAGGTAACGCTGAGAGAGAGTGGTTTTTGTTACGTCATAAATCTTTTAAATCAAATTAAAAATTCATGTTTTGATTATAGTTTCATCAGTTATATTATAACAAGCATTGAAATTAACTGCTAAAAGTGCAAATCAGCTTGAGACATTTCACCTCTCCTGTGTTTAATAATTTACCTCATACCATTCGTAATTCTGTCACAATTAGTAACCCGCAGCTCATGGTGACTAAGCACCTTTCACTGATCCTTGAAAATTTAGTGTAGAACTGGTTGCAAGTAATCCCGTTGCGAAAAATTGAAATTCTGCGAACAAGTGATTTTTGACATTTTGTCCAATTTGATCAGTGGAAGCTTTTTTTATCTGTGGAAACTTATGTTTATTTTATATTTGAAATTAATTTTTTTTCTTACATGTTGCTTCTCATCATCTCTATCAATACTTCGGGCTATATTTTCCCCTCTGAACTAAGTTTACCAAAAGTAGGTATGAGTAATATTGGTGAGGAATTTATTATCTTGCTACCAGAATAGTAAGAATAGGATCAATATCAAAAGAAATGAATAATTTCTCCATCACTGGTTTGTAATGAATATCTAGTTTTTTAGCAATCCAAATTCTACATTTAAAGTGTTTTGTAATAAATTATAATGCTGATTTCTCAACAAATAATCAAGGAAAAAATGTGAAGAACTCTATCTTAATTACTGCTGATGCAGCCAGACTGATGTACCATGACGCCCAGGTCTCGTTGCACCTCCCCTTTCCCTAATTTGCCACCATTCAGGTAATAGTCCGCTCTCTATTTTTACCACCAAAGTGGATAACCTCACATTTATCCACATTGTACTTCATCTTGCCATACATTTGCCCATTCACCCAACCTGTCCAAGTCACTCTGTAGCCTCCTAGCATCCTCCTCATTGTTCACACTGCCTCCAATTTAGTGTCATCCGCAAATTTGGAGATATTACATTTAATCCCTTCGTCCAAATCATTAATATATAATGTAAACAGCTGGGGTCCCAGCACCGAACCCTGTGGTACCCCGCTGGTCACTGCCTGCCATTCTGAAAAGTACCCATTTACTCCTACTCTTTGTTTCCTGTCTGCCAACCAGTTCTCAATCCACGTCAACACATTACCCCCAATCCCATGTGCTTTAACTTTGCTCACCAATCTCTTGTGTGGGACCTTGTCGAAGGCCTTCTGAAAGTCCAAATACACCACATCTACTGGTTCCCCCTGTCCACCCTATTGGAAACATCCTCAAAAAATTCCAGAAGATTTGTCAAGCGTGATTTCCCTTTCACAAATCCATGCTGACTTGGACCTATCATGTCGCCACTTTCCAAATGGTCTGTTATGACATCTTTAATAATTGCTTCCATCATTTTACCCACGACCGATGTCAGGCTGACCGGTCTATAATTCCCTGCTTTCTCCCTCCTCCTTTTTTAAAAAGAGGGGTTACATTGGCCACCCTCCACTCCATCGGAACTGATCCAGAGTCTAAGGAATGTTGGAAAATGATCGTCAATGCATCCACTATTTCCAGGCCACCTCCTTAAGTACTCTGGGATGCAGACCATCAGGCCCAGGGATTTTTCAGCCTTCAGTCCATCAATTTCCCCAATACCTTTTCCCGACTAATAAGGATTTCCCTCAGCTCCTCCCTCTTACCAGATCCTCTGACCCTTTTATTTCCGGCAGGTTGTGTGTGTCCTCCACAGTAAACACCGAACCAAAGTACTTGTTCAATTGATTTGCCATTTCCTTGTTCCCCATTATGACTTCCCCTGTTTCCGACTGCAGAGGGACCTACGTTTGTTTTTACTAACCTCTTTCTTTTTACATATTTATAGAAGCTTTTGCAGTCCATTTTAATGTTCTTTGCAAGCTTCCTTTCATATTTTATTTTCCCTGCCCTAATCAAACCCTTCGTCCTCCTCTGCTGAGTTTTGAAGTTCTCCCAGTCCCCGGGTTTGCTGCTACTTCTGGCCAATTTGTATGCAACTTCCTTGGTTTTAATACTATCCCTGATTTCCCTTGTTAGCCATGGTTGAGCCACCTTCCCTTTTTTATTTTTACGCCAGACCGGGATGTACAATTGTTGTAGTTCATCCATGCGATCTCTAAATGTCTGCCATTGCCCTTCCACTGATAGCCCTTAAATATCGCTTGCCAATTTAACCTCGCCAATTCACGCCTCATACCTCAAAGTTGCCTTATTTAAGTTCTGGACCATGGTCTCTGACTTAACTGTTTCCTTCTCCATCCTAATGTAGAACTCCACCATACTATGGTCACTCTTCCCCAGGGGGCCTCGTACCACAAGATTGCTGATTAGTCCTTCCTCATTACACAACACCCAGTCCAGGATGGCCTCCCCTCGAGTTGGTTCCTCAACATATTGGTTTAGGAAACCATCCCTTAAACACTCCAGGAAATCCTCCTCCACCGTATTGCTTCCAGTTTGAGTAGCCCAATCTATATGCATATTAAAGTCACCCATGATAACTGCCGTGCCTTTTTTGCACGCACCTCCGATTTCCTGTTTCATACCCTCCCCCACCTCACTACTGCTGTTTGGAGGTCTGTACACAACTCCCACTAACGTTTTCTGCCCTTTGGTGTTCTGCAGCTCAACCCATATTGATTCCACAT
This sequence comes from Squalus acanthias, assembly GCA_030390025.1. Classification (NCBI taxonomy): domain Eukaryota; kingdom Metazoa; phylum Chordata; class Chondrichthyes; order Squaliformes; family Squalidae; genus Squalus; species Squalus acanthias. The sequence goes on along the minus strand of CM059425.1, from coordinate 34,838,310 downwards.
CCTCCAAGCTGATGTCCTTCCTAGCTATTGCATTAATTTATGGGCCTAAAGCGGGCGCCACAATAAACAAATTAGCAGGGCAGAGGCCCGCCCCTGATCTGCACGAGTGTTCGGGCCACTATTAAATTGGTCAGGGCCTTTTTTAGGTGGCCCTCGCAGCCACCAGAAATGAGCGCAAGCCTGATTTCAAGATTTAAATGAGACTCCTGCGCCCATTTCAGACCCAGATTGTTTGCCCTTGTCGGAACTTGTGATATGGAAGCTGCGGGTCTTGAAAAGCCAAACTAGCAGTCCTTAAAAGAACTGTTGGAGACCACTCAGAAAAAGGCCCACAAACTTCCAGGAATGTGGTATTTGTGGAGTCAGAAGGAGCAGGAGTGGATCTCTTGGCTCCACAAAATAACTACGGGTTGCTGCTGGCTCTCTCCCCTCCCCACCAACACGCTCCCCTGCCCCGCCCCGCCGAGCTTACCTGTGGGCCTCAGTGTGGGGTGACATTGGGAAGACCCCGACAGACGAGTTGCTTCAGAGCACCTATTTGACGCCTGCAGGTTCCCTGAATTATTATCATGAAGCCTCTCCGTTCCGGCACACTGTCGATGCGGTCTCCAGAATTCCACCAATTTGGGGCATTAATTTATGCCCCTTTGAATTTAGAAGAGTACACTGTTTACAGAAGATATTTATGTTAGTATCGTAATTGCATGCCGTTTCTTTTTCCTTGTTTTGAGGATATAGTCTAACACCTACTGCAAACATATATACCTGATGGCCCTCAAATTCCGTAGAAATCCCAGGGACTGCACCGGGATCCCGCCCACTGCTGTGTTCCGATGCTAGAACTCTCCACCCGGACTTTGCGGAGCCAGTGGGATGGAGCCTTATTTGCATGAGGCAGCCAGGCACAAGCACCACTTGCAGCACACCTTTGGCATCTTGCTTGCCCCATGCCAGCAGGAATCTGGCTGATTATCCACCCGTGGGATGGAGAGGTGCTCAGGCACCCCCTGGCCCCGGCAATGCTCGGATCGGCTTCCAGCAAAAAACGTTTCTATAAAAACTGTTTAGCTTCTTTGGGGATCCAGGCCACGTGCTTGGCCTGAAGAGTGGGGCCCACATGCGCCCTTACTAGAGGCCTGTATGCCTTATATTTCCCACCATACTGGCCACCACTACTCTGTCAGATCCCCAGAATCTCGAGTGGGAACTCCGGCTTAGGGAGTCTCCAGCCCTGGCTTTGCACTCCCGGACCTTTGCTTGCCTTGTAAACAGTGGATAGAAATTCTGCCCATTACCAGGTAACCAGGAACCTCCCAGAAATGGCGGTAATCTAACTTAACTGGCTCTCCCCTGGTTTCTTGGGGGTTCTGCTGGTCTCCCGTCGCAGTTAGAGCAGGAGCCCAATAGAACCCTCATGAAATTTCAAGGCCTATATTACTATTATTTATTTACTTGTTCATCTACTGTTTAATTAATTTATTTGGCAGTTAAAACCTCAACGAGGGACTGTTCTTCTTGTTACTCCGCTGTTTTTGAAAGCTGAAGGGAGCTTGCGAGAAGAGGCCAGCCACTTTAATCCCAGTCAACCTTTAATTTTTGAAAGCACTGCTGTCAGTTGTGCTCTCCCTGCAACTTGCAGGTGTCACCCCTGTTCCACTTCCTCACACCCTCCTCGTGCTGTGGGGCTGCAGGTGCTTCCTCCCACTTGTTATCATCATCATCGCTTTAAGATTCTGGAAACAGCAAGCCTTTCTTCATGGAGAGGTTATGAAGCAAGCGACATGCAACAACATTTCTGGAGATTCTGGTTGGGCATCGTATTTATCCAGGCACTGAAATCCAGGATTCAAAATGTCTATTGTCTGCTCTATCACACTTCTTGGGGTTGCGTGGGCCTCATTATATCTGTTCCCCCCATTTGTCCGTGGAAGGGTCACTGGAGTTATCAGCCATAAGCAAAGGTCACCACTGATATGGGACCTTGAGGATTGAGGGCTGGAACAGTGGATTGTTGCATGTCAAAAGAGTCATGACAGTTCCCCAGGTATCTGGCACTGACATGCAGGATCAGATGATGACTATCGCATACTAGCTGCACAGTGATGGAATGGAAGCCTTTTCACTTCATAAAATAATGGGGGTTTCCATAGGGGGCTTTGAGTGGCACATGAGTATCATCTATTGCTCCCTGCACCTGTGGGAAGGAAGCCAGTAAGTCTATCGAACTGGATAGCGCTCTCTCTTTTTGCTTCTCTGGTTCTGTTGGGGAAGAGATGAATTGTGCAGCCATCTTGAAAAGAGCATCAGTGACCTTCTTGATGCAACAGTGAACTGTTGACTGGCTAATGTGGGAACGGATTAAGATACAAAGGCGGGTCCATGACGGGCGACGTCAGTGGCAGGTTGCGACCCCGCTATTGGCTCCATCCCGCTCTATAAAATAAATTTCCCTTGATAGGGCTTTTTAAGCCTACCCAGCGCGTTTCCCAGACAATTAGACGTCTGGTGACGTCATTTGATGGCGTATCATCAGCCGGTTTCCTTAAAGGGACCAGGCCCAAATTTATTTTGACATTTGTGCTGTCAGTGTTATACAGCATTGAGGTGCTGCAAACAATGACAATGACTGAACAAAGGCTCAGGACTGCACTCAGGGTTTCCCATGACTCCCTCCATATGCTTATGGAGGGAGTCACTGCACGCAGGGAGGTCCTCTTCCCTTCCAATGGGTGGAAGAGACCTCCCCAGGAGATCAACACAGCCTGGTTGCACATTGCACAGGAGGACACAAGTAGGGATGTGGTCAGGAGGACCTGGGTGCCGTGTCGCAAACGTTTCAATTATCTCATTAGATCATGAAACATTAGTACAAAGCCACACCCAACCTCATCCTGCTGTGCCTTTCATCACATCCCCATCACTCTGCCTTCCCTACCCTACTCCTGCACATCCTTACTCACACCAACTTACCTTGCACCTCTACCCATCCCTCTCTATCTACATTGTCACATCCCCATCTCACTAGCCACCCCTCACACTCACCCTCATCCTAGTGCAATCATACCAACTAACAAAACACAAGGGTAGACACTTGGGTGATTTATGCAATGTTCCTATAAAGTTTCTGTTAATGTGATGACAAACATTGAAACCTTTATTTTCAACACTTTGCGTTCTTGGACAGAGTTGTGTGAACCTTTGGAAGTGGCTTAGTGAGTTGCAGTGAATGGTGAGACATAATGGTGAAAGGATTATTACTAGTTCTAGCCCCTTTTGGGCTACCCCGGATCAGGCGTATTCCCCAGATGTTCACCTTCAACTAAAGTTAGAGGTAGCCGAATCCTAAAGACGCTTAATTGGGTCTAAAGGTCCAGACTATCTCTCCCTAAAGGAAAGGAGTAGCCTAAAGATGTTACTGTCCTCCAGATAGCACTTTTAATAAGTTTAGCTAGACTGTAACCTTCCGGATATTATGAGGGTCTGGAAAACTCCCTCAGAATTCTGCACCTCCTCACCAAAGAGTGTACAGAGATTGAGTTTGCGAGTTTGATACAGAAGTACTGTGTGAGACAATTCTAAAAATATATAGATTTATTAAAGAACCGACATGTAATTACAGTTGGTGTTTCAATCGCAACTTTAACAGTTCCAAATACAAAAAGCTTTTACAATTCTTATTATCAGAGATCCTTATTCTCAAATCTTAACTTCGTTACATTTTTACGGTTCTTAGTTTTATTCCAGGATATCCACCAAAATCAAATACAAGCACCTTGATCCCCGAGATACAAAGAGTTGGAGACTTATAGAGCTTGCCTCTGAAGCCTGAGAATCGCTTTGCCACTTTACAGCGAATCTATCTTCCCATTTGAAAGTCCAATTTTTATACCCTTTCTCAGTGGTATTTCCTTTGAAGTTTTCTGCTGATGTAAGTTAATTATCTCTAGCCATTTTTCTGCTGGCCCCTTCTATTCTTACAGTCAGTTCAGCTGGTAGCAAGCAGACTTATGTCTCCTGTGTAGGTGTCTCAAGCTTAACACAAAAACAATGTGATGGGTGGTGCCTCCCCCACTTGATGCCATTCTTACCAAGGTCTTCTGTTTGTATCTTTTGCATTTAGAACACCTCAGCTGGTTGCACCATTGTCTTCTTAGTTACCTCAGTTGGTTGCATTAAGAATTATGGGGGAAAAATTCAGTTGGTTGCGCCTCCCGTTAGCGCCTTAAGAGGGCGCTAATGGGGTGCAAAGCATCTAGCGCCCAGGCGCGGCGAAGTTTGCGCCGCTCGCGAAATTAACTAGACATTTTGCGGCGGCGCTAAACACTACCGCCACGATCTCCTGCGCCGGCAGATCGTGACGTCACTCGCGTGCGCAACGCCCTGGTATCGCCCCAGAGCGGATATTGAGTGGCGCCCCCTGCCTTACCGCCTGACGCTAGCAACGACAGGTTGAGGGGAGCGTTCTGCAGTCATGTAGAGAAAGGGGGAGTGCTATTTAAAGGTGACCGCTTCCTGCCTTTTATTGTTGGTGCCATTTTTGAACTATGCATTCTGAGAGAGAGAGGGAGAGACTTCTGGAGAGATTCAACGTTGTGTGAAGGAGTTTTGGGTACTGAGCAGCACTTTGCAGGTTCATTTTGATTTGCCATTCCTTGTATCGATTTAGCAGAGACTGTGGGGGCTGCACTCTGAGCTCTTTGCCTGGTACTCTCCATTGTTCTTTCCAGCAGATTTGATGTGCAGGTCTCTCCAGGCCGAGATTCAAGGCTGCAATGAGCAGGATGTGGATGGAAAGCAAGATTAACCATCCCCTTTACGAACTGGCCCGTGCCATTGTGTGTGTGTTCCATTGCTGACTGACATCACATGAGCTTCGCCAGCGCTCTGAGGTAGCGCCTCGCTCCTCGGCCTTTGCGCCTTAAGACAGGTGTGAAGCGCCTGATTTAGCGCTGCAATCACCTCCAGGGGCGATAAAAGTCAAGTTTGCAGTCGGTGGCGATAATTAGCACCAGGCGCTAATCTTTGCGCCCGGCCGATAATTGCGCCCCAAATGGGGCGATACTGAATTTCTCCCCCTATGTCTCTACCCTAGGTGTTCCATTTGATGTTATTTTTACAAAGGCATATGTTTCTTTATCTTTCTGTGTTTCATTTCAAAGTGTTGGTTTAAGACACCTTAACTGGGTATACCATTGTGTTCTTTCCAAGCCTTCAGACTTCCAGGAACCTCTAACCTTCTGTTTCATTAAGGCAATTGTTTCAGTGTCAACAACTTATCTGATCTCAATAGTCTGTATGCTGTTCACAGCTTTAGATTGTTAAAGTTTCCAGATTTTCAAGCCCAGTTTGTCATGTTTTAATAAAGTCAAAATTCTTTCATAGGATGGTGTATTTTTCTGAATATGGCGTATTCCTTCACAACGGTACCCCCCGCAATGGTGATGAGTGTGAAAGGAATGGCCTGGGCATTGTAAGGATGCTTTATGGTGTTGGTGTGGGGTGGTGCCAACCTGGTACATCATGTGGCAGCCAGGGTGTACAGCATCAAGTGAAGTAAATCTGGCCATGGTGAGGCCATCCATGGCCTCCCGGGCAGTAATGTGGTTGGGTGCTGATGCCCTCTGTCCTGTGCAGCATCAGTTAATTGTGGAGAAGGTTGATGTTGTTGTTGGTGCTGCTGGTGCCTGGTGCTGCTGGTGTTGGGGCTGATCGTGATCAGAGTCTGAGAACCAAGGTGAGAGAGTATAAATGGTACCCATGCTGATGAATAGATGGCAGGTGAAGTTGAGATGACAGAAGCATTCTGTCAGTGGTGAGAGAGGTTGTTCCAATGAGGTGACACTGGATGGAGAGTTTGCTCCAAACACTTGCAACCTGCATAAAACTCATCTGTCTTCCAAATGCAGTAAGCAACAGCTTCTGAGCTTGGAAAGTGAACAGCTGTGAGGTGGGAGCTTTTCTAGCACATTTCAAGCTGTCAAGTAATCAGCTGATTCAATGGCAATTCATCTCCCGCCTCAGCTTAACAGACGTGATCCCCGAGCAGCGAGGACCCCATGGGCGAGCACATAAAATCAAAAGGTGCGCTCGAATGTATTCTTAATGATCTCTAAAGAAGGTCATAATGACCTGAATTGCCTCCCCCGCCGCTGTGTGTTGGGTCTGCTCAGCGCTGACAGACCCGGCATCGGGGAAAGGCACGTGGTGGTGGGTTCACAGCGGGGTCCCTATCCGCTGGGGAAAAAAACACTTTCCCACCCAACCCACCACCGATCGTGCCCGCTGACCCCCCAGAAAATCTTGGCCAAAGAAGTTTAAGGCAGTGGAAACCTGGACTAGTACAGCCAGTGCTGGGAGAAATGGGCTACAGGTCTTCTGCCAAAAGTTGGTATATTTCCCCCAAACTGAAATGTAGTCAACTGAGTTAAATTAAATGGCATAGCGCATTTCCTACAAGGGACTCTTTTAGAAGTTGCACTTTAATATATTGTATTTTAACAATAGTGTCTGAACCCACAATATAAGAATATACATATTCATCTGCCCCGGAGCAAATTTCAACCCACACTTGTGGCATTCTAACAGACTTTTACCACAAGGAAATGTGCACTGTAGCTATTGTGAGTTCGAATACATCAGACTGCAGCATGCCGATATTATTGAGATAAATCCTTTGCTGTCTAACTTCACTAATGCTCTTTTCATCATTTTCATTCTTTCTGTGCTTCCCTGAAAGGTACTTCAGTGAATTCTTCAGCCCTAACAAATCATGTCAACTGGAACAGAAGGAATGTAATCTTCCCTGAAGAGGCAAATTACTATTTAAGAGATTGAAAAAATATTTAAGGGGGAATTTTAACTCCTGGTTGGGAATCTGTCAGGATGAATGGGTTGCCACCCAGGAGTTGCAGCGGGAGGCCCGGTCCATTTTAATATCCTGCTGACCAGCTGCTTGCATGAAAAGGTCATCCAGCAGCAGCTCGCCGGCTTTGGGCCTACCAAAACTGGCAGCCCAAGGGCAGCCAGGCAGGCAGTCAGGGAAGTTGTAGAGTGGGGGTGTCGGGAGAGTTAAATAGAAACAGAAAATGCTGGAAATACTCAGCAGGTCAGGCAGCATTTGTGGAGAGAGAAGCACAGTTAACGTTTCAGGTCAATGACCCTTCATCATTCGGGAGAGCTTGTGGGTGGCACCTCCTGGTCACAACTGATAGGGCCTACACTGCGCGTCTGGCAGGTTTTACATTGCGTACAGTTGTCTGTTAAAATTGCATCAGAGTTCGATGTAAGTGCTAGGATCCCGATTTGCATATGTTTATGAGGGTCACGCTTGTGCCAGACAGGCACCTCACTCGCCTTAGAAAACAGCAGCATTGAAATGGCTGCGGGACAGAAACAAGCAGCAAGTGCAGCACACGGATTTTAATTCCCGTTCTGCCCAGTTTCCGCCAGAAACAGTGTTGAATAAGTGTTACATTTTCACCACAAACATGTTCTTTCATTTTATGTTTTGGGCACATGGTTTGAGAATGTAATGTTTGACAATATTTAAATTAATAACCATTATATCTTTAGTACAACTAGGAGATGGCTGCATAAAGCTACATCCCTTCTCTGTTTTGCAAACCGTAGTAATTGCAAAAGGAGCGATTGGGTATTAAAGGTGAAAGTCTGGCCGGTGGAAGTTCACTCCTTATGTATACTTATTATTTAGTTACTAGACATCAATCAATTCAGAATAATGGATATTCTTTGTAGAAATATGCAGCACATTTAATGTTGGCCCAATGTAGCTTGCACAATACACAGACTAAAACATTCACAAATCAAATAGTTATTAAATCCAGGTTTTGCAAAACAATGGACTTTTGAATGGACCTGTGCAGTTATTTCAAAGCACGGCCATGTTTTTGAAAGGTACATTATAAAGTAGCTGGCAGCAAGATAAGGTGGAATGTCTTTAAGAGGGCACATTAAGAGGAGATCCAAAGGTCAATGCAAGACAATTAGCGATAAAGGGCAGAAATTATAACATTTGGTGAAATCGACAGACACTCGCAGCTTAGTTAACATCTGATCATCTTGTTGCCTCATCATCTCATTGCTTCATTTCAGATCTCTTATACAGAACATCTAGCTATTCAACATTTATGTGCTATATATATCACTTGAAGAAATATCAGCTCTACAGCAATCGTCTTAATGAGATGCCAAGTGCTAAGATCTAGACATGTACTTTGGACATTACTGGTGGCAATGTCAGTGGCATCAATGGGCATTAAATATATCTTGTGTGTTGCAAATGTCATTTAAAGGTTAAGTGGTTTGTAACTGATGCTTTAACTGTTGCATAAGAAATATGCTTCCTATAATCTTAAAATATGAAATCAGATAATTATTGTTCAATAGTACTGTTATCACACCAATGACAAAATATGTTATTAACAAACCAAAAATTGTCAAAATGTAACAAACGGTAAATAAAACAGTTAATGATGATTGGCAACAATATAGCAGAGGCCAAAGTTATCTCATCCTACAAATGTAAATCGGCCTGGAAGTGTAATGTAAATGTAAAACTCTCTCTGATTTGTCACACTGCTTGTCCGACATCCAGTACTGGATAAGCAGAAATTTCCTTCAAGTAAATATTGGGAAGACAAAGCCATTGTCTTCAGTCCCTGCCACAAACTCCATTCCCTAGACACCGACGCCATCCCTCTCCCTGGCAACTGTCTGAGGCTGAACCAGACCGTTCACAACCTCGATATTGTATTTGATCCTGAGATGAGCTTCCGACCACATATCCGCTCCATCACCAAGACCACCTACTTCCACCTCCATAACATTGCCCGACTCTGCCTCTGTCTCAGCTCATCAGTTGCTGAAACTCTCATCCATGCCTTTGTTACCTCTAGACTTGACTATTCAAATGCTGTCCTGGCCAGCCTGTTATCTTCCACCCTGCATAAACTTGAGCTCATCCAAAACTCTGCTGCCCGTATCCTAACTCGCACCAAGTCCCGTTCACCCATCACCCCTGTGCTCGCCGACCTACATTGGCTCCCAGTCTGGCAACTCCTCAGTTTTAAAATTCTAATCCTTGTTTCAAATTCCTCCATGGCCTCACCCCTCTCTATCTCTGCAACCTCCTCCAGCCCTACAACCCTCCGAGATCTCTGCGCTCCTCCAATTCTGACCTCTTGCACATCCCAATTTTAATTGCTCCACCATTGGCGGCCGTGCCTTCAGCTGCCTGGGCCAAAAACTCTGGAATTCCCTTCCTAAATGTCTCTGCCTCTCTACCTCTCTCTCCTCCTTTAAGACGCTCCTGAAAGCCTACCTCTTTGACCAAGCTTTTGGTCAACTGTCTTAATATCTACTTATGTTGGTTGGTGTTAAATTTTTGTTTGATAATGCTCTTGTGAAGCACCTTGGGATGTTTGACTACACTAAAGGCGCTATATAAATACAAGTTTTTGTTGCTGTTGTTGGTTCTAGCTCAATCATTTAAAACAATATTGGCTCCTTTCTTTCTTCATCCAAACATTACTACAGTTCCAGGATTATCCTAGTCCTACAAACAACCCTAGACTTTTCTTCTCAATGATAAACCACTTTCTCAAACTCCGTACCCCTGTTCCCCCCAGTTTTCACTTGAAACATCAATTGTAAGCAACTCAAATGTTTTCGTCTCAAAGATTGAGATCATCTCCACAGCTGCCTCAGCCACCTCCTCCTTTCCTCCTCTTCAAATCCTTGCCACCATTCTATATCACTCCACTGCTTCTCTCCTATTTTCCCCAAAGCCCTCATCAAGCTTTACTCCTCGATAAGACCCATCATTTGTCCCCTTGATCTTTGAACTCAACTCCTCATCACACAACCACTCCTGCATGGTGCAATGCTCTCTGATATCATCAATGGTCCTTAGTCTCTTCAGGCTCTGGTTCCCCCCTCCCCCAGTAGGCAGGGGGTCAGTTTTCATATTTATGCTGATGATACCCTGTCTGCAGCCACCGTTGACTCCTCGACTACTATTGTGGTTTCCAACTGCTTAGCTGATATCAGTTCCAGAATGAGCAAGAATTTCCTTCAACTCAACATTGACCAGAGGGAATCTATTGTGTGTGGCTTCTGTTTAAAACTCTAGCTTAGCACCCGACTCCTTCCCTCTCCCAAACAGTGTACAATCTTGTGTGTCTTGTTGATCTACGTTACAAGCCCTTCATCTTTGTCACCACATAAACCCACTTATTTCTACCTCTGCAATATCACTGACCTTTCCCCTATCTCGTCTCCACTGCCACTGAAGTGTTTTTGCACATCTTTGTCACTCCCAGACTTGATACATAGATAGATACATAGAAGATAGGAGCAGGAGTAGGCCATCCGGCCCTTCGAGCCTGCTCCGCCATTTAATGAGATCATGGCTGATCCTCCAATTCAGTATCCCGTCCCCGCCTTCTCTCCGTAACCCTTAACCCCTTTTGCCTGTAGAAATATATCTAATTCCCTCTTAAATATATTTAATGAGCTGGCGTACACTGCCCTCTGTGGCAATGAGTTCCACAGGTTCACCACCCTCTGAGTGAAGAAATTCCCCCTCATTTCTGTCCTAAATGGTTTAGCCCTTATCCTTAAATTATGTCCTCTAGTTCTGTTCTCACCCGCCAAGGGAAACATTCCTTCTGCATCTAGTCTGTCTAGACCTGTCAGAATTTTATACACTTCTATGAGGTCCCCTCTCAATCTTCTAAACTCCAGTGTGTACATCCCTAAACTACATAGTCTCTCCTCATAGGTCAATCCCGCCATTCCTGGTATCAGCCTGGTGAATCGCCGCTGCACCCCCTCCATGGCAAGAACATCTTTCCTCAGATGAGGCGACCAAAACTGTACACAGTACTCGAGGTGTGGTCTCACCAGTGCCCTGTACAGCTGCAGCAAGGTATCCCTGTTCCTGTATTCCAACCCTTTTGCTATGAAGGCCAGCATACCGTTTGCCTTCCTGACCGCCTGTTGCACCTGCATGCTCGCCTTCAGTGACTGGTGTACAAGAACACCCAGGTCTCTCTATACTTCCCCCTCTCCCAATTTATTGCCATTTAAATAATAATTTGCCCTCCCGTTCCTGCACCCAAGGTGGATAACTTCGCACTTGTCCACATTATAGTGCATCTGCCATTTATCCGCCCAATCACCCAGTCTGTCCAAATCGCTCTGGAGCTTCCTGGTCTCCTCCTCTGAGCCCACCCCCCCTCCTAGTTTAGTGTCGTCTGCAAATTTGGAAATGCTGCATCCGACTCCCTGATCCAGGTCATTAATGTAAATTGTGAACAGCTGGGGACCCAGGACAGATCCCTGCGGTACCCCACTTGTTACTGCCTGCCATTCAGAAAATGAGCCGTTTATTCCAACTCTCTGTTTTCTATCTGACAAAATTGAGAGGTCGCACAACACCAGGTTATAGTCCAACAGTTTTATTTGAAATCACAAGCTTTCGGAGCTATCGCTCCTTCCTCAGGTGAAGTAAATTGGATACAGAATCGCCAGAGCATATATAGATGGAAAAAAAAGCATGTGTACTTTACAATTGCAGACCAATAAATTAAATCATCCTGACTATCTGCCGAGGTGTGATAAAGTTAATTAAGTCAGCCAGGAAGGTACCACATCAAAAGACATAGCAAGATACAACTGAGACAATGAGGTGTAGTCGCAGGGGTTCCAACGTGTCAAAAGCTGCCGTCTGTATGTAAAACGAAAAGCTTTAAAAAAAAATTACTTTTTTACTGGGAAAATTTTTACTTTTTTACTGGGAATCACATCTGTGAACAAGCTAACGACGACTCGAGTCCGGATCACGTCATGTATCGTGACATAAACCCAAGATCCCGATTGAGACCGTCTTCATGAGTGCGGAACTTGGTTATCAGTTTCTGCTCGATGATTTTGCGTTGTCGTGTGTTTCTAAGGTTGCCTTGGAGAACGCTTACCCGCAGATCCGAGGCTGAATGTCCTTGACTGCTGAAGTGTTCCCCGACTGGGAGGTAACAATCCTGCCTGGCAATTGTTGCGCGGTGCTCGTTCATACGTTGTCTCAGTGTCTGCATGGTCTCGCCGATGTACCATGCCGCGGTGCATTCTTTCCTGCAACGTATGAGGTAGACAACGTTGGCCGAGTCACATGAGTATGTACCATGTACCTGGTGGGTAGTGCTCTGGCGATTCTGTATCCAATTTACTTCACCTGAGGAAGGAGCGATAGCTCCGAAAGCTTGTGATTTCAAATAAAACTGTTGGACTATAACCTGGTGTTGTGCGACCTCTCAATTTTGTCCACCCCAGTCCAACACCGGCATCTCCGCATCATGACTTCTATCTGACAGCCAGTTCTCTATCCACGTCAATACTTTCCCCTTTATCCCATGAGCTTCAATTTTCCATGCTAATCTTTTATGTGGGACCTTGTCGAAGGCCTTTTGGAAGTCCAGGTACACCACATCTACTGGCTCTCCCCCATCTATTTTACCAGTTACTCCCTCAAAAAATTCCAATAGATTAGTCAAGCACGATTTACCCTTTGTAAATCCATGTTGACTCTGTCCTATCCTGTCCCCATTTGCTAAGTGCTCCGCTATTTCATCCTTAATGATGGACTCCAGCATTTTGCCCACAACTGATGTAAGGCTTACAGGTCTGTAATTACCTGCTTTTTCCCTACCCCCCTTTTTGAATAGTGGGGTAACGTTAGCTACCCTCCAATCCATGGGCACTGTTCCCGAGTCTAATGAATTCTGATTACTCCAATGTTTTGCCTGCTGGCCTCCTTAAAAAATCGCAACCCTTACGAAACTCTGCCACTTCCCCATTACACTTCTGTATTCGCAAACCTAAGCATCAATTCCATCAACAAATCCTTCTCTGATTCGCCACTCACCACATGCGAAACTTTCCCAGCACTATGTTCCTATATTTCCTCTCTACTCTTCTGATTCTGGCCTCCTTTGCATCTTCTTTCTCTTTGCTACATTCTTCTCTTCTTAGGCAGTCCCTTGGAACCGAGGATGACTTGCTTCCACATTAAAAATGAGTTCTCAGGTGACTGATGAGTCCAATGCGGGACCTACAGTCTCTGTCACAGGTGGGGCAGACGGTGGTTGAAGGGACAGGTGTGTGGGGTGCTTGGGTTGACGTGCGCTTCTTCCGCTGTTTGCGCTTGGCTTCTGCTTGCTCCCGGTGAAGAGACTCGAGCTGTTCGGCGCCTTCCTGGATGCTTCTCCTCCACTTTGTGCGGTCTTGGGCCAGGGATTCCCAGGTGTCGGTGGGGATGTTGCACTTTTTCAAGGAGGCTTTGAGGGTGTCCTTGAAACATTTCCTCTGCCCACCTGGGGCTCTCTTGCCATGTCGGAGCTCCAGTGAAGAGCGCTTGTTTTGGGAGTCTCGTATCGGGCATGCGGAAAATGTGACCCATCCATCGGAGCTGATCGATCGTGGTCAAAACTTCGATGCTGGGGATGTTGGCCTGAGCGAGAACACTGATGTTGGTGCGCCTATCTTGCCAATGGATTTGCAGGATCTTGCGGAGGCAACGTTGGTGGTACCTCTCCAGTGCTTTGAGGTGCCTGCTGTACATGGTCCATGTCTCTGAAGCATACAAGAGGGTGGGTATCACTACTGCTCTGTAGACCATGAGCTTGGTGCTGGGTTTGAGGTCCTGGTCTTCAAACACTCTCTTCCTCAGGCAACCGAAGGCTGCACTGGCACACTGAAGGCGGTGTTGGACTTCGTCATCGACGTCTGCCCTTGTTGACAGTAGGCTCCCGAGGTATGGAAAGTGGTCCACGTTGTCCAAGGCCTTGTCGTGCATTTTGATAATCGGGGGGCAGTACTGTGTGGCGGGGGCAGGTTGGTAGAGGACCTTTGTCTTACGGATGTTTAGTGTAAGGCCCATGCTCTTGTACGCTTTGGTGAAGGTGTTGACGATGGTTTGGAGTTCGACCTCCGAGTGAGCGCAGACGCAAGCGTCGTCTGCATACTGTAATTCGACGACAGAGGATGGGACGACCTTGGATCTGGACTGGAGGCGACGGAGGTTGAACAGTTTCCAATTGTTCTGTAAATTAGCTCCACTCCAGCGGAGAGCTTACTGAGGGTGAGATGGAGCATTGCAGCAAGGAAGATCGAGAAGAGCGTTAGTGTGATGACACAGCCTTGCTTGACCCTGGTCCGTACATGAATTGGGTCTATGGTGGAACCATTGGTCAGGATCACGGCTTGCATGTCGTTGTGAAGCAGGCGTAGGATGGTGACAAACTTTTGAGGGCAGCCGAATTTAAGGAGGACACTCCATAATCCTTCATGGTTGACAGTGTCAAAGGCCTTTGTGTGATCAAAGAAGGCCATGTACAGCGGTTGGTGCTGTTCCCTGCATTTCTCTTGTAATTGATGTGTGGTGAAGATCATGTCCGTTGTGCCCCTTAGTGGGCGGAATCCGCATTGCGACTCTGGGAGGAGCTCTTCGGCCACTGGGAAAAGGCGATTGAGGAGGATTCTTGCGATTACTTTCCCTGTGGCAGATAGCAGGGAAACTCCTCTGTAATTACTGCAATCGGACTTGTCACCTTTCTTGAAGATGGTCACAATTACGGCATCTCTGAGATCCCCTGGCATGCTCTCCTCCTTCCAGATAAGAGAAATGAGTTCATGAATTCACGCCTGTAGTGCTTCTCCACCATGCTTTATTGCCTCGGCAGGGATTCCATCTGCTCCTGAGGGCTTGTTGTTCTTCAGTTGTCGGATGGCCTTTTCAACCTCATGCCAGGCTGGGGTTGTGCTGAGATGGTGGTGGGTAGCATGCTGCGGGATGGAGTTGAGGACACTCGCGTCGAAGACAGAGTCTCAGTTAAGGAGATCTTCAAAGTACTCCTTCCAGCGGGCACTGACTGCCTCTGTGTCCTTGATGAGTACCTCTCCGTTCTTGGCCCGCAGTGGGGTAGGACCTTGAGTGCTTGGGCCGTAGATGGTCTTGACTGCGCTAAAGAATCCACGCACATCGTGGTTGTCGGCTAGCTTCTGGATCTCCTGCGCTTTCTCCACCCACCATCTGTTCTTTAGGTCATGAGTTTTTTGTTGGACCTCGGCCTTCAGGTGTCTGTAGAGCTGCTTTCTTGCTCTCGAGTTGTGTTGCTGTTTCCAGATCAGGAATGCCTTGCGCTTGCAACTTATTAGCTCCTGGATCTCCTAGTTGTTCTTGTCGAACCAATCTTGGTGTTTCCTGGTCGAGTGACCGAGCGTCTCTTCACAGGTGCTGATTATGGAGGACTTGAGTGCAGACCAGGCACTGTGGACACTCTGTGTCTCTGCATCACTGGGAGTTGTCAGGTTGTTGTGAGGCGCAGGCTGAATAGGGCTTTCTTAGCAGGGTCTTTGAGTGCTCCAGCGTTGATTTTCCTGCGGCATTGCTTCTGTTGTCACCGCTGTTTTGGGGCTACATTGATGGAGATAACAGAGCAGATTAGGCGGTGGTCTGTCCAGCAGTCGTCAGCCCCTGTCATAGCGCGGGTGATGCGGACATCCTTGCGGTCCCTCGCTCGGACGATGACGTAGTCCAGCAGATGCCAGTGCTTGGAGCGAGGATGCTGCCATGAAGCCTTGTACTTGTTTCTCTGACAGAACAAGGTGTTGGTTATGACAAGGCCATGTTCTAAGCATTTCGACAGGAGGAGGGTACCGTTGGAGTTGGCTTTCCCCACACCCTCTCTGCCGATCACACCTCCCCAGAGGTCTGTGTCCTTTCCAACTCTGGCGTTAAAGTCGCCAAGGAGGATCAGCTTGTCGCCCGTTGGAACTCGGGACAGGGATTGTTCGAGGCTGGAGTAGAATTCCTCTTTGGTCTCGTCTGTGGCTTCCAGTGTTGGGGCGTACGCACTGATGACCGTAGCGCACTGTTTCTGGGCTAGGGTGAGTCGAAGAGTCATGAGGCGCTCGTTTATACCGTTCGGGGATTCTCTAAGATGTCCAACTAGTTCATTTAT
Source organism: Squalus acanthias (assembly GCA_030390025.1). Taxonomy (NCBI): domain Eukaryota; kingdom Metazoa; phylum Chordata; class Chondrichthyes; order Squaliformes; family Squalidae; genus Squalus; species Squalus acanthias. The sequence continues at coordinate 34,822,273 of CM059425.1, read as the reverse complement.
TATGGCGAAGCCTACCCCATGGAGGCGGTGTTCTTCTTCAGGTTTGTCTTTCCAGAAGAAGGTGTAACCACCGCCTTGCTCCTTGAGCTGGCCTTCCCCTGCCCGCCGGGTCTCGCTTAGGGCGGCGATGTCAGTGTCGAAACGTCTGAGCTCCCGAGCAAGGATAGCAGTACGGCGTTCCGGTCTGTCGCTGTTGGGGTTGTCCATGAGGGTCCTGACGTTCCAGGTCCCGAACTTCATTTTAAAGGGTGGAAGATGCCTGTGCGTGAATTCTTTTAACATGGGGTGGCTGTTGCACACCAGCTACCACACGAGCTTGACAGAGCAAGGTCTTGGTCCAATGACAATGGCATTTGATCCTGCTACATATTCACCTGCACAACCTTCAGAGGTTTTGGCCCCCTCATTCTGGAAAATGAATTTAATGGCAGGAGCTGATTTAAATTAACTCTGTTTCTCTCTCCACAGATACTGTCTGGCCTGCTGAGCATTTCCAGCATTTTCTGCTTTTATTTTACATTTTTCAAATCGGTTTCCCATTCGCAGCCAGCCAGATTGAGAGTCTGGCTGTCAGGCATGTAGGCCCGCGGCACCAGGCCGGAGCCAGGAACGAAGCGGCGGTAAGTCAGACATGGGGGGAGGGGTGGGGGGAGTTGGACATCGGCGGTCCTGACATCTGCACATACTTTTGTGTCAGCCGCGAACTTGCAGCCAGTTCTCACGATGCCTTTGTCCAAATCATTTCTGGAGCTGGTGAAGAGTAACGGCCCGATCACCGATCTGGTGAAGAGTAACGGCCCGATCACCGATCTGGTGAAGGGTAACGGCCCGATCACCGATCTGGTGAAGAGTAACGGCCTGATCACAGATCTGGTTAAGAGTAACGGCCTGATCACAGATCTGGTTAAGAGTAACGGCCTGATCACAGATCTGGTTAAGAGTAACGGCCTGATCACCGATCTGGTGAAGAGTAACGGTCCGATCACCGATCTGGTGAAGAGTAACGGCCCGATCACCGATCTGGTGAAGGGTAACGGCCCGATCACCGATCTGGTGAAGAGTAACGGCCCGATCACCGATCTGGTGAAGAGTAACGGCCCGATCACCGATCTGGTGAAGGGTAACGGCCCGATCACCGATCTGGTGAAGAGTAACGGCCCGATCACCGATCTGGTGAAGGGTAACGGCCCGATCACCGATCTGGTGAAGGGTAACGGCCCGATCACCGATCTGGTGAAGGGTAACGGCCCTATCACCGATCTGGTGAAGAGTAACGGCCCGATCACCGATCTGGTGAAGAGTAACGGCCCGATCACCGATCTGGTGAAGAGTAACGGCCCGATCACCGATCCCCACGCAGAATGACTTCCATTAATAACAACCTTCTGTCTACAGAAATGTAACCAATTCTTTATCCAAAATCTACTTGCTAAACCCAAAGGACTCGTATGAAAATACAAGATTGGTGGGCAGGAAAAGACGAGCAGGTCCATCAAGCCTGCCCCACACCATGATGGTTGGATCAGCATGACTAAACACTTCTTCCTTACCTCCCCACACACCCTAACCCTCCACCCCCCGCCCCCCCCATCACCTGACACTCACCCCATCCCCGCATCACCTCCCCACACACCCCACCCCCTCACCCCAACATCACCTCACACCCACCCCACCCCCCATCACCTCCCCACCCACCCTACCCCTCCACCCCCCGCCCCATCACCTGACACTTACCCCACCCCCCATCACCTCCCCACACACCCTACCCCTCCACCCCCCGCCCCCCCATCACCCGACACTCACCCCACCCCCCCATCACCTCCCCACACACCCTACCCCTCCACCCCCCCCCCCATCACCTGACACTCACCCCACCCCCGCATCACCTCCCCACACACCCCACCCCCTCACCCCAACATCACCTCACACCCACCCCACCCCCATCACCTCCCCACACACCCCACCCCCTCACCCCCCATCACCTCACACCCACCCAACCCCCCATCACCTCCCCACACACCCTACCCCTCCACCCCCCGCCCCCATCACCTGACACTCACCCCACCCCCGCATCACCTCCCCACACGCCCCACCCCCTCACCCCAACATCACCTCACACCCACCCCACCCCCATCACCTCCCCACACACCCCACCCCCTCACCCCCCCATCACCTCACACCCACCCAACTCCCCCCCCATCACCTCCCCACACACCCCACCCACTCATCTTCCTTATTATCAACCACACGGCCAATTTTTGTATCATCTGCAAACTTCTTAATCATACTTCCTACATTCGAGTCCAAATCATTGATATTTACCACAAAAAGCAAAGGATCCAGTACTGAGCCCTGCGGAACCCCACTGGAAACAGCCTTCCAGTCACAAAAACACCCATCAACCATTACCCTTTGTTTCCTGCCTCTGAGCCAATTTTGGATCCAACTTGCCACTTTGTCTTGGATCCCATGGGCTTTTACTTTCGTGACCAGTCTGCCATGCGGGACCTTATCAAAAGCCTTGCTAAAATCCATATAGACTACATCAAACGCACTATCCTCATCGACCCTCCTTGTTACCTCCTCAAAAAATTCAATCAAGTTAGTCAAACACCACCTTCCCTTAGCAAATCCATGCTGACTGTCCCTGATTAATCCATGTCTTTCTAAGTGAAGATTTATCCTGTCCCTCAGAAATTTTTCCAATAACTTTCCCAACACCGAGGTTAGGATAACTGGCCTGTAATTATTCGGTCTATCCCTTTCTTCCTTTTTAAACAACAGTACCACATTAGCAGTCCTCCAGTCCTCTGGCACCACACCTGTAGCCAGAGAGGATTGGAAAATGATGGTCAGAGCCTCTGCTATTTCCTCTCTTACTTCTCTTAACAGTCTGGGATACATTTCATCCGGGCCTGGGGATTTATCCACTTTCAAAGATGCTAAACCCCTTAATACTTCCTCTTTCACTATGTTTTTTCATCTAATATTTCACACTCCTCCTCCCTGATTGCAATGTCTGCATCGTCCCTCTCTTTTGTGAAAACAGACGCAAAGTATTCATTAAGAACCATACCCATGTCTTCCGCTTCCACACACAGGTTACCTTTATGGTCCCTAATAGGCCCTACTCTTACTTTAGTTATCCTCTTGCTCTTAATGTATTTATAAAACATTTTTGGGTTTTCCTTGATTTTACTTGCCAATATTTTTTCATGCCCTCTCTTTGCTTTCCTAATTTCCTTTTTAATTTCACCCCTGCACTTTCTATATTCCTCTCGGCTTTCTGCAGTATTGAGTCGTAGGTATCTGTCATAAGCTTCCCTTTTTTTCTTTATCCTACCCTGTATGCCCCTTGACATCCAAGGAGCTCTAGATTTGTAAATCCCACCCTTTTTCTTTAAGGGAACATACTTGCGCTGAATCCTCACTATCTCCTCCGTGAATGCCTCCCCCTGCTCTGACACTGATTTACCTTCAAGTTTCTGTCTCCAGTCCACTTTGGCTAAAACACATCTCACCTTAGTAAAATTAGCTTTTCCCCAATTGAGAACTTTTATTCCTGGTCTGTCCTTGTCCTTTTCCATAACTTTTTTTTCTATTCGTTTATGGGATGTGGGCTTCGCTGGCAAGGCCAGCATTTATTGCCCATCCTTAATTGCCCTTAGGAAGGTGGTGGTGAGCCGCCTTCTTGAACTGCTGCAGTCTGTGTGGTGAAGGTACTCCCACAGTGCTGTTAGGTAGGGAGTTCCAGGATTTTGACCCAGCGACAATGAAGGATTGGCGATATACTTCTAAGTCAGGATGGTGTGTGACTTGGAGGGGAACTTGGAGGTGGTGGTGTTCCCATGCGCCTGCTGCCCTTGTCCTTCTAGGTGGAAGAGGTCGCGGGTTTGAGAGGTGCTGCCGAAGAAGCCTTGGCGAGTTGCTGCAGTGCATCTTGTAGATGGTACACACTGCAGCCACGGTACACCGGTGGTGGAGGGAGTGAATGCTTAAGGTGGTGGATGGGGTGCCAATCAAGCGGGCTGCTTTGTCCTGGATGGTGTCGAGCTTCTTGAGTGTTGTTGGAGCTGCACTCATCAGGCAACTACCCTAAATCTAACTGAATTTTGATCACTACCACCAATATGCTCTCCCACTGATACCCTTTCAACCTGCCCAGCTTCATTTTCTAAAACTAAGTCCAAAACCGCCCCCTCTCTTGTTGGGTTTGCTACGTACTGGCTAAAAAAGTTCTCCTGAATGCATTTTAAGAATTCTGCTCCCTCTATACCTTTCACACTAATTTTATCCCAGTTAATATTAGGGAAATTGTAATCCCCTAATATTACTGCCCTATTTTTGCACGTCTCAGAAATTTGCCTACATATTTGCTCTTCTATCTCTCTCTGACTGTTCGGAGGTCTATAGTAAACTCCCAGCAGTGTGATTGCCTCTTTTTTGTTTTTCAGTTCAACCCATATGGCCTCATTTGATGATCCTTCTCAGATATCCTCCCTCCTCACAGCTGTAATTGATTCTTTAATCAATATTGCGACCCCTCTCCTTTTTTATCCCCCTCTCCATCTCGTCTGAAAACCCTGTAACCAGAAATGTTGAGCTGCCATTCCTGCCCTTCTATCAGCCATGTCTCAGTAATAGCTATAATATCATACTTCCATGTGTCTATCTGTGCCCTCAGTTCATCTGCTTTATTCCCTAGACTCCTTGTGTTGAAGTATATACCATTTAGCACTGCCAAACTCCCTTGTTGTCTATTTTCTAGCCTTTGTTTCCTTTGCCTTCCAAACTCGCTTACTAATTTTCTGCTTCCATTTCCAGCTTTGCTTCTCTCCCTTCTGAATCCACTCTCAGGTTCCCACCCTCCTGCCAAGCTAATTTAAACCCTCCCCAACAGCACTAGCAAAGCCCACCGCGAGGATATTGGTCCCAGTCTTGTTGAGGTGCAACCCGTCGGCTTGTACAGATCCCAACTCCCCCAGAAACGGTCCCAATGCCTCAGGAATCTAAAACTCTCCCTCCTGCACCATCTCTCCAGCCACGCATTCATCTGCTCTATCCTCCTGTTTCTGTACTCACTAGCATGTGGCACCAGGAGTAATCCGGAAATTACTACCTTTGAGGTCCTGCTTTTTAATCTCTTTCCTAGCTCCCTAAAATCTGCCTGCAGGACCTAATCCCTCTTTCTACCTATGTCGTTGGTACCAGTGTGGACCACGACCTCTGGCTGTTCACCCTCCCCCCTCAGAATGTCCTGCAGCCGTTCAGTGACATCTTTGACCCTGGCACCAAGGAGGCAACATACCATCCTGGAGTCACGTCTGCAGCCACAGAAACGCCTGTCTGCTCCCCTAACTATCAAATCCCCTACCACTATTGCTCTTCCACTCTTCTTCCTCTCCACCTGTGCAGCTGAGCCACCCATGGTGCCATGGACTTAGCTTTGGCTGCACTCCCCAGAGGAACCTGAATACTGGTTAGCGAGCGAGATGCACTCGGGGACTCCTGCACTACCTGCCTGGTGCTCCTCTTCTGTCTAGCGGTCACCCATTCCCTCTCTGCCTGCACACTCTTAAGCTGTGGGGTGACCACCTCCAGAAACATGCTATCCACGTAACTCTCAGCCTCGCGGATGCACTGCAGTTACTCCAGCCGCCGCTCAACTCTGAAACCCGGAGCTTGAGCTGCTGCAACTGGCAACACTTTCCACACACGTGGACGTCCAGGCCACGAGAAGCGTCCAGGATTTCTCACATGGCACAGGATGTGCAATTCACGGGGCTGAGCTGCCCTGCCATGCCTCTATATAATATACTATGAACTACCTTGACAGAACTAAACTTAAAAACTTAACAAAAAGCACTCACCAGCTACTCACCAATAAGCTCTCTCCCTCTCTTAATAGGCTATGAACTACTTAGCAGAAATACATTTTCAACTTAACAAAAGATTTAACAGAAAATACCCACCCGCTACTCGCCAATCAGCTCCCTTGTGTCGACGTCACTTCTGAATTCTGACATCACTCCTGTGTTGAGTTCCTCTCACTGACTCTGTGCCTCTCGCAGGTCCGCCGCTCAGCTCTGGTCCCAGGCCTCCTCTCCGCGCTCCTTTTACCCTCCTCTCGCCGACTCTGTGCTTCTCGCAGGTCCGCCGCTCAGCTCTGGTCCCAGGCCTCCTCTCCGCGTTCCTTTTATCCTGCTCTCGCTGACTGTGCCTCTCGCAGGTCCGCCGCTCAGCTCCGGTCCCAGGCCTCCTCTCCGCGCTCCTTTTATCCTGCTCTTGCTGACTGTGCCTCTCGCAGGTCCGCCGCTCAGCTCCAGTCCCAGGCCTCCTCTCCGCGCTCCTTTTATCCTTCTCTCACCGACTCTGTGCCTCTCGCAGGTCCGCCGCTCAGCTCTGGTCCCAGGCCTCCTCTCCGCGTTCCTTTTATCCTGCTCTCGCTGACTGTGCCTCTCGCAGGTCCGCCGCTCAGCTCCAGTCCCAGGCCTCCTCTCCGCGCTCCTTTTACCCTCCTCTCGCCGACTCTGTGCCTCTCGCAGGTCCGCCGCTGAGCTCCGGTGGACCATGTGTTACCTATAAAGACACTTATCTTCTATGTGATGCGATATCTGCCACAGTCAGGAACCTGTCCAGCTCCCTCTTGAAGGTATACAGAGAGTCAGCACCCACCACACCAGCCGGCAGTGTATCCCAGAGGCTCACAATTATCTGGGAAAAGAAGAACCGTCTAACATCCAGTCTATTCCTATTCTTACATAGTTTAAACTGTGTCCTCTGGTCCTCCCCATCTGTTAAACTAGAATAGTCTATCAATAGGGACACTATCCAGACCTTTAATTATTTTATAGACCTCTAACAGGTCACCTCTAAGTCTATGCTGCTCTAAAGTAAATAAATCAAGGTCCTTGAGTCTATCTGAGTAGCTGAGGTTCTTTAAGCTAGGAAGCATTCTTGTAGCTCTCCTCTGGATCTTTTCCAAGGCCTGTATATCACCCACCATGTGGGGGCACTAAAGCGGGGCAGAGTACTCTAGATGCGGTCTGACCAGCCACCTGTACAGTGTCAAAATGGTGTCCTTTGATTTATATTGAATGGTTTTAATAATACAGTCCAATACCTTGTGAGCTTCAGCTACAGTTTCGCTACATTGTTTATGAATCTTTAGTGATCTGTGCACAATAACACCAAGATCTTTTTCTCTCTCAACCTCTTTCAGTATTTCTCAACCTCTTTCATACTCATCTTTATTAAGCAGCCTATGGTATGGCACCTTGTCAAAAAATCAAGGGACGCAATGCCAATTGGGCGACCGACATCTACCAACCTAGTGACCTCCTCAAAAAATTGAACCATGGTGAGACATGGCCTTCTGTTCCAGATTCCATGTTGAAATTCTCTAATAACTCTTCTCTGTTAAGGTGATCAGACAGTGTATCTCTGATGTTCCCTTCTAGCAACTTGCCTATAACTAAAGTCAAACTAATGGGCCTGTAATTTGCCGGTTCTGACTTATTGCACTTTTCAAATAATGGCACCATATGGGCCTCTCTCCAGTCCATGGGAACAATGCCAGACCCCAGCGAGCTGTTAAATATATGAGCAGGGCGATCACAGAGCACAGCTCCCAGTTCTTGAAGCACCCTCAGGTGAATGCCATCTGAGCTAGCAGCCCGATCCATTTTGAGACCCCTTATTTGAGCCAGGGCTATATCTGCATCCACTTTGACACTTTCAACTTTAGTATCAATTCTACGATGTAATATTAGTAACTCAACATCGTCTTCTGTAGTGCAGACTGATGCACAGTGGCCATGTAATACTTTTGCCATATCCGGAGATATCCACCTGAATCTGTCTTGAAGAAAGCTGCAATGGCCCTAAACACTCCTTAATGATCCTCTGACTTCTAACACAGCTGAAAAAGACTTTGCTATTGCGACCACAGAAATCAACTATCCTCTCCGCCAATGTCCTTTAGGCTGCTTTATTAGCGGCTTTTGTTGCTTTGTGCGGGTATTGATATCTATCCCTGTTCTCCTGAGAACCATTTGCCTTATGAAGGAAAAATATGTTTGCTTGAGTTTGATTTGTTCCTGCACATGACCCCGTTACCCAATGTGGCTTTGTTTTACTATGTGCACTTCTTTGAACTCTAGGGACGTACACCATGGTTTCCTTTTACATAAGAATATCCCTGATGCCATTCCATTTTCTTTCTGTGTTGGTAATGCTCCCACCTAGCAGGCTGCCCAATCAACTTGGTTCAACTCATCTTTACAAATCTAGCCCTTTTGAAATCTGGGACTAGCATTACATTTTCAGCAGCTTTGGCTGATCAAGTTGTATCTAATAATATGGGGGTCGTTGTTTATGTTGTTTTATGTTTCTCTTTAAAAACAATACTTATAGAAATTTCCCTCTCTCTGGATAACCCATTTAAAAAATATATTTTCCACCTCGCACGGTTAAAAAAAGCACCAACATTGCAGTAATAAATCTTTTCAGATGTCATGAGTAGTTTAATTACTATACAAATAACTATACACAACTAAAATAGAGTAAAAAAAACACCTACTTGCCTTCTCCTTCCCCTTCTTCTTCCTTTCTCGTTCTGCTATTTTTATTACTTTTATTTTACTTTATTTACAACTGATATATCTAATTCTGTACCAACATATGGCTTGCCTCTGAATTAATGTTGTGCCTGACAATGTGCTGGCTGTTACAGTTCAGGGTTTTTCTTAACACTCTTTATTTGTGCTTGTAGCAATAAGGTGTGGCGGATCGCCACCTAAACGGGCATTATCCACTTTTCCGTCCGTGGACAATATATCGAGCACCTTGCCTTTAAGGCAGCTTGCCTTTAAGGCAGGAGAAAAGAAGTGGGCGGAGCCTCAGGATTTTTGCAGAGAATTCTGGGGGCAGTCTGTTCAGCCATTTTGGACCATGCAGTTGTATTAAAAAGCCTTTGTTTTTCCACACATGGATTCAGTCTTAATTCGTGTTTCGCGGCAGCCTCAACATTGGTGACCCCGACGCTCAGAGCGTATTCCGAGCACTGCAATGGCGGACACGAACGCAGTTTCCGTGAAACTGCCGGAGTTTTGGGAAAACCAGCCCGAAGCCTGGTTTCTCCAAACTGAATCCCGCTTCCGGCTGCGAAACATCACCACAGCTGGGACGCAGTACGACTACCTCGTCACATCACTCGGTAGCGCCACAGTTTCGAAGGTTTGGACAGCGCTGCAGAACCCACCAGAGGAAGGGAAGTATGCACATTTAAAGGCAGCGCTCCTTAAAAGATTAATGGCCTCGGCATATCAGCGAAACTGCCACCTCCTCGACCTTCCAGGCCTCGGTGATGCCTCACCCTCAGACCTCCTCTCCCACATGCTCTCCCTCACCGACGAGAGCCCACCCGGATCCCTCTTCCGCACGCTGTTCATCCGCCAGCTCCCTCTCAGCATCCGCCCAGCGATCGTGGCGTCCGGCCTCACGAACCTGGAAGCCCTGGCCGATGAGACCGACAAGCTGCTGTCCGCTCACTCCAGCCGCGACGTCACTCAGGACCTGGCAGCCAATGCCTGGGCGCGCCCCTCACCAGCCACCACGTGGCCACAAGGACCAGCCACCAGGCCAACGGGGCCTTCGCGCCCCACTAACCCGGGCCACTGTTACTACCACGCACGGTTCGGTGCCAGGGCACAATGGTGCACACCTCCCTGCTCTTTCAAGTCCGCCCCGTACCAACCCCCGCGATGGCCGTGGGCCACGCGGGCTCCCTGCTGTACGTCACGGATGACAAATCCGGCCGCCGGTTCCTGTGCGACACTGGAGCTCAGCACAGCACCATCCCGGCCTCCTCCCTCGACATCCAAAAGGGCGAACGAGGACCGGCGCTGGCTGCTGCTAACGGCTCGGAAATCTAGACATACGGCACCCGGACAGTCACCCTCAAACTCGCTGGTCGCCGCTACCGATGGGAGTTCATCACTGCCAAGGTGCTCTCCCCTCTCATCGGCGCAGATTCCTGTGCGCCCACGGCCTACTGGTAGACATCCCTCGTCACCGCCTTATGGACATGAACACCATGTCCCCCATACTGGGCGCCATGGCCCCCCGTCAACCCGTCGACATGGCGTCACAGTGCCACGCCCGGGCCACGGATGACTACTCGGCACTCCTGACCGAATTCCCGGCCCTTACCAATCTGACCTTCTCCGCGGAGGCCGCCAAACACGGGGTGGAACACTTCATCCCCACCACAGGCCCCCCAGTGTACGCCCACGCCCGCAGGCTGGACCCGGCCAAACTGGAGATCGCGCGGACCGAGTTTGCCACCATGGAACAGCTCGGCATTATCCGCCGCTCCAACAGTCCCTGGGCCTCCCCACTCCACATCGCCCCCAAACCAGGCGGGGGTTGGCGCCCCTGCGGGGATTACCGCCGCCTCAACGACGCCACCACCCCTGATCGGTACCCCGTGCCGCACATTCAGGACTTCTCGGCTTGACTGGCCGGCCACTCAGTCTTTTCCAAGGTCGACCTGGTGCGCGGCTACCACCAAGTCCCCGTCCACTCCACGGACGTCCCCAAGACGGCCGTAATCACCCCCTTCGGCCTGTTCGAGTTCCTGCGGATGCCCTTCGGCCTCAAAAACGCGGCCCAGGCATTCCAACGGCTCATGGACTCGGTCCTTCGGGACCTGAAGTTCCTGTTCGTCTACCTGGACGACATCCTGGTAGCCATTTCCTCCAAGCAAGAAAACCTCGAACACCTTCGCATCCTGTTCGGGCGCCTCAGCGACCACGGGCTCATCCTCAGCCCAGCCAAATGCCAGTTCGGCCTGGACAAGATCGACTTCCTCGGCCACCACATCACCCATGCTGGGGCCATTCCCCTGCCCACCAAGGTGCAGGCCGTCAAACAATTTCCCCGCCCCACCACCATCAAAGGCCTCCAGGAGTTCCTCGGGATGGTGAATTTCTATAACCGCTTCATCCCCAAAGTGGCGTCCCTCATGAGGCCCCTGTATGAAGCCCTCCGGGGCAGGAGCGGCAAGATGGCGGTCGAATGGACGGCAGACGCGTCCACCGCCTTTGACTCCACCAAGACCGCGCTCGCCAACGCCACCCTGCTCGCGCACCCACGGCCCAATGCCAGGGTAGCGCTCACCACGGACGTCTCCGACCACGCGGTCGGCGCCATGTATGAGCAGTGGGTCGACGGCGCCTGGCAACCACTTGCCTTCTTCAGCCGCCAACTACGCCCCCCGGAGGTCAAGTACAGCACCTTCGACCGCGAGCTCCTCGCGCTGTTCCTGGCGGTCTGCCATTTTTGGTTTTTGCTGGAGGGCCACCCCTTCACTGCGTTTGTCGACCACAAACCCGACATTCGCAATGGCAAAGACAACCGACCCCTGGTCCGCCAGGCAGCAGTGCCAGCTTGCGGCAGTGTCCGAGTTCACCACGGACATCCAACACGCCTCCGGCCGAGACAATGTGGTAGCCGACTGCCTCTCCCGCCCCGCCATCCACGCCGCACACCTGGCAGTCGACTACGCTCAACTCGCAGCAGACCAGATCACCGACCCTGATCTGCTCTCCGCACCTACCAACCTACCAGGGCTACGCCTGGCCGACATCGCCTGTGGCCCGACCGCAGTCATGGTCAAGTGCGACATATCCCTATGTCAACCTCGGCCCGTCGTCCCAGCGTCCTGGCGCTGCCGGGTATTCGACATTCTCCACAACCTCTCCCACCCCGGCGCCCACGCATCCATCAAATTGGTAGCCAACCGCTTTGTCTGGCGCGGCCTTCACAAGGATGTGCGTACTTGGGCCAACTCCTGCCTAGCCTGCCAACGGGCCAAGGTACAGCAACACACGAAAGCACCCCTCGAGGAGTTTACCGTCCCCTCGCGGAGATTCGACCACATCCACGTGGACATCGTCGGGCCCCTGCCGCCGTCGCAAGGCCACACGCACTTGCTGACGATCGTTGACCGCACCACGCGCTGGCCCGAGGCAATTCCACTGACCTCTACCACCACCGCCGACATCGCCAGAGCTTTCGTCAGCACCTGGGTCGCACGGTTCGGCGTCCCCTCCGACATGACGTCGGACAGAGGTCTGCAATTTACCTCTTAACTCTGGACCGCCGTCGCACGCAATCTCGGGGAGACCATTCACCGCACCACAGCGTACCACCCCCAAGCCAACGGACTGTGTGAGCGATTACATAGATCCTTGAAGGCATCTCTTCGAGCCAGCCTCCAGGACGGCACCTGGACCGACCAACTTCCGTGGGTCCTCCTCGGCCTGCGCACCGCGGTTAAAGAAGACCTCCACGCATCGGCAGCAGAGCTCGTGTACGGTCAGCCGCTGCGCGTACCCGGCGAGTTCCTGCCCACTGCCACGACACCCTGGTCAGCCGACCAGCAACGCCACGACTTCGCCTCACCGGCGCTGCAGTTCGCCCCGGTGCCCATTGCCCGACACGGCGAATCCACCTCACACGTCCCACTAAGCCTGCACCAGGCACAGTTAGTTTTCGTCCGGCACGACGCCCACCGCGGACCCCTTCAACCCCCGTACGACGGGCCCTACAAGGTGCTACAGGCTGGGGACAAATTTTTCACCCTGCAAGTGGCCGACAGGACCAAAAAAGTGTCGGTTAACCGACTCAAGCCAGCACACACGGAGCCCGGTGAGCACATCCCTGTAGCTCGTCCACCGCCACGCGGCCGACCTGCCCTCAAGCCGGTTCACCCGGCTGCTCCACGCCCGGCCGTTCCACGTCCACCGGCATCCTACAAGAGCCGCTCCGGCCGGCCCATCAGACCACTGCACCGTCTCGTCCACACCTCCTAAGTGGATTCTGGGGGGAGCTGTGTGGCGGATTGCCACCTAAATGGGCATTATCCATTTTTCCGTCCGTGGACAATATATCGAGCACCTTGCCTTTAAGGCACCTTGCCTTTAAGGCAGGAGAAAAGAAGTGGGCGGGGCCTCAGAGTTTTTCCAGAGAATTCTGGGGGCAGTCTGTTCAGCCATTTTGGACCATGCAGTTGTATTAAAAAGCCTTTGTTTTTCCACACATGGATTCAGTCTTAATTCGTGTTTCGCGGCAGCCTCAACAAAGGTATAGTTCCATAGGCAAACCCGTGCTTCCTGTGGTGTGAAATGTAGAACCTTAAGTCTGTAGTGAGTGGTTTTTGTATGCCTCAGGATAAGGAGATACCGTCAATGGCCTGGGATGCCCAATGTGCCTGCCTGACCTCTTCGATAGCTGAAAAAAATACTTGTCAGATCGTATCATTCAGTCTAAAACCACAGGGGAGATTTTAAGGTCTTCTGCCCAGTAGAAACTGGGTGTTTGCAGCGCGAAGGTGGAGTGGAGTGACTTACTGCCCCATTGTGTCCGCTGCAATCTTCCTACTGCTGGGTGGCAGGAGTGCCCGTCTGAATCAAATAGCAAACCCTTTTAATATGAAAATCAGAGTCCTATGACATACATGGGACCCAATTTGGCATTTTAGGACAATGCTGGGTGGCACATCTGAAGCGCCCAAGAGGAGCCCACAGGTAAGTTGTACTGCATTTATGTGGGGCCAAGAGGAGCAGGGGTGGTCTTCTGGGCTTCACAAAACTAGCCTGGGCTGCTGCTGCCTCGGAGTTTGGGCCCCCGTCTCCTGGCTCTGGCGGGCTGCCCCAGAGTTGCTCATTTTCCACCCGCCGGCCGAACGGTAATGAAGCCCGGCCTTCAAAATGGAGCAGACCTGCCGCTTGGACTAACAGGCGGCCAGTGGACACGTTCCTCCGACTGGCTGCCCTAAAGTCCGCACTGAGGGAAAATCTACCCCGCGAGGCAAATCGATCATAAGAATCAAATATACACAGTGATAAAAACACTAGCGGTACTAATGCAATAATATAAAAACAACCAAGATTTAGATCAGTCCACAAAGAATATGTTTCATTGCACAATCCAATAAAGCGCAGGACTTCCCAATATTATGTTTGTACATCAAAGCACTGGTATTCCTTTGTTCCCCACAAAGCACAGCATTGCCTTTAGCACAACTGATTCTGAACTAAAGAAATGCGCAACAACTTGCAGAGTATATCTCAGCCAGCGAGGCCTCGGAACAAAGAAGTGTCAATCAAGCTAGAAACAGGGGACCTTTCATACCTGCAATTTCCATTTGAAGAGATCTCCAGTTCTTTCTCAACAGGCCGGTAATTATAGCCGTAATTATTTCTATCACCCGAATGGAGGTCGATGTAGATTTGAGCAGCAGCCCCAACACTGTCTGGAGAGATGCTTAACTTGTTAGACCTGCAACAAAACTTGGCAACCTTAACGGATGTGCCAATCAGAGATTATTAGATGCATTTCATCTCGGAGTGTCAAGCTCGCATACAACATCCTTTCATAAACCTGAGGCAGTCATCAGACAGCCTTGGCCTGATTGTTTATAGGCTGTTACAAATTTCGGGACTGCCTTAGATAATCTCTTGGGTTCAGCAATACTGGTCACGCCCTTAAGCAGTCCCCAGGAAGTCCTGCTCCTCCTGGCCCACAAGGACATACTTTTATCATTTTAAAAACACCTACGCTGCCAGGTCCCTTCTGCCCCTGGCTCCTGTTCCCAGCAGCCTTTGCCTGGCGGGGACGCCACGACTGCTCCCACAGTTGAGCCTCCAGTTAAAATAGCAGATCGGGCCCCGATTATGCCATCCGAGCCTGATCTGCATATTTAATTAGGGCCCCGCCCTCAATTTTAACATCCTCGCCCCACACCCCCTGTTTGGTTTCTGCCCCTGATCACTGCTACCTCCCGATCACCCATACCCACCACCCGACTCGATCACCCACCCCCTCCCGACCCGATCAACCCCCCCGACACGATGACTCCCCCAACCCGATCAACCCACCGACCCGATCAACCCACTGACCCGATCAACCCACCGACAAGATCACCCCGCCGACCCGATCAACCCACCGACGCGATCTCCCCCCGACCCGATCTCCCCCCGACCCGATCACCCCCCCCGACCCGATCAACCCCCGACCCGATCACCCCCCCCGACCCGATCACCCCCCCGACCCGATCACCTCCCCGACCCGATCACTCCCCCGACCCGATCTCCCCCCGACCAGATCACCCCCCCGACCCGATCACCCCCCCCGACCCGATCACCACCCCAACCCGATCACTCCCCCGACCCGATCTCCCCCCGACCAGATCACCCCCCCCGACCCGATCACCCCCCCCGACCCGATCACCACCCCGACCCGATCACCCCCCCGACCCGATCACCTCCCCCGACCCGATCACCCCCCCGGACCCGATCACCCCCCCCCGACCCGATCACGCCCCCGACCCGATCACCCCCTCCCCCGACCCGATCACCCCCCCGACCCGATCAACCCCCCCCGACCCGATCACGCCCCCGACCCGATCACCCCCCCCGACCCATCTCCCCCCCGACCCGATCACTCCCCCCGACCCGATCACACCCCCGACCCGATCACCCCCCCCGACCCGATCACCCCCTGACCCGATCACCCCCCGACCCGATCACCCCCGACCCCGATCACCTCCCCCGACCCGATCTCCCCCCGACCCGATCACCCCCCCCGACCCGATCACCCACC
The DNA here is from genome assembly GCA_030390025.1 of Squalus acanthias. Lineage (NCBI taxonomy): Eukaryota > Metazoa > Chordata > Chondrichthyes > Squaliformes > Squalidae > Squalus > Squalus acanthias. The sequence goes on along the minus strand of CM059425.1, from coordinate 34,806,604 downwards.
CCCCGACCTGATCACCCTCCCCGACCCGATCTCCCCCCCGACCCGATCACCCCCCCGACCCGATCTCCCCCCGACCCGATCACCCCCCCCCCCCCGACCTGATCACCGCCCCCACCCGATCACTCCCCGACCCGATCACCCCCCGACCCGATCTCCCCCCCGACCCGATCTCCCCCCCCGACCCGATCACCCCCCCCCCGACCTGATCACCCTCCCCGACCCGATCTCCCCCCCGACCCGATCACCCCCCCGACCCGATCTCCCCCCGACCCGATCACCCCCCCCCCCGACCTGATCACCGCCCCCACCCGATCACCCCCCGACCCGATCACCCCCCGACCCGATCACCTCCCCCGACCCGATCACCTCCCCCGACCCGATCACCTCCCCCGACCCGATCACCCCCCCCCGACCCGATCACCCCCCGACCCGATCACCCCCCGACCCGATCACCCCCCGACCCGATCTCCCCCCCGACCCGATCACCCCCCCCGACCCGATCACCGCCCCCACCCGATCACCCCCCGACCCGATCACCCCCCGACCCGATCACCCCCTGACCCGATCACCCCCCGACCCGATCACCCCCCGACCCGATCACCCCCCGACACGATCACCGCCCCCACCCGATCACCCCCCGACCCGATCACCCCCGACCCGATCACCCCCCGACCCGATCTCCCCCCCGACCCGATCACACCCCCGACCCGATCACCACCCCCGACCCGATCACCACCCCGACCCGATCACCCCCCGACCCGATCACACCCCCGACCCGATCACCACCCCGACCCGATCACCCCCCCGACCCGATCACCCCCCTCAACCCACTGACCCGATCTCCCCCCAGACCCGATCACCCCCCGACCCGATCTCCCCCACCAACCCGATCACCCCCCCCCGACCTGATCACCGCCCCCACCCGATCACCCCCCGACCCGATCACCCCCCGACCCGATCACCCCCCGACCTGATCACACCCCCGACCCGATCACACCCCCGACCCGATCACCACCCCCTGACTCGATCGCAGCCACCCAATCTTCAATTACGTTTTGCCGGCAGCTCTGTACAGGTCGCCGGCTCAATGTAAATGAGGCCCGAGATCCAATATCAGGGGCGCTTCAAGGCTCCCCATTTAGGTGCAGGGATTGTAGCTGGTGTCTCCCCCACCCCGCCCCGCCTATCCTCACACTCAAAAACGGGCACGCCCAAACCTCCAGGCCAGAGTGTGGGAGTTACAATTAGATGTGAGAAAAACCTGCTGTGGTTTACTATTTGGATCAGTACGGCACGCTGTTTGGTGAAGGTGTCAGCGCGCGCAGCTCACATCGGCGACATTATGCAGAGCAGGCAGATCATGACTCTATCAGTGGGCAATGCTGATTTGACACCAGCGGTGCCATTTTGGAGCTCAACCCTCAAGCCAATGCCCTCTCTTAACCTCGCACAGCTGAACATGCATTCTGCAGCAGGAAAGACCTCCCACCAACGGTATTTAATGGGATCATCAACTACTTACAGGTTAGTTGCTGATTGATTTCTTCTGGCTGTTGCTACGATTCTACAAGTGTTTGGTGCTTTCCATAGATGTTTCAAGTTGCAAAAGTGTACAAGGAGTGGTGTGGCAGGTGCTGAAGGATATTTTGCTGACTTCAAGGCTTCGGTAGAAACCAGTTGCTCCCAGACATGGGTGCACGAGTAGGCCTTCCCCTTGGAATAGTGGAATAGAGCATGATGGAGAGAATGAGCAGAAGCCACGCCAAGCAGGACAAGCTGCTGGAAGAGGGAGGAGAAGGGCTCTCAGCAGGATGCCATATCCACCCAGGGTGTTCAGGGAGCAATTCTCCTACCTAAACCTCAGCGAGGAACAGTGTGTGAGACGTCTGTGCTTCAGTAAGGACGTCCTCACTGAAATCTGCCACCTGCTGCAGCCACAACTGCAACCTCAGCACAGGGTGAAGGCTGCATTGCCAGTGGCTGTGAAGGTGATCGTGGCCATAAACTTTTGTGTGTCTGGCTCCTTCCAGGCTGCTGCTGGAGATATTTACAACATCTCACAGTTTGCAGTGCACTGTTGCGTAAGGGAGGTCACAGAGGCTCTCTATTCGAAGGGAGCCGACTACATTTCATTCTCCCTTGCCAGAGACAAGCAGGCGGAGCGAGCACAAGGGTTTGCTAGGATTGCAGGCTTCCCCATGGTGCAGGGTGCCATTGACTGCACGCACATCACTTTGCAGGCGCTGCATGTCAACTCTGTCATGTACCGGAACCGAAAGGGATTCCACTCCCTCAACCTCCAGTTGGTGTTTGACCAAAGGCAGTGAATCATGTAGTCAATGCCCGGTATCCTGGCAGCAGTCATGATGCATTCATTCTGTGGCAGTCCGCTGTGCCAGCTGCATCTCAGCCACCACAGAAAACCAAAGGATGACTACTGGGCGACAAGAGCTATCCGCTGACGACATGGCTCATGACACTGGTGTACAACCCACGCACACATGCGCAGCATGGATACAATGAGAGTCATGCTGCCACACAAAACGTGATGGAGCAGACCATTGGCATTCTGAAACAACGATTCCACTGCCTGGAGCCTCTGGAGGAGCCCCGCAGTACTCGGCTGAGCAGGTCTCAAGATTCAGGGTGGTCTGCTGCATGTTCCAGGTTCCCCTCCAAGTCACACATCATCCTGACTTGGAAATATATCGCCGATCCTTCATCGTCGCTGGGTCAAAATCCTGGAGCTCCCTCCCTAACAGCACTGTGGGAGTACCTTCACCACACGGACTGCAGCGGTTCAAGAAGTCAGCCCACCACCACCTTCTCGAGGGCAATTAGGGATGGGCAATAAATGCTGGCCGAGCCAGCGATGCCCACATCCCATAAAAACGAATTTAAAAAAATTTAAAAATGCTGCACAACATCACCCTTGCCACCAGCTATCAGGCGAGCTGCTGAGGAGCAGAGGCATGAGGAGGAGGAGGAGGAGAAGGAGGAAAAGAAGGAGGAGGAAGAGGAGAAGGAGGAAAAGGAGGAGGAGGAAGAGGAAGAAAGGTGCCAACCTAGACAGCCTCTTTCTACCCGGGCTGTCCGTGAAGAACTAATTTGAGTGCGATATCAGTAACCGCAACCCCAATTCTCCATTCACCTACAGTCCCACACTCTTTACCTTCCCTCTGTCACTGACCAATACATTGTCCTCTTGGCCATAATGCAAAAATAAATGCGACCACAAAATAAACATTGCAAACAAAATTTATAAATGAAATCATGCACATTCCATACATAATTAAACTAATCACCCTTGTGCATTCCCTTAGTGCCTGTCTTCCATGTTCCTTTACCTGTCCTGCTGCTCCTACGCAGTGCTTCCCCAGTGGCTGCAGCATGGCTGGTGGAAGGCTGCTGACTTTCAGTGGAGGACACTGCAGATGGCCTTGGAGGATGAACAGGAGCAGCTCTGCGCCTAGAAGGCCCGGCTGCAGACTGCACCATCTTGGCATGGGCAGCGGCAGTCTGGGCTGGATGGCTGACAGGCAACAGCAAGGGCACTGGCGGAGTGGCAGGGGTGAGGGCACGAATGCTGTCATTCTGAGAGAGGACAGCAGGTTCGTGCTCCACAAAGCCACTGCCACTCCCCCGGGGCGGGGCCTCAGCAATCCTAGAAATCTATTGGGTGACAGATTGCTGGACTGCTGTGACACCCTGCGAACCCCTTTGAACACTGGTACCCACAGCCATGAGTGCGGGTTAATCGTGCAGCGCGATCCCCGAGCCCATTTTTGGGGACTATCCAATTTAGCTCACTACATGTCTTACAAAGTAAGCATTGTAATTTTTCAAGGTGATAGCATTATCATAAGCATATTGAAAAAGAAAGTGATTCATTTGAACAATGATAATGAAAAGGTTGCATAGCTAATACAGTAAGGGTTTGAATTAACGAAAGGATCTTCCTTTCCAACAGACCATGCGACCTGACCATCAAGAAAGTTGGTCATAAGCTCACTGTAATCAGCAATTGCTTTGAAAACCCTGCGTAATATTTGGAAAGCTTAGATATATCCATAATTGAGTGTATTAGAAATATATTTTGCATTACTCTTGAATGGATATAATGGCCAGTATTCCCAGATCATCACTAGACCAATCCTGGGTACTATACACGTTTCCTGCAATTATCCTGAATCTTTTGCTCTGAATGTGCATGCCTTAGAAATGCTGCAAAAAAAACTAAGGAAACCATGATGAGTGTCAACTCACTTCAGGGTGTAAAAAGGAAAAGTAGGGTCATTTCATAAATTCTGAGTCTGCCTTAGATATTCTCTTGGGTATAGCAGCGCTGGGCACTCCTGTAAGTGGTGCGAGCATCTTACATTCAGTGTACCCATTACCTAATTATACAATAGTGTAACAATAGGACCCTATTGTGATCAGAACTGGGGATTATGGGCTAGAAATTGGGCTCCTTTGCGCCTCCCATTAGTGCCTCCGGGGGGGCACTAACGGGGCGCAATGGGTTTGCGACCGGGCACGGCGATATCAACACCTCCCGCTAAATTCAGCAGGGGTTTTGCGGCGGTGGCAAGACGTTGCCCCGATCCCCTGCGCCCGGAGATCGTGACGTCATTGCCGTGCGCAGTGCCCCGGTTGAAAGATTCCCTCTCGCCCCCTGCTTGTGCGCCTGCCGTTAACAACAACAGGTAGAGGAGGCGGCTTCCAGTCGGATGTCCCCTGGAGGAGCGCTATTTAAAGGCGTCCACTTCCAGTGTAGTTTTCGTCGGCCAACAATGCTGCATTGTTAATTTCACATCGGCAAAGAGGCCTTTTGACCAATTTGCATGTTTTGCATTTCAACGTGTGTTCTGGCACATAAAGATTATTGAGTTTCATTGAGGGGAGATTTGAAAGTGCAATATTTGTATCCTTTCAAGAGGGCTGTACGGGCATTGGACCTCGCCCTCCAGCGTCAACTTCGGATGCAACTGAGGCACAGAGAAAAAGTGCAAAATGTGGCCAGAGGTCGGAGGGTCAACAGGGCTCTCAACAGGAGGCCTTACCCACCCAGGGTATTCCAGCAGCAGTTCTCCTACATGAATTTCACTGAGGACCAGTGTGTTAGAAGGCTCCACTTCAGCAAGGACGTAGTCACAGAGCTCTGCCACCTCCTGTAGCCAGACCTCAAGCCTGAGATCAGGACCACCACGGCTCTCTCAGTGGCAGTCAAGGTCACCGTCGCCCTCAATTTCTATGCCAGCGGATCATTCCAGTGTGCGACAGGCGACATCTCCAACATCTCCCAGTTTGCCGTCCATTGCTCCATCTGCCAGGTCACAGATGCTCTGTACAGAGGAGAAGGGACTACATTTCCTTCCCCATGACCAGAGAGAAGCAGCGCGAGCATGCATGTGGCTTTGTCAGGATAGCAGACTTCCCCATGGTGCAGAGCACCATTGACTGCACCCACGTCTCTTTGCAGGCACCTCATAACAATCCTGAGGTATTCCGTAACCGCAAAGGCTACCACTCACTTAATGTGCAGTTGGTGTGCGACCACACACGGCGAATCCTCACTGTCAATGCCCACTATCCTGGCAACAACGACGATGCCTTCATCCTGCGCCAGACCGGTGTGCCAGATCTGTTCCAGCCACCACATAAAGCTTGCGGCTGGCTGCTGGGAGACGAGGGCTATCCGCTCTCCTCCTGGCTCATGACTCCCCTCCGCAACCCCAACACTCGTGCCCAGCACTCATATAATGAGAGCCATGCTGCCACCAGGAACATCATTGAGCAGACCATCGGAATGCTCAAGCAACGGTTAAGCTGCCTTGACCTGCTCGGGAGGAGCCCTCCAGTACTCAGCTGAGTGGGTGTCACTTTTCGTCGTCGTCTGCTGCATGCTGCACAACTTGGCCATCATGAGAGCACAGCCATTGCCTCCAGGCAGAGCCGCACCACCTCAGGAGGAGGAAGAGGGAGACGTGGAGGAGGAGGAGGACGAGGAGGAAGAGGAGGAAGAGGAGGAGCAGGAGGACGAACAGCAGCGACGGAGGAGGCAGCCACTAAATCGGCATTCTGCAAGCTCGGTCCGTGACTGCCTCATCAGACTTCGAGTCCTCTTTCCGGTTGCTGAGCACGTTGCCATCATTCCATCACTTTGTGATTCCATACCACACCCCAGAACTGAAATGAGACACAGCACCAAATCTGCAACATTCCAGTAATAAATTTATCAAAAAATATTAACCACATACTGTATATACAACAACAATATTGAATAATCACCCTTGTGCAAACCCTTGCCTCCCCTCTTTACAGTCCCCTTTCCTAATCTAGTGCTCCTACATAGTGCCTCCCCAGTGGCTGCAGCAAGGCTGGTGGAAGGCTGCTGAGTTTCTGCCAGAGACTACAGATGGCCTTGCAGGACGCCCTCAACCAGCTCTGCGCCTGGAAGGCCTGGCTGTACATTGCAACACCTCAGGCTGGGCAGCGGCAGTCTGGGCTGGCTGGATGACAGGCAGCGACAAGTGCAATGGCAGAGTGCCAGTGGTGGGAGCAGGAATGCTGTCATCCTGAGAGAGGACAGCAGGTTCCTGCTCCACTGACCCACTCCCACTCCCCCAGAGCATCACCTCAGCATCCCTACCAATCTGCTGGAACACAGATTGCTGGCCTGCTGAAACACCGTGAGATCCCCAGTGGACTGTGGTGGACCCACCGACAATGGCAGCAGTCAGAGCTCTTGTGGCATCAAGCTGAGACTGGCTGAGAGCAGTCTGAGGCTCGATGCCACCAACCATTGACTGCATTACAGCACTAAGACATTGTGTCGTTTCCGCCTGTGCCGCAATGGAAGCCACATCGCCCATGAGGTCTGGATCCGCACAGTCTCTCTGGGAGTCCACCATCCTCTGCAGAGTGGAAATGATGGGCTCCATGATGTGCGCAGAGCTCTGTGCAATGTTGGAGGTGGACTCCTCCACTCTCCTTACCATTGCCGAGAGGCTCTCGGGCACCCTTGCCATTGCACCTATCATCTCGGAGTGCATGGCCATCACCCTTCTTATGAACGCCTCCCCATCGCGGTCCTCATCTGAGCCCTATGCAGCAGAACTTGCGCGTGAACTCGCCCACCGGCCACTTGCTCCTGAGCTACCCTTCTAGCGGTCCCTTTAAAGACTGCTCGGGGCCTGGAAATATTCGTTGCAGCTTGTACAGCACAAGCTCCGACTAGAGCAAATGAATTTAACCATCCTGCTCTGAAATGGTCAGAAATGGTCACAGGAGCCTCATTGCAATATTGAAATCAGTTCTGTGCTCATTTCAGGCAGCCCTCAGGGCAGCCTAAAAAAAGGCTATTTTAGGCCCATAAATTGTGGACTACGATGTTGGCTTTAGGCCCCATGTATCTGGGATAATTCAATTGACTCAGTCGGGCTGAAATTCCTTGGGAAGCAAGCCTTGTGGTCACACCGGGTCTGCACTCGCCCGTGTCTTCTAGCACCGACCCCACCGGTGTTTGCGAGGAGCCAGCACCTGTCATTGGGCCTTCCTGGCACTCCCCCCAACCCCGGCCACACTTCCCTCAGCCCTTTGAGCAAGGGAGCTGATCTTGAAAAAATACCTGCAGGGTTCTTCGGGGGTCTGAGACCCTTCCCTGGCCTCACCTCACTGGGCATACAATTCTCCACTGATGCGCTGGCTCCTGACTGAGCCAAAGGAGCAGGAACGGCCGGTGTAGCGAGTCCCTGCCCCTGACTCCGCCCCCTTGCCATCATTTGCTTTGAAGAGCTGAGGGCAAAAAGAAGGAAATTTCAGGAAAAAGCAGAGGCCCACTGCTGTTTTCCAGGGGTTCTGCCGGTCTCCTGCTGGAGTTACAAGGAATTCTAGCCTCATTGTCTACATTTGAAGTAGATGGTCAACATTCCACATCTGGCTCATCTGGCTTTATTACACATTTTCAATGCCTTTAATCTGTGACTTATTTTTTACTAACCTGTACGAATTCTCTTCGTATTAAAATGTAACACTTACACACAACTCATTCCCAAATGCTTTCCGTAAAGATAAAAATGGTAAAATAAATTCTTGAAACATGTAGACAGTTTTACCGTGACCTCAGTGTACATTTCTTATTAAAGTTAAGCCAGCATATTGCGCACATGTCGCCCTACTGAACGACAGAATAAATCCTATCTGTTTTTTCTCCGTGTCAGATGAAATCTTTTTCAGGAAGGAATGAATTCATCCCTTGGGTAAAAGAAGATTAAATCTCCACTGATGCAGATGTAGAGAAGCTGGAGAGTGTCCTCAGTTAACTGGGAGGCTCATTTCTTGTAATTGTGTTCCTTTTGTATTATGATAAATCATTCAATATAAACCAATCCTGATTGAAGGTAAAATATTTCATCCTTCGAATTGCAGAACTGAAATGACTAGGAATTTAGAACTTTGCTTAATGACATGTGTTCGTGCATAGTTGAAGTTACGGCTTCTGTGATGAAAGCAGAGTTTTGTCCTTTATCAAATAGGAAACATTTCTGTCCTTTCCTATTTTAAAATAGGTAGGATTAAGTTAGAAGCTGTCTTTCTGCACCAAATTCCAAAATGGAGGCTTTCGACAGGAAAATGGGTAAGATCTGGAAAATAGAGGGCCGAAATTCCTCCTGGCTCCTACGCTGGCGCCATCAGCAACAACAACTTGCATTTATATAGCGCCTTTAACGTAGTAAAACGTCCCAAGGTGTTTCACAGGAGCATTATCAGGTAAAAATTGAGAGGAGAGCAGGACTTCCGCCTTGCCCTGTGTCTGCGTCCTGATCCGGGACCATTCCAAATTTGGTGGGCTCCTGGTGGGATTTCTGCTCGCATTAGAGAGCCCACCTCAGGGGAAGGAGGGAAGCCAATCACTGCTGCAGGCCTTGGGAGCCTGTAGAAGCGCAGTCTCCCTGATTGTCTCCATGGCAGCAGTTAAAAAATATATACATTTTATTTTCAATTTTAAAAAATGGGAGTGTAATCAATTTCTTGGGAGGGGAGAAATTGGAATTAAAATTTTAAATCCTCCCCGGTCAGATCAATGCGTACACCTTAAATACATTGACATGTAACAAATAATAAAAATGCCACATGATGTATTTCCACCATTTGCACATCATTTCATTGTGCCCTGGCCCTCTGCCCATATTTGGGCAAATGTATTCGACACTCAACATCACTTCTGGTGGGAAATTCCAGAAAGTCCTGAGGGTGGGCAGGAGCCAACAGTTCAGTCCCCCGCCTGGCCTTTGGTCTGGACTGCAGTTAAACCGGGCAGCCAGCACCACTCCAAAATAATCTGCTACATTCAGGCCGTATAGAATGCTGGAGACATCAGAGGTGGAACTGCCATTAAATCTGGCAGATTGCGTCACCCTGCCAATTCTGCCTCGTTCTGCGATGACAGGGTTGGACACATGAACTGCCTACCTCCATCCACCCAGGAAACACTGGGACAGGCAAAACAGGATAATTACTCAACATAAATGTGTCCTGGTACATTTCTGTCCCTACTAGTGCACACACACTCCAATAACTGTGGCATTAACCCCGAGGGATGTAGGGCCTGTATAAGGGTGCAAGGGGGAGAAATTCAGTATCGCCCCATTTGGGGCGCAATTATCGGCCGGGCGCAAAGATTAGCGCCTGGCACTAATTATCGCCACCGACTGCAAACTTGACTTTTATCGCCCCTGGAGGTGATTGGAGCGCTAAATCAGGTGCTTCACACCTTTCTTAAGGCGCAAAGGCCGAGGAGCGAGGCGCTACCTCAGAGCGCTGGCGAAGCTCATGTAATGTCAGTCAGCAATGGAACACACACACAATGGCATGGGCCAGGTCTTAAAGGGGATGGTTAATCTCACTTTTCATCCACATCCTGCTAATTGCAGCCTTGAATCTCGGCCTGGAGAGACCTGCACATCAAATCTGCTGGAAAGAACAATGGAGAGTACCAGGCAAAGAGCTCAGAGTGCAGCCCCCACACTCTCTTCTAAATCGATACAAGGAATGGCAAATCAAAATGAATCTGCAAAGTGCTGCTCAGTACCCAAAACTCCTTCACACAACGTTGAAACTCTCCAGAAGTCTCTCTCTCTCTCTCAGAATGCGTAGTTCAAAAATGGCACCAACAATAAAAGGCAGGAAGCGGTCACCTTTAAATAGCACTCCCCCTTTCCCTTCATGACTGCAGAACGCTCCACTCAAACTGTCGTTGCTAGCGTCAGGCGGTAAGGCAGGGGGCGCCACTCAATATCCGCTCCGGGGCAATATTGGGGCGTTGCGCACTCGACTGACGTCACGATCTGCCGGCGCAGGAGATCGTGGCGGTAGTGTTTAGCGCCACCGCAAAATGTCTAGTTAATTTCGCAAGCGCCGCAAACTTCGCCGTGCCTGGGCGCTAGATGCTTTGCGCCCCATTAGCGCCCTCTTAACCAACTGAATTTTTCCCCCCAAGACTCTAGGAGAGATCTTAACTCCCTCCACCCAGCAGAAATGGGTGGTAACGGAGCTTAAAATCGAGTTGGTCGACTTATCGGCCCATTCCCGCTCTGCCATCATTTTTCCCAGAGCCTTCTACTGGGCGTCCCAGGCACTCGCCTGATTCAGGCGGGATCCACATTAATCAATCTAAATCGGGGTCCTATGGGGTACATAGGAGCCCGATGCAATTTTAACGGCTGTTTAGGAGGAGCGTGCCCTGGGGACTCTCCATTCAATAAAACTGGGCGGTGAAGAGGAAGAGGCCCCCCAAAGGTAAGTCTAAAATAATTTTCATAGGTCTCAGAGTGTTTCAAAATAGTGCCATGGGATCCTTTATGTCAATCTGAGAGGTCAGACATGTTTGAACATATTCATATTTATGTGAGTCACTGCTGTTCTGGTTGTATAAGGAGCAACAAATAAGTGGATACACTGAATTATTGATCAGGTTTGATAACTACTGTTATATTAATATTTAAATATCATGAAGCCTTATGAGATGGCCTCAGTTGACTATCTCTTCTGAAAAACAGCACCTCAACTCTGGAGTGGGGCTTGAACCTGTAACTTTCTGACTCAGAAGTGAGAGTGCTACCACTGAGCTAAGGCTGACACCTTACAACGTCCATGCACAATAATGCCTTGTATTTTTATACTTTGTGCACACAGCCATTCCTCTTGTTTTACAGGTAATTTTTCCTCTTCCCTTTATGTGAGTCTCACTGCACCATGCCCCATCCCGATTTGAAAAGGCAGGTGGATCACCTGCTTTCAGGCTTTTACAAAAGCCTCTTTGAAATTGGCTGCTAAAAGGTGTGATTCCGGGAAAGCATTCTGTCCTCTTAGCCCTCCACCCCTATAGAAAGTACTGGTAATTTTGTCCACTGTCATTCATGAAAATTACATTTTTATTATGCATTTGCTTTGCGAAAGCTATTATGGGGCCAATTTTTGCCAGCTCCTTTAGGCGCTAAAGACCCTCCGAGATGTCCAAGATGGGTCCTGGAGCTGAAACACTGGTTTAGCCCGCATTTAGCGCAAGACGCCATCTTGGTAAAGGAGGATTGTTAAGGGGCTGACTGCCACTTAAATTGACTGCTAGTGCACATTAACGAGGCTGCACGTCATTTTGGTGGATAGCGCTTGAACTAAAGCCCCCTTTTCTAACAGCAACCAACTGAATATGAGTAAACAAGTCATTGCTGAGGATTTCGAGCGCTACATAAAGGCATACTCACATTTTACTGTTCACTTGCTGCTGAAGGTTTGTAGAGGACTTTTGAAACACATCGGGAGACTTTCTGAGACTCTTTGTCAAGACTTCATGAACACTTTATCAATATTTATTCCGAAAATTCTCTGGGGACTTCACCTAAAAAAAGTGCTGTGCTACTCTTACCTTATTGGATGCCTTATAGGAGTTACCAGGGGATAGGGAGTGCTTGGTCATGGGGATCCTGCTAGGGGGCCCCCCTTGGTCTGCAGGAGGAATGGGAGGAGGAGATGAGGCCAGGCAGAGCAGCACCAGCTGCTGCAGGAGAGAGGGACAGGAGGGTGAGGTGGACTCTTCCTCCCCTGTGGGTACATAAGAACATAAGATAAGGAATAGGAGCAGGAGTAGGCCATTCAGCCCTTCGAGCCTGCTCCGCCATTCAATGAGATCATGGCTGATCTTCTGCCTCAATTCCATTCACCAGCCCTATCGCCATAGCCCTTGATGCCCTTACTAGTCAGAAATCTATCGACTTCTGTTTTGAATATACCCAATGACTGAGCCTCCACAGCCCATCCCTCCTCCTCTGGACCTCCTCCACCAGGACCTCCAGTGCTGGGTTCGAGAAACTACGTCCTCTGCTCGGTCCCTGAGCCATCCTGAAACCTGCCATTGTGTGTCGGCCAGTGCACTCCACACCTTCAGTGGAAGTGGGTGCCTGAAGCCCACATATACTGCCCCGTGAAAATTGTACCTAAACCTGCAGGTGTCTGTTTTAGTGCCTCCAGGCAAGTTCAAAGTATGGTAATCAGCAATTAGGCCCAAAATTGCATGCTAAAACCAGACTTTTAAACAGGCCTGTCTTATTAGCACAGCACCCATTAAGAGCCTGTATTCACCCTTTCACCAAAATAACCCTCGTAATGTCCAGTTTACCCAGCTGTCTAGACAAACCATTCTCACTGTAAGTGGAATACACTATAATTGGAAGATTATGAAATTATTTTATCTTTATCCACAATATCATTAGTAGCATTTTGCCACCAGATGAGGATCTGCACTGCTTCCTATTGCTGGCTTAAACTAAATAGAAAATTAAACATATCAATCCACGTAGGAGGGTTTTTTAATCATTGGGATATTTAATATAATAGATGTCTACTAGTGATTAATCCATGTTTTTCTATTAGGCCACCCTACAGGAAAAAATAAGCAGCTTAAAACATGGCGCAGTAAGATTTTCTTTGCTTGAATAAATATACTACACCAAAGGTTATTGAGCTGATTGATCAAAATACATACCTGGGCACATTTTTAAAGATTCAGAATAGCTGTCATTTAGCAGACAGTAACTGTACCTACCCTATTCACAAACAAAATGGTCAAACCAGTCAAATCAGGTCAGGCCATTATAAGAGGATTGCACTGTACAGAAAGTTTGATAGATTTTAATGGCCCGATATTTACGGGGGGGAGATCGCGGGGGGGGGGGAGATCGCGGGGGGGGGGAGATCGCGGGGGGGGGGAGATCGCGGGGGGGGGAGATGGTGATGGGGAGATCGCGAGGGGGGGAGATGGTGATGGGGAGATCGCGGGGGGGGGGGAGATCGCGGGGGGGGGGAGATCGCGGGGGGGGGGAGATGGTGATGGGGGAGATCGCGGGGGGGGGAGATGGTGATGGGGGAGATCGCGAGGGGGGGGAGATCACGCGGGGGGGGAGATCGCGGGGGGGGGGGAGATGGGGAGATGGTGATGGGGAGATCGCGGGGGGGGAAATCGCGGGGGGGGGAGATCGCGGGGGGGGAGATCGCGGGGGGGGGAGATGGTGGTCAGGGGAATGTCCGATCACGGGGGAGGGGGAACAGACAGACCGCGGAGTGTTTACAGGTAAGCTTGTTGGGCCTGGAGGTAACACTCCTGATCCTCCTGGTCCACAAGCAGTGCTGTAAATGCACTTAGCTTATGGATCCCGCCCTTCTTGCATCCTTTTAGCTGTCGGGTTTCCCGAAGCGAGGGAAACTTGGCCAACATGAGTTAAAAGTAAAAGGTTTGTTAAAATGGAAGTGCGCAGCCTTCTTTAAATGTTTTACCGACTGATCCGCCTCCTAAGAGCGGATTGGTCGCCTGCATCCCGTCCCGCCTCTGTTAAAACCGGAAGTGGACTGGTTCAAGGTGGCTTGGAGTCGGGTTTGAAAATGTTTTAATTTTCACTTGTCATCGACCCAAACCTACCTGTTTCTGTTGTTATAATTACCCTCAACATGTTGTTGCAGCTTATTTATGCTGAGGATCACCCAGAAAGGCTATTGTTTAATTGCTTCTTATGGAGAAGTAACTGACAGTTCTCCAACATCCTGTGACGATTTGGCTTGAATCACTCCAAGGTCTAGATGCTCCATAAAAGGGCTACATTGTACTCAGTCACCTTAGTAGTTTACTGCAAGGACTCAACAACCCCCATGTAAGTGGAAACTCTGCTTCAATATTTTTTCACCAGAAGAAATGACGAATACTGCAAAGTGTTGAAGCACAATTTTCCGAGACAGTCTTTTGTTAATGAATCTGGCGTTGAGCCAAGATCTGCAGTGCGGATGGCAGCAAGGTTTCAAGGACTAGAAAAGAAGAAGAGCTAAATCAAGAAGCTACGATGAAGGGATTCCAAACTTGAATTGTAAATGCCTGTATATTGTAGGAGTAAGGGAGGACTGAGGGAGGTAGGAATTCCACATTTTCTTGTCGTGCTAGTCTGCACCCTGTAAGGGAATATGGGCCTAGAAATTCCAGAGCGCTGGAAACCCAGCGCGGGCTGCAGTTAACGACCGGCAAAATTAATAGCGCTGGCAGCAGCTGTATATTTTTGCTGCTTGCTAATTAACAATAGCGCAGCACTAAACTCATTGTGCAAGGCCGGTTTTTGGGTGGTAGTCTCAGCAGGAGGCCCAATGTAGCGTGGCCGTAGTGTCACTGCAGCTAGAGCAGCCTTCTCTTAAAGCAAGGTTGTCATTTTAGAAAGCAGTGCGGGCCCTTAAAGGGGAGCTGCCTTCTAAAATGAAAAAATATAAAAAACATTTAAAAATAGGCAGTTTTTAGCCCTTACAGCTCAACTGCCTTCTGAAAAAAATAAACATTAAAAAGAAATCCCAAATGGGAGTCTTCAGCTCTTAAAGCTGAATTGCCTTCCGCATCTAAAAAAAATGGGAAAAGTGCTTCAGCACTAACACAAATGGCTCAGCAAGCCAGGGAAGGGGCACCCAGGGTCTCGCACACAGCACTCCAGCTTTGTGCAGGGGGTCAACACTGCAAGATAGGTCCTCTACCCACAGGGACCAGGAGGCCCTCCAGAAAGAATGATGTGGGACCACATCACCGAAGCAGTCACTGCCAGCAGTGTTACCCCCAGGACCTGGCTCCAGTGCCCAAAGAAGCTTCATGACCTCAGACCAGTGGTCAAGGTCAGTTAATGCATCTTCAAAAGTCATCTCCTACCAACTGCATCACTAGCCTTGCACACTGCTCAGTGCACGACCACCAACCGCCCCCCCCCCCCCCCCCCACCCCCCCGTCACTCACCTATCAACAATCTCTACCGAACACGAGGCTCACCTCCCATTCCTAGCCTCACCACACCCCCTTGGAGGAGACGGTGCAGGCCATTCTTGGCAGGGGCATGGCTGAGCCCTTGGTCAGTGGCGGGGCTGAAAGGATACAAGATGCTGGTATCCTCATACGTTATCCTCCTTCTCTCATGCACCTCTTGCTTTCCCTCCCTCCCCTCACCACAACTCCACCCTTATGCCTTCCTCATTTCACACACCCAAGAAATGCAGCCTGCCCAGCCAGTGGGTGACCAAGAAGAGGGAGAGGAGAGTGAAGAAGAAGAAGAAGAAGAAGAAGAAGAAGAAGAAGAAAAAACACTGTCGCCCGATTTTACACTCCCAGCCACCAGATCCTCAAGGTCAACTAGCAAGGCCATTTGCAGTGTCCCCCACTGAAAGTCAGCAGCCTTCCACCAGCCATGCTGCAACCACTGGGGTAGCACTGTGTGACATCAGTAGGATAGGCAAAGGCACACACAAGACAGTCACTAAGGGAATGCATAAGCATGATGAGTTGATTTTTGATGTCATATTGGATGGATAGATGTATAAAGTTGGATTGGAAAGTTTACTTTATGGTGGCTGTGATGGTCAGTGACAGAGGGAAGGTAGGGTATGGGACAAATGTTGAAAGGGGAATTGTGGTTGTGGTCACTGGTACCACAGGCGGATGATTCCATCCTGGAGATCTGGGGCAGAAAGGGGCTGTCTGGGTTGCATCCTTCCTTCTGCTTCCTCCTCTTCTGCTTCTTCCTCTTCCCTCTGTGAGCGGATGCTATAAATCTGAAATAAAAGCAGAAAATGCTGGAAATACTCAACAGGTCAGGCAGCATCTCGATCTGAGATGTTAACTCTATTTCTCTCTCCACAGATGCTGCCTGGCCTGCTGAGAATTTCCAGCATTTCTGTCTTCTCAGAGGCCTTCATTTACCATCTGAAACCTTGCAAATATCCAGCAGCACTCCCTGCACTCTTTAAAAACTTTTAATATCTGTTGCACCAATGCACTACTTTCATAAAATATAAAGAATCCAGTCCAAAAGCTTAAATGCAAACCTACCTGAAAGATGTGTGTGTCCCTTTAAGAAGTACTGACAGCGTCTCTCTTGGTTTGCTGCACATTCGCTTTCCAGCGCTAAACTCAGCGCAAAGGTTCAAGTTCGCAGAGCTCTCACGCTCTCCAGATTTGCATGTCCAGGGCCAGCGCTGCTAATAGCAGCGCTATGGCCCTCACCAAAATGGCAGCCACCGGGTCCCGTGCCAGAGACAGGCGTTAGAGCGGCGGCCACCATTTTTAGTCAGGAATCCAGCGCTAACGGGTGGCAGTAAGTAACGCAATTTCTCAGCCAAAGTTGTTCAAATTGAAACAAAACTCAGATCAGTTGTCCATGCAAATAAATTGTGCATATTCTATATTTATTTATCAATTCAGTGTGTGAATAGCAACTTAAATGGCTTGCAATACAATTTTAAAGATTTTAACTCACCTAAATATGAGCTTAGGTATCAGTCTTGGCTCAGTGGTAGCCCTCTCACCTTTGAGTCAGAAGATTGTGGGTTCAAGACCCACTCCAGAGACTTGAGCACATAATCTAGGCTGACACTTCAGTGCAGTACTGAGGGAGTGCTGCACTGTTGGAGGTGCATTCTTTCTGATGAGACATTAAAGCGAGGTCCTGTGTGTCCTTTCAGATGGGTGTAAAAGATTCCACGGCACAATTTGAAGAAGTGTAGGGGAGTTCTCCCAGAGTTATGACTGCTATTTATGCCTCAACCGACTCCTCATTTATTTCAGAGATGTATGTCTGAGCTTGCTGTGCACAAATTGGCTGCCGCGTTTCCTACATTACAGCAGTGACTACACTTCAAAAGTAGTTAATTGGCTGTAAAGCATTTTGGGACGTCATGAAGTTGTGAAAGATGCCATAAAAATTCAAGTCTTTCTTTCTAACTATAAGGAAAGCAATAATAAGTGTTGAATTATTTTGCTAATGTTCAGGTGAGTGAATAAAATAAGAATATAAGAAATAGGAGCAGGAATAGGCCACTTGGCCCCTCGAGCCTGCTCCGCCATTCAATAAGATCATGGCTGATCTTGGGCTCAAAGCCATTTCCCAGCCCGCTCCCCGTAACCCTTCACTCCCTTATCTTGCAAAAATTTGTCTATCTCCACTTTAAATGTATTTAATGACACAGCCTCCACAGCTCTCTGGGGCAGAGAATTCCATAAATTTACGACCCTCTGAGAGAAGAAGTTCCTCCTCATCTCAGTTCTAAAAGAGCGACCCTATATTCTGAGACTGTGCCCCCGAGTTCTAGATTTCCCATGAGGGGAAGCATCCTCTCTGGATCTACCCTGTCGAGCCCCCTCAGTATTTTATATGTTTCAATAAGATCACCTCTCATTCTTCTAATTTCCAATGAGTATAGGCCCAGCCTGCTCAACCTTTCCTCATAAGTCAAACCCCTCATCTCTGGAATTAACCTCGTGAATCATCTCTGAACTGCCTCCAATGCAAGTATATCCTTCCTTAAATAAGGAGACCAAAACTGTACGCAGTACTCAAGGTGTGGTCTCACCAATACCTTGTACAGTTGTAGCAGGACTTCCCTGCTTTTATACTCCAACCCCCTTGAAATAAAGGCAAACATTCCATTTGCCTTTTTAATTACTTGCTGTACCTGCATGCTAACTTTTTGTGTTTCATGCACAAGGACCCCAGGTCCCTCTGAACTGTAGTATTTTCTAATCTCTCTCCATTTAAATAATAGTTTGCTTTTTTATTTTTCCTGCCAAAGTGGGTAACCTCGCACTTTTCCACATTATACTCTATCTGCCAAATGTTTGCCCACTCACCTAGCCTGTCTATATCCCTTTGTAGATTCTTTGAGTCCTCTGCACATCTTACTTTCCCACCTATCTTTGTATCATCCGCAAACTTGGCTACAGTACACTTGATCCCTTCATCCAAGTCATTAATGTAGATTGTAAATAGTTGGGGACCCAGCACCGATCCTTGTGGCACCCCACTACTTACCGTTTGCCAACCGGAAAATGACTCATTTATCCCGACTCTCTGCTTTCTGTTAGTTAGCCAATTCTCTATCCATGCTAATATATTACCCCCAACTCCATGAGCTCTTATCTTATGCAGTAAACTTTTATGTGGCACCTTATCGAATGCCTTCTGGAAATCCAAATACACCACATCCACTGGTTCACCCTTGTCCACCCTGCTTGTTACATCCTCAAAGAACTCCAGCAAATTTGTTAAACATGATTTCACTTTCCTAAAACCATGCTGACTCTGTTTGACTGCAGTATGTTTTTCTAAATGCCCTGCTATTGCTTCCTTAATGAAGGACTCCAGCATTTTCCCAACGACAGATGTTAGGCTAACTGGTCTATAGTTTCCTGCTTTCTGTCTCCCTCCTTTCTTAAATAGGAGTGTTACATTAGCGGTTTTCCAATCCGCTGGGACCTCTCCAGAGTCCAGGGAATTTTGGTATATTGTAACCAATGCATCCACTATCTCTGCAGCCATTTCTTTTAAGGCCCTGGGATGTAGACCATCTGGTCCAGGGGACTTGTCGTCTTTTAGTCCCATTATTTTACCGAGTACTATTTCCTAAGTGATAGTGATTGTCTTTAGTTCCCCACTCCCTGTGGCCCCTTGATTATCCATTATTGGGATGTTGTTAGTATCTTCTACAGTGAAGACAGATGCAAAATATTTGTTCAGAGTCTCTGCCATTTCCCCGTTCCCCATTATTAATTCCCCAGTCTCATCCTCTAAGGGACCAACATTTACTTTAGCTACCCTCTTCCTTTTTATATACCTGTAGAAGCTCTTACTATCTGTTTTAATGTTTCTTGCCAGCTGACTCTCATAATTCATCTTCTCTCTCTATTATTTTTTTAGTCATCCTTTGCTGGTTTTTAAAAATTTCCCAATCCTCTGGTCTCCCACCAATCTTGGCAACATTGTATGCCTTCGTTTTCAATTTGATACCATCCTTTACTTCCTTAGTTAGCCACGGATGATGCTCCCTTCTCTAAAAATCTTTCTTTCTCACTGGAATATATTTTTGTTGAGAGTTATGAAATATCTCCTTAAATGTCCGCCACTGCATTTCAACTTCCTTACCCTTTAATTTGTTTTTCCAGTCCACTTTAGCCAATTCTGCCCTCATGCCATTATAATTGCCTTTGTTTAAGATCAGGACACTGGTTTGGGACACAACTTTCTCAGCCTCCAACTGAATTTGAAATTCAACCATGCTATGATCACTCTTTTCTAGAGGATCCTTTACTATGAGATCATTTATTAATTCTGTCTCATTACATAGTACCAGATCCAAGGTAGCCTGCTCTCCCTGGTTGATTCCATTACATACTGTTCTAGGAAAACATCCCGGATGCACTCTATGAACTCCTCCTCCAGGCTACCATGGCAAATTTGATTTGTCCAGTCAATATGGAGATTAAAATCACCCATGATTATTACCGTACCTTTTTTACAGGCCTCCATTATTTGTTGATTTATACTCTGTCCAACAGCATTGCTACTGTTCGGGGGCCTGTAGACTACGCCCACAAGAGACTTTTTCCCCTTATTATTTTTTATCTCCACCCAAACCGATTCTACATCTTGATCTTCTGAGCCAATATCACTTCTCACCACTACACTGATCCCATCTTTTACCAACAAAGCCACCCCACCTCCCTTTCCTTTCTTTCTATCCTTCCGAATTATCATATACCCTGGAATATTTAGTTCCCAGCCCTGGTCGGCTTGCAACCACGTCTATGTAATGACGATCAGATCATACCCATTTGTATCTATTTGTGCTGTCAACTCATTTATCTTGTTACGAATGCTGCGTGCATTCAGATATAAAGCTTTTAACTTTGTCTTTTTACCATTTTTCCTTGTTTTGGCCTTTTTTTCTGTTACACTCTTATTTTTAAACATTCTGGGGGGAAAATTCAGTTGGTTGCGCCTCCCGTTAGCGCCTTAAGAGGGCGCTAATAGGGCGCAAAGCCGCTAGCGCCCGGGCGCAGCGATGTTTGCGCCGCTCGGGAACTTAACTAGACATTGTGCGGCGGCGCTAAACTTTACCGCCGCGACCACCTGCGCGCGCAGATTGTGACGTCATTCCATGGTGCAACGCCCTTGTGGCGCCCCGGAGCAGAAATTGAGTGGCGCCCCCTACCTTACCGCCTGGCGCATCCAACGACCGGAAGACTGGAACGCTATCAATCGCTGTGGGGCTGGGGGGGGCGCTATTTAAAGGGGGCCTCTTCCTGTCTTTTTCTGTGGTTGACATTTTTGCACCACTCGTTCTGAGAGAGAGAGAGAGATTCGGAGAGAGAGAATAAGAGACTTCTGCATTGAGTCAACGCTTTGTGAGGTAGTTTTGCCTACTGATCCTAACTTCGCTGGTACTTTGGTTGCTGTCCTTCATAACTTTGCTTGCAAAGAGACTATGGGGGCTGCACTGAATGGGGGCGTCATCCTGCTCCAGCTGAATCGGAGGACACAGAGACGCAGAGAGAGAGTGGCAATGATGGCCAGACGGAGGAGGGCCAACAGGCGTCTGTACAGGAGAGCTTACCCTCCCAGGGTATATCGTGAACAGCTCTCCTACATTCATATGTCTGAGGAGCTGTGTTTGCGAAGGCTGCGATTCAGCAAGGAGGTGGTCACTGAGCTCTGCCATCTGCTGCAGCCAGATCTGCAGCCTCAACTGAGGTCCAGGACGTCTCTGTCGGTGGCAGTGAAGGTCACAGTGGCTCTCAACTTCTATGCTACTGGCTCATTTCAAGCTGCTGCTGGGGACCTCGCCAATATCTCCCAGTTCGCGGTGCATTGCTGCATCTGGCAGGTCACAAATGCCCTCTTTAAAAGGAGACGAGAGTTCATCTCTTTCCCCATGACCCTAGACAAGCAGCGTGACCACGCTCTGGGCTTTGCGAGGATAGCGGGTTTCCCCATGGTGCAGGGCGCCATTGACTGCATGCATGTGGCTTTGCGTGCTCCACATGAGAATGCCGAGGAATTCCGGAACAGAAAGGGGTTCCATTCCTTGAATGTTCAGTTGGTCTGTGACCACAGACAGCTGATACTCGCTGTCAATGCCCACTATCCTGGCAGCTGCCACGATGCTTTCATCCTGCGCCAGACTACTGTGGCAGAACTTTTCGAGGCACCGCATCAGCCAGTTGGTCGGCTTCTCGGGGACAAGGGGTATCCATTGAGCACCTGGCTGATGACACCGCTCCGTACGCCCAACACCCCTGCTGAGCTGCGGTACAACGAGAGCCATCAAGCTACCAGGAACATCATTGAGCGCACAATCGGCGTGCTGAAGCAACGGTTCCGCTGTCTCGACCATTCTGGAGGAGCCCTGCAGTACTCGCCTGAGCGAGTATCCAACTTCGTAGTTGTGTGCTGCATGTTGCATAACATGGCAATCGTCAGGACCCAGCCAATGCCACCAGGCCTTGGAGCACCACCAGAGGAGGAGGAGGAAGAGGAGGAAGAGGACGAGGAGGATGATCATCAGCAGCACCAAGGCGGGAGGGCGGCCCACAATGGTGAAACTGCAAGGGCCGTCCGTCAACGGCTGATAGCAAGCCGCTTCTAGGGCCCCTGCTGTGGAAATGGCTTCTGCCATTGCTAACAACATCAATGAACCCAGCACGCAACCCCTAAGCCGGCCAAGGCACCAATGATTCCAAACACCAAACATGTATATTTTGAATACAAAAACTTATTTATTTTACAAACTCTGTGTGTGTCATTTCCTCATGACAAACTCATAGAAATAAACACAAAAAAACAGTCATTAACATAACTGGTTCTCACAACCTGGAGATAATGTCCAAAACACTAGACAAAAGTTGGACCACGAACCTCGGCCTTTAATAAAAAAATGACCAGCATTTTGTCACACCTCCTACTTTTTGCCCTTCGAGGGTGATCTCCTTCCCTTGCGCACTTCCCCCCTTCTAACCCTAATGCTCCTCCGTAATGGGACCTCAGTGGCTGCAGGAAGGCTGGTGGAAGGCTGCTGATTGTCAGACCCTGACACTGCAGATGCCCCTGAAGGACGGCCTCGACCAGTTCTGGGCCTGGAGGGCCCGGCTGCAGACGGCACCAACTCTGCATGGGCGGCAGCAGTCTGTCCTACAGGCGGTGGCAAGTGCAGTGGAGAAGTGACAGTGTTGGCAGCAGGAATGCTGTCATCGTGAGAGAGGACAGCAACTCCCTGCTCGACCGACACACTGGCACTCCCACGGGGCAGCACTTCAGCATCCGGAGCAATCTGCTGGAGCACAGATTGCTGGCCTGCTGCGGCGCGGTGAGAGCCCCGGGGACATGTGAACGAACCATCGAGGTTGGCAGCAGTCAGTGCTCGCGTGGCCTCAATCTGAGTCTGCATGAGAGCAGTCAGAGATGGGATCACGGCAGTCAGTGACTGAATTGCAGCACTAAGCTTTAGTGTGGCATCCGCCTGTGCTACAGCGAAGTGCTCCACACTCCTTGCCAGTGACTCAATGCATTCGGGCATCCTTCCCACTGCACCCATGAGCTCAGTGTGCATGCCCACCGCCTGGGTGTTCATTTCTGCGATCAGCCGCTCCTCCTCTGCGTCCATTGCAGTAGGAGTCGCTGGCATACTCTCCCTCTGGGGAGAAGGCCCCTGTTCTTCCCTACCCCCATGGCGTTGCTGCAGCCCGCTGGGTCCTGGAGCTTCACCCTCATCAGATCCTTCCCCCCTGCTCCCCTCCAGGGAAGGCGTGTTCCCAGTGTGGGCATGGGCTTCCTCGGGAGAGGGTGGCACTGATGCTCCGGCTTCCTCTTCCTCCTCGGCTGCAGCTTCACTCCCACTGGCAGCTTCAGCGCCCGTCTCCTCAGCTGGTGAATCACCATCTGAAAGCAGGGAGGTACAAGAGTGGCTTTAGCGTGAGGACAGGGTGGCAGTAAAGGAGGAATAAGTGCAGCGAGTTAGCAAGTTGGATTGAAAGTGTCAAAGGCTGGTGTTGTGAGGGACAAGTGGAAGGACAGAGGACAAAAAGGTGATGACCTTACCATTCCTGTCCAGAACGGGGTCGGCGTCTCCAGTGGCGACGGGACCGATCACCCGGCTTGCCACAATCCTGTGGACGCGCTCCTCAAGATCGCTGAGGGGTTGCAGCTGAGGCCGCCCTCCACCTGTCCGTTGCTGCTGTCTCCTATTATGCGCC
This sequence comes from Squalus acanthias, assembly GCA_030390025.1. NCBI lineage: Eukaryota > Metazoa > Chordata > Chondrichthyes > Squaliformes > Squalidae > Squalus > Squalus acanthias. Next base: position 34,783,014 of record CM059425.1, on the reverse strand, counting down.
AGCTTGGCCTGCAAGAAAAAGGACAGCATCTGAGTAAATATACAGCCATGGTCTTGCCTGATGTGCCTCCCATAGGTGAATAGCCCTTACTGTATGCAGCCATGGTCTTGCCTGATGTGCCTCCCATAGGTGAATAGCCCTTACTGTATGCAGCCATGGTCTTGCCTGATGTGCCTCCCATAGGTGAATAGCCCTTACTGTATGCAGCCATGGTCTTGCCTGATGTGTCTCCCATAGGTGAATAGCCCTTACTGTATGCAGCCATGGTCTTGTCTGATGTGCCTCCCATAGGTGAATAGCCCTTACTGTATGCAGCCATGGTCTTGCCTGATGTGCCTCCCATAGGTGAATAGCCCTTACTGTATGCAAAGTGTGGAATGTGTGTGTGTGTTTCATGAAAGGGCCATAGGTGTTGGATGAGTGTTGTGCATTGGGGTTTTAAGACCCTCTGGCCATAGAGTGAGGTTGAGATGGAGGGATGGAGAGGTATTGAGAAAAAGCCACTCACCCTGACGACCCGAGTGAGGTCGTTGAACTTTTTGCGGCATTGAACATGGGTCCTGGGCACCATGCTCCTGGAGGAGACGCTCTGAGCCACCTCCCTCCACACTCTTCTGTACTCGCGTGGCAAAGGCCTCCTGCCACTCTCATGGAAGAGTATAGATCTTCTGCGCTCCACCACGCCAACCAGAGCATCCAAGGCCCGCTCGGTGAAGCGCTGAGCTCGTTCTCTCACCCTCTCCATCCTTGGCAGCAAAATGGATTCACAGGTCTCTCCAGGCCGAGATTCAAGGCTGCAATGAGCAGGGTGTGGCTGGGGAGCAAGTTGGCCCCCCCCCCTTTAAGAACTGGCCGGCGCCAGTGTGTCTGTGTTCCCTCGCTAACTGGCAGCACCTGCGCTGCACTCGCGCGCTGAGTTAGCGCCTCACTGCTCGGCCTTTGCGCCTTAAGACAGGTGTGCAGCGCCTGATTTAGCGCTCCACTCACCTCCCGGGGCGGTAAAAGTGAAGTTTCCAGTCAGTGCCGATAATTAGCGGCAGGCGCTAATTTTTGCGTCCAGACGATATTTGCGCCCCAAACGGGGCGCGACTTAATTTTTCCCCCTCTGTCCCTTCCTGTCACACTCTGGTTATTATTTCCCCCATCTCTAGCCTGCTCTATTGCTTTCTCATTTCTCATTGACTTTTTATTTTCCCGCTCACCTGGATCCTCCCCCCCACTCTTTAGCTTAAAGCCCTCTCTACAGCCCTAGTTATTCGATTTGCCAGGACTCTAGCTCCAGCATGGTTCAAGTGAAGCCCATCCAAACGGAACAGCTCCCTCTTATCCCAGTACTGGTGCCAGTGCCCCACAAATCGAAACCCATTTCTCCCACACCAGTCTTTGAGCCACTCGTTCATTTCTCTGATCTTATTTACCCTATGCAAATTCGCTCATGGCTCAGGTAGTAATCCAGAGATTATTACCTTTGTGGTTCTGCTTTTTAATTTAGCCCCTAGCTGCTCATACTCTCTCAGCAGAACCTCTTTCTTTGTCCTACCTATGTCATTGGTACCTACGTGGACCATGACAACTTGATCTTCCCCCTCCCACTCCAAATTTCTCTCCAGCCCAAAGCAGATGTCCTTAACCCTGGCACCAGGCAGGCAACACAGCCTTCGGGACTCACGCTCTCGGCTGCAGAGAACAGTATCTATCCCCCTCACTATACTGTCCCCAATCACTGCAACATTTCTTTTTGCTCCCCCCACTTGAATGGATCCCTGTACCATGGTTCTGTGGTCAGTTTGCTCATCCTCCCTGCAGTCCCTGGCCTTGTCCATAAAGGGAGCAAGAATCTCATATCTGTTGGACAAGGCCAAGGGCTGAGGCTCCTCCACCACTACCTCCTGGATCCCAATTCCTGCCTCGCTTGTAGTCACACCCTCCTGTCCCTGACCATGGGCCAAATTGGAAGTAATTATTTTAGTGGGTGTGACTACCTCCTGGAACATAGTGTCCAGGTAATGCTCCCACTCCCTAATGTGTCGCAGTGTCTGAAGCTCGGACTCCAGCTCATCAACTCTGAGCTGAAGTTCCTCGAGCAGCCAACATTTGCTGCAGATGTGGTCGCCCTGGACCTCAATGGTGTCCACGAGCTCCCACATGCAACAACAACAACATATTGCCTGGTCTCCCATCTCAATTAATTAATTAGGTTTTAAATTTGGAACACTTATATCTTTTAATCTACACCAAGGCATTTAATTTAGACTCTCAAGTTTGGAAAAAAAGCGAGAAATAGAGAAATACTCACCAACCAATCACTTACCTGCTTTCTGGTGACGTCACACTTCGATTACTTTTTACTTCTTTACACTCAACGGTCCTTTGTATCTCAGCGTCTCCCGCTGCTTTTGAACTCTCCCGGGTTTTGGCGCTCTCGTTCTGTTCCCGCTACTTTTGATCTCTCCCGGGTTTTGGCGCTCTCGCTCTGCTCCCGCTGCTTTTGAACTCTCCCGGGTTTTGGCGCTCTCGCTCTGCTCCCGCTGCTTTTGATCTCTCCCGGGTTTTGGCGCTCTCGCTCTGCTCCCGCTGCTTTTGATCTCTCCCGGGTTTTGGCACTCTCGCTCTGCTCCCGCTGCTTTTGATCTCTCCCGGGTTTTGGCACTCTCGCTCTGCTCCCGCTGCTTCTGAACTCTCCCGGGTTTTGGCGCTCTCGCTCTGCTCCCGCTGCTTTTGAACTCTCCCGGGTTTTGGCGCTCTCGCTCTGCTCCCGCTGCTTTTGATCTCTCCCGGGTTTTGCCGTTCTCGCTCTGCTCCCGCTGCTTTTGAACTCTCCCGGGTTTTGGCGCTCTCGCTCTGCTCCCGCTGCTTTTGATCTCTCCCGGGTTTTGCCGTTCTCGCTCTGCTCCCGCTGCTTTTGAACTCTCCCGGGTTTTGGCGTTCTCGCTCTGCTCCCGCTGCTTTTGATCTCTCCCGGGTTTTGGCGCTCTCGCTCTGCTCCCGCTGCTTTTGATCTCTCCCGGGTTTTGGCGTTCTCGCTCTGCTCCCGCTGCTTTTGAACTCTCCCGGGTTTTGACGCTCTCGCTCTGCTCCCGCTGCTTTTCAACTCTCCCGGGTTTGAATGTGTCGATATGTAACCATTAACAACATTACAACACAATAAAGGATATGATGACTGAAAATGTTCATGTAGCTTAGCATGTGTTCTGGTTCAGTGCCAAGCTAAAACTTTGGTTTGGCCAGGTTTTCAAACAGCCTGAAAAGTATGCCTTTATTATCATACTTAATGTTGTTAAAATAAACTGAGAGAGACCAGCTAGTAGCTATAATACTGAAGTTCTTATCCCTTGACAATAAGATATGAGATTGAAGTCTCGCCTTAGCTGAAGTTCATTAAATTTGCCTTTCTCTTGAAGAGGGCCTAAAAATTAACCAGAGAAAAGACTGAAACATTTTTTATCAGATCAGCCAAGGGCCAGTACTGTGAATCTCCATATCTTTGACCCGACCCATCCTGCCTTCCACATCAAAGAAGGATGATATAACTATGGGAGGGAATGAATACAGAAGGAAATGGCATTACATTACTATTTCTAGGAGGGTCAGTAACCAAAGGACGCATATTTAAGATAATTGGCAAAAGAATGAGAGCTGAGATGAGGAGAATTTTTTTAATGCAGCGAGTTGTTCTGATCTGGAATGCACGACCTGATATGAATACCAATTTAGCAGTGGGATGTCCTGCGCCAAACCTGCTTGTGGCATTCATAGGGTCCTTTTTTTTAGTAGTTAACGGGCGGATGGCTAAATTAGGGGCCTAGCCTGTTAAAGGGCCCCAGCACTAAATTTGTTGCCAATGAGCCGGACAGGCGTCGGGCTCACCCAGTTCAGGATTCATCCGAGAACCCGGCGGCCGCCAGCAAAAGGTAGGTGCGTTATGGGCCCAAAAATTCGGCCGTTCTCGGGTGAGTACTCAGTCCGTACTCACCCGTATTCGTTCCCGAAGTGCCGGTTTCCTGCATGCACTGCGCATGCGCGGGAAACCGGCACTTCCGGTATTGCGAAGGGGGCGGTTCCTAGGTGAACCGCGTGCGCACTAGAGGCTGCACGCACGCAGCACACTTAGGTTTTTTTTCAGGTTTCAACGCGAAGGTAAGTATGGAAGATTCTACGCAAGTAAAAAGGAGGCGTAAGACCCCTTTTGAACAAGGTAAGTAGTTAATTAAGTATAATTTTAAATTTTTTTCAACAAGTTTATCTTTTTTAGAGACTTTAAAGAAAGGTAAGTTTATTTTTATAACTTTTAAAAAGTATTTTAATTTTTTCAAAAATTTAAATTTTTGTTTAAAGTGGTTAATTTATTTAACTATAGTTATTTTATTAATGTGATGTTTTTTTTTAAAATTTATTTGAGGTTTAGCTGTTCTTTTGGGGCCGATTTCAATTCATAGATTTGACAGGTCTTCCTGTCAAATCTATGAATGAAAGATGGTCTGCTGCCATTGGCTCTCCATGGCCCACGTAATCCCAGGGGTCGCATTGCACTAACTGCGCCCCTGGAACACGCAAGCACTGTGCGCCGGCACTAGGGAGAGGCCCAGGACCTGAAGATCCTGCGGGGGCAAACAAGAACGGCAGACGCGGTACGTGATATCGCGCGCGATCCTTACCCACGCGGCAAGCCTCCGAATCGAATTTCTAGGCCATTATTTTTAAATCAAACGTTCCTGTGGAGCTGAAGGAGTGGGAGTGCGCCCCCGACTCCACAGGAGTCACAATCGCACCACCTCCCCCTCCCCCCACCCCCAGGAATGACCTGAGGCCCACAGCTGGAAAGTCAGGGGGCCCAACATTGATCTCTTTGCTCGGGCAAGCTGCCTGTAGAGGCACAGCCAGCGGCGGCAGATGCTGCCAAGCATGTCGATGAGGCCCGAGGACCAATCATCATCGATCCTCGAGTCTCACGCAGCGTCAAGACTGGAGCTGAAAACAGGCCCAGGCCCAGAATCCGCTCCTCAGTGTCTTGGACTGATACTGCTTGTTGCATGGGAACAAGAAAGCCTAAAGGTAAAGGAATGCTATGAGTGTTATGAAATAATAGATTTACGTTAAAATATTCTCGGTCATTGATTTTAATCTATTTGAGACACTATTCATACGTATAACATCACAATAATCTGCAATGCCAGCTATATTTAAAGGCAAGAAGAAGCAATGTTCCCTCCCCCTGCCACTGAGCCTGCAGTAATACTTCACACAGTGATAGCAGTTACAACATTTTGAATCATGTGACAGGGTCAGTGATTTAAGATATTTTATTAAAAACCTCAGTGTGATGAAATGGAATAAAACACTTATTTATGATACTTTTCATATTCCCTTGACTTCCATCCCTTGAAGCCATTCAGGCCATGATGTTATGAATGCAATGAACATTTGGGCGCACTTTTAGCAAAGCAAGTTGCAAAACACCAACAAATAATAATGGGAGCGAGTAGCTTTTATAAAACAGAATGCAATTCTCAGAGATTATATCAGACCATATTATCACTATCAGGAAAAACAATGGGGGGAGATCTGAACTGCCTGCAAAACAAATTAACTGTTTAAATGTTTGAAGCAGGAGCGATCTTTTGGATGCTTTCCTATTTGCTTATATTTGTCCGAAATCCATGAAAGACTCAGGGCTGAATCTTAACCCCCAAAAACAGGTGGCTTGGGGGCGGGTGAGGTGGTAAAACTTAATAAATCTCAATCCTGATCCCAACCCGCCCACTACTGGGTTTAACAGAGGTGGGGCAAGAGGCGGGCAGCCAACCCACTCCCAGGAGGCAGATTGGCCAATTAAATATTTTAATGAGGCTAGCAGCAACGTTCCCTATAAGGTGCATGGCCGTGCACCTCTTTGACAGTCCCGCGCTGTCCGGGACCGGCTTTTAAACTCTGAATGGGCCATGCAGCACCTTAAAGGGGCCGCACACCCAAAAAAAAATAAGGGGAACATTGGCTGGGAGCCTCTGATTTAACCGGCTTTGCAGGTTTAACCATGGCTGGCCGAGTTTCTCAAGCCTCAGGACACCCGACAGCTGAAGGGAGGTGAGGACTGCTTTGGGGAGAAGGTAAATGCTTCCCCCCCAGCCCCCCCAAGTTGCCACCACCCATCAGACCCCCACTATACACCCACCCCTTCTTGGGTTCGGGGATCGGACCACCCTCCCTCCCGAACGAGCCCAAAAGCAGTAGCAGGTGACATAACTGCGGCTGCGGCTACCTCTGGAGTGCTCTCCGCCGAGTGGAAGCCAAACCTGTCAATCAGGCTGACTTCCAGATGGGGAACTAGTCAAAGCAAAAGTACGGGTGTGGGGAAACCCGAACTTCCGGGTTTCCTGACAGAAACTCCACCCCCGCCACCCCCCCCCCCACCCCGCCCCATCTATGCAGCCCACCCCTGTCAAGACTCAGCCCTAAAATGTGCAATATTCTAAATGTCTCTTTCTTTTCTGCACCCTTTATCCCTGACAACTGGCAGGTTGATCATTTAGTGTGTTTACATCCAACCTTTGTCATGCACTAGTGATTGCCCATTGGTTTTCCATTGATGTACGGAGGGAGTATTGGAACTGTGTTCCCTGGTGATCCAGGAAGCCCTGTACACCAGCCAATGGAATCTTAAGCTTTGCAAATGGATAAAGATTGAGTCCTTCAAAACATGAAGGTGAATCTAGAAACGACCCAAATTGTCATCACCAGTTAAATGATAACATTGGAATAGGCAATCGCTGAAATGATTCCAACTAAATACATCAAAATATATTTTCTCATGAGTTACCAAGAAAAGTGGCAATGATTGTCAATGGTATGAATGATGTATTCCAAGTGATTTAGTAACTGGGCTAAAAATGGCCTTTAGAAATCCATTTCCTAACAAATCGCTGGAGCAGTACAAATATTAAAAATAAAATGTTTTAGTTGCTTCACTAATCTTGTAGATGTGTGTTGTTTGCTGAATTGTTTTGCAAAAATAAAAATAACTTATTTTCTCAAACCTTTATTAGGAGAGAATGGCAGACAGTCAAATCGTTTTAGAACTACAGTAAAATGAGTTGAAGGGCAGAGTTCCGAGGATTATCTTGTGTGGATTGAAAAGGATAAATGGATTGCACAAAAAAACATGCAGCTGGAGGGAATGAAAATCTCATTATTTCTCCCTTCCCACTCCCCAGGAAAAGGGTCCTATAATCCTAGACAATAGAAAAGACAACTTCAAAGGCTAGTGAGATGAAGTCTTCTAAATGAGAAGCTTGTTCCTTTTGGGGCTGTGTAATTGTGATTGAAATTACAGTGCGGTTGCTTTTTCAAATCTTCAGTTGTGATTCTGATCACCCTGACAATTTAGAGCACAGGCACTTTCTAAAGCATTAGTGTGATTTGAATGGAGCAGCTGACTAGTATCCAATGTTTTTAACATGCTCATCATTGTGACCAAATTTTTAAATTGCCTTTCATTCAACATTTCAATAAAATTTGGCCAAAGGGATCAGTGATTAATTCTGATTGATAGTCACGTTATGCAGTATTCAACTGTAATTTGCCATTATTGTGTCCCTTACTCAGTCTGGCTTTTGCTTTTTTTTAAATTTTTGATATTAAATATCACTTTTGAAGATGGTTACACGTTGAAAAGAACAACAAAACTGATTACAACATGAATTTTATAAAGAAACCACAGACATAAGTGAAGAAGTCTGTTTTATTAGTTTGGTATATTCATTATTCTTTCTACATTAGCAAGCACATCCCTAAATCTTTTTACTTTTGTTATATTTTTCAGAATATTCTAGTGTGAGAAAATGATGCCATCTAGCTGTATGTTGGTGTAGTAATTCACCGTACCAGAATATTAAATACGGGCAAAGGTATTGGGTTGTCCAGTTTTATTGACTGTTTTTTCTCAGCTTTTGTTCTACAAGGTGGGTAAGGCCTCCTGTTGAGCTCCCTCTTGGCCCTCCTCCTCCTGCCTTGGTTTTTGATGATGACCCAGGAATTTCTTCACCGAATATCTTTGTATTAAACAGCTGGGTGAAAGTTTAAAACCAATTATAGCAAATGCTTGGAATTTTTGCAGCATGTACCTGTTCGTCATGTGATCAATGTTTTTGTCAGAATGGCTGGTGCGACAAAAATTAATTTACTGCACACCTGAAAAGGTTGGTTGTAGAGAGGTGAGGCCTTTTGATAATCACAGTGCTACTAAGATTTACATCTGCCCATCATGCTGTCTTTAGGTGGGGACAGGATACGGATGGACGTTTGCCCTCCTCCTGTGCTTGCGTGCGCGCTCGTCCTGCAAGGAAGGAAGGAGTGCATTAATGGTAGCCTGGTGAGAATGTGCATGTCAGGGTAGATTAGTGAGAATGGTGCGTGAAGGATGGCACGGGTCGAGGAGATGAGGGAAGTCACAGTGAGCACAGTAGCAGGTGCAGAGTGTAGCATTAGGAGCAGAAGGAAGTGGAGTGAAGTGTGCTGCAGTGATTGCAGGAGAGCGATGGCATTTGGGGAAAGGAAGGATTGTGAGTGCTGGAACTACAGGTAGTGCAGGACTAAGCAGAGACTAATGAGAGATATGAGTTAAGAGGCTTATCTTAGCAAGCCTTGCCAGGTCATAATTTATTTTCTGCATTACAGCCAGGTTCTCAGTGCAATGCTTCTGGCATTCACCCACTCTGCCACCTCTACCCACTCGTGCCAGGCAGATTGCCTAGAGATCTTCATCCCACTGGCTGGAATGTAGACATCCCTTTTCCTGCCAATGTCCTCCACCAATGCCTCCATGGCAGTGTCCGGAAACAGGCAGCTTCTCCTCTGCCTGCCATTTTAAGAAATCTTGAACATTAATTGCCTTCAGCCAGACGCCCTGTAAAAGGTGTCAGTGACGCTTGATTTTCATGGCACCGCTCCCCCCACCCACGCCCCTTAGACAGGCTGCCAATGAACAGCATGAGTAATGTAGGCAGCCAACCTATTCCATTCAAATGAGGCATGGGGTCCAATTTGGGGCCTTACTTCTACCCACATCATGTAAGAAATAGCTATTAGATTCATAGATGAAGTTTGACTCTTAGAACAGAAATTAAAACTGCAGTCAGGAACAAAATGGGGGAAGTATCAGCAAGGTCAATTAACAAACACCAAAATGATAAGAAGGTCGTAAAATGCAAGAAAACACGGGAGGATAGTACTAGCTAGACAATAAGGAGCCACAAAACCATAAAATGTCCCTGAAAAAACATAACAAAACATTCCTCAGAAAGATAAGAGAAAAGGCCTCGGCGGCCATTAAGGAGAGAAACAGGGAGGGATGTTTTCCCGCATCACACTTGGGATATAGGTGATTGACATTAAATAAATCACGGCCCACCGAAATAACTATAAAGATAGTGGGCTGAGAGCAGAAGTCAGACAGCGAGGGGCGAAGGCTTCTTCGAGGTGGAAATCAATGCTGGCGCAGGCCTAACACCTTGACTAAGTTTAGCCTCTGAGGTAGATCAATGCTGGCTTATGCCTAACACCTCCAACAGCCCGGGGGACAAAATCAACAGAGGTGACTGCTGTTACTGATGACAGAGACTTGCTGACCCAAGACCTCTCCACGCTGCCTCATCAGACATCCAACCAACCGTCCGTCCGGTCGTGGCGTTCCGATTCGGGAGTCGTAGATCACTCTCTACTGTTACGGGTTGTATGTCTATTATACTCAGCTTAGACCATATGTAATATCTGATTATGCTTTAAAACTGTAGCTCTTTAATAAAAGCCTTACAACTTCTAAAGCCCTGTTGGGTAATCTGTGTGAGCCTGTGATCCTGATCTTACAGTCATCAGGCTGGCCCTTCGGGTAGTAAGAGGTGGAGTGGGGCCGATTAAGGACCAAAAAGGAGACCTACGCAAGGAGGCAGAGGGCATGGCTGAGGTACTAAATGAGAACTTTGCAGCTGTCTTCAGCAAGGAATAAGATGCTGCCAAAGTCATAGTGAAAGAGGAAGCAGTGGAGATACTGCAAAGTCCTCCTCACCAACATCTGGGGAATTGTGCCAAAATTGGGAAAGCTGTCCCACAGACTAGTCAAGCAACAGCCTGACATAATCATACTCACAGAATCATAACTTTCAGCCAATGTCCCAAACTCCTCCATCACCATTCCTGGGTATGTCCTGTCCATCGGCAGGACAGACCCACCAGGGGTGGCGGCACAATGGTATACAGTCAGGAAGGAGTGGCCCTGGGAGTCCTCAACATTGACTCCGGACCCCATGAAGTCTCATGGCTTCAGGTCAAGCCTGGGCAAGGAAACCTCCTACTGATTACCACCTACCGCCCTCTCTCAGCTGATGAATCAGTACTCCTCCATGTTGAATACCACTTAGAAGAAGCACTGAGACTAGCAAGGGCACAGAATGTACCCTGGGTGGGGGACTTCAATGTCCATCATCAAGAGTGGCTCGGTAGCACCACTATGAACATAGCAGGCCGAGTCCTGAAGGACATAGCTGCCAGTCTGGGCCTGTGACTGGTGGTGAGAGAACCAATACAAGGCAAAAATTAACTTGACCACGACATCACCAATCTACCTGTCGCAGATGCATCTGTCCATGACAGTATTGGTAGCAGTGACCACCGCAGTCATTGTGGAGACGAAGTCCCGTCTTCACACTGAGGACACCCTCCATCGTGTTGTGTGGCACTGCCACCGTGCTAAATGGGACAGATTCAGAACAGATCTAGCAGCTCAAAACTGGGCATCCATGAGGTGCTGTGGGCCATCAACAGCAGCAGAATTGTCTTCCACCACAATCTGTAACCTCATGGCCCGGCATAACCCTCACTCTACCATTACCATCAAGCCAGGGGACCAACCCTGGTCCAATAATGAGTGTAGAAGAGCATGCCAGGAGCAGCACCAGGCATACCTAAAAATGAGGTGCAAACCTGGGGAAGCTGCAACACAGGACTACATGCATGTTAAAAGCGGAAGCAGCATGCTATAGACAGGGCTAAGCAATCCCACAATCAATGGATCAGATCAAAGCTCTGCAATCCTGCCACATCCAGTCGTGAATGGTGGTGGACCATTAAACAACTAACGGGAGGAGGAGGCGCCATGAATATCCCCATCCTCAATGATGGTGGAGCCCAGCACGTGAGTGCAAAAGACAAGGCTGAAGCGTTTGCAACCATCTTCAGCCAGAAGTGCTGAGTGGTGATCCATATCGGCCTCCACTTGAGGTCCCCACCACCACAGATGCCAGACTTCAGCCAATTCGATTCACTCCAGGTGATATCAAGAATCAACTGAGCGCACTGGATACAGGAAAGGCTATGGGCCCTGACAACATCCCGGCTGTCGTGCTGAAGACCTGTGCTCGAGAATGGCCACGCCTCTAGCCAAGCAGTTCCAGTACAGCTACAACACTGGCGTCTATCCGACAAAGTGGAAAACTGCCCAGGTATGTCCTGTCCACAAAAAGCAGGACAAATCCAATCCGGCCAATTACCGCCCCATCAGTCTACTCTCAATCATCAGCAAAGTGATGGAAGGTGTCATCGACAGTGCTATACAGAGGCACTTACTCACCAATAACCTGCTCACTGATGCCCAGTTTGGGTTCCACCAAGACCACTCAGCTCCCGACCTCATTACAGCCTTGGTCCAAACATGGAAAAAGGAGCTGAATTCCAGAGGTGAGGTGAGAGTGACTGCCCTTGACATCAAGGCAGCATTTGACCGAGTGTGGCATCAAGGAGCCCCAGTAAAACTGAAGTCAATGGGAAACGGGGGGAAAAGTCTCGACTGGCTGGAGTCATACCTAGCACAAAGGAAGATCGTTGTGGTGGTTGGAGGTCAATCATCACAGCCCCAGGACATCGCTGCAGGAGTTTAGCAGGGCAGTGTCCTAGGCCCAACCATCTTCAGCTGCTTCATCAATGACCTTCCCTCCAACATAAGGTCAGAAATGGGGATGTTCACTGATGACTGCACAGTATTATGTTCCATTCACAACTCCTCAGATAATGAAGCAGTCCATGCCCGCATGCAACAAGACCTGGACGGATTCAGGCTTGGGCTGATACGTGGCAGGTAACATTCGCGCCACAGAAGTGCCAGGCAATGACGATCTCCAACAAGCGAGAGTTTAATCACTGCCCCTTGACATTCAACAGCATTACCATTGCCGAATCCCCGACCATCAACATCCTGGGGGTCACCATTGACTAGAAACATAACTGGACCAGCCACATAAATACTATGGCAACAAGAGCAGGTCAGAGGCTGGGTATTCTGCGGTGAGTGTCTCACCTCCTGACTCCCCAAAGCCTTTCCACCATCTACAAGGCACAAATAAGGAGTGTGATGGAATATTCTCCACTTGTCTGGATGAGTGCAGCTCCAACAACACTCAAGAAACTCGACAATATCCAGGACAAAGCAGCCCGCTTGATTGGCACCCCATCCACCACCTTAAACATTCAATCCCTCCACCACCGGCGTACCGTGGCTGCAGTGTGTACCATTTACAAGATGCACTGCAGCAACTCGCCAAGGCTTCTTCGACAGCACCTCCCAAACCCACGGCCTCTTCCACCTAGAATGACAAGGGCAGCAGGCGCATGGGAACACCACCACCTCCAAGTTCCCCTCCAAGTCACACACCATCCTGACTTGGAAGTATAGCGTTGATCCTTCATCGTTGCTGGGTCAAAATCCTGGAACTCCCTACCTAACAGCACTGTGGCAGTACCTTCACCACACGGACTGCAGCGGTTCAAGAAGGCGGCTCACCACCACCTTCTCAAGGGCAATTAGGGATGGGCAATAAATGCTGGCCTTGCCAGTGGTGCCCACATCCCATGAACGAATAAAAAAAAAAGATAAAAATTGATAAAGAGGATGTACTAGAAAGGCTGGCTGTACTTAAATTGATAAATCACCAGGACCGGATGGGATGCATCATAGGATGCTGAGGGAGGTTAGGAGGAAATTGCAGAGGTACTGGCCATAATCTTCCAACCCTCCTTTGATACGGGGGGTGGTACCAGAGGACTGGAGAATTGCAAATATTACACCCTTGTTCAAAAAAGGGTATAAGGATAAACCCAGCAACTACAGGCAGTTTAACCTCGGTAGTGGGGAAGCTTTTAGAAACGATAATCAGGAACAAAGTTAACAGTCACTTGGACAAGTGTGGATTAATTAAGGAAAGCCAGCACGGATTTGTTAAAGGCAAATCATGTTTAACTAACCTGATCGAGTTTTTTGATGAGGAAACAGAGAGGGTTGATTTGGGCAATCCGGTGACATGGTGTATATGGATTTCCACATAGACAGGCTGGTGGAATGGGCGGACACGTGGCAGATGAAATTTAACGCAGAAAAGTGCGAAGTGATACATTTTGGTAGGAAGACCGAGGAGAGGCAATATAAACTAAAGGGTACAATTCTAAAGGGGGTGCATGAACAGAGAGACCTGCACAAATCGTTGAAGGTCGCAGGGCAGGTTGAGAAAGTGGTTAAAAAAGCATACGGGATCCTGGGCTTCATAAATAGAGAAGTCGCACAACACCAGGTTATAGTCCAACAGATTTATTTAAAATTACAAGCTTTCGGAGCTGTCGCCCCTTCCTCAGGTAGAGTAGCTGTGAGAGAATCTCCCAGAATTCACAATATAAACACAGAAAAAATGTATTCAAATCTTTCCCTACATCAAAGACACACTAAGAGCACAGCCAAGACAATGAGATGTGTCCCAGGGGGTCCAACGTGTCAAAACACCTGCTGGCTGCATATCCTCTGCAGTTGACTTTGGTTCTTGTGTTAGTTTTTTTTTAAAAAAGGCTGGAAAGACCGGCCATGATGTCAAGTCACGTTCTGTATCGTGACATGAACCCGATATCGCGATTGAGGCCATCCTCATGAGTGCGGAACTTGGCTATCAGTTTCTGCTCTATGATTTTGCGCTGTCGTGTATCCCGAAGGCCGCCTTGGAGAACGCTTACCCGCAAATCCGAGGCTGAATGCCCCTGACTGCTGTACAAAGCAAGGAAGTTATGATGAACCTTTATAAAACACTGGTTCGGCCTCAACTGGAGTACTGTGTCCAATTCTGGGCACCGCACTTTAGGAAGGATGTGAAGGCCTTAGGGAGAGTGCAGAAAAGATTTACGAGAATAATTCCAGGGGTGAGGGACTTCAGGTACGTGGATAGACTGGAGAAGCTGGGGTTGTCCTCCTTAGAGCAGAAAAGTTTGAGAAGAGATTTGATAGAGGTGTTCAAAATCATGATGGATCTAGACAGAGTAGATAGAGAGAAACTGTTCCCATTGGTGGAAGGGTCGAGAACCAGAGTACATAGATTTAAGGTGATTGGCAGAAGAACCAAAGGCGACATGAGGAAAAAACTTTTTTGCGCAGCGAGTGGTTAGGATCTGGAATGCCCTGCCTGAGAGGGTGGTGGAGGCAGACTCAATCGTGGCTTTCAAAAGGGAATTGGCTAAGTACCTGAAGGAAAAAAAATTGCAGGGCTACGGGGAAAGGGCGGGGGAGTGAGACTAGCCGAAGTGCTCTTGAAGAGAGCCGGCACAGGCTCGCGGGCCGAATGGCCTCCTTCTGTGCTGTAACCATTCTATGATTCTATGAAACCAATTTCCCACGTTTCATCATCTGCAAACTTGGATATACAACTCTCCATTGCTTCATCCAATTCATTGATATATTTGGTGAAAAGCTGAGGCCCCAGTCCAGATCCCTGGGGAACACGATAGCAAAATACTGCGGATGCTGGAAATCTGAAATAACAACAGAAAACGCTGGAAAAACTCAGCAGGCCAGGCAGCATCCGTGGAGAGAGAAAGAGAGTTAACGTTTCAGGTCGATGACCTTTCGTCAGAACTGTGAAGAGCCGGAAATCAAATAGATTTAAGGCCAGAGTAAAGCTGGGAAAAGGGGGAGGGGATAAAAGAACAAAGGGGGAGATGAAGAGACATTAAGAGACATTAAGAGATATGCAAGGCTAGAGGTGGTGTTAATGTGACAGATTAAGGCTGAAAGAAGTGTGAAATCCACTGGCAGAATGAAGGACAGCTGCCAGCTTCTAGGAGGAAAAAAAAGGTGGGGGGGGGCAAATAAAAGGGTGGAAAAAATAAAATATAAATGTGATTGGAGCTGAGGTTATGATCTAAAATTGTTGAACTCGATATTGAGTCCAGAGGGCTGTAGCGTGCCTAAACGAAAGATGAGGTGCTGTTCCTCGAGCTTACGCTGCGCTTCCGTGGAACAGTGTAATAGGCCGAGGACGGTGAGGTCAGAGTGGGAGTGAAGCGGTGAATTAAAGTGACAGGCCACCGGGAGCTCGGGGTCCCCCTTACGGACTGAACGGAGGTGATCCGCAAAGCGGTCACCCAATCTGCGTTTGGTCTCCCCAATGTAGAGGAGACCACATCGTGAGCAGCGAATACAGTATACTAAATTGCAGGAAGTACAAGTAAATCGCTGTTTCATCTGGAAGGGGTGTGTGGGGCCCTGGACAGTGGGAAGGGGGGAGGTATAAGGGCATGTGTTGCATCTCCTGCGCAGGGATAATTGAACTGCCTAAACATTGAACAATCCACAACTGACACTCCATTGAATCAAAGTTCTGCACTAATGATTACTGAACTGTGGATTTGTGCCCATGATTGAGTATCGAGTCTGAGATCAAGGGCAGGCCAGGTGCCTCCCCAGAGAGGGAAAGCCAGGGGGTGAACTAATATGGGTCAGTCTCATGCCACTAGTACCAGAGCAATATTGGCATAACCTTGGGAGCCGGTCAGAAATGGTACAGTGATACGAGACCAAAGCCAGATCTGAAAAATACTTTTAATGTAAAACAACAGAAAAATCCATGACACCAAGGGAAGTGCATTATGGCACAGTTATACAGAAACGCTCAAGAGATGTTTTCGAATTCAGTGGTGGTCATGGTATATTGAATGATAGCATAACCCATCCACAGTATTAAACCTGTAAATGTACACTTGCTAAGTGGCTCATAACAAATGCATTAAAAAGCTGGAGATGCGATATAACTGTATACACTACTGTAAAGAAAAGCTAAAGCTTCACCTGCAAATCAATAATCGACTATATATTGAACATTTATTACATTAATTATTGTCATATTTTATCATTTTAAGCAATTTGTGTGACAGGAAATAGTGATCTGATTTACTTTTTATTGATCGTTGCCTAATGGAATCTCAATTACCACCTATTTGCTCGAGATAATAAATATTGAATATTGATAATGAATATTAAACAAGCTCATAAATAAACACAGAATCAACCTCTTGAATTGTTTTGGAGAATTAAACTCTTGGACCTATATATATATTACATCTTATGATTTAATCATGGTTCACTGTAAAGGTTCAATGTTCCGTAAAGGGAATGAGCAAGTTATGGAAGCATATGTCAAAATACGCTGACAGAGTCATAAGCCCAGAACTTCCTCAGAGCTGCCCCACTCTGCTGCTGTAAATTCGCCAGTTGTGCGGCACGTAAACGGGGTTTCCATTGCACCTCTGGCGAAGTTCCAGTGACGGAGTGGGAGCAACTCCAAGGAAATTCCGGGCCGTGAAGTAGACCTATCATAAGTGGGAATTGCAAAATACCAGTCCGCTCAAGGATGGCCATGTACAATTAGTCAGTAGCACTGCTTTGGATGAATGTAGAAGCTTTTAAGCACTAAACGGATAGACACACTTGCGTTCAATATGCCAGGTTCAGTGTTCTTCTGTAAACAACATGAATCCACATACTTTAGCATTAAAAATAAAAAGCAAAACACTGCAAATACTGCAAATTTGAAAAAAACCCACAGAAAATGCTTGAAACACTCAGCAGGTCAGTCAGCATCTGTGGAGAGAACAGACATTTCAGAACTGAGGAATGGTCTACACCTGACATGTTAACTTGACTGTTCTCCTGACAGATGCTGACTACCGTGACAATAAGCTGCGCCAGCTCCCAAAAATGTAGTGAAAGACAATGCTGAGATCTGTTGTAGGTTAGCCCCACCTAAATCTATGATCTATTTGCAATAGTAGTTATAGGGGGAAAAATTCAGTTGGTTGCGCCTCCCGTTAGCGCCTTAAGAGGGCGCTAATGGGCGCAAAGCATTTAGCGCCCAGGCGCGGCGATGTTTGCTCCGCTCGCGAAATTAACGCGACATTTTGCGGCAGCGCTAAACACTACCGCCACGATCTCCTGCGCCGGCAGATCGTGACGTCAGTCGAGTGCGCAACGACCCGGTATCGTCCCGGAGCAGATATTGAGTGGCGCCCCCTGCCTTACCGCCTGACGCTAGCAACGACAGGTTGAGGGGAGCGTTTTGCAGTTATGAAGGGACTGGGGGAGCGCTATTTAAAGGCGACCGCTTCCTGCCTTTTATTGTTGGTGCCATTTTTGAACCATGCATTCTGAGAGAGAGAGAGAGAGACTTCTGGAGAGATTCAACGCAGTGTGAAGGAGTTTTGGGTACTGAGCAGCACTTTGCAGGTTCATTTTGATTTGCCATTCCTTGTATCGATTTAGAAGAGACTGTTGGGGCTGCACTCTAAGCTCTTTCCCTGGTACTCTCCGTTGTTCTTTCCAGCAGATTTGATGTGCAGGTCTCTCCAGGCCGGGATTCAAGGCTGCAATGAGCAGGATGTGGATGGAAAGCAAGATCAACCATCCCCTTTAAGAACTGGCCGGTGCCATTGTGTGTGTGTTCCATTGCTGACTGACATCACATGAGCTTCGCCAGCGCTCTGAGGTAGTGCCTCGCTCATCGGCCTTTGCGCCTTAAGACAGGTGTGAAGCGCCTGATTTAGCGCTCCAATCACCTCCAGGGGCGATAAAAGTCAAGTTTGCAGTCGGTGGCGATAATTAGCGGCAGGCGCTAATCTTTGCGCCCAGCCAATAATTGCGCCCCAAATGGGGCGATACTGAATTTCTCCCCCATAATCTCTTAACCTTAGGCAGAACATCCACAACATCTCTTATCCCTGAGTTGGTTGTTTCTTTTTAGGACATGGTCAATTTTTGGCATCAGTGTTCCATGAAGGTGGATTAATTAAGGAAGCCAGCATGGATTTATTAAAGGCAAATCGTGTTTAACTAACTTGATTGGATTTTTTGATGAGGTAACAGAGAGGGTTGATGAGGGCAATGCAGTTGATGTGGTGCACATGGACTTCCAAAAGGCGTTTGATAAAGTACCACATAATAGGCTTGCCAGCAAAGTTGAAGCTCATGGAATAAAAGGGACAGTGACAGCATAGATACGAAATTGGCTAAGTGACAGGAAACAGGGAGTAGTGGTGAATGGTTGTTTTTTGGACTGGAGAAGGTATACAGTGGTGTTCCCCGGGGTCGGTACTAGGACCACTGCATTTCTTGACATATTTTAATGATTTGGACTTAGGTGTACAGGGCACAATTTCAAAATTTGCAGATGACACAAAACTTGGAAGTGTAGTGAACAGTGAGGAGGATGGGGATAGACTTCAAGAGGATATAGACAGGCTGGTGGAATGGGCGGACACGTGGCAGATGAGGTTTAACGCAGAAAAGTGCGAAGTGATACATTTTGGTAGGAAGAACTAGGAGAGGCAATATAAATTAAAGGGTACAATTCTAAACGGGTTGTAGGAACAGAGAGACCTGGGGGTATATATACACAAATCGTTGAAGGTGGCAGGACAGGTCCTATTTCTTATGATCTTATGTTCTTATGAGGGACTTCAGTTACATGGATAGACTGGAGAGGCTGGGGTTGTTCTCCTTAGAGCAGAGAAGATTGAGAGGAGATTTGATAGACGTGTTCAAAATCATGCGGGATCTAGACAGAGAAGATAGAGAGAAACTGTTCCAATTGACAGAATGGTCGAGAACCAGAGGACACAGAATTAAGGTGATTGACCAAAGAGCCAAAGGTGACATGAGGAAAAGCAAGTGGTTAGGATCTGGAATGCACTGCCTGAAAGGGTGGTGGAGGCAGATTCAATCGTGGCTTTCAAAAGGGAATTAGATAAGTACTTGAAAGAAAAAAATTTGCAGGGCTACAGAGAAAGGGCGGGGGATTGGGACTAGCTGAAGTGCTCTTGCAGAGAGCCGGCATGGGCTCGACGGGCCGAACAGCAGAAATTCGGCTGTGTCCCGCGAGGCTGCCGCGGGCGGTGTCAGCGCCAGCCTCGCGGGTCACGAGCCGGGCCAACCTCTGCTCGCAGGGCGGTAATTAAAAGGAGGTGTGGCCGCGACCTGTGCCGCCATTTTTTTTTTGGCCGACCTCCAGCTCGGCCCTCCGTGGCGGCCCTTGGCATGGTCCATGGCCGCCATCGCGCAGCCCGGCACCGAGACACTCTGGTAGGCTAATGTGGGCCATCAGAGGCACTGCAGAGCTCGCAGCATCCCTCCCTTTTATCGGAAGGGTCGGGACGCTGAAACACATTAGCGCTCCACGGAGTGGCCGTGTAGCGCTCCGGCGCTACCGCGCTTTGCGCTCTCGACACCACCCCGAGAGGAAGTGGAGTGCCTGAGAAGTGGAGTGCCGGGGCGGTAAGCCAAATTTAGCAGCCGGGGCGGTATTTCTGTGCTGGGCACTAAATCTCTGGCGATAATTCGGTTACCACCCCTAAACAGGGCGAGACCGAATTTCGTCCCCAGAGAGTCTCTTGATATTACATTAATTAGAAACAATTGCAGCTTCATTTTTGAAAGCTTGCACACTGAGTCTCAAATTAGGTAAGGTTTTGTGCCTCCCTATTGTGTTCATCGAAGTGTTAAAATTTGTCTGATGGGAAGGCGCAAATCAACATTATCTCATCTCCTTCCATAAAATCTGCAAACTTTCTTGCTTTATGGTTGCAGAGGGATTCCACGACTATGGGGCTGAAATTCAATAACGCAAAAAAACAGGCATGGGCACCGCAATGCGAGATATGCCCACTCCCATTCAGAAAGTGTGGGCAGCACGTCAATTTGGTGCTGCCTGCTAATTAACATGCTAGGCGCACATAGCCTAGTGACTAATGCACTGCTGACAGGCTGTGCGCTCAGCAGGGGGCCCAAGTTTGCGTCGCTGGAGTGATGCTGGCTTTACTTAAAGCTAGCCTGCTCCTTTTCAAGGCAGCCTCTAGCTCTTAAAGCTGAACTGCCTTCTGCACATAAAAAAAATTAAATTCTTCAGAGCTAGGCAGTCTGCACCTCTTAAAGCTGAGCTGCCTTCTGCGCATAAAAAATGCTGAAAGTGGTTCAGCACTAAAACAAATGGCACAACAGGCCAGGAAAAGGGCACCCAGGGACTCGGACACAGCACTCCAGCTTTGTGCAGGGAGTCAACATTGGAAGAGAGGTCCTCTCCCCACAGGAGGCCCAGAGGCCTCCAGAAAGAAGGATGTGGGACCAGATGGCTGAGGCGTTCACTGCCAGCAGTGTCGCCCCCAGGACCTGGCTCCGGTGCCTGAAGAAGTTTCATGACGTCAGACAGTGGTCAAGGTTGGTGAATGCCTTTTCTCCTACCAACTGCACCACTAGCCTCACACACTGCTCAATGAACGATCACCTCCCCACCCCATCACTCACCTACCAACACTCTCTACCAAACACAAGGCACACCTCACATTCCTAGCTTCTCTTCACCCGCTTGGAGGAGACGGTGCTGGCCATTCTTAGCAGGGGCATGACTGAGCCCTTGGCCAGTGGCAGGGCTATAAGAAGACAAGATGCCAGTATCCTCATACGTTGTCCTCCTTCTAACATCCCACTTCCTCCTCATCCCACAATCTTTTCTGATTTACAAGCTGCACGTGGTGTAAGCATGCACTTCTTGCTTTCCCACCCTCCCCTCACCAGAACCGTACCTTGTGCCTTCCTCATTTCAGACACCCAAGAAATCTAGCCTGCCCAGGCAGTGGGTCAACAAGAAGAGGGAGAGGAGAGTAAAGAAGAAACATCGTCACTCGATTTCATACTCCCAGCCACCAGCTCCTCAATGTCGTCCTGCAAGGTCATCTGCAGTCTCCCCCACTGAAAGTCAACAGTCTTCCAACAGCCATGCTGTAGCCACTGGGGTAATACTGCGTAACGTCACTAGGAAAGGCAAAGGCACACACAAGAGAGTCAATATGGGACTGCACAAGGGTGATTAGTTGATTCCGGATATCCCGGCCAGAAAGGGACTGTCTGGGTTGCTTCCATCCTTCTGCTTTTTCCTCAGTTGGTAGCACCCTCGCATCTAAGTCAGAAGGTTATGGGTTCAAGTCTCACTCCAGAGATTTGACAACAAAAATCTAGGCTGACATTCCAGTGCAGTACTGAGGGAGTGCTACACTGTTGGAGGGGCCGTCTTTCTGATGAGACGTTAAACCAAGGCCCTGTTTGCTCTCTCAGGTGGACATAAAAAGATCCTATGGCACTACTGATCAAGGCCGGGCGAGAACTGGTGGCGGTCAGAGTCGGGAGAAGAGGTTTTTGCGCCGATTACGTATCAGCGGGGCGCAGAGAGCCGCCTAACCTCAGAAGTACCATAGTTCGCAGCAAATTACCCAGCTTTCAGGATAACAGCGACCACGACACCACACAACCCTGCCATGGCAAACTCTGCAAGACATGCCAGATCATCAACACAGATACCACCATCACACGTGAGGACACTACCCACCAGGTACATGGTACATACTCATGTGACTCGGCCAACGTTGTCTACCTCATACGTTGCAGGAAAGAATGCACCGCGGCATGGTACATCGGCGAGACCATGCAGACACTGAGACAACGTATGAACGAGCACCGCGCAACAATCGCCAGGCAGGATTGTTACCTCCCAGTCGGGGAACACTTCAGCAGTCAAGGACATTCAGCCTCGGATCTGCGGGTAAGCGTTCTCCAAGGCAACCTTAGAAACACACGACAACGCAAAATCATCGAGCAGAAACTGATAGCCAAGTTCCGCACTCATGAAGACGGTCTCAATCGGGATCTTGGGTTTATGTCACGATACATGACGTGATCCGGACTCGAGTCGTCGTTAGCTTGTTCACAGATGTGATTCCCAGTAAAAAAGTAAAAATTTTCCCAGTAAAAAAGTAAAAATTTTAAAGCTTTTCGTTTTACATACAGACGGCAGCTTTTGACACGTTAGAACCCATGCGACTACACCTCATTGTCTCAGTTGTATCTTGCTATGTCTTTGATGTGGTACCTTCCTGGCTGACTTAATTAACTTTATCACACCTCGGCAGATAGTCAGGATGATTTAATTTAGTGGTCTGCAATTGTAAGGTACACATGCTTTGTTTTCTATCTATATATGCTTTGGCAATTCTGTATCTAATTTACTTCACCTGAGGAAGGAGCAATCGATAGCTCCGAAAGCTTGTGATTTCAAATAAAACTGTTGGACTATAACCTGGTGTTGTGTGACCTCACTATTTATAAGAACAGCAGGGGAGTTATTCCTGGTGTCCGAGCCAATATTTATCCCTCAATCAACATCACTAAAACAGATTATCTGCTCATTAACACATTGCTGTTTGTGGGAGCTTGCTGTGCGTAAACTGGCTGTCGTGTTTCCTACATTACAACAGTGATTACACTTCAAAAAGTACTTCATTGGCTGTAAAGTGCTTTGGGACATCCGGAGGTCGTGAAAGGAACTATATAAATGCAAGTCTTTCTTCTGCTTCCTCCTCTTCCTCCTCCTCCTCCCTTGTTACCTTTGCTGCCTCTGCTCCATCTCCATGTGATGCTGCAACCCAAGGGGGACTGCAACTACAGCCCCCAGGACTGGGAGCATGTGGTCTTCTCAGATGCCTTCCTTTAAGAGCCAAAGCCTTGCAAACATCCAGCAGCACTCCCTGCACACTTTAACAACTTTTTAAATGTATTGCATCAAGCCACTACTCCAATAAAATGTAAAAGAAAAGTCCAAAACCAAAAATCTAAACTTACCTTCAATAAGCACTGGCAGCGCCTCTGTTGTACTGCTGCATGCACTTTCTTCTGTGCATAGTTTGGAGAGGGCGCTACTAAGAGCGGCGACATCAAAAATCACAGATCGTGCTCGAATTCAGGCATTACAAGCCGATTGACATCATGATCTGCATCATTTAAATATGTGCGGCGAGCGCAGGCCACAGCAGCGCTGCCAACTTGCCCAAAATGTCATTCTGCGCCGGAAGTGGGCAGAAGCAAGGCAGCCGCCATTTTTTCAGCAAAACCAGCCTTAATGTCCGGCGCTAAAGGTCCCAGTTTCGTGGCCTACATTTCTAATTTACCACTCAGCACAAACTCTTTGGGCTAGAAATTCATTATAGCCCAGGACTGGGCGGTGTCATTAGAAAAGTTGGAGAATTAGCGCCAGGCGCTAATGCTTTAGACTGCACGCAAAATTCGTGCTCACTGCTCAGAAAAATGATTGGAGTCCTAATTCAAGTTTTAAGGCCCAAGCTCATTGGTGTTACACTCAAAGGGTGGACAAATATCGAGTGCAGATCGGGCGGTCGGTGAATGTTGCACACTCACTGATATCACAATCCACCTGGCGTTGAGGTTCCCGGCGATAACTGTTGCCGGCGGCGATACAGAGGGGCGGGATTTGGCATGCGCCGCTGGATTCGCCTCGCCCCGTCAATAATGCTCTAGCGCCCTGTTAGCGCCATCTGCTGGCGCTAACGGGAGGCGCTAAGTGGACTAATTTTCCCCCTTTGCTTAGCTACCTAGTGTTACAGTGAAGCAAAATACTCAGTTAGATGCTTCATTTAAGAATGCCTTGAGCTGACAGCACCGGAGAGCTGAATGAATGAAGTTCACTAACTGAGTTACCATTGGCATCATATCTGAAAACGTGCCATCGAGCTTTTCACAAAGCATAGGCTGGTGGATGATATAACAGAACACAGTTCTGCTAAATCCAGTCTCTTGTTTCATCATTTGCAGGAGTTCCATCAGTGGGAATGAACACCACCATCTTGAGACTGAGTCCTTGCTGCTAGAGAAATTATGATCGCGGCTGACACAGGTCAGCTCTTCGTGTGTGATACAGCATCAGAATACAACATTGTTAATAGCTTTTCAACAAATGCATTGCTATTATAAAAATGAACAAAAACTGTGCAATCAATGTCAGTTATGTCGCACCATTCATCCACTGCAATGGCATAGTACTGTGCACTTGTCAGATCCATGAGCACTTAGAAAACATTATCAGAAAAGAGTAATGTGGTCTACACTTATCTAATGATAGATGCCGTTCAAGTTCAAGGAAAAAGGATTCAAGCCAAAGAAGTGATAAATATAAACTTTTTATTCGAAAGTAAATACAAACCTATTATGCTAGGTATAAGGAAGAAAATTACATTGAAAACTGAAAGATAATTGATGTATATGAACGAGAATCAAAGGCATCCATGGAGGTGTTAAGGCCCTGGTAAAAGATAAGCAAATCTGTATTCACGAAATAACTTTTAACCTTAAAACACACATGAACGTCAACAGTATATCCTTTTTCTGGAATAAATTTTCTCAAGATTTCCTATATGAATCACTCTACGATTAAAATAACTAAGTAAAAATATTGCAAAATCTTTTATAGTTAGCTACCCTTACAGTTGCCTGAACTGACACAGCACAGCTTCTGACACACAGGCTCTTCCTTACGCTCAGATTCGGTAATAGGAAAATGAAGACAAAGCACCTCTTACTTTTTGCTGGCTCTGTGGAGACTATTTCAATATCAGTGCCGCTCAGTACACTCCAGGGTTTGGACACTGCATGGGTTTCATTGCTGCGGTTATACTTTCATGATTTCTTCTTACCATTACAGCTTCTTTTGTGGGAAGCCAACACTTCCTCTGAGATCACAATGATCTGTGACACCCATAAAGATCTGAATGTGGAAGTAGAAGAACTATCTAGAGAGATATTAGGAAAATCATGCGCTGAATTCATCTTAGATTTTGCAATACGTGAGGATGATATCACAGGAAGACTTTGAAATAATTCTCAACATCAAGATTCTGTTCAACTTATGAAGAACTAAATGACTGCGCAATAGTAACATTTGCTTATGCTTTTAAGAAAAAACGTGTATATTATTGCACCGTATGGGAATGAGCCTTTAGCTTAGTGGTAGCATTCCTGCCTCTGAGCCTCGAAGTGTTCGAACCTAACTCCGAACAGCGAGTGACATCTAGAATACGGTCTCAAAATACTGGACTGACACCCAGTGGGGTGCTTGCATCTGGATGGAGTGACCATTGGCTCAGTGGTAGTATTCCCGCCTCTGAATCAGAAGGCGAAAGGTTCTGATGTATCTCTGCTGTACTCTTTCAAAAGCCAATATACCTTTTTTGTGAGTTTTGGTGCCCAAAACCAACCTCAGCACTCCAAATGGGGTCGACCAAGGCTCTGTACAACTGAAGCATCATTTGCTCACTTTTGTATTCCAGCCCGCTTGAGATAAAGGCCTATATTCCATTAGCCTTTTTGATTACTTTCTGTACCTGGCCACTAGCTTTTAGTGATTTGTGTACATGGACATCCAAATCCCTTTGCTCTTCCACAGCTCCTAGGGGGAGAAATTCATTTTAGCCAGTAAAGTTGCTGGTGTCACCGGCAACTGGCGTTAACGGCCACTGAAAATGGCCGCAACGCTAATGGAACAAAATTGGTCTGGGGGGGTGGGGAATGGAGTTTGTTGGCACAGCGCTTACCTGCCATGCAACGCCGTCCTGGTGACGTTACTGGAGGCATCCGACCCAAAGTTCCTGTCTCGGAGCGGCATTGGAGCTTCGCACAGCCTCTGGAATCATAAGGAATTGTGGGTAATGAAGAGGTCTGAGAATTAAAGGGGCCATGCACACTGAAGCAATACAAATTAAAATGAAGTGAAACAATGCAGTTTTCAGCCCTTACCGCCTTTATAAAAATATTTAACATTAAAAAGAAGTCCCAAATGTGAATATTCAGCTCTTAAAGCTGAATTCCCTTCCTCACCCCAAAAAATGGGAAAAATGCCTCAGCGCTAACACAAATGGCTCAGCAAGCCACGGAAGGGGCACCCAGGGTCTCGAACGCAGCACTCCATATTTGTGCAGGGGGGTCAACACTGCAAGATAGGCCCTCCACCCACAGGGGCCAGGAGGCCTTCCAGAAAGAAGGATGTTGGACTACATCACCAAGGCCGTCACTGCCAGCAGTGTCGCCCCCACTACCTGGCTCCGTGCCCAAAGAAGTTTTATGACCTCAGACCACTGGTCAGGGTCAGTGAATGCATCTTCAAAAACCGTCTCCTACCAACTGCACCACTAGCCTCACACACTGCTCAATGCATGACCCCCACCCCCAATCACTCACCAACCAACAATCTGCACCAATCACGAGGCACATCTCCCATTCCTAGTCTCACCTCACCCCCTTGGAGGACACTGTGCAGGCCATTCTTGGCAGGGGCATGGCTAAGCCCTTGGCCAGCGGCAGGGCTGAAAGGATACAAGATGCTGGTATCCTCATACGTTATCCTCCTTCTGGCATGTACCTCATGCTTTCCCACCCTCCCATCGCCACAACTCTACCCTTGTGCCTTCCACATTTCACACACCCAAGAAATGCAGCCTGCCCAGCCAGTGGGTGACCAGGAAGAGGGAGAGGAGAGTGAAGAAGAGATGAAGAAGATGAATTATTTGATACAACCAGCCACCAGCACCTCAAGGTCAACCAGCAAGGACATTTGCAGTGTCCCCCACTGAAAGTCAGCAGCCTTCCACCAGCCATGCTGCAGCCACTGAGGTAGTACTGCATAAAATCAGTAGGATAGGCAAAGGCACACACAAGACAGTAACTAAGAGAATGGATAAGGGTGATGAGTTGATTTCTTGATGTCACATTGGATGGATAGATGCATATAGTTGAATTGGAAAGTTTGCTTTGTGGTGGCTTTTATTTCAGCATCGTGGCAAAGAGGACGTTGTGATGGTCAGTAACAGAGGGAAGGTAAGATGTGGGACAAATGTTGAAAGGGGAATTGGGGTTGCAGTCACTGGGACCGCAGGCGGATGATTCCATCCCGGATATCCCGGCTACAAACATAGAAACATAGAAACATAGAAGATAGGAGCAGGAGTAGGCCATTCGGCCCCTCGAGCCTGCTCCGCCATTCGATGAGATCATGGCTGATCATCCAAACTCAGTACCCTGTACCTGCCTTCTCCCCATATCCCTTGATACCTTTAGCTTTAAGAAATATATCGAACTCATTCTTGAATATATTCAATGATTTGGCCTCAACTACCTTCTGTGGTAGAGAATTCCACAGGTTCACCACTCTCGGGGTGAAGAAATTCTTCCTCATTTCTGTTCTAAATGGCTTACCCCTTATCCTTAGATTATGACACCTGGTTCTGGACTCTCTGACCATCGGGAACATTCTTCCCGCATCTAGTTTGTCCAGACCTGTCAGAATTTAATGGCCCAAAAATTCGGCCCTTCCCGGGTGAGTACGGACTGTGTACTCACCCATATTGCTTTCCGAAGTGCCGGTTTCCTGCATGCACTGCCGCATGCGTGGGAAACGGGAACTTCCGGTCTGGTGAAGGGGGCGGTTCCTAGGTGAACCGCGTGCACGCTAGAGGCTGCGCGCACGTAGCACACTTAGATTTTTTTTCAGGTTTCTACGCGAGGTTAAGTATGGAAGATACTACGCTAATGAAAAGGAATCGCAACACACGTTTTGAACAAGGTAAGTGGTTAATTAAGTATAATTTTAAAAATTTTTCAACAGGTTTATCTTTTTTAGATACTTTAAAGAAAGGTAAGTTTATTTTTATAACTTTTAAAAAGTATTTTAATTTTTTCAAAAATTTAAATTTTTGTTTAAAGTGGTTAATTTATTTAACTATAGTTATTTTATAAATGTGATGGGCTTTTTTTAAATTTATTTTAAGTTTAGCTGTTCTTTTGGGGCCGATTTCAATTCACAGATTTGACAGGTCTCCTGTCAAATCTATGAATGAAAGATGGTCTGCTGCCATTGGCTCTCCATGGCCCATGTGATCCCAGGGGTCGCATCGCACTAACTGCGCCCCTGGAACACGCAAGCACTGCGCGCCGGCAGTTGGGAGAGGCCCAGGACCCGAAGTTCCCGTGGGCCCAAAACACAACGGCAGGCGCGGTAGGTAAGAGCGCGCACGATCCTTACACCCGCGGCAAGCCGGACACGCAAATTTCTGGGCCTATATGTTTCGATGAGATCCCCTCTCATTCTACTATACTCCAGCGAGTATAAGCCCAATCGACCCAATCTCTCCTCATATGTCATTCCTGCCATCCCAGGTATCAGCCTTGTGAATCCTCGCTGAACTCCCTCCATGGCAAGAACATCCTTCCTCAGATAAGGCGACCAAAACTGCACACAATACTCAAGGCGTGGTCCCACCAAGGCCCCGTACAACTGCAGCAGGACATCCCTGTTCCTATACTCAAACCCTTTCGCTATGAAGGCCAACATACCATTTGCCTTCTTCACCGCCTGCTGCACCTGCATGCTTACCTTCAGCGACTAGTGCACAAGGACACCCAGGTCTCGTTGCACTTCCCCTTCTCCCAATCTATTGCCATTCAGATAATAGTCTGCCTTTCTGTTTTTGACACCAAAGTGGATAACCTCGCATTTATCCACGTTATATTGCATCTGCCACGCTTCTGCCCACACACCCAACCTGTCCAAATCATCCTGGAGTTTCTCGGTATCCTCCTCGCAGCACACACGCCCACCCAGCTTTGTGTCATCTGCAAACCTGCAGACATTACATCTAGTTCCCTTATCTAGATCATTAATGTATATTGTGAATAGCTGGGGTCCAAGGACCGATCCCTGCGGTACCCCACTAGTCACTGCTTGCCACTCGGAAAAAGACCCATTAATTCCTACTCTTTGCTTTCTGTCCGCCAACCAGTTCTCTATCCAACTCAATACGTTGCCCCCAATCCCATGTGCCTTAACTTTACACGCTAATCTCTTATGCGGAACCTTATCGAAAGCCTTTTGAAAGTCCAAATACACCACATCTACTGGTTCTCCCTTATCTATTTTCCCAGTTACATCCTCAAAAAATTCCAGTAGATTAGTCAAGCACGATTTACCTTTTGTAAATCCATGTTGACTTTGTCCGATCCTGTCACTGTTTTTCAAGTGCTCAGCTATTACATCCTTTATAATGGACTCTAGCATTTTCCCCACTACCGATGTCAGGCTTACCGGTCTGTAGTTCCCCGCTTTCTCTCTACCACCCTTTTTGAATAGTGGGGTAACATTAGCTACCCTCCAATCCATGGGTACAGTTCCAGATTCCATCGAATGTTGGAAGATGATCAGCAATGCATCTACTATTTCTAGGGCCACTTCCTTAAGTACCCTAGGATGTAGATTATCAGGCCCTGGGGATTTATCGGCCTTCAATCCCGTCAATTTCCCTAACACCATTTCCCTGCAAATACTGATTTCTTTCAGTTCCTCCCTTTCATCAGACCGTATGTTCTCCAACATCTCTGGGAGGTTATTTGTGTCCTCCTTTGTGAAGACAGAACCAAAATATGCATTTAATTGGTCTGCCATTTCTTTGTTCCCCATTATAACTTCCCCTGCTTCTGACTGCAAGGGACCTACACTTGATTTCACTAATCTTTTTCTCTTCACATATCTATAAAAACTCTTACAGTCAGTTTTTATGTTCCCTGCAAGCTTACTTTCATATTCTATTTTCCCCTTCTTAATTAATCCCTTTGTCCTCCTTTGTTGAATCCTAAACTGCTCCCAATCCTCAGGGTTACCGCTTTTTCTGGCCAATTTATATGCCCACTCCTTGGAGCTTATGCTATCCCTAATTTCCCTTGTTAGCCACGGTTGAGTCACCCTTTT
The DNA here is from genome assembly GCA_030390025.1 of Squalus acanthias. NCBI lineage: Eukaryota > Metazoa > Chordata > Chondrichthyes > Squaliformes > Squalidae > Squalus > Squalus acanthias. The sequence continues at coordinate 34,753,039 of CM059425.1, read as the reverse complement.
TGTTTTATTCTTATGCCACACTGGGATGAACAAATTCTGTAGTTCATCCATGCAGTCTTTGAATGTTTGCCATTGCCTATCCACCGTCAACCCTTTGAGTGACATTCCCCAATCAATCCTATCCAATTCGCGCCTCATACCATCGTAGTTTCCTTTATTTAAATTCAGGACCCTAGTCTCTGATTCAACTACTTCACTCTCCATCCTAATGAAGAATTCGATCATATTATGATCACTCTGACCCAAGGGGCCTCATACAACAAGACTGCTAATTAATCCTTTCTCGTTACATAATACCCAATCTAAGATGGCCTGATCTCTGGTTGGTTCCTCGACATATTGTTCCAGAAAATCATCCCGTAAACATTCTAGGAATTCCTCCTCCACAGTATTTTTACTAATTTGGTTAGCCCAATTTATATGTAAATTAAAGTCACCCATGATGACTGCTGTGCCCTTACTGCATGCTTCTCTAATCTCCCTTTTAATGCCATCCCCAACCTCCGTATTACTGTTTGGAGGTCTATATACCACTCCCACTAAAGTTTTCTGCCCCTTGTTATTTCTCAGTTTTACCCATACAGATTCCGCATCATCAGAGCTAATATCCTTCCTTTCAATTGTGTTAATCCCTTCTTTAACCAGCAATGCTGCCCCACCTCCCTTTCCTTTTTGCCTATCTTTCCTAAATATTGAATACCCCTGGATGTTGAGTTCCCAGCCTTGGCCACCCTGGAGCCATGTTTCTGTAATCCCAATCAAATCGTATTCATTTACCTCTATTTGCGCAGCTAATTCATCCACCTTGTTCCGAATGCTCCTTGCATTAAGACACAAAGCCTTCAGGCTTGTTTTTTTAACGCTCTCAGACCTATATGAATTATTATTTACTGTGACCATGTTTGATTTAAACCGTTGAGTTCTTTGCCTTCTACTTTTGTTTTTCTCCTTCCTGTCTTTTGCTTTTATCCTTGTTTCCCTTTCCTCTGTCTCCTTGCTCAGGTTCCCAACCCCCTGCCACTTTAGTTTAAACCCTCCCCAACAGCACTAGCAAACACTCCCCCTAGGACATCGGTCCCGGCCCTGCCCAGGTGCAGACCGTCCCGTTTGTACTGGTCCCACCTCCCCCAGAACCGGTTCCAATGTCCAAGGAATTTGAATCCCTCCCCCTTGCACCATTCCTCTAGCCACGTATTCACCTGAAATATCCTTCTATTTCTACTCTGACTAGCACGTGTCACTGGTAGCAATCCTGAGATTGCTGAGGGGCTGTCTGGGATGCATCCTTCTGTCTAATTCCTCCTCTTCTGTGTCTTCCTCTTCCCTCTGCAAGCGGATGCTGTAAATGTGAAATGGCAGCATAAAATGCTGGAAATACTCAGCTGGTCCGGCAGCATCTTGACCTGAAACGTGAACTTTGTTTTTCTCTCTACAGATGTTGTGTGACCTGCTGAGTATTTGCAGCATGTTCTGTTTTCTCAAAGGCCTTAATTTACTATCTGAGCCCTTGTAAGCATCCTGCAGCACTCCCTACACACTTTAAAAACTATTCACATCTATTGCAGCAAGCCACCACTTCAATAAAATCAAAAAACCCAGTCCAAAACCTTAAATCCAAACTCACCTGAACAATGTGTGTGTCCCTTTAACAGGTGCAGACATCGCCACTGTCAGCCTGCTTACACGCCAGGTTAACCTGGCATGCTTAGGATCCTGTGCTGAATTCAACGCTAGGGTCAAAGTTTGCACTTGTGACATTAAGTCGGCGTTGCACGCCAATTTATGTCACAACGCCACCATTTTGTTCGGGATGGCACTGCCAGTTGCCCGCAGCGCAATGGTAAGCACGAAAATGGCGGCCGCCACGGGACCCGCCAGCAGCTGGCGAAAGAGTAGCAGCCGCCGTTTTAGCGCCATTTAATGGCACTACAGAGGGGTGCTAAGGCCATGAATTTTAGTCTCTCACATTAAGAAAAAATTCCGATTTGTTTTTCTCAGCTCCAACGTGGATGGCCTCGCACTTTCCACATTGAACTTCGTCTGCCATAGTTTTGTTCAATCATTTAGTCTGTCTATGTCCCTTTTAACTTTCTGCTCCCATCCATACAAATTACTGTGCCTACTAACTTAGTGTCATCTGCAAAATTGGATAAACAACTCTCTATTCCTTCATTTAAGTCATCAATATCTGGTGAAAAGCTGAGGCCCCAGTACAGATCCCTGGGGAACATCACTTGTCACATCCCACCAGCCATAGACTGAATGGTGAGGAAGTGGGATGGCTCCAATACCTGCCTGCAGCCAGAGCTCTTCGGCAGCAGCTCACTGAAGAACGCTTCCGCTGAAAAATTGACAGAGTGGCAATGCCTTGGGCAGTAACCCCACACGAGTTGGAACTGGACTCCTCGACACTTTCCAACATCATTCGGACACTCCATGGCAGGCAGTTGAATGCATTGAGCAATTGCTGGTGCACAGAAAGCATCTTTTTTTAAAGGCTGGTCCCTTGAAGTCTGCAGCTCTATACTCTTCAGCAGAGGTAGGAGCTGAGTTTGCCTTCCAGAGAGCTGTTTCCTGGGTCCTCCTTTCCACCTGAACCAGCTCCTGATCACTTTTCCTTGGTGAATCACCCCCAGTGCAGACCCCTCTAACTCACTATCTATACCACACTGAATGGGGAATCCCGCCAGTGCAGACCCCTCTAACTCACTATCTATACCACACTGAGTGGGGAATCCCCCTCCCCACCCCCAGTGCAGACCCCTCTAACTTGTAAGATTCTCAAAATTCACAGATCCCCCAAAACTCGAAGACAAACCTTAAGGAAAAAGACTTGGCACTCTTTTTCTAACAATTTCAGGGTGGTGAAATGCATTGGGCCTAACCGAAGGACATTTTAGAGCAAAAACCAAGATTTGGTATTTTAAAAGACATGTCTGGACTTGTAAGGGAGAAAAGGCTGTAAAGGAAGGTGGGTTCAACCTCTGTAAAGACAGTTTGGATATTGGAGTTAATGAAAACTGTCTGGGGAACCGCATGACCTCGCTGGGAGTTAAATCGGCCCCTATCAGACATTAACATCCTAACAATAAACCAGAGGAAAAGCAGTCTCCACCCAAATTTACAGAACCCATCAATACATGTATAAAACAGGTCACTTCAGCCTACTCTATAGAAATCCCAGGCCCAGTCAAGAACTCAAAACTTGGGAACAATCAACTAAAATTAAGCAGCAGATCGACAGGATGGAGCCATCCCGAAACCACTTCACACATTAACAAACGAGTTACCGTTAACGAGCCCGCCAAAATCTAACAATGACCGGGATTTGATTTGGCGCGCAGATAAGGAAGCTTCAATTCGTATAATTGAAGGCCCGTTCTCAACCTAGAGAGTGCAGTTCATCCACGGAGGCATTCACCGCAACACAGTTCTCCAGCACCACTGTTCAACGTTACGTGTCCAGCCAGGAGGTAGACAGCTCGAAAACAAGACCATTCAACAAAGGAGGCCAACAGCTCCCGAAGTAGGCCGACACGTGGAAGGAACCAGAGCGACCGCCTCAGTGACCATCGGACACCTCGCGGCAACAAGGGCCTCACAAAACAACCAACCGAACATCACCACCAATATTGGGCCACCGCGACCAAAGAAAACCAACTCGGAGAAAAACCGAAGATCCGCAAAGTTTCCACTCTACAATCTACTCCTGACTTACCCCTGGGTAAGATTTTCCCAAAAAGACTCTAAACCTACTTCTAAACCAAAGAAAAGTGGGTACTCACCTGATAGATCCAATACGCACCCTACCGCATCAGCGGACTCGCGAAGACTGACCAGCTACGCAGTTGAAGTCCTCTACCGCGTACGTGGTACGGCAGACACCAACCAACATATAGAGCGAACCCCAAAACCACGAACCAGCCCAACTGTCAAGGATTTTGGTGAGTATCATCCCTGGTCCTCTAGAGTCCAACCTAGCTAGGGAAGTGGGATTGGGAGGGGTGAAGTATTCTTCTAATGTGATTTCCCTCGTATGTACCGAAGTGTTCCCCATTTTATTAGAGTGTTAAGATTGTTGTGTTATATTTACTCTCTTGAATAAAGATCAAAAGTTCTTGCACCAAACCAGTTGTCTGCTGCCCTTTTGTCACAACCCCCAAATAAGTCCAAGGTCTAGAACCAAGGGAGGGGGAGCGATTCGAACCACTCAGAAGTCAGAGGTGAAGCTGACACACACCGCCACCCCCTACATACTCACTATCTATACCACACTGAGTGGTGAATCCTACAAGATAGACCCTTCTAACTCATTATCTATACCATGTTGTGGTGCCATATTTTGTGCTGCTGTTTAGAAGGGTGAGCGCAAGTGATGGTGCACCTTGTCGAAGGTTCTCCTCTTCAGTCTGTCTGACTGGAGCACCCAAGTTGTTTGCTGGATCTCGAAAAAAAGTGGAGAGGGCCAAGGGTTAGCACGTGGTGGCATTGGTAAGCAGCAGCAGATGAGTGGCAGCACAAGACACCACCAAATTGTCATGCTGAGTGTGTGACTGTGTGAGTGAGAACTTCCCGTGTAGACGTATAAATATTTGAGGGGAAACAATGTACAGGGCTATGGGGAAAGAGCAATGGGATTAATTGGACAGCTCCACCAAAGAGCCGGCGCAGGCACGATGGGCCATGCGGTCTATTTCTGTGCTGTATCATTCTATGCTGTGCGTGGTGTCCAGTCTGGCAATCTCCAATGCTGTGCGCCCTCTCTCTCTTAATGATGTCGATGGCAGCCTCTTCCATTGGTGTCAGTGTCCCTGAAGGGCATCAGCTTTTTCACACTTATGTTTCTAGTGCTAGGCCACAATTATCCAGATTTATTGAACTCAATTTCACAATTTGTCATGGTGAGATTTGAACTCTCGACCTCAGGGTTGCAACTCCAGTCCATAACCATTACATTACCATAGCTATACTTGGCAGTTTGGTTATAATTTGTCTTGAGATCTTTTCTTCAGCGGATGATTTGTGTTTCAAACCTTTGGCAGACACAGATTTTCCTTTAAAGATATGGCTCTCGGTCGCCCAGTAGCAACAATGTTAAAGTGTTAGACAACCCAGAGAATCAACTTCATCTCTGGTTTCAGATGGAATGTGCGTTTGGACTTTCCAGTGAGTTTCTACCAATCCTGGCTGACTTTTCTGGGAGGACAGAGGAACTGGCCTGGACAGATCTTTTCCCACATTATACCACTGAAATGGACCTCCTGGTAGAAATCTGAGACTGACGTTACTCCACATTAATTTCCCCCAACTACAATGTCCATTTTGAAAGCACGTTCATTAGAAAATGTTCCTTGTTTGAGAAAATCTCTGATTCTTCAGAGATGAAATGATGCAATTTGCTTTATTCCTGATGGTGATGGAAATAAACTGACATTAAACAAAGATCTGTAACAGAGTCGCAGTGCATTTTTATTTTGCTCCAGCCGTCTCTACATCATAGAGCTTGGCAATACTGCTGCTAAAATGAGGCACATTTGTTGTATGTTTTGAGCAAGCTTTTAAAATAAATCAGTCAGCAGCAATTCAATGTACCAGCTTTGAAGAAGAAAAGCTCTATTATCTGCTATTGTCAGGGAGAAGCAGCTTGTTTTAGCAAATCAAAAGCATACCTCCATTTTAAAATTACTGTGTCATTTGATTGTTCCTTGATTTAGCATATCAATAGGAGACAGAGACAGTGTAATCACTCAGGGCTGTTTAGTCTCTGCTTCTGCCGAGTCCAGCATTTGGAAACTCCAGCATTGTACTGCAGATGCGAGTAGTGAACTTCTCCACAATATGAGAGGAGACTGTTTCCACTGCCTGCACATACGATCTGTGCTCCTGCGACCTTGGTCCTTGGACTCCACAGCCAAGGGCATCCATTTCTGCCCAGATGCTGGAAATCTGAAATAAAAACAACATCAGATCATAACCTCTCCCTCCATTTTTTCAGCTGCAGGTGATTCTGCTATTCCCATTTACACCTCTTCTAGACTCATCTTTTGTTTCTTTACATGTCTCATTACCATCTCCTTTTGCCTTGCATAAGAACATAAGAAATAGGAGCTGGAGTAGACCATTTGGCCCTTCGAGCCTGCTCCGCCATTCAATAAGATCATGGCTGATCTTCTACCTCATCTCAACTTTCCTGCACTATCCCCATATCCCTTGATTGATTAATATCCAAAAAGCTATCGATCTCTGTCTTGAATATACTCAACGACTGAGCCTCCATAGCCCTCTGGGGTAGAGAATTCCAAAGATTCACCACCCTCCGAGTGAAGAAATCTCTCCTCATCTCAGTCCTAAATGGCCGACCCCTTATTCTGGTGGCCCCTGGTTCTAGACTCCCCAGCCAGAGGAAACATCCTCCCTGCATCTACCCTGTCAAGCCCTGTAAGAATTTTGTATGTTTCAATGCGATCACCTCTCATTCTTCTAAACTCCAGAGAATATAGGCCTAGTCTACTCAATCTCTCCTCATAGGACAATCCCCTCATCCCAGGAACCAGTCTGGTGAACCTTCGTTGCACTCCCTCTATGGCAAGTATATACTTCCTTAGGTAAGGAGACCAAAACTGTACACAATACTCCAGGTGTGGTCTCACCAGAGCCCTATATAATTGCAGTAAGACATCTTTACTCTTATACTCAAATCCTCTTGTAATAAAGGCCAACATACCATTTGCTTTCCTAATTGCTTGCTGTACCTGCATGTTAACTTTCAGTGATTTGTGTACAAGGACACCCAGGTCCCTCTGAACACCAACATTTCCCAATCTCTCACCATTTAAAAAATTCTCTGCTTTTCTATTTTTCCTACCAAAGTGGATAACTTCACATTTCTCCATATTATATTCCATCATACCTTTTGTCATTTAATCACTCCTGCCTTCCACCTGATCACAGACCTTCCCCTTTTGTTCTTTCCTTCCCTCCCCCCTTTCCCAGCCTCTGTACTTGCTATATCTCTAACTTTTTCCAGTTCTGACGAAAGGTCATCGACCTGAAACGTTAACTCTGTTTCTCTCTCCACAGATGCTGCCTGGTCTGCTGATTATTTCCAGCATTTTCTATTTTTATTTCAGCCATTTCTACCCCTTCTCTGGGGAGAGCCAACTGTTTCCTCATCATTCTTTCCCAGCTCCTCCGCCTCAGTGATTCACCAGTGATGTCCCCCTCAGCCTCAGTAATGCCCTTGTTCCACGTGGGTGTATCTGGGCTGGTGCTTGGATAAGTAAGTTTCCATGATGGAGTGGGAGAATTAGTGGAGGTTACTGGTCAGATGATCCTTCCTGTATGCAGCAGTCTCTTCACTTCTCAATCAAACATTGCAGGAAATATGTTATGGAACAGTGGATTTTTTAAAATTAATTCACAAGATGTGGGCATTGCTGTCAAGGCCAGCATTTATTGCCCATCCCTAATTGCCCTTGAGAAGGTGGTGATGAGCTGCCTTCTTGAACCATTGCAGTCTGTGTAGTGAAGTTACTCCCACAGTGCTGTTAGGTAGGGAGTTCCAGGAATTTGACCCAGCGATGATGAAGGAACGGCGATATATTTCCAAGTCAGGATGATGTGTGACTTGGAGGGGAACTTGGAGGTGATGGTGTTCCCATGCGCCTGCTGCCCTTGTCCTTCTAGGTGGTAGAAGTCGCGGGTTTGGGAGGTGATGTTGAAGAAGCCTTGACGAGTTGCTGCAGTGCATCTTGTAGATGGTACACACTGCAGCCACGGTACGCCGGTGGTGGAGGGAGTGAATGTTTAAGGTGGTGGATGGGGTGCCAATCAAGTGGGCTGCTTTGTCCTGGATGGTGTCGAGCTTCTTGAGTGTGTCTTGTAGATGGTGGAAAGACACTGGGGAGTCAGGAGGTGAGTCACTTACCACAGAATGCCCAGCCTCTGTCCTGCTCTTGAAGTCACAGTATTAATGTGGCTGGTCCAGTTAAGTTTCTAGTCAATGGTGACCCCAGGCTGTTGATGGTGAGAGATTCAACGATGGTAATCCCGTTGAATGTCATGGGGAGGTGGTTAGACTCTTGTTGGAGATGGTCATTGCCTGGCACTTGTGTGGCGCGAATGTTACTTGCCACTTATCAGCCCAAGCTTGAATGTTGTCCAGGTCTTGCTGCATGAGGGCATGGACTGCTTCATTATCTGAGGAGTTGCAAATGGCACTGAACACTGTGCAATAATCAGCGAACATCCCCACTTCTGACCTTATGATAGAGGGAAGGTCATTGATGAAAAAGCTGAAGATGGTTGGGCCTAGGACACTGTCCTGAGGAACTCCTGCAGCGAAGTCTTGGGGCTAAGATAATTGGCCTCCGTCAACCACAACCATCTTCCTTTGTGCTAGTTATGATTCTAGCCAGTGGAGAGTTTTCCCCTTTATTCCAATTTTACTAGGGCTCCTTGATGCTACACTCGGTCAAATGCTGCCTTGATGTCAAGGGCAGTCACTCTCACCTCGCCTCTGGAATTCAGCTCTTTTGTCCATGTTTGGACCAAGGCTGTAATGAGGTCTGGAGCTGTGTGCTCCTGGCAGAACCCAAACTGAGCATCAGTGAGCAGGTTATTGGTGAGTAAGTGCTGCTTGATAGCACTGTCGATGACTCCTTCCATCACTTTGCTGATGATTGAGAGTAGACTGAAGGGACTGTAATTGGTCGGATTGGATTTGTCCTGCGTTTTGTGGACAGGACATCCCTGGGCAGTTTTACACATTGTCGGGTAAATGTCAATGTTGTAGCTGTAGTGGAACAGCTTAGCTAGAGGCGCGGCTAGTTCTGGAGCACAAGTCTTCAGCACGACAGCCGGGTTGTTGTCGGGGCCCATAGCTTTTGCTGTATCCAGTGCGCTCAGCCATTTCTTGGTATCACGTGGAGTGAATCAAATTGGCTGAAGACTGGCTTCTGTGATGGTGGGGACCTCAGGAGGAGGCTGAGATGAATCATCCACTTAGCACGTCTGGCTGAAGATGGTTGCAAACGCTTCAGCCTTGTCTTTTGCACTCAAATGCTGAGCTCCACCATCATTGAGGAATGTTCATGGAGCCTCTTCCTCCTGTTAGTTGTTTAATTGTCCACTACCATTCATGACTGGATGTGGCAGGACTGCAGAGCTTTGATCTGATCCATTGGTTGTGGGATCACTTAGCTCTGTCTGTAGCATGCTGCTTCCACTGTTTAGCATGCATGTAGTCCCGTGTTGTAGCTTCACCAGGTAGGCATCTAATTTTTAGGTATGCCTGGTGCTATTCCTGGCATGCTCTTCTACACTCCCCATTGAACCAGGTTTGGTCCCCTGACTTGATGGTAATGGTAATGGTAGAATGAGGAATATACCAGGCCATGAGGTTACAGATTGTGATAGGAGAGGATCTTTACCCATGAGAGGGATGGTAGGGATCTCTTGTGCCTACTAAGGATCTCCATAATTTCTTCTTTTGCACTATGTTATCCTGGATGGTTTGTAGATGAGTCAGGCTTCCAGCAATATCTCAGCATCTACATGGGCACTCGTGCTTTTGCTTTCCTTAGCCAGCCTGGTGAGATCATTAAAACAACACTGTCACTGAATAGCTGTTGGGAGGGCGGTAGAGTTCGCACTGACCACCAATGGCACCGCCCTCCACACTGCCTGCAAACCTTTTGTCTGGTGTATAACACCTTGGGTGGCATAGAGCCTTTCTTGTCATTATCTCTGCCCGGTATTACCATCACTGCTGCTTCTTGAGAATCTTGGGGACTTGGTCATTACAGACCTCCCCCCTCTCTCCCTCCCACTCCCTGAATGGTGTTCCTCCTTCTGTCATCCCTCCTAGTAGTGGAGACCCAGTCAATAACAGGATTCTCACTCAAATCCTGGCCTGCATACAAAATTAGACCCCCCTCAAGGAAAATGCCGTCAGCTGCCGGCATGATCACATGAGCAGGCACATTTCCTACCCTGTCATTTTTTGATGATCTGAAGAAAACCAGGCCATATATCTGCGAGGTCCTGTATCTTTCAGTATCAGTAAGGTATATAGGGCGTGATTTTCGCCGAATACTTTAGACGCTAAAGAGGTAAAGAGGTGGCCAAGATGGGGTCTTAAGCTAAAACGCGATAAAGCCCCTGTTTAGCGCAAGACAGCATATTGGTAAAGGAGGTGAAGCAAGTGCTAGGAACGGCCACCCAGAGGCTCTTTAAATAGCTGATTGCCACTTAAAATACCTGCTACTGCTCATTAAAGTGGCGGCACGGCATTTTGATGGCTAGCGCTTCAACTAACGCCCAATCCTAACCAATGTTCCCCTTAATTTATTTTTGGGTGCGCATCCCCTTTAAGGGATTGCACGGAGCATTCACAGAAATTTTACATTAGAAAAACCAGTCCCGGGCTGCGTGGGACCGGCAGAGAGCTGCACAGCCACGCGCCCACGAAGCTTAGAGGGAAGGTTGCTCCTAACAGCGACCCGCTGTTTGGGAGTAAACACGGCATTGATGTTGATTTCAAGCGCTACTTAAAGGGATAAACACCATTTCATGGTCATTGCTGCTGGAGCTGTGAAAAGGACTCTGAAACGCATCGGGAGACTTTCTGGGACACTTTGTCAAGACTTCACCAACACTCGAGCAACATTTATTCTGGAAATACTCTGAGGACTTCACCTAAAAAGAGTAAGTGCTGTGCTACTCTACCTTTTTGGAGACGTTATAGGAGTCACCAGGAGAAATTGAGTGCTTGGTCACGTGGATCTTGCTAGGGGGTCCCCCTTCGTCCAGACAAGGAATGGGAGAAGGAAATGAGACCAGGCAGAGCAGCACCAGCTACTGCAGCAGAGAGGGACAGGAGGGTGAGGTGGCATCCTTCCCCCCACCCCCACAGGTACAGGACATCCCTCCTCCTCTGGACCTCCTCCACCAGGTCCTCCAGTGCTGGGTCCGAGAACCTGTGCGACCTCTCCCTCAGTCCCTGAGCCATCATGCAATGTGCCGCTGTGTGCCAGCCAGAGCACTCCACATCTTCAGTGGAAGTGGGTGAGAGGAGCCCACATATACTGCTGCACAAAAATTGCGTCTAATCAGCACTTGAGCGCTAAACCTACCGGTTTCTGCTTTAGCGCCTCCAGGCAAGTTCAAATTATGGTAATCAGCAATTAGGACCACAATTGTGTGCTAAATCCAGACTTTCAACAGGTATGTCTTATTAGCACTGCACCCATTAAGAGCCTGTTTTCACCCTTTGACCAAAATAACCCCAATGATATTTTCCCTTCTTGTTTGTTATGTGATATATTGCTTCATTAATTTACTGTATCATAGCAAAGAGGAATACCAGTATCATATTTAGGCTGTAGCAGAAAAATGGTAAACATCAGAAACCATAATCTTGGTTTCAGACTCTTTTTTTAATTCATTCTCAAGGTACGGACGTCGCTGGCTAAGTTGGCATTTATCGCCCATCCCTTGTTGCCCTTGAGAACCTGGTGGTGAGCGGCCTTCTTGAACCACTGCAGTCCACGTGTGAAGATCCTCCCACAGTGCTGTTAGGTAGGAAGTTCCAGGATTTTAAGCCAGCTTGGAGGTGATGGTGTTTCTATGCGCCTACTGCCCTTGTCCTTTTAGGTGGTGGAGGTCACCGGTTTGGGAGGTGCTGTCGAAGAAGCCTTGGCGACTTGCTGGAGTGCATCCTGTAAATAGTAAAGCTGCAGCCAACGGTACACTGGTGGTTGAGGTAGCGGATGTACCCATGAGCACTGCCAATGGAAATCTACATTCTTTATTCAGACTTGTTTGACAATACACAACGGTGCATTTGAAGCAAAATTAAAATTATTACTTGTCCAATTCCATTAAAAAAACTGTAATTAATTTTCCGCTGTGCTTTGTAGTTCAAAGCCAATACCCTGCATCTTATCTGTTCTGTTTACGAGATCAAAAGATAATTCGAATTTTCAGAACAAATCCTGTCCAGGAGGTGTCAGAAAAGTTACCTCAGGGATTACTGGTTTGTGGCGGCCAAGGGTTCACAGCGACGTCGCTTTTGGTCCTTCAATGTCAGCTCTTCCTATCACTGTGAAGCAGAATTCACCAAGTGTTGGATTGTTCACCCACTAATAGGGAACGTGAGCTGGGATTAGACCGTCGTAAGACAAGTTAGTTTTACCCTATTGATGATGTGTTGCTGCATTAGTAATCCTTATAGCAAACAAACTATAAGGCACAATCTATTTTATGATTAGTTCTCAATTACAGCTTTGATCTGTCCTTATAATGTGCTGGGAATATGCAAACACTTTTTATTGCGCTTCATCAATAACTAACTTTTTTCTACGGCACAATTTATATGGCCCACTTTACCCTAGTGTGGATCTAGAGTTGCTTCCGTACTTGCTAATTCAATAGCACAGAACTCTGCATCGCCAGAACCACCCAAACATTCTATGCTGGACACAGTCATAATTTGCTGACTAATCCAGTATATTCTTTTGTGTGTCGGCGTTTGTGTGTAAACTGTCATTTTGCCCAAAGAATTTTCTCTTGAAGGTAGTTACTGAAGATAATGTGTGCTGATGAATAGAAAATCAAAGCAAACTATCATCTTTCAAACCACAAACTTTTTGTAGTTTATAGAAAGAAATTCTTTATCTCTATTAATCAAAAGTCGTAGTCATTTTCCATTAACATCTGTCTGAGGCTGAACCACACTGTTCGCAACCTTGATGTCATATTTGACCCTGAAATGAGCTTCCGACCACATATCCGCAGCATAACAAAGACCGCCTACTTCCACCTCTGTAACATTGCCCGTCTCCACCCTTGCCTCGGCTCATCCACTACTGAAACCCTCATCATGCCTTTGTTACATCTAGACTTGAGTATTCCAACGCACTCCTGGCTGGTCTTCCATGTTCTACCCTACGTAAACTTGAGGTCATCCAAAACTCGGCTGCCCGAGATATCTGCCCTCCTCTAATTCTGCCCTCTTGAGCATCCCTGATTATAATCACTCAACCATTGGTGGCCGTGCCTTCTGTTGCCTAGGCCCTAAGCTCTGGAATTCCCTCCCTAACCCTCTCTGCCTCTCCGCCTCTCTTTCCTCCTTTAAGACGCTCTTTAAAACCTACCTCTTTGACCAAGCTTTTGGTCATCTGCCCTAATTTCTCCTTATGTGGCTCGGTGTCAAATTTTTGTCTTATAATACTGCTGTGAAGCGCCTTGGGACATTTTACTACGTTAAAGGTGCTATATAAATACAAGCTGTTGTTGTTGTTTATGCAAAAGATAAATTTTCTAGATAGAATCTTTAATGTGCACCGTGCTGCTTTACAAAATCATTCAGGTATCTCAATGAATTGTGTTTTCTGCAGGTGTGTATTAATGGTAAAAACCCACGTGCACAATGCTCTGTGATAAATTACGTCTGAAAATGTTATAAACAATTCATGCACATTGAAATACTCTTTAATGTTTATGGGTTTCTCACAGCAGAAACTTGGAAACATGATCAGATCCAGCTACATCATGAACCGACTTGACTGGTGGTAAAACTGGGGCCTGGATTTTAACTGCCAGCGGGTTTAAAGTGAGAAACCGCGCTAGTGGGTGAGTATCCCACTCCTCCATGGCAGAATGAGAATCAGCGCATTTTAACAGACAGGCCTCATTTAAACCCAGCATGCCGACTTCCTACCCATTCCAGGCAGGAAGTGGCGGAAAATCACGGAAGCCACCCGCCAACAGCAGATAAGTAGTAGGATCGGGTGCCGGGTTGTCCCGCGAGTGTCGCTCATTTGGCGGGGGTGGGGGTGGGGGAGGGGGGGGGGGGGAGTGGGGGGGTGGTGAGATAACGGCAGCTTTCCTTGTGGGTCATTTTTTAAAATTCATTCTCGGGATGTGGGCGTTGCTGGCAAGGCCAGCATTTATTGCCCATCCCTACTTGCCCTTAGAAGTTGGTAGTGAGTCGCCTTCTTGAACCGCTGCAGTCCGTGTGGTGAAGATACTCCCACAACGTTGTTGGGGAGGGAGTTCCAGGATTTTGACCCAGCAACCATGAAGGATCGGCGACATATGTCCAAGTCAGGATGGTGTGTGACTTGGAGAGAAACTTGGAGGTGGTGGTGTCCCCATGAACCTGCTGTCCTTGTCCTCCTGTGTAGAGTTAGAAACACTGTTACTGAGAGTGGTAACCAGTGCTTACTCCTGCTTGTAGTAGCACAGCAGCAGCCATGGTAAGCAATTGGCTTCTCTTATCTTCGAGAATCACTGTTAAGGAGCTATTGCACGAGTGAGCCTTCCGATCCTCTCCTCACTTGACGTTACCTGGCGAGAAAGCTGTAGAGGCTACCCCGCTCAGGTCACAGTTAAAATTGCAGTTGGCGCTCGATGACGATAAAGAAGGACCCGGCAGCTTCAGGTGGGTTCCTGTGCCCCCTGTTCTGAAGAGTAGGATAAAATTGAAGATGGCGGGGTCTAAGCGGGACATCAGCATGTAAGTCACCCAGTCGATTTTAACTGCCTACATGCCCGGCTTCCGTCAGGTGTGCAGTATTAAAATTGACCCCTATTTCAACATTCAAGATTAGATTGGATAGATGGATGAAAGAAAAGGATGAAAAGGATATGTGGATGAAGTAACTCTCTCCCCCAAAAAGCTGTTGAGGCTAGGTCAATTGAAAATTTAAAAACTGAGATTGATAGATTTTTGTTAGGCAAGGCTATTAAGAGTTACGGAACCAAGGCTGGTAGATGGAGTTAAGATATAGATCAGCCACGATCTAATTGAATGGCAGAACAGACTAGGGGGGCTGAATGGCCAACTCCTCTTCCTATGTTCCCATGCTAAAATAACAGAAGACTTTCAGATGAGCACATTAAGGATTCATACTCTATTTCAAGGCCTGTGTCTTTGAAGAATCGAAAGAAACAATGAGCATTGTTATAAGAATATGAATAACTGTTTTATTTCTGAGCCAAAATTCTGTGGAGAGCTGTGTAACATATCACCACTTGGAGCATAAATACATCATAGTCATGTCATCCTACCCAGCAAACACTAAATACTTCACAAACAGGAGCTGGCAGTGAGGCACTTTGCAACCTTAGGGCTGGATTTTGTGGGGAATCAGCAGGCGCAATCGGTGGCAAGTCGGGTGAGAAAGTGTTTTTTTTCCCCAGCAGGTCAGGACCCCGCAGTGAACCCGCCACCATGCGCCTTTACCAAATGTCGGGTCTGTCAGCGCTGAGCAGACCCGACACACAGTGGCGGGGGAGGCAATTCAAATCATTAGTGGCTGGTTTTTCCCAGCCTTTTGGATTTGACAGGTCGCCCACCAGTTTCCCGCTGTGTCTAGTCCTCGTCTATGAAGCTGAGGCGGGAGGTCAGTGACCATTGAATCAGCTGATGAGTTGACAGCTTCAAATGTCAAATCAAAGCTCCCAGTTGATTGAGATATGTTCCCTTAGCCACTAGCTTCTCTAAACTGCATTTCCACTACAGATTCAGAATGCTGCAAGTCTTTACACAAGTCTCCATCCAGTCTGACATCATTACCTCTGACATCATTACCATTGACAGATCGCTTCTGTCATCTCTACTTCACCTGCCATCTATTTCATCAGCATGGGTGCCCTTGAAACTCTCTCACCTTGGTCCTCAGAATCCCACCACGATCAGCCCCAACACCAGCATCACCAGGCACACCAGCAGCACCAACAACAACACCAACCTTCTCTTCTGATGCTACACAGGACACAGGGCATCAGCACCTGACCACATTGCTGCCCAGGACACCAGGGATGGCCTCACCATGACCAGATTTACTTCACTTGACGCTGTACACCCTGGCTGCCACATGATGTGCCAGGTTGACACCACCCCACACCAACACCATAAAGCATCCCTACAATGCCCAAGCCATATCTTTCACACTCATTGCCATTGCAGGGGTACCGTTATGTCTCACCATTCACTGCAACTCACTAAGCCACTTCCAAAGGCGCACAAAAATCTGTCCAAGAACACAAAGTGTTGAAAATAAAGATTTCAACGTTTGACATCACATTAACAGAAACTTTACATGAACATTGTATAAAACACCCAAGTGTCTACCCTTGTGTGCTGTTAGTTGGTATGATTGCACTAGGATGAGGGTGAGTGTGAGGGGTGGCTAGTGAGATGGGGATGTGATAATGTAGATAGAGAGGGATGGGTGGAGGTGCAAGGTAAGTTGGTGTAAGGATGTGCAGGAGTAGGGTAGGGAATGCAGAGTGATGGGGATGTGATGAGAGGCACAGCAGGATGAGGTTGAGTGTGGCTTTGTACTAATGTTTCGTGATCTACTGAGATCTTTGAAACGTTTGCGGCACTGCACCCAGGTCTTCCTAACCACATCCCTGCTTGTGTCCTCCTCTGCAATGTGCAACCAGGCTGTGTTAATCTCCTGGGGAGGTCTCTTCCGCCCATGGGAAGGGAAGAGGACCCCCCTGCGTGCTGTGACTCCCTCCATAAGCATATGGAGGGAGTCATGGGAGAGCCTGGGTGCAGCCCTGTGTATCTGTGCAGTGATTGTCAGTGTTTGCAGCACCTCAATGCTGCAGAATACTGACAACACAAATGTCAAAAACGAGTTGGCCATGGTCACTTTAAGGAAACCGGCTGATGACGCGTCATCAAATGACGTCACCAGACTCGCTTCCTCTAATTGGCTGGGAAATGCGCTGGGCGAGCTTAACAAGCCCAATCAGGGGAAATTTATTTCAGAGGCCGGGATGGAGCCAGCAGCGGGGTCGGGACCCGCCACTGACGTCGCCCGCCCCGGACCCACCGAGGTTGGTAAAATCGCGGCCTTAGAGTGCAAAGCATGTGTGACTGTTCTTTTTACCCACTGTGCACCATTGCTGCATTTACACTTCCTGGCTCTGTGCCCTAATTAAACTCAGAGCCCAGAAAGTTTGAAGACAAATTGGCGTCGTAGCAGATCAGACAACATCAAACAAAGTAAGAATCTCCATACATGAAAAAGTGATAACAGTGCAAATTTGTCTTCAATTTTGCAACAAAAAAAATTTGGATGATTTGAAAGAGGTGAGGGGAGAAGAAAAAATGCATTTTGGATTAACAAAAGTAAAGTGAGACTGAATCCAGTATCTGTGTTAGACCTCACTTTCTTGTAATAAATAAAAGAAAGAAACACTTGCATTTCTATAGCGCCTTTCACGACCACCGGATGTCTCAAAGTGCTTTACAGCCAATGAAGTACTTTTGGAGTGTAGTCACTGTTGTAATGTGGGAAACGTGGCAGCCAATTTGCGCACAGACAAGCTCCCACAAACAGCAATGTGAAAATGACCAGATAATCTGTTTTTAATGATGTTGATTGAGGGATAAATATTGGCCAGGACACCGGGGAGAACTCCCCTGCTCTTCTTCGAAATAGTGCCATGGGATCTTTTACATCCAGCTGAGAGAGCAGACTTGGTTTAACGTCTCATCTGAAAGACAGCCCCTCCGACAGTGTAGCACTCCCTCAGCACTGCACTGGAGTGTCAGCCTAGATTTATGTGTTCAAGTCCCTGGAGTGGGACTCTGAACCCACAACCTTCTGACTCAGAGGCGAGTGTGCTACCCACTGAGCCACAGCTGACAAATACAGCATGAATAAAACCCAGTAGCATAAACAGCTCAACACCAAAGACAGTGCTAAGTGTGTACTTCTTCCTCCTTGATTTATGCAACTTGTTCATACAGCAGCTCTGCCTGTCGAGAAAAAATGAGTGATGCTGTTGATTCTTCCACTTATGGGAGGTGTGAGAATAAAATGGATTCATTTATTTATGTCACAGACTGTCATAAGGGCAGCTTTTTGGAGCAGAGTTCTCCATATTCTGTCTTTCATAATTAATGGCCTTTTTCCAGAATGGTCATCACTCTACCTGCCTAGAGCTGTACCTGGACACCAGTGATATTGCTCATTTTAATAGCACAGGTGGGTCATTTGCAGCCTTGTATATGGATTCATAATTATAACCAACTTGCTGCCAAGTGAATTAAATATTGTTCTGCACTTATAGAGGATAATTGTAACATATAAAATATTCTTATCACATTGTAGCAGATATGGAATTATATCTAACGTAGACCAGAAATTAAAGCAACAGGGTTATTTTTGTACGTACAAATAGTCTGTACCGCAGAATGTATTTTCAACCAATTAATTACTCAATTACTGTTATGATGTCTCTTATTTATTTAACTATATCAAACAATAGCCGCGATCTGAGGTGCACAGGGTGTTTGACGGGCAACAGTGATCATTCCGGTTTCTTGAATTTAGATTAGTAATCATACATATTAATCATGTGATTGCTGAATCACAGGATTAGGGAAAGATTTCTTCCCCCGATGCATTACAAGTAGGGGAAAATTCCACCACTGGTTCCTAGGAGTGAAATGATTACGATGTACCTGCAATTACAGATGCATAAAATCAAAACAGAAAGACGCACAGATTTGTCAGCAGTTGAAAAGAGAAAAACACCAAGGGTAAATTTCATCGACACCACCTGGGCAGTAATCTGGCAGAGCAGGTTTCAGAGTTCCAGTGTTCAATACAAATATCGCACTTTTACACACAGCTAAATTAAAGTCATTAAAACATAGAATCATAGACTGATACAGCACATTCGGCCCATCGTGCCGGCTCTTTGGTAGAGTTATCCAATTAATCCCACTCCCCTGCTCCTCTGTAAATTTTTTCCCTTCAAGTTTTTATCCAATTCTTGAGGGCCCAGCTGCAGACTGAACCATCTCGGCCTGGGCCAGTGCAGTCTGTCCCAGCTGACAGTGTGGCACTAACAAGGGCACTGGCGGAATGTGTGGCAGGGGTGCAGGCATGCTGTCGTCTGAGAGAGGACAGCAGGTGTTTCTGGCAAGGGCATAAGGCCACTCTCCTGGGACTAAACCTCAGCACTTCTACTGCGCAAGTACCGAGTGCAGGAGTGATGTGACGCTCTGGAATTCCCTGTCAACAGTGGCCCCCCCAGAGCCAAGATGGCTGTCGTCTGAGCTGCTATAGAAACTGTCCCCAGAAGCTCCACTTGTTGCGGCCAGTGACTCACCAGGTGAAGACTCCTCCATTAGTCTACCCTCTAAAGTATGAGTGGTGCCAGCCTCTGAGCTGCTGCTGACTAGGGTCAGATTGAGTGAAGCTGCATCTTCAGGAAGGCTGGCCTCCTCTTCCTGAAGTGGCTCAGGGGCATCGACATTTTCAGCACCTGAAATGAAAGGGTTAGCTTTTAGTGTGACAGGAGAGTAGAGAGAGATGAGTGGCTGATGGAAGCAGCTGCAGTTTGACAAGCAAAGTGTGTAGGATGAGATAGAAGTGAGAAAGCAAAAAGAAGATAAGGTGTGAAGAAACCCTGCACAACATCTTCTCCAGCTTTGCCACTCACCATTGCCATGACTCTACCCCTGCCTGTGATGGCCAGCATGTCTTGCTTCAGAGGGGAAAGGGTGTACAGGCAGCCTTGACCTTCTCCGATTGCAATCTCTCACCTGATGTTGTACTCGACCTCCTCCAGCAAGAAAGAAGTTAGTGACAGTCTTGAGGTGTTTTGAGAATGTACCTGTCTTGGTAGAACTGTGTAGATGTTGTGTAGAGAAGTGAGGATTGCAATAGTGGTGAGAGTAGGAAGTACAGAGTGTGTGAGTGCGACGAGGAGGTGGAGTGAAATGTGGTGCAGTGATTGTAGGAGGGTGCAGGGAAGCGGGGGAGGAGAGTGTTGTGAGTAGTGAGGCTACAGTGGTGCAGGTGTGAGGAGAGAGTAATGGATGACAACTCTGATGAGGTAATTGAACCTTTTCCGGCATTGACGCCATGTCCTGGGAGCTAAGCTCATGGCTTTGACCTCTTCTGCGACCTCTTCCCACTGGCGGTGGACGTGCTGTCTGGAGGGCATTCTGCCCCCACCCCACCCCCACAGGGGAACTGGATCTCCCTCATCCTGTTCACTGCCTGGACCTGGGCCTCCAGAGCAGCATCGAAGAAACTGGGGGCCCATTCTACAGGTCTTGCCGCGTACACCTCCCATTTAAGATGTGCAGGTTGCCTTTAAGTGGCGTTAGAGATACCCGATTTCCCACTCACCTAAACAGGCACGTAGCCAATAATCAACGTGGATAGTGCTGGCTGCACGCCTGGCCCACGATAATGCTAGTCAATTCACAGCTCACGCCGAATCTCTTCATCCGTTGAACTTGCCGGCCAGTTTGTGCATTAATGGCCCGGAATTTGCATTCCCGATGACAGCAAACTAGCAGCGTTCGCCGTCATTCCGCCTTTGAAACTGACCGCAACTTCAGGATTTAGCACATGCGCAGCCTAATGCGGAAATCCTGAAGTTGCGGTCTGTCATTCACAGCCCCTCCACAGGCTGCGTTGTGCCCCACCCCCCTCCACAGAGCCGGCAATCAGTGAAATCTCTCAAATCAGGGAAACTGACGAAAACTTCAGCTCCTCCGCAGTAATTACGCTGTTAAATTCCCCATTAAAGTTAGACCCAAAGGGATTAGGTGTAACTGGGGTTTTAGCAGCGTATTGACTGCTAAACAAAGGTTATGGGCCTGAAAAATGAATTTTCATTTTGTGCAGTGTGAAATTTATCCATTTTAATAAAAATTAAAAATTTTAAGAAACATTTAAAAGAAAATTTTTTAAAGTTTGTTCATCTTTATTTCAGGTTTGCCTTTTACCCATGTGAGAGCCCCAATCTTTGTTTTGCGCTCTCTAAAATTTTTTGAAAGTTACTATTTTGATAGCTTACCCACTTCCTGGTTCGCTGTCTGTGAGAATTCTGTGTTTTTGATTGGCTGCTCTGACAGCTTGTTGACGTCACAGCAGCTTGCACTATGGGATTCCCACTATACTACGTTGATTTGAATTACACGTCGGAAAACCTGAACTTCTCGACACAGAGATCGCGAGATCTTTGGGCGAAGCTTACTTCGGGGCCAGTGGCAAACGCCTTTGCTTCACCGCTGACCGCAAATTCCGGGCCATTAACACCATGCATCATTAACGCACCATTATTTTTCCTGCAAGATTTGACCCGTAAGCTCACTCAGAGCACAGAGGTTTATGCCAATTCAAAAATACAGATAAATACCAAATTTTAAATCTGCAGATTCAGAGGCGATACTGAGAATTGATGACGTGCATCACCACCAATTGTGTTGTGCAAACTGTCGGAGTGAGAAAAATCAGCATGAGCAATTTACACAAATATTGATCTAAACATTATTTTTTGCTGGTGCCATAAGTATAGCCCTATTGGCACTTAGCAGATTAACAAATTGAAAATGATTGAAGTAACAGCATGCTGGAGTGCACTGGGTTGCCATGTGAACCTTTGACTGCAGATCTAACAGATCCATCTATAGGTTTCTGCTATAAATGAAAACAAATTAAATACAGATTTGATAGAAGCTACTTTTCTGCCGGTTGTTGCTAATTAATGAGGTAAATTTAGCACAGTGAAGCATTTCCAAAGCTACCGAGCAGCAAGTTATGATTTTACCAGAGTTGAGTTTAAGTGGGCAACAGTGACAAATTGGCAGAATGGAAGTGATTTGGAACAACGAGGCCTTATATGAATGAGACATGACAGTTTAATTGCCCTAGATTCTAGAATGGTCCCCCGCGGATTGGAAGGTAGCAAATGTAACCCCGCTATTCAAGAAAGGAGGGAGAGAGAAAACAGAGAATTATAGTTAGCTTGACATCAGTAGCAGGGAAAATGCTAGAATCTATTATTAGGGATGTGGTAACAGGGCACTTAGAAAAGCATAATAGGATTGGGCAGAGTCAACACGGACTTACGAAAGGGAAGTTGTGTTTGACAAATCTGTTAGAGTTTTTTGAGATTGTAACTAACAGGGCAGATAAAGGGGAACCAGTGGATGTGGTGTATTTGGATTTTCAGAAATCATTCGATAAGGTGCCACACAAGAGGTTATTACATAAAATTAAGGCTCATGGGATTGGCGGTAATATATTAGCATGGATTGAGGATTGGATAATGGAGAGAAAACAGAGAGTAGGAATAAAAAGATCATTTTCGGGTTGGCAGGCTGTAATTAGTGGGGTACCACAAGGATCAGTGCTTGGGCCTCAGCTATTCACAATCCACATCAATGACTTAGATGAGGGGACCGAGTGTAATGTATCAAAGTTTGCTGACAATACAAAGCCCGTACCTCTAGTACAGGCTGCCTGCTCGTGTGGTGGACGCCGATTCGCTGAATTCCTTCAAGCAAAAGCTGGACATGTTTCTGGCTGGGGCGGAGATCACCTCTTAGAAAAGGTAAGTACTGCGTGGAATTCAGGGCCAGAGTGATCCCCTGGATTAATTTTGATCGCCTAGATGGGGTCGGCGAGGAATTTCCCAGATTTTTTTCCCCAAATTGGGTTATTAGCGTTTTTTTGCCTCTCCGAGGAGCTCACATGGTTTTTGGGTGGGGTGGAGAGTGTAAATATTGTGGGACAGGCTGGATGGACTAGAGGGTCGTTTCCTGTCCATCATTGTTCGTATGCTCATATGTAGGTGGGAAAGTAAGCTTTGAGGAGGACACAAAGAGGCTGCAAAGGGATATAGACAGGTTAAGTGAGTGGGCAAGAACATGGCAGATGGAGTATAATGGGGAGAAATGTGAAGTTATCCACTTTGGTAGGAAAAATAGAAAAGCAGAGTATTTTTTAAATAGTGAGAGACTGGGAAATGTTGGTATTCAGAGGGACCCTAGTGTCCTTGTACACGATTCACAGAAAGTTAACATGCAGGTACAGCAAGCAATTAGGAAAGCATATGGTATGTTATCCTTTATTACAAAGGGACTGAAATATAAAAGTAAATAATTCATACTACAATTATATAGGGCCTTAGTGAGACCACACCTGGAGTACTGTGTACAGTTTTGGTCACCTTACGTAAGGATATACTTGCCTTAGAGGGAGTGCAACAAAGGTTCACCAGACTGATTCCTGGGATGAGGGGATTGTCCTATGAGGAGAGATTGAGTAGATTGGGCCTATATTCCCTAGAGTTTAGAAGAATGAGAGGTGATCTCATTGAAACATACAAAATTCTTGAAGAGCTTGACAGGGTAAATGCTGGGAGGATGTTTCCCCTGGCTAGGGAGTCTGGAACCAGGGGTCACAGAATAAGGGGTCGGCCAGTTAGGACTGAGATGAGGAAAAATTCCTTCACTCAAAGGGTTGTGAATCTTTGGAATACTCTACCCCAGAGGGCTCTGGATGCTCAGTCATTGATTATATTCAAGACAGAAATCGCTAGATTTCTGGATACCAAGGGAATCAAGGGATATGGGGATAGTGTGGGAAGGTGGAGTTGAGGTAGAAGATCGGCCATGATCTTATTGAATAGGCTTGAAGGGCCAACTGGCCTACTCCTGCTCTTAGTTCTTATGTTCTTTATGCGAAGGAAATGATTTAGCAATCCAGGCCCATTTTCAGACACCTGTATTTTCCTAAAATGTCAATTATATCCAAGTTCAGAATTTCCAAAAGTTGGATCTTCTGAATCCGTAATACTGTACCAGGGAGCATATAAACCAGCCTTTATTTACCTTACAAGTGCTCAGGCAAGTGATAGCTGCTTGTGATGCTTTACACCATGAAGACATCTCCTTCAATCATATTCATCAAGGTTACCAGGGATTAGATGGGGACATACCCACCACAAGGTCACCTCTCTCTCTATCCACTAGAGTGGCAGAGTTTGAGTAAGTGCATAGTCAGTACACGGTCACCACTCTCCTCCATTAGACTATCAGAGATCGAACAAACATGTATTCACCTTGAGCCCTTATGCAGACTCGATCACTAGATACGGGACTTAAATTTTAATTTAAACCGCCTACATTTATAATTGACTCATTGTTGTTTGTAGAAGAGGATGAGACTTGGGGTTACTGCCGACACATGTACAATTTAACTGTTCTCTTAGTGTGGGAATATTCCTTCGGATACTGAAAATAACCTGTCATGTCTATTTTATTTAAAAGGAACAAAGTCCTCAAATCAAACTTTCAGCAGATTTGCCAAATTTTGATTTTTCTTCATGAATTCAAAGAAGTCCAATTCAGACTATTTGTAATCCGTACTTCAGATTTAGCACTTGTCCTAACCTGACAGTATTTCTCTGTATCTGCTAATGAAAGTTCACTAAGAAACTGATAAGAAGTACAAAATTAATTAATGTACCTATAACAAGCTCTCGTCAATTTATTAAATTCTGAAAACATTATTTCATTACCCCAAACTAACCACTTGCAACTTCGTCTGTTGCAGGTTACACAATTGTGTTGTTAAATTGATTTTTTTTGTTGCATTTGACAGGTGATAGATGAATATCCTTTACTTCTATTTTGCCTGAGGTAGCGATGTTGATGATTAAGGTCGGTGTATGTTTTCAGAACCTGTAGAGTTACTGCACCATAAGATTCACTGTTATGGATGGGATGTTGCAGTTAAACAACACTTGCTTAACATCTAAAATAGCATCATCTATTTTGGTGAGAAATTACAAGAAAGTAACAGCATTAAGATTAATACCACCTTTTTCCAAAAAGACAAATTATTGCTATTAGACTATGTCTGGAATGCGTGTTGCATTTAAAATAACAAGAACAAAGAAGTTAACAACACCATGCATTTCTTTGCACAGTAAAGAGTGCACATGGATAAAGGCTTTCAGTGGGGAAATAAATGCAAGGCTCATTCACAGACAGCTGTTTGTGATAAAACACCCAGTTACTTTGCACATTGAAACCTAGCTTTTCAAATTGGATGTAAACAATCTAAAAATAATGAATCTGTACATAATATATTAAATGTATCACAGCTAGTGCACACTTTGGTCTAGAAATTCGGTAGCGTCCATTTTTGGGCGCCTTACCAGCAGAGTTTTAACAACAGGGGAGGTCCGAGGAGACCCAGCTCATGTAAATGCGGAGCGGGAGGAACCTGCACAGGGTCATACGCCAATTTTCAGGTAAGAGATTGGGTTAGATCGCGGGGGTCTGGAGGAGGAAGGGCTGGGCCTCGGAGTCCGATCGGAGGGCTGTCGGGCATTGGGTAGGAAGATCGCAGCAGTCTGGAGTACTGTTGGGGGGTCGGGCGTGCTGTCGGCGTGGAGATCGGGGGGTGCCTGGAGGTCGAAGTCGGGAGTGAGGTTGGAAACCTCGGGACCGGGAGTGGCGGTGATTATGGTAAGTACTTATTTTCTTTTAATTCCGTGCTGTTTAGTGTTGATTTTCCGGGAGGCAAGCGGCACTGGTGCTGGCTGCCTCAGGCGCAAACCACAGTTGCAAGAGGGTGCAGATGTACATATGTTAATGGCCTAACGCCTGCTTCCGATGTGGGTAAAGGACGCCTCTTGTTTGGCATTTACCAAGATGGCATCCGGCGTGGCCCACAGAAGTGTGCGTGCGTGGCACAGACGCCATTTTGGACACAAAGCTGCGCCTTTAGCGTCAAAATAACGGGCGCTACGGAGCCAAATTTCTAGCCCTTTATGTTTGTCACGCTTACTTGCTGTGTCACAGTTTTGTTACGCCTTGAGTAACACCTTGGGTAACACTAGAATATTACTATATATGCTAACCATTCTACTTACCTTTCAGTCCTCCCAATACTGAGTGACATTACTAGCCCTGCAAGCTCCATCTTCCAGGTCAGTTTATCTCGATGGTACTGCAGGTAAGTTTAAGTTTATTTAGACTTAAGTTTATCTATTTAAATTAAAGTTTATTTAAAGCCTCAAAGGGCTGCAGTTTCTTTAAAGTTTACTTTATTTTAGTTAATTTAATTTACTTTTAAAGCCTCGGGCCTCTTCTTCCTGCTCTCTTCCCCTCCCCCTGGGCCTGCCCATTAGCCCTGACTCGGGATGCCTCAGTCTTTTGGACACTCTCGTCTGCCCGCATTATCCCAGCCCATTCCCAATGGTCCTCACTGCAACCTGCCCACCAGTGATGGCCACTCGGGCCTCAAGCCTTCCTGCCACCTGCCTCAGTGTGCGAGCTTCATCTTCACCAGTTACATAGGATTACATAGGATATACAGCACAGAAACAGGTCATTCAGCCCAACCAGTCCATGCCAGCGTTTATGCTCCACTCGAGCCTCCACCCGTCTTTCCTCATCTAACCCTATCAGCATAACGCTCTATTCCCTTCTCCCTCATATGCTTATCTAACTGCCCCTTAAATGCGTCTATACTATTTGCTTCAACCAGTCCCTGTGGTAGCAAGTTCCACATTCTCACCACTCTTTGGGTAAAGAAGTTCCTTCTGAATTCCCTATTTGATTTCTTGGTGACTATCTTATATTGATGGTCTCTAGTTTTGCTCTTCCCCACAAGTGGAAACACTCTCTGTATCTACTCTATCAAAACCTTTCATGATTTTAAAGACCTCTATTAGGTCACACCTCAGCCTTCTCTTTTCAAAAGAAAAGAGACCCAGCCTATTCATCCTTTCCTGATAGGTATATCCTTGCATTTCTGGTATCGTCCTTGTAAATCTTCTCTGCACCCTCTCCATTGCCTCTATATCCTTTTTATAATATGGCGACCAGAATTGTACGCAGTACTCCAGGTGTGGTCTAACCAAGGTTCGATACAAGTTTAGCATAACTTCACTACTTTTCAATTCTATCCCTCTAGAAATAAACCCTAGTGCTAGGTTTGCTTTAATGGCTTTGTTAACCTGTGTCGATATTTTTAATGATTTGTGTATTTGTACTCGGAGATCCCTTTGAACATAAGAACATAAGAAATAGGAGCAGGAGTAGGCCATTTGGGCCCTCGAGCCTGCTCCGCCATTTAATAAGATCATGGCTGATCTGATATTGGCCTCAACTCCACTTCCCTGCCTGCTCCCCATAACCCTTCACTCCCTTATCGTTCAAAAATCTGTCTATCTCCACCTTAAATATATTCAATGAGCCAACCTCCTCAGCTCTCTGGGGTAGAGAATTCTACAGATGCACGACCCTCTGAGAGAAGAAATTTCTCCTCATCTCCGTTTTAAATGGGCGACCTTATTCTGAAACTATGCCCCCTAGTTCTAGATTCCCCCACGATGGGAAACATCCTTTCTGCATCTACCCTGTCGAGCTCCCTCAGCATCTTATATGTTTCAATAAGATCACCTCTCATTCTTCTAAACTCCAATGAGTATAGGCCCAACCTGCTCAACCTTTCTTCATAAGTCAACCCCTTCATCTCAGAAATCAACCTGGTGAACCTTCTCTGAACTGCCTCCAATGCAAGTGTATCCCTCCTTAAATAAGGAGACCAAAACTGTACGCAGTACTCCAGGTGTGATCTCACCAATACCCTGTACAGTTGTAGCAGGACTTCCCTTCTTTTATACTCCATTCCCCTTGCAATAAAGACCAACATTCCATTTGCCTTCCTAATTACTTGCTGCACCTGCATGCTAACTTTTTGTGTTTCATGTACAAGGACCCCCAGATCCCGCTGCACTGCAGCATTTTGTAATCTCTCTCCATTTAAATCATAATTTGCTTTTTTATTTTTCCTACCAAAGTGGATAACCTCACATTTTCCCACATTATACTCCATCTGCCAAATTTTTGCCCACTCACTTAGCCTATCTATATCCTTTTGCATATTATTTGTGTCCTCTTCACAACTTGCTTTCCCACCTATCTTTGTATCATCAGCAAATTTGGCCACATTACACTCGGCCCCTTCATCCAAGTCATTAATATAGATTGTAAATAGTTGAGGACCCAGCACTGATCCCTATGGTACCCCAGTAGTTACAGTTTGCCAACCAGAAAATGACCCATTTATCCCGACTCTCTGTTTTCTGTTAGTTAGCCAATCCTCTATCCATGCTAATATATTACCACCAACACTGTGAGCTCTTATCTTGTGCAGTAACCTTTTATGTGGCACCTTATCGAATGCCTTCTGGAAATCCAAATACACTACATCTACTGGTTCCCCTTTATCCACCCTGATCGCTACATCCTCAAAGAACTCCAGTAAATTTGTCTAACATGATTTCCCTTTCATAAAACCATGCTGACTCTGCTTGACTGTATGATGATTTTCTAAATGTCCTGCTATTACTTCCTTAATAATGGACTCCAGCATTTTCCCAA
Source organism: Squalus acanthias (assembly GCA_030390025.1). Classification (NCBI taxonomy): domain Eukaryota; kingdom Metazoa; phylum Chordata; class Chondrichthyes; order Squaliformes; family Squalidae; genus Squalus; species Squalus acanthias. The sequence continues at coordinate 34,724,796 of CM059425.1, read as the reverse complement.
TGACAGATGTTAGGCTAACTGGTCTATAGTTTCCTGCTTTCTGTCTCCCTCCTTTCTTAAATAGGGGCGTTACATTTGCGGTTTTCCAATCTGCTGGGACCTCTCCAGGATCCAGGGAATTTTGGTAGATTGCAACCAATGCATCTCTGCAGCCACTTCTTTTAAGACCCTAGGATGCATGCCATCAGGTCCAGGGGACTTGTCCACCTTTAGTTCCATTATTTTACCAATTACTTTTTCTCTCGTGATAGTGATTGTTTTAAGTTCCCCCCTCCCTATAGCCCCTTGATTAGCGATTATTGGGATGCTTTTAGTGTCTTCTACCGTGAAGACCGATACAAAATATTTGTTCAAAGTCTCTGCCATTTCCCTGTTTCCCATTATTAATTCCCCAGTCTCATCCTCTAAGGGACCAACGTATACTTTAGCTACTCTCTTCCGTTTTATATACCTGTAGAAGCTCTTACTGTCTGTTTTTATATTTCTTGCTAGTTTACTCTCATAATCTATCTTCTCTCTCTTTATTATTTTTTTGGTCATCCTTTGCTGGTTTCTAAAAAATTCCCAATATCTGGCCTACCACTAATCTTTGCACTAATCTTTGCTCCTCTACCCCATTTAGATTCTTATTTTCCAAGTAATATGTGACCTCCCTATTTTTCTTACCAAAATATAATACCTCACATTTATCTGTGTTGAATTTCATTTGTCAATTATATGCCCATTCTGCAAGTTTATTAATGTCGTCTTGTAATTTGTTGCAATCCGCCTCAGTATTGACTATCTCCCCTAATTTGGTGCTGTCTGCAAATTTAGAAATTGTGTTTTTGATTCCAAAGTCTAATTCGTTAATATAAATTGTGAACAACAGTGGTCCCAACACTGATCCTTGTGGAACACCACTTCCCACCTTTCGCCACTCTGAATAGCTACCCTTTACCCCTGCTTTCTGCTTCAGCTATCCATTCTGCTACTTGTCCCCTGACTCCGCAATCCCTGACCTTATTCATTAGTCTATTATGTGGTAGCTTATCGAAGGCCTTATGAAAATCTAGATAAATTACATCTACTACATTGCCCTTGTTACCTCTTCAAAAAATTCAATGAGGTTGGTCAAGCAAGACTTTCCCTTCTGAAATCCATGCTGCCTATTTATTATATTTTTGGTTTCTAGATGTTCTTCCATTTTCTCCTTTAGTAGGGCTTCCATTATTTTTCCTACCACCGATGTTAAGCTGACTGGACATGTTCTATCTCCCTTCTTAAATCTAACTTTAGCACTGTTAACCCAGGGCTACAGTTAGGAACTGCGATTTGTTTTTTAAAGTGCTTATACAACAGCAACAACAACAGCATTCACTGCTGCAGGATAGAAAATTGGTAATGGCTGTGCAGCTGAAAGTGTGACTGTGCATACCAAATTATGGATCTTACACTTGCATTGCCACACACAGTGAAAAATATACCAATTATCATTCACTTAAGGAAGCCTTAACAGAGGTCTGGAATCAACAACTATTAAACATTAGACTGCTGAGAGATCCAGGGCAATTCCTAGCACCTTGGGCGAACTGGTTTTATAAGTTTTCAGTTCATGCCCTGTATTACTGTGATTGAGCTACTTAAATGTTAGGAATAGCTTAATTACTTTAATATCAATTCTAAACAACTGAAACATAGCTGAAATAACTGCAACAGTTGTTCTCATCCTGCCATCCCTTTTCTCCCTATTCCCTCCTTTTTGCTGACCTCAGGATTAAACTGCTTGTGGGACCTTGCTGTGCACAAATTGGCCGCAGCATTTCCCTACATTATAACAGTGACTCCATTTCAAAAGTACAACATTGGCTGTAATGGGCTTTGGGACGTCTTGAGGTGGAGAAAGGCGCCACACAAATGCAGGTTTTCTCTTTCTTTCTTCAAACAGCAGAGGTTTCAATACCTACTACCATTTCCAATCTGTTCTCGCCCTGCATTAGCAATTACTCCAGCATGTTAACAATGCATAGCTGGCCAATCAGAAAAGAAATCAAGGTTATAGTGATGCTGTGGTGAGAGCGTTGGTCTATTTTAGAACTGGTAGAAGTGAACGTGTAATCCATTGCAGAACTTGACAAGTCAATTTGAAACCAATCGTGTACCCTACCTCATATGTTAAAAGCACACCACTTCTCACTGCAGAGGCTGTGTACTATTGTTTCTAATACAAACTTACAGGCGCTTCTATTAACAATCAATGGAGGCACAGACTCGGGACTTGCTAAGGTAGGGTAAGGTTTCCATGTACCTCCCCATGCTTTTAATGAAACTAGAAAGTAACAATTCCCCTCCATCACTGCATAGCTTAAGGTAAAACTGATCTGTATTTTAGAGCACTTTGAGTACACTTACTTCATTCAGACTGAAATATAAGAAATTAATAGAATGTGTTATAAACATTTGACTGCATTGTACAGTATTCTTTGATCTTAGATAGATCCTAGATACTAGAGCCCTGATTTTAGCTAGGAGCAGGAGATGAGCAGGCTGGGAGCGGAGTGAGTGCCAAACCACCCACCCCCCCGACCCCCCAACCTCTGACCTCGGCAGCATGATGCCAGGCGATCTTAACTCCCAGGCCTAATCTGCATGCCATCGAACGGGAGCAGAATTTCAGGCATCAGGATGCTGCCGACCGGCACCAAGGGAGGCTCGTGGCACTCAGGTAAGTTGTGGAGAGGGGGCTTCGGAGGGTCTTGCGTGCCAGGGGAGGAATTCCAGGGCATGGGAGGCCTAATCCTTCCTTGTGGGGCCTGGAGAAGCATTCCTGCCCCTCCTAGCCCCACAAGAAAAGTAAAGAAAACTTACCTTAAATGGCCTCTTCTGGTCCTGAATCCTCTCCCCAGTCCTGTAAATGGGCAACTGCCAGCCTGCCTGCCTGAAATAGGCATAAGGCTGTTTTATCTAAGCAAATAGGGGTCCTACGCCTGTTGTACGTACAAGTCGGCGAGGCCAGATCCGTGCAAGTTCTGTCAAGTTGTACCAGGCATTGAGTTGCTGTAGGCCGCTCCAAAAAAGGCCCAGCAAATGTTGTGCTTTTATAGTTGTAGGCCCAAGAAAAACAAGACCCACAAAGAAATCTCAGTCCGCTGATGGCACGTTCAAGGACCTCCCTGGGATCGCATCCTTCCCATCCGCCCCCCACCCCCCCCCAGACGTGACCAGCCGACCAGCTCAGCATAAGGGCTGGCCGATTTCCCATCCTCCCCAACTGGCAAGCTGCTGTGGTGCAGGTGTTTCAGCGCCCGCAGCTCGCCGACGGCGTAGGCAGGCACGCGGAGTGGGCACTCCACCGACCTTGTGCCTGTTCTGGGCGCATGTTGAATTTCTCCCTCAATACCACTGAACTATGTAATTTGTTGGAGTTTTTTTCTTTAGAAATGTTGTCATTGGCCCATTATCGAAGTTATTTTGCTGCATTATCATGTAGGTCTCCTCAGACCATCCCATAACTAATACATTTGGGAGGTAGCCCGTTCTCAGAGGGTACAGCTAAAGTCGAGAACACACAATGCAGTCAATCGTGGAGGAGGAAGAAGCTGAGTCCCAACCCTTCACAGTGCATCAGTACACTAACATGCTCTGCTACCAATTAACCACTGCTTTTCTTTTTCATAGCTTTCAAAAGTCTCTGCCCTGTCCCTGACCTTTAACCATAATAGCATTTCAGCTTGAAAAGATTGTGAAAAATTAGCCAATACTGTGTAGGTTAAACCAATGCCCAGGAAGACTGCACTCATATTTGTTTAGTGATAAAAGCAGATGAGGGATCTCAGCACTACAGATTTTTTTTAAAACACGTAACAGTTCTATGTTTGCTTCATCCTGATTAATAACAAGCTTCAGTAATGTAGTAAGTTGTAAAATTTAGAGTGCATTTTAATGAAAGCTGACAAATTTACAACTTGTACTTTGTTACAGCTCAGCGGCCATAAATTTATCTAATTATATTTACTGAGCAACGCTGTGGTGTAAGATCTGAAAATAATTGTTTTCATATCTTGAAAACAGGTGCAGGCATGTACAAATGATACAGCGCAATAAATTCCAGACTTTTATACAGGATGAAAAAGAGACATTACGCGTGCTTTCGATTTTATCATCATTTTATCATTTTAATTTAGCAACGCATCAAATAAAAGTTAAGAACTTTTTCTCTGTACATTTGTGTAAAAATAATCTGCAAGTGGCTAACAGAGTAATCCTGAAATAAAGGATTTTTAAGGGTGTCCTGTTTTTATGAAACTGTTTGGCAAACCTTATTAAAGGTCAGAAGAGACGAAAGATCCTTGCATCAATTTTTGACACATTCAAGTCGCAAGTAAGCGACATGGTGAAGTGCTTCAGTCAACTAACATCACCACATGGTATGTTCTGAGGTCGTCAAAGCCACTATATAAATGCAAGTCTTTCATTTCTTTTTACAATTGTGCATAAGGCAGAAATACTGCAGCTCAACATCAGCAAGATCGAAGTCATCCTGTTCGACCCCACCAGAAACTCTATGCTCCAGTCCCTGATCGCATCCCCCTTCCCGGATGCCAATTCAAATTGAACCCACTAGTGGTTAACCTTGAGCTAAGCTTCAAACCCCACATGCAGTGCCTAACCAAGAACAACCACCTCCAAAACATTGTCCATTTGTATCCTTACCTCCCCTACAGTGACTGAAGCACTTTGTCACCCTCAGACTCTATTTTCCAATACCCTCCTCGCTGTCCTCCTGAGCTTCATCCTAATCTCATCCCGAACTCTGTTGCTCACATCCTATCCCGCACAAAATCTCACTCACCCATTCCCATAATCCTTGGCAAATCTTTTTTTTCTATGCTGGAGATACTCAGCAGGTAAGGCAGCAACTGTGAAGAGAGAAACAGAGTTAACGTTTCAGGTCAATGACCTTTCGTCAGAACTGGAAAAAAGCAGCCTGCTTAACTCTGTTTCTCTCTTCACAGATGCTGCCTGACCTGCTGAGTATCTCCAGCATTTTCTGTTTCTTTTTCAGATTTCCAGCAGCTGCTGTATTTTCTTTTTTGTCTTTCTATTCTATATTCATTCTCGGGATGTGGGTGTCTCTGTCAAGGATGGCATTTATTGCCCATCTCTAGTTGCTCTGAGCAAGTGGTGATACAACTGAGTGGCTTGCTTGGTCACTTCAGAGGGCAGTTAAGAGTCAGTCGCATTGTGGGACTGGAGTCACATATAGGCCAGACCAGGTAAGGACGGCAGGTTTCCTTCCCTGGCTTCACCTCTGATCTACTGTGCATCTCCCCAGAACCAAACCACCCCCACCCCCACCCTCCCACACACATACCATTACTGATAGAACCTTCATCCACCCTGCCCTTACACTCTGGAAATCCCTCTCTAAACCCTTACATCTTGCTTCATCTGTCCTCAGCTTCAAAATTCTGCTTAACTCCCACCTCTTTGGCAGCATTTTCAGCAGAGTCCCTTAACCCCCTTTTATTCCTGCTCAGGTCTGATCTCCCACCTGTGAAGCATCTTGGAATATTTTGCTAACTTAAAGGCACTATATAAATGTAAGTTGTTGTTCTATATTTATGAGAAATAGTTTACCAAATACAAAAATATTTCCTTTTCTATTTTGGAAGCACATTACTTCCAGCCAAACAGGCTGAAGGTCATCGAGTGATATTTCATACATTCATGTGAAATTCCACTGTCCACTATTTAGTCAACCCATTTAAAATAAGTAAGCTGCTACCTTTATTAGAATAGTAGATAGGAATTTCATAATTGTAATTAATATCACTGTACAATTTAGATCAAAAAAGCACATCTTGCTCATGCTTTAATTATATATGCACAGCGTAATGTGATAATCACAGCTACCATTACATTTTGCAAATTCAATGATAATATTACTGTCCACATCGAGGTCTCAAAAACCTGTGAGGTTGCAATCCTGCAGTTAAGCTGCGATCATGTCTGCCACAAAACTCCACTGCTGACCCCATCATAATTTGCATGGTATGGGGAAGGGACCTCCAGGACCAGACCTTCAGAGGTGTGGGGGTGCATCTCAAGACCCCAGAAACTCTGGAAGAAGCTAGCTGACCTGGGGGCGGGGGGATGCTGGTCAGGAGACAGCTTATAATTATAACAATGTTTTGTGACCATACGCAATGTTGTCTGTGCCACAGCACTTATAACAATACAAAAAATGACCTCATACATTTTGAAAAAGTTGCAGTTTAGGAGTGTTAAATAAAGGCAGTGGACTAAAAATTTGGATGCGTAGCGCCCATTACTGGTAAGTATGCAGAGTAGGCAGATCGTGATGCTAGCGCTGCCATTTTTGACCTCAGCACCGGAGCTAACGCCATCTCTCAACCACCCATGCATTCAGCAGCAGCACTATTTAAAAGGATCATCACCCACTTACAGGTTAGTTACTGATTGATTTATATTAGCTGTTGCTGAGTTTGTACAAGAGTTTGGTGCTTTCGAGACTTCTTTAAAGTTGCCTAAAGTCTACAAGGAGTGGTGTGGCACATGCTCAAGGACTTAGTACTGACTTGCAAGGGGTCTGCTCGGACCAGTTGTTCCCAGACATAGGTGCAGTAGTTTGTATCCCCCTTGGCCTGCAGCATGACCGGGAGAATGAGCAGAGGTGACGGAGAGCAGGACAAGCTGCTCGAAGAGGCAGGAGGAGAAGGGCTCTCAGCAGGAGGCCATATCCACCCAGGGTCTTCAGGGAGCAAATCTCCTACCTCAACCTCAGCGAGGAACAGTGCATGTGACATCTCTGTTTTACTAAGGAGGTGCTCACTGAAATCTGACACCTGCTCCTAGTCCTTCTCGACCTGTCTGCAGCCTTTGACATGGTCAACCACTCCATCCTCCTCCAAAGCCTCTCCACCGTCGTCCAGCTGGGTGGGACTGCACTCGCCTGGTTCCATTCTTATCTATCTAATTGCAACCAGAAAATCACCTGCAATAGCTTCACTTCCCACTCCCACATCGTTACCTCTGGTGTCCCCCAAGGATCTATCCTTGGCCCCCTCCTATTTCTCATCTACATGCTGCCCCTTGGCGACATCATCCGAAAACACAGCGTCAGTTTCCACATGTACGCTGACGACACCCAGCTTTACCTCAGTACCTCTTCTCTTGATCCCTCCACGGCCTCTGAATTGTCAGACTGCTTGTCTGACATCCAGTACTGGATTAGCAAAAATTTTCTCCAATTATATATTGGGAAGACCGAAGCCATTGTCGTTCCCTAGCCAACAACTCCATCCCTCTCCCTAACATCTGTCTGAGGCTGAACCAGACTGTTCGCAACCTTGGTGTCATATTTGACCCTGAAATGAGCTACCAACCACATATCCGCGGCATAACTAAGACCGCCTACTTCCACCTCCGCAACATTGCCCGTCTCCGCCCTTGCCTCAGCTCATCTGCTGCTGAAACCCTCATCCATGCTTTTGTTACCTCTAGACTTGACTATTCCAACGCACTCCTGGCTGGCCTCCCACCTTCTACCCTGTGTAAACTTGAAGTCATCCAAAACTCTGTTGCCCGTGTCCTAACTCACACCAAGTCCCGTTCACCCATCACCCCTGTGCTCGCTGACCTACATTGGCTCCCAGTTAAGCAATGTCTCGATTTCAAAATTCTCATCCTTGTTTTCAAATCCCTCCATGGCCTCGCCCCTCCCTATCTCAGTAATCTCCTTCAGCCCCACAACCCCCCGAGATATCTGCACTCCTCTAATTCTGCCCTCTTGAGCATCCCTGATTATAATCACTCAACCATTGGTGGCCGTGCCTTCTGTTGCCTCGGCCCTAAGCTCTGGAATTCCCTGCCTAAACCTCTCCACCTCGCTACCTCTCTTTCCTCCTTTAAGATGCTCCTTAAAACCTACCTCTTTGACAAAGCTTTTGGTCATCTGCCCTAATTTCTCCTTATGTGGCTCGGTGTCAAATTTTTGTCTCCTGTGAAGCGCCTTGGGATGTTTTACTACATTAAAGGTGCTGTATAAATACAAGTTGTTGTTTTTGCTGCAGACAGACCTGCAGCCTCAGTCCAGGGCGTAGAGGTGGCCGTGACCTTGAACTTCTTCGTGTCGGGCTCCTTCCAGGCTGAAGCAGGCGACATCTGTAGCATCTCCCAGTTCGCCGTCCACTCCTGTATAAGGGAGGTGAGTGAGGTTCTGTGTGCAAGGAGAGCTGAATACATTTCATTCTCTCCTGCCATAGAGAAGCAGGCGGAGCGAGCACGCGGCTTTGCCAGGATAGCAGGCTTCCTCATGGTGCAGGGTGCCACACATCGCTTTGTGGGCACCGCATCTGAATTTGGAGATGTATCGCAACCAGAAGGGATTCCACTCCCTCAATGTCCAGCTGGTGTGTGACCATACTCAGCGCATCATGCAGGTCAGTGCTTGGTATCCTGGCAGCAGCCATGAAGCCTTCATTCTGCAGCAGTCCGCGTAACCAACCGCATTTGAGCCACCACGACAAACCAAAGGGTGGCTACTGGGTGACAAGCACTATGCGCTGACCACCTGGCTCATGATCTGCTGCGCAACCCACGCACACATGGGCAGCATGCATATAACGAAAGCCATGCTGCCACACGGAATCTGATCGAGCAGACCATCGGGGTGCTTAAACGACACTTCCGCTGCCTGGACCGCTCTGGAGGAGCCCGGCAGTACTCACCAGAGCGCATCTCAAGATTCGTCGTGGTCTGTTGCATGCTCTACAACCTCACCATAATGAGGGCATAACCCTTGCCACCAGCTGAGGAGGAGGCAAAAAGGGAGGAGGAAACAGAAGAGGAGGAGGAGGAAGGGAAGAGGCAACCCAGACAGCCCCTTTCTGCCCAGGCTGTCCGTGATTGACTCATCCGATTGCGGTACCAGTGAGTGCAACCCCAATTCCCCATTCAACAATAGCCCCACACCTTCCCTTCCCTCTGTTACTGACCACCACAGCGTCCTCTTGGTCACAATGCTACAATAAAAGCCACCACAAAACAAGCATTCCAAACTAATTTTATGAATCAAACCATTACACTATTTCATTAAAAAGTCAACTAATCACCCTTGTGCATTCCCTTAGTGCCCGTCTTCCGTGTGCCTTTGCCTGTCCTAGTGTTCTTACGCAGTGCTACCCCAGCGGCTGCAGCATAGCTGCTAACTTTTAGTGGGGGAGAATGCAGATGGCCTTGCAGGATGAGATCGAGCGGCTCTGGTCCTAATAGGCCCAGCTTTGCAATGCACCACCTCAGCATGGGCGGCTGCATTCTGGGCTGGCTGGCTGACAGGCAACAGCAAGGGCACTGGCGGAGTAATGTTGGGAGGACGAATGCTGTCATCCTGAGAGATGAAGCCACTGCAACTCTCCTGGGACGGTGACAAAGCAATCCTAGTAATCTGCCGGAGGACAGATTGCTGGACTGCTGTGACACCCTGCAATCCCCTTTCAACACTAGTAAACCCAGCCATGATGGCAGTAGTCTATGCTTGCGTGGCAGCAAGCTGAGACTGCATGACTTCAATCTGACCTTCCATTGCATCATTCAGACATTGGATGGCTTCTGTTTGTGCTGCATGGAACCTGCGACATCGGCCATCAGATGTTACATGATGGTTGGGTCCACAAGTGCGCTAATGGGTCTGCCCAGCCCTTCCACGCTGGAAAGGATGGGCTCCAAGCTCTGAGCAAAGCCCTGTGCAAGGTTGGAGCTGGATTCGTCCACCCTCCTTGACATTGCACTCAGGCTTTCTGACAGGCCTGCCAATGCACCAAGCATTTTGTTGTGCATACCCATCAGTTTCGTTCTGTAGGCCGCCCCATCAAAGTCCTCATCTGAGTCCTGTGCAGCAGAACCCGTGTGCGGCCTCACCCTCTGGGGAGCTGGCAGCCGCGCCACCCTTTCCCCCTGCCCTGGCTGCAGCCCACTCATGCCCGGTGACTCACCACGTGCAGATCCCGCCTCTAAGCTACCCTCTAAAGTCTGCGAAGTGCCAGTATCTGAGCTGGTGGCTGCGAATGTCAGATCGAGTGATGGAGTTTCTTCTTCATCATCACTCTCCTCTTCCTTTTCCTCTTCCTCTTTGACCATTGCCTGGCCACGTTGGATTTATTGGGTCTCTGAAATGAGAAAGACACAAGGGTAGCGTTGTGTTGAAAGGGGGGATGGTGGGGGGGAGTAAGCGGTGCATGCTTACACCATCTGCAGCTTGTAAGACAGAAGAGATTCTGGGATGAGGGGAAAGTGGGATTTGAGAAGGAAGATTAGTTCTGAGGATCCCGTCATCTTCAGTGGTTTCAGCGCTGCCGCTGGCCACGGCCTCAGTCACAGCCACTCCAAATATTCCGAGCTCCGTCTCCTCGAGTGATGTCAGGATATGGAGGCGGGCCTGCTCCCCTCCGATTAGCTGCCACTGCCTACGGTTGTGAGCTACCTTGTCCTGCAAGAGAGAGGGAAGTGTGTCAGTGAATGTGGTTCAATGTGTTTGGCTGTCAGAGTTGAATAGTTGGCAGTGTGTGCAAGCTGTGAGATATGGGTGTGAGGCTTGCAAGAGTGGTAAGTGTGTGGGGGTGAAATGGAGCAAATGAATGTGAGGTTTGAGTCGTGATTGATGGAGATTGTTGGGAGGTGAGTGATGGGGTGTGGTACATTGAGCAGTGTGTGAGGCTAATGGCGCAGTTTGTGGGATATGGCATTTGAGGATGCATTCACTGACCTTGACCACTCGTATGAGGTTATTCAACTTCTTGCGGCACTGCATCCAGGTCCTTGCAGCAACACTGTTGGCATTGACCTCTGTGGCTATCTTCTCCCACTTCCTTCGTAGTGTCTGTCAGGGGTCCTGGCCTCCTGTGGAAACAGGACCTTTCTCCTCCTCTCCACCTCCTGTACTAAGGCCTCCAGTACTGTGTCTGTGAACCTTGCAGCCCTTTCTCTGGCCAGTTGTGCCATTGCTGAATCTTTCCCAGTTGAAATTGCCTTCTGGAATGACTTCCAGCACCTGATCTCGTTAAACTGCACCTCCCCTTTAAGAGCATGCAGCCACTCAGCAGCGCGTTTACCGCTGGGCTGCACGACACTATCATTTAAGTTGGCAGGCAGCATCAAGTTTGCGTGCTGCCTGCATTAATTTGAATGGGCATGGGGTAATCACACATCACGATCCCCGCGCTTGTTTTCGGGGGCTATCGAATTCTTAGCCCAGTGTTATTCTGTCACTGTAGAGTTCAGTGGTGGTGTAACTTACATGGATTGTACTCTTTGACACAGGCAGTGTTGGAAGAGCTAATGTCCCACATTCTATGATGCTGTAGGAACTCATTGCCTGAGTATTCTCTACCCCTTTCAACAGGGGCTGGACCTGTTCTTTGCTGTGGCTAGTATCACTGTGTGCAAAAGGTAAGTGAGACATTGGATATATATACCTTCTGGAACTTGTTTTGATCATCTTCGGAGGTCAGAGAGAAATTTCCCAGGTTTTTTGTTCCCTGAATTGGCCGAGGGTTTTTCAACTCTCCCAAGAGATGGCGGTCTGCACAGAGCTGGATTAAATGGTGTGCACTTAAACAGAGTGTAAATTTGGGAATTTGGTAAGAGTGGGAATTCGGAGAAGACAGGGAGGGAGTTCCTGCTTTTGCCTACACTACTTGTAGTGCTTTGTGTTAGAGGTAGATATTTAATTTCATAACCCATAACTTAATCTAGATCAAGTAAGTAGTCAAGAAACTACACTGTAAACTAAGTTACTTAAATAGAAATGTAATTAAATTTAATTAAATAGAACAAGGTCATATAAGGTTGGCAGTGCGGGTGGTGTGCCGCAACTGTAGCATGTGGGAGTTTGTGGAGAGCATTGTGATCCCGGACAACCACGTTTGCAGTAAGTGCCTGCATCTTGAGGAACTTCAGATCAGAGTTTTTGAGCTGGAGTCTGAGGTGCAGACATTGCAGGGCATCAGTGAGGGGGAGAGTTACCTGGACACTTGATCCAGGAGGCAGTCACACCCCTTAGGTTAGGTAGTGGTACAGGTCTGGTTAGTGGTCAGGGTGAGGAGATGTGTCTGCAACTCAGGCAGGTAAGGGGACCCCAGGTGAAGTGCCAGAGGAGTCTCGGCATTTGTCCTTATCCAACAGGTATGAGGTTCTTGCTGCCTGTGTGGATGAGGGAAAAGCCTGCAGGATGGATGAGCAATCTGACCTTGGCACCATGGTGCAGGAGGCCATTCAAGTGGGGGGTGTGAAAGGGAATGTAGTTGTGGTAGGGGACAGTATAGTCAGGGGGCTAGATACTGTTCTCTGCAGCCGTGAACGAGAGTTCCAAAAGTTGTGTTGCCTGCCCAGTGCCAGGGTTAAAGACATCTCCTCACGGCTGGGGAAGGGGAGGATCCAGTTGCCATGGTCCACGTAGGAACCAACGACACAGGTAGAACTAGGAATGAGGTTCTGCTGAGAGAGTTTGAGGAGTTGGGGTCCAAATTAAAAAGCAGAACCTCAAAGTAATAATCTCTGGATTGTTACCTGAGCCACGCGCCAATTGGCATAGGGTTAAGCAGATTAGAAGGTTAAATACGTGGCTCAAAGTGTGGTGTGGGAGGCTGGGGTTTTGCTTCACGGGGCACTGGCACCAGTACTGGGGAAAGAGGGAGCTGTTCCGTTGGGACGGGCTCCACTTAACCAGTGTCCTGGCGAATTGAATAACTAGGGCAGTAGACAGGGCTTTAAACTAAGGAAGTGGGTGTGGGAGGATTTAGGAAAGAGTAATCTTAAAAGCAGCAAGAGAAATGTCAAGGCTCTAGAGCAGAGCAGAGTTTTGGGTAAAAATGAGTAGAGTGGGTCAGGAAGGGACAGAGAGAGTAACAAAGGTAATAGGGCATCAGTGACTAAGGTGACATCAGGGAAAAATAGAAAAAAGTCAAAGCTAAAGGCACGATATCTGAATGTGCGAAGCATTCGCAACAAAATAGATGAATTGACAGCGCAAATAGAAATTAATAGGTTTGATCTAATAGCCATTACGGAGACATGGTTGCAAAGTGACCAAGGTTGGGAACTAAATATTCCAGGATACTTAACTTTTAGAAGAGATAGGCAAAATGGAAAAGGAGAACCTCAACTGCTTGCCATCACTTTTGTTTAATGACATCACAAAAGGAGGACACTCGATAATTTACAGCACAATAAAACACCCATGTGACTACCCTTGTGACTATTTGTGTGTTAACTTCCTCTTACGAGTGCTTCTACATAGTGCTTCTCCTGTGGCTTTAGCAGATGTAGAGGCACCTGCCTAAACGCCTTTGGCGGGCATCCTCTGGGTTTGGGAGTCTGGGAGGGCTCCTCCATAGTCTGCTCTTCCTGCGGCTGTGACGGCCATCTCAGTTTGGTGTGGAATGTGGGGCTCTGACCGAGGGCTCCGCAGTGGCATGGTCGTTTGAACGCTTGGAGAGGAGCCCACACTTCCTTGTTGCCTGCCACCAACATCCCTCTCATGGGTCAGCCGCACTCCAGTGCTAGCAAGTGGCTGGAAAGCACCTTGCTGCACATCAGGAGGACCATGAGGACCCGTCTCTGTACTGGCAGTACTCATATCAAGGACATCAATGAAGCTCTGGTGTCTCTCCTCAATAGATGCCCATCTCTCCTCCATTGCAAACAATCTATTTTGAAGAGTCACCCTGTTTTTGTTAGTCTGGCGACTTATGTCCTCCATGGCGGTTGCCACCCTCTCCATGGCAGAAAGGTCATGCGCCATTGCCTCCACAAAGGCAGTGCTCATGTTAGAGATGGACAAATTTATTCACGTATGGGATCTGGGCGTCGCTGGCAAGGCCAGCATTTATTGCCCATCCCTAGTTGCCCTTGAGAAGGTGGTGGTGAGCCGCCTTCTAGAACCGCTGCAGTCCGTGTGGTGAAGGTACTCCCACAGTGCTGTTAGGTAGGGCGTTCCAGGATTTTGACCCAGCGATGATGAAGGATTGGCGATATACTTCCAAGTCAGGATGGTGTGTGACTTGTAGGGGAACTTGGAGGTGGTGGTGTTCCCATGCGCCTGCTGCCCTTGTCCTTCTAGGTGGTAGATGTCACGGGTTTGGGAGGTGCTGCCGAAGAAGCCTTGGCGAGCTGCTGCAGTGCATCTTGTAGATGGTACACACTGCAGCCACGGTATCCCGTTGGTGGAGGGAGTGAATGTTTAAGGTGGTGGATGGGGTGCCAACCGTGTGGGCTGAGTAAGTGCCACTTGATAGCACTGTCGAGGACACATTCCATCACTTTGCTGATGATTGAGAGTAGACTGATGGGGCGGTAATTGGCCGGGTTGGATTTGTCCTGCTTTTTGTGGACAGGACGTACCTGGGCAGTTTTCCACATTGTCGGATAGATGCCAGTGTTGTAGCTGTACTGGAACAGCTTGGCTAGAGGCATGGCTAGTTCTGGAGCACAAGTCTTCAGCACAATAGTCGGGATGTTGTCAGGGCCCATAGCCTTTGCTGTATCCAGTGCGCTCAGCCGTTTCTTGATATCACATGGAGTGAATCGAATTGGATGAAGACTGGCTTCTGTGATGGTGGCATGTAGTCCTGTGTTGCAGCTTCCCCAGGTTGGAACCTCATTTTTAGGTACGCCTGGTGCTGCTCCTGGCATGCTCTTCTACACTCCTTATTGAACCAGGGTTGGTCCCATGGCTTGATGGTAATGGTAGAGTGAGGGATATGTCAGGCCATGAGGTTACAGATTGTGATGGAATACAATTCTGCTGCTGATGGCCCACAGCGCCTCATGGATGCCCAGTTTTGAGCTGCTAGATCTGTTCTGAATCTATCCCATTTAGCACGGTGGTAGTGCCACACAACACGATGGAGGGTGTCCTCTGTGTGAAGACTGGACTTCGTCTCCACAATGACTGTGTGGTGGTCACTGCTACCAATGCTGTCATGGACAGATGCATCTGCGACAGGTAGATTGGTGAGGACGAGGTCAAGTAGGTTTTTCCCTCGTGTTGGTTCTCTCAACTCCTGTCGCAGGCCCAGATTGGCAGGTATGTCCTTCAGGACTCGCCCAGCTCGTAGTGGTGTTACCGAGCCACTCTTGGTGATGGACATTGAAGTCCCCCACCCAGAGTACATTCTGTGCCCTTGCTACTCTCATTGCTTCTTCCAAGTGGTGTTCAACATGGATGAGTACTGATTCATCAGCTGAGGGAGGGCGGTAGGTGGTAATCAGCAGGAGGTTTCCTTGCCCATGCTTGACCTGAAGCCATGAGATTTCATGGGGTCCGGAGTCAATGTTGAGGACTCCCAGGGCCACTCCTTCTCGACTGTATACCACTGTGCCGCCACCCCTGGTGGGTCTGCCCTGCCGGTGGGACAGGACTTACCCAGGGATGGTGATGGACGAGTTTGGGACATTGGCTGAAAGGTATGATTCTGTGAGTATGAGTATGTCAAGCTGTTGCTTGACTAGTCTGTGGGACAGCTCTCCCAATTTTGGCACAAGTCCCCAGATGTTGGTGAGGAGGACTTTGCAGAGTTGACTGGGCTGGGTGTGCCGTTGCCGTGTCCGTAGCTGGTGCCGAGGTCGATGCTGTGTGGTCCATCCGGTTTCAGTCTTATTATTTTGTTTCGTAGCGGTTAGTTACAACTGAGTGACTTGCTAGGCCATTTCAGAGGGCAGAAAAGGGTCAACCACATTGCCATGGGTCTGGAGTCACATATAGGCCAGACCAGGTAAGGACGGCAGATTTCTTTCCCTAAAGGACATTAATGAACCAGATGGGTTTTTACGACAATCCGATAGTTTCATGGTCACCATTACTGATACTAGCTTTTTATTCCAGATTTATTTAATTAACTGAATTTAAATTCCCCAGCTGCCGTGAGATTTGAACTCACGTCTCTGGATCATTGGTCCAGGCCTCTGGATTACTAGCCCAGTGACATTACCACTACGCAATCATTCCCGTTCACTACGCTACTCCTCCATTCTCTGCAGACTCGTAGATACCCTGGAAGAAAACCCTGTCGGAGGCTCCTGCACTTGTTCCTGGAGTTCCAGCACCGCTCTCTTTCTGGATGGCCCCAGAGGCACAGCGTCTACATGCAGCTGAGCAGAGCTAGGAGAGTCCTGCGACCTCCGACGAGGACTCTCCACTGCTGTCGCTGTCTCCACCATCTGCTGATGCTAACTCGTGAGCTGTGATACACCAGGTGACAACACTACTCTATGTCGCGAAGGTCCCGCCGAGGTGTGCGTTGCTGCGCTGGTGCTGGGTGCGCTGAGTCCTGGTGACGCTGCTCCCTCTGAGGCTCCAGTTTCCTCTGAGGAGTCATCTGGCTCTTCCTCCTGGCCAGTGAGGAGGGGGTGCTCGATGGTCCTGTGAGAGAGTAAAGACATGAGTTAGACATCAGATTTTCAGGTAGCAGACACATCCTTTTGTGCAGATGATCAGAAGTCAATCTCTATGAGCATCATATACCATTGCAGTCAATCATGAATTGTAAATGCGAGGGATGAAAATGCATTCTGTCACCAGCTTCCTCAACTGCGCCCATCTCTCCGTTCCCCAGTTCCAGCTCCTCGCTGCCTCCCACGATGTCGTGAGCAGCCTCCTCAGCATTTGTTAATGTGACCAGGGATGGTGTGCCTCCTCCTGTCCTAGCTCTCTCCCTCTTATTGTGGGCTAGCTTTTCCTGCAAGGAAGGACACAAGTGGCGTTTCAGCGAGAGTGATGGAGTGAGTGTGAAGAATCCAAAACCTAGAAGCTTACAGGGAGACCAAGATGGAGTGAGGTGGCAAGAGGAAGCTGCCTCCCTGTGCGTTGTTAGTTGTTGTCATTGCATAACAGTGAGAGCGAGTGTGAGGGGTGCATAGTAGGACGGTGAAGTGATTCAGTACAGAGAGAGAGATAGAGAGGTAAGGGTGCAAGGGAAGTAAGGGTAAGGTGGGATGTGGAGGAGCAGGCTGACACTGCAGAGTGCTGGTGATGAGAAGAGAAGGGAAGCAGTTTGAAGGTAAGTGTGATGTGATACTTTTGATGTTCGCAGAAGATCATTGAAGTGTTTTCGGCACTGGACCCAGGTGCGTGCACATAGCGACCTTGCGCTTACCTCCTCAGCAATCTCCAGCCAGGCTGCCTTGGTTTGCTGAGGAGGCTTCCTCCGGCCATCGGGAGGGAACAGAATCTCCCTGCGCCCTCTTACTCCCTCCACAAGAGTTTGCAGGGAGTCCTCAGTGAATCGGGGAGAAGCCTTGGATTTTGCAGCACTCATGGTCACCTTGGCCCATTCAAGCTGCAGCAGTGATGATAAATCAGAGGCTGAGGCTACATGGAGCCCTTAATAACAAGTGCAGCAATGACCTCGTCAGTCCAGACCAACAGACCCACTTCCAGTCAATGCAGCTGGCAACGTGCACGACAGGACTAATTGGTCCAATTAAATCAAAATGGGACATCGGGGGCGGCTGAAACTGGCAGCATGTCCGAAACCCGCCCACCAGGGAGCCCGCCCTCAACTCGCCTCCATTAGTAAAATCGAGCCCTTTGTGTCTGTCTTCATGGAAGAAGACGCAAAAAACTTCCCAGAAATAATACAGAACCAAGGCTCTAGCGAGAATGAGGAACTGAAAGAAATTAGTATTACTAAAAAAATAGTACTGGAGAAATTAATGGGACTGAAAGCTAATAAATCCCCTGGACCTGATGACCTACATCCTAGGGTTTTGAAAGAGTTGGCTATAGAGATAGTGGATGCATTGGTTGTCATCTTCCAAAATTCCATAGATTCTAAAACGGTTCCCATGGATTGGAAGGTAGCAAATGTAACACCATTATTTAAAAAAGGAGGGAGAGAGAAAATGGAGAACTACAGACCAGTTAGCCTGACATCAATAGTAGGAAAAATGCAAGAATCTATTATTAAGGACGTGGTAACAGGGCACTTAGAAAATAATAATAGGATTGGGCAGAGTCAACACATGTTTATGAAAGGGAAATCATGTTTGACAAATCTGTTTTTTGAGGTTGTAACTAGCAGAATAGATAAGTGGATGTGGTGTATTTGGATTTTCAGAAGGCATTCGATAAGGTGCCACACAAGAGGTTATTAAACAAAATTAGGGCTCATGGGATTGGGGGTAATATACTAGCATGGATTGGTTAACGGACAGAAAACAGAGAGTAGGAATAAACGGATTATTTTCGGGTTGCCAGGCTGTAACTAGTGGGGTACTGCAAGGATCAGTGCTTGGGCCTCAGCTATTCACAATCTATATGAATGATTTAGCGGAGGGGACCATATATAATATATCCAAGTTTGCAGATGATACAAAGCTAGGTGGGAATGTAAGTTGTGAAGAGGATGGAAAGAGGCTTCAAGGGGATGTAGACAGGCTAAGTGAGTGGGCAAGAACATGGCAAATGGAATATAATGTGGAGAAATCTGAAGTTATCCACTTTGGTAGGAAAAACAGAAAAGCAGAGTATTTTTTAAATGGCGAGAGATTGGGAAATGTTGGTGTTCAGAGGGACCTGGGTGTCCTTGTACATGAATCACTGAAATTTAACATTTAAAAAAAATGTATTCATGGGATGTGAACGTCGCTGGCAAAGCCAGCATTTATTACCCATGCCCTTGAGAAGGTGGTGGTGAGCTGCCTTCTGCAGTACGTGTGGTGAAGGTACTCCCACAGTGCTGTTAGGGAGGGAGTTCCAGGATTTTGACCCAGCGATGATGAAGGAACGGCGATATACTTCCAAGTCAGGATGGTGTGTGACTTGGAGGGGAACTTGGAGGTGGTGGTGTTCCCATGTGCCTGCTGTCTTTGTCCTTCTAGGTGGAAGAGGTCGCGGGTTTGGGAGGTGCTGCCGAAGAAGCCTTGGTGAGTTGCTGCTGTGCATCTTGTAGATGGCACACACTGCAGCCACGGTACGCCGGTGGTGAAGGGAGTGAATGTTTAAGGTGGTGGATGGGGTGCCAATCAAGCAGGCTGCTTTGTCTTGGATGGTGTCGAGCTTTATGAGTGTTGTTGGAGCTGCACTCATCCAGGCAAGTGGAGAGTATTCCATCACACTCCTGACTTGTGCCTTGTAGATGATGGAAAGGCTTTGGGGAGTCAGGATGTGAGACACTCGCCACAGAATACCCAGCCTCTGACCTGCTCTTGTAGCCACAGTATTTATGTGGCTGGTCCAGTTAAGTTTCTGATCAATGGTGACCCCCAGGATGTTGATGTTGGGGGATTTGGCAATGGTAATGTCGTTGAATGATAAGGGGCGGTGGTTAGAAGCTCACTTGTTGAAGATAGTCATTGCCTGGCACTTGTGTGGCGCGAATGTTACCTGCCACTTATCAGCCCAAGCCTGAATGTCGTCCAGGTCTTGCTGCATGCAAGCATGGACTGCTTCATTATCTGAGGAGTTGCGAATGGCATTGAACACTGTGCAGTCATCAGCGAACATCCCCACTTCTGACCTTATGATGGAGGGAAGGTCATTGATTAAGCAGCTGAAGATGGTTTGACCTAGGACACTGCCCTGAGGAACTCCTGATGTGGAGTTGGACTGGGGTGGACAAAAGTGAGAAGTCGCACAACACCAGGTTATAGTCCAACAGCTTTATTTGAAATCACAAGCTTTCGGAGCGCTGCTCCTTCATCAGGTGAAGTGAAGAGATACATATCGGCACAGCATATGTAGTCAGAGAACACTGCCAGATGATTACAGTTAATCTTTCCAACTGCCCTTTATCACACCTCAGCAGAGAGATAATCATGGCAAGCAAAGGTGTGGATGGTGTCCAAACAGGTCAGTCAGGAAAACATTACATCAAAGACAATGAGGTGGGGTCACAAGGGGACAAATGTGGCAGATGCTGGGGTCTGTATGGAAAACAAAAAACTTTTTTTGCTGGAAATTACAGCAGGTCCGGCCACATCTGTGTAGAGAGAACAAGCCAACGACGACTCGAGTCTGGATGACTCTACGTCAGGTGGGGTTACATGTAGCGTGACATGACCCCAAGATCCCGGTTGAGGCCGTCCTCATGGGTGCGGAACTTGGCTATCAGTTTCTGATACTGATACGAGCAGAAACTGATAGCCAAGTTCCGCACCCATGAGGACGGCCTCAACCGGGATCTTGGGTTCATGTCACGCTACATGTAACCCCACCTGACGTAGAGTCATCCAGACTCGAGTCGTCATTGGCTTGTTCTCTCTACACAGATGCGGCCGGACCTGCTGTGATTTCCAGCAAAAAAAGTAAAAGGTTTTTTGTTTTCCATACAGACCCTAGCATCTGCCACATTTGACCCCTTGTGACTCATTGACCCATTGTCTTTGATGTAATGTTTTCCTGACTGACCTGTTTGGACACCATCCACACCTTTGATTGCTGTGATTATCTCTCTGCCGAGGTGTGATAAAGGGCAGTTAGAAAGATTAACTGTAATCATCTGGCAGTGTTCTCTGACTACATATGCTGTGCCTATATGCATTTATTCACTTCACCTGACGAAGGAGCAGCGTTCCGAAAGCTTGTGATTTCAAATAAAACTGTTAGGGGTAAAAATTCACTTGGTTGCGCCACCCGTTAGCGCCTTAAGAGGGCGCTAATGGGGCGCAGAGCCGCTAACGCCCGGGCGCAGCGATGTTTGCGCCGCTCGAGAACTTAACTTGAGATTGTGCGGCGGCGCTAAAACTTACCGCTGCGACCACCTGCGCGCGCAGATTGTGACGTCATTCCATGGTGCAACGCCCTTGGGGCGCCCCGTAGCGGAAATTGAGTGGCGCCCCCTGCCTTACCGCCTGGCGCTTCCAACGACCAGAAGACTGGAACGCTATCAATCGCTGTGGGGCTGGGGGGGGCGCTATTTAAAGGGGGCCTCTTCCTGTCTTTTATTGTTGGTGGCATTTTTGAACTACGCATTCTGAGAGAGAGAGGGAGAGACTTCTGGAGAGATTCAACGTTGTGTGAAGGAGTTTTGGGTACTGAGCAGCACTTTGCAGGTTCATTTTGATTTGCCATTCCTTGTATCGATTTAGCAGAGACCGTGGGAGCTGCACTCTGAGCTCTTTGCCTGGTGCTCTCCATTGTTCTTTCCAGCACATTTGATGTGCAAGTCTCTCCAGGCCGAGATTCAAGGCAGCAATGAACAGGATGTGGATGGAAAGCAAGATTAACCATCCCCTTTAAGAACTGGCCCGTGCCATTGTGTGTGTGTTCCATTGCTGACTGACATTACATGAGCTTCGCCAGCGCTCCGAGTTAGCGCCTCACTGCTCGGTCTTTGCGCCTTAAGAGAGGTGTGCAGCGCCTGCTTTAGCGCTCCACTCACCTCCCGGGGCGGTAAAAGTGAAGTTTCCCGTCAGTGCCGATAATTAGCGGCAGGCGCTAATCTTTGCGTCCGGACGATATTTGCGCCCCAAATGGGGCGCGACCTAATTTCTACCCCTTGGACTATAACCTGGTGTTGTGCGACTTCTCACTGAGGAACTCCTGCAGCGATGTCCTGGGGCTGTGATGATTGACCTCCAACCACCACAACCATCTTCCTTTGTGCTAGTTATGACTCCAGCCAGTGGAGAGTTTTCCCGCTGATTCCCATTGACTTCAGTTTTACTAGGGCTCCTTGATGCCACACTTGGTCAAATGCTGCCTTGATGTCAAGGGCAGTCGCTCTCACCACAAGGCTGTAATGAGGTCTGTAACTGGGCATCAGTGAGCAGGTTATTGATGAGTAAGTGCCGCTTGATAGCACTGTCGATGACACCTTCCATCACTTTGCTGATGATTGAGAGTAGACTGATGGGGCAGTAATTGGCCGGATTAAATTTGTCCTGCTTTTTGTGGACAGGACATACCTGGGCAGTTTTTCAGATTGTAGGATAGATGCCAGTGTTGTAGCTGTACTGGAACAGCTTGGCTAGAGGTGCAACTAGTTCTGGAGCACAAGTCTTCAGCGTGACAGCCAGGGATGTTGTCAGGGCCCATAGCCTTTGCTGTATCCAGTTCGCTCAGCCATTTCTTGATATCACGTGGAGTGAATCAAATTGGCTGAAGACTGGCTTCTGTGATGGTGGGGACCTCTGGAGGAGGCCGATATGGATCATCCACTCGGCACTTCTGGCTGAAGATGGTTGCAAATGTTTCAGCCTTTTGCACTCGCGTGCTGGGCTCCACCATCATTGAGGATGGGGATATTCATGGAGCCTCCTCCTCCCATTAGTTGTTTAATGGTCTACCACCATTTATGACTGGATGTGGCAGGACTGCAGAGCTTTGATCTGGTCCGTTGATTGTGGGATCACTTAGCCCTGTCTATAGCATGCTGATTCAGCATTTTAGAATGCATGTAGTCCTGTGTTGCAGCTTCCCCAGGTTGGCACCTCATTTTTAGGTACGCCTGGTGCTGCTCCTGGCATGCCCCTCTACAATCCTTATTGAACCAGGGTTGGTCCCCTGTCTTGATGGTAATAGTATAGTGAGGGATATGCCAGGCCATGAGGTTACAGATTGTGGTGGAATACAATAATGCTGCTGCTGATGGCCCACAGCGCCTCATGGATGCCCAGTTTTGAGCTGCTAGATCTGTTCTGAATCTATCCCATTTAGCACGGTGGTAGTGCCACACAACACGATGGAGAGTGTCCTCAGTGTGAAGACGGGACTTCGTCTCCACAATGACTGTGCGGTGGTCACTGCTACCAATATTGTCATGGACAGATGCATCTGCGACAGGTAGATTGGTGAGATGAGGTCAAGTAGGTTTTTCCCTCGTGTTGTTTCTCTCACCACCTGTCGCAGACCCAGACTGGCAGCTATGTCCTTCAGGACTCAACCAGCTCGGTCAGTAGTGGTGCTACCGAGCCACTCTTGGTGATGGACATTGAAGTCCCCAACCCACAGTACATTTTGTGCCCTTGCTACCCTCAGTGCTTCTTTTAAGTGGTGTTCAACATGAAGGAGTACTGGTTCATCAGCTGATGGAGGGCGGTAGGTGGTAATCAGTAGGAGGTTTCCTTGCCCATACTTGACCTGAAGCCATGAGACTCCATGCGGTCTGGAATCAATGTTGAGGACTCCCAGAGCCACTCCTTCCCGACTGTATACCACTGTGCCACCACCCCTGGTGGGTCTGTCCTGCCTGTGGGACAGGGCATACCCAGGGATGGTGATGGATGAGTTTGGGACCATCAACTGGTACTAACAACATTTATTCTCATTTGCAGCCAGGTATAAGGGACCTAGATGATTGCATGGACATAGTGACCTCCCAAAGTTACTATTCTTTTACTGAAGGGGAGTCTTTAGCCCCAAATAGGACCACACTCTTTTGATGCACCTCCTCTGCCTCCCCCTTACTCCACTCGCACCATCCCCAGCAGCACCTCGAAATCTTCAGCAGGAAAGGGAGCAGAGTTGCATACATGTCCCGCTGTGGTCCATTACTCTACTTTTCTAACCCCAGCACAACTTGCCCTTTAATGACTAACTGCAGTCCTTTCAGCACTGCTCCCTGGTTGGATTTTTCCATCCCGAGCAAAGTGTGCATATCAGGCAAGCTATCCAGGTAAGCTTTTCTTCTGCACATGCCGATTTCAAATTAGGGGAAGGGGTTTCCATTGGAAAGCTGAGCCAGGCCCACCCTCTGTACTGAAGGTGCAGATGAGCCTGCAAATTGGGCCTACACAACTTCAATTTTGCCAGACTGGAACAACCAGGACTGTAAGTCTGAGATCATCTTTCTGAAGAGAGGGAACAGAGACAAAGAGAGGCTGAAACAAAGTGAATAAAAGAGTTTTAGGCAGTGTGAGTGGCAGAGAAAGAGTGAGAAAGGAAGATGGAACACAAACAAAAAGTTCAAGAGAGATGGAAGGAATCAAAGAGTGAGATATTAGCAAAGAGATAGTTACAGGGAGAAACAATTTCTATTTTATTTTTGTCCCTGAAAAGCCGTGGGAGATTAACTAATAATATATTTGTACATTTATAAGTGTTCAAAGGAGTTTAAATAATAATAAAAAGTGTTTTATTTTTATCCTTACTCACAAATATTTAAAAAATACCCCTCCCATTCACCATTCATTGCATCAACACCTTACAGTCATTACTGTCCTTTTGTAATTTAGTATCCCAGCATTACTGATTATGTTTGGTAAACAGTGTACATACATTGCCAAGTCAGAAGTACATCAATCACTAAATGTGCTTAAAATACTCAAAAGTTATTTAAAGAAATCTAAATTGCATCGTATTAGCTCCAATTGGTAATTTGATTTGTTCTGGTCCCTCTGGTGTTTGTGGATACACGAGACATGATTAAAAGAGACACTGTAAGCAGACTGCACAAGAGCTCAGCCATAGTCTGCTTCTAGTCCTTGACCTATGTGCAGGTGGATAGTCATGCCAAAGTGGCGAACTGCAGAGCCAACAGATAAGAAATGATAAATGCAGATTGTTTTCTGTTTGACAGACTCATTAGTTTACACAGAGTTAGAGCTACTGTGAGCAGCGAATTGTTGCTTTTGTTTGTAACCAGAATTCCTTGTGAGTGATGACCATGCCACTTGAAGGCAGATGGTTGTGATCTAAGGTTGCGTGCTTAGCACTGAAATTCACATGCACACTGGAAAGATGAAAGCTGACAGATGTAAGCATTCTAAATAGGAGTACCCGGCGGAACATGAACTCATCTTAGTCATAAATCTGATCCCATCCAGCTCTTTACAATGCCACCAAAATTAGATACAACAACAAATCTTTACAAGTAAGAAGATTGTTAATGTCCTAAACTGTAAATTGGAAACACAGTAGTATATTCTTTTTCAATCTATCTATAAGATTTGTTCCATTCCGATACTACAATATAATATTGAAGTAGTTAAAAATAGATGTTCATTTTAATGTTTTGATTACTACCCTCTAACTACAGTTTGTTAATGTTTCTTACTAAGGTAAACCTTACTGCCAATCAATTGGGAATAGAATAATTATTTATGTTGAAGAAGTTAGTGTTACCTCAGCCATTGTAACAGGTGGCCTCAAAACACATTATTGAAATTAATGCAATCAAAGTACACTGCAAAGACATTCTAAATCTGACTATGATCTCTTCATAACACTTTAATCACTGGAATATCAAATTAAACTTTAAAAATTTTGAATATAGATTCCTTTTATAGACATCAGCAGATCGTTCTGTCACATGGGAGGATGTGGGAGATCACACAATCACCAGCTAAATAGGATCCTCTGACCACACTTGTTAACTTGTTTTAAATTGTTGTATTTTTATCAATTATTTTGCATACATAATGATAAAATATAAATCTTTGTATATCATGCTAAGGATCCTGCAAGGATTCTTCCATGAGAAACTATCATGGTTGTTTGAGAGTGTAGATTGTCAGCCATCATCTGTCTACGGTTTCTTTATGTCCTCGTATACAGATAAAACTTGCTCACACTTGTTCATGAGAGACAGTGATTTATGACCATCTTTCGGTTTTAGGGTACAATACAAGTCAAATACTTTGATTAGAAAGATGTCTTCCTGCCATTGTATGCTTCACTTTTAGCATGTGTACTCCATCTCAATACAACTCATCATGGTGCCATTTTCTCTCCAATTCCCAGACTATACCACACAATGTGATACCACACTGCAAATTACATTCCTGTTATGTTTTAGACTGTTTTTTCCACTATTTAAACAGACCCAAATGTTATTAAATGCTTCCAATTCACACATAGTTTGCACAACATACACAACATACACAGTGGTGTACAATGTTCCTACTGAAGATGGAAATGAGACAAGGCCAGTCCGCCTGCCTATTCACCCACTTGTTTTGCTTAATGTTTAGTTGTCACTCTGAGCACTCTCATTTTACTCCTGCTTTGTCAGCAAACCTCTGTCCCTTTACTTCCTGTTGAATCATAGAATGGTTACAGCACAGAAGGAGGTCATTCAGCTCATCGAGCCCGTGCCGGCTCTCTGCAAGAGTACTTCACCTAATCCCACTCCCCCGCTCGTTCCCCTTGACCCTGCAAATTTTTTCCCCTCAGTTACTTAGCCAATTCACTTTTGAAAGCCATGATTGAATCTGCCTCCACTACCCTTTCAGGCATTGCATTCCAAAGCCTAACCACTCGCTGCGTAAAAATGTTTTTCCTCATGTTGCCTTTGGTTCTTTTGCCAATCGTCTTAAATCTGTGTCCTCTGGTTCTCGACCCTTCTGCCAATGGGAACAGTTTCTCTCTGTTTAGACCCCTCATGATTTTGAACACTTCTATCAAATCTCCTCTCAACCTTCTCTGCTCTAAGGAGAACAACCCCAGCTTCTCCAGTCTATCCACGTAACTGAAGCCCCTCATCCCTGGAACCATTCTCGTAAATCTTTTCTGCACCCTCTCTAAGGTCTTCACATCCTTCCTAAAGTGTGGTGCCCAGAATTGGACACAATACTCCAGTTGAAACAAGAATCTACCCATTTCTTTATGGAAGATCCAATCCAGTCAACATTCAATAGGCTAGGTGGTAATCTGTACCCTAAACTAACAACACTAATCTATTCCCCAAGATAACTCCCAGTAAGTAGTCATTTGGTTCTGATGAAGAGTCAGATGTAAAACGATCTTTCTCTTTCAGATGCTTACTCCCTGACCGTGGATTTCCAGTATTTTCTGATTTTCTTTTCGTTATTTTTATTAATCTTTAAATTTAAGACGCATTTGCATATAGGGTTGAGTCGGCTTACATTGTGTTCGTAAGAGTATTTATGCATTGATATCTTACAGATCAGTACTGAATTAGTCGCTCTGTAAGCAACATTCAGTTTCAAAAAAATTTCAGATTTCTAATCATGGACCCTAGTTTCCTTCTGGTTCAGCGCAAGCATCTTCTCTACATTTGCTTCACCAATTCTCTTGATACATCTAAAAGCTTGGCTCAGGTTCCCACCCCTAAGTCACTTCACAATGAGAAACATTCTTTGTGATTTAACACACTGTATCATTCAGATGACCCTTCTTTGAACTTTTACAATTCTTCAATGTTTTTCATTGTCAACATCCTATGTTGGTGCACAAGGGGAGTCAAGACCAGGTGTCGACTTTAGGTAAAGCAGCATTAGAGAGTGGGGAGATAATTTCGAATAGAGGTGTTCAAAATCATGAGGGCGCTAGACAGAGTAGATAGCGATAAACTGTTCCCATTGGCGGAAGAGTCGAGAACCAGAGGACACAGATTTAAGGTGATTGGCAGAAGATCCAAAGGCGACATGAGGAACAGTTTTTTTACGCAGCGAGTGGTTATGATCTGGAATGCACTGCCTGAGAGGGTGGTGGAGGCAGATTCAATAGTGGATTTCAAAAGGGAATTAGATAAGTACCTGAAGGAAAAAAAAATTGCAGGGCTATGGAGAAAGGGCGAGGGAGTGGGACTAGCTGAAGTGCTCTTGCAGAGAGCCAGCATGGGCTTGATGGGTCGAATGGCCTCCTACTGTGCTGTAATTGGGCCAGGTAATTCAACCCCCATTTTAAAGTCAGGGCCTAGAAATTCGGTTGCATAGCGCCCGTTGTTTGGGCGCTACAGGTGCCGAATTGGGACCAAAATGGTGTTAGAGCAGCGCACGCACACTTCTGGTGTGGGCTGCACCGGACACCTTCTTGGTGAGGGCGGAAGGGCAGCCATTAGGAGCATGTGCTGGAAGTATGGTAAGTAGGCAGATTGTGACATCAATCAGTGTGCAATGCTGATTTGACTCCAGAGCTGCCATTTTCATCATCATTGCTGGAACTAATGCACTGTGTTAACCTCGCACAGTTGAGCATGCGTTCAGTAGCAGGAAGGACTCCCCACCAGCGCTATTTAAAGGGACCATCATCAACTTTCAGGTAACTTGCTTTTTGATTTCTATTGGCTCTGTGTAAATTGTAGAAGTGTTTGGAGCTTTCTAGAGTAGTTTGAAGTTTTTGAGGTGACAGGGAGTGGTGCTGTAAGTGGAGAAGGCCTTGGTTCTGACTTCAAGGTTTCTGCTCAGACCACTTGCTCCCAGTCATGGGTGCTCTAGTTGTTATCCCCCTTGGCCTGCAGCATGACAGGGAGATGGAGCAGAGGCAGCAAAGAAGAGGACAAGCTGCTCGCAGAGGGAGGAGGAGCAGGGGGTGAAGGGCTCTCAGCAGGAGGCCTTACCCACCTAGGATCTTCCGAGAGCAATTCTCTGACCTCAGCCTGAGCCAGAATCAGTGTCTGAGGCGTCTGTGCTTTACAGAGGAGGTGCTCACAGAACTCTGTCACCTCTTGCAACCAGACCTGCAGCCTCACACCAGGGCAAGGACAGTGCTGCCAGTGGCTGTGAAGGTGACCGTGGCCCTGAATTTCTTTGCGTCGGGATCCTTCCAGGCTGGAGCAGGCGACATCTGTAATATCTCCCAGTTCGCCGTCCACTGCTGCGTAAGAGAGGTGACAGATGCTCTTTATGTCAGGAGAGGGGAGTTCATTGTCTTCTCTCTGACCAGAGAGAAGCAGGCAGAGCGTGCACGTGGGTTTGCCAGGATAGCGGACTTCCCCATGGTGCAGGGCGCCACTGACTGTATGCATGTGGCTTTGCGGGCACCGTATCTAAATGCTGAGATATACCACAATCGCAAAGGTTACCACTCACTGAATGTACAGTTGGTGTGCGACCACGCTCAGCACATCATGATGGTGAATGCCCAGGTATCCTGGCAGCAGTCATGATTTTATTCTACGCCAGTCCACTATTCCCTCAGTCTTTGAGCCAGCAAGACAAACCAGAGGGTGGCCACTGGGTGACAAGGGCTATCCGCTGACCACCTGGCTCATGACTCCACTCCGCAACCCAAGCACACGTGGCCAGCATGCGTACAACGCTCTGGAGGAGGCCTACAGTACTCACCGGAGCGTGTGTCCCGACTCGTGGTGGTCTGCTGTATCCTCCAAAACCTGGCCATCATGAGGGCACAGCCCTTGCCACCAGGGATATGGCCACCAGCTCAGGAGGAGGAGGAAGAGAAAGAGCTGGAGGAGGAGGAAGAGGAGGAGGCGGAACAGGAGGAAGCGGAAGAGGAGGAGGAGAAAGCAGAAGGAAGGAGGCAACCCAGACAGCTCCTTTCTGGCTGGGATATTTGGGATTGAATCATCCGCCTGCGGTACGAGTGAACACAACCCCAGTTCCCCATTCAACGTTAGTCCCACACCTTACCTTCCCTCTGTTACTGACCATCACAGTGTCCTCTTGGCCACAATGCTGAAATAAAGGCCACCACAAAGCAAACTTTCCAATCAAACTTTATCCATATATGCATCCAATATTACATCAAAAAATCAACTAATCACCATATGCATTCCCTTAGTGACTGCCTTGCGTGTGCCTTTGCCTATCCTAGGGCTCGATTTTGCCATTGGGGGTGGGCTGGGGCGTGTCAGGTGGTTTTTGTGTCAGGACCCCGACTCCGATGTGAAGTAGGAAAAAAGTGCGATTTTGCTCTAATTGGCCACTTGATTTCCAGCGTGTGGAAACCCCTGGCCCAATGAGTCTATTCATACAGAAAGTCGCCTCCGATAATGTCATCAATGCTGCTGGATTTAAGGCCTGCAAGCAGCCTTACTTTTTCTGGAAACTTTAAACTTTATGCCCATTGTTGTGATCGTTTCATTCAGCAACGATGTTCAGCAGTAGGCCAAAGTGTGCTCCACGGTTCGATGAGGCCTCCCTCCAAGCTCTGGTGGAGGGAGCAAGATCAAATAAGGAAAATGCCTCCCCAGCAGACTGAAGCTGTGTGGCTGCAAGTGGCCCAGGAGGCCAACACAATCTCTATGTGCCGCAGAACCTGGCTGCAGTGCAGGAAGAGGTTTCATGACCTTCTCCGCACAGGAAAAGTGAGTATGACTTTCCCATCACCCTCAATTTCATCCCCATTGCCTCTTCTCACCAGCACTCTGCTTTGCCAACCTCTTCCTCCACATCCCACTTGACACTGAATCCCTGCACCCTTACCCATTCCCTCTCTCTCTATGGTCAAATTCACTTAACTATTCGACTATGCAGCCCTCACACTCCCTATCACTGTGACGCAATGACAACAACTTACAACACACAGGGAGGGCCCTTTGTCTCCTTCTAAGCATCTATGCTATGGATTCTCTACACTTACTCCTTCATTCTCACTCAAACTCCACTTGTGTCCCTCATTGCAGGAAAAGAGAGCCCACAATAAGAGGGAAAGAGCGAGGACAGGAGGAGGGCCTCCCTCAGTAGCCCAGCTCACCATCTTGGAGGAGGCATCCCTGGAAATCACCGGTGTCAAGGAAGATTCGCAAGTGGGGGACGGGCGCATCACAGCAAGCTGGTGACAGAATAGTTTGGCATCTCTCTCATTGATATTGCATGAGTGACTGATAATGATTCTGATGCTCTAACAGATTGAATTATGATCATCTGCACAATTCAATGTGCATGCAAACTTTACCTCACATCTCTGACTCTTTCCTTTACTCCCCCACAGGATATCGAGAGCCCCCGTCCCCACTGTCCAGGAGGAACAGCCTGAGCTTCAAGACTCCTCAGAGGAAGCTGCAACCTCTGAGGACGCAGTGCCAGCAGAATTCAGCGCTCCCAGCACCAGCGCAGACACTCACACCTCGGCGGGACCTTCGCGAGATAGAGTAGTGTTGTCACCTGGTGTATCAGAGCTCACAAGTGAGCATCAGCAGATGGTGGAGACAGGGACAGCAGTGGAGAGTCCTCGTCGGAGGGCGCAGGACTCTGCCAGCTCGGCTCAGCTGCATGTCAACCCTGTGCCTCCGGGTCCATCCAGAAGGAGAGCGGTGCTGAAACTTCAGGAACAGGTGCAGGAGTCTCTGGCAGGTTTTGTCTCCAGGGTCGCTGCGAGTGTGGAGCGAATGGAGGAGTCCATCGCGAACATGAGCAGAGCCTTTGTGGAGGCATTGGCACATGAACGCATCACCACGGAAAGGATGGCAACCTCCGTGGAAAGGATGGCTATCGTAAAGGAGAGGATGGCTACCGCCATGGAGGAGCTAAGTCGCCAGAGTGTTGAAAACATGGTAATTGTTCAGAATAGACTGACATCTCTTGAGGAGCGATGGTCAGCTATTGAGCATAGAAACCAAACCTTCATGGAAGTCCTCTGGAGTAGGACTTCCAGTGCAGAAATGGGTCCTCATGGCCCCCCTGAAGTACAGCAAGGTGCTGTCAAGCCACTTGCTAGCTCTGAAATGGGGCTGACCCATGAGAGGGATGTTGGTGGCATGCGACAAGGAAGTGGGAGCTCCTCTCCAAGCGCTCACACGACCATGCCACTGCAAAGCCCTCGGTCAGAGCCCCACCAGAGCCCTCACCCAACTGAGATGGGTGTCTCATCCCCTGCACAGCTGCAGGAGCAGCAGACTGTTGCCGAGCCCTCACAGGTTCGCAACCCCAGAGGACGGCCGCCAAAGGTGTCGAGACAGGAACAGCAAGAAAGTGAGCAAGGAGCCTCCACATCTGCTGAAGCCACAGGGGAAGCACCACGTAGGAGCACGCGTAAGAGGAAGATAATGCACAAGTAGTCACAAGGGTAGTCACTTGGGTGTTATGTTGTGTTTATTTTTGAAATGCCATCAGTTGCTTGTTGTGATAAAAAATTCTGATGGCAAACTGTTGAAGTTGTGGCCTGTGTCATTTCACAAATGGGACTTCCACATTGAGGTCTTAGAGCGACTTGTAATTGTCAGTATGGTGGTTAGAGTGATAGGAATCCGTGGGTTCTTGTCCATTGTCGATGCTCTGGTAAGAAGGTGCGAGGCAAAAGTGTTTGATTGTGCAGGCTAAGCAAATCTGTGTGTCCCTCGCATCCCGGGCAGCAATGTGGTCGCACGCTGGTGCCTTCTGGCCTGTGTAGCTTCAGGTGGGTGAGCAGCAGCTTGGCGCGCCTATTGTTGCTGCTGCTGTTGGTGCTGCTGTTGTTCATGGCTCTGCTGCTGCCACGGCTGGTCTTCATCCGAATCTGATGTCCAGGAGGAAAGGAAATAAATGGTTCCCATGCTTCTGGTATATGCCTCAGTTGAGGAAGCACTCAGTCAAGGTGGGGATAGAGGTTTCCCAGGAAGTCACACTGGAGATGGGTGTCAGGCTCCAAACTTCCACAAGAATGAGTATGCCTGCTAAAAGTTCCCCCAGACCTGAGACAACAAAGTTCTGCCACCTGCAAATGATCATTGGTGAAAACTACTTTTTAATGGTGGAGCTGCAGCTGTTCGTAAGCAATCCACTTGTGAGGCCGCCAGGATTCACTGTTCCAGAGGAGACGTGCAGGACGGGAGAAAAGTGTTAAATTCTTGGAGGCGGGATGGAAACGGGGTCTGAAACCCCGATTCTGGGAAAATTGCTCGGAGGCAGGCTGGAGGCGGGATCGGAGCCACCTGCCATTTTTTGCGATTTTAACACCTCACACGCCTCCAATCCCGCCTCCTCGGGCCTGGCAAAATCGAGCCCATAGTGTTCCTACACACTGCTACCCCAATGGCTGCAGCATGGCTGGTGGAAGGCTGCTGACTTTGTGGGAGAGACTGCAGATGTCCTTGTAGGACAAACTTGAGAGGCTCTGGGCCTAGTAGGCTCAGATTTCGACTGCACCACCTTGGCATGGGCAGCAGCAGTCTTGGCTGGCTAGCTGACAGGCAACAACAAGGCCACTGGCAGAGTGGCAGTGGTGGGAGGACGAATGCTGTCACCCTGAGAGAGGACAGCAGGTTCGTCCTGAGAGAGGACAGCAGGTTCACCCTGAGAGAGGACAGCAGGTTCACCCTGAGAGAGGACAGCAGGTTCACCCTGAGAGAGGACAGCAGGTTCGTCCTGTGAGAGGACAGCAGGTTCACCCTGAGAGAGGACAGCAGGTTCACCCTGAGAGAGGACAGCAGGTTCACCCTGAGAGAGGACAGCAGGTTCGTCCTGTGAGAGGACAGCAGGTTCACCCTGAGAGAGGACAGCAGGTTCACCCTGTGAGGACAGCAGGTTCACCCTGAGAGAGGACAGCAGGTTCGTCCTGTGAGAGGACAGCAGGCTCACCCTGAGAGAGGACAGCAGGATCACCCTGAGAGAGGACAGCAGGATCGTCCTGAGAGAGGACAGCAGGATCACCCTGAGAGAGGACAGCAGGATCACCCTGAGAGAGGACAGCAGGATCACCCTGAGAGAGGACAGCAGGATTGTCCTGTGAGAGGACAGCAGGTTCGTCCTGAGAGAGGACAGCAGGATCACCCTGAGAGAGGACAGCAGGATCACCCTGAGAGAGGACAGCAGGATCACCCTGAGAGAGGACAGCAGGATCACCGAGAGAGGACAGCAGGATCGTCCTGTGAGAGGACAGCAGGTTCGTCCTGAGAGAGGACAGCAGGATCACCCTGAGAGAGGACAGCAGGATCACCCTGAGAGAGGACAGCAGGATCACCCTGAGAGAGGACAGCAGGATCACCCTGAGAGAGGACAGCAGGATCACCCTGAGAGAGGACAGCAGGATCGTCCTGTGAGAGGACAGCAGGATCGTCCTGAGAGAGGACAGCAGGTTTGCCCTGAGAGAGGACAGCAGGTTCACCCTGAGAGAGGACAGCAGGAATCACCCTGAGAGAGGACAGCAGGTTCACCCTGAGAGAGGACAGCAGGTTCACCCTGTGAGAGGACAGCAGGTTCACCCTGTGAGAGGACAGCAGGTTCACCCTGAGAGAGGACAGCAGGTTCACCCTGTGAGAGGACAGCAGGTTCACCCTGTGAGAGGACAGCAGGTTCACCCTGAGAGAGGACAGCAGGGTCGTCCTCCATGGATCCATTGCCACTCCCCCTAGGCATGCCTCAGAAATCCTCGTAATCTGCTGGAGTACAGAGTACTGGACTGCTGTAACACCCTGCAAGCCCCTTTCAACACTGGTAAATACAACCATAATGGCAGCAGACTTTGCTTGCGTGGCAGCCACCTGAGCTTGCACTGTAACAAGCTGAGCTTGCATGACTTGAGTCTGAGCTTCCACTGCAGCACTCAGACATTGGGTGGCTGCTGTTTGTGCTGCAATGGTAGCTGAGACTTCAGCCATCAGACGCGGCATCATGGTTGGGTCCACAAGTGCGCTAATGGAGTTGGCTATCACTTCCATCCTGGAAAGGATGGGCTCCAAGCTCTGCGCAAAGCCCTGTGCAAGGTTGGTGCTGGACACTGCCATGCTCCTTGACATTGCACTCAGGCTTTCTGGCAGGCCTGCCAATGCACCAAGCATTTCATTGTGTATACCCAACAGCGTTCTTCTGTAGGCCACCCCATCGAAGTCTTCATCTGAGTCCTGTGCAGCAGAACTCTTGTGCCACCTTGCCCTCCGGGGGGCTGGCTCCTGCTGTGTTTACCAGTGTGAAAAAGGGCTTACAGGGTGTCATAGCGGTACAGTAATCTGTCCTCCAACAGATGACTAGGATCGCTGAGGCGCTGCCCAGTGGCTCCATGCAGCCCAAACCTGCTGTCCTCTCTCAGGATGACAGCATTCGTCCTCCCACCACTGCCACTCCGCCACTGCCCTTGCTGCTGCCTGTCAACCAGCCAGCCCAGACTGCTGCTGTCCATGCTGAGGTGGTGCAGTCTGAAGCCGGGCCTTCTAGGCCCAGAGCTGCTCGAGGTCATCCTGCATTCTCCCCCACCAGCCATGCTGCAGCCACGAGGAGCACGAGGTCAGGCAAAGGCACATGGAAGACAGGCACTAAGGGAATGCACAAGGGTGTAATGTTGGAAGGATTGATGAGTAAATTTGGTTTGGAATGTTTCTTTTGTGATGGCTTTTATTTCAACATTGTGGCCAAGAGGATGCTGTGAGTGTCCAGAACAGAGGGATGCTAAGTAAGGTGTGTGACTATTGTACAATGGGGATTTGGGATTGTGTTCAGTGGAACCGTAGTCGAATGAGGCGATCACGGACAGCTTGGCCAGAGTCGGGATGTGCTGGTTACCTCCTCCTCTTCCTCCTCCTCCTTGTCCTCCCTCTGTGAGCAGCTTGTCCTCTTTGCTGCCTCTGCTCCATCTCCCTGTCATGCTGCAGGCCAAGGGGGAATGGAAACTACAGCACCCATGACCGGGAGCAAGTGGTCTGACCAGAACCTTTGAAGTCAGAAGCAAGGCCTTCTCCACTTGCAGCACCACTTCCTGTCACCTCACCAACTTTAAACAACTCTGGAAAACACCAAACACTTCTACAATCTTACACAGAGCCAGTAGAAATTAATCAGCAACTAACCTGCGAGTGGTTGATGATCCCTTTAAATAGCACTGGTAGGGGATCCAAGCTGTGCGAGTTTAAGATGGAGCATTAGCTCTAGCGTTGAGGATGAAAATGGCAGCGCTGGCGTCAAATCAGCGTGTCACGCTGATTGACATCACAATCTACCTACTCTAGATACTTCCGGCGCACGCTCCTACCGACCACCCAACACCCTCACCAAGATGGCGACTGGCACGGCCCACACCAGCCGTGTGCGCATGTGGCCACCATTTTCGACATAAAACAGCACCCGGAACGGCGAAAAATTGAGCGCTACGGAGCCGAATTTCTTAATATATTTTGATTTTATATTATTTATAGTTAAGTATTAAAATGCATGGCAGATTGGGAAGCAAAGAAGTAGAGTTCGTTGGAGCATAACAACAACAACAACTTGCATTTATATAGCACCTTTAACATAGTAAAACATCCCAAGGCACTTCACAGGAGCGTTATCAAACAAAATTTGACACCGGGCCACAGAACGAGATATTAGGACAGCTGGCCAAAACCTTGGTGAAAGAGATAGGTTTTAAGGAGCGTCTTAAAGGAGGAGAGAGAGGTAGATGTGCAGAGTGGTTTAGGGAGCGGAATTCCAGAGCTTAGGGCCGAGGCAGCTGAAGGCACGGCTCTCAATGGTGGAGCGATTAAAATTGAGGATACGCAAGAGACCACAATTGGAGCAGAGCAGAGATCTCTGAGAGTTGTAGGGCTGGAGGAGGTTACAGAGATAGGGAGGGGACGAGGCCATGGAGGAATTTGAAAAGAAGGATGAGAATTTTAAAATCGAGGCCAATGTAGGTCAGCGAGCACAGGGGTGGTGGGTGAACGGGACTTGGTGCGAGTTAGGATATGCGCAGGAAAACATCAATAGGAATCATAGAAACATAGAAGATAGGCGCAGGAGTAGGCCATTCGGCCCCTCGAGCCTGCTCCGACATTCAATGTGATCATGGCTGATCATCCAAACTCAGTACCCTGTCCCTGCTTTCTCCCCATATCCCTTGATCCCTTTAGCCTTAAGAAATATATCTAACTCCTTCTTGAATATATTTAATGAATTAGCCTCAACTGCCTTGTGTGGCAGAGAATTCCACAGGTTCACCACTCTCTGGGTGAAGAAATTCATCCTCATCTCAGTCCTAAATGACTTACCCCTTATCCTTAGACTGTGACCCCTGGTTCTGGACTCCCCCGCCATCGGGAACATCCTTCGTGCATCTAGTCTGTCTAGTCCTGTTAGAATTTTATAAGTTTCAATGAGATCCCCTCTCATTCTTCTAAACTCTAGCGAATATAAGCCCAATCGACCCAATCTCTCCTCATACGTCATTCCTGCCATCCCAGGTATCAGTCTGGTGAATTTTCGCTGCACTCCCTCCATGGCAAGAACATCCTTCCTCAGATAAGGTGACCAAAACTGCACACAATACTCAAGGTGTGGTCTCACCAAGGCCCTGTACAACTGCAGCAAGACATCCTTGCTCCTGTACTCGAATCCTCTCGCTATGAAGGCCAACATACCATTTTCCTTCTTAACCGCCTGCTGCACCTGCATGCTTACCTTCAGCGACTGGTGCACAAGGACACCCAAGTCTCGTTGCACTTCCCCTTTTCCCAATCTATTGCCGTTCAGATAATAATCTGTCTTCCTGTTTTTGCCACCGAAGTGGATAACCTCGCATTTATCCACATTATACTGCATTTGCCATGCATCTGCCCAATCACCCAACCTGTCCAAATCATACTGGAGTTTCTCTGCATCCTCCTCACAGCACACACGCCCACCCAGCTTTGTGTCGTCTGCAAACTTGAGATATTACATCTAGTTCCCTCATCTAGATCATTAATATATATTGTGAATAGCTGGGGTCCTAGCACCGAACCCCACAGTACCCCACTAGTCACTGCCTGCCACTCGGAAAAAGACCCGTTTATTCCAACTCTTTGCTTCCTGTCTGCCAACCAGTTCTCTATCCAAGACAGTACCTGAACCCCAATCCCGTGTGCTTTAACTTTGCACGCTAATCTCTTATGCGGGACCTTATCGAAAGCCTTCTGAAAGTCCAAATACACCACATCTACTGGTTCTCCCTTATCTATTCTACCAGTTACATCCTCAAAAAATTCCAGTAGATTAGTCAAGCATGATTTACCTTTTGTAAATCCATGTTGACTTTGTCCGATCCTGTCACTGATTTCCAAGTGCTCTGCTATTACATCTTTTATAATGGACTCTAGCATTTTCCCCACAACCGATGTCAGACTTACCGGTCTATAATTCCCCGTTTTCTCTCAACCACCTTTTTTAAATAGTGGGGTTACATTAGCTATCCTCCAATCCATGGGAACTGTTCCAGAGTCTATAGAATTTTGGAAGATGACCAGCAATGCATCTACTATTTCTAGGGCCACTTCCTTAAGTACCCTAGGATGTAGATTATCAGGCCCTGGGGATTTATCGGCCTTCAATCCCGTCAATTTCCCTAACACCATTTCCCTACAAATACTGATTTCATTCAATTCCTCCCTCTCATTAGACCCTATGTTTCCCGACATCTCTGGGAGGTTATTTGTGTCCTCCTTTGTGAAGACAGAACCAAAGTATGTATTTAATTGGTTAGCCATTTCTTTGTTCCCCATTATAAATTCCCCTGATTCTGACTGCAAGGGACCTACGCTTGACTTCACTAATCTTTTTCTCTTCACATATCTATAGAAGCTTTTACAGTCAGTTTTTATGTTCCCTGCAAGCTTACTCTCATAATCTATTTCCCCCCTCTTAATTAATCCCTTTGTCCTCCTTTGCTGAATCCTAAACTGTTCCCAATCATCAGGTTTGCTGCTTTTTCTGGCCAATTTATATGTCCTCTCCTTGGATCTTATGCTATTCCTAATTTCACTTGTTAGCCACGGTTGAGTCACCTTTTTTGTTTTATTTTTATGCCAGACAGGGATGAACAAATTCTGTAGTTCATCCATGCGATCTTTAAATGTTTGCCATTGCCTATCCACCGTCAACCCTTTAAGTAATGTTCCCCAATCCATCCTAGCCAACTCATGCCTCATACTATCATAGTTTCCTTTATTTAAATTCAGGACCCTAGTCTCTGAGTCAACTACTTCACTCTCCATTTTAATGAAGAATTCTATCATATTATGATCGCTCCTCCCCAAGGGGCCTCACACAACAAGATTGCTAATTAATCCTTTCTCATTACATAATACCCAGTCTAAGATGGCCTGATCTCTAGTTGGTTCCTCAACATATTGGTCCAGGAAACCATCCCGTATACACTCTAGGAATTCCTCCTCCACAGTATTGTTACTAATTTGGTTAGCCCAATCTATATGTAGATTAAAGTCACCCATGATAACTGCTGTGCCCTTATTGCACGCGTCTCTAATTTCCCATTTAATGCCATCCTCAACCTCAGCATTACTGTTTGGGTGTCTGTATGCAACTCCCACTAACGTTTTCTGCCCCTTGGTATTTCTCAGCTCTGCCCATACAGATTCCACATCATCAGAGCTAATATCCTTCCTTACAATTGTGTTAAGCTCCTCTTTAACCAGCAATGCTACCCCACCTCCTTTTCCTTTTTTCCTGTCCTTCCTGAATATTGAATGCCCTTGGATGTTGAATTACCAGACTTGGTCATCCTGGAGCCATGTCTCCGTAATCCCAATTATATCATATCCGTTTACATCTATTTGCGCAGCTAATTCATCCACCTTATTATGAATGCTCCTCGCATTAAGACACAAAGGGGTAGAAATTAGGTCGCGCCCCATTTGGGGCGCAAATATTGTCCGGACGCAAATATCAGCGCCTGGCGCTAATTATCGGCACTGACAGGAAACTTCACTTTTACCGCCCCGGGAGGTGAGTGGAGCGCTAAAGCAGGCGCTGCACACCTCTCTTAAGGTGCAAAGGCCGAGCAGTGAGGCGCTAACTCGGAGCGCTGGCGAAGCTCATGTAATGTCAGTCAGCAATGGAACACACACACAATGGCACGGGCCAGTTCTTAAAGGGGATGGTTAATCTTGCTTTCCATCCACATCCTGTTCATTGCAGCCTTGAATCTCGGCCTGGAGAGACTTGCACATCAAATGTGCTGGAAAGAACAATGGAGAGTACCAGGCAAAGAGCTCAGAGTGCAGCTCCCACAGTCTCTGCTAAATCGATACAAGGAATGGCAAATCAAAATGAACCTGCAAAGTGCTGCTCAGTACCCAAAACTCCGTCACACAACGTTGAATCTCTCCAGAAGTCTCTCCCTCTCTCTCTCAGAATGCGTAGTTCAAAAATGCCACCAACAATAAAAGACAGGAAGAGGCCCCCTTTAAATAGCGCCCCCCCCAGCCCCACAGCGATTGATAGCGTTCCAGTCTTCTGGTCGTTGGAAGCGCCAGGCGGTAAGGCAGGGGGCGCCACTCAATTTCCGCTACGGGGCGCCACAAGGGCGTTGCACCATGGAATGACGTCACAATATGCGCGCGCAGGTGGTCGCAGCGGTAAGTTTTAGCGCCGCCGCACAATCTCAAGTTAAGTTCTCGAGCGGCGCAAACATCGCTGCGCCCGGGCGTTAGCAGCTTTGCGCCCCATTAGCGCCCTCTTAAGGCGCTAACAGGAGGCGCAACCGAGTGAATTTTTAACCCAAAGCCTTCAGGCTTGATTTTTTAACACTCTTAGTCCTTTTAGAATTATTATTTACTGTGGCCCTGTTTGATTTACACCCTTGATTTCTCTGCCTTCCACTTTTGCTTTTCTCCTTCCTGTCTTTTGTTTCTATCCTTGCTTCCCTTTCCTCTGTCTCCCTGCACAGGTTCTCAACCCCCTGCCATTTTAGTTTAAACCCTCCCCAACAGCACTAGCAAACACTTCCCCTCGGACATCAGTTCCGGTCCCGCCCAGGTGCAAACCCAGGAATTTGAATCCCTCCCCCTTGCACCATTCCTCTAGCCACATATTCATCTGAAATATCCTTCTATTTCTACTCTGACTAGCACGTGGCACTGGTAGCAATCCTGAGATTACTACCTTTGAGGTCCTATTTTTTAATTTACCTCCTAACTCCCTATATTCAGCTTTTAGGACCTCATCCCGTTTTTTACCTATAACGCTGGTACCTATATGCACCACGACAACTGGCTGTTCACCCTCCCCCTCCAGAATGCCCTGCAGCCGCTCCGAGACATCCTTGACCCTTGCACCAGGGAGGCAACATACCATCCTGGAGTCTCATTTGCGGCCGCAGAAACGCCTATCTATTCCCCTTACAATAGAATCCCCTATCACTATAGCTCAACCGCTTTTTTTCCTCCTGTCCTGTGCAGTGATCAGAGGCGGGGCAGAGACAGGCGATGTTGTGGAGGTGGAAGTAGGCAGCCTTGGTGATGGTTTCTTTGCAGTAGAGACCGAGGAGCTGAGAGATGCAAAACTGAAGCACTACAATGCTATCACTGGTGGATAGTTACAGTGTGGCAATTACTTCGGCAGTTTCTTATAAATATGGACATAGGGATTTATAATAGAAAAAGTTGACAAAAAGTGTGTGTAGATGTAGGCGTAGATGTAAGATTTTGCATATAGTATATAAATAGGGATTGGGGACACACACATTAATATATACACATGTTTTATAGAGTGTTGATACAACTCTCTTGGGCATCTTATGTAGGCTAACGTTTTATTTCCTTTGTTTTAACAAATGTTACATTTTTCAAATATTTCCCTTTCATCTGCCCAGTTTTTAGGCAACTTTTTAGGTCTCTTCAATGTTATTAGTCTCCTTAGAAAATTCTACTTTCTGACACGATGTTTCATCATTTACAAACTTAGATGTTCTATCACACAGCTTTGAGGTCACTAATCAATATAAACAGCAAAGGATTGCCAGAAACAACTAACCAGTCTGTTAGTTTGGGTGCACTCATTATATTGATATTATAAACCACCGACACATTTTCTTCGACTTCACTTCAGATTCAACTCTATATTTGTATTTGCAACAAGGCTCTGCCCATAACAGCTGTTCAGATGCCAAAATAGATCTGTGTGATCTAAGAGCCGTTTTGTCTGTGTTTCTAAACCTAATCCTGAATCATAGGGGGAGAAATTCGGTTGGTTAGCGCCTCCCGTTAGTGCCTGGCCGGGGCGCTAACGGGGCGCAAATGAAGTAGCGTCGGGGCGAGGCAAATCCAGCACCGCACACCAAATCCAGTCACCCCTAAGCGCTGCCGCTAACAGTTAGCACCTGGGGCTTTAGCGCCAGGCAGATCGTGACATCAGTGAGCGTGCAACACTCAACGCTCAGTCAGCGCCCAATCTGCCAAATTTATTATCGCCCCCTGCATTAGCATCTCATCCGGCAACGACAGGAAGAGGAGGCGTGAAGCAGGTGGATGGCGGCTCCAGGGGCCCTATTTAAAAAGATCAGTCGCAGTTGTCAGGTTAGTGCTGTTTCACTGCTTCCTTGTCAGTTTGCGATTGTGCAAGAGTTTAATTCAGTCATTTAAAGGTTCTTTAATATCAGGAGTGTTGTGGCTACTAAAAATTTGTTACATTTATTCTGACAAAATTTCAAAGTGCTACACATTGTTACGTTAATGGGGGCTGTACTGGCAGTTGACCTCACTCTCCAGGATCTAATGCAGAGGGAGCGGAGACAGCGAGAAAGATTGCAAGATGTGGCCAAAGGGAGGAGAAGGGCCATCAGGGGTCTCAACAGGAGGCCTTACCCTCCAAGGGTATTCCAAGAGCACTCCTCCTACCTCCAATTAAACAAGGAACAGTGCATTAGAAGGCTCTGTTTCAGCAAGGATGTGGTCACAGAACTCTGCCACCTCCTGCAACCAGACTTTGAGCCTCAGATCAGGTTGACCACGGCTCTCTCAGTGGCAGTCAAGGTCACCATCGCCCTCAATTTATTCGCCAGCAGTTCCTTCCAGTCTGCAACAGGAGATATAGTGAACATCTCGCAATTCGCAGTCCATTGCTGCATCCGGGAGGTCACAGAGGCTCTCTACAGTAGGAGAAGGGATTACATTTCCTTCCCCATCACCAGAAAGAAGCAGGACGAACGTGCACGTGGCTTTTCCAGGATGGCGGGCTTCCCCATGATGCAGGGCACCACTGTCTGCACCCACGTGGCTTTGCGGGCACCGCATAACAATCCTGAGGTCTTCCGTAACCGCAAAGGCTACCACTCACTTAATGTGCAG
The DNA here is from genome assembly GCA_030390025.1 of Squalus acanthias. NCBI lineage: Eukaryota > Metazoa > Chordata > Chondrichthyes > Squaliformes > Squalidae > Squalus > Squalus acanthias. Next base: position 34,682,203 of record CM059425.1, on the reverse strand, counting down.
TTGGTGTGCGGTGTACAGCGAATCCTCAATGTAAATGCCTGCTATCCTGGCAGCAGCCACGATGCCTTCATTCTGCACTAGATCAGTGTGCCAGCACTTTTCCAGCCGTGAAATCAAGCTTGCAACTGGCTGGTTGGAAACAAGGGCTATCCGCTCTCCACCTGGCTCATGACTCCTCTCCGCAACCCCAACACTCCTGCTCAGCACTCATATAATGAGAGCCATGCTGCCACCAGGAACGTCATCAAGCAGACCATCGGGGTGCTCAAGCAACGGTTCTGTTGCTTTGACCGCTCAGGAGGAACTCTCCAGTACTCGCCGGAGCGGGTGTCCCATTTCGTCATGGTCTGCTGCATGCTCCACAACTTGGCCTTCATGAAGGCCCAGCCCTTGCCACCAGGGATTGCGGGACCACCTCAGTAGGAGGAAGAGGGAGAGGAGGATGAGGAGAAGAGGACGAGGAGGAGGAGGAGAAGGAGAAGGAACAGGAGTGAGGGAGGAGGCAGCCACTCAATCGGCCTTCCGGATCGCCTCATCAGACTGCGGTTCCAATAAATTAAAACCCAGATCCCCGTTGCCCACCACATCCCCATCATTCCATCCCTGTTGCAGGCCATATCACAGCGCAAAGTTGAAATGAGAGACAGTACAAAATTATCCGAAGCCAATTAATAAATTTATCAATAATCAGTGATCACATATTTAAAACAGCAATATTAGCTATTCACCCTTGTGCAATCCCTTAGTGCCCCTTGTTACTGTGCCTTTGCCTACTCTAGTGCTCCCATGAAGTGTTGCCCCAGTGGCTGCAGCACGGCGGGTGGAAGGCTGCTGAGTGTCCGTGCGGGAGACTTCAGATGGCCTTGCAGGACGCCCTTGACCAGCTCTGGGCCTGGAAGGCCTGGCTGTAGACTGCACCACCTCAGCATGGGCGGCAGCAGTCTGGGCTGGCTGGATAACAGGCAGCGACAAGGGCAATGGCGGAGTGCCAGTGGTGGGAGCAGGAATACTGTCATCCTGAGAGAGGACAGCAGCTTCCTGCTCCACTGACCCACTACCACTCCCCCGGGGCAGCACCTCAGCATCCCTGTTGGAGCACAGATTGCTGGTCTGCTGCGACACCGTGAAAGCCCCGGTGGACAGTGGTCAACCCAGCAGCAGTCAGAGCTTGCGTGGCATCAAGCTGAGACTGCATGAGAGCAGTCTGAGAATCGATGGCACCAAGCATAGACTGCATTAAAGCACTAAGACGTTGCTTCATTTCCACCTGTACTGCAATGGAAGCTGCGACATCACCCATCACACGCAGCATGAGGTCTGGGTCACCACGGTCTCTCTTGGCGTCCACCATCCTTTGCAGACTGGAAATGATGGGCTCCATGGTGCACGCAGAGCCTTGTGCAATGTTGGAGGTGGACTCCTCCACGCTCCATACCATTGCCGAGAGGCTCTCAGGCACCCTTGCCATTGCACCTATCATCTCTGTGTGCATGTCCATCACCCTTCTTCTAAAGGCCTCCCCATCGAGGTCCTCATCTGAGTCCTGTGCAGCAGAACTCGTGCGTGAACTCGCCCTCCGAGAAGCTGACTCCCGAGCTACCCTTTCCCCCTGGCCTTGCTGCAGCCCATTCATCCCTGGTGCATCACCCTGTATTATACTAGCCTCTAAAGAATGAGTAGTGCTAGTATCTGAGCTGGAGCCTGCGGGTGAGACATGCAGTGATACGATGTCTTCTTCGTCCTCCTCTTCTTCCGCCTCGCTCTCTATGGTGCCCTCAGGGACAGGCTGCTCAGCTGCTTGCTCATTATCTGAAAGCATAAAGGCACAAGAGTTGGGTTAAGGTGAGGGGAGGGGGGCAGAAAGGGAGAAAGGCATGCACACAGCATGATTAGCTGGAAAGTGGGAAAGGCTTGTGGGGTGAGGGGGAAGTGGGATGTGAGAAGAAGGAGTAGGGATGAACATACCATTGTTGTCCTCAAGGGGGTCAACGTTGCCGATGGCCACGGCGCCCACCACCTGGCGCCCAATGATTTGCAGCACTCTTTCCTCCAGCTCAGACAGTGGTTGGGTGTCAGGTTGTCTCCCGCCTGTGCACTCCTGCTCCCTCCTGTTGTGAGCGACCTTGGTCTGCAAGAGAGAGGAAAGTGTGTGAGTGAGTTTGGAGCAATGTGTTTGGGAGATGTGCCTGCCATAGTTGAATAGCTGTCATTGTGTGCAATGCGTGAGATGTGGGTGTGAGTGTTGGTAGGTGGAAATTGTTGGTGGGTGAGTGCTGGGGGTGTGGTGCTTTGTGCAGTGTGTGCAGACTGAGGTTCAGATGGTGGTATGTAGCATTTGTTGAAGCATTGACTCACCCTGACCACTCGAGTGAGGTCATTAAATTTCTTCCTGCACTGTGTGTGGGTCCTGGGGACCACAGTGCTGCCCGAAACCTGCTGGGCTACCTCCCTCCACATGGTGCGGAAGACTTACGGCGAGGGCCTCCTGCCACTTGCCGGGTACAGCACCGCCCTCCGTCTCTCCACAGCGAAGACCAAGGCCTCCAATGCCTGGTCGCAGAATCTGCGCGCTCTCTCTGGGCCGTTGATCTGCCATAATGACACCTCCTTCAGTGGTCCGGTTCCTTCTCCTGGGCCTTCTGCTGCTTGCTGAGACAGCCGCAGAACCAGCAATGCTGAGACTGAGGTTCTGCAGCATGATTGAACCTCCCCTTTAAGCACTGGAAAGAGCCTGTGGCAATGATGAGTAGCGATTAGACTGCACCTGAAATTGCCTAGTGCTTTGAGTCTAACGCCACTGAGCTAGGTCATTAGCGCTTGATTTAGCGCTCCCATCCTTTCTTTGAGTGATGATTAGGCGCTAAATCTCAAACTTTTCAGAAGTTAGCGCCCATTCCTGGCTGATAATGAATTTCGCCCCCATAGTGTGTATTTCCACAGGATAAAGTGGGGTATGGTATTTGTGAGCTAAACCTGAACTTTTAGATTTTGCAAAATAAATAACTCTTATGCATCATTGAATTTTCACAATTTGTATGATTTCTTTGATTATTTTTGGAGAAAATTCTACAGGATTCTCCAGAAAAAAAATATAAATCTTAAGGGATTTTAGTTCTTTCTTTTATTGTGGGATAATTCCTAAAGGAATTTTTTAACTTTTTAGACATCATAGATCAACCAAGGCTCAACAGTGACTATTTTTCTACCATTAAAATAATGACAAATGCTGTCGGAGATGTTGTACAAAACTTAAATTCACTCATTTGTATGCAAGGACACACAATGGCTTTCAGCCAGCATACATTTCAGATAATAAACAGCTGGCTTTATCTGACGCAATTGGAAGAAATGTACAATTTTCTTCCTCTGAATTTATAAATCTAATTTTTGTTCACCTTTGTTCATCTAGGTGGAGGATAATAGTCCTGGAAAACAGGTTATTTAGCTCCTTTATACCCATTTACAATATCAAGGTTTAGGGATGATTACCAGATCATTCAAAGTCCAAAACAGTGTAAATTGAGCTATTTTGGGTCGATCTGCGTCTCTCCAATTTGGATAAATTATCCTTTAAAAAAAAGTGCCGTTTATTCACTAGTAAGTTTTTATTTTCAGTTGTTCACCGTCATAGCAGCTGGAGGTTAGTCTCTGCGTCTGAAGCCAGAATGTCAGAGGCAGATGTCTAGTTTTGTTATTTGAAAATTAAATATATTTCCGCTTTCATCTTTTATGTTGATTTTCATAAAGGAGAAATTGCAAAAACAGAAATAAAGTTAACAAGCGCACAACAAAATCTTGAGAAAAAGAATACATAATTATATAAAATTCTTATTGTGCTATCAAATAAGATAAAACAGATAATCTGGTAATTTATTTCATTGCTGTTTGTGGGACCTTGCTGTGCACAAACTGACTGCCACATTTCCTACATTACAACAGTAACAACACTTCAAAAGTACTTCATTGGTTGTAAATCACTTTGGGACATCCTGAGGTCATGAAAGGAAGCCACGAGGAGACATTTGTAAGTTTTTAGAAGCAATAGATCAAGTGTTACTCATCTAGAATTCTTTGATGAAGCAATTAAATCAATGGTGGAAGGCTGTCCAGTGTTTGTAATTTATTTGTTTTTTCAGAAGGCATTAAAGTTCTACGAGAGGCTTTTAAAGATTATGAGCTAAAAATTCATTTTGCCCCAAAAACGGGCACGGGGATCACGATACGCGATCAACCCACGTCAGCAGGGGGCCCAGGTTCATGTGAGGCTAGCACCAATTAAAGCTAGCCTGCATTTCTTAAAGGCACTCCGCACCTCTTAAAGGGAAGGTGTATTCTGCTTTTTTTTAATTCGTTTATGGGATGTGTGCATTGCTGACAAGGCCAGCATTTATTGCCCATCCCTAATTGCCCTTGAGTAGGTGGTGGTGAGCCGCCTTCTTGAACCGCTGCAGTCCGTGTGGTGAAGGTACTCCCACAGTGCTGTTAGAGAGGGAGTTCCAGGATTTTGACCCAGCGACGATGAAGGGTCAGTGATATACTTCTAAGTCAGGGTGGTGTGTGAATTGGAGGGGAACTTGGAGGTGGTGGTGTTCCCAGGCACCTGCTACCCTTGTCCTTCTAGGTGGCAGAGGTTGCGGGTTTGGAAGGTGCTGCAGAAGAAGCCTTGGCGAGTTGCTGCAGTGCATCTTATAGATAGTACACACTGCAGCCATGGTACGCCTGTGGTGGAGGGAGTTAATGTTTAAGGTGGTGGATGGAGTGCCTATCAAGTGGACAGCTTTGTCTGGGATGGTGTCGAGCTTCTTGAGTGTTGTTGGAGCTGCACTCATCCAGGCAAGTGGAGAGTATTCCATCACACTCCTTACTTGTGCCTTGTAGATGATGGAAAGGCTTTGGGGAGTCAGGAGGTGAGACACTCACTGCAGAATACCTAGCCTCTGACCTGTTCTTGTTGCTACAGTATTTATGTGGCTGGTCCAGTTAAGTGTCTGGTCAATGTTGACCCCCAGGATGTTGATGCGGAGATGCCGGTGTTGGACTGGGGTGGACAAAAATGAGAAGTCGCACAACACTAGGTTATAGTCCAACAGTTTTATTTAAAATTACGAGCTTTCGGAGCTGTTGCCCCTTCGTCAGGTAAAGGTACAATGAGGGAATCGATTACACAGTATATAAACACAGAAAGCAATTTGTCTGCAGAGATACAATCTTTCAGGGAGGCATTACATCAAAGACACACCAGAGCACAGCCAAGACAATGAGATGGGTCACAGGGGGTCCAACGTGTCAAATCCTGCCATCTGCAGTTGAGCTTTTAACCTTCTATTTGCTTTGTTTTTTGTTTGTGTTTTTTTATTTTTAAAAACTGGAAAGACAGACAACGATGTCGAGTCACGTTCTGTAGCGTGACATGAACCCGAGATCCCTATTGAGGCCGTCCTCATGGGTGCGGAACTTGGCTATCAGTTTCTGCTCGATGATTTTGCGTTGTCGTGTGTCTCGAAGGCCGCCTTGGAGAACGCTAACCCGCAGATCCGAGGCTGGATGTCCTTGACTGCTGAAGTGTTCCCCGACTGGGAGGTAACAATCCTGCCTGGCGATTGTTGCGTGGTGTCCGTTCATACGTTGTCTCAGTGTCTGCATGGTCTCGCCGATGTACCATGCTCCGGGGCATCCTTTCCTGCAACGTATCAGGTAGACAACGTTGGCCGAGTCACATGAGTATGTACCATGTACCTAGTGGGTAGTGTCCTCATGTGTGATGATGGTATCTGTGTTGATGATCTGGCATGTCTTGCAGAGGTTGCCGTGGCAGGGTTGTGTGGTGTCGTGGTCGCTGTTCTCCTGACAGCTGGGTAATTTGCTGTGAACGATGGTACTTTTGAGGTTAGGCGGCTGCTTGAAGGCGAGTAGTGGAGGCGTGGGGATGGCCTTGGGAGGTGTTCGTCGTCATTGATGACATGTTGAAGGCTGCAAAGAACATGGCGTAGTTTCTCCGCTCCGGGGAAGTACTGGACAACGTAGGGTACTTTGTTGGTTGTGTCCCGTGTTCGCCTTCTGAGGAGGTCTATGCGGTTTTTCGCTGTGGCCCGTCGGAACTGTTGATCGACGAGTCGAGCATCATATCCCGTTCTTACGAGGGCATCTTTCAGTGTCCGTAGGAGTCCATCGCGTTCCTCCTCGTCTGAGCAGATCCTGTGTATTCGCAGGGCTTGTCCATAGGGGATGGCTTCTTTAACGTGGTTAGGGTGGAAGCTGGAGAAGTGGAGCATCGTGAGGTTGTCCGTGGGCTTGCGGTAGAGTGAAGTGCTGAGGTGTCCGTATTTGATGGAGATTCGTGTGTCCAAGAATGAAACCGATTCTGAGGAGTAGTCCATGGTGAGTTTGATGGTGGGATGGAACCTGTTGATGTTCTCGTGTAGTCCTTTCAGTGATCCTTCGCCGTGGGTCCAAAGGAAGAAGATGTCGTCGATGTATCTGGTGTACAGCGTTGGTTGGAGGTCCTGTGCAGCGAAGAAGTCTTGCTCGAACTTGTGCATGAAGATGTTGGCGTATTGGGGTGCGAATTTGGTCCCCATGGCTGTTCCGTGTGATTGGGTAAAAAACTGGTTGTCGAAGGTGAAGACATTGTGGTCAAGGATGAAGTGGATGAGTTGTAGGATGGCGTCTGGAGATTGGCTGTTGTTGGTGTTGAGTACTGAGGCTGTCGCAGCGATGCCGTCATCGTGGGGGATATTGGTGTAGAGTGCCGATACATCCATCGTGGCGAGGAGTGTTCCTGGTTCAACTGGTCCATGGGTGCTGAGTTTCTGTAAGAAGTCTGTAGTGTCACGACAGAAGCTGGGGGTTCCCTGTACAATGGGTTTCAGGATGCCCTCGACGTACCCAGAGAGGTTCTCACACAGGGTTCCGTTGCCTGATACGATAGGACGTCCGGGTGTGTTGGTTTTGTGTATCTTTGGGAGGCAGTAGAAGTCTCCTACGCGGGGAGTACGTGGGATGAGAGCGCGTAGGATGTTTTGAAGGTCTGGATCGAAGGTCTTGATCAGTCTATTGAGTTGGCGGGTGTGTTCTTTGGTTGGATCTGCGGGTAACTGTCTGTAGTGTTCCTGGTTGTCCAGTTGTCTGTATGCTTCTTTGCAATAGTCCATTCTGTTCTGTATGATGATGGCTCCTCCTTTGTCCGCTGGTTTGATGACAATGTTGCGGTTGGTCTTGAGAGCGTGGATGGCATTGCGTTGTGCTCGGGTGACATTCTGGACTGTCTTGTGAGTGCGGCTGATGAATCTGGCGTTGATGCATTTCCTGACAGCTTGAGCATACATGTCAAGCTTAGGGCAGCGACCCTCCGAAGGGGTCCATTTGACTCTTTCTTCTTCGGTTGCTGCACTGCGGTTCCCTCTGTCTGCTGTTCCGGATCATTGATTGTCTCATTGGGTTTGTTGCTGACATCTTGGGATTTGTGGTAGTATTCCCAGATCCTCATTCTCCTGATGAATTCCTCTGTGTCTGCCGCGAGACCGATGGGGTCCATTTTGGTGGTGGGGCAGAACTTGAGCCCTAAATAAAAAAACACAAAAAAAAACAAAGCAAAAACCAACCAAAAAAAAAAGTTAAAAGCTGAACTGCAGACGGCAGGATTTGACACGTTGGACCCCCTGTGACCCATCTCATTGTCTTGGCTGTGCTCTGGTGTGTTTTTGATGTAATGCCTCCCTGAAAGATTGTATCTCTGCAGACAAATTGCTTTCTGTGTTTATATACTGTGTAATCGATTCCCTCATTGTACCTTTACCTGACGAAGGGGCAACAGCTCCGAAAGCTCGTAATTTTAAATAAATCTGTTGGACTATAACCTGGTGTTGTGCGATTTCTCATTTTTCCCCAGGATGTTGATGGTGGGGGATTCGGCGATGGTAATGCCATTGAATGTCAAGGGGCAGTGGTTGGACTCTCGCTTGTTGGAGATTGTCATTGCCTGGCACTTCTGTGGCGCGAATGTTACCTGCCACTTATCAGCCCAAGCCTGAACGTCGTCCAGGTCTTGTTGCATGCGGGCAAGGACTGCTTCATTATCTGAGGAGTTGTGAATGGCACTGAACACTGTGCAATCATCAGCAAACATCCCCATTTCTGACCGTTAGTTGATTAATGGTCCACCACCTTTCACGACTGGATGTGGCAGGACTGCAGAGCTTTGATCTGATCTGTTGATTGTGGGATCGCTCAGCTCTTGTCTATAGCATGCTGCTTCCACGTTTTAGCATGCATGTAGTCCTGTGTTGCAGTTTCCCCAGGTTGGCACCTCATTTTTAGGTACGCCTGGTGCTGCTTCTGGCATGCTCTTCTACACTCCTTATTGAACCAGGGTTGGTCGCCTGGCTTGATGGTAATGGTAGAGTGAGGGATATGCCAGGCCGTGAGGTTACAGATTGTGGTAGAATACAATTCTGCTGCTGCTGATGGCCCACAGCGCCTCATGGATGCCCAGTTTTGCACTGCTAGATCTGTTCTGAATCTATCCCATTTAGCACAGGTGGTAGTGCCACACAACACGATGAATGGTGTCCTCAGTGTGAAGACGGGTCATCGTCTCCACAATGACTGTGCGGTGGTCACTGTTACCAATACTGTCATGGACAGATGCATCTGCGACAGGTAGACTGGTGAGGACAAGGTCAAGTAGGTTTTTCCCTCATGTTGGTTCTCTCACCACCTGTCGCAGGCCCAGTCTGGCAGTTATGTCCTTCAGGGCTCAGCCAGCTCGGTCAGTAGTGGTGCTACCGAGCCACTCTTGGTGATGGACATTGAAGTCCCCCACCCAGAGTATATTCTGTGCCCTTGCTACTCTCAGTGCTTCTTCCAAGTGGTGTTCGACATGGAAGAGTACTGATTCATCAGCTGAGGAAGGGCGGTAGGTGATAATCAGCAGGAGGTTTCCTTGCCCATGCTTGACCTGAAGCCATGAGACTTCATGGGTTCCAGAGTCAATGTTGAGGACTCCCAGGTTCACTCCTTCCCGACTGTATACCATTGTGCCGCCACCTCTGGTGGGTCTGTCCTGCCGGTGGGACAGAAAATATCCAGGGATGGTGATGGAGGAGTTTGGGACATTAGCTGAAAGGTATGATTCTGTGAGTATGACTATGTCAGGCTGTTGCTTGACTAGTCTGTGGGACAGCTCTCCCAATTTTGGCACAAGTCCCCAGATGTTGGTGAGGAGGACTTTGCAGGGTCGACTGGGCTGATTGTGCCGTTGCCGTGTCCATAGCCGGTGCCAAGGTCGATGCTGGGTGGACCGTCCGGTTTCATTTTTATTATTGTGTTTTGTAGCGGTTTGTTGCAACTGAGTCACTTGCTAGGGCATTTCAGAGGGCAGTTAAGAGTCAACCACATTGCTGTGGGTCTGGAGTCACATATAGGCCAGACCAGATAAGGATGGCAGATTTCCTTCCCTAAAGGACGTTAGTAAACCTACAGCAGGTCATTCAAATGCCTGGGGAAGAGAGACAGGGCAGCAAAAAAAAACAATGATATCACAACAGGGGAGAGGGCGTGTTCCAAGATTCTTCAATGCAGCACTGGAGGCCTTGCTCCAGGAGGTGAACATGAGAAGAGAGGTCCTGTTTCCACAGGGGGCCAAGAGGCCCTCAGGCAAATGCATAGAAGGCAATGGGAGCAGATAGCCATCATGGTGAATGCCAGCAGTGTAGCCCCGAGGACCTTAACACAGTGCAGGAAGAAGTTTAATGATCTCACACGAGTGGTCAAGGTCAGTGAATTCATCTTCAAATGTCATATCCCACCACCTCACACACTGCTCAATGCACCACACCCCCATAACTCACCTACCAACAATCTCTACCAAACATGACTCATACCTCGCATTCACCCCTCACTCACACACTTACCACTGCTGCAAGCCTCACATCCACATCTCACAGCTTGCACACATGTTCAGCTATTCAACCGTGACAGCCATATCACCCGAACACATTGCACCGCACTCACTGACACACTTCCCTTTCTCTTGCAGGCCAGCTGGCACACAACCGGTGCCAGCAGGACCTAACCAGTGGGGGAACAGACGCGCGTGCATAACCTGACCTCGATGGAGGAGACGCTGCTGGCCATTATTGGGAGGGGCATCACTGAGCCCGTGGCCAGTGGCAGGGCTGAAAGAATACAAGAGGCCGGTATCCTCTATTGTAATCCTCCTTCTCAGAGCCCACTTCTCCCTCATCCCACAATCTCTTCTGATTTACAAGCTGCACATGGTGTAAGCATGCACCTCTTGCTTCCCCCCCCTCCCCTCACCACAACCTTACCCTTGTGCTTTCTCCTTTCAGATAGCTAAGAACAGCAACCTTGCCAGGCAATGGTGGAGGAGCACGAAAAAGAAGAGCACCAAGGCACTGATGATGAAGATACAGCACCGTCACTTGATTTCACACTCGTCACCAGCTCAGATACTGACACTCCACGTAGTTTAGAGGACAGGTTAGACACAGGATCTGCACGTGGTGAGACACCGGGCACAAGTAGCATGCAGCCAGGGCAGGGGAAAAGGCAGAAGAACGCTGATGGGTATGCACAACGAAATGCTTGGTGCATTGGCAGGCCTGACAGAAAGCCTGCGTGCAATGTCAAGGAGCATGGAGGAGTCCGGCACCAACTTGGCACAGCACTTTTTGCAGAGCTTGGAGCCCATCCTTTCCTGCATGGAAGTGGTGGGCAACTCCAAAAGTGCACTTGTGGACCCAATCATGATGCAGCATCTAATGGCCGATGTCTCAGCTTCCATTGCAGCACAAGCAGAAGCCACCCAATGTCTGAGTGCTGCAATGGAAGCTCAGACATCTGATATGCAAGCTCAGACTGCTGCCATTGTGGCTGTGCTTCCCAGTGTGGAAAGGGGCTTGCAGGGTGTCACAACAGTCCAGCAATCTGTCCTCCAACAGATTACTAGGATTGCTGAGGCACCACACGGGGGAATGGCAATGGCTCCATGGAGCACGAACCTGCTGTCCTCTCTCAGGGTGACAGCATTCATCCTCCCACCACTGCCACTCCGCCAGTGCCCTTGCTGTTGCCTGTCAACCAGCCAGCCCAGACTGCTGCAGCCCAGGCCGAGGTGGTGCAGTCTGCAGGTGCTCGAGGTCATCCTCCAAGGCCATCTGCAGTCTCCCCAACTGAAAGTCAGCAGCCTTCCACCAGCCATGCTGCAGCCACTGGGGTAGCACTGCATAGGAGCACTAGGACAGGCAAAGATACACTGAAGACAGGCACTAAGGGAATGCACAAAGGCGATTAGTCACTTTGTTATATAATATTGGATGGATTAATGGATAAAGTTGGATGGGAATGTTTCTTTTGTGGTGGTCTTTATTTCAGCATTGTGCCCAAGAGGACGCTGTGATGGTCGATAACAGAGGGAAGGTAAGGTGTGGGACTATTGTTGAATGGGGAATTGGGGTTGCGCTCACTGGTATCGCAATCAGATGAGTCGATCACGGACAGCGCGGACAGAAAGGGGCTGTCTGGGTTGCCTCCTCACTTCTGCTTCCTCCTCTTCCTCTTACTCCTCCTCGTCTTCCTCCTCCTCCTCTCTTCATCTGTTCGCCGTATGCCTGGTGGCAAGGGCTGTGCCCTCATCATGGCGAGGTTGGGGAGCATGCAGCAGACCACGATGAACCTTGAGACGCGCTCTGCAGAGTACTGCAGGGCTCCTCCAGAGCGGTCCAGGCAGCGGAAGCATTGTTTAAGGACACCAATGGTCTGCTCTCTCAGATTCCATGTGGCAGCATGACTTTCGTTATATGCCTGCTGCCCACGTCTGCGTGGGTTGTGCAGCAGAGTCATGCTGATTCAGGGCACGATCTGTACACTCAATATACTTCTGGCGCACGCTCCTAATGCCTGCCCTACTGCCCTTACCAAAATGGCGTCCGGCACGGCCCGCACCAGAAGTGTTGACGCACAGCACGGGAGCCATTTTCGACACTAAATGTCAACAATAGCGCCGAAAAATCATCCACTACGAAGCTGAATTTCTAGCCCTTCATTTCAAATTTGGTAGCTGGACTTAGAACAGGCTGGGCAACAAAAAAGAAAAGGTGATGAATATATTGAAAAGGCTCTGGGCTGGATTTTAATCACCGAGACGCATTGGGGGCAGGACTGCTGCCTTCTGGGTTCTAGTCCCGCCCCCAGCGACGTCTGACGAACAAACCCTATTTTGCCTTGATTGGTCTTGTTAAGCCCGTCCTGCGGGCTTGCCGGCCAATTAAGGGAAAGCTGGTGTCAGATGACGTCAGTTGATGACGCTTCATCTGATAGGTTTTCTTAAAGGCATATGAACCACATTTGTTTGACAGATGATTTGACAGTGTTTGACGGCATTGAGGTGCTGTCAAACACTGACAATCACTGTCCAAAGGTGAGCCCTTGCACCCAGACTCTCCAATTACTCTCTCCAGCTACAGCTAAGATTGCAGAAGCCATTTGTCACTTCTCCTGATGAGATGAGGCTACACAAACACTTCACAGCTTGTCACCTGCAGAAACATCTAACTACATTAAAAATTACTTTCACAACATGTCCTTACCTCTGAAACTAACCAGTGTCCCATTGCATCCTTCACACCACTTCTGCAGCTGTCATCCAAACACATAACATAACAACAGACCCACAGCACGCCTCACTTACCCTGGCGGAGTTCCCCGACGTCGGGAAGCCCGCAGCAGCAGTCGAAAAATTGGAAAAAGCTCCTTAACTGCCTGTTAACTACCTGTTAACAGGCAGTTAAGTGGCTATAATCCTCTTCCCGCTGCTAGGAGTCGGGTCCCTACGCAAATCGGGGACCCAACTCCCAGGAAGATTGGTTGGAGGCGGGTTGGGAGCGAGTTTGGGACCCGCTCCCATTTTTGGGGATTTTCGCAGCAGTCCCGCCTCCAAACCCGCCTCCTCAGGGCTGGTAAAATCCAGCCCTCTGTCTGAGAGAAAGTGACTAATAGCATTTTGAAAGGATCTGTTCTGGGTCTCCTGTTTACAATTTTCAGGAATGATGTTGAGGGCACCTCTTGTAATATTATAAATATTCTGATGATACGAAGGTGTGCATTCGGGTGACCAGACTGATAGAAATTATCTTATCAGCTGTGGCTCAGTGGGTAGCACACTCGCCTCTGAGTCAGAAGGTTGTGGGTTCAAGTTCCACTCCAGGGACTTGAGCACATAAATCTAGGCTGACATTCCAGTGCAGTGCTGAGGCAGTGCTGCGCTGTCGGAGGTGCCGTCTTTCGGATGAGACGTTAAACCGAGGCCCCGTCTGCTCTCTCAGGTGGACGTAAAAGATCCCATGGCACTATTTCGAAGAAGAGCAGGCAAGCTATCCCTGGTGTCCTGGCCAATATTTATCCCTCAATCAACATCACTAAAAACAGATTATCTGGTCATTATCACATTGCTGTTTGTGGGAGCTTGCTGTGCGCAAATTGGCTGCCGCGTTTCCCACATTACAACAGTGACTACACTCCAAAAGTACTTCATTGGCTGTAAAACGCTTTGCGACATCCGGTGGTCATGAAAGGCGCTATATAAATGCAAATCTTTCTTTCTTTATGAAGGAATTTGACAAATTAAGCGAATGGGGTAAGGTATGACAGATGGATTTTAATGTAAATAAATGTAAAGTGCCCATAACAGACTTGTGATTATTGACTATTCATGAAACGATTCAATCAATTTGAAGCTCTTTAAAAACATGAACATTAGGACAAAGGAAAATCTGAAGCCAAGAAAAATACAATGTGCCCCATTTTAGCTCATCCCTCCAGCTAATGAATTATTGATGATGCAGCTCAAAGGCATTTCATTACAAGTTGACGAGCGATTATTTTATTTCCTGTATAGCTCACTGGTAAAATAATATTTAGAAACTTGTGTGCAGTTTTTAGTACCCTGTGTTCAAATAAAAAAATTGAAGCTACAGATTGAATTCATAGAAGAACAACCAGGATAGTTCTGGGGTCGAAAATATGAAGAAAACCTCACCAAATTAAATATGTTGCCAATGGAAAGAAGATTAAGAGAGTGCATAATTCAAGTCTTTGGAATGCTGAGACAGAGCGAGGATAATGTAGATGATAGAAGATGATTTAACTGAGACTGCAGTTCTAATTTTAGGGCTTGTTTCTGCATCGTGGTGTGTGAGCTGAAATCTAAAAAAAATGGCTATTGTGTAACTTGATTCATTCCATTATCAAAGCTCCATGCAAGCATATGGTTGAGGTTTTTCTATTAGTGCGTAACAGCTGGACATGGAAGGGTCTGAACATAGCTATTAATATGATTAGTAAGAATAGGATTGAAGGTTCTGTGGGTATGGATAAGGATCGACAAAGACAATCAAATATTTTATATAACTATAGCTTATGCACCTCTGAGACTAAGAACGACTCACCTATGGAATGTAACTGTTCAGAGTTGTAAGTGTGAGTTCTAAGGTTGAATGAATATTCTGCTGTTTTGCTTAATGAACCTTGAAAGCTGAGCTTTATCTTCTTAGAATCTTACTTGTGAATAGTTGCCTCCCTCAGGAGATCAGGCAGGATGTTGATGATCAAGAATATCGTTCCTAGTTTGTGGAAAGGATTAGCTTAATGAATCAAATGGCCTTTTTGTGTACCATGCTTTCAGATGTTTATATTCAACTATACTGACAGCCTCTGGAATCACATAACAGTTAGAAATTCCAAAGTGTGCAAATTAATGCTTGCTCTTTTGGTATTCCTGAACATTTTTCAACAAATCATTGTATATAATGTGATGCATATACTTTCCTGAAATCAAATACAGCAGCAGGCAAATTCAAACAATGCATTTATCACAAAAAGCCATATAAACAATTCATTAGCTTGTGATGATCATTTCTACATTAAAAAATAGTCTGCTGCATAATCAATAACCATACTTTATTGATGATACAACAGATCCAAAAATGTTATTCAAATGAAGCTGCTGTTTTCATAACAGTGCTTTATTTAATATATTGCTTATGTGGAAAATTCATTGTCGCCACTTACCTTAGCGCCTCGACCAGACAGCGACAGGGAGAGCTGGCATGCAGCTGCAGGAAGCCGGCTCCAGCAACGTTATTTAAAGGCATCAGCATTAATCACTTGCAGCTGTCAGGGCACGTTAGTTTCAGTGGTTTCTTGACAATTTCACCCAGTGGAACAGTTTGTATGAGTAATTTCAAGCTTCTATAGTATCAGCAATCTTCTGACAAGTGCAACGTTGCTACATTTATTGCTCAAAGATTCAAACTGCTACACTTGGACACATTAATGGGGGCTGTACTAGCATGCCACCTCGCCCTCCAGGATCTACAGCGGAGGGAGCAGAAGCAGCGAGAAATACAGTAACATGTGCGCAGAGGGAGGAGGAGGGACATCAGGGCTCTCACCAGGAGGCCTTACTCTCCGAGGGTATTCCGACAACACTTCTCCTACCTTCAATTAAGCGAGGAGCAGTGTATTAGACAGCTCCGCATCACCAAGGTGGTGGTCACAGAACTCAGCCACCTCTTCCAAACAGACCTCCAGCCTCACATCAGGATGACTTAAACCCAAGATCCCTTTTGCTCACCACATGCCCATCATGCCATCCCTGTCTCATGCCATATCACAGCATCCTCCTGGGCGTAAAGGTGAAATGAGAGAGACCACAAACTATTGCAAACTCTATTAATAAATTTATGCATAAACATATGGCACATATCACATTCATTCTAATAACTAATGACCCTTGTGCCTGCCATGAATAGCTGGCATTGTGTGCAAGGCGTGAGATGTGGGTGTGAGTGTTGGTAGGTAGAGATTGTTGGTGGGTGAGCGCTGGTGGTGTGGTGCTTTGGGCAGTGTGTGAAGCTTGTGGTACAGACGGTGCTATGTAGCATTTGTTGAAGCATTCAATCACCCTGACCACCCGACTGTGGTGGATCTGCCATGGGCACACCTACTTCAGTCCTCCGGCTCCTTCTCCTTGTTGTGCTTCTCCTTGCTGAGGCAGCTGCACAGCCAGCAATGCTGAGAATGAGGTGCTGCAGTATCAATGAACCTCCCCTTTAAGTACTGGGAAAAGCCTGTGGCAATGATGAGTTGCGATTGGACTGCACCCAATATTGGTCCACCCTTTCAGTGTAACGCCACTGAGCCAGGCCTTTAAGACTTGATTTAGTGCTCCAATCATTTCTTTCAGCAGTGAGAATGAATTTTGCATGCAGTCTAAAGCATTAGCGCCTGGCGCTAATTCTCAAACTTTTCTAAAGATACTGCCCATTCCTGGACTATAATGAATTTCTAGCCCAATGTGTATGGTTTGATCTGCAAAAAGTTAATTTCTTTAGATACCTTCAGACCAGAAATGCTATCTTCAATGTAATTAAATGCCACAATTTATTATCTAGCTCTGAATTGGAATTTTAGTCCAATTTACCTTAAAGCCACATTTAGCATCTAGTGCATACATGTGTTCAGTGACAAGTCAATAAGAAGCATGCAGATGGCTCAGGAGAGGGATATTAGGTAATAAATAAATTTAAATAAATTGGAAATCAATTTGGCAAAATTCCTCTATTTAACCCAAAGTTGTTTAGCTTGAGCTTCTTCACAGGGCTCATTTGACATTAAGACATTTGACTAAGATAGATACTTTGATTTCACATAAATATTCAAAGTGCAATTCTACTCAATGAGATGTTTTGCATGCAGTTAGGGAATGCCCAGAGCACCAACTATTTCTAGCAATGGAGTGGTGAAACATTCTCAATTATAATCAATCATCCATATGCAAGTTTGGGAACCATTTCATTTGGAATCCACAGCAAGTTTTAACATTATGCTTCCTCCTAATGACTGAAAAGATTATCATGATGACATAGAAATCATCCACAGTGCAATTTAAACAGGACCATCTTTATAAGGGCAGATTGTACAAATGTGCGCTACTGGCAAGGAGCCTTGCCTTCCAGATGCAATTGTCCTGCTTGTCCTTTGAGATGTATCCGTCACACTACAGCTGTCAAGCTGTTGCACATGCAAATTTTTGTGCCACACTAAAGTATTAAAAACAGCAAACCAATTATTTGCAATGTACAGCGAAACTTCCCCACCAACAGAAGATACTTCCTAATTAACTTCAAGAGTCACACTTTAAAAAGTAGTCATTTCTAGGAGTAGTCAAGCAACTTGATCTAACAGATATTGAAGATGATTGACTTCTCCCATTAACCATCATTGGCCAAGAAGCTTTTCACTTTGAGGCAACAGTGGGAGGTTAGTTCATTACCCCCTGGAGTAATTCATGTTCTTTTACAAATGGTGCGCATATTTAGTCAATATCCAAGATTCTTTTTACCAGTAAAGTAACCCTTAGCCATCTAGAAACCTGAGAATTCAAGTGAATATATAGCCAGAACCTGCAATTTACAGATTAGGGTTAATTCAAACACTTTGTAATCATTAATGTAACATTTGGAAATATTATACTGGCTGCTATCTTTATCTAAGCCTTTTGTTACGTACTGGAAAGTCTCCACTCTAGACAAGCATTGGAAAGTCTCTTCTGACTCGGGGCTTTTGTGCATTCCCCCCTCCCCTTCACCCACCATTGGCAGTCATGCCATCAGATTTAAAAACAGAAAATGCTGGAAATATCAGTAGGTCAGGCAGCATCTGTGGAGAGAGAAATGTTAATGTTTCAGGTCGATGACCTTTCATTAGAACTGGAAAAAGTTAGAGATATAACAGATTTTAAGCTGTTTAGGGATAGGGAAAGGGGGGAGGGGAGGAAAGAACAGAAGGGAAGGTCTGCGATAGGGTGGCAGGCAGGAGTGATTAAATGACAAAAAGGTATGATAGTACAAAGCAAAAGGAGATGGCAATGGGACAAGTAAAGAAACGAAAGATGGGTCTAGAAGAGATGTAATTGGGAATATCAGAATCATCAACAGCTGCCATCTGAAAAAATTGGGGCAGAGGTTATGGCCTGAAATTGTTGACCTCGATGTTGAGTCCAGAAGGCTGTAAAGTGCTTAATAGAAAGATGAGGGGCTGTTCCGCGAGCTTACTTTGAGCTTCGTTGGTACAGTGTAAGAGGCTGAGGACAGAGGGGTCAGACTGGGAATGGAGCAGGGAATTAACGTTTCCAGTTCTGACGAAAGGTCATCGACCTGAAACGTTAACTCTGTTTCTCTCTCCACAGATGCTGCCTGACCTGCTGAGTGTTTCCAGCATTTTCTGTTTTTATCTCAGATTTCCAGCATCTGCAGTATTTTGCTTATGCCATCAGAATTCCCTGCCTAAGCCCCTCTGCATCTCTACCTCTCACTCCTCCCTTAAGATCTTCCTTAAAACTCACCTCTTCAACCAAGCTATTTGTCATCCCTTCTACTATCTCCTACTTTGGCTTGCGTCCATTTATTTCTGATTTTGCCTCTGTGAAGCACATTGGGGCATGTTTCTATGTTGAAGGCACTATATAAATGCAAGTCATTGTTGGAGTTGTTGTTGTAGTACATGAAGACTGGCGTAATACACAGTTTGACCAGGCTGACATAGAATTGGAATTTACAGCAAAGAAATGGGCCATTCGGCCCATCTGTTCTATGCCGGTGTTTATACTCCACATGAGCCTCCTCCTACTTCTTCCTACCCTGTGCCTGTATCCCTCCATTCCCTTCTCCCTCATATATACATCAAGCTTCCCCTTAATGCTATCCACTTCAACCATTCCATGTGGCAGAGAGTTCAACATTCTCACCACTTTCTATGTAAAGAAATTCCTCTTCAATTCTTTATTTGATCTGTAGTGGCTATCTTATATTTATGTCCCCTTGTTATGGACTCACCCACGAGTAGAAACAATTTCTTCATATCCACATGCTTATGATTTTGTTACACAGGTGGCAGGACATATTGAGAGAGTGGTTAACAAAGCATATGGGATCTTGGGCTTCATAAATAGAGGTACTGAGTACAAAGGTAGAGAAGTTATGCTGAACCTTTATAAAGCGCTGGTTAGGCCACAACTGGAGTATTGCGTCCAGTTCTGGTCACCACACTTTAGGAAGGATGTGAAGGCCCTTGAGAGGGTGCAGAGGAGATTTACCAGAATGGTTCTGGGGATGGGGGACATTAGCTACAAGGACAGGTTGGAGAAGCTGGATTTGTTTTCATTAGAGCAAAGGAGGTTGAGGGGTGTTTTGATAGAGGTGTATAAAATTATGATGGGTTTGGATAGGCTAGACAGGGAAAGGATGTTCCGACTAGTTGATGGTACAAGGACTAGGGGACACAGAGTTAAGGTTTTGGGCAAGAGATACAGGGGGGATGTGAGGAAAAACTTTTTATGCACGAGTGGTGAGAACCTGGAACTCGCTGCCGATGGAAGTGGTGGAAGCGGAGACACTCAATGTTTTCAAGGGGAGACTGGATAGGCACTTGAGGGAAATAAACTTGCAGGGCTATAGGGATAGAGCGGGGGAATGGGACTGACTGGATTGCTCTACAGAGAGCCGGCACAGACTCGATGGGCCGAATGCCCTCCTTCTGCGCCATTATGACTTTATCTGTAAATCAGGGATCAGCAGAAATGTTACCCTTTTGTGAGCTATAAATGAAAAGCGTACCATGGCACAAATCATCTCCATCTTCAAACCTCTTCATAATTTTAAAAACTTCTATCAGGTCTCCTCTTAGTCTTTTTTCAAGGGAAACAAGCCCCATCCTGCACAATTGTTCCTGATAGTTGCATCCTCTCAATTCTGGTAACATCCTTATAAATCTTGTCTGCACTTTCTCCAGTGCTTCAATATCCGATTTGTAGTATGGAGACCAGAACTACACACTGTAGTGCAAGTGTGATCTCACCAACGTTCTACATAAATTTATCATTTCTCTCTACTTTTGTATTTTATCCCACTGGAAATGAACACGAGTACTTTGTTTGCACTCTTTTTGGCTTTACCAGATTGTGTTGCTACTTTTAGTGATTTATGTATCTGTATTCCCAGATCGCTTTGCGTCTCTAACCCATTTAGTTTCTTACCTTCCAATAAGTTGCCTCCTTATTCATCTTACCAAAAGGAACCACCTCGTACTTCACTATACTGAATTTAATTTCCAATTTATCTACCAACACATCATTTGCATTACTTGGGTACCCATTTTGAGGCATCAACTCTACTTCCAGATTTGTCAAGAATAGTACTGATTAGAAAAAAACAGGCAGCAATCAGAAAAGGATCACCCACTCTGAAGGCTGGGATATTGGAGCTGTTAGGACCGGCTGTTAAGACCGGTTTGGAAGAAAAAATGGTGGCCGCCTCGCTTCTGACGGGTAATGTGGCGGCCGCCATTTTGGGCAGGTCGGTAACGCAGCTGTTGCCTGCGCTCGCTGCACATATTTAAATGATTCTGATCATGACGTCAATCAGCATGCAATGCTTGAATTGCCACACGATCTGTGACTTTGGACGTCGCCGCTCTTAATAACGCCCTCTCCAAACCACGCACGGAAGAACGTGCGGCAGCATTACAACGGAGACGTTGCCAGTGCTTCTTAAAGGGACACACACAACTTTCAGGTAAATTTAGATTTTTGCTTTTGGACTGGTTGCTTTACATTTTATTGGAGTAGTGGCTTGATGCAATATATTTAAAAAGTTGTTAAAGTGTGCAGGGAGTGCTGCTGGATGTTTGCAAGGCTTTGGCTCTGAAAGGACAGCCTCTGAGAAGACCACTTGCTGCCAGTCCTGGGGGCTCTAGTTGCAGTCCCCCTTAGGCTGCAACATCACATGGAGATGCAGAAGAGGCAGCAAAGGTGACAAGCTGCTCACAGAGGGAGGAGGTAGAAGAAGAGGAGGAAGCACAAGAGGAAATAGCAGAAGAGGAGGAAGTGGAAGGAAGGAAGCAACCCAGACAGCCTCTTTCTGGCCGGGATATCCGGGATTGAATCATCCGCTTGCGGTCCCAGTGAACACAACCCCAATTCCCCTTTCAATATTTGTCTCACAACTTACCTTCCCTCTGTTACTATCCATCACAGCATCCTCTTGGCCACAATGCTGAAATAAAAGCCACAACAAAGCAAACTTTCCAATCCAACTTTATTATTTATATGCATTCAATATTACATCAAAAAAATCAACTAATCACCCTTATGCATTCCCTTAGTGACTGTCTTGGATGTGCCTTTGCCTCTCCTAGTGCTGTCACACAGTGCTACCCCAGTGGTTGCAGCATGGCTGGTGGAAGGCTGCTGATTTTCAGTGGGGGACACTGCAGGTGGCCTTGTAGGATGACCTCGAGGAGCTGGTGGCTGGGAGTGTGAAATCAAGTGACAGTGTTTCTTCTTCTTTTTCTTCACTCTTCCTCTTCCTCCTCTTGGTCAACCACTGGCTGGGCAGGCTGGATTTCATGGGTGTCTTTAATGAGGAAGGCACAAGGGTAG
This sequence comes from Squalus acanthias, assembly GCA_030390025.1. Classification (NCBI taxonomy): domain Eukaryota; kingdom Metazoa; phylum Chordata; class Chondrichthyes; order Squaliformes; family Squalidae; genus Squalus; species Squalus acanthias. Next base: position 34,660,686 of record CM059425.1, on the reverse strand, counting down.
GGTTGTGGTGAGAGAAGGGGGGTAAAGCAAGAGGTGCATGCTTACACTATGTGCAGCTTGTAAATCAGAAGAGATTGTGGGATGAGGAGGCATTGGGATATGAGAAGGAGGATAATATATGAGGATACCAGCATCTTGTATTCTTTCAGCCCCGCCGCTGGCCAAGGGCTCAGACATGCCCCTGCCAAGGATGGCCAGCACCATCTCCTCCAAGAGGGTGAGGTGAAGCTAGGAATGTGAGGTGAGCCTCGTGTTTGGTAGAGATTGTTGGTAGGTGAGTGATGGGGGTGTGGTGCATTAAGCAGTGTGTGAGGCTAGTGGCGCAGTTGGTAGGAGACAGCTTTTGAAGATGCATTCACTGATCTTGACCAGTCATCTGAGGTCATGAAACTTCTTTGGGCACTGGAGCCATGTCCTGGGGGTGATACTGCTGGCAGTGACCACCTTGGCGATCTGGTCCCACATCCTTCTTTCTGGAGGGCCTCCTGGCCCCCTGTGGGTAGAGGACCTCGCTTCCAGTGTTAACCCCTGTACAAAGGCCTCAAGTGCTGCGTCCGTGACCCTGGGTGGCCTTTCCCTGGCCTGTTGTGCCATTTCTGTTAGTGCTGAAGCACTTTTACCATTTTTGATCAGCGGAAGGCAGCTCACCTTTAAGAGGTGCAGACTGCCTAGTGCTGAAGCAATTTTAATTTTTTTCATCTGCAGAAGGCAGTTCAGCTTTAAGAGCTGCAGACTGCCTTGAAGAGGAACAGGCTAGCTTTAAGTAAAGCTAGCCTCACTCCAGCGACGCAAACTTCGGCCCCCCTGCTGAGCGCACAGCCTGTCCACAGCGCGGCTGTGCACTACAATCATGGTAATGAGCAGGCAGCACGAAGTTGACGTGCTGCTTGCATTTTTTGAACAGGCGCGGGCATATCTCACATCATGGTGCCTGCGCCCGTTTTTCAGCGGTATCGAATTTCCCAGCCTTTGTCTTCGAAGCGGAGGCTTGATGCATATATGAAGGAGAAGAGAATAGAGGGATACAGGAATAGGGTGGGAAGAGGTAGAAGGAAGCTCATGCGCAGTATAAATCCTTCCAGGGTACGGCTCGGCATTCTCTGGCCTGACACTTCTCCGCTGTAACTTTCTGGGCTCTCAGATATGGTGGGAAACCTAAATGCGCTGCTAGAGGCACAGGTGCCACTCATCCCATATTAAACAGGAAGCTTCGCAGAAATTCTGCTGGGTTCGCCGGTGGAGGTCCTGAGCAACCACATCGAGGACATCACATTCCTTTTTTTAGAGAAATTTTAATTTTGTCCACCATATGTATATGCGGGCTACCCATGCACAGTCACACCCTAATACAGTCACAGCTATTATTGTAATGGGTGTGGGTTTGGACTATGATATAACTGAAAGGGTAATAAAGATAGGAAAATGCTAAGCTCATTAAAAGTTTTTCCAAAACATAATGAGGACAATTCTATCTGTTCAAAGCATGCCAACAAGGCAACTGACATACGGTGCCTTGTAACAGATTGAAATACGGCTTTAGTTATTTGCATCAGCAAATAAATATTAATAAGGTTATTTAAATGGATCTCGAGTACATTTTGTTGTCAACACCCCAATGTAATTTTGAGTCTGTGAGACATGAAAGAATTCATAAGTAATCTTGGGGTGAGAAATAGCCTTGTGCTGTGCGCCATAAATATTACTGCCATTTTCTCCCAGCAGACAAATATGATTAAAAATTTAAATGTCCAAAAAAGAAAATCCAGTTCTGGATACAGGCTTACTCATACAGTCCAATCTTGGCCAGAGGACCTCGGAGAGGAGAAGCACTTCTTCAGAAAGGGAGGACAAATTGAAGGGTGAGGAACTCCTCAGTACTGCCACATGCCTCCCACCATCCAGGCACTGGTCAGCATTAGCAGGGGCCTGGACGTCTGCCTTTTGTGCAGGACTCAGACATGGTGGAGACAAGCATGGAGTGGGGAGGGAGAGTTTATAAATGTTTTGTTAAAACTTATTTTGGATGAATTTTAAGTCCATCAGGATGAAGGCTGTTAGTGCTGCGAAATTGAATACTTTCCATTTTGGACATCCCCCTGTCAGCATCAAGCGCCCCCAAGTCAGGTATTATGTATAGATTTCAGATGTCAATTCTGCCCCCAGTCACATGTCTTCACTTCAGAAGAGCACCCCTTTCAAGAGCAATGTGATATTTTGTATTTCTCGTGCCAATAATTCAGTGGCCTTGGTGAAGGAGATTGACAATTTATAGATTGAAATCATACTCTGCTATGCTGGTGATAAAAACATGAACATGTTGATATGAAATTCCACTGCCCACTAATTTAAGAATTGACATTTGCTCCTTTGCAGGCTTCGGCTTTGGACCTAGACACCATTGTCCTATTTCCCATTCCAGCTTTCAGCTTCACCCCACTTGTTCCCAAACTTGGGCCTTTCTCATACGATAGCAAAATACTGCGGATGCTGGAAATCCGAAATAACAACAGAAAACGCTGGAAAAACTCAGCAGGCCAGGCAGCATCCGTGGAGAGAGAAAGAGAGTTAACGTTTCAGGTCGATGACCTTTCATCAGAACTGGGAAGAGCCGGAAATCAAATAGATTTAAGGCCAGGGTAAAGCTGGGAAAAGGGGGAGGGGATAAAGGAACAAAGGGGGAGATGGAGAGACATTAAGAGACATTAAGAGATATGCAAGGCTAGAGGTGGTGTTAATGTGACAGATTAAGGCTGGATGAAGTGTGAAATCCACTGGCAGAATGAAGGACAGCTGCCAGCTTCTAGGAGGAAAAAAAAGGTGGGGGGGGACAAATAAAAGGGTGGATAAAATAAAATATAAATGTGATTGGAGCTGAGGTTATGATCTAAAATTGTTGAACTCGATATTGAGTCCAGAGGGCTGTAGCGTGCCTAAACGAAAGATGAGGTGCTGTTCCTCGAGCTTACGCTGAGCTTCCGTGGAACAGTGTAATAGGCCGAGGACGGTGAGGTCAGAGTGGGAGTGAAGCGGTGAATTAAAGTGACAGGCCACCGGGAGCTCGGGGTCCCCCTTACGGACTGAACGGAGGTGTTCCGCAAAGCGGTCACCCAATCTGCGTTTGGTCTCCCCAATGTAGATGCTGAGCTCTTTTTCCGCCGCCTCCGTCTCCGTGCCCACTTCTCTGGCCAGGAGTCTTCCCCCCGCATGGCTGACCCTTTCTCCCGCTTTCAGAATTCTCGTTCCACCTGGACCCCTCCCTCTGGCCTCTTACCCTCTCTTGATCTTTTCATTGCTAACTGCCGCTGTGACATCGGCCAGCTCAATTTCTCTGCTCCCCTCACTCACTCCAACCTACCTCCCTCTGAACTTGCAGCACTCCATTCTCTCCGATCCAACCCTGACATTGTCATTAAACCTGCTGACAAGGGTGGCGCTGTTGTTGTTTGGCGAACCGACCTCTACCTAGCGGAAGTTGAACGCCAACTCTCTGATACCTCCTCCTACCTCCACCTGGACCATGACCCCACTACCGAACATCAAGCCACCGTGTCCAAGACTATCACTGACCTCATCTCCTCTGGAGATCTTCCCCCCACGGCCGCCAACCTCATAGTTCCCCAACCCCGCACAGCCCGCTTCTACCTCCTTCCCAAGATCCACAAACAGGACTGCCCCGGTAGACCCATCGTTTCAGCCTGTTCTTGCCCCACGGAACTTATCTCTTCCTATCTCGACTCTATTTTTTCTCCCCTTGTCCAGTCTCTTCCCACCTACATCCGCGACTCTTCCGATGCCCTCCGCCATTTTAACAGTTTCCAGTTTCCCGGCCCCAACCGTCTCCTCTTCACTATGGACGTACAATCCCTCTACACCTCCATTCCCCACCAGGATGGCCTGAGGGCGCTCCGCTTCTTCCTTGAACAGAGGCCCAACCAGTCCCCATCCACCACCACCCTCCTCCGCCTGGCTGAACTTGTTCTCACATTGAACAACTTCTCCTTTGACTCTACCCATTTCCTCCAAATTAAAGGTGTTGCTATGGGTACCCGCATGGGTCCTAGCTATGCCTGCCTTTTCGTGGGATATGTGGAACACTCTTTGTTCCAGTCCTACTCGGGTCCCCTCCCTCACCTCTTTTTCCGGTACATTGATGACTGTATCGGTGCCGTCTCCTGCTCTCGCCCTGAACTAGAACATTTCATTCACTATGCTTCCAATTTCCACCCTTCCCTCACCTTCACATGGTCCATCTCCGACTCTTCCCTTCCCTTCCTCGACTTCTCCGTCTCCATCTCTGGGGCTAGGTTATTGACTAACATTCACTACAAGCCCACCGACTCCCACAGCTACCTGGACTACACTTCCTCCCACCCCGCCTCCTGTAAGGACTCTATTCCATTCTCCCAGTTTCTCCGTCTCCGCCGCATCTGCTCTGATGATGCCACCTTCCATACCAGTGCTTCCGACATGTCTTCCTTTTTCCTCATCCGAGGATTCCCCTCTACCGTGGTCGACACGGCCCTCGACCGTGTCCGTTCTATCACCTGCACATCTGCCCTCACCCCTGCCCCTCCCTCCCGGAACCACGATAGGGTTCCCCTTGTCCTCACCTTTCACCCCACCAGCCTCCACATTCAACAGATCATCCTCCGCCATTTCCGCCACCTCCAGCGTGATCCCACCACCAAACACATCTTCCCCTCACCTCCCCTTTCAGCATTCCGTAGGGACCGCTCCCTCCGCGACACCCTAGTCCACTCCTCTACCACCCCCAGCACCCCTTCCCCTTCGCCCGGCACCTTCCCGTGCACGCGCAGGAGATGCAACACATGCCCTTATACCTCCCCTCTTCCCACTGTCCAGGGCCCCAAACACCCCTTCCAGGTGAAACAGCGATTTACTTGTACTTCCTGCAATTTAGTATACTGTATTCGCTGCTCACGATGTGGACTCCTCTACATTGGGGAGACCAAACGCAGATTGGGTGACCGCTTTGCGGAACACCTCCGTTCAGTCCGTAAGGGGGACCCCGAGCTCCCGGTGGCCTGTCACTTTAATTCACCGCTTCACTCCCACTCTGACCTCACCGTCCTCGGCCTATTACACTGTTCCACGGAAGCTCAGCGTAAGCTCAAGGAACAGCACCTCATCTTTCGTTTAGGCACGCTACAGCCCTCTGGACTCAATATCGAGTTCAACAATTTTAGATCATAACCTCAGCTCCAATCACATTTATATTTTATTTTATCCACCCTTTTATTTGTCCCCCCCCACCTTTTTTTTCCTCCTAGAAGCTGGCAGCTGTCCTTCATTCTGCCAGTGGATTTCACACTTCATTCAGCCTTAATCTGTCACATTAACACCACCTCTAGCCTTGCATATCTCTTAATGTCTCTTAATGTCTCTCCATCTCCCCCTTTGTTCCTTTATCCCCTCCCCCTTTTCCCAGCTTTACCCTGGCCTTAAATCTATTTGATTTCCGGCTCTTCCCAGTTCTGATGAAAGGTCATCGACCTGAAACGTTAACTCGCTTTCTCTCTCCACGGATGCTGCCTGGCCTGCTGAGTTTTTCCAGCGTTTTCTGTTGTTATTTGGGCCTTTCTCACTCTGCCCCAGCGTGGAACCTGCAGCCTCCTTGTTTCAGGGCACGGCCTCCTGCTCCTACCCAGGCCCATATTTACAGGTTCCCTGGGGTTTGTGAGCATGTTGCAGAGGCTTACAGCAGTAAGAGTTCGGTGAAACCATGTCTACTGCAAATGATTTCATCTGACTGCTTGTTCATCTGTTTTTCTAAACAACAAGGGGGAGAACTTCAGTATCGCCCCATTTGGGGCGCAATTATCGGCCGGGCGCAAAGATTAGCGCCTGGCGCTAATTATCGCCACCGACTGCAAACTTGACTTTTATCGCCCTGGAGGTGATTGGAGCGCTAAATCAGGCGCTTCACACCTGTCTTAAGGCGCAAAGGCCGAGGAGCGAGGCGCTACCTCAGAGCGCTGGCGAAGCTCATGTAATGTCAGTCAGCAATGGAACACACACACAATGTCACGGGCCAGTTCTTTAAGGGGATGGTTAATCTTGCTTTCCATCCACATCCTGCTCATTGCAGCCTTGAATCTCGGCCTGGAGAGACCTGCACATCAAATCTGCTGGAAAGAACAATGGAGAGTACCAGGCAAAGAGCTCAGAGTGCAGCCCCCACACTCTCTTCTAAATCGATACAAGGAATGGCAAATCAAAATGAACCTGCAAAGTGCTGCTCAGTACCCAAAACTCCTTCACACAACGTTGAATCTCTCCAGAAGTCTCTCTCTCTCTCTCTCAGAATGCGTAGTTAAAAAATGGCACCAACAATAAAAGGCAGGAAGCAGTCACCTTTAAATAGCGCTCCCTCTTTCCCTTCATGACTGCAGAACGCTCCCCTCAACCTGTCGTTGCTAGCATCAGGCGGTAAGGCAGGGGGCGCCACTCAATATCCGCTCCGGGGCGATACCGGGGCGTTGCGCACTCGACTGACGTCACGATCTGCCGGCGCAGGAGATCGTGGCGGTAGTGTTTAGCGCCGCCGCAAAATGTCTAGTTAATTTTGCGAGCGGCGCAAACTTCACCGCGCCTGGGCGCTAGATGCTTTGCGCCCCATTAGCGCCCTCTTAAGGCGCTAACGGGAGATGCAACCAACTGAATTTTTCTCCCCAAGTATTTTAAACTTAAAATAAACACAAGTTTAAAATAGAATAGGTTTTATACGAACTGATGCACATACACTTATAAGATAGTAACAACTTCCTACTCCATATTTACAAAAACACAGTTTGATAACAATGGCTTTAAATGCTGGAAAAAAAATTTTTTAAGTCATATATGTATTTAAGCTATAAAAGAGAGTTTAAAATATAATTGTAATACAACTGCAAATAATCTAAATCTTTTATGCCTCCTCCCTGAATTTAGTGGATGGGAACTGACATTATTTAAAAAAAAATAAAACTCTTTCCACTTTCCCACTAACCTGCAGCATACATCACCTGAGGCTTGCGAAGATTTACTGCTGCATTTCAATTTCACCCTAATCTCATATTTTCCTGGTGAAATTCGTTGACTTTTTTCCGTGTTCTCTCATCTTCTTTTCTTCCTCCTCGCTGGTTACGGTTGGCTTAGTAAGTTTCCAAACACACCCGTTGACTCTGTGAGAACACACCTGGAATTGTTACAAATTGTATAATCCTTTCTCCAATTTTATTATTTTCGCTATTTCCGTGTCTCTCAGACAGAAATAATTCTGATACATAGAACATAGAACATAGAACAGTACAGCACAGTACAGGCCCTTCGGCCCTCGATGTTGTGCCGAGCATTGTCCGAGACCAAGATCAAGCTATCACACTCCCTATCACTCTGGTGTGCTCCATGTGCTTATCCAATAACCGCTTGAAAGTTCCTAAAGTGTCCGACTCCACTATCACAGCAGGCAGTCCATTCCACACCCCAACCACTCTCTGAGTAAAGAATCTACCTCGGACATCCCTTCTATATCTCCCCCCATGCACCTTATAGTTATGCCCCCTTGTAACAGCTGCCTCTACCCGAGGAAATAGTCTCTGAACATCCACTCTATCTATCCCCCTCATCATCTTATAAACCTCTATTAAGTCGCCTCTCATCCTCCTCCGCTCTAAAGAGAAAAGCCCCAACTCCCTCAATCTTTCCTCATAAGACCTCCCCCCCAAACCAGGCAGCATCCTGGTAAATCTCCTTTGCACTCTTTCCAATGCTTCCACGTCCTTCCTATAGTGAGGTGACCAGAACTGCACACAATATTCCAAATGTGGTCTCACCAAGGTCCTGTACAGTTGCAGCATAACCTCACGGTTCTTAAACTCAAACCCTCTGTTAATAAACGCCAACACACCATAGGCCTTCTTTACTGCTCTATCCACTTGAGTGGCAACCTTCAGAGATCTGTGGATATGAACCCCCAGATCCCTCTGTTCCTCCACGTTCCTCAGAACCCTGCCGTTGACCCTGTAATCCTTATTCAAATTTGCCCTACCAAAATGAATCACCTCGCACTTATCAGGGTTAAATTCCATCTGCCATTTTTCGGCCCAGCTCTGCATCCTATCAATGTCTCTTTGCAGCCTACAACAGCCCTCCACCTCATCCACTGCTCCACCAATCTTGGTGTCATCAGCAAATTTACTGATCCACCCTTCAGTCCCCTCCTCCAAGTCATTGATAAAAATCACAAACAGCAGAGGACCCAGCACCGACCCCTGTGGCACACCGCTGGTAACTGGTCTCCAGTCCGAAAATGCTCCATCCACCACCACCCTCTGCCTTCTATGAGATAGCCAGTTACTTATCCAATCGGCCAAATTTCCCTCTATCCCACAACTCCTTACTTTCTTCATGAGCCGACCATGGGGAACCTTATCAAACGCCTTACTAAAATCCATGTATACGACATCAACTGCTCTACCTTCATCTACACACTTAGTTACCTCCTCAAAGAATTCAATCAAATTTGTTAGGCAAGACTTACCCTTCACGAATCCGTGTTGACTATCCCTGATTAAGTTGCCCCTTTCCAAATGGTCATAAATCCTATCCCTCAGGACCTTTTCCATTATCTTACCAACCACCGAAGTAAGACTAACCAGCCTATAATTACCAGGGTCATTCCTATTTCCTTTCTTGAAGAGAGGAACAACATTCGCCACTCTCCAGTCCTCTGGCACCATTCCCGTGGACAGTGAGGACCCAAAGATCAAAGCCAGAGGCTCTGCAAGCTCCTCCCTTGCCTCCCAAAGAATCCTAGGATATATCCCATCTGGCCCAGGGGACTTATCGACCCTCAGGTTCTTTAAAATTGCTAAAACATCTTCCCTCAGAACATCTACCACCTCCAGCCTATCCACCTTTATCACACTCTCATCCTCAAGAACATGGCCCCTCTCCTCGGTGAACACTGATGAAAAGTATTCATTCATCACCTCTCCTATCTCTTCTGACTCCATGCACAAGTTCCCACTACTGTCCTTGACCGGCCCTACCCTCACCCTGGTCATTCTTTTATTTCTCACATAAGAGTAAAAGGCCTTGGGGTTTTTCTTGATCCGACCCACCAAGGACTTCTCATGCCCCCTCCTAGCTCTCCTAAGCTCTTTTTTTAGCTCATTCCTTGCTACCTTGTACCCCTCAATCGACCCAACTGAACCTTGTTTTCTCATCCTTACATACGCTTCCTTTTTCCTCTTGACTAGACATTCAACCTCTTTTGTGAACTATGGTTCTCTCACTCGGCCATTTCCTCCCTGCCTGATACGTTACACTATTTTCCACACTATTTTACACTCATATTCGGTTGGTTCTGTATTTCTCCACTTTCACCACGTGTTGTAACTATAACATTTTCACCTGATTTTCGGTGCCCAATTTCAAGAAAAACTCAGTGAAATTCCTGGGCACCTTTATTCTCCAACACTAACACTGAGGAAAGGTCGTTGACCTGAAACGTTAACCGTACCTTTCTCCTCTCTCCACAGATGCTGCCTGACCTGCTGAGTGTTTCCAGCATTTGCTGTCCTTATTTCAGATTTCCAGCATCTGCAGTATTTTGTTTCAGGGAAATTTTGCACTGACTCCGAAAGGCCAGCTCCAGGAAACCACGATTGCTTACGATCCATCACTGGTGAAGTTAATTAACCCACATACCCTCAAAAATGCCCCAGTGTCCTCTCTCGGGAGCTTGTCACATCCTTTCTTGAAAAGACTGTAACATGCACATAATTATCAGTTGTTCCATTTTGAGTGGTTTGAATCCAGACTCAAAATGATCTGATTATTCATCCCTAAATACTGATGTTCATGGAAGAATACAAATGTAAATTTCTTCCAGGAAATATCGCAGCATTCCTTTTAAACATGGTACAAGAAATGGTCTTGAAGGAATTAAGAGTTTCTTCAAACACTGCTGCAAAGCATAATTTCTATTATCTTTTATTATCAATAATAGAATGATATGTTAAAGTGATGGATTACATCACAAATTAATAAAATGAAAAGGAACATTTACACTTTGTTATACTCTCTGGATCAGTGCACAAAAGGCCACCTTTTAATTAAACCTATATTGGGATGAATAACTGCTAGAATTACCCATTGATTTTGTTTCCCAGGGTGCTTTCCCCTCTCTGCAGAATGTATTTATAGTTCCTTATTGTAAACACACTGCTTCTAAATTAAGACAATTTAAATAAATCAATTTCCAGGGAATGATAAATGTGCTCCCAGGATGTCATTAAATAATTGAACAGTATGCCAAGTTCAACGAGCTGACACTGGAAATGAATGCACAAAACTCCAAGGTGCTATGCCACATCAGTTTAGTCTCCAACTCTAATACTGCGCCCTTGGCAAAAGCAGTAACGGAATGCAAATACACCATGAGCAATCCAAATGCTTGTGGCGCTCAAAAATTCTTATCGTAAGTTATTGAACCACTGTACCAAACTGGGTATTCATTGCGCAATTTTTTATAATCCACAGTGTAATCCAGCCCACAAGATGTTAGATCTGATGTCAACAGAACTTTCATTACTTATTTAGGAATCGGATTATGAGGCAATTTTAAAATTGAAAGCACTGATCAATGACACCTGTGAGTACATCATAGCTGGAATTTTCATTTCCTGGGCGGGTCGGGTGCGGGCGGTCAGCGTTGTTCTTTTCATCCCGCTCCTCAGAGCGACTTTCTCTTAATGGCGCCTATTGAGGCAGGCCTGCGTGTTTCCCGGCCCTATTAAATGGTGCGGGTCTGATAACGTCACCAATGACTCATTTCCAGCCGGGATATTTAAAGCAGCCTTGGCCACATTGCATTTGAAGGTTCATCTAGGAGTGTGCAGGCAGTTCATATCACCATCTGGTTAGTGCTCAGCTGTTCACACATGGCTTCACAGAGACAGAGGGCTGCACCCAGGTTTTCAGATGACTCCCTACATAGTCTTGTGGAGGGAGTTAGAGCATGCAGGGAGGTCCTCTTCCCTGCTGATGGGGGGAAGAGACCTCTCCAGGAGACAAAAAGTTCTTGGCTCCAAATTGCAGAGAAGGTCAACAGCAGGCATGTGGTGAGGAGGACCTGGGTGCAGTGCCGGAAGCACTTCAATGATCTCTCTCTATCTACATACTCACATCCCCATCTGACTAACCATCCCTCACACTCACCCTCATCTTAATGCAATCATGCCAACTAGCAACACACAAGGAGGGCACTTGGCATTGGCACATTGGCATTGGCACCACACTCCCTCATAGTCACCCTCTAAAGATGTCATACACACATTCCTTACACTCATGCCATCACGCTCACTCAAACTTCTCTTCTTTCCCTCCTTGCAGGAGAAGAGAGCCCACAACAACAGGGCGAGGGAGAGAACCGGAGGTGGCCCTCCATCATTGGCCACGTTAATTCCAGCAGAGGAGGTCGCCTTGGAGGTCTCAGGAGTTGTGGAGCAGCTGGCAGTGGGAGACAGAGAGAGGAGGACCTCTCAGCAACCTGGTGACAGAATTACATCTCATACAGCCACATGGCATACAGCAGTCACTCATATAGGAACTGATGTCAGCAGCCAGTGAACGTTCAGCATGTGCATAATGGTATCGTTACCCATTCTTAATATAACATTTCTAAATCATCTCTTTACTCTCCTACAGGTCCATCAAGAGCCCCGCCCACTGTCCAGCTGGAGGAGGAAGACGACTCCTCAGAGGAGCGTCCAGCCTCTGAGGGTGCACCATCAGCAGACATAAGCGCACCCAGCACCAGCGCAGATACGCACACCTCGGTGGGTCCCACACAAGATAGAGTGGTGTTGTCACCTGGTGTCCCAAAAGTCACAAGTGAGCAAAAGGAGATGGTGGAGACAGGGACAGCAGTGGAGACTCCTCGCCGGAGGGCGCAGACGCTCCCAGCTCTGTTCAGCTGCATGCAGACGCTCAGCCTCGGGGGCCATCCAGAAAGAGGGCAATCCTGGAGGTGCAGGAAGAAGTGCAGGAAGCTCTGACATGTTTTGCGACAGCGATGTCTGCAAATGTGCAGAGAATGGAGGAGTCCATCTCCAACATGAGCACCACCGTGTCGCAGACACTGACCACAGTAGGCTCTTCCATGGAAAGGATGGCCACCTGCATGGAGCAGCAAATGCGCCACTCACATGAGCATATGATATCTATAGCAAACAGATGGCAGAGGCTCATAGACCTGCTCTCTCGACATAGACTTAGGTCCTCATGGTCCCACTGCTGTGCAGCAAGGTGCTCTCCAGCTCCTTGATAGCAGGGAAGTGCAGTTGGCCCATGAGAAGGATGACGGTGAGAGGGGACATGGAAGTGGGAGCTCCTCACAAAGTGCTCACACTTCTGCCCCGTTACCTCCCCCTCAGTCAGAGCCCCAGATGCCTCCTGGGATCGCGATGGCCGAGTCTGCCCCTGCACAGTCACAGGAGGATCAGACTTTGGTGGGGCCATCAGAGGCTCCGAAACCCAGAGGACGTCCGCCAAAAGTGTCTACGCAGTCGCAGCAGGGAAGTGAGCAGGCTGCCTCTACCTCTGCTGAAGCCACAGGGGTTGCACCTCGTAGAAGCACGCATAAGCAAAAAATGACACAAAAGTAATTGCACAGGGGTAAGCACATGGATGTTTAAAGAAGTGTTTTTGTTAAGGTTTCGTTACTGTTATGTCACATATAAAACTATTTATTTTCAGCACATGGCCAATTTTGTTTGCTACTTTGGAAGTGGCTTAATGAGTTGGAGTGCATGGTGAGACATAATGTTACCTCCAGCAATGGTGGTCAGCGTGAAAGCAATGGCTTGGTCATTGCTGGGATGTTTTATGGTGTTGTTGGAGGGGGAACCTGGCACTGCATGTGGCAGGCATATGGGTGTAATGCAGGAAGTTATGTAAACCTGGCAATGATAGGGGAACGGTAGCATAGTGGTTATGTTACTGGACTAGTAATCCAGAGGCCTGGACTAATGATCCGGATATATGAGTTCATAATCCCACCACGGCAGCTGGGGAATTTAAATTAATTTAATTAAATAAATCTGGAATAAAAAGCTAGTATCAGTAATGGTGACCATGAAAATACTGGATTATGGTAAAAACCGATCTGGTTCACTAATGTCCTTTAAGGAAGGAACTCTGCCGTCCTTACCCGGTCTGGCCTATATGTGACTCCAGACCTACAGCACTGTGGTTGACTCTTAACTGCCCTCTGAAAAGGTCACTCAGTTTTACCAAACTGCTACAAAGAAGTATACTAACCACATGGACTGCAGCGGTTCACGAAGGCGGATCACCACCACCTTCTCAAGGGCAATTATTGATGGGCAATAAATGTTGGTCTTGCCAGCGACACCCATATTCCGTGAACGAATAAAAAAAAAGTGATGAGGCCATCCCTGGTCTCGTGGGCAGCAATGTGCTCGGGTGCTGGTGGCATCTGGACCTCAGGTTCCTCCTGCTGTTCCTCCTGCTCTTCCAGCTGATGCTCCTCCTCCTCCTCCTCTGAAGAGGGTGTGCGCTCTGCGCCTTGCTCCTCATGCAGTGCTAATCCTCATTGCTGCATTATATTGTGCAGGGCGCAGCAGATGACGACAATTTCTGGAGACCCTGGCTGGTGCATACTGAAGGGTTCCTCCTGATCTGTCAAAGCATCTGAAGCGCATCTTCAGCATGCCTATTCTTTGCTCTATGACACATCTGGTGGACATGTGGCTTTCATTATAACGCTCCTCGGCCTCATTGCCTGGCCTTCTCAAGGGTGTCATGTCTTTAGTGGAGCGCCCTTGTCCCCAAGCAGCCAGCTGGAAAGTGTGTTTGGGGGAAGTGTGATAGAAGATCTGAGGGAGGGTGGACTGGCGCAGGACAAAAGAGTCATGACAGCTGCCAGGGAATTTGGCGTACACATGCATGATGATCTTCCTATGGTTGCACACCAGCTGCACTTTGAGTGAGTGGAAGCCCTTGCAGTTGACAAACACTCCTGGGTGATGATTGGGTGCCCTGATGGCCACATGAGTGCAGTCGATGACGCCCTGCACCCATGGGAAGTCAGCCAGAGCCGCAAAGCCATGCGCCCGCTCAGTAACACTGGCTTCATCAGTGGCAAAGTTGATATAATTGGCTGACTTGTCACACATGGCATCGGTGACCTGTGTGCTGCATCTGTGGGCAGCCAACTACGAGATGCCACAAATGTCTGCTGCAGATCCCTGGAAGGAGCCTGAGGTGAAGAAGTTGAGGGCGGTGGTGACTTTGACAGCCACTGGTAAGGAGTGTCCACCAGGTTCTCTGGGCTGCAGCTCTTGCTCCAGCAAGCTGCAAATGTCTGTGATGACCTGGAGCGATAGCCTGAGCTTCCTTTGGCACTGCTGCTCAGTCATGTTGAGGAAGCTCATCCTCTGCCTGTATACCCTGTGTTGAGGGTATCGCCTCCGGCGCGGTGCAGCACTGCGCTGATGCCCTCCGTCCTGTGGAGCATCAGGTTGTTGAGGAGAAGGTTGTTGGTGCTGTTGCTGCTGTTGTGCCTGCAGCTGCTGGTGTTGGGGCTCATCCTGGTCCGATTCTGAGGACCAAGGTGAGACAGTTTAAATAACACCCATGCTGATGTAATAGATGGCAGGTCAAGTAGAGATCAGAGAAGCAATCTGTCAATAGTGTGATAGGTATAGCAATGAGGTGAGAGTGCCTTCTGAATTTGCAGAATTTGTAGACACCTGAATCTGTGCTCAAAATCCACTCAGCAAAAGCCTTTACTTATGCAAGTAAGCAGGTGTCATGTGGCAGTATTTATTGTGCTTTCCATGCTCTTCAGTAATGACCTCGATCAATGGCCACTGAACTTCCGCCTCAGCTTGACAGACGTGGTTCCCGAGCTGCGTGACTTCTGTGGTCATGCAGTGAAATTCAAAAGGTCTGGTTAAAAACACTGTTAAGGGTCTGACAACAAGGTATTAATGAGCTCAATGAGGTCACCCACCTCTGCCGTTTGGGTCTGTGCTGCGCTGACAAACGCGCCTGAGTTAAAGGCGCGAGTAGGTGGGGTCCCGACGCGCTTCCATTTAAAAAAAATTTACTCCTGACCTGCCTCCAATCCCACACGCACGGCAGCATGAAAATTCCGGCCCATGTGTCACCTCACACAAAGAACTAGATTGTGAACTTGGGTCAGTGCTAATGCTCTTGTTTTGGAGTCAGAAAGTTGTGGGTTCAAGCCCCAATCCAGGATTTGAGCACATAACATAGGCTGACGCCTCAGTATAATACTGAGGGAGGGCTGCATTGTCACAAGTGTTGTCTTTCTGATAAGATGTTAACCTATGGCCTCTTCTCATTATGGAACATGGCAAAATGATTCCCTCTCCCTTTAGTTTCCTAATCTTCTCCATGTAACAAAACATATCTGTTAATTGTCCAACACTACAGCACATCGCTCATTAAACCAAGGTTATGAGCTAATGAAAATCTGCTTTGATGGGATGCTGTATTTGGTTTGCACCCAAATGAAGCCGGGGTCTTTTGACTGGTAGGCAGGGTGCCAATCTGATGTTGTAACTAGCTGTTTGAGATGATTTCACGAAATTTCTCAAAACTTACACATTGCTATTCTTTGAAGGATGGCAATGAAAGGACACTTGGGCACAGACAAAATGGTGGTCAACTGTGACAACAGGTACTTGGTTGAACTTGATCTCTTTAAAACATACATGGGACTGCTATGAATTTCAATGGGAGGTTATGATGGAGCTGTACAAAACACTAGTTAGGCCACAGCTGGAATACTGTGTGCAGTTCTGGTCGCCACACTATAGGAAGGATGTGATTGCATTGGAGAGGGTGCAGAGGAGATTCACCAGGATGTTACCTGGGCTGCAGCGCTTCAGCTATGAAGAGAGACTGGACAGGCTGGGGTTGTTTTCCTTAGAGCAGAGAAGGCTGAGGGGGGACCTGATTGAGGTGTACAAAATTATGAGGGGCATACTTTTCCCCTTAGTAGAGGGGTCAATAACCAGGGGGCATAGTTTCAAGGTAAGGGGCAGGATGTTTAGAGGGGATTTGAGGAAAAACTTTTTCACCCAGAGGGTGGTTGGAATCTGTAACTCATTGCCTGAAAGGGTGGTAGAGGCAGGAACCCTCACAACATTCAAGAAGCATTTAGATGAGCACTTGAAATACCATAGCATACAAGGCTACGGACCAAGTGCTGGAAAATGGGATTAGAATAGACAGGGCTTGATGGCCGGCGTGGACACGATGGGCCGAAGGGCCTTTTTCTGTGCTGTATAACTCTATGGGGAAAAAATTCAGTTGGTTACGCCTCCCGTTAGCGCCTTAAGAGGGCGCTAATGAGGCGCAAAGCATCTAGCGCCCAGGCGCGGCGAAGTTTGCGCCGCTCGCGAAATTAACTAGACATTTTGCGGCGGCGCTAAACACTACCGCCACGATCTCCTGCGCCGGCAGATCGTGCCGTCAGTCGAGTGCGCAATGCCCCGGTATCGCCCCGGAGCGGATATTGAGTGGCGCCCCCTGCCTTACCGCCTGACGCTAGCAACAACAGGTTGAGGGGAGCATTCTCCAGTCATGAAGGGAAAGGGGGAGCGCTATTTAAAGGTGACCGCTTCCTGCCTTTTATTGTTAGTGCCATTTTTGAACTACGCATTCTGAGAGAGAGAGAGAGAGAGAGAGAGACTTCTGGAGAGATTCAACGTTGTGTGAAGGAGTTTTGGGTACTGAGCAGCACTTTGCAGGTTCATTTTGATTTGCCATTCCTTGTATCGATTTAGAAGAGACTGTGGGGGCTGCACTCTGAGCTCTTTGCCTGGTACTCTCCATTGTTCTTTCCAGCACATTTGATGTGCAGGTCTCTCCAGGCCGAGATTCAAGGCTGCAATGAGTAGGATGTGGATGGAAAGCAAGATTAACCATCCCCTTTAAGAACTGGCCCGTGCCATTGTGTGTGTGTTCCATTGTTGACTGACATTACATGAGCTTCGCCAGCGCTCTGAGGTAGCGCCTCGCTCCTCGGCCTTTGCGCCTTAAGACAGGTGTGAAGCGCCTGATTTAGCGCTCCAATCACCTCCAGGGGCGATAAAAGTCAAGTTTGCAGTCGGTGGCGATAATTAGCGCCAGGCACTAATCTTTGCGCCCGGTCGATAATTGCGCCCCAAATGGGGCAATACTGAATTTCTCCCCCTATGACTCTATAATTATGGTTTCAGTCTGCAAAATCAAGAATTAGGATCCATTCACTAGGAAAGCACTATTCATTGTATTAACTGTCTACTAATCTGGACTGGGATAGTTCTTTAAACTGATTAAAACACTCATCAATTGGTCTCCAGTTATTATCTTATTTAGTTCTCAATCCCCTGTTTCTTTATACAACACAAGCCATCAGACAGCAGTATATTTCTAGCACCTACTGGCACAGGCAGATTCAACTTCATCCACAATCTTTAATATTCACTTGTAATTCCTAATTTTTATTTGTGCCTTTAATTTGATACCTTATTATTGAGCACATACATCTCCATATTATGCATAAATCATTAATGAAATTAGACATAGAACACAGAATTGTCTTTAACTGGCATAATGGAAAAAAGCTTCCACTGGCACTGAACTGTTTAATATTAACTTGAATTGTATTTTATGATGTGCCTGTAAAGAAGAAACAAACAGCAAGTTGGGAAAAACCAGAGTCAGTATTCTAAAACATCAAACTACCAGTTTTGAAGGCAATTGCAATATTAACAAGAGCTTAATTAGTGGGTAAATGTGCAATGTGATGTGATACTGACCTCTGCAAATCAGGAATGTCCCAGGTTTGATCTGCAGTCTGCACTGAATTAGCTGAACTCAGCCAGGGTTAGAGAGGGGAAGGATTAACCAGGGTTCCTGGTGCTTAATGCTATCCAATTAACCCCAGTTAGAAAGTGGATGGTGAATGAGGTCAGTATTAAGTTAAACTGTGATGCAACCAACAAACAATCAGCCTGCCAGAATTTACTGTTTAGGCTCCCGTGAGGAATGGCTACTTGGGTGAGGTACGAGAAGATTGCTGGCATCTGTGAAACCATGCCTAGTATATTTCCCTCAGACTTTGTTACAGAAAGTTAACATGCAGGTACAGCAAGCAATTAGGAAAGCAAATGGTATGTTAGCCTTTATTGCAAGGGGATTGCAGTATAAGAGTAAGGAAACCTTGCTGCAATTATATAGAGACCACACCTGGAGTACTGTGTACAGTTTTGTTTTCCTTACCTATGAGGAGAGATTGGGTAGAATGGGCCTATATTCTCTGGAGTTTAGTAGAATGAGAGGTGATCTCATTGAACCATATAAAATTCTTAGAGAGCTTGACAGCCAAGAGGCTGTTTCCCCTGGCTGGAGAGTCTAGAACTAGAGGTCATAGTCACAAGATAAGGGGTCGGCCATTTAGGACTGAGATGAGGAGAAATTTCTTTACTCAGATGGTTGTGAATCTTTGGAATTCTCTACCCTAGAGGGCTGTGGATGTGCAGTCAATGAGTATCTTCAAGACTGAGATCGATAGATTTTTGGGCACTAAGGGAATCAAGGGATATGGGGATAGGGCAGGAAAAGTGGAGTTGATGTAGAAGTTCAGTCATGATCTTACTGAATGGCAGAACAGGCTCAAGGGGCCGTGTGGCCTACTCCTGCTCCTATTTCTTATTGCTATTTCTGTTACCTGTGAAACCATACCTAGTATATGTCCCTCATTCTTCATTACCTGTGAAACCATACCTAGTATATGTCCCTCATTCTTCATTACCTGTGAAACCATACCGAGTATATGTCCCTCATTCATCATTATCAGCTTGCACTTTCAGTAACTTGCCATGCAAAAAATTAAAAAACATAAACATGCAAGAGCAAGTCTAACTTATGCAGATCTGCAAGACATGCCAGATCATCAACACAGATACCATCATCACACATGAGGACACTACCCACCAGGCACATGGTACATACTCATGTGACTCGGCCAACGTTGTCTACCTCATACGGTGCAGGAAAGGATGCACCGGTGCAGGAAAGGATGCACCGGAGCATGGTACATCGGCGAGACCATGCAGACACTGAGACAACGTATGAACGGACACCGCACAACAATCGCCAGGCAGGATTGTTACCTCCCAGACGGGGAACACTTCAGCAGTCAAGGACATTCAGCCTCGGATATGCGGGTAAGCGTTCTCCAAGGCGGCCTTCGAGACACATGACAACGCAAAATCATCGAGCAGAAACTGATAGCCAAGTTCCGCACCCATGAGGACGGCCTCAACCGGGATCTTGGGTTCATGTCACGCTACATGACGTAGAGTCATCCAGACTCGAGTCGTCGTTGGCTTGTTCACAGATGTGATTTCCAGTAAAAAAAAGTAAAAAGCTTAAAGTTTATGGTTTTCCATACAGACTGCATTTGACACATTAGACCCCCTGTGACCCCATCTCATTGTCTTAGTTGTATCTTGCTATGTCTTTGATATAATGCCTTCCTGACTGACCTGATTGTTTCTCTGCCGAGGTGTGATAAAAGGCAGTCAGAAAAATTAACTGTAGTCGTCTGACATTGTACGCTGCACAGGCATTGTTCTCTGTCTATATATGCTTTGCCGATTCGTATTCCTTCACTTCACCTGACGAAGGAGCAGCAGCTCCGAAAGCTTGTGATTTCAAATAAAACTGTTGGACTATAACCTGGTGTTGTGCGACTTCTCACAGGAATTATGGCCCATTGTGCGTGTAGGTGAGAGGTATGGAAGGACAAGGGAAGAGGTGTAAATGGTCTATATGTGTTTGCAAGTGGGAAAACATTCAAAATATTAAGAAAGAAAGACTTGCATTTATATAGCGCCTTTCACGACCTCAGGACGTCCCAAATGCTTTACAGTCAATGAAGTACTTTTGAAATGTAGGGATAAATATTGGCCAGGACACCGGGGATAACTCCCCGCTCTTCTTCGAAATAGTGTCATGGATCTTTTACGTCCACGTGAGAGAGCGATTTAACGTCTCATCCGAAAGACGGCACCTCTGACAGTGAAAGCAACCATAGACCAAAGATTTCACAATTAATGAGGTGTTTAGGTTCATCTTCTGCTTTGTTTAGATGGTGTAAATTCAAACATTTATGACCTATTTTATAAAATGTTACAGTAGTCATAGCACCATAGAAATTTCAGTACAAAAGGAGGCTACTCTTTCCATCGTGCCTGTGCCTGTGCCTGTGTGAGCTATCTATTCTAATGTGATTTTCCTGCCTTATCCCCATACTCTTAATATTTTGTTTATCAATTCCTTCTTAAATGTTGTGATTGACTCAGCTTTGAAACTTCTTATCCTCCTTGTTACTCACTCACTAACCAGTGGAAATAATCTTTCAAACTCTCCACAATCCTTTTACAATTTTGAACATATAGAATCATAGAAATTTACAGCACAGAAGTAGGCCATTCAGTACATGATGTGTGTCCCAGCTCATTATTTGAGGTATTAGATCTCCACTTGACATTCTTTGCTTTGGTGCATATAAGCCTAGTTTTTAAAAATCTTTTTCATAGCAACTTTCTCTTATCCCTGTATCATGTCAGTGAATCTATATTGTGCCTTTTCCATGGTTCTAATATATCTTCTATAGTGAGGTGTCCAAAACTGCACACAATACTCCAGCTGCATCCTAACCAATATCTTGTGCAAAGTCATGATAATTTCTTGCTCCTGCATTCAGTGCCCCTTTATATAAAACCCAGAAACCCATTTGCTCTTTTTATGACCTCTACTGGGGAGCCTGAAGCCAACTTCAGAAGTCCGTGAGTTGCATGAAAAATTGATTTTCTTTTAAATTTCTGTTGCTTGTGAGGCCTGTACATGATCTCATTCTGAGAAAGATTCCAAAGGCCTCGCTGTGAGAAAATCATCAAGGCCTCCTCTGCCGACCTTTGGATGCCAGGGCCTAATAAATGGCCTAGGTGTTGGAGTGTTCAAATTGGGTAAATGCCAGAAAGCATGGCAGAGGTGGTGTTTTCCCCATCTCAATATGATTTGCCACATATGGCCAGGCTGGCTCTCTGGGAAAGGGTGGAGCATGCCCACCGGGCTTTTGCCAACTCCATCTACCCCAGTGCGACGAGACCAGAAAGCATAGGTCAACATCTCAAGATTCCAACTGAAAAAGCTTAAATATCACTTCAATATCACACACCACAGTCACCTCAATTTGTAAAGTATTGAGGTCTGCACTGAGTTTTCCCTTCTGGCAGAGAACATAGAATCATAGAATGATACAGCACAGAAGGAGGCCATTCAGTCATCGTGCCTGTGCCGGCTCTTTGAAAGAGCTATCCAGTTAGTTCCACTCCCCTGCTCTTTCCCCATAGTCCTGCAAATTTCCACCCCCCCCAATTAAGTTCACACCAGGGGCCTCAAATTCTGCAGGGGTTCTCCCATAACTTTGGTGTGAGATCAGCGAAATGCACAAAGGAAATGGCGGAATCATCCGTTTCCACCATTCTGTTTCTCTGGGGACTCCACCGGTTAGAGCAGGAGACTGGGAGATCCCCTGCACCATTTCAGGACCCTGGTGTTTCTCTAACCCCGAAACAAATACCCCTTTTTTATAGCATAGGCCTACTCAGAGGTTGACTGATCGAATCATGCAATCATACAGCACAGAATGAGGCCATTTGGCCCATTGTGCCTGTGCCGGAGAGACTGAAGTCAACGCCTTATTCATTAGGCCACGCGGCCATTGACTGCAACTTGTTCTCAGTCACTACTGAAGTAGAGAAACATTTGTATATAATTATTTGATGCAATTTTTGCAAATTTTCAGCTCTAGTATAAACATGGCTTGAGATTAATATGGTTTGAGAGTCCCCTGTGCACTATTTTAGCAGATTGGTTAATATGTGTATGATAAATCATTTTGTTAATCAGAATAGCACACAGACATATGTTGATCCTATGATTTTTATTGGCCTATTTAGGCTGAATTAACAAATATCAACTATTAGTGATCTGATAAATGACTGAAAGATCATAAAAAGATAAGAACAAGAAAAATAATAATTTAATCCTGTTTCAGTTCACTTATAGGACCAAATTGAACATTTTTATAAGGATTTATAAGAAGGTAGGAACAAGCACATGAAAATAGGAATGAGATAAAACTTCTCAACTCGTCCAGACTGCTCTGATCGAGGTCTATTTTCTGGTTCTATAATAGTCACTCGCAGGTAGAAATTCTGTGGCACCATTGCAGTCACCTA
Source organism: Squalus acanthias (assembly GCA_030390025.1). Lineage (NCBI taxonomy): Eukaryota > Metazoa > Chordata > Chondrichthyes > Squaliformes > Squalidae > Squalus > Squalus acanthias. Next base: position 34,638,325 of record CM059425.1, on the reverse strand, counting down.
TTTTGGCCCCTGTTCACATAACTTGGTGCAGTTCTCCAAAAGTTTGTACACTTCCACAATAACTGCTGGATCCCATCTGTCGAACTCTCGACAAACATCAGGAACCAAGCACAAGCCTAGGATGCACCACAGCTTCTGCACATGCAAGCACTCAAAGGCAAGTCCATATGACAAATGGAGCAGTTTCTGGGGCACAGGGCATTGTCCTTTGTTTCTGGATGTTAGAATTGAACCTGGCGATGCCTGTGGCTGGATTAACAGCAGTGTAGATAAAGTCAGCGTAGTTGCCAAGCACTGACTTTTCGAGCAAATGCCAGTGTTTTCAGTCCCTGTTTCTGTGATCTGTACAGTGCTCCATATGTTCATACATTTCTGGAATTCTAAGATCATCCCATTAACTGTACACTTAATTTCTTTCATTACTTGCAGTTGCTCTGCTCGTAATGAATAAGGAAGCTGCAAAGTCTTTTAGAACTCATCGTCTAGATTAAAATGGTAGATTCTCGCCTGTAACCGCCTTAAGTACCTAATAGCATCAAAAGGAAAATTTATTACAAAATGAGTAATATATTTAGTAGCACGAATAGTGAAGCTGTTCACTTGTATCCAGAAAATACTGGAAGTGCACAACAGGTTGATCAGTATCTGGAAGAGAAGGGAAGAGTAATGTTTTGGCTCTGCCCCTTCAACAGAACTTGAGAGTATCCTAAATCGCCATTGGGATCCTGGGTGCTTGTTCTTATTGGGCCCAATTTTGTCTGTGGCCTGAACCATTCCTCATACCTGTAAGAAATAGCTATTCAATCCAAAAATGGGGTTTTAATTCTTAAGGAACAGATAAATAAACTGAAGAAATGCGGCTGGGAACGGATGGCAGGAATATCAGCAAGGTCAGATAATAAGCACAAAAGACAAATGGCCGAGGCCAGGACACGGAATTGATGAGGGAGTCATTAAAAGCGAGACAACATGAACCAGAAAGTCATAAAATGTTTTTAAAGAAACATAACAATACCTTTAGAACAGAGATAAGGAGGAAAATGACCTCATGAGGCTGGGAGGGGGCTGTCAGAGGTACCCTCTCCCTTGTAATTGGACAATAGGTTGGGTAAAAATGATTGACACCAGGCAATCACCAGCCCATCGAAATAAAGTATAAAATAGGGGACCGAGAAGGAAGTAGTCAGACAGCTAGGGGCAAAGGCTTCCTCGAGGTAAAAATCAATGCTGGCTTATGCCTAACACCTTGATCAAGTTTAGCCTCTGAGGTGGATCCATGCTGGTTCATAACCTAACACCTCCAACAGCTCGAGGGACGAACTAACAGAAGTGACTGCTGCTGCAGGCTACAGAGATCCACTGACCCGAGACCTCCACACTGTCTCATCGGGCATCTGTCCATCCGTCCGTCCAGTCATGGCATTCCGCTTCGGGGGTCGTAGATCGCTCTCTACTGTCACGGGATGTATGTCTATTATACTTATGTAATATCTGATTATGCTTTAAACTGTAGCTCTTTAATAAAAAGCCTTACAACTCCGAAGACCCTTTGGGTAATCTGTGTGCGACCTGTGATCCAAATCCTACAGTGGTGTCAGAAGTGGGATCACAGAGTTGGGAGTTGTTAGCGGTGGACCGGAGAACTTGGTCAAACGCACGTGATCGTTGCTTAGACTGAGTATTTCTCTCTGAGAGAAGGGAGCGGGAAAGAGCGTGTTAAAAAGTAAAACCAGAGATACCATGGCGTTGGCATATCACCGAGAATTGTTAATAGATAGCCTGGCAGAAAACGTCGGTAAGGCTCCGGCCACGGGTGTTCTAGGAATTTTAGAAGATAGCAACAGGGACTATGATTATATTCTTGACAGACTTTCTGAAGATGTCCACAAAAATAAACTTAAGCTGAAAAAAGGCCGGGATAAGTTGGCGTACGGGGCATACTTATGCGCTGTGCAGCTAAATCAGGATGTTAATGGGTTAAAGGAATTAATATACTGGCTGCAAAATCAAAACGGCAGCCAGCTCCAGGCCATCTCTGAGCTCCACACCCAGCTGCTCCAGGAGCAAAGAGAGAATGACAAAGCACAGTGTACCCAAAGGAAGCTAGACCAGATTCTAGACAAAGACATTGAACTACAGGAACAAAACCATAGGCTGAGCGAGAAATTGGAAGATGCGAGAGGGGCAGTAAGGGAATTGAATCGACAGCAAACCACCGCTTCCCCCGGGGCAGATCAGGCCCTGTGCCTAGTAAAAATCCAACAGCTTCAGGCACCAATGGGCCAACAGCGAGCGTTAGTGGCAGCTGTCTCCAAAATCAAACTGACAGATCCCGGCCCTTACTGGGACGGTTTAGGAGAGGGCTGCATTCCCTCCATTCTCGCTACTCTCCCTGCTCCGCCTCCGTCGTACAAGGAGGGCGAGGCAGGTGAGGCGATGCCAGTGTGTGTGGTCACCCGATCTCAGGCAGAACACGAGCCCAGGCGAGCAGAAGGCGAGGAGATCTCCTCGAGCACTAGTAGGGTGGAAGCCACCACAACCGCGCAATGATCCATCACTGCGGTTGAGGTTGGGGCACTTAAAGCTAACCTGGGAGTGGCGGGGGTCCACACCGACCCCCTCGAGCTCAGGCAGCGGTGGAGGATTTTTAAAATTACCCATCCAGAACTAGAAGGGAGCGGCCTTAAACAGGTCCTCCTGGAAGCATGTTCCACAGAACTAAAACAAGACATGGATCAGGGCACTCTGGAAGAGGGCGATATAGAGTATATTGAGTTGGAGCTATGCTGAGTGCTGGGGGAGGAGGGCATCGACTTTTACCAGCTCCTAGCTAACACCAAACAGGGCCCTACTGAAAGCCCGAATGCCTTCGCGCAGAAACTCCATGGCATCCTCCAGCACACCAGGAGCGGTGGAGGGAATTACTTCAACTACCCGGGCTTCAAAACTCTTTTCCTGAATGGCCTCCAACCGTTGGTCCACAATGCACTAGGCATTTATGTCTCTAAAGATACTGCCTGGGATAGATTGCGCACCTGTACCAAGGCTGCGTGGGAACAGACCCGCGCCAGTATCCCCAAAGGTGCAGTAGCGGCCGTCGAAGGCCCACTGCCTAACCAGAGGTCAGGCACACCTATAATTTCCGCGCCAGGAAGGAACAGCTCGATACGCTGCTTTCTCTGCCACCGCCTAGGCCACTATGCCCGCCAATGCTACAACCCCCCAAAACAGGCTGGCCCCAACCCAGTCGAGCAGCGGCTTGAGAGAATTGAGGCAGCCATAGCCGCCCTAAATATCAGTCAAAGAGCCCTACCAGTCTCCATGGTACACCAGCAAACCTATTCGTTCCCACCGCCACCCTCGCAATGACTCCCACGCGCCCGGCAGGGAAGGGGAACTTCCCCTCTCCAATGCGATGGTCATGGGAGCCGGTAGTCTGCACTGTTGATTCGAGAGGTTGTCAACAATTAATGTTAGTCGACTCCGGCTCCTCCACCACCATCATTCACGATCCCCACCCTGATCCTACAAAGGGTGTGCCCCAAGTTTTATCGGGCTTTGGCAATTCAACCCAGACAACTATACAAGGATCCCTTCCCTTGGCGCTAAAGCAGGGTGTTATTCGCAAAGGCACATTCATGACCAGTTCCCCAGTTTGGCCGGTTAGAAAACCGGATGTGTATCGGATGACTATTGACTATCGCAAACTCAACTCAGTCACCCCCGCGTGTGCCCCAGTGGTTCGGGAGACACCCACCCTACTCTCCCAGATTCCCAGTGGCATTAATCAGTACAGAATGAGATTCAGTAGAAAACATCAGAAATTGAAAATTGGCTTATGGGAGAAAGGATAAAAATAATTATGATGGAATAAAGGAGAAAAGGGAAGATCATGGGCCAGAAATTCGGGTCTCCACAGGTGAGTACGCGTTGGGTACTCACCCGTAGACCCAACGAAAGTGCCGGTTTCGCGCATGCACTGCGCATGCGCTGGAAACCGGAACTTCCGTTCCCCTGACGGAAGGGGTTCAGAGGTCGAACGCGTGCGCCGGAGCGGCAGAGCGCATGCAGCAAACTTCGGGTTTTTTTCAGGTTTCTCCGTGAGGGTAAGTACGGAGAAGCTGCGCAGGGAAAAAGGAGGCGCAAGGCCTGCTTTTAACAAGGTAAGTGGTGAATTAAGTACAATTTAAACATTTTTTCAACAGGTTTATCTTTTTTACATACTTTAAAGAAAGGTAAGTTTATTTTTAGCACTGGTAAAATGTGTAATTAATTTTTTCAAAAATTTAAATTTTTGTTTAAAGTAGTTAATTTATGTAATTTATAGTTATTTTAAAAATGTGATTTTTTTAAAATTTATTTGAAGTTTTAGTGAGGTTTTGGGGCCGATCTCTATTCATAGATTTGACAGGTCTTCCTGTCAAAATCTATGAATGAAGATTCCCTGCTCCGATTGGCTCTCCATGGCCCACGTGATCCCAGGGGACGCTTCGAACTAACTGCGCCCCTGGGATACGCAAGCACTGCGCGCCGGCAGCTGCAGGAGGCCCAGGAGCCGAATTCCACACGGGCCCAAAGCACAATGGCAGGCGCGGTCTGTAAGTACGTGCGCGATTCTTGCACCCATGTCTCTTTTTTGCTGTTTTCCAGGTTTTTTTTGTGTTTTCAGTGTGAATGTTAATGTCTTTTTACAAAGCATATGTGAGTGTTTGGGAAGTTACAGTATTCCTTTTGTCTGAAAGTCTGTCTTTAAAAGAAAGTGTCTGTTATGTTTGTTTTAGCTCCACCCACTTCTCTGTACTAAAAGCCGTTTAACCTTTTGTAGTCTTGTCTTGAATTTTGGAAGTATTAAGAATGTGTGAATAAGATTGTGCACCCAGAATTGCAAAAAGAACTTTGAACTACAATTTAAGTTTAGCTGGCGTGGAACAACTGAGAAAAACAACAAGATTGTTTAACAAAAAATTAAGTTTCAGTCTAAGATTTAACCTTGGAGTCGCGGTTGCTATGGTGAAATTTCCAAAGCAGTTAGATTTGTTTTGTTTAAATGTGAAAACTAATTTTTCTTCAGTTGTATTCAGTATTTTTACAGCAATTTGAAAACGCATCTGAAGAAAGAACAAAGAGAAATATTATGCAACTTACTGTTTTTTTTGTTTTATTTTCTGTTCTGTATCGTGCTTAGTTAATAAGAATATTTGCTCCGCCGCCTTATAAACCTGCAAAGGAGTTAACACTTTCCGCTGGCAGTTGTTTTTTTTTAATTGGTTCACCAAACAACTTTGATCTATGTTTTCTATCTTTAATATTGTATTGGACAGTAAAGTTTCTCCAGATACTCATGAATGAGATCGAATCTGGCATTAATGGATATTTTCATTCTAGTGAAAGTCAGGAAAGTGTAGTTATGAATAGTAAATTGATAGCTTTCTCTTGGAGACATTTGTGTCCTTGCCTATGTACCTTTTAAGAAAACTGCATTGATAGCCTGGCCACTACCCAAGACATCGGAACCATGCAGAGGGAGATGAGCAAAGATCCCCAGACGACTACAATCTTTTGATAGGATCACCTGAAAACCCAAGAATGGCACGATATTGGGATACCAGTATGAGTGTGCAAATGTGATTTGTCACGTATGAAGCAATTTCCATCCGGAAATGCATGGTGAATTTGCATTATAGAACCGGTCTCAGATATGCTCAGTTACTTGACAACAGTACGACATGAAATGGTTAATGTGGCTCAGGAGAGTGAGACAACTTTTAAAGCATTGACACATACTCCATCGAGAAACTGTCCAATTAATGAAACAATCAGAATAGAGTTAAATACACTGGTACCTGTTAGAGGTATTGAAATTGAAGTTGAAGCAGAGAGTTACATGGAATTTGGATTGGGACAATTGAGGGCTAAGGAGAAATCATTTTAAGTAAAAATTATCCACAAGATGGATACGAGTAAAAGAGAGATCTGGAGAATCTTTTAAGTCCATGACTTATTGATTAGATGTTAAACTGTAATGTCGCTTGAAATGATTGTAAGACTGAATTTAACTGTGACTGTAATAATTGTGTTTTGTAGATAACAGAGCGTGGGAAAAGCCAGTACGAATTCAGTATGAGGTGGTTTTGGTGGTGCCTCCTGTGTCACTACTACCACAACTACCATGCTTTACGGGTCTAACAGGACCTGTCCCATCAACCAACATATTTTACTTAGTATCAAAACCTATGCTCAAGTGAAACTGACAGTAAATGAGACACTTAAGTATGAGCTGCACAATTATGTGGCACAATTCAGGTAATACATTCCCCTATTGTCTGAGGGTTTCAGTGAGCTTGTGATGCGACTGAACTCCTCCCTGAAGCATTTTTATGTTTTGGAGCAAGATAACTCGAGACTAGATATTGAAATTGACAGCATAGAGGAAAACTCTCACTGGTGGGATATTGGGCTTAATTTATCAGCACACCCTTAGGTTCCTATTAATTCACACGCTCTGGTAGTTCTCCAACTTGTAATGATAGTGTATTTGATATATGTAACCCATGTAGTAAGACTTTGATGCACAAGCCAATGTTGTACTCAAGCCTATGACTAACCAGCACTAACAACTTAACTTAGCACACCAAAAGAGAAGATCTGAAGCAACGTAGAGGAGACCCCAGGTGGGGTAAGATCAGGAAAGAGAGAAGAAACAGAGGATACCTCAGGCGGGGCAGAATTGGAACAACGGAACAGTGAACTGAAAATATATAAGGGGTCGGAGGTTGCTCCGCCCGTTCAGGGGAGTGGACCGTAAGAAAGGGGGAAATCTTCATTTCAAGTCTCCCTCCTAACTAACGCCCAAGTTGAAAGAGCAATAAGAACTAGCTAGAATAGTCAAAAGTAAGTTGTGAGAAGTCAATAAGGATATTTCCTTCTCAAAGAAGGGAATTGTAAGAAATAGCTATTAGATCCAAAAATGGGATTTTAATTCTTAAGGAAGAGAGAAATAAACTGAAGAAATGCAGCTGGGAATGGATGGCAGGAATATCAGCAAGGCCAGATAATAAGCACAAAAGACAAATGGCCGAGGCCAGGACACGGAAGTGATGAGGGAGTCATAAAATGCAAGACAACATGGAGCCAGAAAGTCATAAAGAAACATAAGACCTTTAGAACAGAGATAAGGAGGAAAATTACCTCATGAGGCTGGGAGGGGGCTGTCAGAGGTACCCTCTCCCGTGTAATTGAACAATGGGATGGGTAAAAATGATTGACACCAGGCAATCACCATCCCATCGAAATAAAGTATAAAATAGAGGACCGAGAAGGAAGTAGTCAGACAGCTAGGGGTGAAGGCTTCCTCGAGGTAAAAATCAATGCTGGCTTATGCCTAACACCTTGATCAAGTTTAGCCTCTGAGGTGAATCATGCTGGTTCATAACCTAACACCTCCAACAGCTCGAGGGACGAACTAACAGAAGTGATCTGTGCGTGACCGTGATCCTAATCTTACATACTGCAAGCAACCTTGTCTATAAGTCAGAAACCACCTCTGGTGCAATGAAATGCCAATACAGGAAAGGTTACCCTAATTGCTATTAGTTCCTTTGGTTCAAAAAGTAGGATCTTTTTAACTATCATTAAAGACATTTAAAATCAGATTTTACCAATTTTGAGCAGTAAAAAAAAGTTATTTTTGAACCATTTTTACCTATCTAAAGCCTGAATTCTCCTGCTCGAGATGTGTGCATGCCATGCTGGTTCCGTAATTTCATACGTTGTGTGATGTATGCATGTAACATGTGTAATGATGTCACTAGCGTGATGCATGCGCATCCCGAGATTGACTTTTGGTGCCAAACTCTGGAGGTGGAAGCCAGCTTAGTTCAGTGCTCATGTTGATGTTGCTGGTCATATGGCTTAAAACCTGTTGAACAAGCTTCTCTCTTACTGCTTAGGGTGGGATAAAGCAGCTGAGAGCAGAAGCAAAGTGTACCCTTGAGATCACCATCAGCTGAAGTGCCTCCAAAGAAAAAAATGATCAGTGGATGATGTGTATGGGATGACAGGCGATCAAAAAAGGAGGAGCAAATACCTTAACAACAGAAGTTTTGGAACCTTTTGGCAGGAGGGGGTCTTTGCCTTGCGGGGGTCAGTTTGGGGCCCGTACATTTTACTAGATAATGATACTAAATACTACTTACTTAATCTGGTGTCAAATATACACATGTAAGGTCATAGGAACATAGGAATTGCTAGATGAATAAAGACCAAGGTCCATCTAGTTTGTCTTTTACCATCCTGGTAGTCACATGATGCAACGATAATGGAGTTGTTGATTAATCATAGCAATCAATCTTGGCAATTATGTCAACTTTGTCTGTGATGACGCCAGTCAGAATGAGCAGGCGCTCGGGTTTGTATCTCTGGCTGGCTTCCCACAGGTGCAGGGAGTCACGATTGCACACGCGTGGCAATCTACGCACCCTCAGATCAACCAGGAGTATTCGTAAACCGCAAGGGGGTCCATTCCATCAATGTGCAGCTGGTGTGCAACCACAAGAAAAGGATTTTGCAGGTGTTGTGCCAGATTCCAGGGGAGCTGCCATGATGCTTTCATCTTGCAGCAGTCCAAGCTCCCTGACCTCAATGGACATGCAAGCAGGCTTAAGGGGTGGCTGCTAGGAGACAAATGTACTCCCTTCAAATTTGACTGATGACACCTGTGAGAAACCCAACCAATGAAGCGCAAGAGTGGTACAGCAAAAGCCATATGACCAGCAAGTGGTCATTGAGCAAGGGATCAGCATGCTCAAGATGCGCTTCAGGTGCCTGGACAGATCTGCAGGCGTGCTTCAGTACTCGCCAGCCAGGGTCTCCAGAATGATCGTGGTATACTGCAATCTGCACAACTTTATGCAGCAGTGAGGATTGGAGCTGCAGGTGGAACAATGCGGTGAGCACACATCGTCTGCAGACGAAGCCAATGAAGAGCAGGAAGAGGAGGAGGAGGAAATGGCAGCCCCAATGCAGTACCAGCCACTTACATAGCTGCCCGGATACCAGGGACTCCTAACAGCTGGAAGGTTCAGTTAGTCACTACCATTGGACTGACATAACAATCACATAGAATCATAGAATGGTTACAGCACGGAAGAAGGCCATTAGGCCCATCGAACCCGTACCAGCTCTCTGCAAGAGCACTTCAGTTAGTGTCCCTTTTCCCGTAGCCCTGCAATTTTTTTTCTTTCAGGTACTTATCCAACTCCCTTTTGAAAGCCGTGATTGAATTTGCCTCCACCACCCTTTCAGGTAGTGCATTCCAGATCCTAACCACTCGCTGTGTAAAAATGTTTTTTCTTATGTCGCCTTTGGTTCTTTTGCCAATCACCTTAAATCTGTGTCCTCTGGTTCTCGACACTTCCGCCAATGGGAACAGTTTCTCTCGATCTACTCTGTCTAGACCCCTCATGATTTTGAACACCTTTATCAAATCTCCTCTCAATCTTCTCTGTTCTAAGGAGAACAACACCAGCTTCTCCAGTCTATCCACGTAACTGAAGTCCCTCATCCCTGGAATCATTCTCGTAAATCTTTTCTGCACCCTCTCTAAGGCCTTCACATCCTTCCTAAAGTGTCGTCCCCAGAATTGGACACAATACTCCAGATGAGGCCGAACCAGTGTTTCATACAGGTTCATCATAATTTCCACACTTTTGTACTCCATACCTCTATTCATGAAGCCCAGGATCCCGTAAGTTTTTTAACTGCTTCCTCAACCTGCCCTGCCACCTTCAACAATTTGTAAACATATACCCCCAGGTCTCTCTGTTCATGCACCCATTTTAGGATTGTACCCTTTAGTTTATATTTCCTCTCCTCATTATTTCTCCCAAAATGTGTCACTTCATATTTTTCTGCATTAAATTTCATCTGCCACGTGTCCGCCCATTCCACCAGCCTTTCTATGTCCTCATGAAGTCTATCTTCCTTCCAAGTTTTGTTTCATCTGCAAATTTTGAAATTGTGCCCTGTACACTCACATACAAGTCATTAATACATATCAAGAAAAGCAGTGGTCCTAGTACCGACCCCTAGGGAACACCACTGTATACCACCCTCCAGTCCGAAAAAACAACCGTTCACCACTACTCTCTGTTTCCTGTCACTTAGCCAATTTCATATCCATGCTGCCACTGTCCCTTTTATTCCATGGGCTTCAACTTTGCTGGCAAGCCTATTATGTGGCACTTTGTCGAACGCCTTTTGGAAATCCATGTACACCACATCAAACGCATTGCCCTCATCAACCCTCTCTGTTACCTCATCAAAAAACTCGATCAAGTTGGTTAAACACGATTTGCCTTTAACAAATCCGTGCTGGAATTCCTTAATTAATCCACACTTGTCCAAGTGACTGTTAATTTTGTCCCTAATTATTGTTTCTATAAACTTCCGCACTGCTGAGGTTAAACTGACTGGCCTATAGTTGCTGGGTTTATCTTTACACCCTGTTTTGAACAAGGGTGTAACATTTGCAATTCTCCAGTCCTCTGGCACCACTCCCGTTTCTAAGGAGGATTGGAAGATTATGACCAGTACCTCCGCGAATTCTTCTTTCACTTCCCTCAGTGTCCAAGGATGCATCATATCCGGTCATGCTGACTTATCTACTTTAAGTACAGCCAGCCTTTCTAGTACTTCCTCTTTATCAATTTTTATCCCATACAGTATCTCCTCTACCTCCTCCTTCACTATGTCTATGGCAGCATCTTCTTCCTTGGTGAAGACAGATGCAAAGTATTAATTTAGTACCTCGCCATATCCTCTGTCTCCATGTGTAGGTCTCCTTTTTGGTCCCTAATCAGCCCCACCCCTCCTCTTACTACCCGTTTACTATTAATATGCCTATAGAAGACATTTGGATTACCTTTTATGTTACCTGACATTCTATTCTCATACCCTCTCTTTGCCCCTCTTATTTTCTTTTTCACTTCTCCACTGAACTTTCTATACTTAGTCTGATTCTCAGATGTATTCTCGACCTGACATCTGTCATGCGCGCTCTTTTTCTGCTTCATCTTACTCTCTATCTCTTTCGTCATCCAGGGAGCTCTGACTTTAGTTGCCCTACCATTCCACCTAGTGGGAATATACCTAACTGTACCCGAACCATCTCCTCTTTAAAGGCAGCCCATTGTTCCATTACATCTTTGCCTGCCAATCTTTGATTTCAATTTACCCGGGCCAGATCCATTCTCATCCCACTGAAAATGGCCTTCCTCCAGTTAAGTATTTTTACTCTAGATTGCTGCCTGTCCTTTTCCATAGCTAATCTAAACCGTATTTTTTTTTTATTCGTTTATGGGATCAGGGCGTCGCTGGCAATGCCAGCATTTATTGCCCATCCCTATTGTCCTTGAGAAGGTGGTGGTGAGCCGCCTTCTTGAACTGCTGCAGTGAGAAAGATTGGTGAAGTCAAGCATAGGTCCCTTGCAGTCAGAATCAGGAGAATGTATAATGGGGAACAAAGAAATGGCAGACCAATTAAATACATACTTTGGTTCTGTCTTCACAAAGGAGGACACAAATAACCTCCCAGAGATGTCGGGGAACATAGGGTCTAATGAGAGGGAGGAACTGAATGAAATCAGTATTTGTAGGGAAATGGTGTTAGGGAAATTGACGGGATTGAAGGCCGATAAATCCGCAGGGCCTGATAATCTACATCCTAGGGTACTTAAGGAAGTGGCCCGAGAAATAGTAGAGGCATTGCTGGTCATCTTCCAAAATTCTATAGACTCTGGAACAATCCCCATGGATTGGAGGGTAGCTAATGTAACCTCACTATTTAAAAAATGTGGTAGAGAGAAAACGGGGAATTATAGACCGGTAAGCCTGACATCGGTAGTGGGGAAGATGCTAGAGTCCATTATAAAAGATGTAATAGCAGAGCACTTGGAAAACAGTGACAGGATCGGACAAAGTCAACATGGATTTACAAAAGGTAAATCATGCTTGACTAATCTACTGGAATTTTTTGAGGATGTAACTGGTAGAATAGATAAGGGAGAACCAGTGGATGTGGTGTATTTGGACTTTCAGAAGGCTTTCGATAAGGTCCCACATAAGAGATTAGCGTGCAAAGTTAAAGCACATGGGATTGGGGGCAAGGTACTGACTTGGATAGAGAACTGGTTGGCAGACAGGAAGCAAAGAGTTGGAATAAACGGGTCTTTTTCCGAGTGGCAGGCAGTGACTAGTGGGGTACCGCAGGGATCGGTGCTAGGACCCCAGCTATTCACAATATATATTAATGATCTAGACGAGGGAACTAGATGTAATATCTCCAAGTTTGCAGACGACACAAAGCTGGGTGGCGTGTGTGCTGTGAGGAGGATGCAGAGAAACTCCAGTATGATTTGGACAGGTTGGGTGATTGGGGCAGATGCATGGCAGATGCAGTATAATGTGGATAAATGCGAGGTTATCCACTTTTGTGGCAAAAACAGGAAGGCAGATTATTATCTGAATGGCAATAGATTGGGAAAAGGGGAAGTGCAACGAGACCTGGGTGTCCTTGTGCATCAGTCGCTGAAGGTAAGCATGCAGGTGCAGCAGGCGGTGAAGAAGGCAAATGGTATGATGGCCTTCATAGCGAGAGGATTCGAGTACAGGAGCAAGGATGTCTTGCTGCAGTTGTACATGGCCTTGGTGAGACCACACCTTGAGTATTGTGTGCAGTTTTGGTCGCCTTATCTGAGGAAGGATGTTCTTGTCATGGAGGGAGTGCAGTGAAGATTAACGAGACTGATACCTGGGATGGCAGGAATGATGTTTGAAGAGAGATTGGGTCGATTGGGCTTGTATTCGCTAGAGTTTAGAAGAATGAGAGGGGATATAATTGAAACTTATAAAATTCTAACAGGACCAGACAGACTAGAGGCAGTAAGGATGTTCCCGATGGCGGGGGAGTCCAGAACCAGGGGTCACAGTCGAAGGATAAGGGGTAAGCCATTTAGGACTGAGATGAGGATGAATTTCTTCACCCAGAGAGTGGTGAACCTGTGGAATTCTCTACCACAGAAGGCAGTTGAGGCCAATTAATTAAATATATTCAAGAAGGAGATAGATATATTTCTTAAGGCTAAAGGGATCAAGGGATATGGGGAGAAAGCAGGGACAGGGTACTGAATTTGGATGATCAGCCATGATCTCATTGAATGGCAGAGCAGGCTCGAGGGGGACGAATGGCCTACTCCTGCTCCTATCTTCTATGTTTCTTCTATGTTAGTCTGTGTGGTGATGGTACTCCCACAGTGCTGTTAGGTAGGGAGTTCCGGGAATTTGACCCAGCGACGATGAAGGATCGGCGATATACTTCTAAGTCAGGATGGTGTGTGACTTGGAGGGGAACATGGAGGAGGTGGTGTTCCCATGTGCCTGCTGCCCTTGTCCTTCTAGGTGGAAGAGGTCGCGGGTTTGGGAGGTGCTGCCGAAGAAGCCTTGGCGAGTTGCTGCAGTGCATCTTGTAGATGGTACACACTGCAGCCACGGTACGCCGGTGGTGGAGGGAGTGAATGTTTAAGGTGGTGGATGGGGTGCAAATCAAGCGGGCTGCTTTGTCCTGGATGGTGTCGAGCTTCTTGAGTGTTGTTGGAGCTGCACTCATCCAGGCAAGTGGAGACTATTCCATCACACTCCTTACTTGTGCCTTGTAGATGGTGGAAAGGCTTTGGGGAGTCAGGAGGTGAGACACTCGCCGCACCATACCTAGCCTCTGACCTGCTCTTGTTGCCACAGTATTTATGTGGCTGGTACAGTTACGTTTCTGGTCAATGGTGACCCCCAGGATGTTGATAGTGGGGGATTCGGCGATGGTAATGCCATTGATTGTCAAGGGAGGTGGTTAGACTCTCGCTTGTTGAAGATAGGCATTGCCTGGCACTTCTGTGGCGCGAATGTTGCCTGCCACTTATCAGCCCAAGCCTGAACGTCGTCCAGGTCTTGTTGCATGCGGGCATGGACTGCTTCATTATCCGTGGAGTTCCGAATGGCACTGAACATTGTGCAGTCATTTCTGACCTTATGTTGGAGGGAAGGTCATTGATGAAGCAGCTGAAGATGGTTGGGCCTAGGACACTGCCCTGAGCAACTCCTGCAGCGATGTCCTGGGGCTGTGATGATTGACCTTCAACCACCACAACCATCTTCCTTTGTGCTTGGTATGACTCCAGCCAGTGGAGCGTTTTCCCCCTGATTCCCATTGACTTCAGTTTTACTAGGGTTCCTTGATGCCACACTCGGTCAAATGCTGCCTTGCTGTCAAGGGCAGTCACTCTCACCTCACCTCTGGAGTTCAGCTCTATTGTCCATGTTTGGACCAAGGCTGTAATGAGGTTGGGAGCCAAGTGGTCATGGCGGAACCCAAACTGGGCATCAGTGAGCAGGTTATTGGTGAGTAAGTGCCGCTTGATAGCACTGTCGATGACACCTTCCATCACTTTGCTGATGATTGAGAGTAGACTGATGGGGCGGTAATTGGCCAGGTTGGATTTGTCCTGCTTTTTGTGGACAGGCCATACCTGGGCAGTTTTCCACATTGTCGGATAGATGCCAGTGTTGTAGCTGTACTGGAACAGCTTGGCTAGAGGTGTGGCTAGTTCTGGAGCACAAGTCTTCAGCACGATAGCCGGGATGTTGTCGGAGCCCATAGCCTTTGCTGTATCCAGTGCGCTCAGCCATTTCTTGATATCACGTGGAATTGGCTAAAGAATGGCTTCTGTGATGGTGTGGACCTCAGGAGTAGGCCGATATGGATCATCCACTCGGCACTTCTAGCTGAAGTTGGTTGCAAACGCTTCAGCCTTGTCTTTTGCACTCACGTGCTGGGCTCCACCATCATTGAGGATGGGGATATTCTTGGAGCCCCCTCCTCCCATTAGTTGTTTAATGGTCCACCACCATTCACGACTGGATGTGGCAGGACTGCAGAGCTTTGATCTGATCTGTTGATTGTGGGATCGCTTAGCCCAGTCTATAGCATGCTGATTCCGCTTTTTAGCATGCATGTAGTCCTGTGTTGCAGCTTCCCCAGGTTGGCACCTCATTTTTAGGGATGCTTGGGGCTGCTCCTGGCATGCTCTTCTGCACTCGTTGTTGAACCAGGGTTGGTCCCCTGGCTTGGTGGTAATGGTAGAGTGAGGGATTTGCCAGGCCATAAGGTTACAGATTGTGGTGGAATACAATTCTGCTGCTGCTGATGGCCCACAGCGCCTCATGGATGCCCAGTTTTAAGCTGCTAGATCTGTTCTGAATCTATCCCATTTAGCATGGTGGTAGTGCCACACAACACGATGGAGGGTGTTCTCAGTGTGAAGATGGGACTTCATCTCCACAATGACTGTGCGGTGGTCACTGCTGCCAATGCTGTCATGGACAGATGCATCTGCGACAGGTAGATTGGTGAGGATGAGGTCAAGTAGGTTTTTCCCTCTTGTTGGTTCACTCACCACCTGTCGCAGGCCCAGACTGGCAGTTATGGTGGTAGGTGGTAATCAGCAGGAGGTTTCCTTGCCCATGCTTGACCTGAAGCCATGAGACTTCATGGGGTCCGGAGTCAATGTTGAGGACTCACCGGGCCACTCCTTCCCGACTGTATACCACTGTGCCACCACCCCTGGTGGGTCTGTCCTGCCGGTGGGACAGGACATACCCAGCGATGGTGATGGAGGAGTTTGGGACATTGGCTGAAAGGTATAATTCTGTGAGTATGACTATGTCAGGCTTTTGCTTGACTAGTCTGTGGGACAGCTCTCCCAATTTTGATGCCATGATCACTGTTCCCTAAATGTTCACCTACTAACACTTGCTCCACTTGACCTACCTCATTCCCCAGAACCAGATCCAGCAATGCCTCCTTCCTCGTTGGGCCAGAAATGTACTGATCAAGAAAGTTCTCCTGAGCACACTTCGTAAATTCTTCCCCCTCCCTGCCCTTTACACTATTACTATCCCAGTCTATATTAGGATAGTTGATGTCCCCCATTATTACTACTCTATAGTTCTTGCATCTCTCTGTAATTGCTCTGCAAATTTGCACCTCCATATTTTTCCCACTAGTTGGTGGCCTATAGAATACACCTAGTGGTGTAATGGCACCTCTATTATTTCTTAACTCTAGTCACGTCCAACAACCACTCTTCCACCCGCAACCACCCCCCACACCCACCCAATGCCACTAACACAAAGCACATCCCCCCATTGGTCTCCATCAATTCATGTCTTCCCAGTCACCAACAAGCAACTGGAAAGGCGAGTTGCCAGCCAGCAACCAAGAATGGGCAACACGGGAAAGTGGTGCAATGTAATAAATTTTAAGTGATTGTACTAAACAACGGAAACTTAACAACATAACATTTTCTCACACACCCATGTGCTTATCCTTCTGCAAGTACAAGGCTTTACACTTCATTTTCCTATCGCTTCTGCATGGTGCAACCCCTGTGGCTTCAGCAGAGGTTGAGGCAGGCTGCTCACATCCCTGCTCTGACTGTTGAGATTCAATTGGCCAATGACTTCTGGGTTTTGGAGCCCGTGAGGGCCCCGCCAAAGACTGCTCCACCTGCACCCGTTCAGGGGCGGACCTAGCCATCAGGACACGAGGCAACATGTCGGGTTTTGGCTGAGGGGGGTGCAACGGGTGAGAAGTGAAAGTCCTTTGAGTGGAATTCTCACTTCCATGTCCCCTTTCGTCATCATCTCTCTCATGGGCCAGCCTCACTTCACTGCTACCACTCTGCTGGCGAGCAGCTTGGTGCAGATCAGTGATGTGCAGTAATGCCAAGGCTAAGGTGTCTGTCATCCTAGTTAAAGCACCAAACAAGTTGGCATCAAGAGTCTGCATGGCCATGGTCAAGGCCTGCATGGACTCATTTGATTGCTGCAATTGATGTTCCACAGAGTTGGCTAATCTATCCATGGATGTAGAATGCCCTGCGACATCAACCCACTCATGCTTGAGCTGGACTCCTCCATTCTCTCTGCAACCATGGACAGTGTGCGTGAAAGGCCTGCCAATACGTTACAGATTTAAGCTTCCCCTCAATGATTATCCTTTTCATCAATGGCTCCCAGGGTACAGCATCTGCATGGATAGATGGGGATGTGAGGAAGTGCATAGAAAGAGAATGATGGGTGCACTTGCAACATAAGTGGACGTGAGGAGTGATGTGATGGAGTAGGCTTGACAAGGCAGCGTGAGGGGGTGGGGTGAGGCGCATAACAGGATGTAGGTGAATGTGCAACTGTACTCACCTTTCCTGACCTGATTAGGTAATTAAAGCGCTTCCTGCACTGAATCCAGGAGCGTGGCACAATGCCCTGCTGCTGACCTCCTGGGCCACCCCCAGCCATGCCTTCATTGTTGCAGCAGCAGGTTTCTTCCTCCTGTTGCTGGGGAAGAGTATCTCTCTGCGGCTCCTCACTGCCCCCAGCACTACATCAAGCAATGCATCGTTAAATCAAGGCACAGCCCTTGACCGTCCTGAATCCATCATGAAACTTCTCCCTCTTTTTGTTCAAACTCCTAACCCTCCAAATTCCATCTTTGGATTGGCCCTTTAAATACTGAGATCGCGTCAAGCGGCTGCACACCATGCCCGCTCCTGCGCATTCGACGGCAAATATTGTAATTAGGTGGCTGCATTAAAATGCCACAGACAGACACGCTGAAAGTTCTTCCGGGTTTCCCATCCGATAGCGCACTCCTCCCATACCCCACCACCCACCCCGCTCCAAAGACGCCCCGGAGTTATTTTCGGGGCCAATGCTTCCACAGATCATGAAAAGGTATGTTTGCAATAGGTAATATAAAATAGTTGACAAAATGATCAGGGATCAGCTCTTCCCATTGCATAGGTGCCCTTTCGCTGATCCACTCAGGGCCCCTTGCTGGGTGTGTGATGAGAATGCTGAATGATAGAGGGAAGCTACTGCTCATATACAGGCTTGGGTCCATCTTCAGCCACCTTCACCAAGTGTCTGTAGATCTGACCAGATTTACCTATATTACATTAGGTTACAGATTTAAGAGATCCTTACAAATTCAGATATTGAAAATTCTACAATTGGACACCTACGGTTTAGAAGACAACAATAACAACAACAACTTGTATTTATATAGCACCTTTAACGTAGTAAAACATCCCAAGGCGCTTCACAGGGGTATTATAAGACAAAATATTTGACACCGAGCCACATAAGAAATTAGGGCAGATGACCAAAAGCTTTGTCAAAGAGGTAGGTTTTAAGGAGCGTCTTAAAGGAGGAAAGAGAGGTAGAGAGGCGGAGAGGTTTAAGGAGGGAATTCCAGAGCTTAGGGCCGAGGCAACAGAAGGCATGGCCACCGACGGTTGAGTGATTATAATCAGGGATGCTCAAGAGGGCAGAATTAGAGGAGCACAGATATCTCGGGGGGTTGTGGGGCTGAAGCAGATTACAGAGATAGGGAGGGGCGAGGCCATGGAGGGATTTGAAAACAAGGATGAGAATTTTGAAATCGAGGCGTTGCTTAACCGGGAGCCAATGTAGGTCAGCGAGCACAGGGGTGATGGGTGAATGGGAGTTAGTGCGGGTTAGGACACGGGCAGCAGAGTTTTGGATGATCTCAAGTTTACATAGGGTGGAATGTGGGAGGCCAGCCAAGAGTGCGTTGGAATAGTCAAGTCTAGAGGTAACAAAGGCATGGATGAGGGTTTCAGCAGCGGATGAGCTGAGGCAGGGGCGGAGACGGGCAATGTTACGGAGGTGGAAGTAGGCGGTCTTTGTTATGTTGCGGATATGTGGTTGGAAGCTCATTTCAGGGTCAAATATGACACCAAGGTTGCGAACAGTGTGGTTCAGCCTTAGACAGATGTTAGGGAGAGGGATGGAGTCAGTGGCTAGGGAACGGAGTTTGTGGCGGGGCCCGAAGACAATGGCTTCGATATTCCCAATATCTAATTGGAGAAAATCTCTACTCTTCGAGTACTGGATGTCGGACAAGCAGTGTGACAATTTATAGACCATGGAGGGATCGATGTAAGTGGTACTGAGGTAGAGCTGGGTGTCATCAGCATACATGTGGAAACTGACACCATGTTTTTGGATGATGTCGCCAAGGGGCAGCATATAGATGAGAAATAAGAGGGGGCCAAGAATAGATCCTTGGGGGATCCCAGAGGTAACGATGCGGGAGTGGGAAGGGAAGCCATTGCAGGTGATTTTCTGGCTACAATTAGATAGATAAGAATGGAACCAGGCAGAAGATGGTGGAGAGGCTTTGGAGGAGGATGGAGTGGTCAACCGTGTCAAAGGCTGCAGGCAGGTCGAGAAGGACGAGGAGGGATAGTTTACCTTTGTTACAGTCACAAAGGATGTCATTTGTGATTTTGATAAGAGCCGTTTTGGTACTGTGGCAGGGGCGGAAACCAGATTGGAGGGATTCAAACATGGAGTTCCAGGAAAGATGGGCACGGATTTGGGAGGCGACAACATGTTCAAGGACTTTGGAGAGGAAAGGAGGTTGGAGATGGGGTGGTAGTTTGCAAGGACAGAGGGGTCGTGGGTTAGTTTTTTGAGGAGAGGGGTGATGACAGCAGATTTGAAGGAGAGGGGGACAGTACCTGAGGAGAGTGAAACGTTAACAATGTCAGCTAACATGGGAGCCAGAAAAGGTAGTTTTTCTGAAAGAAAGAGACTTTTTCAGCATCTCTTTTTAAATGTGTAATTTGATGTAATGTAGGTAAATGGAGTCAGATCTACAGGAATGGGATACATAGTTGACCTTTCAGCTACATTTTAGCAATTTTTAAATATGTTATATTCAAATCTTTTCTATCGTTAGAACACCTAAGTTAATTTAATAAATGGAAGAACTTCAAAAGTGAAGATTTTACTGTAACATTCGCTTTGCTATCCCTGCATATAAAATTAAAGTGGAATCATTGCTGATGCATATGAAATGCCAGGCACAGGCCCCAAAGTTATTTTTAATTTGTGCACTCTATTAAAATTGTTGTGTGCAAAGTAGCTGCTTAAATTGCGGTCAAAACCTCCTCCACTTTTGTCTGGAGGTTGACAGTGATTTAAACTACAACTTTTTATGGCTGGCATTTAATCTATAGCATAAATCACTCTGAAAGCCAATTATTCCTTAGTTGTCATTTCTGGAAGCCAAGGTTATAAAAGCCTTATATGGTACAATGTGAAGAGCCAAATACAATTTTTTTTGCTAATGTGATGACATGTATTACATTTTATTAGTTCCATGACTGGTGCGTAGGCTGTGGAAGCAGCAGCTGGCAAATAATATTTTATACAGTCATTCCTTTATTTCACGTTGCTTTGCATTTACTCTCCTTAAAGCTGAAAAATTATGGCCCAGATTTTACGGTCAGTGGCGAACGAATGACACTCACTGTTCATTATAGCTTACAGCTGCCCACAGACTTTTCATGGGCTTTTGCACAGCAACGTACGGTAATTAGAAATCTATTTCAGTGCGACGCTCTCTACAGGGCATCTGTGGCTTGTCTGAGCAGAGAAAGCAACAGCTTGCCTCCTCAACCAATCAGATTGAAGAATCCTCACTGAGACACGCAGGGGGCTAAATTGGACAAGGCCCAAAAACGGGCGCGGGGATCGCGATGCGAAATCTGCCCGCGCCCGTTGAAAGTAGTGCAGACAGCACGCGAAATTCATGCTGCCTGCTCATTACCATGATTGTAGTGCTGAGCCCAGTGCTAAATGCACTGCTGGTTGGCTTACCGCTCAACAGGGGGACTCTCTATTTAGAAGTTGCCTGCAGAGTGCAAGGCTGACTGCACTTCTTAAAGGGGAGGTGCTTTGTGAGAGAAGTACCTCATTCTGATTGGAGCTGGAGGTTAGCAATATCTCAACAGGGCAGACAAAGGGCACCTCGGTTCTCTGATGCTTCACTGGAGGCCTTGGTGTAGGGAGCCCGTAGGAGGAGACAGGTGCTCTACTCGCAGGGGTTCAGGAGGCCTACCAGACATACTGTTCGAAGGCAGTGGGAGGAGATCGCTAAAGCAGTCAGTGCCACCAGTCTTTCCCGAGGACATGGATCCAGTGCCAGAAGAAGTTTCATGACCTCACACGAGTGGTCAAGCAGAGTGAATGCATCTTCAAATGCCATATCCCACCAAATGTACCACTAGCTTCACACACTGTTCAATGCACCACACCCCCGTCACTCACCCACCAACAATCTCTAGCAATCATGACTCATACCTCACAATCATAGCTTCACCTCACCCTCACACACTTACCACTGCTGCAAGCCTCACACCCACATCTCACAGGTTACACACATTGTCAGCTATTCAAGCATGACAGAAACATCACCCAAACGCATTGCACCACACTCACTGACACACTTCCCTTTCTCTTGCAAGCCAAGGTGGCTCACAAGCGGCACAAGCAGGAGCAAACAGGCAGGGTGTAAGCATGGCTGCAGAACCTGATCCAGCTGGAAGAGACATTTCTGGAGATAATTGGAGGGGCTGTCACTGAGGCTGTGGTGATCGGCAAGGTTGAAAGCATTGATTATGATGGTATGCTCATACCTAATCCTTCTTCTCACATCCCACTTCCCCCTCATCCCAGAATCTCTTCTTATTTACAAGCTGCTAATGGTGTAAGCATGCACCTCTTGCTTCCCTGCCCCCCTCCCCTCACCACAACCCAACCCTTGTGCCCTTCTCCTTTCAGATAGCCAGGAACTGCAACCTGGCCAGGCAGTGGTGGAGGAGCACGAAAAAGAAGAGCACCAAGGTACTGATGATGAAGACACAGCACCGTCACTCGATTTCACACTCTCAGCCACCAGCTCAGAAAATGGCACTGCACGAACTTTAGAGGGTAGTATAGAGATGGGATCAGCACGTGGTGAGTCACCGGGCACAAGTGGGCTGCAGCCAGGCCAGGGGGAAAAGGTAGCGCAGGTGCCAGCTCCCCGGAGAGCGACATCGCTTACGAGTTCTGCTGCAGAGCACTCAGATGAGGACTTCAATGGGGCGGCCTTCAGAAGAAGGGTGATGGGCAAGCACACAGAAATGCTTGGTGCAATGGCAGGCCTGCCAGAGAGCCTCTTGTCACTGTCAAGGAGCATGGAGAAGTCTGGCTCCAACATTGCACGGGGCTTTGCGCAGAGCTTGGAGCCCAAGATTTCCAGAATGGAAGTGATGGGCAACTCCATTGGAGCACTTGTGGACCCAACCATCATGCTGGGTGTGATGGGCGATGTCACAGCTTCCACTGCAGCACAAGTGGATACGACCCAACGTCTGAGTGCTGCAGTGGAAGCTCAGACTTCTATCATGCAGGCTCAGCTTGCTGCCACGCGTGTAAGCGGTTTTGATATTAACCCGATTGCTAGACGGACGGTTCGAATCGCCCCCGCCTTACGAAAGTTCTATACCCGGGAATTATTATTCAGAGTGTAAATGAAATAAGTCACGGACAGGAATGCTTTGGTGAAAAATCGTACTTATATTTATTTGGTCTAACATACACTGGCTAAAACATGCACTACTAAACGAAATCACTGTCTCTGTGGAGAATAAAAAATCCAGGTTACAAACAACATACATACAGTACCCAACTGGGGACTATAACAAGCAGTAATTCCCTTGTTGCTATGGTGGACTCTAATTCCACCCCTACCAACGAATTACCCAGTCGCTGAAGCCCCTTCGCCTGGCTGAACCAAACGAAGCTCCCACCCCGGAATAGCCCAAAAGCTTCACTTCTGAGAAAAACTCTGAGCTCTTTACACCTCACCCAGCTCGCCTGGGATATCTGGTTACCGGCTTGGAACGCTCGAGACCATGCTTACCACCACACACAGTCGGTCTCGATCGCTCCGCTTAGCTGCTTCTTCCTCTGGTACTTCTTCTTAGGTCGATCCTGGTGCAGCGAGAGAGAGAGAGAATGTTGGAAAGGGTCTATCTTTATAGGAGTCTCGCTACCCCTATCTTTCCCGCCAATCTTTCAAATCCTTTTGTTTCTAAGCACTCCGGTGCTTAATCAGTGATGGGTCATCCTCAGACCCATGAGTATTCCGTGATTGGACTAATGGCCCTAAGTCTGGGACATCTCTCGGTCTTTGTGTTGGGAAAAACTGGCTCCTCTCCGGCTGGCTAGGCCAGTGGGTTCATTGTTCTGCTTCTCTTCTGAGATGGAGGTGAGAAGTGCTTTTGTATATTAGAGTGACTTTCTAATAGGTTCAAGTTCAACGGTTCAATGGCCCCCTTCCCTTTTCCAGGACTGTCGGGCGAACCCATACATTCTGGATGACTGACAGTTCTTTTGTCACAGCCAACTGCCATGCGTTCTCTGGAGTTTTAACAAACCAGTTTTCACATATCTGCACAGGGTGATCCCATCACAGGGAAAATACCCTCAGAAAAATCCCATAAAGTCCACAAAATATTCTCGACTGAGTCCATTCTTCAAACAGAGACTTTGCGATCTTTTCAAGACTGCTGCCATCGTGGCTGGGTTTACAAGTATGAAAAGGGGCTTACAGGGTTTCACAGCAGTCCAGCAATCTGATCTCCAACAGATGGCTAGGAATGCTGAGGCGCCATCCCGAGTGCCACTGGCTCCATGGAGCAAGAACATGCTGTCCTCTCTCAGGATGACAGCATTAGTACTTCCACCACTGCCACTCCGCCAGTGCCATTGCAGTTGCCTGTCAACCAGCCAGCCCAAACTGCTGCCACCCATGCCGAGGTGGTGCAGTCTACAGCTGGGCCTTCTAGGCCCAGAGCTGCTGAGGTCATCCTGCAAGGCCATCTGCAGTGTCCCCCACGGAAAGTCAACAACCTTCCACCAGCCATGCTGCACCCACTGAGGTAGCACTTCATAGAAGCACTAGAATAGGCAAAGGAACATGAAAAACATACACTAAGGGAATGCACAAGGGTGATTAGTTGACTTTGTAATGTAATATTGGAATTAATCATTTATAATTTATGTTTGGAATGTTTGTTTTGTGGTAGCTTTCATTTCAGCATTGTACCCAGAGGACGCTATGATGTTCCGTGACAGAGAGATGGTAAGGTGGGGAAGTGTTGAGCAATGGGGATCTGGGGTTTCATTCAGGGGAACCGGAGTCTGATGATGTGTTCACATACCACCCGTCCAGAACAGGGATTTGCATGCTGCCTCCTCCCTTCCTCCTTCTCTTCCTCCTCTTCCTCTACCTCCTTCTCCTGAAGTGGTCACGGAACCCGTGTTGACAAGGGCTGCACCCTCATGATGGCCAAATTGTGGAGGATGCAGCAGACCACCACTGAATTGGGACACCTGCTCCAGTGAGTACTGGAGAGCTCCTCCAGAGTGATCAAGGCAGTGGAACCATTGCTTGAGTATCTCGATGGTCTGTTCAATGAGGTTCACGAGTGGTGGGGTTGCAGAGGGGAGTTATAAGCCAGGTGTGGAGTGGATAGCCCTTATCTCCGAGCAGCCACCCTCAGGTACAACGTGGTGGCTGGAAGATTGCTGGCACAGCAGACTGGCGCAGGGTGAAGCCATCATGACTGCTGCCAGGTTAGCGGGCATTCACCATCATGATATGCTGGGCGTTGTCACACACCAACTGCACATTAAGTGAGTGGTAGCCTTTGCAGTTATGATACATCTCAGCATTGATATGCGGCTCCTGCAAAGCCACGTGTGTGCAGTCGATGGCACCCTGCACCATGGGGAAGCCGCATATCCTGGCAAAGCCATGTGTGTGCTCCTCCTGCTTCTCTCTGTTTAGAGAGAAGACAATAAAGTCCCTTCTCCTAGCGTACAGAGCCTCAGTGACCTCTCGGATGCAACGATGGATGGCAAACTGCGAGATGTTTGCTATGTCATCTGTTCCAGCCTGGAAGGATCCGCTGGCGAAAAA
The DNA here is from genome assembly GCA_030390025.1 of Squalus acanthias. Lineage (NCBI taxonomy): Eukaryota > Metazoa > Chordata > Chondrichthyes > Squaliformes > Squalidae > Squalus > Squalus acanthias. Next base: position 34,613,373 of record CM059425.1, on the reverse strand, counting down.
ATTCAAGGTCACTGTCACCTTGAAGGCCACTGGCAGAGCCATCGTTGCCCTGCACTTAAGCTGCAGGTCTGGTTCCAAGAGGTGGCAGAGTTCTGTGACCACCTCCTTGGTGAAGCGGAGCCGCCGAACACACTGCTCCTGGCTTATGTGCCAGTAGGAGAAGTGCTCCCTCAAGACCCTAGGTGGGTAAGGCTGCCTGCTGAGGGCCCTCCTCCCCCTCCTCCTCCCTCTGCGAGCAGCTTGTCTTTGCTGCCTCTGCTCCATCTCCCTGTCATGCTGCAGCACAAGCGGGACTGCAAGCAGAGCCCCCATGACTGGCAGCAAAAGATGTAGTCAGAGGCCTTTCAGTTGCAGCCAATGCCTTCCCAACGTCCAGCAGCACTCTCTGCACACTTTAACAATGTTATAAATGTCTTCCAGCAAGCCAGTATTGATATAAACTCTGCAAGAGCCAGTGCAAGAGAAATAATCAACTTACCTGCAAGTTGGATGTATCCCTTTAAATAGCACTGGTGGGGGGTCCCTCAGCTGTGCATGTTTAGGAGAGGGCGTTGTTTGGAACGGCGACGTCTAAAATGGCAGGTCGTGTATCAAATCAGCGTTACACGCTGACTGATGTCATGATCTGCCTACTCTGAATACTGCCGGCACATGCACGTCCGGCCCACGCTATCGCCTTCACGAAGATGGCGACCAGCACGGGTCGCGCCAGAAGTGGACTGAAGCGAGGCAGCCACCATTTTCTTCCCGAAACTGGCCTTAACTGCCGGCGCTAAGGTGCCGCAGAGTCTAAACGAGGAAGTGTAAATGAGAATATTTAATTCAATGTAAAGTCATGTGCAGAAAATGAAATAAAGCGAGGGAAAGAAAGATGGGATTGAGAGAGCGAGATAAAAGAGACAGAGAAAAAGTAAAAAAATTTTTTAATTTTTTTAAAATCTCCAACAATAATTAAAATCTGAAGGAATGAGACTCCACACTTGTAAAAGTTAATTTTCAGTGCCAGAGAGGTTGTTTGGTAGTAATTAAGACGTATCATGCTAAAAATTCACTTACACTTGAATAGACCAGCCCTACCTTTTTCTGGCGTGTTTAGTGGGTAAGTACAGCAACTTCAAGCCCTTCATGTGTTTGAATGCCGAGTCTCTCGGTGAGGTACCGGTGTAGTGATGCTTGTGGAGAGCCGAGCAACTCAGGCAACAACTTCCAGATTTCCACGTTTAACTGAGCATGTGTGGACTCTGGAATTTGTTGTCCGATTTACTCCTTAGTAACGGTGAGCACTGACGGCCTTACCGTTATTCTTAACGCAAAAACCAGGTCCATGAACTGTATAGTTGTATCTCAAATGTAAAGTCGCTGGTAGAGATCTTCAACCTGCGCCCAAAATGGGCATGAAGTGGGTGGCGCTTCTGCAGCGCCCGCCCAAAGCCACGGTCAGGAGATCGTGACCATTTTCAGGTCGGGGCCTCAGTTTAATTCAGCCGTCAAGCTGCGAGCGCCAAACTGGTTAAGCCAGTTTTGGAAGGCCGAAATTCGGCTGGTTTCTACATGGAGCCAGCCGGCATGTTGGGCCTGTTGTGGTTAGGGAGAGTTACAGGACGGGAAACTGATGCCAGGGTGAAGGATGCGAATGGGCCGGCAGCAGACCAGAGGATTTCTGTGGGGCCAGAAGGAGCATTAATTATCCTAATGGCCACAACCCTAAGACTTACCTTTTCCTAAACGGCCCATAGCAGTCCCTTTAAGGACCACAGGTTAGGTTGCTGAAGGTATGGTACAACTGGGCCTTGCATGCATGATGTCCACTCTGCCCATTTGTATGTATATATATATATATATAACTGGCATGATTTCATATTTAAACAGACTGCTGCCTGTTTTGGGTGAAAGTGATGGGCACCCATTTAAAGGTCGTCAAAGGGCTGGCCAAGGAGCCTCCCTAATTTTACATTGCTGGCCACCCGTTTTTCGAGCGAGAAATGGGCTGCAAGCAGTTGAAAATCGCCCCCATTGTGAAATCTGCTCATCAGAACAACAATAAACAAAGCACTCACATCCTCCCACATCTCTTTTTTCTGTTAAAGAAGGAACAATTTACATGCATGTGGACCAGATTGTATGCATATTTACAGTCATTGTGCATTCTGCTCATTAGAACAGTTCAGTCAAAAACCAAAGCGATAACATCCTCCCACAATCTGTCATTATAACAGAGGAAGTCATTTAGAAAGATGTTTGCTGTTGCCAACACTTAGAACATTACATGCTACAATAACAATATATCATTGGATTTTTTTTCGAACCTTGGATAAATAAAGCAAATATGTTTGCAATGGATTTGCCTCAAGCAGCATATGAACAATGAACTTATTTTTAATCATTGAACCGTTTCCATTGTAAATTCATGTTGAGTACGGACAACTTCAGGCAATTACTTTAACTGAAACTGAAAATAAGAACTGTGTATATTTTCATCACTGGTCCAAAATCGGGGCGTGATCCCGGAGCAGCTCACGCTGCACGCGCCTCATGAGGCCGGGGACCAAACCACAGCAAATTGGTCCGAAGGCCTCATTTGCTTATTATGGGCGAGCTGTGGGCGCCAGTCACGGCCCCAGAGGTAGCTCACCCATCCCGGGGTGGGGGTGGGGGCAGCAAGATCGACCCGCTCAGACGCTGGCCGAGCTCATTCGTAGAGCTCAAGGTGGGAGGGAATTGGGAAGGGGGCAGGGAATCGGGAAGGAGGGGTTGGGGTTGGTGGGGGGTGGGGGGGGGGGTGGCGAGCAGTGGCCAGTAGCAGCTCGCAGATTTAATATGAAGCTGGCAGGAGTACTCCTGCTCCTCCTGGCTAGCAAAATAATTCAAACCTACCTTTCTGGAGGCTGCCTCCAGCAGTCCCTTTAAGGATGTTTGGCTGCCAAGCGCTGAGGAAACCAGCCACATGCTGTCATTAAAACAGAGGAAGTCATTTAGAAAGGTGTTTACTGTTGCCACCTTCATGCGCAGTCGGATTTTACATGGGCAAAGGGCCTAACGCCTGTTTCAGGCACAAGCCCTGGACGCCTATAGTGGAGCTCTTATCAATGTGAAGGCACAATATTTACCAATTTTACTTTCATAACGGGGTAAATTTTTATCTGTTCTTCTTCTTCTTAGGCAGTCCCTCAGAACCGAGGATGACTTGCTTCCACATTAAAAATGAGTTCTCAGGTGACTGATGAGTCCAATGCGGGACCTACAGTCTCTGTCACAGGTGGGGCAGATGGTGGTTGAAGGGGCGGGTGGGTGGGGTGCTTGGGTTGACGTGCGCTCCTTGCGCTCCTTGCGCTTGGCTTCCGCTTGCTCCCGACGAAGAGACTCAAGGTGTTCGGCACCTTCCCGGATGCTTCTCCTCCACTTTGTGCGGTCTTGGGCCAGGGATTCCCAGGTGTCGGTGGGATGTTGCACTTTTTCAAGGAGGCTTTGAGGGTGTCCTTGAAGCGTTTCCTCTGCCCACCTGGGGCTCTCTTGCCGTGTTGGAGCTCCGAGTAGAGTGCTTGCTTTGGGAGTCTCGTATCAGGCATGCGGACGATGTGGCCCGTCCATCGGAGCTGATCGAGCGTGGTCAAAGCTTCGATGCTGGGGATGTTGGCCTGAGCGAGAACACTGATGTGGATCTTGCGGAGGCAGCGTTGTGGTACCTCTCCAGTGCTTTGAGGTGCCTGCTGTACATGGTCCATGTCTCTGAAGCATACAGGAGGGCGGGTATCACTACTGCCCTGTAGACCATGAGCTTGGTGCTGGGTTTGAGGTCCTGGTCTTCGAACACTCTCTTCCTCAGGCGACCGAAGGCTGCACTGGCACACTGAAGGCGGTGTTGGACTTAGTCATCGTCGTCTGCCCTTGTTGACAGTAGGCTCCCGAGGTATGGAAAGTGGTCCACGTTGTCCAAGGCCTTGTCGTGGATTTTGATAATCAGGGGGCAGTACTGTGTGGCGGGAGCGGGTTGGTAGAGGACCTTTGTCTTACGGATATTTAGTGTAAGGCCCAAGCTCTCGTACGCTTCGGTGAAGGTGTTGACGATGGTTTGGAGTTCGACCTCTGAGTGTGCGCAGACGCAAGCGTCGTCTGCATATTGTAATTCGACGACAGAGGATGGGACGACCTTGGATCTGGACTGGATCTGTATCACCTTGGCAAAGTGCAGAGAGGAAAATTGGGCAGGGAGGATCACATGCCTGTAACAAAGCCTTTCCAATTTCTCTTCCATTAATTCCAATACAATGAAAATCAGATGGACTTCATTACAAGGGTGCGATCCTCCCCACCCAATGTTCTGACGAGCAGACATTAATGTGGTAAAGGATGTGCAACTTCAGTCAGTTTCGGCACAATCCTGTTGTGGTTTGACAGCTGTCAACTGAACTCCCAGTAACTATCTTCACCTTTCCTCACCTTCCATTCCCCCCGATCGCTCTCCAATATGCCATGTAGGCCCTCCGTGATATCTCAGTGATAGTCTGCATATTGAATTGAACAAGATTGTGGATGACATGCCAGCTGTAACACTTCTCTGTGTATGAGTCTTTCATAGATTTCTGTCATTCATGTATTTCTACAACTAACATTCATAAAGAAAAGTTACTATTTTCCGTAATAGAAATAACTAACTTGTCCGCAAATAGACAACTGAGAAGTCAATCATTCTTGAATGGAATGGGTGACTATAATTTGGGCTAAGTGTCAGTTACAAAATATATGACAGACAGGAATCCACAAATGAATAAGCCGGCATGGTGAGTTAAGCTAAAGGGCTTTATGAAGGGTTAAGATGAGGGCTGGCTTAGTGAGTTGAACTGGCAGCCAGTGTGTTAGATTGAGCTGCCAGCTGGCTTGGGGAAATGACATGTGTAGGAACAAGGGATTCAGTTGTGCCGTGCTAGTGAGGAGATTAGCTGTGTCGTGCTAGCAGGGGAGAGCTGAGGGCTATTAGTGGGGTCATGTAATGGCGACAGATATTTTAATGAATTTCTATGAGCACTTTGTTTACCTTATATTTGGATCAGTAAAACATTACCATTTGCGAATATGCACACTTTTCATCTGGGGAAGCAGCTCATCAGAAATGCTAAAATGAGCATCGCTACAGATACATCGGCCCCGATATTTACGGGGAGGGAGGGAGCGGGCGAGCTTGTTTGTAGGGAGGGGGGTGATATCCAGAAATCCCGGGGATGTGGAAGTCATGCCGAATTTCACAGCAGGACCTTATTATAATTTTTTTACTACGTTTCCCACCCGGCAGCCGGCCACATTGACAAGCTGGCTGGCTGCCGGGCGGAAAAGCCTGCAGCAGGAGGCCCCAGCCGGGGAGCGTTGGGGAAGGTCCCCGGCTGAGGCTGGTGGAGGGGGTCAGATGGCAATCAGGAGGGAGGGGGGGACCGGGAGAGATTGTGGGGTAGGCAGGGGGAGTCGGCCATTGCGGCAGAAGGCATTACCCGTGCAAAAGGCGTTAATTTCAAATCACTGCCAAAGTGTCAGGAATGCAGCCTCATTTAAATATTATAATTACGGACCCGTCTCTCCAGATTGAGTTACTCGGACGCACCGATACCCGCCGCGGTCAAAACGGAAACAGGCGCCGCGCACGGCAGGTTGGGGTTGGGTTTCACGAATTTGACGATTTAACCGACGCTCCCCTGCCCGTCATGGGGGGGTTGTTAAAATTGCCCCCATTATGATTAATTGGCTCTTGCTGTGTCTAGTTAGAGAATGTTTTCTGCATAATAAATTTCAGGTATGTTTCATCTTGTGTATAGCTGTGGCTCAGTGGTAGCACTCTTGCCTCTGAGTCAGAAGGACTTGGGTTCATAGTCTCACTCCAGAGACTTGCACACAAAAATCTAGGCTGACACTCTAGTGCAATGCTAAGTGAGTGCTGCACTGTTGGAGTTGCTGTCTTATGGATGAGACATTAAAGCGAGGCCCCGTCTGCCTTCTCGGGTGGATGTAAAGATCCCATGGCACTAATTTGAAGAAGAGCAGGGGAGTTCTCCCTGGTGTCTTGGGCCAATATTTATCCCTCAATCAACATCACTAAAACAGATTATCTGGTCATTATCACATTGCTGTTTGTGGGAGCGTGCTGTGCACAAATTGGCTGCTGCGTTTCCTACATTACAACAGTGACTACACTTCAAAATATTTCATTGGCTGTAAAGCACTTTGGAACATCCTGAGGTTGTGTAAGGTGCTATAGAAATGCAAGTTCTTTCTATAATCCTATTTATACAATTATTGGGAAGGAGAAAAATATCATTTGTTGTATTAGCACAAATTATTTTATAATGGGGAAAATCCTGCATAGATTTTAATCTGCTGATGGAAACCCCTGTCAGATATTGCTTCTGGTAATATAATATTAATAGCTGTTGTAAGTAAAAAAAAATAACTTATATTCCTTTAAAACTAACCCAGGCATAAAGGGTTCATCACTTTCTCTGCTGACTGAAACTTTTGTTTCTGAGCAAAACCTGGGAGTTTCCTGGACACCGACCCCCTTTTAAAGGCTGTATTGCTTATGTACACAATAGACAGTTCTCAGATTCAAAATGAAATCAGAAAATGCTAGTAATGCACGGAGAGACTGTTGCTTAGTTCAGATGAAGGGTTACACTCAAAACATTTGTTTTTACGTCTCTCTCTTGCAGACGCTGGTTGGCTTGCTTTGCATTGCCACTATTTCATGCATTTGGGACTTTTCTTTTAGCCAGCTCTCAGACTGGATTGATTATTTAAGAGATATGCATGAAGCGACTCCATTCAGTGAATCGTGCCGTCTACTTCTGCTATCTTATTTATTTTATTGAATTCCCCAAACTAATACAGACATTGTAAATAGCTGTGAAAATGACCGTGTTTGTGGCTGCTGTGCAAATCGTGGAATGCTATATCGCTGAATTGTATGTATAACTGTACCCTTGCCTATTGTAAGTTGTTTACTCTCCTTCCTTTCCTCTCTCCCACCAGTAAACAAGGTTTACTTAGTGACACATCTAATTATTCCTCTGAAGGAACTTTCTGCATACAGAATGGAACATCAATACTCCTGAGTGCTAGATTGTTAGTTACTCTGCTGTTGAATTATTAATGATAGAACATGAAGGGAAAGTGCATGCCCCAGCATACAGCCAGCTCTTAAACAGTCTTTTCCACTTCCAAAAAATACTGTATTGTGCAAACTCTTCTTCAGAACAAATATGTTTGGTGCAATGGGCGATAATAAAAATTAAAAGCTTAGATATCCCTTTAGGTAGAGAAGCTTCAAAATGGAAAAAAAAATAATTAGACTTCTGGCTGTCCAGGAAATAAAAGTGTCTCTCATAATATTTGTCCAAAATCAATAACTACATTCAAAATGTCCCAGTTAACAGCAACAGTTACAGTGCATTATAACACCTGTGGCACCTTAAATGGAGTGAAATCCCCAAAATGAAAATTTCTAACATACCTGAATTTGTTCTCTCTCACAATTACTGAATTGTATGTATAACTGTACCCTTGTCTATTGTAAGTTGTTTATTTAAAGTGCAGAATTTATAATGTTGAAATTAGTGTATGTCTCTGTTATAAAATGCACTGCATGTGCTTTTGTAAAAAATATCTATTGATTTAAAGACAACTCCATCTTAAGTATATTTGCAGACATGTTAAAATGTCATGTTCAGCCATGTTAACTATTTTCCAGGTATCTATTATCTTGCTTGCTTGGAAGATGCCATTTTGTCATTCTCTTTCCGTACATCATTTGTCTATTTAGTATGTAACTCTTGTCAAATGTGGTATTCAAAAATTCTTTAGGTTCAACATTTCACGTTTGATATATATATTTCTACATAGATATGCACACACAAGTCCAAATATTCAAAAACCCTGAATGTACTCAGAATGTCTGATACCAGTGGGGTTTTTTCAGTTCGATTCAAACTAAAAACGTTAATAATAACCTTTCACTGTGTCCACAATAATAAAAGAGGTAAAAGGGTTGAGTTATCCTTTAAACGTGTATCTCTATACTTCAGTAAAATAACAATTCCCACTTACATAGCTTTCCTCGTGTAACATTTCGGAGCACTTAACAGGCTAAATGCAGTGGGATCCAGTGGTTAAAGTTAATGGTGCTTCTATGTAGCACATGGCTTTTAATGTGTGAATAGTCTCTCTGAACAATTCGTTCATCTTCACATGTCAAATCATATGCCTCAGCATGATTTGAAAGGCAACCTTGTAGGAAATGTTCAGGAAACATGGCAGCAGGTACAAAATAAAAATCTATAGGGAAAAGGATGGATTTAAAAAAAATGTATGACTAGAGTTTACAAAGTATATTTAATTGAGCAAAGCATTATTGAAAAATGTTGAAGACATGAAAAAAATCCTGGTAAGCACAATGCATTTGTCCACGGTGGTTGTCAGGCACAGCACAGAACAGAAGGTGCAGAGTCCAAGGGAGGGAGGGGACCTGCCTGCACTGATATAGCCAATGAGGAGTGATGTTGATAGTGTATGGATGAGTGACTGACCAGCCTTGTCCATGTTAGAGACAAATGTTTAGTTGCATAACCTCTGGCCCTGTTCAAAAACCTTTCCCCAATTTCAATTAATTTAATTTCTTCAGGATGAAAATTATGAATAATGTTCAATGAAAAAATAATTGTTTTCTTGAATCCATATTCAAGCATGTACAAGTAACAGCATGCGCTGGAAATATATGCTTTCAATGCAAGGACTTTAATAATGCCAAATGGTTAACAGGTCAATAATTTCAAACCAAGCACCACAGGCGCGCAAGAAACTGGAGAAAGAGAGATACAGGATCAAGAGTGAGAGAAATAGGACACCACAGAGAATGAGTGAAGTCCACTAATTTATTTCTTTACTATGTTTATTGGCTCCCCATGCTACACACCTATCTTGAGTGCAGCCATTTGATCTACTTGCAGCCTCTGCTTATTGTCTGGTCCAAAGGAGAACACTCCTTTATGTTTTCCAATGGGGAAACAGCAGGCTTCTTCTGCTTTATGGCTCTGGCTCCCTCTTCCCCAAGTCAGCCTGGAGAGCATGAGGTTCGGGGTCCCAAAACTGTTACATTTCAATCTTCTTGGATTCCATTTGGAGACATTGCATTTTTTTAAAAATAAGAAAATTAACCTGAAAAAATTTGATTTTTTTTCTTTTCCTTCTTTTCCTACTCCCCCTTCAGAAAATGCCAGTGTAGTAGGAACATGGGGAGGAATTAAAAGCTTTGTTTTCTTTTTAAAAAGTAAAACAAATTATCTAACCTAAGTCAAGCAATATTTTTACTTAGGTTAGCTTTTTTTCTTTAAATTGTCATGTTAGACAGAGTAATCAACCTAGATCACGAGTGTATTAAAGTTCAGATTAGATAAAGCTGGTGCTGCAAACAGCACCTCTGGAGGGGGATACTGAACTATATAAGGCTCAAAAATACTTGATAAACTAGGAAACTATGGGGGGTAGGAGAGGCACAAAAAGACTCAAAATGTTGGTCAACATCAACAAAAATAGATTACAGATAATTACAAAAAAATTACAAAGGGTGATAAACAAAATCTCTAAAACTGGGAAAGATCGTGGAGAAAAAGACCAGGCAGATGAGAAAAGAAAAGTAACAAGTCATAGAGCAGGAAAATATGTGACACAGGTGGGCCACAAGTTAATTTTCCAAGACTTTTTTAGAAATTAACAAATGAGATTGGTTTACATTTCATGACTTTCCTTGATTTAAATGGTCACTTTATTGAGACCACACCCTAAAGATCAGATCTAATACACAACGTGCTAAACTTCAATATGCAAACTCCTCAGATAATGAAGCAGTCCATGCCCGCATGCAGCAAGACCTGGACGACATTCAGGCTTGGGCTGATAAGTGGCAAGTCACATTCGTGCCACACAAGTACCAGGCAATGACTATCTCCAACTCGTAATTTCAAATAAAACTGTTGGACTATAACCTGGTGTTGTGCGACTTCTCATTTTTGTCCACCCCAGTCCAACACCGGCATCTCCGCATCATGACCACTATTATCTCCAACAAGAGAGAGTCTAACCACCTCCCTTTGACATTCAACGGCATTACCATCGCCGAATCTCCCACCAAAAACATCCTGGGGGTCACCATTGACCAGAAACTTAACTAGACCAGCCACATAAATACTGTGGCTACAAGAGCAGGTCAGAGGCTGAGTATTCTGCACCGAGTGACTCAACTCCAAATTCCCCAAACCCTTTCCGCCATCTACAAGCCACAAGTCGGAGTGTGATGGAATACTCTCCACATGCCTGGATGAGTGCAGCTCCAACAACACTGAAGAAGCTCGACACCACCCAGGACAAAGCAGCCTGCTTGATTGGCAACCCATCCACCACTTTAAACATTCATTCCCTCCACCACCAGCACACCATGGCTGCAGTGTGTACCATCTACAAGATGCATTGCAGCAACTCGCCAAGGCTTCTTCGGCAGCACCTCCCAAACCCGTGACTTCTACCACCTAGAAGGACAAGGACACCACTACCTGCAAGTTCCCCTTCAAGTCACACACCATCCTGACTTGGAAATACATCATAGTTCCTTCATCGTCGCTGGGTCAAAATCCTGGAACTCCCTCCCTAACAGCACTGTGGGAGTACCTTCACCACACAGACTGCAGCAGTTCAAGAAAGTGGCTCACCACCACCTTCTCAAGGGCAATTAGGGATGGGCAATAAATGCTGGCCTTGCCAGTGACGCCCACATCCCATGAATGAATAAAAAAAAAGGTCAGGTAAATTACTTAAAATGTATAAGTGGATTTAAAGACCTGAGAGAAATAGCAAGTGAGAATTAGCAGATGATGAAAGCAGAAATTTGCCAAGCTCATGCCCTCCTCCCAAAATAAGGAGAGAAACAATACACAGCTCAATTTCATTCACAAATATGAAATACAGACATCAATTCCAGCTATTATTACAGGATAATGATTACCAAACACAAGACTGCTTTGGGTTTCGGAGCTGAATCCACCAACTAACATGCAAGTACGTGACAAGAACTGTGAAAAAAACAATTCTGGACCAATCTCACAATCAAATCGTGAGTTTACAATTCCGTCTACACATACCAATGTATGCACAAATTTCTATACTGCATTTTAATTCCTTTTCTTTTATACAGGACACTCCACATGTGGAAGAGCTTCCAGCCAGCTCTGGAAGTTTTTTTTTATTCGTTCCTGGGATGTGGCCATCGCTGGCAAGGCCAGCATTTATTGCCCATCCCTAATTGCCCATGAGAAGGTGGTGGTGAGCCACCTTCTTGAACCGCTGCAGTCCGTGTGGTGATGGTACTCCCACAGTGCTGTTAGGGAGGGAGTTCCAGGATTTTGACCCAGCGACGATGAAGGAACAACGATATGTTTCCAAGTCAGGATGGTGTGTGACTTGGAGGGGAACTTGGAGGTGGTAGTGTTCCCATGCGCCTGCTGCCCTTGTCCTTCTAGGTGGTAGAGGTCGCAGGATTGGGAGGTGCTGCCGAAGAAGCCTTGGCGAGTTGCTGCAGTGCATCTTGTAGATGGTACACACTGCAGACACATTGCACCAGTGGTGGAGGGAGTGAATGTTTAAGGTGGTGGATGGTGTGCCAATCAAGCGGGCTGCTTTGTCCTGGATGATATTGAGCTTCTTGAGTGTTGTTGGAGCTGCACTCATCCAGGCACGTGGCAAGTATTCCATCACACTCCTGACTTGTGCCTTGTAGATGGTGGAAAGGGTTTGCGGTGTCAGGAGGTGAGACACTCGCCGCAGAATACCCAGCCTCTGACCTGCTCTTGTAGCCACAGTATTTATGTGGCTGGTTCAGTTAAGTTTCTGGTCAATGGTGACCTCCAGGATGTTGATGGTGGGGTATTCAGCAATGGCAATGCCGTTGAATGTCAAGGGGCGGTGGTTAGACTCTCGCTTCTTGGAGATAGTCATTGCCTGGCACTTGTGTGGCGCGAATGTGACTTGCCACTTATCAGCCCAAGCCTGAACGTCATCCAGGTCTTGTTGCATTCGGGCATGGACTGCTTCATTATCTGAGGAGTTGTGAATGGAACTGAACACTGTGCAATCATCAGCGAACATCCCCACTTCTGACCTTATGATGTAGGGAAGGTCATTGATGATGGTTGGGCCCCGGACACTGCCCTGAGGAACTCCTGCAGCGATGTTCTGGGGCTAAAATGGTTGAACTTCAACCATCACAACCATCTTCCTTTGTGCTAGGCATGACTCCAGCCAGTGGAGAGTTTTCCCCCCGATTCCCATTGACTTCAATTTTACTAGGGCTCCTTGGTGCCACACTCGGTCAAATACTGCCTTGATGTAAAGGGCTGTCACTCTCACCTCACCTCTGGAATTCAGCTCTTTTGTCCCTGTTTGGATCAAGGCTGTAATGAGGTCTGGAGCTGAGTGGTCCTGGCGGAACCGAAACTGAGCATCGGTGAGCAGGCTATTGGTGAGTAAGTGCCACTTGATAGCACTGTCGATGACACCTTCCATCACTTTGCTGATGATTGAATGTAGACTTATGGGGTGATAATTGGCCGGATTGGATTTGTCCTGCTTTTTGTGGACTGGACATAACTGGGGAGTTTTCAACATTGTCGGGTAGATTTCCAGTGTTGTGGCTGTACTGGAACAGCTTGGCTAGAGGCATGGCTAGTTCTGGAGCACAAGTCTTCAGCACGACAGCCAGGATGTTTCAGGGCCCATAACCTTTGCTGTATGTTATGCTAGTCCATCAAGAGTCGTTACACTATTCTGGACTATTCTGGACCATTCTGGTCCACAGTAACCTTTAGTAAGAGGATTGCCAAACAGTTTTTAATCAAGTTAAAGGAGGTTGCTGTTATTGGACTTATTAAGAGGAGAGCACTAGAAAATTGGGAAATCTTTCTAAAGTGGGATTTAGGGAGATTGACACTACTCTTTGATTATTATACCTTTGATAACGACACACTGTACCACAACACCAAATATTGGGGTATCACCATCTTGAGTCACGATTGAAGTAGATTGTTGGCTATCAAGTAGAGTAAATTGTTGGAAATGTTTCCCTTTCCCATTACTTTCAATTAGAGCATATCATTAAATCGTATTTTACAAAATCCATGAATCCCTGGGAGTTGAGTGACATTTAACATGGTCGAAGTTGGGACACTAAATCAACGCATTTCTTTTTCATTACCCCAACCTTACCTCCTACAAATATATTGCCTTGAGTGCCATGCCCTGGGAGAAATAATTTTTTCAGTGCAATCTCACGTTAACCAAATATTCCTACCAGTATTGTAGCATTTAGTTGAAACAAGAGCCGCTGAAGTTTTTATAGCTCAACCCCACTATAGATCTTTCTTATTTTTAGCCTATGTTGTCTCTGTTCCCACTGTTCTCAGGTACACAGAAGCAATTTAGCCAAAGGCAGTGTACTTATTACTCATAGAGCTACAGTGTGACGATCAATGCATGATCAGGAACTGCAATCAGTCTGACAGCTTTGAGGACAGTGCCCTATAGACCTAACAGAAAATATGTTGGTGAATTTATTGGATTACCACAGTTGTGTCAGAGAGCATTGATCATAAAGTGGGATAAAAAGATAACTCATCTATTAGCTTGACAAGCAAAATCAAAATATACAATGTATACACATACGGCGGTGAAATTCGATAACATTCAAAAACGGGCGCGGGCACCGCAATGCGCGATCTGCCCGCACCCATTGAAAGGACGCCAAATTCGTGCTGCCCGCTACTTTAATTGATTGTAGTGCACAGCCCAGTGCTGAATATGCTGCTGACATGCTGTGCGCTCAACAGGAGGCTGAAGTTCTCGATGTTAGAGCGAGGCTACCATTACTTAAAGCTAGCCTGCACCTCTTAAAGGCAGTCTGCACCTCTTAAAGGTGAGCTCCCTTCAGCTGATCAAAAATACTAAAAGTGCTTCAGCACTAACCCAAATGGCTCAACCGGCCAGGGAGAGGGCACCCAGGACCTGGGTCACAGCACTCGAGGCCTTTGTGTAGGGGGTGAACACTAGAAGAGAGGTCCTCTACCCACAGGGGGCCAGAAGGCCCTCCAGAAAGTAGGACGTGGGACCAGATCACCGAGGCCGTCACTGCCAGCAGTGTTGCCCCCAGTGCCCAGAGAAGTTTCATGACCTCAGACGAGTGGTCAAGGTCAGTGAATGCATCTTCAAAAGCTGTCTCCTACTAGCTGCACCAATAGCCTCACAAACTGCTCAATGCACGAACCCCCCCCCCTCCCCCATCACTCACCTACCAACAATCTCTACCAAACACCAGGCACACCTCTGATTCCTAGCTTCACCTCATCCCCTTGGAGGAGACTGTGTTGGCCATTCTTGGCAGGGGTATGGCTGAGCCCTTGGCCAGCAGGGGGGGGCTGAAATAATAGAAGATGCCGGTATCCTCATATGTTATCCTCCTTCTCACATCCCACTTCCTCCTCATCCCACACTATCTTCTAATTTACAAGCTGCACATAATGTCAGCATACATCTCTTGCTTTCTCCCCCTCCCCTCACCACAACCCTACCCTTGTGCCTTCCTCAATTCAGATATCCAAGAAATCCAGCCTGCCCAGCCAGTGGCCAGTGGTTGAACAAGAAGAGGGAGAGGACAGTGAAGAAGAAGAAACACCGTCACTCGATTTCACACTCCCAGCCACCAGATCCTCGAGGTGGTCCTGCAAGGCCATCTGCAGTCTTTTTTCTCTGAAACCAGCCTTACCAGCTGGCATGAAGGTGCCGAATTTCATGGCCATAAAAATTTTAGCACAGAAATAATCCATGCAACCCATCATGTAAAGGAATAGCCATATTTCAGAAAAATACACCATCCTATGAACAGAATTCTGACATTATTAAAATATGACAAACTGGGGTTAAAAATCTAAAAGCCTCAATGACACAAGCTGTAAACAGAAATACAGGCTTCTGAGATAAGATGAAGTGTTAACACAAAGCTGTAAACACCGTACAAGCTTTTGAAATGGGAAATGGTTATTGACACAGAGACAATGGCCTATTGAAGAAGCAAAGGCTTGGTTCCAAGGAGTCTGCAGTTTGGAACCAACACAATGCTATACCCAGTTTAAAGTGTTAAAAATTAACACGTCGAACAGAAACACAGAACATTAAAAAACCATGTGCCTTTGTAAAAGTAACATCAAATGAAACAGGAAATACAATTATATATACAACCAATTGAAGTAGCTAAGAAATACATGGAACACCCTGGTTGAAGTGGTTTGATTTACATATTGTAAATATGATACCTACAGAATGCTTTGAAGATATAATATCAATAGATAACACCAAGCAATCACATTGTGTTTGCATTGAAAATAGAACAGTTAGTAGACATGACGTCTGCTTATAACCAGTTAAGGGGATATTAAGAATTGAATAGAAGACCTCGTAAGAATGGCATCAAATAGATAAATCTGTTAAACCATATTTGATGATAAGTTATGAAACACCTATACAGCAGACAGGATTCTGAGAGTTAGCAGCTGAACTAACAGTAAGAATGGAAAGAAGTCAACAGAAAGACTGACTAGAGATAATTAGCTTACATCAGCAGAAAACTTCAAAGGAGATACCACTGCAAAAGAGTATAAGATATGGGATTTTCAAATGGGAAAACAGAAGTTGCTGGAAAGGGCAGGCGATTCTCAGCTTCAGAGGCAGGCTCTGTAAGTTTTTAACTCTTTGAGTCTCGGGGATCAAACGGTACTTTAATTGATTTTGGTGGATATTCTGGATTAAGAATAAGACTTAGAAATGTAAAAATGTAACGAAGTTAAGATTTGAGAATAAGGATCTCTGAGAATAGAATTGTAAGCCATTTGTATTTTGAACTGTTAAAGTTGCAATTGACTCATCAGCTGTTAACCAAATGTCGGTTCCTTAATAAATCTATATATTTTTAGAATTGTCCAACAGAGTATTTCTGTATCAACCTCGCGAACTCAAATCTCGGTATACTCTTTTGGGAGGAGTTGCAGAATTCTGGGGGGTTTTCCGGAACCTCATAATATCCGGAAGGTTACAGTCTAGTTAAACTTATTAAAAGTGCTATCTGGAGGACGGTAATATCTTCAAGTCGTTTCTTTCCTTTAGGGAGAGATAGTCTGGACCTTTAGACCCAATTAAGCGTCTTATAGGATTCGGCTATCTCTAACTTTAGTTGAAGGGGAACGTCTGGGGAATACGCCTGATCTGGGGTAGTCCGAAAAGGGCTAGGACTTGTAATTATCCCTACAATCACACCATGATGGCTCCCCACTAGAGCAATTTACTCTAATCCAAAATATTTTTCTTTTTCAATTGTTTAATTCTATCTTACATGTTGGAACTGACTTGGCTTCAATCGTCATTTATTGTAGCATCCTAATAATAATTGGTTGACACTTTAAGGTTCTCGGATGTGGCCTAGCAAGCCGTTCAGTTGTAAAAATGATCACAAAAAGGCAGCCCATTATCACCTTTTCAGGGGAACTAGGGATGGGAAATAAATGCAATCTTGCCAGCATCACCCCCAGCCCAGGAACAAAAAATAAAAACAACATTGCATGAAAAAATTCTTCTTTTACAAGGAATTTTAAAGTATACAGACATAAAAAGTTCAAAAAAGATAAATGAGCTTCAAAATACAATTGTCTTTTGTTAGTCACTTTCACTCTCTACCCTCTTTCTTCCCCCACCCCATCTCTGATCCCAGCCTCTCCCCTTTCAGCTTAATATACTTTCTAAAGTTTATTGAACACAAAATAAAACCTACAACAGGTTTACAAACAGAACACTTGTTGTTTTTCCTCTCTTACATACATAAAGACACACATATCCTGTTTTTTAAAAAAATAACATGACATTTGTCCTCTTATTTGAAAAAAGCTACTGAGTAGAAATCGATAGAAAACAAAGAAAACAAAGAAAAATATCCCAGCAGTACAGCTTACTGAATGGTACAATGGTATACTGCGAAATTAGGCAATTTTTCAGAAAGCATTTTGAGTGACTTGTGGGAACCCAGTAGCCAGATTTTGCAATCATAGATAATAAACTCTCACTAAAAAATAGCAGCTACTATATGTATCACAGGTTGTAACAGGGAAACCTGGCATCTTTAACATGGAAAAACCTATCACAGCGGCACCTAACAACTACTTATAATGAATTTTCATTTAAATTCATGCTCCACAAACCATATTTAACATATAATAGATAGAAAAATTGTGTCCTAATTAACAGGTGCCTGTGTCTACCCTTGTGTTTCGGCCCCTTTGGTCATAGATACTGAAGGAGTAAAATGCAAAATTAGGCGGCAACCCTTCATCACAGTTTATACATCTAATTGGGTTGTTTTTTGGTGTTAGATCCAAGAGTCGCTCACTCAGCCCTTCAAACCTATGTGTCTTTGTGTGTGAGAGAGAGATCCAGTATGTTTCTTTTAAATCTTTAAGAAAAATATATAAATATAAAGTATTTGTAAATAGGACAATGAATATGTTAGCGCAACACCTTAGGCAGTTGAGCTATGAACTCTTAACTAGGCCATCAGTTCCAGAAATTTAAATTTAATTGTTTTTACTAGAAGCCAACTTTTACTTTGATAATACTGACTCTGTGACTATAAAAATAACAAGTGTTAAAGCATCTCTGGTTTTGCTACTACATTAAAACCATTGAATTGCATGTTTTATTATTTTCCTGAAACATAGAGGAAAATAATGCAGACATCGTATTTTCATTGATTGCAAATTTGAAATGAATCACTAATAATAATTGCAGACACTCCGCTTCTTCCTTGAACGGAGGCCCAGCCAGTTCCCATCCAGCACCACCCTCCTCTGATGGATGAACATGTTTCTTACATTGAACAACATCTCCTGTGATTCCACTCACTTCCTCCAAATAAAAAGTGTTGCTATGGGAACCTGTATGGGTCATAGCTATGCCCTCGTTTTTGTGGGATATGTGGAACATTCTTTGTTCCAGTCCTATTCAGGTCCCCTCTCTCACCTCTTCTCCAGTACATTGATGAATGTGTCGGTGCCACTTCCGGCTCTCACCCCGAACTAGAAAATTTCATTCACTTTGCTTTCAATTTCCACCCCTCCCTCTCCTTCACATGGTCCATCTTCAACTCTTCCCTTCCCTTCCTTAACTTCTCTATCCCCAATTCTGGGAATAGGCTGTCCACCAATATCTACTATAGCCCACTGACTCCCACAGCTACTTGGATTACAATTCCTCTGACACTGTTTCCTGTAAGGACGCTATTCCATTCTCCCAGTTTCTCCGTGTCCGTCACATCTGTTCTAACGATGCCACCTTCCACACCAGTGCTTCCGATATGTCTTCCTTTTTCCTCAACCAAGGAATCCCCTCCACTGTGGTTGACAGGGCCCTCGACCAAGTCTGTCCCATTTCCAGCACTTCTGCTCTCACCCCTTTCCCTCCGTCCCAGAACCATGACTGGGTCCCCCTTGTCCTCACCTTCCACCCAATCAGCCTCTACATTCAACAAATCATCCTCTGCCATTTCCGCCACCTCCATCACCCAACATATCTTTCCTTCCCCTCCCCTCCCCTTTCAGCATTTCAAACGGACCATTCCCTCCTCAACACCCCGGTCCACTCTTCCATCACCTGCTCCCCCTCCCCCTGCACCTTCCAGTGCAAGCGCAGGAGATGCTATACCTGCCCATTCACCTCCTCCCTTCCCACTGTCCAGGGCCCCAAACACTCCTTCCAGATGAAACAGCAATTTACTTATACTTCTTTCAATTTAGTATACTGTATTCGCTGCTCACGATGCAGTCTCCTCTACAATTGGGAGAGCAAACACAGATTGGGTGATCACCTCTGTTCAGTCCGCCAGCGTGACCCTGAGCTTCAGGTCGTTTGCCATTTTAATTCTCTGTCCCACTCCTACTCTGGCCTCCTACACTGTTACAATGAAGTAAGCTCGAGGAACAACACCTCATCTTTTGATTAACCACTTTACAACCTTCCGGACTCAAAGTTGAGTTCAACAATTTCAGATCATAACCACCGCTCCCATTTTTTCCAGACAGCAGGTGCTGGTAATGGTTCTGCTGTTGCCATTTACAGCTCCTCTAGACCCATCTCTTGTCTCTTTACTTGTCCCATCACCACCCCTTTTGCCTTGCACCATCATCCCTTTTGTCATGTAATCACACCTGCCTTCCACCCTATCACAGACCTTCCCTTTTGTTCTTCCCTCCCCTCCCCCTCCTTTGTCTGGCACTGTACTTGCTTATAAACTGTTAAATCTCTAATCTCTGCCAGTTCTGGCAAAAGGTCATCGACCTGCAACGTTAACTCTGTTTCTCTCTCCACAGATGCTACCTGGCCTGCTGAGTAGATCCAGCATTTTCTGTTCTTATTTCAGATTACCAGCAGCTGCTGTATTTTGCTTTTGTAATAATGATTGCGAATGAGTTGCAAATTTATTTTTTCATTTCCCACATCATCCATCCTGTGGTGTTCACTCCATGATGCTTGATGAGGTTCATTCAGCCTCTCAGTTCATTCACTGAATGGTCTTTACTTAGCCTCAACGTTTCTTCGGCTCTCTGAATGAGATTACCAATTTAGTGCCAAATGAAGAAAGCTTGGTGTTACATTACAACTTTCCCTACCTTACAACGGTGACTACACTTCAAAAGTACTTAATTGGCTGTAGAGCACTTTGGAATGCCCTGAGGTTGTGAAAGGCATTATAGAAATGTAAAATCTTTCTTCTTTCTTACAAACCCACTCCTACTGGGAACTGGATTCAGACCACTGAAACTAATTTCATTATAGGATATAAAAACAGAAAATGCTGGAAATACTCAGCAGGTCAGGCAGCATCTGTGGAGAGAGAAACAGAGTTAACGTTTCAGGTCAATGACCTTTCGTCAGAACTGGAAACCTTAAATCTCCACTCCACTCCCACTCTGACCTCTCTGCCAGGAGGGGAGGAAAGAACAAAAGGGAAGGTCTGTGATAGGGTGGAAGGCAGGAGTGATTAAATGACAAAAGGTATGATAGTACAAAGCAAAAGGAGATGATAATGGGACAAGTAAAGAAACGAAAGATGAGTCTAGAAGATGTGTAAATGGGAATGGCAGAATCATCAACAGCAGCCATGTGAAAAAATAGGGGCAGAGGTTATGGTCTGAAATTGTTGAACTCGATGTTGACTCCAGAAGGCTGTAAAGTGCCTCATCGAAAGACGAGGTGCTCTTCCTCGAGCTTACATTGAGCTTCGTTGGAACAGTGTAAGAGGCCGAGGTCAGAGTGGGAGTGGAGCAGAGAATTAAAGTGACAGGCGACCAGAAGCTCGGGGTCACGCTTACGGACTGAATGGAGGTGTTCCGCAAAGCGGTCACCCAATCTGCGTTTGGTCTCCCCAATGTAGAGGATAGAGGATCATGATAGGATAACTGAAGCTAGCAGACAGAGAAGTCTTTCATCCCATCAATCTGTGCTTGAACATGCGTTCCAGAGATTAAGTACAGTGTCTAATCCATTGTGCCATCCAATTTCCCTAGAAAATCTAACTTTAAAGCACAAGAAATCTGAATTAGATCAATTTGATTCTATTTATAATGCCTTCAATTTGGCCAATTAGGCCATATTTGGTTATCTAATTAGTAAGGGTAGGCTAGTGTAAGTTAGTGTTTACAGTATGCAGTTGTGTTCTATGACACTTCAAGTGTCAGCTTGTCTCAATTAGTATTGCCCTCATTTCTGAGTTGGAAGGCAATGGCTTCAAGCCCAGTCTAGGCAAGCTAAGCTGATACTTTATTGAAGTACTGAGGGAGTGCTGCATTGTCAGAGGTGCCATCCTTCGCAGTCTTGCTCAGTCTGACATTGTAGAGATTGAAGAAGCAAACATAGAATGAGGAGTTGGCCATTCAGCCCCTCAAGCCTGTTCCACCTTTCAATCAGATTATGGCTGATCTATACCTCAACTCCATTTACCTGCCTTTGATCCATTTTGTTACCCTTACCTAACAAAAATCTATCGATCTCAGTCTTGAAAATTATAATTGGCAGGCTTTTGGGGAAGAAAGTTCCACATTTCCACTGCTCTTTTTGTGGAAAAAGTGCTTCCTGATTTTACTCCTGAATGGCCTAGCTCTAATTTTAAGATTATGCCCCCTTGTTCTGAATTCTCCACCAGAGGACATTTTTTCTCTGTAGCTACTCTTGAATCTCTTTTGTCATTTTAAACACCTTCATTTGATCACCCCTCAACCTTCTATACGCAAAGGAATACAAACCAAGTTTATGCAAGCTGTCCTCATAATTTAACCCTTTAAGCTCTGGTATTATTCTGGTGAATCTGCACTGTACCCCCTCCAGGAACAATATATCCTCCCTGTGGTGCAGTGTCCAAAACTGGACGCCGTACTCCAGATGGGATCTGACCAAGGCTGTATGCAACTGAAGCATCATTTCCTCCCCTTTCTACTCCAGCCCCCTTGAGATAAAAAAACAACATCCCATTGGCCTTTTTGATTGTTTTTTGCACCTGTTCACTAGCTTTTAGTGACTTGTTTACATGGATACCCAAATCTCTTTGCTCCTCCACAATTCCTCGTTTCTCACCATGAACAAAATATTCTGATTTGTCGTTCATGGATCCAAAGTGAATGATCTCACATTTCTCCACACTGAACTCCATTTGCCACATTTTTGCCCACTCACTTAATCTGTCTCTGTCCCTTTGTAACTTCCTGCTCTCATTTACACAATTTACTGTGCCTCCTAGCTTATTGCTATCTGGAAACTTGAATACACAACTCTCTATTCCTTCATCCAAGCCATTGCTAGATTGGTAAATCTGAGGCCTCAGTACAGATCCACTCCCAGCCAATTACCAACACATGTGGAAGACATGAATATCCAGTTCATTCACAAGGCAATACTATTACGCTATCATACAAGTAGATATGGGGTAATCAACTCCCATGAAAATAAGAACCCAATAAGGTATCTACGGCACACCCTATTTGTAATAGGCTACTATTCCTGCTATAGGCTGCAGTCTTGAGCCAAGTAATTGCAACTAAGTTGAAATATTGGTGCTCATGTCTTAGGAATGCTATCCATAGTTATTCGCTTGTTATAATTGAGAGATTTTCATAATTTCTCTTTCAGCACACTAGATGGTTGAAGTGTATTGCAGCGTGAAGTAAGGAATTCTATCTACAGGATTAGCTGACATAGATTAACCAGCCTGATTGAAATGCATCTCCTGCTGTCTGATAACAGAGCAGTCTTTGTAGTGACTGTGGAGAAGTCAACAGCACAGACTATTCAATCCAATGCACCACAGGAGCTGAAGAAAAATACATTTTTTATGCGTTCATGGGATGTGGACGTCATTGGCAAGGCCAGCAATTATTACCCATCCCTAGTTGTGGTGGTTGAAGGTCAATCATCACAGCCCCAGGACATCACTGCAGGAGTTCCTCAGGGCAGTGTCCTAAGCCCAACCATCTTCAGCTGCTTCATCAATGACCTTCCCTCCAACATAACGTCAGAAATGGGGATGTTCGCTGATGACTGCACAGTATTCAGCGCCCTTCACAACTCCTCAGATAATTAAGCAGTCGATGCCCGCATGCAACAAGACCTGGACGACGTTCATGCTTGGGCTGATAAGTGGTAGGTAACATTCGTGCCACAGAAGTGTCAGGCAATGACTATCTCCAACAAGCGAGAGTCTAACCACCTCCCCTTGACATTCAACGGTATTACCATCACCGAATCCCCCACCATCAACATCCTGGGGGTCACCATTGACCAGAAACTTAACTGGACCAGCCACATAAATACTGTGGCAACAAGAGCAGGTCAGAGGCTAGGTATTCTGCAGCGAGTGTCTCACCTCCTGACTCCCCAAAACCTTTCCACCATCTACAAGGCACAAGTAAGGAGTGTGATGGATTACTCTCCACTTGCCTGGATGAGTGCAGCTCCAACAACACTCAAGAAGCTCGACACCATCCAGGACAAAGCAGCCCGCTTGATTGGCACACCATCCACCACCTTAAACATTCACTCCCTCCACCACCGGTGTACCGTGGCTGCAGTGTGTACCATCTACAAGATGCACTGCAGCAACTCGCCAAGGCTTCTTCGGCAGCACCTACCAAACCCGCGACCTCTACCACCTAGAAGGACAAGGGCAGCAGGCGCATGGGAACACCACCGCCTCCAAGTTCTCCTCCAAGTCACACACCATCCTGACTTAGAAGTATATCGCCGATCCTTCATCGTCGCTGGGTCAAAATCCTGGAACTCGCTCCCGAACAACACGGTGGGAGTACCTTCACCAAACGGACTGCAACGGTTCAAGAAGGCAGCTCACCACCACCTTCTCAAGTGAAATTAGGGATGGGCAATAAATGCTGGCCTTGCCAGCGATGCCCGCATCCCATATACGAATAAAAAAAAAAAGTTGCCCTTGAGAAGTTGGTGGTGAGCCGCCTTCTTGAACCGCTGCAGTCCATGTGGTGAAGGTACTCCCACAGTGCTGTTAGGGAGAGAGTTCCAGGATTTTGACCCAGCGACGATGAAGGAATGGTGATATACTTCCAAGTCAGGATGGTGTGTGACTTGGAGGGGAACTTACATAAGATATACATACACAGCACAGAAATAGGCCATTCGGGCCAACCAGTCCATGCCGGTGTTTATGCTCCACTTGAGCCTCCTCCCGTCTTTCCCAATCTAAATCTATCAGCATAACCCTCTATTCCCTTCTCCCTCATATGTTTGTCAGCCTCCTCTTAAATGCATCGATACTATTCACTTCAACCACTCCCTGTGGTAGAGAGTTTCACATTCTCACCACTCTTTGGGTAAAGACGTTTCTTCTGAATTCCCTATTGGATTTCTTGGTGACTATCTTATATTGATGGCCTCTAGTTATGCTCTTCCCCACAAGCAGAAACATTCTCTCTGTATCCACTCTATTAAAACCTTTCATAATTTTATAGACCTCTATTAGGTCACCCCTCAGCCTTCTTTTTTCAAGAGAAAAGAGACCCAGCCTGTTCATCCTTTCCTGATATGTATACCCTCGCATTTCTGGTATCATCCTTGTAAATTTTCTCTGCACTCTCTCCGGTGCCTCTGTATCCTTTTTATAATATGGCGACCAGAACTGCACGCAGTACTGTTATTCATTAGTCTATTTTGGGGCACCTTATCGAAGGCCTTTTGAAAATCTAGATAAATGACACCTACTGCATTACCATTGTCGACTCTCTCTGTTAGCTCTCCAAAAAATTCCATAAGGCTGGTCAAGCAAGATTTTCCCTTTTGAAATCCATGCTGACTATTCATTATTATACTTTTCATTTCTAGATGTTCTTCTATTCTCTCCATTAGTAGGAATTCCATTATTTTTCCTACCACCAATGTTAAGCTGTCTGGTCTGTAATTCCCTGGACATGTTCTATCTCCCTTCTTAAATATAGATATTACGTTAGCTATCAGCCAGTCCTCTGGCACTACACCTTTTTCTAACGAATTATTAAATATGTGTAGTAATGCCTCTGCTATCTCTTCCCTAGATTCTTTTAAAATGCGTGGATGCAATCCATCTGGACCAGGAGTTTTATCCTCTTTGAGTTTGATTAGTTTATTTAATATATCCCCTTTTTTATTTTAAATGCACTTATCTCATTACTCATCTCATCATCCAATCTCATGTCCACCTGTTCTATCTCCCTGGTTAAACTTGGAGGTGGTGGTGTTCCCATGCGCCTACTGCCCTTGTCCTTCTAGGTGGTAAAGGTCACGGGTATGTGAGGTGCTGCCAAAGAAGCCTTGGTGAGTTGCTGCAGTGCATCTTGTAGATGGTACATACTGCAGCCACAGTACGCCGGTGGTGGAGGGAGTGAATGTTTAAGGTGGTGGATGGGGTATCAATCAAGTGGGCTGCTTTGTCTTGGATGGTGTCGAGCTTCTTGAGTGTTGTTGGAGCTGCACTCATCCAGGCAAGTGCAGAATATTCCATCACACTCCTGACTTGTGCCTTGTAGATGGTGGACAGGCTTTTTAGGAGTCAGGAGGTGAGACACTCGCTGCAGAATGCCTAGCCTCTGACCTGCTCTTGTAGCCACAGTATTTATATGGCTGGTCCAGTTAATTTTCTGGTCAATGGTGACCCCCAAGATATTGATGGTGGGGGATTCAGCGATGCTAATGCAGTTGAATGTCAAGGGGCAGTTGTTAGACTCTTGCTTGTTGGAGATAGAAATTGCCTGGCACTTGTGTGGTGTGAATGTTACCTACCACTTATCAGCCCAAGCCTGAATGTCTTGCTGCATGTGGGCATCGACTGCTTCATTAACTGAGGAGTTGTGATTGGCACTGAGCACTGTGCAGTCATCAGCAAACATCCCCATTTCTGACCTTATGTTGGAGGGAAGGTCATTGATGAAGCAGCTGAAGATGGTTACATAAGAACATAAGAACATAAGAAATAGGAGCAGGAGTAGGCCAATCGGCCCCTCGAGCCTGCTCCGCCATTCAATAAGATCATGGCTGATCTGATCCTAACCGCCAATCTACTATCTATCACAGAACCATCTCCTGCATCTAACAGAATTGCACACACGAAATAGGAGCAGAATCAGGCTACACGGTCCCTGGGCCCGCTCCACTACCCACAGGGCCATGACCGATCCGAACCTAGACTCATGTCCAAATTCCTGCCCGCTCCCCGTAACCCTTAATGCCCTTTACTTCTAGGAAACTGTCTATTTCTGTTTTAAATGTATTTAATGATGTAGCTTCTACAGCTTTTTGTGGCAGCATATTCCATGGACCTACCACCCTCTGAGTGAAGTAGTTCCTCCTCATCTCAGTTTTGAAAGAGCAGCCCCTTATTCTAAGACTATGTCCCCTAGTTCTAGTCTCACCCGTCATCGGGAACATCCTCCCCGCATCCACCCGATCCAACCCCTTCACAATCTTATATGTTTCAATAAGATCGCCTCTCATTCTTCTGAACTCCAATGAGTAGAGTCCCAATCTACCCAACCTCTCCTCATATGACCACCCCCTCATCCCCGGGATTAACCGAGTGAACCTTTTTTGCACTGCCTCGAGAGCAAGGATGTCTTTCCTTAAGTAAGGACACCAAAACTGTATGCAGTATTCCAGGTGCGGTCTCACCAATACCTTGTACAACTGAAGCAATACCTCCCTATTTTTATATTCTATCCCCCTAGCAATGAAAGCCAACATTCCATTTGCCTTCTTAATCACTTGCTGCACCTGCATACTAACCTTTTGAGTTTCGTGCACCAGGACCCCCAGATCCCTTTGCACTTCAGTACTCTCCAGTTTCTTGCCATTAAGATAATAAATTGCTCTAGGATTTTTCCTGCCAAAGTGCATCACCTCACACTTTCCAGTGTTGTATTCCATCTGCCAAATCTCTGCCCACTTACTTAGCCTGTCTATGTCCCCTTGCAGGTTTTTTATGTCCTCCTCACTCACTACTTTCCCTCCCATCTTTGTATCATCTGCAAATTTTGATATGTTACACTTGGTCCCTTCCTCCAAATCGTTAATATAGATTGTAAAGAGTTGGGGACCCAGCACTGACCCCTGTGGAACACCACTAGTTACTGATTGCCAGTCTGAGAATGAACCATTTATCCCAACTCTTTGCTTTCTGTTAGATAGCCAATCCTCTATCCATGCCAGAATATTACCCCCAATCCCGTGATTTTTTACCTTAAGCAATAATCTTTTGTGTGGCACCTTGTCAAATGCCTTTTGGAAGTCTAAATACACTACGTCCACTGGTTCCCCTTTATCCACTCTATATGTTACTTCCTCAAAGAACTCCAGCAAATTTGTCAAACATGACTTCCCCTTCGTAAAACCATGCTGACTTTGTCCTATTAAATTATGATTATCCAAATGTCCTGTTACAGTTTCCTTAATAATGGACTCCAAAATTTTACCTACCACAGATGTTAGGCTAACCGGTCTATAGTTACCAGCCTTCTGTCTACTGCCCTTTTTAAATAAGGGTGTTACATTAGCAGTTTTCCAGTCTGCCGGGACCTTAGCGGAATCCAGGGAGTTTTGAAAAATAATTACCAATGCATCTACAATCCCTACCGCCACTTCCTTCAAGACTCTAGGATGTAAGCCATCAGGTCCAGGTGATTTATCCACCTTGAGTCCCATTATTTTACCGAGTACCACTTCCTTAGTGATTTTGATCGTGTTTAGCTCCTCTCCCCCTATAGCCCCCTGTTTGTCCAGTGTTGGGATATTCTTAGTGTCCTCTACTGTAAAGACTGATACAAAATATTCATTCATGGTTGGGCCTAGGACACTGCCCTGAGGAACTCCTGCAGCGATGTCGTAAGGCTGTGATGATTGACCTCCAACCACCACAACCATCTTCCTTTGTGCTAGGTATGACTCCAGCCAGTGGAGAGTTTAACCTCGATTCCCATTGACTTCAGTTTTACTAGGGCTCCTTGATGCCACACTCAATTGTTAAGGGCAGTCACTCGCACCTCACCTCTGGAATTCAGCTCTTTTGTCCATGTTTGGACCAAGGCTGTAATGAGGTCTGGAGCCTAGTGGTCCTGGCGGAACCCAAACTGGGCATCAATGAGCCGGTTATTGGTAAGTAAGTGCTGCTTGATAGCTCTGTCGACGACACCTTCCATCACTTTGCTGATGATTGAGAGTAGACTGATGGGGCGGTAATTGGCCGGATTGGATTTGTCCTGCTTTTTGTGAACAGGACATACCTGGGCAGTTTTCCACATTATCGGATAGATGCTAGTGTTATAGCTGTCTGGGCTTCTGTGGTGGTGGGGACCCCAGGAGGAGGCCGATGTGGATCATCCACTTGGCACTTCTGGCTGAAGATGGTTGCAAATGCTTCAGCCTTGTCTTTTGCACTCATGTGCTGGGCTCCACCATCATTGAGGATGGGGATATTCATGGAGCCTCCTCCTCCCGTTAGTTGTTTAATGGTCCACCACCATTCACGACTGGATGTGACAGGACTGCAGAGCTTTGATCTGATCCGTTGATTGTGAGATCGCTTAGCTCTGTCTATAGCATGCTGCTTCTGTTTTTTATCATGCATGTAGTCCTGTGTTGCAGCTTCCCCAGGTTGGCACCGCATTCTTAGGTATGCCTGGTGCTGCTCCTGGCATGCTCTTCTACACTCCTTATTGAACCAGAGTAGGTCCCCTGGCTTGATGGTACTGGTAGAGTGAGGGATATGCCAGGCCATGAGGTTTCAGATTGTGGTGGAATACAATTCTGCTGCTGCTGGCCCACAGTGCCTCATGGATGCCCAGTTTTGAGCTGCTAGATCTGTTCTGAATCTATCCCATTTAGCACGGTGATACTGCCACACAACACGATGGAGGGTGTTCTCAGTGTGAAGGCAGGACTTCGTCTCCACAAGGACTGTGCGGTGGTTACTGCTACCAACACTGTCATGGACAGATGCATCTGCGACAGGTAGATTGGTGAGAATGAGGTCAAGTAGGTTTTTCCCTCGTGTTGGTTCTCTCACCTGTCGCAGGCCCAGACTGGCAGCTATGTCCTTCAGGACTCGGCCAGCTCTGTCAGTAGTGGTGCTACTGAGCCACTCTTGGTGATGGACATTGAAGTCCCCCACCCAAAGTATATTCTGTGCCCTTGCTACCCTCAGTGCTTCTTCCAAGTGGTGTTCAACATGGAGGAGTACTGATTCATCAGCTGAGGGAGGGCGGTGGGTGATAATCAGCAGGAGGTTTCCTTGCCCATGCTTGACCTGAAGCCATGAGACTTGTCAAAAAGTTGAAATTAACTCTCATCAAAGATGACTTTAAGTAGGCTTCCTTGCAGCAGAGAAGTAAAACTCAGCAGAGATTATTTGCTGAATAGAAAAGATACAAATATAGTGTTTCTTATCAACTCGACATATTTATGCTTTGACATTGCACCATAGAACACGGCTGTTAAATCTTTTCTTTCTGATGTCTACAGCTCCCTTCCATTCTGGCACTGTCACATTCCTTTTGTAACATATTGGCCCAGATTTTGCTGCCAAGTTAACGGCGAGGTCAATGGCACTCGCGTTTATTAATGTGTAAATCATCCAGCAACTTGTGACGAGGAAGAGATATCCCATGAATTGCCAATGGCCACGAGTTGCTGGACGATTTGCGCTGCTCCGTCGTTAGCCTCGCAAAAACAGCAGCTCGCCCTCAACCTCCCCGTGAGGTTCAAGAAATTGCTGCATTTGTGAACTAATTACCCCTTAAACTCACCACAGAAAGTTAGGAATGCTACTTAACGGCGTAAGTACCTTTTTAATGAGGAGATTTATCTTCCTGCAATGCCAATCACCCTCTCTGGCCCAGAAAGGGAACAATTTCAACTGTGGAGTCTCATTCCTACAGGTAGTCATTTTTTGTTAGAAAGATTTTTAAAGTTTAAAATCTAAAATGTTTTTCTCACTCTTCCATTCTGTCTCTTTTTTCTCTCTCTTATTACAATCTTTCTTTCCCTCCCTTTATTTCTCCTTCTGTACCTGATTTGACTCTAATTCACCCTATTTCCTTCTCCGTCGTTCCTCTGTTTCTTTCTCAATCCTTAAACCTCATTGGTGAAGGAGATCGACTGTTGGTCCCATCGTTCGCCGTGGTCCCAGATACCCCGTTGCCCTCACCGCACATTGTCAGCACGCACTTCCAGCAACTTACTTTGAGCTGAAGGGTGAGGCAAAAAGTCGAACTAATGGGGCATGCCCCACTCCAGCAAAATCTGGGCCAATAATTCTTACTTTACATCCAAGTTTCTGGTTCTATTGTAATGAGGGTGCAGCAAACATTTGGCACAGTGGAAGCACCTTTAACTGCAATCTTGTTTTCTGCAACAAAATTTCTCTTTATCAGGAGCTGGATGATTGAGTGTTACTGACAGTTTAATGAAACTGGGAGAATAGTAAGTTCCAGATCAGTGGTAGCCGTCAGCTCAACTTGGAATTGTAACATGGTCTGTAATTCAAAGCTTCTGTGATGCTGAAAAGCTGCTCCACTCTCCTTCAGGCTGTGAGCCAAAGTAGTGATCCTGGCAATTTCCTGCAGATTAACATGAATTTACACTTTTCAGAAGACTAATATAGCGATCTAGTCAGTGCACAGAGATCCAGCACTTTATGATCAGAGGGACAATTGATCTCCGAGGGGTTTACAGTGGTTCCTTTGGAGCTAAACCATGGAAGAGTAATGTTCAGTATTTTTTTAAAAAGTGGGCAATAATTTACTATGACAGGTGGGTCTTTCCATTCAATTATAAGTCAAGTGAATCGGGACATGACTTTTTCCACTAAAAGGGGGGATTTTTACCTGCCAACGGACTGGGAGTGTTGGGGGGTGCGGGGGGGGGAGGTCCAGAAGCGCGCGGGGATCCCGGAGGTAAGTGCAGCGCGTCTCTCAGTGGTTTTGTAACCCAGCCACTGCATTTGCATCTGACTTCCGGGTTTCCCGGCCAATTAGGTTGAGCGGGCGTGATGACGACACGCATGAGTCGATTTCAACTCCAGTACTTAAAGGGACACTGCAAAGATGACAGTTGATGCATTCTGGAGGTGGGAGAGCAAAAGAAACAGCTGTGATTATGGAATCCCAACATTGCAAGTCTGTGCCTCGCTTCAGTGACGCCTCCCTGGATGTGCTACTGGGGGCTGTAAGGGCCCACAGGGAGACACTCTTCCCTACCGACAGGAGGAAGAAGCCTGCCAGTGAGACCAAGAAGGTGTGGCTGGAGGTGGCTCATGAGGTGAGCAGCAGGAGTGTGGTGCCACACTCCTGGATTCAGTGCCAAAATCAGTTCAATGACCTAGGCAGGGCAGGAAAGATGAGTGCAGTGGGACATCCAACTACATTCTGATGCATGTATCACACCACCACCACCCCCCGGCCCCCTCACTCTGCCTTCTTAAGCCTACTCCAGCACATCACTCCTCACACCAACCAACCTTGCAAATACACCCATCCCTCTCTGTCTATGCACTTGCTCACATCCACATCTGTCCATCCACCACTGACACTCACCCTCATTTTTATGCAATGTCACGCTTCTCCCTCGTAGCCATCCGTTCAACACATGCCATTTATCTCACTCATTGGGCTGAATTTTGCCGGCGCTAAGAGTACGGGTTTGGAGGCGAGTCCGCTGTCAAAATCACAAAGATTGACAGCGGGTCGGTGTGCCACTGTAAACCCGCCTCCTTGTCAGTTTCCCAAGTGTCGGGTCTGTCATCCCTGAACTGACCCGACACCAAGCGGCGGGTCAGCCAATTTAGATTGTTAAAAGCTTATTAAAAGGTAGTTAAGAACCATTTTCCCATGTACTTACCATTTTACCAAGTTTTTAACGAGGTTCCCGGAGAGCGGCTATCACGTCAGGTAAGTATGTCGGGTTCTCAATGACTGTGGATTGCTGTGAATAGGTGAAAGCTGCAAAAGTGGTCTAAAACCTACCATTTCACAGCTGTTCACTTCCCAATCTTAGAAACTGGAGCATTAATGATTTGGAACCCATTTTTGAGCTTTATACACTTTTGAAGTGTTTGGAGTAACCTCTCTATCCACTGTCACCTCCTTGGAACAACCTCTCTCAACACTGACAGATTACTTCTGTCATCTCAACCTCACCTGCCATCTATTCCACCAGCATCGGTGCCCTTGAAAAAATCTCACCTTGGTCCTCAGAATTCCAACATGATCAGCCCCAACACCAGCATCACCGGGCACACCAGCAGCACCAACATCCACACCAACCTTCTTCGCAATCAACTGATGCTGCACAGGACAGAGGGCATCAGCACCCGACCACATTGCTGCCCGGGACGCCAGCGATGGCCTCACCATGTCCAGATTTGCTTCACTTAACACTGAACACCCTGGCTGCCACATGATGGACCAGGTTGGCACCACCCCACACCAGCACCATCCCTACAATGTCCAAGCCATTCCTTTCACACTCATCACCATTGGTGGGGGGGAAACGTTATGTCTCACCATTCACTGGAACTCACACAGACACTTTCAAAGATGCATACAAATCTGTCCAAGAAGGCAAAGTGGTGACAATAAGGATTTTAATGCTTGACAACACATTAACAGAAAGTTTACACGAACATTGGCTAAAACACCCAAGTGCCTACCCTTGTGTGTTGTTAGTTGGTATGATTGGACTAGGATGAGGGTGAGTGTGAGGGGTGGCTAGTGAGATGGGGAAGTGATAATGTAGATAGAGAGGGATGGGTGGAGGTGCAAGGTAAGTTGGTGTGAGTAAGGATGTGCAGGAGTAGGGTAGTGAAGGCAGAGTGATGGGGATGTGATGAGTGGCACAGGAGGATGAGGTTGAGTGCGGCTTTGCAGTAACATTTCGTGATCTACTGAGATCATTGAAAGGTTTGCGCCACTGCAGCCAGGTCCTCCTGACAACAGCCCTGCTTGTGCCCGCCTGTGTAATGTGCAACTAGGCTGCGTTAATCTCCTGGGGAGGTCTCTACCACCCATTGGAAGGGAAGAGAACCTCCCTGCGTGCTGTGACTCATGGGAGAGCCTGGGTGCAGCCGTGCATCTTTGTGCAGTGCCTGTCAGTGTTTGCAGCACCTCAATGCTGTAGAACACTGACAGCACAACTGTCAAAATGAATGTGGACACGGCCCCTTTAAGGAAATCGGCTGGTGAAGCGTCATCAGATGACATCATCAGACCCGCTTCCTTTTAATTGGCCGGGAACCTCGCAGGGCGGGCTTAACAAACCCAATCAGGGCAAAATCACTTGGAGGAGGCGGGATGAAGACGGGAGCGGGATTTGAGGCCGCTGCCTACTCTGGCCGCACCGGACTCGCCACAGCTGGTGAAATCGCGGCCATAGCTCTCTTCTTTCCCTCGTTGCAGGAGAAGAGAGCACGGAACTCCAGCGAGAGGCAGAGAACAGGAGGTGGTCCTCCTTCAATATCACAACTTACACCTGCAGAGGAGGAGGCGCTGAACATCAGCGGAGTCTCGCCGTGCTTGGAAGCTGGGGGCCTCCCAGGTACCTGGTGACAGAATTAAATATCAGACAGCCACATGGCATACGACACTCACTCATGTTGACTTGCTGTCAGCAGCGAGTGAAGTATGATCATGTGCATAATGATCACTTAAAACATTCTTACCTTGACAGTTCTAATTCATGTCTTTAATCTCCCACAGGGCCTTCAAGTGTTGCACAGGAGGTGGTCCAGATGGACGACGACGACTCATCAGAGGAGGTCACTCACTCTGAGGGTGCACCATCACAGGACTCATGCAGACCAAGCACCAGCTCAGATACTCACACTTCGGGGGGAGTAGTAAGGAAGTTAGTTGGGTTTTCACCTGGTGATTCACACATCACAAGTGAGCAAGAGTAGCTGGTGGTGACAGGGACAGCAGTGGAGAGGCCATGTCAGAGGCCACAGGATGCTCCAAGCTCGACTCAGTCGGGTGCAGATGTTGAACCTCGGGGGCTGACGACAAAGAGGATACTTCTGGAGCATCAGCAAAAAATGTGCGATGTACTGGCAGGCTTTCCAGCCGCACTGTGCACGCTCGCAGAGAGATTGGAGGAGTCCGTCTCAAGCATGAATGGCATGGTGTCGCAGGCATTTGCGATGATGTCTTCATCCATGGAAAGAGTAGCCACCTGCATGGAGCTTCAAATGTGTCAATCAAATGAGTACATGCAGGCCTTCACCAATGGCTTGCACACCATGAATGCCACCTTAAATAGGACTGCTGAAACCCTAGCCTTGGCCGTTCATCGCCCCACTGATCTGTAGCAAAGTGCTCTCCAGCTCCTTGCTAGCAGGGAAGTGCAGGTGGGCCATGAGAGGAGTAATGGTGAAAGGGGACATGGAAGTGGGGGCTCGGCTCAGTCAGTACCCCACATGCTGCCTCGTGTCCCGATGGCTGAGTCTGCCCCTACACAGGTGCAGGTGGAGCAGTCTCTGGTGGGACCCTCACGGGCTCCAACACCCAGAGGTCATCGGCCAAGAGCATCTCAGCAGTCAGAGCAGGGACCTAAGCAGACTGTGTCTACCTCTGCTGAAGCCACAGGTGTCGCACCACGTAGAAGTGCTATGAAGAGGAAGAGTGAATATTTGTAGTTGCACAAGGATATGCACATGGGTGTCTTGCAATGTTAGAGTGTTAAGTCTCTATTTAATTTTATTTACACCACTTTCCTGTGTTGCCCATTTTTGGCTGCTGCCTGGCAAGTGGCCTTTTAACTTGTGATGAATGGTAAGACAAAAATGAATGGGGGACTGTGAAAGGGACGGTTGGTTGTTTTCATGACTGCTTGTGTTGGGGGAAGGGGGTCTGGGGGAAGTGGATTTTGCATGTGGCTCCCAGATGGGTGCACTGGTGAAACCTTACTGAACCTCGCCATTATGAGGGCATCCCGGGCAGCAATGTGTGCCGCTGCTGTCGCATTGACCACATCATGTTCCTCCTCCTCCTCCTCCTCCTCCTCGGCTCTGTGTTCTGCACCTTGTTCCTCCTGAAGGTCCAAATCTCACTGCTGTGCAATGTTGTGCAGAGCACAACACACCATGACCATTCTGGAGATCCTGGCTGGTGCGTATTGAAGGGTGCCTCCAGATCTGTCGAGGCACCTGAAGCGCATCTTCAGCATGCCGATTGCTTGCTCAATGACTCTTCTGGTTATCATATGGCTTTCACTGTAGCGCTCCTGGGCCTCATTGATTGGGTTCCTCACGGGTGTCATCAGCCATGTCTTCAGTGGATAGCCCTTGTCTCCAAGCAGCCAGTGGTAAGTCTGTTTGGAGTTGCGAAGAACTGAGGAAGGGTGGACTGGCGCAGAACGAAAGAGTCATGACAGCTGCCAGGAAATTTGGCACACACATACATGATGATCTTTTTATGGTTGCAGTCGAGCTGCACATGGAAGCCCTTGCGGTTCACAAACACTCCTGGGTTATGATGGGGTGCCTTGATGGCCACATGTGTGCA
Source organism: Squalus acanthias (assembly GCA_030390025.1). Classification (NCBI taxonomy): domain Eukaryota; kingdom Metazoa; phylum Chordata; class Chondrichthyes; order Squaliformes; family Squalidae; genus Squalus; species Squalus acanthias. The sequence continues at coordinate 34,578,166 of CM059425.1, read as the reverse complement.
GTTGATGACGCCCTGCACCTGTGGGAAGACTGCCAGAGCCACAAAGCCGAGCGCCTGCTCAATAATACTGGCTTCATCAGTGGCAAAGATAGGGGAAAAGAGAGATTTGGAAGAGCTGAGGTTTACTGAGTTGGAGGATGGGAGACCAGCCAGGAACACATTAGGATAGTTGAGTCTGGAGGTAACAAAAGGTGTGGATTGAGGGTTTCAGCAGCAAATGGGTTGAGGTAGAGGCAGAGGTGGACAATGTTATGGAGGTGAAAGTAGGCTGTCTTTGTGATGGAAAAGATATGGGATCAGAAACTCTGCTGGGGGTCAAATAGAACACCCAGACTATGAACAGTCCAGTTCTTCCTGAGACAGTGGCCAGGGAGGGGGATGGAATTAATGACTGAGTTTGTGGTGGGCCTGAAGATGATAGCTTTAGTCTTTCCAATGTTTACCTGGAGGAAATGGAGCTCATTCAAGACTGGATATTGGACAAGCAGTCTGAGAACACAGAGGAAATGGAGGGTTCGAGCAAGGTGGTCGAGAGCTAAAGCTGGGTGCCATCACATGCTGACCCCATGTCTGCGAATTCTATCACCAAGGGGCGGTATGTGGATGAGGAAGATGAGGGGGCCAAGGATAGATTGTTGGGGAACTCCAGAGGTAATGCTGCAGGGGTGGGAAGAGAAGCCATAGCTGGAGATGCTCTGGCTATGATGTGATAGGTAAGGGTGGAACCAAGTGAGGGGCAGTCCCATTGAGCTAGAAAGGCATTAGAGGAGGATGGTGTGGTTCACGGTGTCACAGGCTTCAGAGAGTCGAGGAGGGCTAATGCAAATGATCACAGAGGATGTCATTTATTACTTTGCTTAGGGACAATTTGATGCTGTGGTAGGAGTGGAAATCTGATTTGAGAAATTCAAAGATGGAGTTGCGGAAAAGATGGACATGGATTTGGGAGTCAAAAGCACATTCAAGGAGCCTGGGGAGACGTTTGACTTGTGGAGTATGGAGAAAGGGGTAAGCAGCAGAGGCAGTTGAACAAATGGTCTCAATCTTAGTGACAAAGAAATCCATGAGCTCCTCACACTTGTTGTTGGAGATGAGGATGGAGGGGGCAGGGGGCAGGGGTTTAAGGAGACATAGGATGGTGGAGTAAAGACACCTGGGCTTATCTTTGTCATCCAGGATGATCCTGAAGTTGTGGGTGATTTTGGCGGAGGAGAGTGAGGCCCAACAAAACTTAATGTGGCCAAGTCAGATTTGGTGATGAATGGCTTAACCAGTTGTGCACCAGATATGCTCAAGTCTGCACCTCTTAGACTTCTGGGAGCAACTATGATGGTCATACCAGGGGGCACAACAGAGATGGGAGAGAGTAAAGCTTTTGGTGGGGACCAGGGCCTCAAAAGGTGGTGGTTAGGTAGGAAAACTACTGTAATGGTCTTTATTATCCATAAACTAACAAAAAAAAAGCATTTATATACAGAACAATGGAGAATAACATCTAGTGCAGTTTTAGGATGGATGTGGTTGCCCTCTTTTCCTGCACACACCATTCATTGCTGATATGAGAGAAGAAAGTCTTTCAGGGAACTAGTTATTGCTGCTTGCTGTGACAACAAAGCCACTAACAAAATTGTCGCATGTGCCAAATTACCCTGCATAAAAACATGTATCTGAATACCAAGCAAATGTTTATAACAAACATAGGATTTAACAAGATATGAGGGAAATTAATAATAAAAATTGAATAGAATAAAATAAGTTGGTGAAGGAACATTCTACTGCGTAAATTAGATTGCAAGTGTGTGAACTTTTAAAGCTGGAAGTTTTGTTACTCTACACTCTTGAAATGAATGGTGGATTCATTTATAGGTCAGGTTGCAGATGAGAACCCTGGGTCTGTTTGATGATTAACAATTTGAAGGTTGCGTACAGCTAGTCTGTTCTTGAAGGGAGGGGTCTGAAACAAACTACTTTTTAAGTTTGCTTTGCATCGGTAAGAGAGTGGCAGGTGCAGGAGGTAGGAAGTAAAAATTAACCTCAGTCTAAGAACAAGTTTTATTTTCCTACATTTACACTGAGCTTGGAGCTGTTCAATTGTTTTAAGTTTGTTCTAACTTGTTTGCGAAAGTGGAACTCAGGGCTGGGAGTCAATCATGTGGGAAGAGTCACGGGATTATGTTGTGATTAATCCTATAATGGACATTCACTACAACACGTACACATTATTAGAAAGTTAAAATTTCTCAGCTCCCAAGAAACAAAAAATACAATCATCATTCTTAGCACAGCAAATTTGATTTGGACATTTATTAACAAGGCCAAATTAATTAAGAGCAACCTAAACCTGGCTGCATATGGTAAAAGGCTAACGATAAAAAATATACTAGTTCAAGAATCTTTCTTAATCTAACTCGAAGAGCCTGAATTTGTGGCTTCAGGTGCAGTACGAGCATACAAATGCTTAACACGTTTGTCTGAAATGAATTTAATTGCTACTTTAGCAGAGGCGTTAACTTATTTATTTTCAACAGGTTAACACTTCCACTAAAATAACAGTGTGACTTTCAGATGAATGCATTAATCATTGGTAGGTTAACACCCAAAGGTAGAATTTCAGGGGATAACTGGCAAGAAACCAATCTGAATTTGATGTTAACCAATTTACCTAAACTGCACCCAATTAATCACCCTCACCCCAAAGTATGTATAAAGCTAGCATAAAATGAAACAGAACTTAAATCAATATAACATTTATTTAGATATGAATAAATGCACTCAAAATTGCTAATATCTTTTCAATGTACGACTGTCATTTTTGCTTAGAAGAATTGATCTAGCAGTTTCTGTTAGGGTATAATTTATCACATTTTCCAGTCTTTGATAGTTCTTGGCACAAGAGAACAAGGAATCATAGAATCATACAATCATAGAAATGTGCGGCACAGATGGAGGCCATTCAGCCCATTGTGTCTGTGCCAGCCGGTAAAGAGCTAACCAGCCTAATCCCACTTTCCAGCACTTGGTCTGTAGCCTTGCAGGTTACGGCACTTCAAGTACATATCCAAATGCTTTTTAAATGCGATGAAGGTTTCTGCCTCTACCACCCTTTCAGGCAGTGAGTTCCAGACCCCCACCACCCTCTGGGTGAAAAAATTTCTCCTCAACTCCCCTCTAATCCTTCTACCAATTACTTTAAATCTATGTCCCCTGGTTATTGACCTCTCTGCTAAGGGAAATAGGTGCTTCCTATCCATTCTATCTAGGCCTCTCATAATTTTATACACCTCAGTTAAATATCCCGTCAGCCTCCTCTGTTCCAAAGAAAACAACCCCAGCCTATCCAATCTTTCCTCATAGCTAAAATTCTCCAGTCCTGGCAACATCCTCGTAAATCTCATCTGTACCCTCTCTAGTGCAATCACATCTTTCCTGTAATGTGGTGACCAGAACTGTACACAGTATTCTAGCTGTGGCCTAACTAGTGTTTTATACAGTTCTAGCATAACCTCCCTGCTCTTATATTCTATGCCTCGGCTAATAAAGGAAAGTATCCCGTATGCCTTCTTAACCACCTTATCTACCTGTCCTGCTACCTTCTGGGATCTGTGGACATGCACTCCAACTACACTTCGCAGTATCCTACCATTTATTGTGTATTCCCTTGCCTTGTTAGCCCTCCCCAACTGCATTAACTCACACTTCTATGGATTGAATTTAATTTACCATTTTTCTGCCCACCTGACCAGTCCATTGATATCTTCCTGCAGTCTACAGCTATCTTCCTCACTAGGACTACTAGGACTACTATATGAATTTGATTGGACCCCTTTTGGAATTTAAAGTTAATAGATGGATCATGTTACGTAAATAGCCACACAATAGACTGTACTTTTTTTCTGCAGCCTTCTAATTTATGACAGAGCTTTTGAGATTTGCAGTAAGAGAGGGAACACTCTATGCTGTATGTAAAGTTATCATGTTTCACAGTTCTCAACAATTTTTTTTCATTATAAAGATAGGAGCTAAGGGAGCTAATTTGTTAGAAAGATGTGTTATTTAAGTTTAAGGGTTTTTTTTAGCTGTAGGAACCCATCCTTCATGAACTTACAATGTTAAGCTCTGCTCTTTGCATCCAGCCTGAATCCCTGTGGCTGTCAGGAACCAATGACACAAGATAGAACATTTGTCACAGATAGGCTCTCCTTACCTTACTCGCATAAGGCACAAAAGATACATTGTAACAGCCATGAGACAATTCGCGATCTGTTTTTTAAAATTAGTTTTTACTTATCCTTGGTGAACGAGCTAGAGGATGTGTATGGGATAGACAGAGAATATGGGTGTTTGTTGGGAGATTACAGAGATTGTGTGTATGCGAGTTAAAAACATGGGAGTATAGTTTCTGCTGCTGGCATCCATGGAGGTTGGCATTGAAAGGGTAGGCTGTCAAATTCCAGGAATACATATGCCATTCATGCCATGCTGTGTCTAATCATACATGGGTCATAACGATTCATTCATAATATTTCAAATGCAAGATTTAAATGACAGTGGGTGTAGATATATCTTCTTCATAACACTTCACCCCTCTATTTTCAAAGAATCACCTGTATTTATTGGGCAGTCTGTGCTTTCCTAACAATAGCTTTAGGTTGACTTTTCCTCATATGTGGAGCTCGGTGATAATGGAGCTCATTTGCACATTGATTTCAACTGTCTTAACATATTTGGCTCCCTTTGTGGTGACAACAGGGTGCCTGTACTAAAAGCAGCTTGCCAAAAATGCTCCCACAATACAAGCTTATCCTTTGACCCTTGCTTTATGTTTCAGTGTTGGCTTACCATTGTTCTTTTGCACAATGCTGTTGAATTTCTTCCCTACCCCATCCAAGGTCCAGGGAACAGGTTGGAGACACAGCATTCACTCAGTCAGTAGCTTCTTGCCTAGGCTTGGTGTTGTTGACTTCTGCCAGCCTGAAAAGTGTCTCTTGCCATTAAAGCACTCCATTCACCAGTTTGTACAGAGCTATGCACATGGAATGAGCTTTCTCAGTACTTGAGCACATAAAGCTAGGCTGACACTCCAGTGCAGTGCTGAGGCAGTGCTGCACTGTCGGAGGTGCCGTCTTTCGGATGAGACGTTAAACCGAGGCCCCGTCTGCTCTCTCAGGTGGACGTAAAAGATCCCATGGCACTATTTCGAAGAAGAGCAGGGGAGTTATCCCTGTGTCCTAGCCAATATTTATCGCTCAATCAACATCACTAAAACAGACTATGTGGTCATTATCACATTGCTGTTTGTGGGACCTTGCTGTGCGTAAATTGGCTGCCGCGTCTCCCACATTACAACAGTGACTACACTCCAAAAGTACTTCATTGGCTGTAAAACGCTTTGAGACATCTGGTGGTCGTGAAAGGCACTATATAAATGCAAGTCTTTCTTTCTTTAATGGCTAAGATGCAAGAAGCATAGTTTACATCACTGGTTGTTGCTTATTAGTTAATGGCTGGTGAGCCACTTGAGACATATGAACCAGACATTATCACAGATAACTCAAGATTGGCCAGTCTGGGCTGAGGAGGTTCAGTTGATGTCTGTAACTTAAACAAATGCAATTGCCAAGACTCAGATACATAGAAACAAACATAGAAGCAAACTATTGAAACTGAGAAAAAAAATACTATGGCCCGTATTTTCCGATGCCTACGGGTGTGTATGGGCTGTGTACACACCCGTAGGGACATCGGAAATGCTGGTTTCAGGCATGCGAAGCGCATGCACTGAAAACCGGCATTTCCGATCTGTCAAGAATGCTCTTGACAGATCGGATCCCTGCCCTGGAGAAGGGCCTCTGCGGGGGGAGAGTTACGCTTTCTGCAGAACCTCCGCCCGCTGAAAACCCTTAGAAATCTTACGCCTGGTAAAAGCAGGTGTAAGGCCTGCTTTTACCAGCATAAGAGTTGAAAAAAGTAAAAAAAAAAATTCACTCATTTATAATTTTAAAATACTTTTAAAAAAGGTAAGTTTATTTTTAGCCCTGTAAAAAACTTTAATTATTTTTTTCAAAATATTAAATTTTTGTTTTAAATATTTAATTTAATGTAATTTTAACTCATTTTAAAAACGTGATGGTTTTTTAAAAATGTATTTAATGTTTTTGGGGTGATCTCCATTCATATATTTGACAGGTCTATCTGTCAAAAGTATGATGGGAGATTCCCTTCTCCTGTTGGCTGGCCTGGCCCATGTGATCCCAGGGACACTTGCGAACTGCATGCGCCTCTGGGATACGTGGGCCCTGCGCATTTCGACTTTGGAGAGCCCCAGGAGCGGAAGTGTCCTGGACCTCGGGAACCCTCAGGTAAGTTCGTAGATTTTTTTCCGATAGGAAGCATCCGCACGCAGGAAGCCTCCTTTCGGAAATTACCGGCCATTGTCATAGAATCATAGAAATTTACAGCACAGGAGGAGGACATTTGGCCCATCGTGTCTGTGCTGGTATTTCATTCTGAAGATTATGGGGTGAACTAATTGAGCTGTACAAGATGATTAAAGCATATGCAAATAAGTGGCCCAATGCCTGTTTGAGGTCCCCTCTGCTATATTAGGTTGCCCTGAGGCAGTCAGCTGTATTCAGGAAAACCAGGTCTACAGGCGGTCCTTAAAGGGACTGCTAGGAACATAGGAACAGGAGCAGGCCATTAAGCCCCTCGAGCCTGTTCCGCCATTTAATGAGATCATGGCTGATCTGTGACCTAACTCCAGGCTGCCACCAAAGCAGTAAGATTTAAAATATAGTCACCTAATATGGAGCCAGGAGGAGCAGCAGTGCTCCTTCGATCTCCACATTCAAACCACTCAGACCACTGCCAGCCACTGCTCCTCCCCCCGCCTCCCAGTCACGACGTGGACCCTTCGCTGCCGCCTGCCCCTCCCTCCCCACCCCCCCAATAGCCTAATTACTTGAAGAATGAAGGCAGAAGATAAAACAAAAATTTACTCAGAGAGCTGTTAGAATCTGGAATACCCTACTAGAAACAATGGTCAGAGCAGAATCCACGTTAGCTTTTAAAAGGGAAGTGGATAGATATTTGAAAAAGAAAAATGTTAAAGTTTGTGGGATAAGGGAAAGTGGTATATGTAAATAGCTCTTTCAGATTTTGTATATATACATATGTATAGGACTTTATTTAAAGCATATATATTAATCTTAAATGTCATGGTTATGATTAGGGTAAGGCAGTGGTGTTTTTTAAAAACATTTTCGCCCCTCTATCGCCCCTATTTAGGACTAAAAATGGGATGGTAGGGAGAGGAATATCGGCCACCATATTTTAAAACAACATTTTCACTGTTTTGTTAGCTTGTTATAAATAATGAAGAAAAAGGGGCATTTATTATATTTTTTGACAAGAGGAAAATATGACTCTAATACTGTTGCAACTATGTTATATTTTTGGTTGAAATACTGATATACTTTTTAATCCAAATTGTGATGACAATGGATTCATGTCCACTGACAACTGGATTAATGCTGCTGAAAGTCATTTTACTTAGGGCTCCTAATCGCCTTCAAAGAAAGATTGCCAACTATCCCTTATATTTATAGGTTACAGCAATGCATTCAACAACAACAACAACTTGTATTTATATAGCGACTTTAACGCAGTAAAACGTCCCAAGGCGCTGCACAGCAGTATTATAAGACAATAAATTTGACATCGAGCCACATAAGGATAAATTAGGACAGGTGACCAAAAGCTTGGTCAAAGAGGTAGGTTTTAAGGAGTGTCTTAAAGGAGGAAAGAGAGGTAGCGAGGCAGAGAGGTTTAGGCAGGGAATTCCAGAGCTTAGGGCCGAGGCAACAGAAAGCACGGCCACCAATGGTTGAGCGATTATTATCAGGGATGCTCAGGAGGGCAGAATTAGAGGAGCGCAGATATCTCGGGGGGTTGTGGGGCTGAAGCAGATTACAGAGATAGGGAGGGGAGAGGTCATGGAGCGATTTTGAAAACAAGGATGAGAATTTTGAAATCGAGGCGCTGCTTAATCGGGAGCCAATGTTGGTCAGCGAGCACAGGGGTGATGGGTGAACGGGACTTGATGTGAGTTAGGACACGAGCAGCCGAGTTTTGGATGACCTCAGTTTATGTAGGGTAGAATGTGGCAGGCCAGCCAGGAGTGCTTTGGAATAGTCAAGTCTAGAGGTAACAAAGGCATGGATGAGGGTTTCAGCAGCGGATGAGCTGAGGCAAGGGCGGAGACGGGCGATGTTACGGAGGTGGAAATAGGCGGTCTTCGTTATGCTGTGGATATGTGGTCGGAAGCTCATTTCAGGGTCAAATATGACACCAAGGTTGCGAACAGTGTGGTTCAGCCTCAGACAGATGTTAGGGAGAGGAATGGAGTCAGTGGCTAGGGAACGGAGTTTGTGGCGGGGACTGAAAACAATGGCTTCGGTCTTCCCAATATTTAATTGGAGAAAAATTCTGCTCATCCAGAACTGTATGTCGGACAAGCAATCTGACAACTTAGAGACATTGGAGGTTTCGAGAGAAGAGGTAATGAGGTAGAGCTGGGTGTCGTCAGCGTACATGTGGAAACTGACGCTGTGCTTTCAGATGATGTTGCCAAGGGGCAACATGTAGATGAGAAATAGGAGGGGGCCAAGGATAGATCCTTGGGGGACACCAGAGGTAACGATGCGGGAGCGGGAAGAGAAGCCGTTGCAGGTGATTCTCTGGCTACGATTAGACAGATAAGAATGGAACCAGGCGAGTGCAGTCCCACCCAGCTGGACGATAGTGGAGAGGCGTTGGAGAAGGATGTCAAGAAGGACGAGAAGGGATAGTTTACCTTTGATGAGAGCCGTTTCGGTACTAATGGTCTGCATCTAATATAGATGATTTCACCTTGCAAAAAATTGTCACATTGACTTTTTTCCTGAAGATTTCCAATATAAATTGAAGGGATTTTCAGTCTGTATGATGAATTCCTTATCACCAAAATTAGTGTTTATAACACGACTGTGATAGCAACAATGACCTATGGTACAGGAATTTGGAACCTAATCCAGATTGAGGAGAAAAGATTGGATACAATTGACGAGCAACATACTCGGAATGAAATGGTACGGTAAAATGACTGATATGGGAGAAAGGCAAAATTCCTGCTGCACTTCCGTGTCGGTCACTGCATGAGGGAAAAGATTAGAGCAGCTGGGGTACAGGTTCTTGCAACACAGTGAAATTCTCCCCCGGAAGGCCTAGCATTAGAGACCAGCAGATGAAAAGATACAGACCAACAGAGCAAGAAAAACTGCTCGGAACATTGCCATGCATTGGGTTCCTTAAATATCCTAATACGTGGATTGATCTTTAAAATGAAAAAACAACTTACAGGGAAAATAAACCTTCTTGTGGCTTTTCACTTACAAAAGAAAGAGTGCGGCATTTTTGTCCTGACTCCATCTGAATGTATCTGCTCAGGCTGGTAACGAACTAAATATTCTGCATTGTACTAACTCTCTTCAGATGCTGGCTCAATCAAGTTTTAGAGAGCCTTCTAGTCAGTTACTTGATTCGCACTCAACAGCACAAACTATTCCCTTTCTTCACAGAGTAACACATTACATAAACCATTAAAAGCACAGAATATAAAGCAACCCACTCAAGTGCCAAGAAAAACAAGGAAATAATGTAACAATTTATTTTTAATACATACACACACACACACACACAATTACTTTTTGCATTTATTTCCAGACACATCTGCCAAGGAAACATTTAGTCTTCCAATACCATTTTTTTATCAAACCCAGAAAGATAGGAAGTGCATCTGAATCTCAAAATGGTCCATGTTGATCAATATTCATATTCTTTTGAAGAATCCCAAATCAGACAAATTCAGGTTGGTTCATTTCTAGCGGAATTGAAAAGCCAATAAGGAATTCAGGAGAAACCCGGAGAGTGGTTAGAATGTGGAACTTGCTACCACATGGAGTAGTTGGGACAAATAGCATCGATGCATTTAAGGGGCAGCCAGATAAACACATAAGGGAGAAAGGAATATGTTATGCTGATAGGGCTAGATGAAGTAGGGTGGGAAGGGGCTCATGTGGAGCACAAACACCGGCATTGACCAGTTGGACCGGACGACACTGCGCTGTAGATTCTATGGGCTGGATTTTGCCATTGGGGTGGGCTGGGGGCGTGTTAGGTGGTTTTCGTGTCAGGAACCCGACTCCAATGTGAAGTGGGAAAAAAGTGCGATTTTGCCCTAATTGGGCACTTGATTTCCAGCGTGTGGGAACCCCTGGCCCAATGAGTCTTTCCATCCTGAAAGTCGCCTCCGATGACGTCATCAATGCTGCTGGATTTAAGGCCTGCAAGCAGCCTTGCTTCTTCTGGAGACTGCAAACTTTATGCCCATTGTTGTGATCGCTTCATTCAGCAAATATGTCCAGCAGTAGGCCAAAGTGTGCTCCACGGTTCGATGATGTCGCCCTGCAAGCTCTGGTGGAGGGAGCAAGATCAAATAAGGAGGTGCTCTTCCCTTCCTCAGGGAGGAAAAAGCCTCCCCAGCAGACTAAAGCTGTGTGGATGCAAGTGGCCCAGGGGGTCAACTCAATGTCTATGTGCCGCAGAACCTGGCTGCAGTGCAGGAAGAGGTTTCATGACCTTCTCCGCACAGGAAAAGTGAGTATGACTTTCACATCACCCTCAATCTGATCCCCATCGTCTCTCCTCATCAGCACTCAGCTTTGCCAACCTCTTCCTCCACATCCCACTTGACACTGACATCCCTGCACCCTTACCCATTCCCGCTCTCTGTATGTTCAGATTCACTTAACTATTCAACTATGCAGCCCTCACACTCCCTATTGCTGTGATGCTATGACAACAACTTACAACACACAGGGAGGGCCCTTGGTCTTGGCATCTTACTCCATCTTTGTCTCCTTCTAAGCATCTAGGCTATGAAATCTCTACACTCACTCCTTCATTTTCACTCAAACTCCACTTGTGTCCCTCATTGCAGGAAAAGAGAGCCCACAATAAGAGGGAGAGGGTGAGGACAGGAGGAGGGACCACCCTCAGTAGCCCAGCTCACCCCTGTGGAGGAGGCGGCCCTGGGAGTGGAGGAGGATGCGCAAGTGGGGGATGGACAGACGGGTGCATCACAGCAAGCTGGTGACAGAATAGTTTTGCATCTCTCTCATTGACATTGCATGAGTAACTGATAATGATTCTGAAGGTCTAACAGATTGACTTATGATCATCTGTACAATTCAATGTGCATGCAAACTTTACCTCACATCTCCAAATCTTTCCTTTACTCTCCCACAGGACCATCGACAGCCCCCGTCCCCACTGTCCAAGAGGAAGAAACTGAGCTTCAAGACTCCTCAGAGGAAGCTGCAACCTTTGAAGGCATAGCGTCAGCAGAATTCAGCGCACCCAGCACCAGCGCAGACACTCACACCTCGGTGGGAACTGCGCGAGATAGTGTAGTGTTGTCACCTGGTGTATCACAGCTCACAAGTGAGCATCAGCAGATGGTGGAGACAGGGACAGCAGTGGAGAGTCCTCGTCGGAGGGCGCAGGACACTGCCAGCTCGGCTCGGCTGCATGTCGACCCTGTGCCTCCGGGTCCATCTAGAAGAAGAGGTGCAGGAGTCTCTGGCAGGTTTTGTCTCCAGGGTCGCTGTGAGTGTGGAGCGAATGGAGGAGTCCATCGCTAACATGAGCAGAGCCTTTGTGGAGGCATTGGCGCATGAACGCATCACCGCAGAAAGGATGGCAACCTCCATGGAAAGGATGGCTACGGCCATGGAGGAGCTTAGTCGCCAGGGTCATGAAAACATGGTCATTGTTCAGAATAGACTGACATCTCTTGAGGAGCGATGGTCAGCTATTTAGCAGAGAAACCACACCTTCGTGGAAGTCCTCTGGAGTAGGATTTCCAGCGCAGAAACGGGTCCTCATGGCCCCCCTGAAATGCAGAAAGGGGCTGTCCAGCCACTTGCTAGGTCTGAAGTGGGGCTGACCCATGAGAGGGATGTTGGTGGCAGACAACAAGGAAGTGGGAGCTCCTCTCCAAGCGCTCACACGACGATGCCACTGCAGAGCCCTCGGTCAGAGCCCCACCAGAGTCTCCACCCAACTGAGGTTGGCATCTCAACCCCTGCACAGCCGCAGGAGCAGCAGACTGTTGCCGAGCCCTCACAGGTTCGCAACCCCAGAGGACGGCTGCCAAAGGTGTCGAGGCAGGAGCAGCAAGAAAGTGAGCAAGGGGCCTCCACGTCTGCTGAAGCCACAGGGGAAGCACCACGTAGGAGCACGCATAAGAGGAAGATAATGCACAAGTAGTCACAAGGGTAGTCACTTGGGTGTCATGTTGTGTTTATTTTTGAAATGCCATCAGTTGCTTGTTGTGATAAAAAAAATGCTGATGTCAAACTGTTGAAGTTGTGGCGTGTGTCATTTCGCAAATGGGACTTCAACATTGAGGGCTTAGGGTGACTTGCAATTGTCAGTATGGTGGTCATAGTGATAGGAATCCACAGGTTCTTGGCCATTGTCGATGGTCTGGTAAGAAGCTGCGAGGCAAAAGTGCTTGATTGTCTAGGCTAAGCAAATCTGGCCAAGATGAGTGCGTGCCTTGCATCCCGGCCAGCAATGTGCTTGCATTCTGCTGCCACTGGTTGATGCGCCTCTGCAAGCTGTTCGTTGTCGCTCTCCTCCTCCTCCTCCTCCTCATCTGAGGAGGCTATGTGATGAGCCACTTGTTCCTCAGGCATCTGTAAGCCACGATACTGTGCCATGTTGTGAAGTGCACAGCAGACCACGACCATTATGGAGACCCTGGCTGCTGAGTACTGCAGGGCTCTACCTGATCTATCAAGGCATCTGAAGTGCATCTTCAGCAAGCCGATGGTTTGTTCGATTATGGATCTGGTGGAAATGTGGCTGGAGTTGTAGCGCTCCTCAGCTTCGTTGGATGGGCTCCTCAACAGCATCATTAGCCACGTCTTCAGGGGATAGCCCTTGTCTCCAAGTAGCCATCTGAAAAGTTGGTCTGGCGGACTGAAGAGCGGAGGCACACTACATTGGCGCAGGATGAAGGAGTCATGGCAACTGCCAGGGTACTTGGCACGAACATGCAAAATTTCCTTCTTGTGGTCACACACCAGCTGTATGTTCAGGGAGTGGAAGCCCTTGCGGTTGGCAAAAATACCTGGATTGTGATGGGGTGCCTTAAGGGCCACATGTGTGCAGTCAATGACGCCCTGCACCCTTGGAAAGCCTGCCAGATTGTCAAACCCAACTGCACGCACAGTTACACTGGCTTGATCCTTGGAGAAATTGATGTAATTATGAGCGATGGCAAAGAGGGCATCGGTTACCTGTGTGATGCAAGTGTGTGCGGCTGTCTGGGAGACACCGCTGATGTCTGCTGCTGATCCCTGGAATGAACCTGAAGCAAAAAAGTTGAGTGCGGTGGTGACTTTGACGGCCACTGGTAAGAGGCCTCCACCTGCTCCTCTGGGCTCCAGCTCTTGATGCAGCATTGCGCAGATGTCACCCACTACCTCTCGAGAAAGTCGGAGCCTCCTTTGGCACTGCTGTTCAGTCATGTTGAGGTAGCTGATCCTCTGTCTGTAGACTCTGTTTTGGGGGTATCTCCTGCGCCGACGTGCTTCCATGCGCTGGCGCCTTCTGGCCTGTGCAGCTTCAGGTGGGTGAGCAGCAGCTTGGAGCTCCTGCTGTTGCTCCTGCAGTTGGTGCTGCTGTTGCTCAGGGTTCTGCTGCTGCCGCGGCTGGTCTTCGTCCGAATCTGGTGTCCAGGAGGAAAGGAAATAAATGGTTCCCATTCTTCTGGTATATACCTCAGTTGAGGAAGCGCTCATTCAAGGTGGGGAGAGGGGTTTCCCAGGAGGTCACACTGGAGATGGGTGTCAGGCTCCAAACTTCCAGAACAATGAGTAGGCCTGCTAAAAGTTCCCCCAGACCTGAGACAACAAAGTTCTGCCACCTGCAAATGATGATTGCTGAAAACTCCTTTTTAATGGTGGAGCTGCAGCTGTTAGTAAGCAGTCCACTTGTGAGCCCGCCAGGATTCACTGGTGTGTTCCAGAGGAGACGTGCAGGACGTGGGAAAAGTGTTAAAATCAGAAAGGCCTCTCAAAATGGGATTATAGAGACAATTAAGTGGTTGTTAAGGGCCTTAAGGGTCTATCCCGCCTCTTGGAGGCGGGATGGAAACGGGGTCAGAAAACATGCATGTGGGAAAATTGCTCGGAGGCGGGATGGGGCCCGCCCGCCTTTTTTTGTGATTTTACCACCTCACACGCCTCCAATCCCGCCTCCTCGGGCCTGGCAAAATCGAGCCCTATGTAGTGCTTTGGAATACAAGTGCTTAGTGAGACACTTATGGTAAGAAAGATTGGCATTGCAGGATGAACCATTTTAGCTGACAGTAAGTACTAAAGTAGGCCAGAATTTTCTTTACCTGGGCTGTCGGCATGACGGGTCGGGATCCATTCCTCATTTCATGCTTTTCCTCAGAGCGACTTGCCCATAATGGCGCCTATTAAGGCAGGCCTGCGCGTTACCCGGCCCTATTAAATGGCGCAGGTCTGATGACGTCATCGATGACACATTTCCAGCTGGGATATTTAAAGGAGCCTTGGCCACATTGCATTTGAAGGTTCATCTAGGAGTGTGCAGGCACTATATTTTAGCTGAGATGTAACAGGTTTTAGGCACTGTACAGCCTTCTGGACTCAACATTGAGTTCAACAGTTTCAGACTATAAGCCCTGCCCCCATTTTTTCAGGCGGCAGCTGTTGATGATTCTGCCATCCCCATTTGCAACATTTAATCTCTCCTGCCTTCTATCCTAGCACAAACCTTCCCTTTTGTTCCTTCCTCCCCTCCACCCTCCCCCCTTTCCCGGCCTCTGTATCTGTTTAAAACCTTTTATATCTCTAACTTTTTCCAATTCTGACGAAGGGTCACAGACCTGAAACGTTGGGCTCGATTTTGCCAGGCTTGAGGAGGCGAGATTGATGGCATGTGAGTTGTAAAAATCACAAAAAATGGCGGGCGGCTCCGATCCCGCCTCCATCCCACCTCCGAGCAATTTTCCCACATTCGTGGTTTCAGACCCCGTTTCCATCCCGCCTCCAAGAGGCGGGGTAGGCCCTTAACTAGCAGTTAATTGCCTCTATAATCCCATTTTGAGAGGCCTTTCTGAATTTAAGACATTTCCCCCGTGCTGCACGTCTCCTCTAGAACACGCCAGTCAATCCTGGCGGCCTCACAAGTGGACTGCTTACTAACAGCTGCAGCTCCATCATTAAAAAGGTGTTTTCACCAATGATCATTTGCAGGTGGCAGAACTTTGTTGTCTCAGGTCTGGGGGAACTTTTAGCATGCCTACTCATTGTTGTGGAAGTTTGGAGCCTGACACCCATCTCTAGTGTGACCTCCTGGGAAACCCCTCTCCCCACCTTGACTGAGCGCTTCCTCAACTGAGGTATATACCAGAAGCATGGGAACCATTTATTTCCTTTCCTCCTGGACATCAGATTCAGACGAGGACCAGCTGCGCCAGCAGCAGAACCCGGAACAACAGTAGCACCAACTGCAGGAGCAACAACAGGAGCTCCAAGCTGCTGCTCACCCACCTGAAGCTGCACAGGCCAGAAGGCGCCAGCGCATGGAAGCACGTCGGCGCAGGAGATACCCCCAAAACAGAGTCTACAAACAGAGGATGAGCTACCTCAGCAATACTGAGCAGCAGTGCCAAAGGAGGCTCAGACTTTCGCGAGAGGTAGTGGGTGACATATTCGCAATGCTGCAGCAAGACCTGGAGCCCAGAGGAGCGGGTAGACACCCCTTACCAGTGGCCGTCAAAGTCACCACCGCACTCAACTTTTTTGCTTCAGGCTCATTCCAGGGATCAGCAGCAGACATCAGAGGAGGTCACAAATAACCTCCCAGAGATGTCGGGAACATAGGGTCTAATGAGAGGGAGGAATTGAATGAAATCACTATTTGTAGGGAAATGGTGTTAGGGAAATTGACGGGATTGAAGGCCGATAAATCCCCAGGGCCTGATAATCTACATCCTAGGGTACTTAAGGAAGTGGCCCTAGAAATAGTAGATGCATTGCTGGTCATCTTCCAAAATTCTATAGACTCTGGAACAGTTCCCATGGATTGGAGGATAGCTAATGTAACCCCACTATTTAAAAAAGGTGGTAGAGAGAAAACGGGGAATTATAGACCGGTAAGCCTGACATCGGTAGTGGGGAAAATGCTAGAGTCCATTATAAAAGATATAATAGCAGAGCACTTGGAAAACAGTGACAGGATCGGACAAAGTCAATATGGATTTACAAAAGGTAAATCATGCTTGACTAATCTACTGGAATTTTTTGAGGATGTAACTGGTAGAATAGATAAGGGAGAACCAGTGGATGTGGTGTATTTGGACTTTCAGAAGGCTTTTGATAAGGTCCCACATAAGAGATTAGCGTGCAAAGTTAAAGCACACGGGATTGGGGGTAAGGTACTGTCTTGGATAGAGAACTGGTTGGCAGACAGGAAGCAAAGAGTTGGAATAAACGGGTCTTTTTCCGAGTGGCAGGCAGTGACTAGTGGGGTACTGCAGGGATCGGTGCTAGGACCCCAGCTAGTCATAATATATATAAACTAGAGGGAACTAGATGTAATATCTCCAAGTTTGCAGACGACACAAAGCTGGGTGGGCGTGTGTGCTGTGAGGAGGATGCAGAGAAACTCCAGTATGATTTGGACAGGTTGGGTGATTGGGCAGATGCATGGCAAATGCAGTATAATGTGGATAAATGCGAGGTTATCCACTTCGGTGGCAAAAACAGGAAGACAGATTATTATTTGAATGGCAATAGATTGGGAAAAGGGGAAGTGCAATGAGACCTGGGTGTCCTTGTGCACCAGTTGCTGAAGGTAAGCATGCAGGTGCAGCAGGCGGTTAAGAAGGCAAATGGTATGTTGGCCTTCATAGCGAGAGGATTCGAGTACAGGAGCTGCAGTTGTACAGGGCCTTGGTGAGACCACACCTTGAGTATTGTGTGCAGTTTTGGTCGCCTTATCTGAGGAAGGATGTTCCTGCCATGGAGGGAGTGCAGCGATGATTCATCAGACTGATACCTGGGATGGCAGGAATGATGTATGAAGAGAGATTGGGTCGATTGGGCTTATATTCGCTAGAGTTTAGAAGAATGAGAGGGGATCTCATTGAAACTTATAAAATTCTAACAGGACTAGACAGACTAGATACAGGAAGGATGTTCCCGATGGCAGGGGAGTCCAGAACCAGGGGTCACAGTCTAAGGATAAGGGGTAAGCCATTTAGGACTGAGATGAGGAGGAATTTCTTCACCCAAAGAGTAGTGAACCTGTGGAATTCTCTGCCACAGAAGGCAGTTGAGGCCAATTCATTAAATATATTAAAGAAGGAGTTAGATATATTTCTTAAGGCTAAAGGGATCAAGGGATATGGGGAGAAAGCAGGGACAGGGTACTGAATTTGGATGATCAGTCATGATCTCATTAAATGGCGGAACAGGCTCGAGGGGCCGAATGGCCTACTCCTGCTCCTATCTTCTATGTTTCTATGTTTCTATCAGCGGTGTCTCCCAGGCGGCCGCACACTCTTGCATCACACAGATAACCGATGCCCTCTTTGCCATCGTGCACAATTACATCAATTTCTCCAAGGATCAAGCCAGTGTAACTGCGTGTGCGGTTGGGTTTGCCAATCTGGCAGGCTTTCCAAGGGTGCAGGGCGTTGTTGACTTAAGGCACCCCATCACAATCAAGGTATTTTTGTCAACCGCAAGGACTTCCACTCCCTCAACGTGCAGCTGGTGTGTGACCACAAGAAGGAAATTTTGCATGTTTGCGCAAGTACCCTGGCAGTTGCCATGACTCCTTCATCCTGCACCAGTTTAGTGTGCCTCCGCTCTTCAGTCCGCCAGACCAACTTTTTGCATGGCTACTTGGAGACGTGGCTAATGATGCCGTTGAGGAGCTCTTCCAACGACGCTGAGGAGCGCTACAACTCCAGCCACATTCCCACCAGATCCATAATCGAGCAAACCATCGGCTTGCTGAAGATGCGGTTCAGATGCCTTGATAGATCAGGTGGAACCCTGCAGTACTCAGCAGCCAGGGTCTCCAGAACCATCGTGGTCTGCTGTGCACTTCACAACATGGCACAGCATCGTCGCTTGCAGCTGCCTGAGGTGAACGCATAGCCTCCTCAGATGAGGAGGAGGAGGAAGAAGAGGACACGACAACCAACAGATTGTGGAGGTGCATCAACCAGCGGCACCAGCACGCGAGCACATTCAAACACTTTTGCCTCGCACCTTCTTACCAGAGCATCGACAATGGACAAGAACCTGCGGAGTCCTATCACTATGATCTCCATACTGACAATTGCAAGTCGCCCTAAGGCCTCAATGTGGAAGTCCTATTTTCAAAATGACACAGGCCTCAACTTCAACACTTTGCCATCAAATTTGTTTATCATCACAATTCACGGATGGCTTTTCAAAAATAAACACAACAGAACACCCAAGTGACCATCCTTGTGAGTCCTTGTGCTTTATCTTCCTCTTACGCATGCTCCTACGTGGTGCTTCCCCTGAGGCTTCAGCAGATGTGGAGGCCCCTTGCCCACTTTCTTGCTGCTCCTGTCTCGACACCTTTGGTGGGCGTCCTCTGAGGTTGCGAACCTGTGAGGGCTCGCCAACAGTCTGAAGCTCCTGCGGCTGTGCAGGTGCTGAGATGACCATCTCAGTTGGGTAAGGACTCTGGTGGGGCTCTGCCCGAGGGCTTTGCAGTGGCATGGTCATGTGAGTGCTTGGAGTGGAGCCCCCACTTCCTTGTTCTCTGCCACCAACATCCCTCTCATGGGTCAGCCCCACTTCAGAGCTAGCAAGTGGCTTGACAGCACCTTGCTGCACTTCAGGGGGGCCATGAGGACCCGTTTCTGCAGTGGAAGTCCTACTCCAGAGGACTTCCATGAAGGTCTGGTTTCTATGCTCAATAGCTGACCATCGCTCCTCAAGAGATGTCAGCCTATTCTGAACAATCACCATGTTTTCAATACCCTGGCGACTAAGCTCCTCCATGGCTGTAGCCATCCTCTCCTCTACCGTAGCCAACCTCTCCTCTATGCTAGCCAGCCTTACCACGGAGGTAGCCATCCTTTCCATGATGATGCGTTCATGCGCCAATGCCTCCACAAAGTCTCTGCTCATGTTCGCGATGGACTCCTCCATTCGCTCCACACTCGCAGCAGCCCTGGAGACAAAACCTGCCAGAGACTCCTGCACCTGTTCCTGGAGTTCCAGCACCGCTCTCCTTCTGGATAGACCCGGAGGCACAGGGTCGACATGCAGCTGAGCCGAGCTGGGAGAGTCCTGCACCCTCCAACGAGGTCTCTCCACTGCTGTCCCTGTCTCCACCATCTGCTGATGCTCACTTGTGATCTGTGATACACCAGGTGACAACACTACTGTATCTCGCGACGGTCCCACCGATGTGTTAGTGTCTGCTCTGGTGCTGGGTGCGCTGAATTCTGCTGACGCTGCGCCCTCAGAGGTTGCAGCTTCCTCTGAGGAGTCTTCAGGCTCAGGCTGTTCCACCTGGACAGTGGGGGCGGAGGCTCTCGATGGTCCTGTGGGGGAGTAAAGGAAAGTGTTAGAGATGTGAGATAAAGGTAGCATGCGCATTGAATTGGGCAGATCTGTTAGAGCATCAGAATCATTATCAGTCACTCATGCAATGTCAATGAGAGAGATGCAAAACTATTCTGTCACCAGCTTGCTGTGATGCGCCCGTCTGTCTGTCCCCCACTTGCGCATCCTCCACCACTCCCACGATCTCCAGGGCCGCCTCCTCTGCAGTGGTGAGCTGGGCTATTGAGGGTGGCCCTCCTCCTGTCCTCGCCCTTTCTCTCTTATTGTGGGCTCTCTTTTCATGCAATGAGGGAGACAAGTGGAGTTTGAGTGAGAATGAAGGAGTGAGTGTAGAGAATCCATAGCATAGATGCTTAGAAGGAGACAAAGATGGAGTGAGGTGCCAAGACCAAGGGCCCTCCCTGTGTGTTGCAAGTTGTTGGCATTGCATCACAGTGATAGGGAGTGTGAGGGCTGCATAGTCGAATAGCTCAGTGAATGTGAACATAGAGAGAGAGGGAATGGGTAAGGGTGCAGGGATGTAAGGGTGAAGTGGGATGTGCAGGAGGGGGTTGACAAAGCAGAGTGCTGGTGCTGAGAGGCGATGGGGATCAGATTGAGGGTAATGGGAATGTAATACTCGCTATTCCTGTGCAGAGAAGGTCATGAAACCTCTTCCAGCACTGCAGCCAGGTTCTGCTGCATATAGAAATAGCATTGACCTCCTGTGCCACTTGCAGCCACACAGCTTTAGTCTGTTGTGGAGGCTTTTTCCTGCCTGAGGAAGGAAAGTGCACCTCCTTGTTTGCTCTTGCTTCCTCCACCAGAGCTTGGAGGGAGGCCTCATCAAATCTAGGTGCACACTTTCGTCTAGAGCTGGACATACTTGCAGAAGGAATCACTCAGAACAATAGTCACAAAGATGAAAGGCTGAAAAAGAAGCAAGGCTGCTTGCAGGCCTTAAATCCAGCAGCATTGATGATGTCATCGGAGGCGAGTTTCTGTATGAAAAGACTCATTGGGCCAGGGGTTCCCACACGCTGGAAATCAAGTGCCCAATTAGGGCAAAATCGCACTTTTTTCCCACTTTACATCGGAGTCGGGATCCTGACACGACGACCACCTGACACGCCCCCAGCCCGCCCCCAATGACAAAATCCAGCCCGTTAACTCTGTTTCTCTCTCCACGGATGCTGCCTGGCCTGCTGAGTGTTTCCAGCATTTTCTGTTGTCACTTCAGATTTCCAACATCTGCAGTATTTTATAGCTATATTTTAGCATTTGGGTCTTGCTAAGCCTTGAACACATGACTGCACAGAGGCAGAGGGCTGCACACAGGTTCTCAGATAACTCCCTGTATATGCTTGTGGAGGGAGTCAGAGCACGCAGGGAGGTCCTCTTTCCTTCTGATGGGCGCAAGAGACCTCCCCAGCAGACCAAAAGAGCCTGGCTGGGCATAGCATAGGAGGCGAACAGCAGGGGTGTTGTGAGGAGGACCTGGGTGCAGTGCCAGAAGCCTCCTGGGATCGCGATGACCGTGTCTGCCCCTGCACAGTCGCAGGAGGATCATATGGCAGCCATATGGGTGTAATGCCTGAAGTTAAGTAAATCTGCTCAGGTGCTGGTGGCATCTGGACCTCAGGTTCCTCCTGCTCCTCCTCCTCGTCTTCCAGCTGATGCTCCTCCTCCTTCTCCTCCTCCTCTGAAGAGGCTGTGCACTCAGTGCCTTGCTCCTCATGCAGCGCTAATCCTCGCTGCCGCGCTATGTTGTGCAGCGCGCAGCAGACGACAATGATTCTGGAGACCCTGGCTGGTGTGTACTGAAGGGCTCCTCCAGATCTGTCAAGGTATCTGAAGGGCATTTTCAGCATGCCTATTGTCTGCTCTATGACACATCTGGTGGACATGTGGCTGTCATTATAACGCTCCTTGGCCTCATTGCCTGGTCTTCTCAAGGGTATCATAAGCTATGTCTTCAGTGGATAGCTCTTGTCTCCAAGCAGCCAGCTGGGAAGTGTGTTTGGCGGTGCAAAGACCTGAGGGAGGGTGGACTGGCGCAGGACGAAGGAGTCATGACAGCTGCCAGGGAATCTGGCGCACACATGCATGATGATTTTCCTATGATTGCAGACCAGCTGCACATTGAGGGAGTGGAAGCCCTTGCATTTGACGAAGACTCCTGGGTGATGATGGGGTGCCCTGATAGCCACATGTGTGCATTCAATGACGCCCTGCACCCATGGGAAGCCAGCCAGAGCGGCAAAGCCGAGCGCCTGCTCAGTAACACTGGTGTCATCAGTGGCAAAGTTGATATAATTGGCTGACTTGTCAAACATGGCATTGGTGACCTGTGTGATGCATCTGTGGGTGGCCGACTGCGAGATGCCGCAAATGTCTGCTGCAGATCCCTGGAAGGAGCCTGAGGTGAAGAAGTTGAGGGTGCTGGTGACTTTGACAGCAACTGGTAAGGCATGTCCACCAGTTCCTCTTGGCTGCAGGTCTTGCTCCAATAATCTGCAAATGACTGCGACGACCTGAAATGATAGCCTGAGCCTCCTTTGGCACTGCTGCTCAGTTATATTGAGGAAGCTCATCCTCTGCCTGTATACCCTGTGTTGGGGGTATCGCCTCTGGCGCGGTGCAGTCCTGCGCTGATGCCCTCTGTCCTGTGGAGCATCAGGTCATTTAGGAGAAGGTTGTTGGTGTTGTTATTGCTGCTGCTGGTGTGCCTTGTGCTGCTGGTGTTGGGGCTCATTGTGGTCCAATTCTGAGGACCAAGGTGAGACAGTATAAACAGCATCCAAGCTGATGTAATAGATGGCAGGTCAAGCAGAGATGAGAGAAGCAATCTGTCAATGATGTGATAGGTTGTAGCAATGAGGTGACAATG
Source organism: Squalus acanthias (assembly GCA_030390025.1). Taxonomy (NCBI): domain Eukaryota; kingdom Metazoa; phylum Chordata; class Chondrichthyes; order Squaliformes; family Squalidae; genus Squalus; species Squalus acanthias. Next base: position 34,555,534 of record CM059425.1, on the reverse strand, counting down.
TTTCCCTAATTACCCACATATCCGCAACATAACAAAGACCGCCTATTTCCACCTCCGTAACATCACCCGTCTCCGCCCTTACCTCAGCTCATCCACTGCTGAAACCCTCATCCATGCCTTTGTAACCTCTAGACTTGACTATTCCAATGCACTCCTGGCTGGCCTCCCACATTCCACCCTATGTAAACTTGAAGTCATCCAAAACTCGGCTGCCCGTGTCCTAACTCGTACCAAGTCCCGTTCGCCCATCGCCCCTGTGCTCGCTGACCTACATTGGCTCCTGGTTAAGCAGCGCCTCGATTTCAAAATTCTCATCCTTGTTTTCAAATCTCTCCATGGCCTCGCCCCTCCCTATCTCTGTAATCTCCTCCAGCCCCACAACCCCCCGAGATATTTGCGCTCTTCTAATTCTGCCCTCTTGAGCATCCCTGACTATAATCGCCCAACCATTGGTTGCCGTGCCTTCTGTTGCCCAGGTCCTAAGCTCTGGAATTCCCTGCCTAAACCTCTCTACCTCTCTTTCCTCCTTTAAGACGCTCCTTAAAACCTACCTCTTTGACCAAGCTTTTGGTCACCTGCCCTAATTTCTCCTTATGTGGCTCGGTGTCAAATTTTTTTGTCTTATAATACTCCTGTGGGACGTTTTACTACGTTAAAGGTGCTATATAAATACAAGTTGTTGTTGTTGTTAATTTTGATGAAAACACTTGCAACCTCTGGAAAACGAAATCTGTGCTGAAAATGCACTCAGCAACAGCATTTCCCTTAGGGAAGTAAGCAGGTGTCAGGTGTTAGTATTTATTGTGCTTTCCATGCTCTGCATTAATGACCTCGTACAATGGCCACTTCAGACTCAGCTTGACAGACATGGTTCCCGAGCTGCGTGATTCCCATGGTCATGCAGTGAAATTGCAAAGGTCTCGTTAAAAAGACGTTTAAGGATCTGACAACAAACTAATAATTATCTAAATTAGGTCGCCTGCCTCTGCCGTTCGGGTTGCTGCCGCGCTACCAAACGCGCCCAAGTTAAAGGCACGTGGAGGCGGGATGATGGCGAGTTCCCGACCCGCTCCGATTTATTTCCACTTTCACTCCTGACCTGCCTCCAATCCCACACGCACGGCAGCGGGGAAATTCCAGCCACAGAGTCTGAAATTGTGCAGAATTTCAGCAGTTCATTGCATTCTTGTTTGAGACAATATGCTTTTGAGTTGAAGATTTTTTACTCCGAGCTCCTGATATTTGAAACTATTATTATAGTGAACAATTTGTCTGGATCAATTATATCAATTCTCTTCACAGTCAAAGTTTAAACCTTCCCTCCACTTTATCAAAAAAAACACAAGTCCAACTTCCTTAACATTTCCTCACAATATAAATTCCTGATGGCTGGAATTATTTTCATTGGAACTCTTTGTACCCCCTCAAGGGCAATAAAAGCCTTCCTGTGGCCAAAATGATCACAGTATTTTTTTGTAGTTGCTAATTCAGCCTAGAAGTTCATTTGCCTTTTTGTCAGTTACCTTAAAGCTCTGGAGTTTTTTTTAATGGACTCTGATACATTTTCTGATGCCGGAGCTGAACACCAACTCCAATTTAAAAGAAAAAATTCTTGGAATAGGTTGGCTTCAGTGCACTGAATCTTCTGATTATTCTGCTTATTGTGCTGTTCTGATCATAATGAGAATCACACAGCTTTGAAGGCCAAGGCAATAATTAGTAAGCAGGAGGCTCACTCAACAGTAAAATGTATTTCCTCTACCCTTTCAAAAATGACCACTTGATGGAAGTAGCAAGCCTTTTTACCCTCTAATTGAACCGTAACTGGCAAACTCACAAAAAGGCAAATTAATCAATTCAAGCTAATTTGTAGAACATTGACTTTACTGTAAGCCGTTATCATTGTTGGTAGTTATTCAACAGTTGCCCATCAAATACTCTCAACAATATCCCTATCAATTATCTTTAATTCCAACAACAGTATCTGCATTTGTCAATTAAGTGAGAACAGTGTTCAGAAAACAAGATAACAGCTAAATGTCAAAACTCCTCTGGTATCAGGTACTAGCACAAAGTGGCAGCTTTGCAGGCGGTATTTTCTCAGAGCAAATATCACGCAATTAAAGCAGATATTAAGCATTCAATGAGCTACAAGAGCAAATGCGGTGAAGTGCCAAACTTCAAATCAAAAATTACCAAATAATTAAAAACCTTTAAGACAAATTTTAGGCCCTTAAGCTGGTGCATTTCTTGCTAAACTTCATTGAGAAAGCTAGATTAAAGGATTAAGTCTACAATAATTAACCCGACTAATGACAAAACCTGCTCATCATCATTATTCACTTTTTATTACAGAATTCCAAAAACAGACTGAAGTCTACACAGTTATATTGACGACCAAACAATTGTTCTCTCTGTGAAGGACTATTAACCACATCTTCCGCACCACATACCAATTCCTCAGAAAATGCGGAATTCCAGAAACCCAGCCTCTCTATATATATCTCATCTTGTTTTTATTTCTTATCAATACCCATACAATTTTCATCTTAAAACCAATTAGTATTGGACCAAATACAAGTCCACCTAAGCCATTTTAAGCCAAGGTGTGACATTCCTCTATCAGCCCATGAAACATTTAACAAATAACAGCCCGTTGTACCTTTCTGCAAAATTTAAACAACCCGCCATTTCTTTCTAGTTTCACTGTTTTGGTTTACAGTACATCTATTTATTCTAATTATCCTGGATTTCTTTTTATTTTATTGTCTAATGTTCTTTTTCCGTCGAGGGGGTCACACAATTACCCAAAAATTCCGCTCGGAGGCTTCCCGCGGGTGCAAGCCCCCAACCTGCACTTAAGAAGTGCGCCTACCGTTATGCTCTGGGCCTGCGCAGAATTCCGTTCCTGTGCCTGCTCCAGCTGCCGGTGTGCAGGGCCCGCGTATCCCAGGGGTGAAGCTAGTTCGCAGCGTCCCTGGGATCACGTGGGCCATGGGGAGCCAATCGGAGCAGGGAATCTCCATTCATAGATTTGACAGGAAGACCTGTCAAATCTATGAATAGAGATCGGCCCCAAAACCTAAGTAAAACTTCAAATAATTTATTTTTTTTAATCACATTTTAAAAATAACTATAAATTACATAAATTAACTACTTTAAACAAAAATTTAAATTTTTGAAAAAAATAATTAAAGTTTTTAACGGGGCTAAAAATAAACTTACCTTTCTTTAAAGTATTTTAAAATGATAAACCTGTGGAAAAAATGTTTTACTTTTACTTTCTTCACCTCTTACCTTGTTAAAAGCTGGCCTTGCGCCTGCTTTTTCCACGCGCAGCTGCTAGGGACTTACCCGCACTGCATCAACTGAGAAAAAAACAGAAGTTCGATGCGTACACGCTGCCTCTCCGGCACACGCGATTGACCTGTGAACCCCTTCCTTCAAGAGAGCAGAAGTTCCGGTTTCCAGCGCATGCGCGGTGCATGCGCAAAACCGGCACTTCCGTTGGCCCTACAGGTGAGTACACAGCGCGTACTCACCCATAGAGAACGGAATTTCAGGGCCAATATATTGAACGGTACTGATGAAATGAATTTGATGACTGATAATGTTATTTTATGGAGTAATATTGTTATTAAGATGCTGTATAATAGCTTGCCCTCCCAACACATTAAAACATGCATTCCGTACCCACCCACAACCCTCAAGGATTAATTACTCGAACAGTCTCTTCACCAGCTTTCTGCCTTCTGACGTTCACAATGTCGGGTAGTCTGGAACTCTGCAGTCTGTGTCCTCCTCAACAAAAAATCCACAGCCCCACCTTGCCAAGCCCTGCTGGCTCACTGTTCCACAGTGTACTGATTTGAAGATGCTCAATTTCTAATCCCTCCAATGGTCTTGCCCCATCTAATCTGAGCAATCATCTCTAGCCATATGTCCCAGCCTGCCTTTTCCTGTGTCAGCTGTGGTTCAGTTGGTAGCTCGCTTCTGAGTCAGAAGGTTGTGGGTTCAAGTCCCACTCCAGGGACCTGAGCACATAAAGCTAGGCTGACACTCCAGTGCAGTACTGAGGGAGTGCTACACTGTCGGAGTGTGCCGTCTTTCGGATGAGACGTTAAACCGAGGCCCCGTCTGCTCTCTCAAGTGGATGTAAAAAATCCCATGGCACTATTTCAAAGAATAGCAGGGGAGTTATCACTGGTGTCCTGGCCAATATTTATCCCTCAAAAAACAGATTATCTGGTAATCACATTGCTATTTGTGGGACCTTGCTGTGTGCAAATTGGCTGCTGCGTTTCCCACATTACAACAGTGACTCCACTTCAAAAAGTACTTCATTGGCTGTAAAGCGCTTTGAGATGTCCGGTGGTCGTGAAAGGCGCTATATAAATGCAAGTCTTTCTTTCCTTTTTTGCTGAAAAGATGAATTACTGCTCATCTGTGCTCCATCCACTCCGCCCTTGCAGGCCAATCTTTTAGCCATGGTGCCATTGATGTTTCATTCTCCCCAAACCATTTTGTTGTGTTACTTCTCCCCCTTCCTTCATAAATCTTGGCCTAGAAATTTGTTGGCACTGTGCCAATTTTACAGGTGGGCGGCTCAAGCGCGCCCATTCAGCAGCAGAAGTGTGCTGCCCATTCTTCTTCAAATAGGATCTTTTACATCTCCTAAACAGGGCCTCAGTTTAATGTCTCATGACAACACCTTGGACATGCAGGACTCCCTCAGCACTGTACTAAACTTTCAATCATGTGCTTAGGACGTGAAGTGGGGCTTGAACCCATAACATACTAACTCAGTGGTAAAAGAGCTAAGCCAAACTCACTGACACGCATGCATGCACACACACATGCACACAGGAGAGTGTACAACGAAGAGCAAAAAACCTGTTTCCAAGTATAAAGGGGATGAGTCATGAGGAAATATTCGAGTGTGTAAACAAGGTATTGAGTTATATAAAGTATTAAATGGTATATACAGATAAGGTAAACTCAGATTATTACTTCAACTTAAGCCAGGAAAGTAAGGCCAGTGGAGAAAAGCAGAAAGGAAATTTCACACAGACATTAGGAATAACTTCTTTACTTTAGTGTGAGAAACGTTTAGAATAATCTGCCAGGCAGAATGCTAGAGACAAAAATATTGAGGATGTTTAGAGTGCAGTTGTATGCTATCACAGGAGACCTAGGAGACTAGAGAGATGAGTTCTGATGGACCAGATATGTTTTCTTATCCTTGACATTTCTTATATAATGACAAAAATTTACAACACAGAAGGAAACTATTTGACCCATTATGCCTGTGTTAGGTCTCTGAAAGAGCTGTTCATCTAGTCTGCCCTTTCCCTGTAACCTTTAAAAAATTTACTTTTCAAATATTTATCCACTTTCCTTTTAAAATTATTATGGATTCTGCTTCCACCACTGCTTCTGATAGGCAATTCCATGGCTCAAGAACCTTGTGGATAAAAGCAAAATTCTTCGAACCTTTCCCTTCATTCTTTTAATAATTACCTTAAATTTAAGCCCTCTAATTAGCGACTCATTGACCAGTAGATGTGTTATAGGCTTGACAATGAGTGTCAACAGGCTATTCACTCACGAGGCACATAACAGTTGAGCCCGAGCTGGTCCTCACCTGACGCCCACACACACATATTTCTAGTACTGGATAACAATCGAGCTGATATTGCCCGTTCCTAACCAAGGACCACTGAGGTCATTCTACTGCGACCCATGGGCTCCGGCACTCCAGTATCCCAGCCCTCAAAACCCAAGCCACTCAATGCTACTAATACTTATATTTCTTATTGTTTGGTTTAATTGAAAGGAATTACTCACAGGGAGTGGCGATTGCTTGCATAAGACTTAGCCTTATTGTCTAACATAGCTGCATCTTATGCTCCATGAAGTGAAGAAAATACTTTTGAGACATTTAAAGATTCTAGTCAATAAAACAAAACAAGTGACAATGGGCCATAAATATCTTACATTTCTTTTCATAGGAAATTACTGGTTTAATGACCTTTTATAATAACATTTACCATAGATGGTCACCTGCTCCTAAAATCTGTTCATGACTTGAATTAATTAAAAATGAAACTGTGTACCCGTCTGTCTCCACCATTGTGACCTAAGTTCATTTCTAAGATTCATCTTAACTTTAATTACATCATGTTTGACTACTTTAATGAAGGGTAATGTTGAAGATTTTATCATTCACCTACATTTGTATTTTAGGCTGTGTTAGCTGGGCCAATGAAAAGAAAGCCAGGGTGCCAATTTGCTATCGCTCATTTTGCTAACGAAGACCAATTTCTGCCCCCCCCCCACCCCACTTCTATTCCCATGTTATGAAGTGGTGGAGAGTCAGGATATGGAAGAGGCTAGATTGGAGGCACTTATAGAGTGATACATCACAGAAAATAATTGTTTCCAACACATAGATACTCACTCAAATTGGGTTTGCAGACCAAGAAGGTATTACTTAGACTTCTCTGCACATCACTGCCTCAGAAGTTTTCGTTTTCCCTCAGAGGTAATTGGGGTGATATGCCAGCTATAAGCTGAAGACCTGCTGCTCATTTCTGCTAGGAGAGCACAACTGTCTGTCGTGTGTTGTGAACAGAATACTTTCACAGGGTTTCCGAGATCTGGTTGGAACCGTTTGGTCTGTAGCTCAGTAGCTGGCCTGTCGCTCCTCTGAGCCTGTGCCCAGCACCAGTGCGCTGCAAGGAGTGAGCACAGATGTCACTGTGTCTCCAGAAAGTGGCATTGAATCTGCTGGCTCAAGGCCCCTATAATGCATACACATAAGGGAGCTTCAGACATAAGGCCTGGTATCACTCTCCACTGCAAAAGAAGAAGTATAACAGAGTGCATCGACTTACCTGTGCAACCAGGTGACAATAGTATACTGTATGTACCTGTTATGAGGGCAACAGCAGGTGTTGTTAGTGTGGCTGACACTGGAAGGAGGGTAGGCTTAGTTCCCATTGCTAATTAGAGAAGAAGCAGGTGGAGAGGGGGGGATCAGTGCTTGGGGTGGTGCAGGGGAGGGAAGGGAAGTGCTGTGGGAAAGTGTGATGCAGAGAAGGAGACATCTCAAGAAGTAATTCTTACCTTGGCCAAACATGTCAGATCATGAGTTTCTGCAGCGTTTTCTGTTGTTATTTCGGATTTCCAGCATCCGCAGTATTTTGCTATCATGTCAGATCATTCATTGTTTTTCAGCATTGCAGCCACATCCTGGGAGTGAGACTCATTCAATCACTTGTTCTGAAATCTCTCTCCAGTCCTGCCTTGTCCTGCAGATTCACCTCTCAAGGCCAGGACATCCTCGCTTTAAGAGGTTACATAGATACATAGATACATAGATGATAGGAGCAGGAGTAGGCCATCCGGCCCTTCGAGCCTGCTCCGCCATTTAATGAGATCATGGCTGATCCTCCAATTCAGTATCCCGTCCCCGCCTTCTCTCCGTGACCCTTAACCCCTTTTGCCTGTAGAAATATATCTAATTCCCTCTTAAATATATTTAATGAGCTGGCGTACACTGCCCTCTGTGGCAATGAGTTCCACAGGTTCACCACCCTCTGAGTGAAGAAATTCCCCCTCATTTCTGTCCTAAATGGTTTAGCCCTTATCCTTAAATTATGTCCTCTAGTTCTGTTCTCACCCGCCAAGGGAAACATTCCTTCTGCATCTAGTCTGTCTCGACCTGTCAGAATTTTATACACTTCTATGAGGTCCCCTCTCAATCTTCTAAACTCCAGTGTGTACATCCCTAAACTACATAGTCTCTCCTCATAGGTCAATCCCGCCATTCCTGGTATCAGCCTGGTGAATCGCCGCTGCACCCCCTCCATGGCAAGAACATCTTTCCTCAGATGAGGCGACCAAAACTGTACACAGTACTCGAGGTGTGGTCTCACCAGTGCCCTGTACAGCTGCAGCAAGGTATCCCTGTTCCTGTATTCCAACCCTTTTGCTATGAAGGCCAGCATACCATTTGCCTTCTTGATCGCCTGTTGCACCTGCATGCTCGCCTTCAGTGACTGGTGTACAAGAACACCCAGGTCTCTCTGTACTTCCCCCTCTCCCAATTTATTGCCATTTAAATAATAATTTGCCCTCCCGTTCCTGCACCCAAGGTGGATAACTTCGCACTTGTCCACATTATAGTGCATCTGCCATTTATCCGCCCAATCACCCAGTCTGTCCAAATCGCTCTGGAGCTTCCTGGTCTCCTCCTCTGAGCCCACCCCCCCTCCTAGTTTAGTGTCGTCTGCAAATTTGGAAATGCTGCATCCGACTCCCTGATCCAGGTCATTAATGTAAATTGTGAACAGCTGGGGACCCAGGACAGATCCCTGTGGTACCCCACTTGTTACTGCCTGCCATTCAGAAAATGAGCCGTTTATTCCAACTCTCTGTTTTCTATCTGACAGCCAGTTCTCTATCCACGTTAGTACTTTCCCCTTTATCCCATGAGCTTCAATTTTCCCTGCTAATCTTTTATGTGGGACCTTATCGAAGGCCTTTTGGAAGTCCAGGTACACCACATCTACTGGCTCTCCCCCATCTATTTTACCAGTTACTCCCTCAAAAAATTCCAATAGATTAGTCAAGCACGATTTACCCTTTGTAAATCCATGTTGACTCTGTCCTATCCTGTCCCCATTTGCTAAGTGCTCCGCTATTTCATCCTTAATGATGGACTCCAGCATTTTGCCCACAACTGATGTAAGGCTTACAGGTCTGTAATTACCTGCTTTTTCCCTACCCCCCTTTTTGAATAGTGGGGTAACGTTAGCTACCCTCCAATCCATGGGCACTGTTCCCGAGTCTAATGAATTCTGAAAAATCATACTTAGTGCATCCGCTATCTCTAGGGCCACCTCCTTCAGCACCCTAGGATGCATGTTATCAGGCCCTGGGGATTTGTCCGCCTTCAATCCCTTTAGCTTCCTTAACACCATATCCTTAGAGATATTGACTTGCGTCAGTTCCTCCTTTGCAAATGTCCCTATTTTTCCCGATATCCCAGGGAGGTTTTTTGTGTCTTCCTTCGTAAAGACTGACCCAAAGTATGCATTTAGTTGGTCTGCCATTTCTTTATTTCCCGTTATATATTCCCCCGTATCTGACTGCAATGGGCCAACTTTGGTTTTCACCAGTCTTTTCCTCTTGATATACTTATAAAAGCTTTTGGAGTTAGTTTTTATATTTTCCGCCAGCTTGCTTTCGTAAGCTATTTTGCCCCTCTTGATTAAGCCCTTTGTCCTCCTTTGCTCTATCTTAAACTGTTCCCAATCTTCCGCTCTGGCGCTTTTTTTGGCTATTTTATACGCCCTATCTTTGGATTTTATGCTGTCTCTAATTTCCCCTGTTATCCACGGTTGAGTCACCTTTTTAGATTTCCTTTTATGCCAGATTGGTATAAACAATTTTTGCAATTTTGTCATTCTATCTTTAAATGCTTGCCATTGTTTATCTACCTCCAGTCCTCCCAGGAACGTTGTCCAATCAGACCTACTCAGTTCCCGTCTAATGGCATCATAATTCCCCTTGTTTAAATTCAGGACCTTAGTATCTGAGTCAATTTCTTCGCTCTCCATTTCGAGTGAGAAATCGATCATGTTATGATCGCTCTGACCCAAGGGTCCCCGTACAACAAGATTACTAATTAGTCCCTTCTCATTGCACAGTACCCAGTCCAATATAGCCTGTTCCCGAGTTGGTTCCTCGACATATTGATCCAGATAACCATCCCTTAAACACTCAAGGAATTCCTCCTCCTCATTATTTTTACTGATTAGGCTATTCCAATCTATATGTAAGTTAAAGTCACCTATGATGACAGCTGTGCTCTTATTGCACGCTTCTCTAATTTCCCTCGTGATGCCCTCCCCAACCTCTATTTTACTATTTGGAGGCCTATATACCACTCCTATTAATGTTTTTCGCCCCTCGCTATTTCTTAGCTCCACCCATATAGATTCTGTATAAACTGAGTTAATATCCTTCCTTTCAATTGCATTTATCCCTTCTTTTACCAGCAATGCTACCCCTCCTCCCTTTCTTTTTTGTCGATCCTTCCTAAATACTGAATACCCCTGTATGTTAAGCTCCCAGCCCTGCTCACCCTGCAACCATGTTTCCGTAATCCCAATTAGATCATAATTATTAACCTCTATTTCCACAGCTAATTCATCTACCTTGTTCCTGATGCTTCTCGCATTAAGGTATAAAACCCTCAGGCTTTTATTATGCTCACATTTTTTATGAATTGGTTTGGCCCTTTGTTTTTTGTTCCTCACCCTTTTACCATTTATTGCTGTCTGCCTTTCACTTTCCTCTATTTCACTACATAGGTTTCTAGCCCCCTGCCATACTAGTTTAAATGCTCCCGAACTGCTTTATCAAAAATTACCCCGAGAACATCAGTTCCATCTTTGCACAGGTGTAGACCGTCCCTTTTGTATAGGTCACACCTACCACAAAACTGGTTCCAATGCCTCAAAAATTTAAAACCCTCCCTCTTACACCACTGCTCAAGCCACGTATTTAGCCTAACTATCCTGTTCTCTGTACTCTTACTAGCACGTGGCACTGGTAGTAATCCAGAGATTACTACCTTCGAGGTCCTACTTTTTAGTTTGGCTCCTAACTCCCTAAATTCTACTTGTAGGACCTCTTCCCTTTTTTTAGCTACGTCGTTGGTACCAACATGTATCACGACAACTGGCTGTTCCCCCTCCCCCTCCAGAATGTTCTGCACCCGGTTGTATCCAATGTTCCGTCTAATTTTTTTTGGCATGCGCAGTTTTTACATTGATAAGCCGGCTGCGTGGGATCCCTGGAACACTGCGCAGCCACGCAGCTTAAAGGGAACATTGGTTGCATCTCTCTTAAAGAGATGCAGCCTCCCTTTATATTGACGCTGGGTCCGTCTTCAGGGGGGGTTATCACTGTTTGAACACCTGAGCCACCAGCTGCTCTGGCTGAAATAAAAACAGAAAATGCTGGAAACACTCAGCAGGTCAGGCAGCATCTGTGGAGAGAGAAACAGAGTTAACGTTTCAGGTCGATGACCTTTCGTCAGCTCCACCATGTCTTCCTGCGGTAGGACTACCACCCGTGGGCCCAGGGACATGCGGGTCGGGATCCTTTGGTTCCACGGCCATCTCGCCTGCCAAGTCCAGACTGAGCCCATCCTGCACGGCAAACTTGTTGACAACCACAATCTTCACCACTTTATTAGGGGCGTACTGTAGGACACCCCGACCTGTCTAGGCACCTGAATCATAGAATCTTACAGCACAGCAGGAGGCCATTCGGCCTGTCATGCCCATGCCGGCTCTTTGAAAGAGCAGTCCAATTTAGTCCCACACCCCAGCTTTTTCCCCATAACACTGCAAATTAGTCCCCTTCAAGGACAAGTTCAATTGCCTTTAGAAAATTCCTATGGAATCTGATTCCAGCAACCTTTCAGGTAGTGCGTTCCAGATCTTAACAAATCCCTATGTGAAGAAATTTCTCCTAATTTCTTCTCTCGTTCTTTTACTAATTATTTAAAATTTATGACCTTAGAAGCATGCTTTAAGCACACCAATGGTTTTCTCCACCACCTGCAGGGTTGCCACATGTATGCAGTTGTACCTTTTCTGTCTTATGTTGTCGGCTTCAGAGGTAGGCCATGTCCCCCACGAGCCACCCGTCTCCTTGTCCCTCCCTGCTGAATAAGTCATAAATGCAGCATGGTGAAGGACAAAGGCATCATGAGCGCTTCCCTGTTCCCTGGGCATCGTAGACAATTAGCATATTTAGCTGGTGGTACCCTTTCTACTAGGCACTTTACAGCCTGCCGGCCCTAATACTGAGTTTGACAACATTTTCTCTCAGACAGCAGGTGCTGGTAACGGAGGAGGCTGCACCATTGGGAGTGGAGGAGGTGTGGGCTGGTGCTTGGGGTGTGGATCCCCTATCAGTACACGGCCGGCAGATGGTCCGCACTCCTGGCATCTACCTGCCTTTCTTCGCCATATTCCACGGCCAATGGGAGCCACCTCCTTATCGTCAAGTTTCCATGCTTCCTTCCTCCTCTGGTATTCTGCTGTAACCATTTACACTTCCTCTGAACCCATCTTTTATTTCTATACATGTCTCATTATCATCTCCTTTTGCCTTGTACCATCATCACATTTGTCATTTAATCACTCCTGCCCTAAACCTCTCCCTTTGTTCATTTCCTGCCCCTTTTCCCTGGCTCTGTACTTGCTTCAAAGTCGTTCATCTCTAACATCTTCCAGTTCTGATGAAAGGTCATCGACCTGAAACGTTAACTCTGTTTCTCTCTCCACAGATGCTGCCTGGCCTGCTGAGTGTTTCTAGCATTTTCTGGTTTCGTTTTTATTTTGGATGTGATATCAGTTTGTCAATTGAAGAAATGCAAAGACAATGAGATTTCCGTGTTTGAAAGCGTTTAGGGGTGAAAAGCACCTCCAAGACCTCTTTATAAGGAAAATGATTATCATTTCTTCATGATGCTCCCGTTCTAGTGATTCATTAAAAAAAAACTTTGAGTGCCGATAGCATCATAAGGGTTACTGGCTTGAAGGAGTTACTGAGTCTGGTGCCCATAATAAGATTGTGAATCCTTCCTCTGCATTCACTGCACTAAGAGCATAAAAGCAGTACAAAAATCCTGCCTATGCTTCCTTGTGTGAAGTCGTGCTCCAAGTTTCAGAGGAAGCCAAGTCAACTGTGTGCAATTAATATTACCTGGCTCAGTTAAAATATGTCAGCATGAGAAGACTAGACACATGCTGGTAATAAAGCAATAATGATAATAAGGGCTGGGGTTTCAGTTATTGCCAATAGATGGGAAGCATGAACTTAACTTACTGCAAAAATGAGTATGCAGTGAGGGTATTTGTAAAATGATGTAGGTACACAGAGGCCAACCACATAATGAACATATGTGGGAGCTGAATTAATATTAATGGCACAGCCATTAACTCGGGCCATTACAGCAATAATTATGTGTGTTAATTCAGCTCCATTACAGCTTCAAGCCTTCCAAGACAATGCCATCGTTCCACCTGCTCATGACATCAGTAGCAGTTACTCTTTCGACAAAAATCAAACAAAACAGGAAATTGAAAACAAAACAAGGATCGGATTGCATGAAAATATATCTGATTTTCAAAAGTAATTCTGATATTGAGCTCCCTCTTGAACATTGTAAATCTTTTGGTCACAGTAACTAAGACTAAAGCAGAGAGTCTGCCAGTGGAACAGTGCCAATGGATTGCCTGTAAAACCAGCACAGGGCAATCAGATTTCTCGGCCAGCAAGTATTATGCTAAAGTGAGACAGGCAAAAATGAGTCAGAACTTTCTGAGATGTACACATGGGACTCGATTTTGCCAGGCCTGAGGAGGCGGGATTGGAGGCGTGTGAGGTGGTAAAATCACAAAAAATGGCGGGCGGGCCCAATTGCATGTTTTCTGACCCCATTTCCATCCTGCCTCCAAGGGGCGGGATAGGCCCTTAAGGCCCTTTACAACCAGTTAACTGCCTCTATAATCCCATTTTGAGAGGCCTTTCTGATTTTACCACTTTTCCCACATCCTGCACATCTCCTCTGGAACACGCCAGTGAATCCTGGCGGCATCACAAGTGGAATGCTTACTAACAGCTGCAGCTCCACCATTAAAAAGGAGTTTTCAGCAATCATCATTTGCAGGTGGCAGAACTTTGTTGTCTCAGGTCTGGGGGAACTTTTAGCAGGCGTACCCATTGTTGTGGAAGTTTGGAGCCGGACACCCATCTCCAGTGTAACCTCCTGGGAAACCCCTCTCGCCACCTTGACTGAGCACTTCCTCAACTGAGGCATATACCAGAAGCATGGGAACCATTTATTTCCTTTCCTCCTGGACATCAGATTTGGACGAAGACCAGCCGTGGCAGCAGCAGAGCCATGAACAACAGCACCACCAACAGCAGCAGCAACAACAGGAGCTCCAAGCTGCTGCTCACCCACCTGAAGCTGCACAGGCCAGAAGGCGCCAGCGCACGACCACATTGCTGCCCGGGATGCAAGGGACGCACTCGTCTTGGCCAGATTTGCTTAGCCTGCACTATCAAACACTTTTGCCTCGAACCTTCTTATCAGACCATCGACAATGGCCAAGAACCTGCAGATTCCTATCACTCTGACCACCATACTGACAATTGCAAGTCACCTTAAGCCCTCAATGTGGAAGCCCCATTAGCGAAATGACACACGCCACAACTGCAACAGTTTGTCATCAGAATTTTTTATGACAATAAGCCACTGATGGCTTTTCAAAATTAAACACAGCATTACACCCAAGTGACTACCCTTGTGACTACTTGTGCATTATCTTCCTCTTACGCGTGCTCCTACGTGGTGCTTCCCCTGTGGCTTGAGCAGATGTGGAGGCCCCTTGCTCACTTTCTTGCTGCTCCTGTCTCGACACCTTTGGCGGGCGTCCTCTGGGGTTGTGTAAGGTTTCCAAAATTTGCAGATCCCCAAAACCTAAGGAAAAAGGACTTTGGAACTACCTCAGAGTGATAAAAATGCATTTGGGCCTAACATAAGGAATTTAAGACCAAAAACCAAGTTTTGGCATTTTAAAAACATGTCTGGGCCTGTAAAGGGAGAAAAGGCTGTGAAGGAAGTTGGGTTTGACCTCTGTAAAAGCAGTTTGGGGTATTGCAGTTAATTGCAATGTCTGGGTAACCGGGATGACCTCACTCAAAGCCCCAGCACACATTCACATTTTGACAATAGACCCGAGGAGGAGACAGTCCCACCCAAAACAACAGGTCCCATCAAACCGATTACAGAACCCATTAAAGACATGCATAAAGCAAATATTCGATCGAAGTCCTAGGCCCAGTCAAGAAACCCAAAACATGAGGACAATTCAAACTCCAATTAAACAACAGATCGACAGGATGGAGCTATCCTGAAACCACTTCACACATTTACAAAACCAGTTAACACGCTAGTAAAGTCATTACTGTTAACGAGGTCTTACAATGACCGGGATTTGATTTGGTTTTGATAAGGCCACTTCAATTTAGTATAATTGAAGGCCCATCAAGCAGTTCAGCAGTTTTTCAACAGTTACAAGTTCGAGAAAGCAGGAACAACAGTTCAAGTTCAACAGAAGGCAGTTCTGCAGTTTTGGAGTTCAATTTGAAAGCCTGTTTTTCAGCAGAAGTCAGTGCTGGAATTACAGAAGTTCAGGAGAAGCAAGTTGGGCAGTTAAAGAAGACAGTTCAGTAAGAAGGGAGTTCTCCAGTAAAACAGTTCAAGTTCAACAGAAGGCAGTTCTGCAGTTCAATCAAAATGCCTGTTTTCAGCAGAAGTCAGGGCTGGAATTACAGAGTTCAGGAGAAGCAAGGAAGAAGCAGCAAGGAGTTCCACAGTTCTGCAAGAAGGCAGTTCCACAGCTCGGAAGAAGACAGTTTAAACAGAGGCAGAGTTCAACAGAACGAAGTACAACAAAGAAGGCCAGCAGTTCAAGAGACCAGAGCGACCGCCTCAGTGACCAGCGGACACCTCGCGGCAACAAGGGCCTTACGAAACCTTTTACTCAAAAGACTCTAAACCCTAACTCTAAACTGTCAAGAACTGTCATTTGGAGAGCATTATCCCTGATCTTCTGGAATCAAAACTAGCTAGGCAGTGAGATTTGGGAGGGATAAGGGTTTCTGTATATTGTATATTCTCCCTCGCCTGTACCGTGTGTTCCCCAACCTGTGTTTAAGCATTAAGGGTGTTTTGAGTTTGTTACCTTTCTTTAATAAAAGTCAAAACTCTTTCATCAAAACCTGTTGTTCACAACCCCCAAATAAGTCCAAGGTCGAGAACCAGGGGCGTGGGAGCGATTCGAACCGCTCACTGAGTCAGAGGTGAAGCTGACCCTACCACACCACCCCCTACAGTTGCGAACCTGTGAGGGCTCAGCAACAGTCTGCTGCTCCTGCGGCTGTGCAGGGGTTGAGACGCCGATCTCAGTTCGGTGGGGACTCTGGTGGGGCTCTGACCGAGGGCTCTGCAGTGGCATGGTCGTGTGAGCACTTGGAGAGGAGCTCCCACTTCCTTGTATGCCACCAACATCCCTCTCATGGGTCAGCCCCACTTCAGAGCTAGCAAATGGCTGGACAGCACCTTGCTGCACTGGAAGTCCTACTCCAGAGGTTCTGATGAAAGGTCATCGACCTGAAACGTCAACTCTCTTTCTCTCTCTACGGATGCTGCCTGGCCTGCTGAGTTTTTCCAGCGTTTTCTGTTGTTATTTCGGATTTCCAGCATCTGCAGTATTTTGCTATCGACTTGCATGAAGGTCTGGTTTGTTTGCTCAATAGCTGACCATCGCGCCTCAAGAGATGTCAGTCTATTCTGAACAATTACCATGTTTTCTATACCCTGGCGACTAAGCTCCTCCATGGATGTAGCCATCCTCTCCTCTACTGTAGCCATCCTCTCCTCTACGGTAGCCAGCCTTACCACGGAGGTAGCCATCCTTTCCAAGGAGGTTGCCATCCTTTCTGTGGTGATGCGTTCATGCGCCAACGCCTCCACAAAGGCTCTGCTCATGTTAGCGATGGACTCCTCCATTCGCTCCACACTCGCAGCGACCCTGGAGACAAAACCTGCCAGAGACTCCTGCACTGTTCCTGGAGTTCCAGCTCCTTCTGGAAGGACCCGGAGGCACAGGGTCGACATGCAGTGGAGCCGAGCTGGGAGCGTCCTCTCCACTGCGACGAGGACTCTCCACTGCTGTCCCTGTCTCCACCATCTGCTGATGCTCACTTGTGAGCTGTGATACACCAGGTGACAACTCTACTCTATGTCCCGAAGATCCCACCGAGGTGTGAGTGTCTGTGCTGGTGCAGGGTGTGCTTAATTCTGCTGACGGAGCGCCCTCAGAGGTTGCAGCTTCCTCTGAGGAGTCTGGAAGCTCAGGCTCTTCCTCCTGGACAGTGGGGACAGGGGGCTCTTGATGGTCCTGTGGGGGAGTAAAGGAAAGAGTCAGAGATGTGAGGTAAAGTTTGCATGCACATTGAATTGTGCAGATCATAATTCAATCTGTTAGAGCATCAGAATCATTATCAGTCACTCATGCAATGTCAATGAGAGAGATGCCAAACTATTCTGTCGCCAGCTTGCTGTGATGCGCCCGCCTGTCCACCTCCACTTGGGAATCCTCCTCGATCCCGGCAATTTCCAGGGCCGCCTCCTCCAAGGTGGTGAGCTGGGCTACTAAGGGTGGCCCTCCTCCTGTCCTCACTCTTTCCCTCTTATTGTGGGCTCTCTTTTCCTGCAAGGAGGGACACAAGTGGAGTTTGAGTGAGAATGAAGGAGTGAGTGTAGAGAATCCATAGCATAGATGCTTAGAAGGAGACAAAGGGCCCTTCCTGTGTGTTGTAAGTTGTTGTCATTGCATCACAGTGATAGGGAGTGTGAGGGCTGCATGATCGAATAGTTAAGTGAATGTGACCATAGAGAGAGAGGGAATGGGTAAGGGTGCAGGCATATCAGTGTCAAGTGGGATGTGGAGGAAGAGGTTAGCAAAGCAGAGTGCTGGTGAGGAGAGGCGATGGGGATGAGATTGAGGGTGATGAGAAAGTCATACTCAGTTTTCCTGTGTGGAGAAGGTCATGAAACCTCTTCCTGCACTGCAGCCAGGTTCTGCGGCACATAGAGATGGCATTGACCTCCTGGGCCACTTGCAGCCACAGAGCTTTAGTCTGTTGTGGTGGATTTTTCTCCCTGAGGAAGGGAAGAGCACCTCCTTATTAGATCTTGCTCCCTGCACCAGAGCTTGGAGGGAGGGCTCATCAAAGCGAGGTGCACATTTTTGCTTGCTGGTGGACATGGTCGGTAAATGAAGTCCTTCATACAATGTCCAAAGCGTTTCTAGTCTCCAGAAGAAGCAAGGCTGCTTGCAGGCCTTAAATCCAGCAGCACTGATGACGTCATCGGAGGCGACTTCCAGGATGGAAAGACTCATTGGGCCAGGGGTTCCCACACGCTGGAAATCAAGTGCCCAATTAGGGGAAAATCGCACTTTTTTCCCACTTCACATCGGGGGCTCTCGATGGTCCAGTGGGGGAGTAAAGGAGTCGGGGCCCTAACACGAAAACCACCTGACACGCCCCAGCCCGACCCCAATGGCAAAATCAAGCCCAATGTGTCACTTTTATGTAATATTCACTAATCCCAATGTAGTCTCATTTTTATTATCAGCTAATGTTATTTAGTGTTTTTACAGCTGTAACCGCTCAGATATAATATGATTTACATAATTTAGGAAATATGTTTCAATATGTTAAGGGTTACAACTCTGGTAAGGAAGCTACAAATTGCTCTTAGACAACTAGCCAATCTTGCAGGCAGGCACAGTACATAATGATAACTAAATGCATGTAATTAAAGGCACTGTCCAGCTAATAATGTTTGATGGGTGAAGGAAAGTCAATGAGCAGTAATGGCATCAATTCTCAAGCTGCCTGAGGCCAATTTGGTCTGTGATTATTGAAAATGACTCTGCCCCTCCTTTCCTTCTCTGTTGATAACCATGGTAATGGGACTTTGGATAGGTTAACTGTGGATTATTCAATTCATTGCGATGGCTGCTCCACTAAATTTAATTACTGGATAAAATAGGGTAATTGCTGTTACAGAGTCTTCTGGCAGAAAATAAGAATCCAGTAAATTTATGGAAATTTTTCCTGGTCCTTCCCTTTTACCTCAGCTGAGTATCAAGTACTTTCCTGCAAATCTACTTTGTTCTCATTTCAAGTACCCTGTTGGTATTATCCCACCCTTCCTTAGTGACGTCCTCCAGCCATATGTCCCTGCAGGTCCCATCTATTCCTCTGACACTGTCACCTCTTGTATTCCGCTTCCTCTACTCTACCACTGGTGATCATTCCCTCATTCACTGCTCCCCATCTTGTGGAATTTCCTCCTTAGATCATTCTACTTTGTCATGTCCCTTCTCCTTTCAAAAACCTAGTCGAAACCCTGCCACCCCTTCCCCCCACCCAACATCTACTTTCTCTTTTATCTTCCTGCTTGGAATCTACCCTTTTTCGTCTTCAATGGAAAGCACTCAGATTTTTTTCCTATATGTCCTGTGAAGATGTTCCAGTTCTCTGAGGTGTCTGGTGTGATACTTATGCCTTTGATCTGGGCCTCAGGCCTATGAATGTGGGTGATTATAATAATCTGTAAAGGTAGGATTGGTGATTCTACAGTACAGTGCTCAGAATATCATAGCATTGAAATTCAACTTGGGCAGCAGCGCGAAACGGGAGGTAGCGCATCGGCAGCCCGTTGTACACAGCGACCTGATTTTCTTTTCCAACTGACTTAAATCTCAAAACTTCAGTATAAAATGGACAAATGTGCCTCATTGCGCTGGTACTGAGAACACCTGAACCACTTCAATAAAGATGCACAGAAGCTGCAGTGTTAAAAACAGCCAATGAGGCAGACTCTGCCTAAATAAATAAAAAAAACTCCCTAAAATTCCTTAACGTTCCTTTCACTCAGCAAATCTTGCATTTTATTTGTCTCGGCACAGACGTTAATAACTTCCATGTCAGTAAAACTTTAAATTTCTCTTTTTTTTCCTCTTTTTAAATCGGCATCTCAGCAGCTTTTCCTGGTTTTCCAAATGACTATTTTTTTCCTTTCTTTGCTGAGTTTTCAGGTTGGTTAGCCTGCAAATTAGATCTCTTTCCTCTCTATCTCCCCCCTCTCTCTCCTGCACTTTATGCTTCACCTCCTTCAGGCTATCTATCAACTGTTCCCGGTGATATGCCAACGCCATTGTATTTCTGGTTTTACCTTTCAACACGCTCTTTACCTCTCCCTTCTTTCAGAGAGAAAAAAAAAACTATACTCAGTCTAAGCAACGATCACGTGCATTTGACCGAGTCCCTCCGGTCCCCCCAACAACTGCTAACTCTGTGATCCCACTTCTGACACCACTGTAAGATGGCATTCTGATTCGGAGGTCGTAGATCGCTCTCTACTGTCACGGGTTGTATGTCTATTATACTCAGTTTAAACCATATGTAATATCTGATTATGCTTTAAAACTGTAGCTCTTGCTAAAACCCTTTCTGTGTGTGGCCTGTGATCCTAATCTTACATCTGCATCCATAGGAAGATCATCATGCATGGCAGCTGTCATGACTCTTTCATCCTGCGCCAGTCCACCCTCCCTCAGCTCTTCGCACCACCAAACAGTCTTACTGGCTGGCTGCTTGGAAACAAGGGCTATCCACTGAAGACGTGGTTCATGACCCCCTTGAGGAGACCAAGCAATGAGGCTGAGGAGTGCTATAATGAAAGCCACATATCCACCAGATGTGTCATGGAGCAAACAATGGGCATGCTGAAGATGTGCTTCAGATGCCTTGACAGATCTGGAGAAGCCCTTCAGTACGCATCAACCAGGGCATCCAGAATTGTTGTCGTTTGCTGTGCGCTGCACAACATAGCACAGCAACGAGGATTAGTGCTGCATGAGGAGCAAGGCGCAGCGTGCACAGCCTCTTCAAAGAAGGAAGAGGAGGAGGAGCATCAGCTGGAAGATGAGGAGGAGGAGCAGGAGGAAACTGAGGTCCACATGCCAGCAGCACCAGAGCAGATTTCAGCCCGGGAGGCCAGGGATGGCCTCATCATGGCCAGATTCACTTAACTTCCTGCATTGTACCCATATGGCTGCCACATGCTGTGCCACCTTTGTGTCCATGCTAGCAAGGAGTTTGAAAGCACTTTTCTGCACAGCAGTGGGGCCATGAGGACCCAAGTCTACGTTTAGATCCCTCCTAGAGAGGAAGTCTATGAGCCACTACCATCTGTTGTCCATGGCTAGCATATGCTCATGTGAGTGGCGCATTAGCTGCTCCATGCAGGTAGCCATCCTTTCCAAGGAAGAGCCTACCATCGCCATCGCCTGCGACACAGTGGTGCTTATGTTTCAAATAGACCCCTCCATTCTCTGCACATTTGCAGACATCGGAGCTGCAAAACTTGCCAGAGCCTCCTGCATTCTTGCTGCCCCTCCAGGATCACCCTCTTTCTCGATAGCCCCCGAGGCTCAGCGTCTGCATGCAACTGAGCAGAGCTTGGAGCATCCTGCGCCCTCTGGCAAGGAGTCTCCACTGCTGTTCCAGTCTCCATCATCTGCTCTTGCTCACTTGTGACTTGTGAGACACCAGGTGACAACACTACTCTATCTCGCGTAGGACCGAGGTGTGTATATCTGCGCTGGTGCTGGGTGCGCTTGGGTCTGCTGACGGTGCACCCTCAGAGGCTGGAGGCTCCTCTGAGGAGTCTTCCTGGACAGTGGGGGAGGGGGCTCTTGATGGACCTGTGGGAGAGTAAGAGATGATTTAGAAATGTTATACTAAGAATGGGTAACGATACCATTATGCACATGATGAACATTCACTGGCTGCTGACATCAGTCACCATATGAGTGACTGCTGTATGCCATGTGGCCGTATGAGATGTAATTCTGTCACCAGTTGCTGAGAGGTCCTCCTCTCTCTGTCTCCCACTGCCAGCAGTTCTGCAGATCTTGAGACCTCCAGGGCTATGTCCTCTGCTGAAGTTAAAGTGCTGAAGAATGGAGGGCCACCTCCGATTCTCTCCCTCTCCCTGTTGTTGTGCGCTCTCTTCTCCTGCAAGGAGGGAAAGAAGAGAAGTTTGTGTGAGAGTGATGGAGTGAGTGTAAGGAATGTGTGGGTTACATCTGTAGAGGGAGACTATGAGTGAGTGTGGTGCCAATGCCAAATGGCCTCTTTCTGTGGTGTTAGTTGGTATGATTCCATTAGGATGAGGGTGAGTGTGAGGGGTGTGATAATGTAGATAGAGAGAGAGGGATGGGTGGACGTGCAAGGTATGTTGGTGTGAGTAATGATGTGCAGGAGTAGGCTTGGGAAGGCAAAATGATGGGGATGTGATGAGAGGCACAGCAGGATGAAGTTGAGTGTGGCTTTGCACTCACCTTTCTTGATCTCAGCAGATCATTGAAGCGCTTCCTGCACTGCATCCAGGTCCTCCTCACCACATCCCTGCTGTTGACTTCCTTAGCTATTTGGAGCCAGGCTCTTTTTGTCTCCTGGGGAGGTCTCTTCTGCCCATCCGCAGGGAAGAGGACCACCCAGCGTGCCCTGACTCTCTCCACAAGAATATGTAGGGAGTCATTGGAAAACCTGGGTGCAGCCCTCTGTCTTTGGGAAGTCATGTTTACAAGTCTCAGCAATAACAAGATCCTCCAGTATACTCCCTCCACACTCCGAGATGAACCTTCAAATGCGATGTGGCCACTTTAAATATCCCCGCTGGAAATGAGTCATCAATGACATCATCAGACACACACCATTTAATAGGGCCGGGAAACGCACATGTCTGTCTTAATAGGGGTCATTAACTGAAAGTCGCTCTGAGGAGCAGGCTCATCAATACAACACGGTAGAGACCCATCACGCGGCCCGCACACACCCGACCCGACTCAGTAAGGAAAATTCCAGCCATTAAGTCCAAATGACATAGTCAGACCCCTATTTGAATTTATTGATGAGGCACCCATCTTTTTCTGGTGGATCTGTTTATGCTGCAGAGTAAAAATAGCAGCTGGACACTTTCTGGCAGTTATTTTCTCAATTCTAGCCACTCACCCACCCTGTTCCCATGGGCAGGCTGCGTTAAAATCGGGACCCAGATTTCCCACAACAGGCCCTAGTTCGGGACCTGGTGTATGGTGAGATTAGGTACACCAGCCAACCAATTTGGGAGTAGTCAGTCCCACTTGGGGGCCCAGGCCAGGATTGTGGCTTGACGCCCCAAGGATTAATTTATTTTTAAAATGATTTTCAAGTGGCCTACTTTGTACCGGGGCATTGGGGGCAGCAAAACGATTCTCCTTCGGAGGAGGGGGAACCTGACAGCCTCTTCCTCCAGCCCTTGGCACTGACATCAAACTTTCAATGGGAAGGTGGGTGTGCCCCAGATGCACCTCCAGCCGGCCGAAGCATTAAAACCTCCTGCTGACTCCGTGTCCTTCGGCAGAGTCAGAGGCGGATTTCAGGAGTGGGTGCATCGCGCCACTTACTCCGGGATGTGCCACTCCGCATGTCTTCAGGGC
The DNA here is from genome assembly GCA_030390025.1 of Squalus acanthias. NCBI lineage: Eukaryota > Metazoa > Chordata > Chondrichthyes > Squaliformes > Squalidae > Squalus > Squalus acanthias. The sequence continues at coordinate 34,532,312 of CM059425.1, read as the reverse complement.
CTGAGTCGAAAATGCTCCAGAAAATCTTTAACTTCGATAGTCACCTTGGTGCTTTCAAAGAATTCTCTGACAGGCCTGGTCAGCCGCTGGATTGCTATTTTTAATCACTGTTTCTGAAATTGTAGCAGATTTTGCTGATATTCTCGCTCATATTAGTCTGCTTGTCGATGATATCACCTTATTCCTATATCGTGCTCTGGATGTTTGTTCAAGATTAGGAAAACTACTTTATTTGATGCATCACCACAACAAACATTTCTGCCATTTGCACATCTTTGTGCTACTGATATTTATCTGAAGAAGCAGGTACAAGAAATGTTATTAATGCTTCCTCTGACATTTATCAACTATTTTCCCGTATCTTTTGAGTTAAATTTTCTTTTATATACTATACTTCATTGAGACCACTTCATCCTGCAGTTATCAGTGTTCCTGAAATCTACAGATCAGATACCAGCTTTCTGTGCTAAATATTTTTAGATATTAGAGGCACAAAACCACTCGAGCGTTACCTAAGACTGATCAGTCTGCGGAAGAATCAGCAAATCTTGTGTTCATTCAAATTAATGGTGCTGACTATTCCAGAAAGATAAAAATAGAGAACGCTCTTTTTTTCTCCAAGCTCTCTTCTCCCCCCCCACCCCCCACCCCCCCGCCACTCCTGGGAGATGGTTCCACAACACAGTCAGCCCTCTGCAATCTCACCCAAGTGACCGCTCTTGAAGTGTGAGCCTGGACACTGAACATTGACAAACTATTCAACCATAAAGGGCACCTAGCCAAACACGCTCTTGTTCTCAACCAATCTCCATGCACGCGCACACGCACACGTACAAACTCCAGCCTGGAGGACAGCAAGGTAAGGTGACATTTTAATTTTCTCTAACGGCGCCCCCTACCTTCCCAGGATGCTTAGAGGCAATCAGGGCCTTCAATTTCGGACGCCCAATATGCGAAATAACCTGCCCCTTCCATTGGTGCTGGGCCAGGCCTGTACCTGGGGTGCGTCCAGGCCATATTTTAAAATGCTCCTGGGCTTGGTCAGGAGCTGCACACTTTGGGTACAAGGTTCTATACAGCGCCAAGGAAGAGGACGGGGCCAGTAAAATCACTTCCATAAATTCTTAGAACAGAGCTATCTGCTTTATAAGCTGAGGGATCACCTGTACCTCCACCTATATGCACATATAACACCAGCCACTGTGGAGAGCAGTGAAACCAATAAGTCAGCAAGTTCTGATGTAGATAATTGTTCTTGTTTTGAACAGATGGCCAGACTTCCCTTCCATGATTTAAAGAAGCAGAAAAACAAAATAAGGTTGAAAACTAAAAGCAAATTGCTAAAGATTTACATTTTGTTATCCGTGTACAAAACCAACAAGAAGCAAGCTCTTCTTCTTAGGCATTCACATTTCTAACAATATGCTGGAGGACTGTTTTTGTACTGCGATAAACTGGACAGGGCAAACCATTTTGGGCCAGTGGAGCTGAACGAAGAGCTGACACTTGACTGAGTGTGCATGTTATAGTCAACCCCGGAGCATGGTTTGAGGGGAAAAAGCTTTTCAAAGGGAGGATTAAAAAATTGCATGTTAATTATCGGAAGTAATATTGCAGAAAACAACAACAACTTGCATTTATATAGCACCTTTAATCTAGTAAAACGTCCCAAGGCGCTTCACAGTAAACAAAAAATTTGACACAGAGCCACACATAAGGAGATATTATGACAGATGACCGAAAGCTTGGACAAAGAGGTAGGTTTTAAGGGGTGCCTTAAAAATGGAAAGAGAGGTAGAGAGGCGGAGAGCTTTAGGGAGGGAATTCCAGAGTTTCGGACCTAAGCAGCTGAAGTCACAGCCATCAATGCTGGAGCGATTAAAATTGGGATTGCGCATGAGGCCAGAATTGGAGAAGTGCAGAGATCTCAAAGGCTTGTGGGGCTGGAGGAGGTTACAGAGATAGGGAGGGGCGAGGCCATGGAGGGATTTGGAAACAAGGATGACAAATTTTTAAATCGAGGCGCTGCTGGACTGGGCGCCCATGTCGGTCAGCGAGCACAGGGGTGATGAGTGAACGGGACTTGGTGCGAGTTTTTTTATTCGTTTATGGGATCAGGACGTCGCTGGCAATGCCAGCATTTATTGCCCATCCCTAATTGCTCTTGAGAAGGTGGTGGTGAGCCCCCTTCTTGAACAGCTGCAGTCCGCGTGGTGAAGGTACTCCCACAGTGCTGTTAGGTAGGGATTTTCAGGATTTTGACCCAGCGACGATGAAGGATCGGCGATATACTTCTAAGTCAGGATGGTGTGTGACTTGGAGGGGAACTTGGAGGTGGTGGTGTTCCCATGCGCCTGCTGGCCTTGTCCTTCTAGGTGGAAGAGGTCGCGGGTTTGGGAGGTGCTGCCGAAGAAGCCTTGGCAAGTTGCTACAGTGCATCTTGTAGATGGTACACACTGCGGCCACGGTACGTCGGTGGTGGAGGGAGTGAATGTTTAAGGTGGTGGATGGGGTGCCAATCAAGTGGGCTGCTTTGTCCTGGATGGTGTCGAGCTTCTTGAGTGTTGTTGGAGCTGCACTTTTCCAGGCAAGTGGAGAGTATTCCATCACACTCCTTACTTGTGCCTTGTAGATGGTGGAAAGGCTTTGGGGAGTCAGGAGGTGAGACACTCGCCGCAGAATACCTAGCCTCTGACCTGCTCTTGTTGCCACAGTATTTATGTGGCTAGTCCAGTTAAGTTTCTGGTTAATGGTGACCCCCAGGATGTTGATAGTGGGGGATTCGGCGATGGTAATGCCGTTGAATGTCAAGGGGAGGTGGTTAGACTCTCGCTTGTTGGAGATAGTCATTGCCTGGCACTTCTGTGGCGCGAATGTTACCTGCCACTTACCAGCCCAAGCCTGAACGTCGTCCAGGTCTTGTTGCATGCGGGCATGGACTGCTTCATTATCTGAGGAGTTGTGAATGGCGCTGAACACTGTGCAGTCATCAGCGAACATCCCCATTTCTGACCTTATGTTGGAGGGAAGGTCATTGATGAAGCAGCTGAAGATGTTCGGGCCTAGGACACTGCCCTGAGGAACTCCTGCAGTGAGTTAGGATACGCGCAGCAGAATTTTGGCTGAGCACAAGTTTATGTAGGGTGGAAGATGGGAGGTCGGCCAGGAGAACTTTGGAATAGTCAAGTCTAGAGATAACAAAGGCATGGATGAGGTTTCAGCAGCAGATGAGCTGAGGCAGGGGCAGCGTCGGACGATGTTACGGAGGTGGAAGTAGGCGGTCTTGGTGATGGTGCGGATATGTGGTCAGAAGCTCAAATACCACACCAAGGTTGCAAATGGTCTGGTTCAGCCTCAGACAGTTTCCAGGGAGAGGGACAGAGTTTGTGGTTGAGACCGAAGACAATGACATCAGTCTTCCAATAATTAGTTGGAGGAAATTTCTGCCCTTCCAGTAATGGATGTCGGAGAAGCAGTGTGATAAATCAGAGAGAGTGGAGGGGTCAAGAGAGGTGGTGGTAAGGTAGAGCTGCGTGTCATCATGTGGAACCTGACGCTGTGTTTTCAGATGATGTCGCCAAGGGGCAGTATGTAGATGAGAAATAGGAGGGGGCCGAGGATAGATCCTTGGGGGACACCAGAGGTAACAGTGCAGGAGCAGGAAGAGAAGCCACAGCAGGTGATTCTCTGGCTACGATTAGATAGATAAGAATGGAACCAGACGAGGGCAGTCCCACCCTGTTGGACGACAGAGGAGAGGCATTGGAGGAGGATGGTGTGGTCAAATGTGTCAAAGGCAGCAGACAGGTCGAGAAGGACGAGGAGGGACAGTTTACCATGGTCACAGTCACATAGGATGTCATTCGTGATTTTGATAAGGGCCATTTCAGTATTGTGGCAAGGACGGAAACCTGATTGGAGGGATTCAAACATGGAGTTGCGGAAAAGCTGGGCATGGATTTGGGAGGCGATAATATGTTCAAGGACTTTGGAAAAGAAAGGGATGTTGGAAATGGGACAGTAGTTTGCAAGGACAGAGGGGTCAAATGTGGGTGTTTTGAGGAGAGGGGTGATGATGGAAGATCTGAAGGGGAGGGTGACAGGACCTGAGGAGAGGGAACCGTTAACAATATCAGCTAACATGGGAGCCAGGCAGGGAAGTTGGGATCTCTGCAGTTTGGTGGGAATAGGGTTGCGGGAGCAGGAGATGGGTCTCATGGACAAGATGAGCTCAGAGAGGGTATGATGGGAAATAGGAGAGAAACTAGAAAAATATGCGAGTTTAGCGCTAGGGCAGGGGGAAACCTTAGGAGAACTTTGGCCCAATGGGCATGGGGAAGGGAGGGAAGCTGCAGAGGCAGATGATTGGATGGTCTCAATCTTTGTTATAAAGAAGTCCATGAGCTCCTCGCACTTGTTGTTGGAGGTGAGGGTGGAGGAGGCAGGGGAGAGAGGTTTAAGAAGACGGTTTGTAGTAGAGAACAGAAGTCGGTGGTTATCTTTGCATTCCAAGATGATCTGAGAATAGTGAGCAGTTTTGGCAGACCACTGAATTAATAGGGTTATAAACAAAGAATTAGTTAATAAATTAGTCTGAACCCCAGTAAAAACCCCAGTTGCTCAGAGTGATTCTCAGTGAATGTGACATGCACCGGACTAAAAATTGGATTACACCTGAAAATGGGTGCAGGAATCCCGATGCGCGATCGCCCCATGCCTGTTAAAGGAATGCAGGCAGCACGCGACCTTTGTGCTGTCTGCTAATTATAATGATTGTAGCGTTCAGCCCAGCGCTAATGCGCTGCTGAATGGTTGAATGCTCAGCGGGGGCGCCCAAGTTCGGGCAAGACTAGCACCAATGGAAGTCAGCCTCCACTTCTTAAAGGCAGTCTGCACCACTTAAAGGGGAGGTGTATTCTGCCTGCAGCAGCTCATGCAACTGGCTGGGGGAGACAGTGCAAATGTCACAACAGAGGAGAGAGAGCGTGCACCAAAGTTCTCTGAAACAGCACTGGAAGCCTTGGTGCAGGAGGTGCAAAGGAGGAGAGAGGTCGTATTTCCACAGTGGGCCAGGAGGCCCTCTAGGCAAACTCGAAAACGCCAATGGGAGCAGATAGCCATATCTGTCAATGCCAGCAGTGTAGCGCCAAGGAGCTGGGTTCAGTGCAGGAAGAAGATTAGTGACATCACCCGAGTGGTCAAGGTGAGTGAATTCATCTTCAAATGCCCTATCCCAACATCTGCACCACTAGCCTCACACACTGCTCAATGCAACACCCCACCATCAGTCACCTACCAACAATCTCTATGAAACACGACTCATACCTCACATTCATAGCTTCACCTCACCCTCACACACTTACCACTGCTGCAAGACTCACACCCACATCTCACTACTTGCACACACTGCCAGTTATTCAACCATGACAGGCACATCACCCAAACACATTGCACCACACTTACTGACACACTTCCCTTTCTCTGGCAGAACAAGATGGCTCAGAACAAGGGTCTACCCAAAGGGGCAAAGGCACACTGACATAATCTCACCCCCCTGGAGGAGACAGCGCTGGCCATTCTTGGCAGGGCAATCGCTGAGGCCGTGGCCACTGGCGGGTCTGAAGCTATCCAAGATGACGGTATACTCATACCTAATCCTCCTTCTCACATCCCACTTCACCCTCATCCCACATTCTCTTCTGACTTACAAGCTGTAGATAATGTAAGAATGAACCTCTTGCTTTTACCCTCTTCCCTCACCACTACCTTACCATTGTGCCTTTCTCCTTTCAGATAGCCAAGAACTGCCATCTGGCCAGGCACTGGTGGAGGAGCAGGAAGAAAATGATCATGAACACACTGCGTCACTCGATTTCACACTCGTAGTCACGAGCTCAGATACTGACACTCCGCGTACTTTAATGGATAGATTAGACGCGGGATCTGCACATGGTGAGACACCAGACACGAGTGGCCTGCAGCTAGGGTAGGCAGAAAGGGTAGCACAGGTGCCAGCTCCCCGGAGGGTGAGATCGCACATGAGTTATGCTGCAGAGGACAGAGATGAGGACTTTGATGGGACGGCCTACAGAAGAAGACTGATGGGTATGCACACTGAAATGCTTGGTGCATTGGCAGGCCTGCCAGAAAGCCTGAGTGCAAAGTCAAGGAGCATGGAGAAGTCTGGCACCAACCTTGCACAGAGCTTTGCGCAGAGCTCGGAGCCCATGATTTCCAGCATGGAATTGATGGCCAATTCCATTACTGCACTTGTGGACCCAACCATGATGCAGGATCTGATGGCCAATGTCTCAGCTTCCATTGCAGCACAGGCGGAAGCGACCCAACGTCGGAGTGCTGCAGTGGAAGCTCAGACCGCTCTCATGCAGGCTCAGCTTGCTGCCACGCAAGCTCAGACTGCCGGCATCGTGGCTGGGTTTACCAGTGTGGAAAGGAGCTTGCAGGGTCTCACAGCAGTCCAGCAATCTGTCCTCCTACAGATTACAAGGAATGCTGATGCGCCACCCCAGGGAAGTGGCAGTGGCTCCGTGGAGCACGAACCTGCTGTCCTCTCGCAGGATGACAGCATTTGTGTTCCCACCACTGCCGCTCTGCCAGTGCCCTTGCTGTTGCCTATTAACCAGCCAGCCCAGACTGCTGCCGCCAAGCTAAGGTGGTGCAGTCTACAGCCGGGCCTTCTAGGCCCAGAGCTGCTCGAGGTCATCCTCCAAGGCCATCTGCAGTGTCCCCCACTGAAAGTCTGCAGCCTTACACCAGCCATGCTGCAGCCACTGGGGTAGCACTTCGTAGCAGCACTAGGAAGGGCAAAGGCACACAGAAGACAGGCACTAAGGGAATGCACAAGGGTGATTAGTTTGCTTCTTTTTATGTAATATTGGATGTATAAAGTTGATTCGGGATATTTGTTTTGTGGTGGCTTTCATTTCAGCATTGTGGCCAAGAGGACGCTGTGATGGTCTATATCAGAGGGATTGTAATGTGTGGGACTATTGCCAAATGTAGAATTGGGGTTGTGTTCACTGGAACCAAAGTCGGATGAGTCGATTACGGACAGCCCGGGAAGAAAGGGGCTGTCTGGGTTGCCTCCTCCCTTCTGCTTCCTCCTTTTCCACTTCCTCCTTCTCCTCCTCTTCCTCCTCCTTCTCCTCTTCCACCTCCTCCTCAGCTGGTCGCTGTATGCCTGGTGGTAAGAGCTGTGCCCTCATGATGGCAAGGTTGTGGAGCATGCAGCAGACCACAGCAAATCTTGAGACGCGCTTGGGTGAGTACTGCAGGGCACCTCCAGAGCAGTCCAGGTAGCGGAAGCATTGCTTCAGCACTCCATAGTCTGCTCTATGATGTTTCGTGTGGAAACATGGCTCTCATTGTATGCATGCTGCCCACGTGTGGTTGGGTTGCAGAGTGGAGTCATGAGCCAGTGGTTTGTCGTGGTGGCTCAAAGGCTGAGGGAACAGCGGACTGCCGCAGAATAAAAGCATCATGACTGCTGCCAGGCTACCGGGCATTCACCATCACGATGTGCTGAGCGTGGTCGCACACCAACTGCACATTCAGCGAGTGGTAACCTTTGTGGTTGTGGTGGTCCATCTCAGCATTTAGACACGGTGCCCGCAAAGCCACGTGCATGCAGTCAATGGCGCCCTGCACCATGGGGAAGGCTGCTATCCTGGCAAAGCCACATGCACGCTCTGCCTGCTTCTCTCTGAGGACATTCAGCCTCGGATCTGCGGGTAAGCGTTCTCCAAGGCAACCTTAGAAACACACGACAACGCAAAATCATCGAGCAGAAACTGATAGCCAAGTTCCGCACTCATGAAGACGGTCTCAACCGGGATCTTGGGTTTATGTCACGATACATGACGTGATCCGGACTCGAGTCATCGTTGGCTTGTTCACAGATGTGATTCCCAGTAAAAAAGTAAAAATTTTCCCAGTAAAAAAGTAAAAATTTTAAAGCTTTCGTTTTACATACAGACGGCAGCTTTTGACACGTTAGAACCCCTGCGACTACACCTCATTGTCTCAGTTGTATCTTGCTATGTCTTTGATGTGGTACCTTCCTGGCTGACCTGATTAACTTTATCACACCTCGGCAGATAGTCAGGATGATTTAATTTAGCGGTCTGCAATTGTAAGGTACACATGCTTTGTTCTCTATCTATATATGCTTTGGCGATTCTGTATCTATTTACTTCACCTGAGGAAGGGGCAATCGATAGCTCCGAAAGCTTGTGATTTCAAATAAAACTGTTGGACTATAACCTGGTGTTGTGCGACCTCTCAATTTTGTCCACCCCAGTCCAACACCGGCATCTCCGCATCATGCTTCTCTCTGGTCAAAGAGAAGACATTGATGTCCCCTCTCCTGGCATTAAGAGCCTCTGTCACCTCTCTTATGCAGCAGTGGACGGCGAACTGGGAGGTGTTACAGATGTCGCCTGCTCCAGCCTGGAAGAATCCCCATGCAAAGAAATTCCGGGCCACGGTCACCTTCACAGCCACTGGCAGCGCTGTCCTTGCCCTGGAATGAGGCTGCAGGGCTGGTTGCAAGAGGTGGCAGACTTCTGTGGGTACCTCCTTCGTAAAGTCACTGGTACTACATGCGGATGATTCCATCCCGGATATCTCGGCCAGAAAGGGGTTGCATTCTTCCTTCTGCTTCCTCCTCTTCTGTTTCCTTTCCTTCGGCTTCTTCCTCTTCCCTCTGCGAGTGGATGCTGTAAATCTGAAATAACAGCATAAAATGCTGGAAAGACTCAGCAGGTCAGGCAGCATCTTGACCTGAGACTTGAACTCTGTTTCTCTCTCCACGGATGTTGCCTGACCTGTTGAGTATTTGCAGCTTTTTCTGTCTTCTCAGAGGCCTTCCTTTGCCTGTTTAGGAACACAACTTTAAATTCTAAAACAACAAGAGCATCCACCCAGCGGAGGAGTCAGCTTCAAAGAGCAGCAACCTACCACCGAGGCTTGGGAAGCACAGGCCAAATCATTTAAGTTGGATTATTCTTTTTCTACATTGCTCCCATGTTATTGTGAGATAATCAAAGAAACAAACGTGCCATCGCCTCTGATATTCCACCCCCTCCCGTTTCTGAAAAAAATAGCTCAAGAGGAAAGGAAAGTGGCCAAGCTTCAAGACACTTTGCTCCCTTGATGATCTGCCTTCAACCTCTTTCAGATTTTCCTGTTTCTGCGATTGCATTATGCCCCAAGAGACTTGGCAGGCCCTGAATTCAACAGCAATCAATCCCTCTGGGATGGATTACAGGTTGATTCCTGCTTTGTGGGCCCACTTGCAGCCAGGAATACACCTATCCTTGCCCTCTGCAGGTATCACCGGGCAGGATTCCCGAGCGAGCCTGGGAATACCCCAAACATGCCGTAACAGCTCTTGGGACATAGGGTGGCGGGTAGAAGAAGCATCCGCCTGCCTCTCAATGAGAATTTTCTCTGCCTGCTGTTAAGTAGATGGAAATCCGGCGGATCCATGTCCCGTCCCAAATTCCAGTTCCTCCACCCCGACTGCACCCAAATTCACCCCAAGAAGGTGTGGAATTTCTCCCAAGAAGACTGCTGACATCCAAGCATGCAAATTTTTTTAATTTGTTCACGGGATGTGGGCGTCGCTGGCAAGGCCAGCATTTATTGCCCACCTTTAATGCCCTTGAGAAGGTGGTGGTGAGGTGCCTTCTTGAACCGCTGCAGTCCAGTGCGATGAAGGTACTCCCACAGTGCTGTTAGGGAGGGAGTTCCAGGATTTTGACCCAGTGACAATGAAGGAACACCGATATATTTCCAAGTCAACATGGTGTGTGACTTGGAGGTGATCTTGGAGGTGATGGTGTTCCCATGCACCTGCGGCCCTTGTCCTTCTAGGCAGTAGAGGTCGCGGGTTTGAGAGGTGCTGCCGAAGAAGCAAATCACGATGCCTGTCCCTTTAAGCTGCTGTGGACCTTCAAATCCTGCAGCAACACCTGATTTCCCACCCACCAATGAGCACGTTCCCAGTCACAGCCGTTTTCCACATGGAAGCTCACCTACATTATGGACTCAGCAATAAATATGGGGTCAGTGCCCTAAAGACTGGGCGGATGTTCACGGTCCATTTGAAAAATCCTGCGTTAAAATTGTATTGTGCAGTATTAATAAGGAACGTTCTAGTACATATGAAAGTCCTTTGTCCAGTATTTTAATAAAGGATTTCAGCCACTTATTTGAACAGCTTAACTCCTTTGTTAAAATAACAGAAGAATTTGATGCAAGCATGTTAACTTACACATTACTAATATTGAGATTTCCGCCCATGTTTTACAGCTACTTTTACAAATGCAGCCAAGCTACAAACCTGTGAATATAGAGAGAAAATGGAATGTAAAAATAAGCTGCAATGTGAAAAATTGTTGGTGCCCATTTTCAGTGCCTCTGAAGATAAATCTACTGCTCAGCTAATGTCAAAAGAATGAAATAGTGTTTTAGATTAGAAACAGGAAGAAATCGTGCTGAAAATTGAGGACTAGGAGTAGTAAACTTGAGGTCATCCAAAACTCGGCTGCCCGTGTCCTAACTCGCACCAAGTCCCGTTCGCCCATCACCCCTTGTGCTCGCTGACCTACATTGGCTCCCGGTTAAGCAGCACCTCGATTTCAAAATTCTCATCCTTGTTTTCAAATCCCTCCATGGCCACGTTCCTCCCTATCTCTGTAATCTCCTTCAGCCCCACAACCCCCCGAGATATCTGCGCTCCTCTAATTCTGCCCTCTTGAGAATCCCTGATTATAATTGCTCAACCATTGGTGGCGATGCCTTCTGTTGCCTAGGCCCTAAGCTCAGGAATTCCCTGCCTAAACCTCTTCACCTCGCTACCTCTCTTTCCTCCTTTAAGACGCTCCTTAAAACCTACCTCTTTGACCAAGCTTTTGGTCACCTGCCCATATTTATCCTTATGTGGCTCAGTGTCAAATTTTTTGTCTTAAAATACTCCTGTGAAGCGCCTTGGGATGTTTTACTACATTAAAGGCGCTATATAAATACAAGTTGTTGTTGTAATAAGTCTTTTTGAAACTTTCTCAACCTGTCAGTAGGAAAGCCACAATAACCGATGTCACTATGCAAATTTCCATGTCTCGTTATAATCTGTTTTGGTCAGCGTAGTTGTAAAACCAATATGTGAAAGAATTTACCAACAGATGTGCAGTAATGGTCAAAGCCGAATTAAAGGGACACTGTTGGTGCTTGTGGGAACAGCAGAGCCTCCAAAAGTTTCAGCAGTGTCTGACACATGGGAATCTTTGGCTTCATTTACTTCTACCTCCGTAAGATCACCCGAATCCACCCCTGCCTCAGCTCAGCTTCTGCTGATACCCTCATCAGTGCCTTTGTTACCTCCAGACATGACTATCCCAATGCTCCCCTGGCCGGCACCCTCCGTAAACTTGAGCTCATCCAAAGCTCTGCTGCCCGTATCCTAACACACACCAAGGCCCGTTCACCCATCACCCCTGTGCTCGCTGACCTACATTGGCTCCCGGTTCGGCAACACCTCAAGTTTAAAATTTCTCATCCTTGCTACAAACTCCGTTCCCTAGCCAGTGACTCCATCTCTCGCTCTGGCAACTGTCTGAGGCTGAATCAGACTGTTCACAACCTTGGTGTGGTATTTGACCCTGAGATGAGCTTCTGACCACATATCCGCACCATCACTAAGACCACCTATTTCCACCTCCGAAACATCACCCGTCTTCGCCCTTGCCTCAGCTCATCCGCTGCTGAAACCCTCATCCATGCCTTTGTTACCTCTAGACTTGACTATTCCAATGCACTCCTGGCTGGCCTCCCACATTCTACCCTCAGTAAACTTGAGCTCATCCAAAGCTCTGCTGCCCGTGTCCTAACTCGCACCAAGTTCCGTTCACCCATTACCCCTGTGCTCGCTGACCTACATTGGTTCCCGGTTAAGCAATGCCCTGATTTTAAAATTCTCATCCTTGTTTTCAAATCCCTCCAGGGGCTCGCCCCTTCCTATCTTTGCAATCTCCTCCAGCCCTACAACCCTCAAATATCTGCTCTCCTCCAATTCTGGCCTCCTGAACATCCCCGGTTTTCTTCGCTCAACCATTGGTGGCCGTGCCTTCAGCTGCCTAGGCCCGAAGCTCTGGAATTCCCTCCCCAAACCTCTCCGCCTCGCTACCTCTCTTTCCTCCTTTAAGATGCTCCTTAAAACCTACCTCCATGACCAAGCCTTTGGTCACCTGCTCTAATTTCTCCTTATGTGGATCGGTGTCAAATTTTGTTTGATAATCGGTCTTGTGGAGTGCCTTGGAACATTTTACTATGTTAAAGGTGCTATATAAATGCAAGTTGTTGTTGTTCATTTAGTACTTCAGGTATTTATACATTTCTAAACATATATTTAACTCCTCATTTTTCCAAGGGAGCTGCAGGCTCTCTCTGAGACCCCTCACAATAAGGAATGTGGAAGAGTGTATGTCACACTTCTACTCCACAACTGGGTAACACAAGGCACTAATCACAAAGATTGAATTTTATTTCCTGCTGCTGAATTCTCCAGATTTACAGGCAGTTCAGCAAACAATTTTGTCCCCGTTGCCCTGCTTGAATCATACCTCCTGTCTGGCTGGTCATGATAACCTAATATTGATGACAGCAATAGGCAGGTCCACAGCCCCAATCTGGCAGATAGTGGCCTGAGCGAATGCAGTAAAGTAAAGTAGTACAAAGCAAAGGTAAAGTCGGCCTACTTGTCTCAACACCAAACTCAGATCATAAACCAACAATTCTATGTCCCAGAACTTACAGCAGCCTTCCACAGTGCCACAGAATAAAGCCATGGTGTTTTCTTAGGCTAATTACACCAACTTGAATGAATCACTGAATATTATCTACACTAGAATTTATCTACACCGGGCAAGAATTTACTGTAGCCGGTGAACGAACGACACCCGCCGTTTGTTAGACTTGCCCTTGCCATTTAATTTCCACGAGCTTTTGCACGGCAAGTTGCTGCAAGTGGCAGAGCGAAACTACGCAGCGCCCTCTCCAGGGCATTTGGGACCTGTGTGAACAGGGCAAACAACAGTGTGCCCCCTTAACCAATCAGATTGAAGAATTGTTAATGAGCAGCGCAGAGTCGGAACCAGGAAGTGTAAGTTGGAATAGTGAATTCAATGTCAAATCAGAGAAAGCAAAATAAAGAGAGGGAAAGAAAGACTGAATTAAGAGAGAAAGAAAAAAGAGAGAAAAAAGGTAAAGAAAAATTTAATTAAAAATGTTTTTTAAATCTCCAGCAACAATTATAAGCTGAAGGAATGAGACTCCATGTAGGTAAAAGTTATTTTTCAGTACCGGAGAGGTTGTTTGGCAGTATTTAGGACTTAACACACCCTTAAAAAGAGTTCTTAGACTGAAATAGACAAGACCTAGCTTTCTGTGATGAGGTTAGTCCATATTTACCATGCAAGTACAGGAACTTAATGGCATTCAATTCCTTTCAAACAGCGAGATGCCATTTTCACAAAGCTAACAATGGATTGGCGCATCTCAGACAGCTATTTTCCCTATAAACTCCAACTTGTCTAAAACATTGGGCTGGATTTTGAATGACCCATGGAGTTGGGTTTGGAGGCGTGTGGGGGGTTAAATTTGCGGGGTCGGGGGTCCCGACCCCATCCCGACTCCATGCAATTTTGACAAAATCAGTCGCGTGGTTCCCGACTCCGTCCCGCCTCCAAGAGGCGGGAGATGCCATTAAAGCCCTTAACAAGCCCTAAATTGGCTCTGTAATGCCATTTTGAAATGTTTTAACTAGTTTAACCCTTTTCTGACGTGAAGCACGCCTGGTGTGAAACACTCCAGTGAAACCTGGCGGGAGCACAAGTGGATAACTGACTATCAGCTGCAGGTCCACTATTACAACGGAGATGTGATGAAGGTAGTAATAGTATTAGGTGTGAAAGCCGCCTCTGATGCATTGAATGTCTTCAGAAACTGCATGGCCTTTGCTGTGAGAGGACTTGGATGCAAAAAAATTCTCTCTCTCTCTCTCTCTCTCTCTCTCTCATTCATATATATATCTTCCCACATGCTGGAACTCAATTGCCCAATTAAGTGAAAATTGCATCATTCATCCACATTAATCTGGAGTCGGGGGGAACACGAAATGTGGATGACACGACCCCAACCCGAGCCCAAGACAAAATCCAGCCCCTTGCGTCCCACATCCTATCCCAACTAAGTCCTGTGCACCTACCACTACTGTTCTTACCAACTTCTGCTGACTCCCTGGGGGAATTTTTCAGGGGGTCAGTGGGCGTCTTCAGTGGCGAGTCGGGTGGGAAAAAAAAATGTTGACAGTGGGTCGTGCCTCGCTGTCAACCCGCCGCCACGCGACTTTCCCAGATGCCGGGTCTGTCAGCGCTGAACAGACCTGACACGTAGCAGCGGGGGAGGCAATTCTGGTCATTATGACCTTGTTAACAGCCCATTAAGAAGTATTTTGAGCTCACCGTTACATTTATGAGGTCGCCTGCGGGGTCCACGTTGCTCGGGGATCACGTCAGCTAAACAGGTCGGAACTTGTATGACAATAGCAAAATACTGCGGATGCTGGAAATCCGAAATAACAACAGAAAGCGCTGGAAAAACTCAGCAGGCCAGGCAGCATCCGTGGAGAGAGAAACAGAGTTAACGTTTCAGGTTGAAGACCTTTCGTCAGAACACAGGGCATCAGTTCTGACGAAAGGTCTTCGACCTGAAACGTTAACTCTGTTTCTCTCTCCAAGGATGCTGCCGGAACTTGTATGACCATGGAATCATCTCATTACTTGACAGCTGCAAATGTGCTATAAAAACTCCCATCTCACGGCTGTTCACTTTCCAAGCTCAGAAGCTGTTGCTTACTGCATTTGGAAGACAGATTGAGCTTTATGCAGGTTGCAAGTGTTTGGAGCAAACTTTCTATCCAGTGTCACCTCATTGGGACAAACTCTCTCACCACTGACAGATCGCTTCTGTCATCTCAAGTTCACCTGCCATCTATTACATCAGCATCAGTGCCCTTGAAACTATCTCATCTTGGTCCTCAGGATCCCACCACGATCAGCCCCAACTCCAGCAGCACCAGGCACACCAGCAGCACCAACAACAACACCAACCTTCTCCGCAATCAACTGATGCTGCACAGGACACAGGGCATCAGCACCTGACCATATTGCTGCCTGGGACACCAGGGATGGCCTCACCATGGTCAGATTTACTTCACTTGATGCTGTACACCCTGGCTGCCACATGATGTGCCAGGTTGGCACCACCCCACACCAACACCATAAAGCATCCCTACAATGCCCAAGCCATTCCTTTCACACTCATGACCATTGAGGGGGGTACCATTATGTCTAAGCCACTTCCAAAGGTGCACCCAGATCTGTCCAAGAACACAAAGTGTTGAAAATAAAGTTTTCAATGTTTGACACCACATTAACAGAAACTTTACATGAATATTGCATAAAACACCCAAGTGCCTACCCTTGTGTGTTGTTAGTTGGTATGATTGCACTAGGGTGAGGGTGAGTGTGAGGGGTGGCTAGTGAGATGGGGATGTGATAACAGTAGATAGAGAGGGATGGGTGGAGGTGCAGGGAAGTTGGTGTGAGTAAGGATGTGCAGGAGTAAGGTAGGGAAGGCAGAGTGATGGGGATGTGATGAGTGGCACAGCAGGATGAGGTTGAGTGTGGCTTTGTACTAACGTTTCGTGATCTACTGAGATCATTGAAAGGTTTGCACCACTGCAGGCAGGTCCTGTTAACGACATCCCTGCTTGTGTCCTCCTGTGTTGGTCTCCTGGGGAAGTCTCTTCCGCACATTGGAAGGGAAGAGAACCTCCCTGCGTGTTGTGACTCCCTCCATAAGCATATGGAGGGAGTCATGGGAGAGCCTGGGTGCAGCCGTGCACCTCTGTGCAGTGCTTGTCAGTGTTTGCAGCACCTCAATGCTGTAGAACACTGACAGCACAAAAGTCAAAATCAATTTGCACATGGTCCCTTAAGAAAACCGGCTGATGACGCGACATCAAATTACATCATCAGACCCGCTTCCTTCAATTGGCCGGGAAACGTGCTGGGCGGGCTTAACAAGCCTAATCAGGGGGAAATCATTTTGGACAGCAGGCTGGAGCCGGCAGCAAGGCCGGGACCCGCCACTGACGTCACCCGCCATGGACCCACTGAGGTTGGGGAAATCACAGCCCCTGTTTCCAACACATTAAGTTCAAAGTCCTTAACCTCTTTGATTAATGCATCCGTGGCCGTGCCCCACCCTGCCTCTGCAACCTCTAACAGTCTTACATCGCATATTGCACACTCCACTCCTCTGACTCCAGGCTCCTGTGCATCCCCCTCTCTTCCTTTCAAGCATCACGACGCTTCACTCTGGAATTCTCTTCCTAAACTTATCCACCTGCCCCATGCTGTTGCAAACTCTGCCACTTAGCTATCGTTGGGTGGAAGACAATTTCCTCCCTCCAGTTTCCATGTAAGGGGGCTAATCATAAAATGTTGATATTAAGAATTCTTACCCTCTTCCAGGGTCCAGACCACTTCCCTAGCCTGGACCACCCATCCCCCGCCACCCATCCATTCCTGGTGAGATCGACTTCCACCCTACTGGAGGCCACTGTATCTCATCTGACTAGGCATACTGACCGTGTTACATCAGATCCCATATGGGCCAGGGAATTACAGGGAGACTCTTCCCCCTTCACATAAGTGGCCTTGTAAGCAACAGGCTTTACCGCTTACAAATCTCAGGTTTGATGCCCATTTCCTCCTGAGGCAGCTGAACTCAGCTGGCTGGAGGTGACCAACAGTTTGGCTGAATTTCCCCTAGGCGAGGTGGGGAAAATCAGTCAATGACTTCTACTGAAAAGTATGTATGTGGGTATAGGGTAAGGACAAGATTGGGCTTGCACGCATGCCCATCCTCCTCGAATGAAGAGCCTGTTGAACTACTTCGGCCCAAACATGAAGGACGGCCACTTGGGGGATATACCAGAGGTCTGTGGAACCATACTCTAGGAAGAGGGGCAACACCTTCCGAAGACGAAAGAAGAGGAAAACCTTTGGCCTAGAAATTCGGGAGTTTAGCACCAGCTGTTACCACCCAATTTGGGGTAAAAAATGGCAGCTGCCGTACTTTCGCCCGTTGCCAGCGGGTCCTGCGGCAGCCGCCATTTTCGGCAGGTCGACAGCGCTGCCGTTGCCTGCGTTCGCCGAAAGTATTGTAATTAGTCAGAGCGTGACAGTAATTGGCGTTAGTTGACACCGGCACACCCATTTTGGATATCGCCACTCCTCTTGCTACCCTATCTAAAGCAATTGACAAATGTAGGACAGCCAGGACTCTCCACGTAGCAGTGTTTATATTATTCGCAAGCCAAGTCTTGAGAGGCAACCCTTGAGATTTGCAGGTAGAGTTTCATTGTTTTTTCGGTGGTTTGCTTATTTGTAACTGTCCTGGCTGAGATTGTGATACTGAATGTAACAAATGGGAAGATGCAGAATATTGCAGGTGATTACTTCTGAGTGACGAGAAGAGTGAGCTTGAGGTTCGGATTAGGAATCACTTATGGACGTTCAGTGTTTTGATCTCTGAAATCTGAAGTGTGAATTCAAATTGTTTAAGTTATCAGATATGAGTACTCTGTCCTCAGCATGGAATCGTAAAAAGCCCTCAATTGTCAGACCCTCCTAAGTCAGTGACATCAGTAGTAGGGAAAATGCTAGAATCTATTATTAAGGACGTGGTAACAGGGCACTTAGAAAATAATAACAGGATTGGGCAGAGTCAACACGGATTTATGAAAGGGAAATCGTGTTTGATGAATCTGTTAGAGTTTTTTGAGGTTGTAACCAGCAGAATAGATAAGGAGGAACCAGTGGATGTGGTGTATTTGGATTTTCAGAAGGCATTTGATAAAGTGCCACACAAGAGGTTATTAAACAATATTAGGGCTCAGGGGATTGGGGGTAATATACTAGCATGGATTGAGGATTGGTTAATGGACAGAAAACAGAGAGTAGGAATAAATGGGTCATTTTCGGGTTGGCAGGCTGTAACTAGTGGGGTACCGCAAGGATCAGTGTTTGGGCCTCGGCTATTCACAATCTATATCAATGATTTGGATGAGGGGACCAAATGTAATATATCCAAGTTTGCTGATGATATGAAGCTGGGTGGGAATGTAAGTTGTGAGGAGGATGCAAAGAGGCTTCAATGGAATATAGACAAGCTAAGTGAGTGGGGCAAGAACATGGCAAATGGAATATAATGTGCAGAAATCTGAAGTTATCCACTTTGGTAGGAAAAATAGAAAAGCAGAGTATTTTTTAAATGGTGAGAGATTGGGAAATGTTGGTGTTCAGAGGGATCTGGATGTCCTTGTACACGAATCACTGAAAGTTAACATGCAGATAGAGCAAGCAATTAGGAAAGCAAATGGTATGTTGACCTTTATTACAAGAGGATTTGAGTATAAGAGTAAAGATGTCTTACTGCAATTACTCCACACGGACTTCAGCAGTTCAAGAAGGCGAAGGCGGCTCACCACCACCTTCTCAAGGGAAACTAGGGATGGGCAATAAATGCTGGCCTTGCAAGCGACGCCCAGATCCCATAAGCAAATTAAAAAAAAAAATTTTTTAATTATATAGGGCCCTGGGGAGACCACACCTGGAGTATTGTGTACAGTTTGGTCTCCTTATCTAAGGAAGGATATACTTGCCATAGAGGGAGTGCAACAAAGGTTCACCAGACTGATTCCTGGGATGGGGGGGATTGTCCTATGAGGAGTGATTGAGGCCTATGTTCTCTGGAGTTTAGAAGAATGAGAGGTGATCTCATTGAAACATATAAAATTCTTACAGGGCTTGACAGGGTAGATGCAGGGAGGATGTTTCCCCTGAGGTAGAAAATCAGCCATGATTTTATTGAATGGCGGAGCAGGCTCGAGGGGCCAAATGGCCGACTCCTGCTCCTATTTCTTATGTTCTAAAGTGACCTCAATATATCAATGAAATTATGACTACAGTATAATGGTTTCAAAAGCTACAAAGCGCTGAATCGTTCCTGTCCTATATATTTTTCTTCCTGCTACATGAAAATGTAAAAAGCATTTAAAATAAAGAGCTTGGCTCAGTCTCTATTCCTGTAGAATGAGATGTGTGGGTAAAGTGATAGGGGAGAATCCTTGAAAGCATTACATGGGCCATCTTGGCTCGATGTCAGAAAAAATGACCTGTGGTCCCTTTCAACAACATTGAATGCTGCATGCCTTCTTCAGCGCTATGAGAGGTACAGACTTCTGATAATTAATTTGCCCTGGTGTACACTCACGCCCTCTCCCCTTCTCCGATCCCATAAAAGCCGAAGTCCGATCAAAGCACAGACTTCTCCGGCGCAGTCGACAGACTCCTCCACAAATGCATAAACAATTTGCCTGTAACATTGATTGGTGAGCGGGTGGCAGGCAATAGTTGTTGTAACAAGTACGCAACAGTTCCATACATGGACTACAGGTTAGCTCATTTCTTCCCCGTTCTCCTTCACTGCAAGCGGGACACAGACATGACCTTCCTCCTTCTGCTGAGCTTAGCGCCAGAAAGAGCGCGTTACACCACAAATTCTCTGCACCGCTGATGTTCATTTGCAGGCAGCACCAAAATGCCGGTGCTGCCTGCGCTCTCTCCATCGGCGGCCATTAGCCTTGGCCAGCACTGTTCCCGGCAGGTTTCCAGTTTACTGGAATTTCTAGGCAACTGTTTTTAAAAAGGGTGACTGTGTCAAATATTAGTAACTCAGAATTTGTTTTTAAAAAGCAGGTATTTTCAGTTTTCAAGTTATGAAGATAGAATCATAGAATGAATGATAAAATTCATCCTCTTAGCGCCTCCCATTAGCGCCAGTAGATGGCGCCAGTAGATGGAGCTAATGGGGCGCTAGACCAGTATCACCGGGGCAGGCAAATCCAGCGGCGCACGCCAAATAGCGCCCCCATATAGCGCCACCAGTAAGAGGTATCACCCGGAACATCAATGCCAGGTAGATCGTGACGTCAGTGAGTGTGCAACGCTCGCTGACCGCCCGATTTGCAAAATTGATTCTCGCCACTTACCTCACCACCTGGAGTAAATACTGACAGGGAGAGCTGGCATGCAGCACCAGGAAGCCGGCTCCAGGGATGTTATTTAAAGGGCTCATTAGTAATCAGATGCAGCTGTCAGGTTAGTACAGTTTCAGTAGTTTTTTTTAGTTTCACCCACTGCAACAGTTTCATTCAGTAATTTCAAGGTTCTTTTGTATCAGGAATCTTGTGGCAACTATAAGGTAGCTACATTTATTTTTCAAAGATTCAAACTGCTACACTTGGTATCATTAATGGGGGCTGTACTGGCATGCCACCTCACCCTCCAGGATCTACGGTGGAGGGAGCATAGGCAGCGAGAAATACGGAAACATGTGCGCAGAGAGATGACGAAGGACATCAGGGCTCTCACCAGGAGGCCTTACCCTCTGAGGGTATTCTGAGAGCACTTCTCCTACTTTCAGTTAAGCGAGGAGCAGTGTATTAGATGGCTCCACTTCACCAAGGAGGTAGTTACAGAACTCTGCCACCTCCTCCAAACAGACCTCCAGCCTCACACCAGGATGACTTAAACCCCAGATCCCCTTTGCTCACCATATCCCCATCATTCCATCCCTCTCGCAAGCCACATCACAGCGCAAAGCTGAAATGAGAGACACCGCAAAAGAATGGTAAGTAAAGTAATAAATTTATCAAGAAGTAGTGGACATATATTTACACCAAAAATATTTCCTTTTCACCCTTTTACAATCCCTTAGTGCCTGTTGTTACTGTGCCTTTTCCTGCTCTAGTGCTCCTACGAAGTGTTGGCCCAGTGGCTGCAGCACGGCTGGTGGGAGGCTGCTGAGCGTTCATGTGGGAGACTTCAGATGGCCTTGCAGAACGTCCTCGACCAGCTCTGGACCTGGAAGGCCTGGCTGTAGACTGCACCATCTCAGCATGGGCGGCAGCAGTCTGGGCTGGCTGGATGACAGGCAGCAACAAGGGCAATGGCAGAGCACCAGTGGTGGGAGCATGAATGCTGTCATCCTGAGAGAGGACAGCAGATTCCTGCTCCACTGATCCACTGCCACTCCCCCGGGGCAGCACCTCAGTATCCCTAGAAATCTGTTGAAGCACAGATTACTGGCCTGCTGAGACAGTGGTAGGCCCAGCCACGATGGCAGCAGTCAGAGCTTGCATGGCATCAAGCTGAGACTACATGAGAGCAGTCTGAGATTGGATGCCACCAAGCATAGACTCCATTACAGCACTAAGACGTTGCGTCGCTTCCGCCTGTGCTGCAATGGAAGCTGCCAGATCGCCCATCACACGTGGCATCAGGTCTAGGTCACCATGGTTTCTCTGGGAGTCTACCATCCTTTGCAGACTGGAAATGATGGGCTCCATAGTGTGCGCAGAGCCTTGTGCAATGTTGGAGGCGGACTCCTCCACGCTCCTTACCATTGCCGAGAGGCTCTCAGGCACCCTTGCCATTGCACCTATCATCTCCGTGTACATGCCCATCACCCTTCTTCTAAAGGCCTCCCCATCGAGGTCCTCATCTGAGTCCTGTGCAGCAGAACTCGCGCACAAACTCGCCCTCCAGGGAGCTGACCCCCGAGCTACCCTTTCCCCCTGGCCTTGCTGCAGCCCGCTCGTGCCCGGTGCATCACCCTGTGCAGATCCCACTACTATGCTAGCCTCTAAAGAACATGTATTGCCAGTGTCTGGGCTGGTGCCTGCGGGTGAGACATGCAGTGATGCAGTGTGTTCTTCCTCCTCCTCTTCTTCCGCCTCGCTCTCTACCATGCCCTCAGGGACAGGCTTCTCAGGTGCTTGCAGATTATCTGAAAGCATAAAGGCACAAGAGTCGGGTTAAGGTGAGGGGAGGGGGGGCAGGAAGGGAGAAATGCATGCACACAACATGATTAGCTGGAAAGTGCGAAACGTTTGTGGGGTGAGGAGGAAGTGGGATGTGAGAAGAAGGAGTAGCAATGGACATACCATTGTTCTCCCCAAGAGGGTCAACGCTGACAGTGGCCACGCGCCCACCTCCTGGCACCCAATGATTTACAGCCCTCGATTCTCCAGTGCAGACAGTGGTTGGGTGTCAGATTGGCCCCCGCCTGTGCGCTCCTGCTCCCTCCTGTTGTGCGCCACCTTGGCCTGCAAGAGAAAGGAAAGTGTGAGTGAGTGTGGAGCAATGTGTTTGGGTGATGTGCCTGCCATAGTTGAATAGCTGTTATTGTGTGCAAGGAGTGAGATGTGGGTGTAACTGTTGGTAGGTAGAGATTGTTGGTGGGTGAGTGCTGAGGCTGTGGTGCTTTGGGTAGTGTGTGAAGATTGTGGTACAGATGGTGGTAAGTAGCATTTGTTGAAACATTCACCTACCCTGACCACCAAAGTGAGGTTGTTAAATTTCTTCCTGCACTGTGTGTGGATCCTGGGGACCACAGTGCTGCCCGAGACGTGCTGCGCTACCTCCCTTCACATGGTGTGGAAGACTTGTGGTGAGGGCCTTCTGCCACTTGCCGGGTAGAGCACCGCCCTCCGTCTCTCCACAGCGAACACCAATGCCTCCAATGCTTCATCGGAAAATCTGCAGGCTCTCTCCCTGGGCATGGACCTGCCATGAGCACACCTGGTTCAGTCCTCCAGCTCCTTCTTCTTGTCCTGCTTCTGCTTGCTGAGGCAGCTGCACAGCCAGCAATGCTGAGAATGAGGTGCTGCAGCATCAATGAACCTCCCCTTTAAGTAGTGAAAAAAGCCTGTGGCAATGATGAGTTGCGATTAGACTGCACCCGATATTGGTCCACCCTTTAAGTCTAACGCCAATGAGCTTGGGTTTTAAGACTTGATTTATTGAGCAGTGAGCACGAATTTTTCATGCAGTTTAAAGCATTTGCGCCTGGTGTTAATTCTCCAACTTTTCTACTGACACCGCCCAGTCCTTGGCTATAATGAATTTCTAGCCCTAAGCCTCTATTAATAAAGCCAACAATCCCATATGCTTTTTTAACGGCCTTCTCAACTCGCCCTGCCACCTTCAAAGACTTGTGTACATACATTCCCAGGCCTCTCTTCCCCCTACTTTAAAATTGTACCATTGCCTCTCCTCATTCTTGCTACAAAAAAAATCAATTCACATTTCTTTGCGCTAAATTTCAACTGCCATGTGTCTGCCTATTTCACCAGTCTGTCTACTATCCTCCTCATTAGTTATTATATTTCCACGTTTCGTGTCATCGGCAAACTTTGAAATTATACATCCAAGTAAAGGTCATTAATATATCAAAAAGAGCAGTGTTCCTTCTGTATGCTTCCCTCCGGTCTGAAAAACAACCTTTCATCACTACTCTCTGCTTTCTGGCACTTAGCCAATTTTGTATCCCTGCTGCCA